>JAEIGI010000006.1:2825487-4238230 GCA_018903615.1 Drosophila neocordata | reverse complement strand
TGGAATTCTCAATCAAATGCGGGATTATGTAATAAGATTCTAAAATAATTTGTAGGGATTTTTATAATTCCAAGTAACTTTAAATGAACACTATATTTGGAATGTTTTTATACCCAGTACCCATAGGGTAAAAGGGTATATTAAAGTCGCTAAAATGTATGTAACAGGCAGACCCCATAAAGAATATATATTCACACATAACACATGGATCTCAGAGACTACAAGAGCTAGAGCCACCAAATTTGGTGTCAGCATTCGTGTAGTGTCTACGCAGATCAAATTTGTTTCAAATTTTGGCCACGACCACAATTTAGGAAAAATGAATAAATAAAGTTATATTAATGGTAAGGTTTTTATTTGGCACACACAATAATATGGCCAAAAGGTATCAGCTGAGCAAATTCGGAGATATCGGAGATATATCTATGTACAATTTGTACTGAAATGCCCACTCCGACATTGCGTAAAAGGTGTGAGCGAGATAGCATGCGTTCGTTGCTGCCGCTTGTGAGGAGAATTTTAGTTTGAACTGATGGCAAATTTTAAGGAGTTTGATTTAATACAGTTACTCTACTTGGTACAGGGTATACTCAAAGTCGGCAGGGACGACTTGCTTGCTTCATTTATTTTTAAAAAAGGTTTTTTAACACTAAAACACACTTGTTTATATGCTGGCTAAATATGGTTCAATTGATTGTAAAGATAGTAAATCTACTTACTTAAAAACCAATCACTGTCATGTTGAACAATTTCCGATATTATTTAATTACTAGGTAGTATTTAGTATAAAAATATAAACAAAGAGACTAAAGAAACTTAAGCTTATTTGTGTCATCCACAATTAAAATGTTTTTAAAATGGAATCCATTGTCTAGAACTGAAGTCCCTTTTATCTGCCTGGACGTCCGCCTCCCCTCAGTGTTAAATATAACTCAACCACAACATTTGATTGTTATGGCAACGTTTTTAATTACAGGGAAAGCGAAAGGAAAAGAGAGAAGAGCAAAAATCATTACTATTTTTGTTTTAGTTTCTGTTTTCTGTCTCCTCCCATTCGATTTGGCACAGGACAAAGTTTTTTTTCCCTTTGCCTTTTCCTTTTTCCATTTTGCCTGCCTTCAGGGCCGCCGCAAGTTGAAAATCCAAACGGAAATGCCAAGCGGTAGTTGCCGACTAATTGCCACTCAGTAGTCAGTTGATGATGGAGAAGCGGTTGATGGTTTGAGGGGTGGGACGCCATATGGCGCTAAAAATGTAGGTGCAAAATGAAATGGCAAAAAAAATGTGCAATAAAAAAGGCAAATTGATTGACCATGATCGGTGCTAGAGTGAGAACGAGAGGGGTAACGACGACGTTGAGCACTGCTCACTGAGGCGGCTTAAAAAAGTACCGCAAACTCAGTTTAAACAGAACATACACACAGCACGTGACCGATTCAGCCGATGCTGATTTGCCTGTGATTATTTGCGCTAGACCAAGCAAAATCTCAAAGAGAGAGCGCGAGACAACTTGTAAGAGAACGAAACGCAGGTGAGGGAGAGTAGCGTTCTATAGGTGAGCGAGTTTATTAGTTATTTTGCCAGCAAGACAAATTGAAAAACGATTGCAAAACTCTCAGATAAGCGCATTGGAGCGATTGCTTGGAAACAGCTGCCCCACAGTGAGCACTACATGCGAATGGACTAATGAGCAAATGATCAGCCAATTGAAACCAGAAATTTACGTAAAGAAATTATATTTCGATATAAAAACTCTGATGTAGAAAAGAAAAGTCAGACATTTCTAAAGAAATCACAAGTTTAAGTTTAAAATTTATATCTCTCTGGCAATCTTAAGATAACATTTCTTTATCAAGCTATCATAAAATGGGGCAAATGGACAACAGGTATTTGATAAATAAGGCAATTTTTTCCTACTTTCCTACTTCACACAAAGGTATACTTTACTTCTAAGGATTAATTCATAAATTTTCGAATTTCAAAATTGTTAATTTTGTCTTTTTTTGGTAATACAAATAGTATAACGGTACACAGAAGCTCTTTCCGTTTTCGTGCATAAACAAATTTGTCGAAAATAGAATAGCAACCTGCTCGCGTTTCCGAAAAAAGAGTGGAATAGTATGGAACGAAACGGTTTGACCTTTCGTCGGTGAAATGAAAAGTAATTGACAATTTCGTCTCAAATGCATTTATTTGGTGCTTCCGTTTCATTTTTCGTTCTTTAGGACAACAAGAAAATGTAGTGAAAAATACAAAATATAAGCAATCGGAATGAAATCGACATGTGTTTCTGTTTATTTTTTAATTTGAAATTATTTATGGAATATCTTATGATTGGTTTTAAAATTTGCTTTTAGTTTAAAGCGAAAAGATAGCAAATTATGTTAAAGTGAATCATGTTGATCTCTATACAAATCTCTCTCCCATTTAAATCTGAACTTAGATATTTTAAATGAAATAAAGGGTTAGTCATACATACATATGTTTAATTTTATAGGGGTAAAGAAAACCACAGAAAGTCAGAGGGTTAAGTTTTCGGTGAATTCAGATTTTGTGACTAAACGATTCTCTTACGTAATAGCCAGTCGAAGACGACAAGCGATGCAAATGAAATTAAAAGAAATTCTGGACTAATGTTTTCGGAAAATTTAAAAAACATGGCTAACAAAACGTTTTCACCTCAACTTTCGTGCCATTCTATGCTATAGTTGTAAAAATGGAGATTTGCTCTTATAGCAAATCCGAATACTTCTGAACTCACCTCTTGTGTTATGTCCAGCTCGTGTCGTGTATTATCATATAAAGTTTCCAATTCTTCGCATTTCTGTTGCAATGCTGATTTCTCTTCGAGCAATGAGAGGCCATATTGGGCCGATTGGGCACTGGCACTGGAGACTTGATCTAGTTCCCGTGTCAAACGTTCCACTTCCATTTGAAGCTCCTGAACAGTTTGGGCGCCATCCGAGTTTGGACTGGCCATGTTTGAAGACTTCTATCAGGTTGTGAAGGGAGGGGAATGTGTGTGTTTGAGTGGGAAGGTGGGGGAATTGGGAGAACGGACGGTACGGCAAATTTATATAGGCGTTTTTAATCCTGTTGCTTGGGCGGAATTGTAATATTTTGTTGCTCTCTTCTCTTTTGTTGGAGGGAAATCAATAAATTTATCTTTTTTACTTCGTTCTTTTGTTGCTTTGGTTGTTGTTCGTGTTGTTGTTGTTTATGCCGCAGGTTGAGTGGCTTTTGGTCAAACCAAAAACAACAAGACCAAATCTTACACACACACACACAGTAGCGGCAGCAGCAGCAGCGTCATAACTTCACATGCACACACCCGAACACCACTGGCTCTCTTCTCTCTATTGATGTGTTTATGTGTGCGTGCGTTTCACCTTTTCTCTTTTGTGCTGCTATTCAGTAGAGTGGAATGGGAAATTGGAATGGGGTTTTTTTGCTTCTTTCTTTGCCCAGATAAACCAAAAATTATACGCACTTTAATGGACAAATTGCCGCCGATCTAAACAAAAACGAAATTGCATAAATTTATTATATTTCTGTACTCTTTTCACTATTTCTTTCTCTTTTGCACACCGAAAAACAGTTGGCCAGTTGCAGGAAGTTAAAACGACAGAAACAGAACACAGTGTTTGTTGGTGTTGGCGTTGCTGGTCCGACGACTACATGACATCACACAGTTTCATGCATTCCAACACTTCCCCACACACACACAACTATCATTTGTTTGTGCTTTTCATTTGTGGCACGGAGGCGGAGGCTCCAATTTTATGTGTATTTTTTGTTGTTGTTAAATTATTATAATTTTCCTTCTTTCTTTCTTTTCTTTTCTTCCCTTCTCTACTTTGGAAAAAGGAAAACAACCGACCGCACGTCCACTCACTTTGAAAACAAAAACAACACTGACGCTCTTAAACCGTCCACTGCTCTTAAACTTTCATACTTTCTGCTAGTTAACCTCTTCCAATTGACCAAATTCAAGCTTTTCGCAGCTCTTGACATAAAATATTGATAATTTCGCCCCTCATAAAGACAGTATTGTAGACCGCTTACATTAGGACATGCACTTGCCGTTTTGTCTTCATAGAAAAATACGGGTCTAGTGATGACAAATAAAAATTTTTCTTTTAACTGTTTCTGTCTCGAAATTACCACGCACGTCTACAAAAATGAATCCAGAAATTTTTTGTATAATTAAAACTAATGGGATATTCTGCCCTTTTGTATTACGGATACCGATTAAATTAAATAAACATAAAAGAACAAGGTAAAGTAGACTTTATTTTCTAAATGTACCAATGTGCTAAACGTCTAAACTTTGTATTTTGGTTCGATAAATATTAAACTCAAGACGAGCTACTTTTGCGCAAGATGAGTTTTAATAACGAGGCAAAGTCATTTCAGAGGAGCGAAGCTTGTTGGCTCCCGTTTAAGAGCGGCGAAATACTTATTTGGTGCGAAATGCTGTGATTGAAGCGAATTTGGATTTTAAAAAAACGGCAGTTTGACTTCGGAAACGGTTTGAGTAGGATGTGTCGCGCGTGAATTGTTTGTCCACTTTTTTTGTTGCATCAGTATCTCTAATTTGTCAACAATAATAAAAACGCGTCTTTGATATAGTCATTAGGGTTGACAGCAGCAAAAAAAAACAAAACAAACTAATGTTGTTTGGTTAGCTAAATGCAATAACGAATCAGCAAACTCTGGGAAAAAGCACACGAGAAGCCAACAGAGACGCCGCACAGCTTCCTTTAGATTGTTGTTGTGGCGTTATTAGGCAAACAACAGCATCAACAGCAAAAAACGTGAAATGCAAATTGCAATAGCAAAACAAAACGGTTTCGCGTGTGTCTAACAACAAAACAAAAAAGAAATAACAAGATAAATTACAAAAAACAAGCAGCAAGCTGCGTGTTTGAAAGAGACAGTGAGAGGCGAAAATTGCGCGCCAAAAAGGATTATACAAAAGCAGCTGAGAAACAGCAACAACAATAACAGCACAAACAAGAAATCAAAACAGAAGAAGCCAGAAGAAATTCCAGTTATCAGTCATTCCTCTCTTTCGCACCCAGCATCCCAACGCACACAAGGGCAAAAAGGACAAGGAATAGCCAACAGCAAGAAAAAACAACAACAAAACACTAGAAGGTAAGGAATGTTTGAATTGTTTTTTTTTTACCCTTTGATGTGAAAGGTTATTTGTCTTTATGGCAGAAGTTTGTACTTTATAACAGATTTTCATTGGGGTAATGTATATATATATATATATATTATAATTTATATGCTTGATTTATCTTAGCAAATTCTGAGAGTTTGACTTATGGAAAAACTGAAAAAGAGCTAATATTTGTACCGACATTTCTATACTCTTGCAAATTTCTTGTTTCAAACAAATCTATAAATCTAGCCTCGATTCTAATAAAACTTTATGAGATACTAAAGACACTGGGTTAATGTCCTTCTGAATCCCCTAATAGTGGGTATCCCCCAATATTGGATGCCCTATAGTATACAATTAAGCATTCTAGCCAAAGTTTTAATTATGATTATCTCATAATAATATTGCCAAAAAAGATTCAAAATCATCCGCTTAAAATTTTGAATTGAACAATTTTAAATAATGATAAAAGTAGTAAATTTGAAATATATAATATAATATTTGTTAGACCTCAAAACCATAAATTCTCCTTAATTTAATTAAAAGGGTATCCCAAGTTCGACTTCATCACTTAATATCTGACCTGACCCTCTGGTTTATTTTACGAAATTTTTTTTTCTCCTTTTTATGCGTCTGCAAACATTTGGTAAAGTGCAAAAGTCAAGGCTCCTATTCATGTGGCTTTGATTTGCGCCTGTTTGACCTTTGGCAAAACATATAGAAAACGAGAGAGAAAAAAATGGCAATGTGCAGACAGTCCTTGACAGGCAATGACACAGTGCACTGTGGTTTCGAAACATTCAAAATTGCATTACTAAGAAAAGAAAATGATTTACCTACTTATGAAATCTACCCAGCTAAACAATGGGAAATCCATTGTGTAATGCTCGATGATTAATGAGTGACTCCATTGTTTGAATTGATGAAATTTAGTCAGGTAGAAAGAATGAAAGATTAAAGCTGATTTCTAACCCTTAACCAGATTAGGGGCGAATCTTTCCGGTTTCTATCAAATGATCTGTGAAGCTGAACGGAAATAATAAAAGGATCCTATTACGAGTTAAGCCTAAGTATGTAGGATTTATTGTATAATTTTTAAAAAACTAGTTTGTGAAAATTTTTTTTATGCATTGACATATTTTAGTAAATTTTTATTAATAAATGAATTATTATAAGTGAATTTATTAAAATAAAGTCGTGGAACAATCGCTAAATGTTTATATGATATAGAAAGCCGTCTTGAACACGACTTTGTAGGACCCTATTAAATCAAGTCAAAAAATTTCATAAAATTGGGAATAAAAATGATTAATTTAATAAATGGAGTAGAGTTCTTTTTCCTGAACTTATGATTTTTATTATTTTTGGACTATCGCATCACTACAAAACAATTTTAAAAATATTTTTATTGCTCTCCTTTTCATTTACGACATTTACTAAACAAAAGGTTTTTCGCTCTTTCTACTCTATTGTTAAAATTTTGCCAAAACTAATTACAGTTGTAAAGAAATCAATTAAGGCTTTAAGCTATAAGCTATTCTTATATCAAAACTCAAAAGCGAATAAAAAAACCATTGGTTAACTTCTTTCACATCGTGAAATTCCGTTAACAAAGTTGTAAGAACCACAGTGCAAATGAAAAATCAAAATCACTTTTAATCGTAGTTGAAAGGCCAATAGAGAAATGTGTGAACGCTGATAAGAATATATATATTTTATATATTACATGAACCCATCCCCTCAAAGGGCAATATCCATAAAAAGTGTTTAGTATTAAGCAATTAACATTAAAGAATTGACAGTTCATGGGACACTGTGTACGACCTCGCGGCGTCTGTGTGCCCGGTAATCAAACGTCTAGACAGGGACCCAACGTTGTTGTTCTTCGTAATGTTCTTGTTGTTGTTGGTGGTGTTGGTGTAGCATCTTTAGGCTCCAAAACCCAAACTCAAACCTCGTTACAGGCTCCCAATCTCAACATTAGTATGTATATACATACATACATATGAATGTATATACATACAAACACAACTCACATAGTCATAATCCCGTTTTATTGCATTGAATGCCGAGTGTGAGAGAGAGCAAGAGGGAGAATGTGAAGTTGAGAAAAAGTACAGGCAAAGGTCCTGACGTTTTTTTTTTTTAACTCCTATTCAATCCACTCAACTCAGATGTACTATCGCTCTCTCTCTCTTACTCCGTCTCTCTCTCTCTGTCACTCTGTGTCTGTTTACTTGTGGTCCGTGTTAATGATGATGACGTCGCTCAATCATTATGAAAATAATGCTCGTAAATTAGAAAACCATGGTTTTATTTGTCAAAATTTGAAACTTATTTGAACAGGCGCTAAGAAGAGGCCAGCACAGTACTTTAGCCAGTTGCCAGGCAAGTTTTTGATTGTTCTGCTCGTTTTCTTGTTCTTGTTTGTGTGTTCGTGATTAGCATGGCCTTCCGTTTCACTCACTCATTCGTTGCCTTAACATTTGTAAGAGAGTAAGAAGAGTAAGCAACGAGCCCTTTTTTCTTTCACTCGTTTATATACACTCAAAAACCTACTAACCATACACATATTCTCTTCTTAACATTGATTTTATTTTGGTTTTTTTTTTTTAAACAATGAATTTCTAATTATCCTTCACATGAAAGAGATTTTAATGATTGATAGTTGTTGCCGGCCCTTCCTTAATTGATTCATTGATTAATCGCTAATCAAGAAAATAGCAAAAAAAAAACTTTGCTACCTGAAACAATTTATCAGCCTTCCATATAAGGCACACAATATTGTATTATCGTCGAGCTTTTTATACTTGAACTACAAACATGATTTCAATTCGCATTCTTTCACATTCATGAAAATATATATATATATACATATATATCTATATATTGTTCTCTTTTCTGTGTTTTACTGCGCATTTAAATTTACAAAACAAAACTACGCTTAAATGTAATTTAGTTTCGAATACGCCTAAATTAGAAACACAGCGATCCATTTCCATTTGTAATGACGACGCCTCAAAACACTTCCCATTTGGATTAGATTTGCAATAAACGTCAGAGCAAGGTCGTAGTCGAACAATGTGCAAAAAGCAAAAACAAAATACAACAGTAACATTTAAGGAATGGGGAGCGATTTATAGAACAAGAACATCGTTATCAACTATACACACACACAGACATTCTATATACCCTTTATATATAGTATTTAGGTATTCAGAAATGAATTCAAATCAAATGAATGACTGAAAATTAGAAAACTTTGTTACGCTTTCATTAAAAAAAGGTTTACCTTAAAGACGAGTAATGGTTAAAATGAATATTCAGTAAAAGCCTATTTAATGCTTATTGTTAGTCACTTCCATTATATTTTAATGTTTAAAAGCCGCTTAGTTTTTACTTTTAATTTCATTTAATTTACTTTGCATCTATTAAAAATTATTTTAAGTTACATAATCGAATCATTATAGTGATAAATGTTGATTATTTGGATATAATTTTTGCTCAATATTAATTTTATTTTATAAAAAAAGAAAATCTCTAAAATTACATATTTTTCCAGTTGTAATTTATGATTAATTACGATTTTATTACAATTTTATTGCTTAAATTTCCTTCCGCTTTATCAATATGCAATTAACAGGTAGAATTTCAGACATCCGAGTAACCTATATTTGGGTTTTATATTAGAACCCTAAAAGAATTTCAATTACTTATGATTTAGATTATGATAAAGAAATTGGCATGAACATTATCTTGATCATAAAATATATATGTACTATATAAGTATATAATCGATGGATGAGAAATTTTTGCAAAAAAATTCTTTTATATTATTTCTTTCTAAGAAAACTTTTTTAAAGTTAACTACATTTAATGCATAAAAGTATATAAAATTATAGAACAATTCAATAATACGTTTTGTGTCTGGACCAAAGTTATTCGAATATTTGGAATTTTAATATTATAGAAATCTAAACGTTGTTGTTAATGAGCAAATGATTCAAAGGGAAACCCAAAGTGTTTTAAGAATTTTGATTTATAACTTTTACTGATCACTAAACAGCAGTGTAACCATTTCTCTCTTTATGTAAGAACTGAGCAACTCCTTTTGATCAAAGGGTAACCATTGACCAGGCATTTAGTGCATGAATGAATGAATGAATGAAACGTCAAGTTCGTTGCTTGTTGTTTGCCACTCTATTCACATTTTTTTTTGGTTATTGTTGAGAGGGGGAAATGTGGTAAGCATATATTAGTCTGCCTGTGTGTGTGTGTGTGTGAGTGGGGTTGGGTGGGAAAAGAGGGCGGCCATGTGGTTGATTACATATCGTCATCAGTATTACTGTTGTTGTTGTTGCTCTTGTCGCACGACCACAAATAGCCATTTGCGTTTCGTTGAGTTTCGTTTTTATTTAATTTGTTTTTTTTTTTTGGCCCCTTATATGGTCATATTTTGTGTATTTTATAATTTGAGTAAATCGGCTTGCTTTTGATAAGCCGCATAAAGAGAAAGAAAGAGGGATAGATAGATAGACATAAGGAGAGAGAAAGAGAGTGAGCGAGAGAGTGGTATGGATTGATGATGATGAGGCAGCCAAAAGCAAATGCAATTTACGATTTGCCATTGCAATTCCGGCTTATGCAATTTATCATTATGGCCAACAACAACAGCAAATGCAACTTGTAACAACAAAAAGACGAAAAAAAAAGCAATTGAATCGCGTTTGGAAATGAATGCCACACAGCTGCCGCGTCCCGTCATCATCATCCATCCGTTTTAAAGCAACCTGAGTAACTCAACAACAAACACAAACAACAACAAAAATATTTTATAAAAGTGAAAACTTGTTTTTGCTTTCTGTTGTTATTGTTTAATATATGTGTACAAAAGTTTTGTTGTTGTTTCTTTGCTTTTGTTTTTTTGTTTTATTTATGTCTTGCATTTGACTTTGACTTTTTAACCGCCCCGATGGAAGTCGCGCTTGTCTTCAACCAGCAGCAGTAGCAGCCACCGGTCACAGTGTGCCGAAAGATGGCAAAAATGTGTCAATTTAAAATTTTAAAACTTTCAGTGGAAAAAATTTTCTTAAATTTAATAAAGTATAACTTGTAAGTATGATACAAGTTAAGTTAAGACAACAAATATTTGAATATTTCTTAAAAACGAAAATTAGATCCAAAAAAACATTAAGTTTTAATATTACAGAAGTTCTGGTTAATTGACTAAGGGAGAACGCTTTTATCCGGAACAGTTTATTTTCATAGAACAGATGTTTTGCAAACTTTATCCTCATGTTTCGCCGCATATAGTTATAATTTTCAAACAGTTTTTCTATTAAGGTAAAGTGCAATTGCTTTACAAATTTTGGTGCCTTCAGAAAAATCTGCGGTATTATTTTCAAATGTGCACTTAAGAAGCATTTTCATTTCCTTACAGATCTAGTTTTCCAACTAATTAACTTCTTTCTAAACTCTTTTTCAAACAGCATCTTACAAAAGCTGCTTAGTATCAAATTGCGTTATTTAATAATTTGTTTATTCAAGTGGCTGTCATGAATCTAAATTAAAAAAAATACAAATAAACATGTTGCCCTTTTTATTTATTTAAGAATTTTATGGCAAATGAATAATGAATCTTAAAGAAATTCAATTTCCTTAAGTTCTACGGAAAAATGTAATAAGCAAGGCTGAATTATAAGGAAAATAGTTTCACATATACTCAATGATTGATTTGAAAACAATTTTCAAACTTGAGAATTATTAAATTTCAAAATAATAATTAAAAAAAGAACATAAAAACAAAAGTCAATATTCCGTAATAACTTTAGTAAACAAATTCTTATCTAGACTTAAACTTAAAAACAATATAATGAATATTTTTGTATTCAGGCGTATGTTTTACTATAGAATATATTAAAACTTAAAAAAAAATTAGATTCTAATAAAGTTTACAAAGTGCACGTTCTCACGTTCAAAACTTTATAATAAATGTAAAAATGTAAATTAGGAAATTTTATTTAGCCTTGGCTAAAGCACGGATAATAAAATGTTTGTTTATAAATAGTTTAAACGGCTGCAAATTGAAATGGCTTGAAAATTTTCAAATATTTAGGGTTAAAATTTAGTAGCTTTTCTTAAGCAAGTTCAACACACTGTGGCAAGAGACCCATTCGAAGTTGCCACCACCAAAAACAAATGCGGCTGGATGGTGCTGTGGCTGTTTGTTGTTGCCACGACGGCAGTGGCGACTTGGCGCTTTCGATTTTCGTTTGGCTTTTGCAACCCCGCACGCATTTGCAACACCCAATTTATGTTTGGGGAAGAAGCAATGCTTGTGGATGTGGATGGGGAGAGTGCGGTGGTTGTTAGTTTGTGGGCGCATGCGAGTAAATAAGTCATAAGTACAGTGTGTGTGTGTGTGGTTGTGTGTGTGTCTCTGCTGCCCCGACACGGCCTCTCGGCCAAGCGTACGAAGTGCAATGACGCGAGTTGTTCACATACATCGACACAGTCAGAGGGCAGCCTATATATATATATATATATGTATGTTTCATACTCCATCTCTTTTTCTCTCAAATTCTTCGTCTATCTCTTTCTCTCTCGCTCTCTCACTCTTTTGCTCTCTTGGTTAAAATTGTTTTATTGGATTTTCGACTAGCACTTGCACATTTTGATGATTTCCTGTGAACATTTTGGTTATTCCAATGTAAAAAGGAACTTGTTGCATGCAACAGAAATAGCAAGCCAACAATTTGCCACAATTTCCATTTAACGAGAATGATGATGGAAAAATGGAAATTCTTCAGGAACCGCCATAAGCTCTAGGAAAGAGTAATTAGAATAACGGGTTGTTCTTTCATTAGCCAAATGCCACTTTCTAACACTTTGCTCATTAATCTACTCCTTAAGGTTTTCTTCAACTTCCAATTGAAACTTTTTTTTGGGAACCATATTAATGTGACCTTAAAGATAAAATATAAGGCTACTTTTTAAGGACACTTTCAAGTGTTGAGATTTTTGGCTCATGTTTACCTTTATTCCAATAAGTAAAAATTAATGTAGATTCGTTTAATGTCAATTAATTTGCTTTTAAATTATTTACTATATATTTTTTAAATATTTTGTAATATTATTCTTCTACTTTTTTAAATGAAGAATATAATAATAGTTTATATATAGTCTAGCTTAAGATATTTTCCTATGTCTTTATGACTTTTGTATAAGAATTGAATAAAAGGAATCTTGGTATTGATTGTGAATAAGGTTTCGGATATTTCAAACAGCTGTACACCTGTTATTATCTTTGGGCAAATAACCTTTCTTGTAGAAGTTACAATGTTTATAGTTTTTTTAAAGGAAAGAGTATTAATGCATTCTATAGACATCTATTCATAAATTTATGAAAAATGTGGATAAGTTTGTAGCTTTTATTATTCACAGAGTCTATTTATATATATACCCAATTTTGTTTATGTGTATTTGAAGTCCAAACTCTCTTTCAAATAAACATTTAAATCTTTAAGCTGATCTAGTTTTTTTCCACTCTGTCAATATAAACAAAAGAAAACCATTTGAAAGTGAATTTTATTGCCTGTCCGTGAGTATTTTGAAAGAAATAACAAACCACACTGAATTGACATATTCACATAATTTGCTCCCTTGTGAATTTTTGTTTCTTTTTCAACACTTAAATGGAATATAAAAGAAGGAATTTATGAAACAATTTAAGAAATAGAATCATAGGAAGTAAAAGCCTTTCATATTTATTTTATCTTTGGGTTGCCCAAATAGATTTCAATTCCAGTTTAGAGTAAGACTAGAATTCCAGCTATATTTTGACATAGTTCATTTATTTTCCCATATTTTGCTCGATCTTAAAACCGAAAGATCTAAATTTCTCTACAAAAATAGAAAACGAATGGTTTCCCATTTAGCTAAAAACACTTCATAACACAAGTCTCTAAAGACTTTTGGTAACATTATAATAAATTTCCGTATCCAATTTATATAAATATTTGTTTATAAAAAACTAATTGACTTATCAACTTAAGACGCAAACTTTGTCTTTTGTGTTTTTGGTTAAATATTTTAATAAATTTTCGCTCAACTTTTGCTTACTTATGTTTTTTTTTTTTTTTGTTTATGCCAACTCATTGGGCCAAAGTGAAAGGGGGCAAGTGCGTTTTCTTGTTGTTATTTCTTTTTTTTTTTTTGTTTAATTGCTTCGCACGATTTTGACTTTTGTTGTTGGCTTTTTTTGCTGCAATCTGTGTTATTTTTATTGGTTAAGTGCTGCAATTTCAGCTTACATAAAATGCAAAATAATTTTGTCTGCAAGCGCGTTAAATGTTATTTGTGTTCTCTTTCATTCTCTACTCTTTTCTCTGTCTATCTTTGTGTCTTGGCCATTTCATGTTAGGCATTTGATTGGCTAATTTGTGTTGTTTGTTCGTTGGGTTTGTTTGTTGTCTGTCAAGGCCAGTTTTGTTGTAATGTTACTCATTTACACGACGCATTATAATTAAATGTTGTTTCTTGTGTGAAATAGTTTATCAACAGCCATCTCTCTCGCTCTCTCTCTCTCTCTCTCTCTCTCTCTAAGAGGTGCTCATAATGCATATTAAATAATCAGTCTTATGACTTTTTTATAGTTGGCCATAACCATATTAATGATCATATATAATAACTCATAAAGCGTGAATATGCATACATATATTTACATATATATATATATAGAGAGAGAGAACGATTTTTGATTTATACTATATATATACATATATGTATATATATACAGAAATGTATTTACTTTTTGGTCATCTGCCTGTTTTTGGAACAAGTTCAGTTGAGCGTTAATAATCGTTTGGGATTTTCGAATGAGCAAATTAATCTATTTAAAGAATTTGTATTGAAAGATTTTTTTTATAAAGAATGACGTTATCCAAAGAGCATACATCATGGCCCAAATGAGTTCCGTTAATGAGTTTATTAATAGTTATATAACTTCAAATGTATATATCATACCAAATTGGGATTCGACAATCAATTAGCTATAAAATTAAACGGTTCAGTGAAACTTAAAGTGTCTTAATTATATTAAATTTACCAAAAGTGTTAAAAATTTGAAAATTGATTACCTAAAATTTATTCTGTTCGTGAATTTATTAAGAATTTTGTAGTTAATTTTTGTGAAAATTCTTGTCTTTAATTATATTTAAGTAGGTCATTTTCTTTTCGATTTTGATTTATTTAATTATCATTATTGTTTTTATTTATTTTATGACTTGCCTTTTGTTTTAATTGCAAATATCATCAAAAAAAAACTTCAGTTTACAGAACACAAAATGTTGACTCAAGGTTATTTTTTTGCAGAATTAAAAGAATTGGGAAAAATATTTAGATTTGCAGAAACAATATTTAGACTAAAAGATTTATAAATTTTGAAAATGTTTAAAAAAAAATTTGGTTACATTTTTAAGATTTTAATTGATTTTAATTTCACAAATATTTCAAAAAAATTATGTTTTTTTTTTTTATAGTTTCCTAGCGCAATATTTTATATTTTGACTATAATATGTATTTAATAATTTTGGAAAATGTGAAAACTTTTTTTTAAATTTTAAGAATTTAAATGAAATGGTAAAAAACTGTTTAAATAAAATAAACGATATTATTTTTCGGAGTCTTTGAAGAATTTTCAATACTTTTGGAACCAAATCTAACTGATTGGAAGTCTTTGAATTTTCATCATCGTCACAAGAATATTTGCAATGCTTAACCATATTTTGTTTAACAATTAAACAGATGGAAATTTGAGTAAACAAATTTTAATTATTCAAATTGGCTGCGGTAAACTAATTACTCTTACTATATATTTTAGAATGTTTCAATGGTTAATCAATCGAATTTGATGTAGAAAAGTTAGTCTGTATTATTTTTTGTCATATCTTTTTGCAAGGTTATATACACAAATTTCATTTATTTGAACCCTCTTACATACTAATATTTAGTAAATTTTACAGTTTAGTCTCTCTCTAATGTTTTGCCTATAATTATAAAGTTATTAAAAGAAATTCCTCAAGTCTGAAAATATGAGACAGAAGAGCTAATGGTATGCAGTTAACTTAAAAGTGGTTAATAACATAGCAAAAGGCCCTTTTTTTTCGTTTGAAGTCACTAAAGATTTATGAAATCCGTAAATTTACTAAATTTATTGTTTTGGAAAGTAAACTTTTTTAAATTAAAGTTTCTCTATTTTCATATAAAAAAAAAACTTCTCAAAACAAAAAACCAATTTTATGAGCAAGAAAAATTCCTTTAAATGATAATTCATATCTTTATCTAGACTTGTGAGCTTTATTTTATTTTTTAATGTTTATTCATGGTTAAATATTTGCGCACTTGAATGATGGATTGGATTATAATAGGCAACTTTGGATTGTTTATGATTATTACATACGAATTTCATAACTGCAAAGAAGAAACCTTTGCCTACAGAAGGCAATGTCAAGTGTTGGTATTCTTAAGAGGGAAAGCAATTTATTTATATATACTCATACATACGTACAAATATATATGTTTATAGATATAATAAGCAATCATAAAATTTCATTAAAATTGTTTTTGTTTGCTTTTAGTAGATTTTTCATCACGATGTTGATAAGCGGGTCTCGTTTTGTTGTTGTTCACCCGCATATATGGGCATTTATATAGAAATTTTGCTTGATTAGCTCTTTATGGATTACGAAATTTTCGTATTTTTAATGTACTGTTCCCTCTTTTAAACATTCCCGGAATACAATCAAACGAGGGTTGGTTGAAAATCTTTGAAAAAAAAGTGAGAAATCCATTGAAGAATGTTTTTTCTCATTTTTGTTTTGAAAATATAAAATATTTTTAGTTTAAATGCCTTTACAAACTTAACTAAATCATTTAAAAACCTAAATTATAGTTACAAGTAAAATTGCAGTAGTTGGAGCTCAGTTTAGGTGTCGTTTATAGCAGGTTTCTGACGTTTATGACTTCGTGTTATGTGTCAAACGGTAATGCAATTGATGTGAAAAGCTTTTCAAAAACCACTTGGGAGAGTTGGCAGTTTATTGAGTTTGGTTATAGAAAAAATGTTGCAATATTACAAAATTAAATACAGATGCCTTATATAATTGAATAAAATTTTATGATTTTACTTTAACAAGTTTTTGACCAGCCCTCGTAAAATTCTGTTCTCTATGAGTTTTTTGTTTTTAGTTTTTTTTTTTTTTTCTTTACGTGCCAGAGTAACAATTTGTTTATTGTTGAAATGTTTATGTTAAAGTTGTGGGTGTTGAGAATCGACGCCACCGGCACCACCGCCATTGGCACCACATGGGAGAGCCTGCCGCCGCTGTTTTCGTCTGTTTTGTTATATAAACAAAATTACTGAAATTTTTTCAGATTTTATACGTATGTATGTATATTTTCCTGGAAGGCCTCTCACTCTCTAATTGTAGGCTTCCCCACCCCTTTAAAATAGTTGCACGCGCTAAAAGCCGTCAAGTTTTGATTCCATGGAAAGGTCAGTTAATTTATAAAGAGGTAACCAGGGGGAAGAGGGAGAAGATGAAGAAGAAGGTAGGCAGTTAAACCCCATCAGTTAGAGAGACACTCACAGCAGGCTATCATTGCGCAATTTCAGGGTCCGGTTTGGTCCGTTTTTCATTTCATTTTATTTTATTTTCGTATTATACATATATATTTTTAAGAGGTTTTTTTTTATATATTTTTTTTTTCTTTCTGGTCATTGTCGCACTTGTCGAGCAACCACAAATTAAATTTACAAAAACAAAATGAAAGAAAAACTGTTATTAAATGCGCGTACAAGAGACGACAAACGATGTCGACGCGGAAAATTAGTCGCTTGACTGAATGAATGAATGAATGAACGGACGAACGAATGAAGGAGTGAGTTTGTGAGTGAGCGAATGAGTAAATGACTAAGTGAAGAGAAAGCCAGTAAGCCACTTATTGCACCGGCTCGGCTGACTTACATTGGAAATTGTTTTTTTGTTTTTGTTTTTAAGTTTTTGGACTTCCTGTGGCTACCCCACTGGGTGAGTGACCACTAGTAGAAGCAGCAGCAACCACGGGAATTAACTAGAGCTCCATGACTCACCTACTTCAAAAGCAAGAAATAGCTCTCTAATGAGTAGAAGGCCAATAAATTCTGACACGCCATTAAAATTGAAAACTTAACAGCTCATCTCCGTTTGCCCCGATCCATTGCCTATATCCCTATAACTAGACCATTAAAAGGGTGGGGGCAGGCGGAAGCATGTTGTGTGTGTGTGTGTGTGGGTGTTGGTGTGGGCGTTGCCCTTGCGTGTGACAACGGCATCCCTATTGCTTTTGAAAGGCCGACAAACAAGAGGGCCAATAGTAAATACAAATAAATAGTAAACATAAAAACGACTATGACTAACACGCGCCTACAATAGAGAGACAACAATGTCGTCTAGAAAGGTATACCCAGGAGTGGGTCGAGGTTGAGGAAGAAACAATTGCCAATTAGAGGCTAGAATCATGACATAAGTAAGCAAAATGTTGATTAGATTCCGTAAAATGGTTAAACTAATAAGGAAATGCAACTTGTAATGTCTCATCAAAAACGGTTTTATTAATTTGCCTACTAAATGATTAATAAATTAAGGTAATATTTAGAAATGAAAGAAAATTTAGTATCAGATAAAAATAATAGTGTTTGAGTATTGAGTTTGATATTTGCTAAAGGAAATAAAATTGAAATGTTAATTTTGAAAAGGAACTTGGGGGGGAAGTCGGCTTATATTCTTAGACTTAAATATTTATTATTATTTTTAGTTTATGAAAAAATAATTTAAAAATATTTCTACCAAAAAAAATTATTTATAAATATTTAAATATAATTATTATTCTATTATTCTATTTCTCAGATGTTATTAAGTTTTATCAACTTTATTTTTGTCAGTTAATTTCAAATATCAATTCCTATTACAAGTTTAATAAAAAACTATTTAATCTATTTTGTTTTTTAATAGAGCAGATTAAATTAAGTATCTTAGTGTTAAGTTTTAAGCATTTAGTATAAAGTTTTCAACTATTTACATAAACATTTTTTACAACATAAAATTTAAAATGTGTAGTAAATATCTCAATTGCCTATTGAACTTGATTTATGTTTAGTTATAAAGTTTTAAGCATAAAGCTTTTTAACGATTTCTTAACAGTTTTTACAAGTTAAATGCTAAAACTTAATTTAAAACTATGTACTAAATATTCGATTAGTTTGCATAAACTTGGCTAAAGTTGTAAAGATAACTAAAAGACTTTTAAAGTTTTAAAAACAAATTCGTGGAAAAGTTTTCATAAATGAATTTATTTTTTATATTGTTATAAAAGAGTTAAATTATTTTCAGAAATTTTTTATTTGTGTGTATACATTCTAAATGTATATTTTTTTTTTATGTTTAATTTAAATTGTTTTGTTTTTATGCCTTCTATTAGATCAAAAAAACAAACATAAAACTTATGCTAAAGTACAAGTTAGTACATGAAATTCCTTTTAATGGCAAACACATGGCGAATTGTGTTGTTTATTGATCCAGTTTCTAAAAACATGGACAAATATTTGGGCCGCACTCAACCAGCCAATAGATAAATAGATAAAATACCGCGCACCCTTTCTTTGCCCTCAAAAATAAAACACTCACTGTGTGTTTTTGTGTGTTTGGGTGGCAAAACAGCTGATTAGTGGGCAACGAGCCCCAAACCTTCAAATCCCTCCAACCCCCAACCCTCCATGTCCATCTGCTGCTGCTGTTGGTTGGTAACAAGCAAAACAAACCTTTTGCCAGGAGGGGATTTTCGTGATTGTGTCGCTTGGTGTAGCTGCCCGTTTCTGCTGCTATCCTGTTGAAAAATCAGGGAAATCTATTTATTGATGTTTTTCGCCAGAGCCAAAAGCCAGAAGAGAACTTGGCGACGATTTCGACGTCACCTACACCAAAACCCAATAAGTGTAAGACAGAAAGAGATGGCAGGTCGAATGGGAGCAAGAAAGAGAGTAGCATACAAAGCTTTATGAGCTTTTCTTCTTTTACTGATTTGACGAGCTTTGCTCTGACTCCTGTCGACGTCATTGCTCCTGTTTTTTTGACTCCTGTTGCTCCTGCCCAATTGTAAATTTGTTTGTCTTTCACCTTTTTGCTGCTCGCCTGTTCATTTGAGGCGGAGTATTTGAGTTAGAGTTGTTGAGTTGGCGGGCTCCAAACGCCCCCCAAACAGGGTGAGTTAGTTTTCCACTTCTCTGCAGTTCCTTGTTTTTCTTTCCTTTGGAGAAAATTCATCCTCCTTGGGTGGATGTGAGCGAGTGTGTGGCCAAGAAGTTGAATGTCTTAGACACAGCATCTTTTGTGGTTGGTTGTCACTCTCATTGTGTCTGTGTGTTTGTGTGCGTGTATTGTGGAGCGGCCATTTTCTCCATGGAGCCAATTAGCACCAGGCGAACAGGAATTCACTGATGAATGATGATGATGCTGTTGATAAGTTTTCCTTTCTGGCTCCTACGCAACATCAAAAGCAACAGAGGCAGCAGCGGCAGCAGCTTTGCCCCTGAAAATTCGATGAAAAGCATTGGCCAATAGCAAGCAGCTTCCGGAAAGCTCCCTTCCTTTTGGATGCTGGGGTTTCTATTGTTGTGTTTGTTGTTGGTCCTGTCGGGTCAAGGATGCACACGTTCACCTACACACACACGCACATACCTATAGCACACATGATTGTGCATTTGCGTGTAACAAAAGCTTTCACTTTCAGAGGATTTAAACCAAAAAAAAAAAAAAAAAAAAAAAAGCTGACGCTGCTCGTGCCTGAATATAGTATCTAGGTCGGTTGGCTGTTTGGTTTGGGGTTGCCTTGCATAAGCCGTTTCCCTCCTCCAACCCCCTTACTTCTCCTACTAGCCAAATGAGGAAACCTAAAATAGTTGCAGCACTCGCCACAGCAGCAGCAGCAGCAGCAACAGCAATCGATTGTGCAGTCAGTTGCCCGTTGCAGTGGGCTCTGGTTACCATTATTTTCCACTAGCTTACACAGTTTTTTGCAGTTTCTTGCTCTGATAAGAACACGGGAAAGAGCATAAGTAAAGCGAAAGAAAATAAAAAATAAAAAAAAGCTCTTTAAATGAAAGCGAAAACAGCAACTGTGTTAATAATACTAAATATTAAAATGTACCAGCTGATTAAATAACCAACTGTCTGACTGACTGATTGGCAATTGTTTTGCATCTCAAACAATTGGCCTTTTTTTTAATTACATATTTTAATTTAAAGAAATAAACTTAGTAGGCCACATCAACAACAGCATTAAAACATCTACAGAAAGGAGTTAAATTTGCTTAAATTTGTTTTGCTAAATTTAAATAAAAATTAAAAAAATTATAGTGTAATTTATAAGTATTGAAAACTTTAGTTCAGATCCTTTTTGTATGTCCTGGCCACAATGCAACGACCTGGCTCAAATATCTCATCGAACATCATGAGCCGCATGTCGGTCTTCGAAAGTGAGTGTTTTTCTTTATAACCGATTCTTCTTAACAATTCTGCCATAGACAATAGAAGTGAAATCGTCATGGCATGACTAAAAAGATCTACAAAAAAAAAAAATAAATAATAATGTGTTGTATATGAGATGGTGTTAAATGATGAATGAAATGCGAAAAGCGTAAAAGAAAAGATATAAAAGTTTGTATCTGATAAAGGTTGAAAGTGTTTCAAATGCTTCGAAATTCTTAAAAAGTTCGCTGAACTCTACACAGTTAGATAAAGAAATGTAATACGAGAAGTTTGTTAACTAACTAGTTACCATTGAGTTCAAAATTAAGAAAACAATCTTTATTGGACAATGGTCAAAGAAGAGAAAATTTATATCATAACAAGTATATCAAATGTGGGCTTAAATTAAAAGGCATTGTTGTGAATTGTTTAGGAATAATTAAAATGTTTATTTGCCTACCTCATAAAGTACATACATTGATGAGTGCTTGATTGAATTGATAGAATATATTATTAATTATTTGCCAGTCTTTACGAGTCTTTAAAACTTGGTTTTCCCATTTAAATGAAATAGTAAAAATATATCAAAGTTCAGCAATATTTTAACAGATTTAATAAGAAATGAATACTAGATCCTTTTTTGTTTGAAAATTTCTTATCCTTAAAAAAGTGTAAAAGATTATAGATAGAAATACTGAACTTCTTGTCATAAAAAAAGTAAAAGAAAAAAAATTTTTAATTTCGCTAATGTTTGCTTACTTTACCATAAAGATTATTTTTTTAAAAAAATTCCAAAGTTATCGAAGAAAGTCGTTGAAAGTTTGAACAATTTATATTGTTTATAATCTTGTCACGTATTCTCAACTTAAACAGGAACGACTTTTATATAGTTTATGGCTTCTCTATAGATTTCTTGCTAAATTAACACTAATTTTCACTTTTAAACTATTTCTGAAAACATTTTTACATGTTAATATTATTGTAGTTGTAATTTAACTTTAGTTCATTTAGTTACTATAGGAACACTACATTAAATTTGAATTTTATTTTTTTAGAATAATTAAATAAAATAAAAATAAGAAAGAATTTATATAGTAGGAACTTTCCATTAATATGTATCCTTTGATATTTTATTGAATGTTTAATTATAAATTCTTCTTTATGTTTTTTAAATATTTTTACAAACTGTATAAAAAATGTAAAAAATTTTGTTGTTACGTTCCTTCCCGTTAAACATATATATTCTTAGTTATCATCAATATCTGTCTGTTGCTTTGCAGTTTTTAGACCTTAAATTTTGAGCTATATAGTTAAAACTCGGCATATAAGATTTTTCGAAGTGTATGTTGATAAAGTATGAAAATTAGTCGGATCGGACTATAATAACTTGACTTCAGACTCAACAAGCACTAAAGACGCAGGTTCAACCCCCAGCCTAAGACATCGTACTTAACTTCTTCGATATTTTTAGAATATTTTTCTTGATCTTTAAATTCATATCTTTTATATCCAAAGATTAATATTTCTTCCCAAATATATATTTTAGATATCCAACAGTATTGATGATCTGAATTGTTATATTGATTCATATAATTAATCATAGTTATTTCTCTCTATTCTTTTGCCAATGTCTTCCACACTTGTATTTATTTCTTTCCATGGGACAAAGTTTATTTGACAAATTTGCTCAAATCAATCAATCAATTTCATAAGCTACACATTTTCAATATAATTCCGACAAATTATAGCCACTTCAGAAAACAATGTTGGCGAGATTTTTGTTTTGTATTCCATGTCTTTTGTTCAAGATCATTAAATGACCATGAAAATTAACCTTTAACATTAGTAAGCCTGCAGCTTAATTATGAAACGTTGTGGCATATCTTTTATATTGAAAATATGCAAATGATTAAACTGAATTGCATGTACATATGTATATACAATATTTTTTATATGGCACAATCGGAAATTGTATGCAAATCTTTCCGATTAATTTTTCTTGTTCAATTTGCATTTGCATTTCTCAGTTTACAAAAGGGTTTGTTAGGGTGGGGGGGCTCGGAGGCAGGGTATAGTTGCATCTATTCTAAAAGAGTTTCATTGATTCGTTTGACAACTTAATGCTCCCAAAGGCATTACGATACCATACCATAGAAAGGGGCCATATTGGGGTATGCAGACATAGAGTCAGAGGCCTGAACGATTACGATTACGAGTTGTCTAACAAGTTTTCACTTGCGCAATTTCCATTGCTGTGTCCAGTTCCAGCTTAGCCATTGCCATATTAGAAAATTGTCCAACTCATGTGGGTTAATGACGTTCACACACGTCTCCCTATGTACTCGCAACATAGTTGTATTAGTAGTTAGTTGTATGTCTGGGCGTGAAATTAACGCAAATGAAATAATGGCGTTGACTTTTCTAAGGGTACACCACCCCACCCCCAACCCTCATACTAATTATATGCAATTTGTTTTCACCCGAAACCAGAAGCATAAATCAAATTGGCATCATAATGCACTGCCTTTGTGGGCCCTCAGTGTTGGAGTGTGTCTAATTTATTATATGAAAGAAACAAAAAGAAAATTATTATCAGGCACTGTAAGTTGTTTCTTTATGGTTCCTAAATGAAAGTTGTTTGTCTTGCATTTTAAATGTATAAAACGAGAAAAGTTTTCCATGCATTGAGACAAAAAAAAAAGCAGTTGATTAGAACAAAAAAGTCAAAGTTAGTTAGGGTTTAACAAGCCATAACATATTTTAAAAGAAAGTCAAACTACAAAGATATTTATCAAGCTTAAAGTTAACGCTGTCATGAAGACATTTCAAAAGAGTTCCCAAATAAATATAAAGAGTTTAACTGTAACAAGTCTTTCCTTAGCCAAATCAATCTGTTTTTGGTTAATTTTAAAAAAGAACTAAAGATTTGGATCGAGTAGGAGCAGGCTGAACCCGATATGTTATACATCTTACAGATCTTACATATATTAAATCTATTTTAAGATTATATCCTATCAAGATCAATTCAATTAATCTTTTTTAAGTTTTACATGTTTAACTAATTCTAGTAATTAAATTGTATAGTTGTACTAAGTATTTTATCATTCATTTATAAATTAAGTTTTTCCCTGTACTAAAATACTTGTTAACGGAAAATTTTCTTGACCAGTTTACGTTTTATAGTAACCTGTATGAGCCAAAAAACTCTTTTTATGGCAAAGTGAAAGAAAAAAATTCGTCATCAATATTGAACAATAAATATTGAATGACTCGTGTTGAACTAACAATATAGCAAAAAAAAAATATTGTTCAAACAATAATTCAATTAACAGTATTAAGTAAGCAATTTTAAACGAACCATATAGAAGAAACAATATTAGCCATAATGAACTAACATTAAAAATTTGATTTGCAATAATGAATAACAGATTTATAGAAAATTTACTAGTCATTCTTCTGATCTTGTGGATTTCTATATCTGTACATATGTACAAATCTTTCCATGAATTTCAAACTTTGGTTACCTTTGTGGCCAAATAATTTGTATTACTTCTTAGAACTTGGGGAATTTTAAGTAAAAATATTGCCATATTCTTTCATATTTCACACATAAACGAGGTATGTTTAAAAAGTATCTATCTTTCTACTCATTTACCTCATATGCGACGAGTATTCCAAAGAATTCTATTTAGGAATCTGTTTCAAATCTTGTGTGAAACACAGAAGTTAATACAAGGATTGTTCATTGTGCGACAGGATAAAGTTAATTTGGATTGAAGCAATGCTTATTAAAATTGTTAAGAGAATAGAATGAAAACTGCATAAGGCTTATATCAACTCTGTTGATAAGTTGACTTCCAAACAACGCTAAAAAAAAAGCAATCAAAACAAGAAGGAGGATCGTAATATATAATTTTTAAATATCCTTCAAAGATTTAGTAAAACTTTGGCAGAATAAAAATATTCACGAATAAATAATTCTTATTTAAGAATAATATAATATTCGCTTTATTTTTTGAACAGACCTCGCATGTAATATTTAAACATAATTTAGCTTCACTTCATTACATGTCAATGACCCCTTTTATAACGCATTTTTCAACGGCTTTATCTGGTTATTTCTGTTTGTTTTTGTAAGTATGTTGTGTCCCCTTATCTTTGGCTATTAATCTAGTTTAGGTTTTTGGTTTTTGGCAAGCCAATTTAACTAGTTCACTGCTCCAAAATGTTAGGCCCCCAATGTGGGCTAATACATGTATGATGGGTGAACAAAGAAGTTTAAAAGAAAGAAGAACCTTACCGCTTGAACCAAGTTAAAGCCGCTAGCCAGTTTTACAGTGGTTTGGACTCTTTTCTTATATACATATATACATATACACACATAGATATATTCTTTTTTTGTAACAACAAATTGACAATGACATGAATGGGAAGAAAAATATTTAACCTTAATAAACGACAGCAAAGACTGAAACGAAGAAGGCAACGTAGAAGAAGTCTGTCTACACTTTTGACGGCTTTTGTTTGTGGTTCGTGTTTTTTTTTTTTCTTGTTGTGTGTGCCATGTGCATTGTATGCAGACTGATTTATGAAACGCTTCTTGCTTGGTCGAAGGCCAAGTGCCAATTAAACTTTGCCATTGCTTGCTAACTAAGTAACTAGGAAAGATTCTTGAGATTGTCGCTTGACAAGAGAAAGTTAAACGAATAGAAAGAAATGATTTTTTTTAATCAATATGAATTCTTTTATATTTTTTTTTACAGATACTGCATTGACCCACAGTTTGGCTGAGGCCGAGAACGCAACCGGCATAGCCATGATGTCCATGACGAGTTCACCACCAGCCACACCCACTGGTGTACAAACAGATGCCGAGGGTTTGATATTACCCAAAAAATTAATAAATCCCTGCATGGAGAATACAGATCGCAAAGAGTTGCATCGTGAACTTAAATTTAATGCACGAATGTAAGTTAAACTCATATGCATATAGACAAACTTGACAACTAATTGATTTCCATATCTGTTTTTTATAGTGGCAAATCGGTGTTGAATCAAAAGTCAGAATTGCAACGTGCCTATGATAAGCAAAAGGAACGGCATGCAGCTGCTGAGCATCAACATTCACCAGACTCGGAAATAGGTGGCGGTATACCCAATCTCAAGGGTGAATTGGGTCGTGTTATAATGGAACGGGCCCAGAAGCATGAGGCAGCCGCCCAGAAACATGACGCCGAGGAGGCTGAAGAGCGACAATATGTAAATCCCGAGTATCTTAATGTGCGAGCCAAATTACGTGCAGCTACAGCGCATGGGCCGAATTAGGATCTGTCATCGGATCAAAATTAAATTCGTATTCGGATTATCTAAATTTAATTGACTTAACCAAATTGTGTTGAATTAAATAACGTTTCTTTGTCTTGATATTACTATGCAAATTATTTGATATGTATATTTTTAAGAATTTTGTTAATCAAAAGAATAACCCAACTCAAATTAGTATGTGTGTCTGTATAAAAGAAAAGATTGTATAAAGAATTTGTTTTTAGTTTCTTAACCGAGCATATATATATATACTATATATCTCTTCCAAACAATATATCTAATTGTATGTATATCTAATTATAATAATTGTGTGTTAGTTTAGGATTAGAACTGGTTGATTGACATGTTGCAAAATGCGTGTGTTTAGTTTATAAGGTGATGAGAAACAAAATGTACGAGAGAGAATATATAGATGCAACTATTTTAATGCTATAATTATAAACTTGACAGTTTACAGAACCTTCTATATATACACCATATATATATATATATATATATACCTATATATATATACCTATATATATATACCTATATATATATACATATAAAAATCTATATACAACAAGAAATCAATTTAGTTTCTGGTATTAATAAAAAATTTATTGTAGCAAAACAAAAGTTTAAACCAAACAAAAAAAAAATGTGCATTAAATTACTTAGCAATATATAATCTATGTGCATTCGTATACAATATTTTACTAATGTTACGAAATGTGCAAATTGTGATAAATTACTTCTTTCGTTTTCCGGATTTCTTTTTGCCATGCTGTTTATCCATGATGTGTCTTTTCGATGGCACTTTCTAAAAGGATGATAAAACTTATTGAATGTATTTAAATCTTTACATTGTCGCATAGTACCTTAAATTTCTGCTGAAGCTGTTCCCGTTCTATAATGTCCAATACACGGTTCACTTCATTACGAAAGAATTGTACCTGTTCTTGGTAGTATGTTAAGTCATCTTTACACTTTTGCACATTGCCCCGCATTTCTTGTAACTCATTTTCAGTACGCTCCATGTCCTCATCATAGGTCATTTGCAATTTATCAATGCGATATTTATACTCGGAACTAGCTTGCACATACGTCGTTTGGCACGATCGCCAGACTTCTGAATCTTGCTCTATCAGTAAAGCAATTTTTGCCAGTTCTTCAATTATAGCCTTAAAAAGAATAAAATTGCTATTACCCTAACTGATTTTAATTTATAAAGATATTTTTTTATTTTACCTTTTGTGCCAGATTGTTGCCAAAATTGGCCTGTTCCACACAATCATAGGCAAGATTGATGGAGTACCGTACCTCAATTGGTTGTAAATCTAATGGAAAGATCATTTTTAGAATAATTTGAAAAAGTTATCCATTTCTTTACTAACAATCTGTTTCCAAACGTTTTAACTTAACATATTCTCGCCGCACAGCTAATTGGTTTGTGACCAATGGAGTTGGTTTAAATTGAAATACTGCCAGAGCCAAGTCATCATGTTCAATTTGCAGATTCTCAAAGGGAGCCGTTAAATATTTCACAATATCATGCTGTGTATGTCTATGGGAGAAACTAGTTAGTCTGATATACTTATCGATATCGATTTACATACTTTAATAGGCGCAAGGAACTATCACATGGATCCTTTTCGCTCTTTACGTCATCTTGTATGGCATCGAGTAGACGTATTATTTCAATGATATCCACTTTTAACTTCATTTTATCCAATTCTTCTTCAGTTTTCACTCGTTCTAATATATCTAAATAAACAGTATTGCGTCTGGTTTCAAACATGGCCAAATGATCCATAATTGACCAGTTAAATATTTGATACATTTCATCCAATTTGCCGCAACAGTTATCCCGTATTATCATAAGCTGAGACTTTAGATTCTCTATTTGATAGCAAATATTTTGAATGGCAGTATCGGATAATAGATAACGATATCGCATTAACATAATTTCATTAATATCCATTGCAAAATTTTTTGAGTCAGTCGATGGAAAACTTGGTAGCATTCTTTTTGTTTTATCGTCTGACAATTTTCTTTGCTTTGGCTTAGGCACTACCAAAATTGGTAAATTTTGACTGGAATCACTAGTGTTTACAAAAGTTGCACTTGCATTTTTAGCCTCCATTTCCTCTTCAATTTTGTTGTATGTGGCAAGAACTTGCTTGAGGTAAGCATCTCGACAAAGGCTCTTATCTGTTTGCAATGGTAAGGGAAATATGTTGTTCAATCTTTTTTCACCTTTACCGATTGAACGGCTGAAAATGGAGTCTTTGGAGTGTATTGTATTTAACATGTTTGGTTTTCTTAAATTTCTAAAGTTTTGTCGATATTGTATTAGTTTTACTGACGTTGCCTATCAAATGTCAAATGAAAATTATCATTTCGAATAAATTTTTGGAAAGTTACAGAAGCAAAATTTTGTATTATGGAGTGCAACAGAAAAGTATCTGCTAAAAGCAATGCGGTCAACATTTCAAAGAAGGTAGATAAAAGGATCGCAATCCTGAGTTCTTAATTTTAGCTTTATATTTTACAGGAAAGGCAGCCTATGGTTCGTATTATGCCCCGGCAGATTGATGATTCTTGGGAAAATGCAATGAGTCTTACATCATCCCAAACTGAGATTCAACCTGTTATGCAACATATACGCCAGTTGTTGGATACTGCCCCACCTAATTTGGGATCTGAATTTGACATAAGCCCTGGGTCTGGGGCCATGCATCTTTTAATCAATATGTCCACTGTTGTGAACACCTTACGCAATCTGACAATTAAAGCTGCCCAGCTACCTTTACGTTCCGATCGCATTGAAGATTTCCAACGTTTGCGTTTGCTCTATGCGTCGGCTAGTGAAATGAATGCCTCGTTGCTTAGGGCCATCAATCGTGTCCGAGGCTCGGAACCCATTCACGATATTGGGGAAATGGATATAGATGAGTTGACAACTATTTTGTCTACAGAGTTTATGATGCATTGGCTTACTCGTCCAACAAGAGACACTAATGTTTCTTCTTTCAAATTGATTACCCCTAAACTAGGAGCGCACTATTTTGAACGGGACGAGCGAGTAACGAGTAATGATAGTGCAGTCTTGAACATCAGTTTTGTTCAGTGGCACACTTATATTTGGCCCCATATTGCAGCTGTTATTACAGAGGCGGCTGAAGATTTGGCAAATGCTGAACAACTAAGAGAGCGAAATAGCAATGCACTGCCAGGTAGCAGTCGGGAAAGTATTAACTAATCGTAATTAGTTTATTACTTGGAGTACAAATTGTTAACTAAAATCTAAATTTTTGTATGGCAATGTGATTAAATTAAATTAAGAAAAAATCTTATTGCAAATGTAAAATAAATTTTAAAAAAAATAATATTGTGGGTTAGATCTTTAAGATTATCTAGGGAACACCAATCTCAATTAGCTTGGAGCATCTTGTTACTGTAAAAGTCGTGTCCTCAATAGTAAAACATTAGGGTAAGAAAAAACAAAAAATCAAAGCTACAATCATTCTCATAATTAACATTCGGATGTAAGCCAACGGCAGTTGGTAAATTACGACCCGTGCCCGCATATGTCAGTCAAAAGTTACAAGTTACATTGCATTCGACGTAGACCTTAGCGTCGCCGTTGACACCTGTGCAACTGTAAATTAAACAGTGGCAAACACAACACAAAAGAGATACAAGCAAATTGTATGCGCACGCCATCTCCCACGCTCTACGTTCACTCTCATTTACTCACTCCCTCAAACACTATTCTCTCACACATGGGGACGCTCTCATTCTCATGTTCATGCTCTTTGCTGTTGTATTACGTAGGGGCCACATTTTGTGCTGGGGCTATTATTCACTCTCTCTCTTCCTCGCTCTCTCTCTTTCTCTTTTGCACACACACAAAGCAGAAACCCATTCGCTGATGTTTTGGTTGGGGCTGGTTAGCGTTTTGTGTGTAGTTTAGTTTACTTGCTGTCGGTCTTTGAGCGCCTGTTCACTCGTATCGCGTAGAGGGACCTGCCTCAATGTTGCGCGTTGATTTTTTAGGGAGCCTACATAAAAATTAGTGACGCTTGGCTTTTTGCTGTTATTTTTTTGTTACTTAAAGTTGGCCCATACGTGAATTTGAAGAGGGGGCAGAAGTAAGTCTCCTCTTCGTCTTTTGGCGCTTGCGCGGACTGCCAATATACGCCCCCACAGTACTGCATTTATATATGTAGATACTATTGTAATTTTGTAGGAGAGTAGGTGCAGACGCCGGAATGACTTTGCAGCTTTGTAGTTTGCAGCTTGGGCCACCATTTTTGATTTTGATGGCTCTGTAGTTGGCTTATGAAGCAAACAGAATGCAAACAGGGATGCTGCTGCTGGTACTTGGCCTTGACATTTGCCGTTAACTTTAGCCGCGAGATCGAAACGATGCCCCTGAAGCACAAGCGGCATAAGCTTTTATCCCAGCTACATTTATTTACATGCACAAACCTACGTACACTTTTACCGTTATACTCTCACCACAGTGGCTCTTGTCAACTTTTCTTTAATGCTGCGCACTTGTTCAACAAACCGCAGTTTACGTTGGTCATGCCAACGGCAGCGGACGTAACGGTAAATGGCTTCAAACCACACCCACACCACATCTTTAAAGACAGCAGAAACCACATTGGCGACGACGACGACAAGCCGAGGTCACAGCTGATAGACAGCTGTCTTCTGGTTACGTCAGTCAAAATGACGCATCGTGTTTTGGTAACAGGGAAGCATAAAACACAAACCAGAGATAACTGCGTGGTCGCGCCACACCAGAGGGTTGGGGCAAAACTGGGGACACTGAAGCGAAAGCCGCAAAAAGAAAACTCACGAAGAAACAAAAGAATATGTACACAACCGAACCCAAAGCAAAACACATATTCCCAGCTAAAGTAACTTAACAGTAACAAAAGAGCGCCAACATCACGACACGAAAGCCACCCCCGCAACTCTGTGTGCAATTAGCTAGAGTGCACCACAGTCTAGTATAAAACCAAAAATAAAACTCTCTAAAACCAGGGCTCAAAATCTTCCGCCTACATAACGCCTGGTGCTGTGCCTTTGGAACGCCCTGCAATTATTCCTCGCGACGCGTCGCGAGGCAACGTTACATGACGCCAATGCCAAACAATTCTTGCTGTTGCCGTTGTTTCTATCTCTCTTGGTGTGAGAAAGCTAACAATGACCGACGAAAGTGGAGAGAACCCTGTGAGTTTTGTATGGGCGCCTGCTGCTTTGCGGACAAAATTTGAGCAGATCCGCTCACAAAAAAACGGCATTATGTACAAAACAAAAAAAAAGCAGCAAACGTCAACAAAATAAATAGTTTAAGTTTTTGTATTTGTGTGTGTAAGTCTACGTAGGTTCCACATCAGCACAGCGTTCCAATAACCTGACGTTCCCTCATTCCAATTGGAAAAATCCCCAACTGGTATTTTAAGCAGGCGCACAGATTAAACCAGCTGCAGCCCAGTTAAAGAGTTTTTATATTTGTTTGGTTAAAGCTGATGCAGATAACAAAGAACAAAACGACGACAAACGGATTGGGGATATAAGGAATGCATACAAACATATGTGCACAAAATGTTTACGAAAGGGTCAAATCAACTGCACTTCCACTGAAAAGAAAGATCTCGCATTTGATAATACTGTTTACTAGAACACATTTCAATATCAACTAAAGCGTAAAGTAATAGGGCAATTTTAGTTTTTTAGACTTCTCTTAAAAAAAGAGCAATTGTTTTCAGCTGTTACCCTTTATCAATTAAACATTTTGTTACCTGATAATTTACTGCGATAGCAGTTAAAGTTAATCTATATAAAGGCAGAGCTTTGGCCAACATTTCAGTCAGTCGTAAAGCAAACGCCAAACAGCAAAGATTCTACCCAAACGGTAAGAGACGATATATACCTACATAAATACGTACTAAGAGCATTCAGCAGAGTGTGATGTTGTGGAAAAGAGCAGAGATTGTGAAAGCTTTTTGAATGATCTTCCCTTTTGGAAAGCACAGCGAGTGTTTTAGTCATTTATTTCGTTTGACAAGTGCAGTAACGTTTTTTTTAAATTTCAATTGCTTTTCTCTTACGAGGTTTTAAGAGACACGTATACTAGTTTGTTTTGAAATATAATTAATATCAATAGGGGGGATCAGGAAGATTGTGGAATTTTTTCATTGCTCCATTAATAGAATTGTCAAAATAGCTGAGTCGTGTAAAAACAATTAGAATTCATTTGTATGTATTTATAGTTTTTGGAATGAATTTCACCATAATGACGAATGTGTTGTTCTGAAGGCATCTTCAAGCGTCACTTGTTGATTTAATGGATCAAACTTCGTGAAAAGGCTTTAAATTACGTTATTTTAAAACGTTCTACTAGATTGTGTCGAATGGTTTCTGACGTAGGCATTTTTCAAGTGTCAAGATAATAAAAAACTAACCCCCTTTTGACATTGTTTGATATTGTCGTAACCTTAAAAATTCGTTAAATGTGTACAGTTCTTAATATTCCTATGTATTCGGAGATTTAACAAACATTTTGTATCCCTGAAGTAATAATTCTTTTCCTACTCTTATAATTTTTTTTAAATAAACCTGTCCCAACATAGAAGAGAAAAACACAAAATCAGCTGCGCGGCAAAATGCTAAACAGGTTTGCGAGTTTATCAACAACCATGATCAGTCGTCGTCTTCTGGCTGAGACTTCGTTAAAGTCTGGGTGTGTAGATCAGTTGTTGGTTAAGCTTGGATCAGTGAATAACATTCTCGCTTCTACTCTGTAAAAAACGAATAATCATACCCAGAAAATATGGCGCCAGTGGCAAAATTGTTGCTTGCCTTATCTTTGGCTTTATTTATATCGGTTAATAATGCTTCACTTTTACGCAGAGCCAAAACAAATCAAACCATGTCAACGGGTAAAGCATTCAAAGTCCTGGTCACACATCCTGAAGTGCCAAAAGAAGGTTTGGATATCCTAAAGGAGAACTGTGAGATTATTCAGGTCAACAGTTTGCCCACAAATCGTGCTGAATTACTGGAAAAGATCAAGGGCGTTGATGGTGTCTTCTGGGGTGGTCATGAGAAACTAAACGCTGAGGCCCTAGATGCTGCTGGTCCACAATTGAAATCAATCTCCACCATGTCTGCGGGCATCGATTATGTTGATGTGCCTGAACTTAAGAAACGTGGCATTCCCTTGGGACACACACCCACAGTCTTAAATACAGCTGTGGCCGATCTTGCCGTTGGTCTTGTCATCGCTGCATCTCGTCGTTTCCAGGAAGCACGCCGAAAGATTGATACGTAAGTGGAAAAAGATGGAATTAAAGTAAACTTTAATACCACTTTTTCTTTAATGTACTGATTTCGATTTTTGCAGCGATAACTGGGAGAACTACCATCTGAACTGGTTGTTGGGTCAGGATATTCGTGATTCCACTGTGGGTTTCTATGGTTTTGGCGGCATCGGACAGGATATTGCCAAGCGTTTGTCAGGTTTTGATATCGACAAAGTCCTTTACACGACTCGTCGTCGTGTCAGTAAGGAAATCGAAAAGGAGTATAATGCCCAAAAAGTGGACTTTGATACTTTATTATCAGATAGTGATTTCATTATCATTGCCTCGCCCTTGACTGCTGACACAAAGGGTGTTTTCAATGCCACTGCCTTCAACAAGATGAAAGAGACCGCTGTTTTGGTCAACATTGGACGAGGCCGTAAGTCATAGTTTTATATATTTGTTTTTAAAAAGATTAATTGAAACCCGTTTTAATTTCTTTATAGCAATTGTTAATCAAGATGATTTGTATGACGCATTAAAAGCAAACAGAATCTTTGCCGCTGGCCTGGATGTCACAGATCCTGAACCATTGCCCCCCACTGATAAATTGCTGGCCCTGGATAATGTCGGTAAGTAGAATATAATATTTTGCTTATCGCAAAAATGTTATCACTGTGATTTGTAGGTTTTTCTTTGTGCTAAGGTTTTCTGAAGGTTATGAAAAGATTCAAGCTCAGAACATATCAATGAAGACTTTAGAGATATTGCTCTATATAAAGCTCTTCCCCCTCATTTAGTTTTATCTTATCACTTTGACTCATTTCTGACCTTTCATGTTTGCACATTTTTTAAACACACACTTATCTTCCTAAAATTCTGTAATCTAAAAAATTCACTTGTTCTTATTTCAGTTGTCCTCCCCCACATTGGTTCGGCCACGAAACGTACCCGCGCCGACATGGCCACCATAGCTGCTCACAATGTGCTACGTGGATTGGCTGGGGAGCCCATGTTATCGCCTGCCTACTAGGAACGTGATGGAATAGGAAAACCCAGTGAACTGTGAAATGCTGTTTTACTAATGGCCTTAATAATAATTGCAAATACAGAAATACATATACATATAAAAATGAAAGTCAAAGTTACTTAATTAAGCTATAATTTGCATAGTTGTTTAACCATGGAAAAGAAATAAGTTCAGTGGGAAAGCTTAAGAGAACAATGCTAAGCTTAAGGGAGCCAGAAAAGCCAAAGAGCCTACACAGCTCTCAAGCGAAAAGCTTTTCCATTTAGTTAGTTGATTATCGACCTTCATCATTGTGAAATGTCGGCGGTTCGTTCAGCATTTAAGGTGCTTATTTCGCATCCCCATGTCCCTTTGCCGGCTTTGGAACTTCTACGTTCTAAAGGAGCGGAAACAATTATTTGTCAAAGTGTACCGCCTTCAAGGGAGGAGATTCTACAAAAAGTTCCCGGTGTAGACGCCATTTTCTGGGCTCACTATCAGCCATTAAATGCGGGAATATTGGATGCAGCTGGTCCCCAGTTACGTTGCGTTAGTACTATGTCTTCGGGCATTGATTTTGCTGATGTGCCAGAATTTAAACGTCGCCAATTGCCCTTGGGTCACACTCCAGGAGTGGTCAAGAATTCTGTTGCAGATCTTGCCATTGGCTTAATGATTTCAGCTGGCCGGCATTTTCATACCGGTCGTAAGCAAATCGAAAAGTAAACATCAGCTGTTTAAAAGTTTTCTAAAAGCTTTTCCAGAGTTGCCTTCATAAGGAAATAATTTGAATTCATTTTCAGTTCCCAATGGTTAACTGAACGCATTAATTGGCTAATGGGTCAAGAAATACGTGATTCCGTAATTGGTTTCTTTGGTTTTGGTGGAATAAGTCAGGCCATAGCAAAGCGTCTGCAATGCTGGGATGTGGCAAAAATTATCTATCACACACGCACCCGTAAAGAGAATGATGTGGACTTTAAGGCAGAACATGTATCATTTGAAATATTACTCAAAGAAAGTGATTTCCTGGTTGTTGCTGCTCCATTAACCAACGAGACCCGTGGAAAATTTGATGCTAAGGCTTTTAATCAAATGAAACCCACATCGGTGTTTGTTAATGTGGCCCGTGGAGGTTTAGTCAATCAAAAGGATCTTTACGAAGCTCTAACTAAAGGTCAAATTTTTGCTGCTGGCCTGGATGTTACTACACCGGAACCACTGCCCGCCGATGACCCAATACTAAAGTTGCCTAATTGCGGTAAGTTGAAAGGTAATGCAATAATTAACATCAGTTTTTTAATATCTAAAATTTATTTTGCAGTTATTCTACCCCATTTGGGAACACAAACCATGAAGACAACTATTGAAATGAGTCTACTGGCTGCCAATAATATAATCAATGCCATTGAGGGTAAACCAATGGTTAGACCTGCCTATTGAAAAGTTGTTGTATTATCTTTTTAGAGCTTTACAAACATTTTGCGTTCCCTTTTTATATGCGTTAATTGTTAATTTGTGAGAACATCAAAATAACTCAACTCAAAAGAGAAAAATATACTACAAATATAACATTTTTTATACTCTTTTTAAACAAAAAGCTTTTTCTTATCAATTATATAATATATTCATAGTTGGTTGAATTGGCTCAGTCGTTTAATAAACGTTCGTCAGATAACATCAAAATGTCCTCAGCTCAACCGTTGTTTAAGATACTAATTGGCCATCCAGATGTCCCAAAGGAAGCCATTGAACTACTTCAAGCAAACAATTGTGAAACAGTTCAAATTTTAAGTGAACCACCACAGAATAGAATTGAGTTATTGGAGAAAATCAAAGGTGTTGATGCTGCTCTATGGAACAGTCGTGAGACACTTGATGCAGAGGTTTTAAATATCGCTGGACCACAATTTAGAGTAGTATCAACCATGTCATCGGGCATTAATTATATTCATGTGGAAGAGTTAAAGAAACGGAACATACCTTTAGGTAGTACACCCAAAATGTTGAGTATAGCTGTAGCAGATTTGGCAATGGGTCTGCTAATAGCTGCTGCTCGACGGTTTGAAGAGGCACGCAGAAAAATTGATGGGTAAGTGCCAGACAGTGGTTCTATCTTTATTGTATATATATCATTTTTTTTTTGTTTTAAGTGATAAATGGGAAAACTTTCGCCTCAATTGGTTGGTGGGACAGGATATAAAAGGCTCCACTGTGGGTTTATTTGGTTTTGGCGCTATTGGTCAGGCTATAGCGCAACGTTTGTCAGGTTTTGATATTGAACGAGTTCTCTATACAACACGCCGTCAAGTGGATAAGAAAATTGAAGAGAAATTGAATGCCAAAAAAGTTGATTTCGATGAATTACTGGCTAAAAGTGATTTTATATTCATTGCTGCGCCTTTGACACCTGACACACAGGGTATCTTTAATTCCAAAGCCTTTAATAAGATGAAAGAGACCGCTGTTTTGGTCAATATTGCAAGAGGCAGTAAGTGCAATTGTTGATTGAGATGATTTTAATATTATATTTTAACTTTTGTTTTAGAACTAGTTAACCAAACTGACTTATACGAAGCTCTAAAATCAAATAGAATCTTTGCTGCTGGGCTAGATGTAACGGATCCCGAGCCACTGCCTTCCAGTGATAAATTACTCAAGCTGGATAATGTTGGTAAGCGTTAATTTTGTTACCCCTTCAGTTGGTATATAGTAAATAATTACTTGCATGTTTTTGTTATCATTAAGTAGTCTTATCTGTGACATATACTCAGAAAAATAAGCCCCACTCTGCTTTATGCCCTTGCATAAATAGGAATATTAATTTGAGTCAGAAGTTTGGTAGGCGTTTTTTAAAATTATTAAACAAATTTTTTCGAAATTTGTTTTCCAAAGTTTTGAAGCTTTAGCGCAGATTTCTACTACTGAAACTTGCGACGCCTAGAGCCTTAATAATACTAGTAAAATCGATTCCTTATACTTTTGCTTAGAAACATAACAATCTGTGAACCGAAAGGGTATCTAAACAGCCCGACCTTTTAGTTTCTATACAACCTCTACCTAAAATTTTAAAAATATTTCCTATCTATTTCTTGACGACCTTTTTATGACATTTAGCTTATTTATTTCATTTCGTCTTTTATCTTTTAGTTGTCCTTCCACACATTGGTTATGCCACAAAAAGGAGTCGAATCGAAGCCGCTCTACTTGCAGCTTACAATATTCTAAATGGATTACATGGCAAGCCAATGCCTTCGCCTGCCTACTAAATAGACAAATACTAAAGTTATTAAAAATAGAAATAAAACTTGTTAAATTTATTAATCATTCAAATCATCTTTGTCGTCTGTGATACTGTAACTCAGATAGGCAGCATCCCATTCATCGCGTTGTAAGGCCTTTAAATATCGCCGTCTTTCCTCCAAAACTTTCTGGACTATATCCACATCACCGATTTGTTCTTTTTGATATTTTTGGGCAATTTCCAAAGCTCGCTTCCAGTTGTGCATACGAAGATTAAGAGCAATGGCTTCAATATACTTTCGATTGTGTAATAGTATGGTCTCCGCCTCTAGCATGCGACCCAGCATTAGTGAATTTTCAGCCATTTGCTCGGCACTCGAGGGCGTTAAAGTCTTTAGATGTTGCAGGTAACTCACTTTGTCAATTTGCAATGCAGCTGAATAGGCTTCTTCGCTGAGTTGAAGTTGATGTTTCCGCGTCGCCACTGCAGCCAAAGTGGCCCATAAACTGGCATGTTGGCCCATACGGCAGATTTTCAGAGCCTGCTGCCATTGACCTTCCAGTAGAGAGCGATGTAGGACCTCGCAGTGTATGTTGACATTGACAGGGAGCAAGGCGCCGGCACATCGAAAGGTCACAACGGCATCCTCAAAGCTATCGATGGCGACATGTTTACCAAATTCCCTAAAAAATATCCATTTGTGAGTTCCATTAATTTAAGGTTTAGGTTTTGTTTCAATAATTCTTACGCTGTATCCAATGTTATGGTGGTCAGGGCTATAATAGTCGGATCACTTGCTCCTTCACCAGGACAATACCAAATGCTATAGCAGGCATCGTGAACGCCAACCAAAATATTTGTTTCACTGGCCCACATAATGGACGTTAACTGAGTGCCAATCTTATAGATTTCATCTTGGTCATTTGAAATACGTTCACTTCCCACCGTTCCTCCAGTGGTTGCACTGCCACCACTCAGATTTCGTGTCTCGCTTATATAGAGCTCCCGATTGCTATCGATGAAGGCCACAAATTGATCATCCGCAGTTCCGGCTCGGCATGCTGCAATGTCAGCCAATTGTTGCTTGGCCCTCAATGAATGGGGTTCATATTGACGCGAAGCACCAGGCATTAAATCAAAGAGATGCAATACAGATGTATCGGAGTTATCCCTTATGACCAGGACATCTAAGCCCAAAGAGAGTGAACGCCAGTTAAGCAATGGCAATTGAGCCTGAGAACCGGGATAACGTGGATTCAAGTGCAGTCGTCCTGTATAGGTATACACCCAAATGGAGGCAGCATCCAAAACCATAAAATATCTAATGGTAAATAAAGGATACAATAAGGAATGTATGCTAATCTCGTGTAGGCATTCGCTTACTTTTTACCGACTTCAATGACCCGAACATCATTCCGACCATCTATAATGATTGGGGTGTTGATATATTTCTCATTGTAGATATGAATTTGGTGTGTGGTGGCTACCACCAAGTGACCATAACCCAAAGCCATATTTATTACACGCTGTGGAAAATCCAGCACATCCTGCGTCCCAGTCGCAATATCTTTTAGAGCAATCGATTTGCGACTTTTACTGGTAGCTTTTAGATTCCGGGATATCAGTTGTTGTTCAATGGCATATGCCACGATCAATTGTCCTGTGGAACTGCCGCAGGCTACTTGAGTGCCATCTGCTGACCAAGCTAAAGTGTAGAAGGAGCCAACACTGGGAGCAGTGAAACGGGCACTATTGTAGGTCCACTAAAAAGGAAAACTTAGGAAGAGTGAGAAAATAAAAGAGTAAACACTTTAACTTACTCCCGTACTGTGACATAATTTAAGCATATTAAATGTGCCAATTAAAAGAAAATCCTTTTCCGGATTAAAAGCCACATTGGTTATGGCATATTCCTCTGCAGAGCTTGTATAGAGATTTGCACCTTGAGCATCCCAGATTTTAAAACGAAAATCTTCACCACCAGAGGCAATGATATTCGATTGCTGGGACCAACTAAGCGAGAGGACCAGACCATCGTGGGCACGCCACTAAAAGACTTTGTTATAGTCTAATTTACAATTCATGCTCTCTCCTTACTTACCCTTATCAATTTGCTGTTGGCGGCCAAAGGTTTAATCGATATATGACCACCTTGACAAAATACAATCGATGTGGAATTCGGTGACCAGCGAGCACACCTAATGGACTCATCACTCTGTATGACTGTGGAACGTAGCATTCCCGATCGTGACCAAATCTTAATAACACCATCTTCGCCAGCTGTCAATAAACCAGCCGCATCAGGACTCCAACGACCCGAACTAATGGCAGCCGTATGAGCCGATATGCTACGCTCCACTCTAGCACTTTTATTTAGAATAATAAAACGTCCATCATTACTGGAAATAAGTAAAGTGTCACTACCCTTGCCACCGCCACTGCTCCGTCCACCCAACAACAGCCAATGCAGATCAGTAGGTATAAAATCATCTGGTAATTTGGCTACTTCCACAGAGTCACGACTGACATCACTCCACTTGTATATCTGATGGTCATCGCTTGAAAAAAGGAAAAGGATATGAAGGAAAAAGGAAGGTTTAGTTAAATTACTAAGTTTACCTCACAAAATAGATTTCCTCATTGCTGCTCCAGTCCACACAGCTCAGTGGATAATTTTGCAAGGGCTGAGTACTACTGCCAGGATCAGGTGATGTTTCAGTAGATTTTATGGAACTTTTCTTGCAAATGCGTGTTCTTAACTTCATTTTCGACAAAATAAACTGACTGTATACGGTTTGTCTTTTCAATTGTTTGTTTATACATTTTTGTTTTTGGTTGCTATGACAAAAAGTTGTTATCCGTTGCTAGCGAATCATTGGTGGATGTCTTGGCTAAATGGTTTATTTATGGGCTAAGCAAGTTTTATGGTTCTCTTTAGATTTAATTACTACTCCGAATTGAATATAAGATCTTCATCTGACCTTAAAATAATAATTAAATTATTCTAATTGTCAACTACCTGTATTTGTTTCTGTTTATATAAGCAAATGAACAACAATTATAGTTTATAATTAATCTAAGGAAGCGGAACTTTTCCAATTACTGGAAGATGGTATGAAAAATAAATTTAAGCTATCACTAAAGTAGATGTGAATTGCTTAAACAAACAGATGAAAGATATAGAATAAAATTTCTGAAAAATAACAAACAAATGGAAAACACGTGACAAATTTCAATATTGTATAAATAAGCAAATGCTCAACTTCGATTGAAGCTAATTATAGTCATTTCAATATAAGTATATAAACATTAAATACTCCAAACTGAACTTAAACTAATTGTCTTTTTTGGCCGTTGCTTGACAATTATTTTCTAATTTATTTGACAACGAAACCAATTTTGATCAATAAATCGAAGTTAACAAAAATGGAGTTGGTTAAGACAATTTGACGTCATTTCAAAGTTATTTCGAACCCTAGTTAAACTAATTTCTTGTGTCTTTCTAGTTGAAACCAAGATAATCTACTTAGGGGTTGTCTTTTTGTCTTTCTATTTGATTTTTTGCCTTGTCATATGTATGCACACGTACCTAAGGCGTAATTTATTGGTTTTACTTGGCCCAATTGTTAACGTGTTGTGTTCAATGAACTTACTAGTTAATTTACCTAGTAGGTGTAGAATGTACTTAGGCTTTGGCCATTGAACTGACTGGCCTATCTATTAATGAAAAAGGTTACTTACTTTCCTATATATATATAAAGTTATATGGTAATGTATATACTTAAGCTGTCCATAAATGTCTTAACTAAATATAAGTCTGCTAAAAATGTAAGTAAAGAGTAAATCATCGTCTAGTAAATCTTTGTGCAAATAAAATTACTATAAAATAAATCTGCTATAAATTGATAACCATTTCGATTAGCAGTTTTTCTTCACAGACATTTCCTTATCAAATAGAAAATTTTGCACTTTCTTGAAGTTCAGTCACACCAACACTCAATTACCAGTGATAGTGTGTGTTGTTGGCTGACTGTCTGTCATCTTTAGCAATGTCTGCTTCTCGACCATTAAGTGTGAAATGGTGCATAAAAAAAAAAAAAAAAAAATGTAATGGCAGAAGTGGGAGTGAGAAAGGGGAAGGTAAGTAGTGGCTCGACTGTAAATAGAGTCGCGTAAAGTAGTTAAACTAGCATTAAACTCGACCCAACCCAAAGCCAAGTTCTTAAATTGAAACGCACACAAATATCCACATTCAATTTTATTCCATTCAATCTGTCTCCGGTTCGTTCAACGATCTCATTCGTTTTATATGCACTTACTTGTATATGTATGTAGTAATACATATACATTTGTATGTATATATATATATTTCGTTTTATTATTGGTTCGTATCCGACGCTGAACGACGACGACTCTTTTGCGCGGCATTTTCAATTTCAGTTTTTGTCTTCTGTTTCTGTTTCAGTTTGTCAACGCGTCGCATGCGTGGACGGCAAATCGAAAATATAAAAATACAAATATATATATATATATTAAACGCATATTTCGAAATAGTTTCTTGGAAAAGTGCCTTAAACTGAGTGTGGAAAAAATCAAGTGAAATTGTTAAAATAAATTGCTTAAGCAAAAAAAGAAAAGAGTACAAAAATTACAGGTTGAAAGCCTTTTTAAAGTCATCATGTCACCCTTTAGCTGTTCAACAGGCGGCAATTTACTGCTGGTTCTATTTAGCCTTGTGATGTGCTTCAATGCAGGTGGGTTAAGAATTATGCAAAAGGGAGTTTCTACCATGAATATGCTGTTAATTAAGTGGAGCTACCTGGCTGGGAAGTGGAAACGTGTGCTAGCATTTAAATGGCAACAAAAACCAAGTTAAAACGAGACTTTCGAGTTCACTGAACCAACTAAGTCGAAAGGATTTATTTGTGTGCAATTTTAAAGCTTTACCTAAGAGTATAGCTATATATATATATATATATATATATATATAGAGCATTTATTTGATTATTTCTTTTATATAGGAAGCTGATTCAAGCAGCTGCTAATTAACTGTATAAAAAAAATCAATTATTTTTTCATAATTCCGACCTCAATTTCATCAATTATAAGCTAAGGGTGAACTGAGATGTCATTTTCATTGTCTCATCTCAAGCATTTCTTCACCTCATTATCATTTTTGCAATTAATTGAATAGAGAAGAAGGTGCAGTTAGAGGTGGGGTATATAGTCATTGACAGACAACATACAGTTGCAGGCACATCGGGCGTATACTTAACATTTTGCTTATTTCAATGATTTATTACTAATATTTATGCACTTGTCTTACATCTCTTTCCACATAGTTTATTTATCCAATCAGTATGTTGAAAAAATAATATTTTTCTGACCTTAAATTGTCAGGGAATGAACAACAATTATTAATAGAAATGAAAATGAAAATCATTAAAATAAAAGTTTTAGAATGAGAAACATTTTTGAGGGAAACAGCAAAATAGTTGGGAAGGAGACTTAAATTTCTATTTAAGTTTCAATTAATTAAACTGCGCCCTTAATTTGAGTTCTTCTAATTGAGTTTAATTCTTATAACAAATGGGTCAGCGAATCAATAAAAAAAAAAAGATCACATAAACAAGAAATAAATAGAGTTTTTCAATTGGTTAAATTTTATAAAAATATCATAATACTCCAAAAATAAAGAAATAATTATTAAGTTTGAAGTTAACTTTATAAATGTGTAAAATTTATAAATTATTAATATAATATATAAATAACAAAATAATTATACAATAAATAATAAACTTAAACAAATAAATACAAACAAGAAGGAGAAATGTTTTCTCCTTTAAAAACAAAAAATCAAATTTTTAAAAAAATATTTTCAATCAATAATTTCAATAATTTCAAACAAAAAAGAAAATACAATTTTCATATGCCATTTTGTGAACAAGACTCTTAATAAAACTTTCTAAATTTGTCACTTTAAAATTAACTTTTTTAGTTTGATTAACAGTAAAAATAAGAGTTGTCTTAAAATATTGGTAAATAAACCTTCTTCAAAAAAAATGTATGGTCTAAATATCTTAAACATTTTATTGAAAAAAATGCTCAAAAATTTATTGTATAAATATGCTGAAAAATATGTTTTTTTTTTCCTGAAAATGGAACAAATATTTAAAGTTTTCGAGCTAATGAATTTGTTGGACTTAGCTATAAAAAAGACATTAAGTCATAATGAGTCACTATATCTTAAATGTATATATTACATATAAACAAGTATTTTAAAAATTTTCGTTTAAATTTTCTTTTTAAATTTTAACACTTTACACTATATTATAAAAATATTAAAAATCAATACTAGTTAACATACAAAAAGAATAACTTTCAGGGATACTTTTGATTAGCAATTTCCTTTTGGAAAGTAAAATTTGTATACCATAAGTTGTAATATATCCAGGGTATAGAAGCTTCGAAGCATTGACTTTAGGTTCCAAAAATCATGTTCATGTTTTTGTAGTTTCATCCTTGCCTCACCCAGGAAATGTTTATGCTTTTATCCTGTGGTAAAAGTTTATATTATTATTTTTTGTGTTTTTTGGGAGAGTCGCAAAGTTTTCATAAGGTTTTATATGATGTCGTGCCTATGACTGACATTTTTGGGTTCCATCCAACTGAAATGAAATGTTTACTTTATTGTGGCAATTATTATGCATGACAAAGTCATCTTATCTAAATGTCAGGAAAAACAACTTGGTTGATCTCAGCAAACTGATTGACAAATCGAGATGTTGAGCAATTTTAAGATAGAGAATCATTAATATGCACACCCACAAATGTCATCGTTTTCATTGTATACGTGTTTAGGTCATTAAAAGTAATTTCTGTACTAGAAAATTGTCATGTAATGGAAATTTTCTTTTTATATTTTGTTTTTTGTTTTTTTTCATTGGAATGCATTTCTGGGTGTGTTCTCTGGTTGAAGGGGAAAGGCTGGCTATAAGCCTCTTAGCTGGGGTTGATATACATACATATAAATATTTCCTACTTTTTTTTTTTTTTTGTTTTTAAATAGTTCAAATAGTCATTAGCCGAATTCAGTCAATACTCTTTCCAATTCATGCTAAACTCCCCTTTCAAATTACTCGAGCATTTAGGACAAATGTGAAACAATTTGAAAATAAATGTTGTAACAAATTCTTCGAAATGAAATAGCAAAAAGTTATCAAGTCAATGAACTTCGATACTGACTCCCTTTTATGGTCACACTTTAGGGCCCCATAAGTTGCACTGCTTTATGGCATAGAAAGAGAGAGGGAGAGAGAAAGGAAGAGTGGATAATCAACACTTTTTCCTTTACTTCTGTACAGTACAGCCCCCCCCAAAAAAAAAGAAGAAACTTGTGGCATTTGTTCGACTCTTATAAGTTTTTCCTCAAGTTGTTGCTGTTGTTGGGCTGCTTAATGGAAAAATTGCATGCGAACTTTATCAAACAAGTGTGTGTGTGTGTGTGTGAGTGTGTGTGTATCTGTGTGGGAAAGACTACTTTTACTGAACTATTGTTGAGTGACTTTTTATGCATATACAAATAGTATTTATGTATATACTCTGCATTGTACCCTGCCTGAGAAAGGGCAATAAACTTCATATAGGCACAAATTTCATACTAACTCAAATGTTGTGTAGTTTACGTTTTTTATATTATTATAGTCCCATACGTATAAGTTTATGATGAAAGATATATATATATATGTGTCTATGTACATGAGCCTCCTTGATTGACTTAAAATTGCAGGTTAAGTTTTAGCAATTGTTAAGACTTTCATTGGAAAAAATTTTATTTATATGGCTTGTTGTAAAAAGAAGACAAAACAGTTTTTTTTGGCAAATTATAGTTCGATTCAGAATTTTTGTTGCGAGTCACATTTACTTTATTTATTTTTATATTTTTTTTCTTTAAAATTTTTATTTAAAATCTTTTAATCTCATTTCATGTATCTTTTGCTTCCATTTTACTAAATTTAAAATGTAAATATCAAAATATATATAATTTTGTTTAGCTGAATTGTGGTGGACCTTTCCCATTTGAATTGTTACTAAGAATTAAATAAAATTTCTTATCTAAAAATTACTGATTTCTTTATATAGAACTTCTTTTCTATGTTAAGTTTACCATTAGACCATTTTCTTGCCTTTTCTATGTTAGGTTTATTATTTAACTAGAAGGAGGAATTACATTTTTTTTATGTTTCACAATATTAATTTAGCAGTTATTTAAAACATAATAATAGCTTAGTTTAACAACATTAAAATTCACTTATATATGTACAAAAATCTTTATATACATTTATCTATATGTATATATATATTCTTCAGCTAAATGATACTTCAAATGATCCAAATTTTATGTCAGTATTTTAAAACGGTTTTAGGCTTATATATAAATTAAATTAATATTTACATCTACTTTACATGAATTCTTAGTTTCAAGTTTTTATAAAATAGGTTATCTAAGGAGTTTTCCTATACATATGAACATAAAGAAACAAAACTTTTATTTAAAATAAATCAAGTTATTAAAACTAAGCAAAAATTGAATCTAATTTAGCACACAATCGACTTGAATTTCCTTTTAATATGGAAATAATTCAAGCTACATAATCAATATATATAAATATATGATTAAAGAAGTTTTCCAAGTTTGTAATAAGTCTAACATTAAAAATTTCCTTTCAATTATTTCTCTATATATATGGCATAAATTTCCATTTATTTTTTACAATCAAAAAGTTCTTCTATTTACTCAGTTACAATTCAAATATGCAAAAATCCTTCCAACTTCTTGTTTTTTTTTTTTATTTGATTTAATTTTTTAACTGCAACAATATCAATTTTCCGTTTTAAATTTACAATTTCAATTACAGTCATTACCATTAGTAAACTGCCACTGTCATTGAGAAACAGAGCCAGCTGTTTATAGTATAAACAATTTTGCCAACGATCTGACAATTCAACTGTCAATTAATTTCAATATATTGTAAATGATTATAATTTCTAAGCAGTTTCGGTTTTCCAAAAACCGAAACGGCAAAAACATACGCAAATTGTAATGTTTATTACGTTTGTTGTTTATGGCCAAATGCGGTCGATTGGCAAGATTGGTAGAAATATCCAAATCAAAGGCAACCAAAACATGTTTCGAGTGCGTTGGCACACTTCATTTCCCCTAACCCCTACCCACACCAGTCCCCTCTTTGTGACCATGGTTTTTGCTTATCTTTTAGCTTTCATTTAAAACGCACCTCAAAAGTGTTGGTTAAGTGCATTTAACCTGAACGTTAACGCTTGACGTTTAAATTGACTTAAAAAATAAAGGAAAAAGAAAATGCTTGTTTATCAAACAAGTTTCATTCTTGATGATCAACAAACCATTGTCAATATAATATAGTTGAAACACCATTATTCCATCTCTTTCAATATAATTTGCTCTCTTTCAACTGGCCTAATCGGTAGACATAAATTTAGTTAACGTCGAAAATTTTGACACTTTTATAAGACAGTTTTTCCATAGGTTGTCGCATAAATAATTCAAAACTAAAAAATGCTTCCACACAAATGCACAGCAGGAAACTCATTAGTTGAACGTTATTTAGTTAGTTAGTTACTTGGTTAGTCATCGCTAAAATTACTTACTCAATTTTATGATCAATTTACATCAGCGGCTTTTATCTAAAGAGTCAGTTGAATGAGCAAGGATTTTCTTTTTCTTTTTTTTTTTGTGTTTAAATTTATTTCATCATTGATTATATAAACAGGAGTGAAATATATATTTTTGAGAAAGTTTTTAAATTACTTATATATAAAGTTAAATATTTTTCCTAAAAATATTACTATATAACAGTTTAAGAAGTATTAGATATAAGATCAGATGTATATCGATATATATTATATCGTTTTGATTTACCAGGCTAACATATAGAACATGATAGAATATCATTTTAATGGTAAACATCCTTTTTGTAAGAATCATTTCTTTAGATTTTAACTGACTTTATTTGAGCTCAAATAATTACTTAGGTTTTGTACTTCAAAGATATCATTAATACCAAGATCTGGCAAATAAAATTCTAAGAAAACAATTTACTGAAATTACCATAAATTGGGATTATCTCAGTTTCTGTTTTAAGTTTCCTTTTTCAACTTTTACTTGAGAATAAAAAAATATTATTACAAGGTACTATAAAACTCTTATTACCTATGCCCATTAAATTCCCTTAAATGTATTTAACAGGCAGTTGGATAAGTTCTCCGATCGTATAAAGTATATATATTCTTGATCCGCTTGTGAGAAAAATTTCAATTTGAATTGATGGGAAATTCAAACAAGTTTGATTTTATAAAGTTTCTCTTCTTGGTACAGGGTATACTTAAAGTCGGCATATGATTACTAAGTATTGAATAATACTATTTATATTTCAATTGGGGTAAATAATTGTATAGGCTAAATGCGTAAATTCGTTGTTTTTTTTTCTTCTTAAAGTCTTGTTGTTTAATTAAAAAACATACTTCGCAAATTTATATCGAATTTTCTACTCGAAATTACTGAAATTCAAATTCAAATTGAAAAAATAGTAAGATATACAAATAACAGATATATATTTAAGGATAACCGTGTCGAATCTAAGATAGATATAGGGTATATAAACAAAACTTATTAACTGGAAAAAGAAGTTACCTATAGTTTTGGATGTTAAAATATTAAAATATTGAACTTTAATTTACAATAATTTCTCTTCAAATTTTGCCATTATAATTACTACGTGTTATTAAAAATCTTCCTTCGGTTTGAAAAATTTCTTGATTAAGACTAATGAAAGATAGATTCATATGAAATCTTTTAAAAAACTGAGTTTTAAATAGAGATAGATTTTTTATTTTACTTTTTTTTTTAAGTTTACTAAAGAAAAATATTTCTATACTTTATATATATATATAAATAAGTATTTAAACAATTAAAGTTTTGTGTTATCTTTCAAATTTCTTTCAATTCTACAACTAATACAAAGCCATTTTCATTTTCAGCTTCTGGAGTCCTACGCTGCTGGCGCTGTTCCACAGACGTATCGAATGGGGAATTCTGTAATGATCCCTTCCAGCCGGATAGCATATCAGAACAGCAACGCTATTGGAGCTATGTGAATTGTACTTACTCGGTGGGAGTTAAATCGGTTAATGCACGGCCCGTGTGCAAGAAGCTTGTGCAGGAAGGTAAGTAAACTGGCAACAAAGGCCATTTATCATACACTTTCATTGTGCAGATACAGGTATGTTTTGACCAAGTTGACAGTGGCGGGCTAGACCAGAGAGGAAACCAAAGCCAAGCCCGAAACCCCTGAACCAGACCCAAAACTCACACCCGGCTTGGATTAGTATGTGTGGCTGTGTGTGTGTGTGTTGGCTGCCACAAAGCGTCAAACAAGATTGAAATTTATTACCTCGGGCAAGTCTTTTTTTTTGAGTGCAAGTGCAAGCGAGACAATTGACAATTTGCAGCTGTGCAGTGGCTGCTGCCGCTGCCACTGCTGGGCGTTTATGATGACGCGAGGGCGGGGGACGGGGGGCGTGTACAAGTGGCGACGCGACACTTGGCCTGCAATGTTGCATGTGCCGCTAATTTACAGCAAATTTATTGTGGAATAAGTCACAGAGCACAGCGCAAAGCGCACGAGGCGTATGAGTGATATCGGCCATAGTAAACTATTCGTGATATTTGTCGATCTTTGTCCATATAACAAATTGTTTTTCGGCACATTTGCATATGGGCAACAGGCCAAATCCAAAATCAAAACAACAACAAAAATTCAACAAAATTTCAATTGTTGTTGTTTTATTTTTGGCCGTGCTTTTTGTTGCATTTTTAATCGTCGGTCGAATAGCAAGGGGGAAGGGAGGTTATCATTATCATTCACCTGGTCACGCTATTGCCATTCATTTGTCTTCTATTGTTAAGCCGGCAGACGAGTTTTGTGTTTTTTTTTTTTATTTTTTATTGTATTATTTTTTTATTTCAATTTCATTTGTTTATTTTAATTTGTTGTTTACTCTTTTGCAATGTGGGTCAACCTGTTGAGCAACAATGCAAACAATGTTTATTGAAATTTATAGAACATTTCATTAACAAAATTGTGTCATAAATCTTTTTTGCATTGTTATTTAATAAATGCAAGTTTTATATTTGAAATTTGATAGCAATTGCACGAGATCCCTTTGGTGTAAATGTATGTTGGTGTTCTGCTAAAATTTCTATATATATTTTATAGATTATGTTGTAGGTTAAATCGCAGTTGGTTTTCTTAGATAACCTGAATCAAGAATGATTTTGGCTTAAAGTGTGATATTATATTTAAAATATAAAATAATATAATCTGTATGGTCAAGTGATAAGTTGTAGTACTTGGCTCGATGTATGAAAGTTGGGTAAGTAAAAATATCGACAGAAAAAACTAAAAGGATTGTCATGGCGAAGTTTGAATACCCTTGCAAACTGTCTTTTTGAGTTTTTATATAGTTTTTCATTAGGAAGTATAAAAAACTTGTCAAATCCAAGTTTGAGTTGAGAACAAAAGTTTTTAATAGTAAATATTTCTTTCTGTCCAATTGTTCCTATGTCAGTTATAACTTATAGTAGACCGATTTTGCTTTTCATCTTCTCTAATATCAAACTTACAGATATATAATTTCGTGAAAACTTTTTAAAAATAACCAAGTTGTTAATGTAAAACAATATTCTTGATCTATTCTATGGGAATATGATAAAGTCAACCATTTCTGATAAAACTTAAAAAATGCAGAATAATAAAATAAAATAAAGAAGTATATAAAACTTACGAGAATCAATTGAAAAATTAGAAAGCTTTTATTGATAATGATTCCATGATCATTTATTCTTATAGAAGCTATAAGATATAGTCGACCCATTCTGATAAAACTTGGAGTATATACTATCAAGTATATAAAACTGACAAGCACCAAATTGTTTGTAATATCTTTTAAAAAATAAGAAAGCTTTTTGATTCTATTCTTGATTTTGGGTTTTGTATTCTCAACTGATCGTTCATTTCAAAGCTGTATGATATAGTTAACCGATTCTTATAAAATAGAGATATTTAAAGAAGTATTTAAAACTTAGAAACAAATTTCGTGATAATCGACTGAAAAAACAAAAAGTTTTTGTTGTTTAAATATTATTCCTATTCTCAATCGATCGTTTCAATGAAAGCTTAAATGCTATAGTCATCCTTTAAAGCTATGGTCATCCGACAGCAATGATTCTAAGATATATATTACCTACAGCAATAAGAAGATTATGTGTATAAATTTATCTCTTTAGACTTGAGAATTTCGAAAGGGGTTGTCTTGATCCAGACAGAAGGACATATGGGTGAAGCTTTATCAATTCACTTCATTGTATTGTTCAGGAATATATACTTATACCTTATATAGTTAGAAAAGCTTTGCTAACTTTATGGACAAAATTTTTATACCCTTGCAAAAAGGGTCTATCAAGAGAAAGAATAGTTTGGAAGCATCTTATAAGTGAGCCCTAAGCTAGCTGAAATTTATAAAGGAAATTCTACTATATCAACAAGACTAGAAATTTATAATTTTATCTATCTAATCAAGAAATATATAATTTTAATTACTAATCTATTTTTTGTGGAAAAATCTGTGTTTATTATTATTTTAAAATTAAAATTTTAACCTCCTCGTTTTGCCATAACTATTTCGTTTGGTGATATTACTTCTTATTGCTAATTATGGAATATCTTTTATTTTTTTATGATTTTCTTTGATTTTCATTCAATTAGAAAATACAATGGACTGTTATTGTTGTTGTTATTCATTAGCAACATTTGCTCATATCAATTGAAAATCATTTTCAACGATCGACATGACAACCATAAAGTTATCTTTTAACATGAGATCAGCCGATGGAGGGAAACGAACAATTTAGCAAATTTTCTTATGGCCAATTAATGGACACCATTAAATATTTGCAATCAGGCGTCTACAAATTGGTCTTAGACGAATATTTTGTGGCTTAGATTTGTGAGCGAGAGGCAATTAAAATTGCAACTGCAATTGCAGAACAGAATTCTGTTTCCGAACTACATACATGAGCAGCACTTGTAAAGAAAAATAAAGAAAAAAACAAAAAAAAAAAAAACAAACACAAACTAAAATATAAATTAATTAAGTTGTTGCACAGCGTGAAGCGCCGCAAGTCAGCCAAATGTCTGAGAAAAATGCAACTAGGCGATGCAACTCATGTTGCTGCTGCTGTTTGCTGTTGTTGCTGTTGTTGCCGCTCAATTTATATGCCGTTAAATTAATTGCTTATGAAGTTTAGCCAAAACGACTCGATCTGGCTAAGTTTGTGCATTTGGCCAAATGTCAAATTAAAAATGTATTCCATAATTTTCAAAAGTCAAGTCAAGCAATTAGCTATATGTATATAGAATTGAATCAAATCGCATCGTATTGCCAGTGTGCGTGAATTTTTAGTTGTCAATGTGCGTCACTGGGTAAATATGTTGCAACTTGTTGCATTGCCTGACCAAAAAAAAAAAAAAAAAGAGAGAAAAAAACTTAAATGCGAAATCCTACTCTGGTTTTTCCTATTGAGTCAAAAGGTAGAGTTAGCAACATTTTTTAGCCATAAATAATTAAATTAATTAAAAATTGAAATTTATGATTTGCAATTTCAAATGTCTCTTGTTGTGTTTTGTTGTTGTTATTGTTGTTTTTCTGTCTGCTTGCCGATCGTGATAAGGCGACAATTGTCAACAATTTTATTAACTTTAACTGGTTAATAGGCGTTCTCTTTCTCTCTAACTGAAATTGTTGTTTTCTGTTTTGTTGTTGTTGTTGTTGCAGTTGTTGTTTTGTTAGCCAATCACAAAAATGGCAAAAGTGCCTACCTTTTTGAGAGGCTTTTAAAATTTTATTTTATTTTATTTTAATTTTTATTTTATTTGGTTTGTTTTTGTTTTATTCTACACGCAATGAGAAACGCAATTTGTTGTCTTCGTGTGTATCTAAATACCCTATAAAAAACAATACATTAAAGGGTATATTCAAATACTAACTCAAAAACTAACAATATATATATATATATATATATAATATTAATTAGCTTGTGATATATTGCTTAAGAATTGAAATTTTGTTATAAATAAAAGTATATAAAATGAAAGGTAAAAGAACAAAGTAAACTTATTTTTGTTTATTTAAAAAATATATTTAATTTATTAGTAATTACTTTTATTTACTACTGGGTATTTTCAGTTCTTCTTTATAAATTAAACAGCTACATTATTTATTTTTTTTTTTTTGTTTTTCTTTCTGGTTTTCTGATTTCAAATTGTCTCTCGGCTGTCTTTCGTTTTGCTCAGTCTTAACGTTCATTTTGGCAAATCATGTGTGCGTTGACGTTGTACTCGTTGTCGTATAGATAGACATAGATGCAGGCCTCATTTTCTCATTTTCTCAATTTTTTGTTGTTGTTTTTTTTTTCGAAAATTTTTTCAGGTCGCGCGATTTTGTATTTTTTTTTTTTTTTTTTTTTTTTTTATTTTTCAATACATTGCGTCCATCGAATTGGAGTCAGGTTGCAATTGGCAAGAGCCTTGAACCCATTACTGGTTGGGGTCTGTTTAGTTAACTGACAAATCAGTATATTTCAAAGTTTTCACATCAATAGGGTTGCATCTAGACAGCAGTTTTGGATTGGTTACTATTCACAGCAAAAATAATTTTTTATATAGATTCCTATACAAGAAAATATACACTTTATAGATATTTTATATACTAAAAACTATAATTATTATCTTTGCTAAATTTTATTTTCTTCCATTTCAAATTTCAAAATAAAGTTGTAAATTCAAAGATATACTGCAGTAGTAAGTAATCTTAGTAATAAAGTTTATGTGATTTTAGATGGTTAACAACTCAATTTCTAAATCTGGAATTTAAGTAAAATTGATCAAAAAAGTTTAATTTTCAAACTAATTCTAAATTGTATTAGTTTATTATAAAATTTTTTATTTTTCATTTTCAAAATATATAATATAATAATAACAATCATGAGTTTCCCACAATTAGGAAATCATATCCAGTAAACGTTTTGAAGGAATAAAGTGTTGCAAAATGCATTAAAGTAATTTTTTTAATGACTTGGTCTCATTAGAATGATTTTTACTCTATAACATAGAAGTACAGACAGTGTTTGAACAGACTATTAATAAAATTGCTTACATTAATTAGGTATAAATATTCCAACATCTGTGTAAATAATCATACAAATATTTTTACCGATTCCTACTATATAAATATACCCAAACTTTGCCAATTTATGACCACTTAAATTGCTTTAATGCACAAAGGTTGATAGAAAATTTTTTTCTATCATAAGACTTATATAGACATAACTTTTTTTTGTACTGTATTTTAAACATATATTTTTAGATATAATAACATAATATAACAAAATCTTTAAATATATTTTCTTTAATTGTTAAAATTTCAATGTATACCCGTAATTGATTTTAAAGTGTGTAAAGTTCAACAGTTAATGGAAGTTTGATTAATAAATGTTTATATAAATTGTTAGTAAAACTGATTAAATATAAAATTTGTCTATTTTTCCATTTTATTTTTCATTTTTGCTAAAAAGAAACTATTGGACTTGAAATATCAATGATTTATAATTCATTTGTACAGATGACTATAAAAATAGTCAAATTAAAAAGTAATAGCAAAAACAATCTGAAATCAAAAATTCTCTAAATAGTTTGTTCAATCTTTAATGTTTGACGAAAATTTGATTATTTATTTTAAATATTACCCCAATAGGTAACTAGATTCTTGATATAATTTTAATCAGCATTGGTATATATATAGTATACATATTGAATTAAATTTTTAACATGTTATTAAAAATTTGATCTTTGTTTCCTATATTTAAAAGTTTGCTTACATCATAATGCAATATGACAGAATGTTTCAACTATTTGGTCATTTCAAATGTAATTTTTCAAATTTTCACTGCGTCTGGCCAAGCAGGCCCAAAGCCCACGCCAAATGAAAATCAAGTCGCAGATAGATAAATTATTTTTAATGTGCACATACTTAAGCATTTCTACTACAACTGGCATTAATTAAAATTGTTTTTAATCAACAAATTTTTTTATACTCTCAATTTTGCAGTCTATGGCAAACGAGTAATTTCCCGGTCCTGCTTCTATGAGGACGTGGATGATCCGGCGGACAAATGTGCAATGGACACTACATCGTCCTACATTAAGACAGTCTATTGTCGTACTTGCACCACAGACGGTTGCAACGGAGCCGAAGGACTCGGATCCAAGACCTTAATGTTGATGGTATTGCCTCTGCTGGCTGTGCTAAGGCAGCTTTTATCTAAAGAGTCAGTTGAATGAGCAAGGATTTTCTTTTTCTTTTTTTTTTTGTGTTTAAATTTATTTCATCATTGATTATATAAACAGGAGTGAAATATATATTTTTGAGAAAGTTTTTAAATTACTTATATATAAAGTTAAATATTTTTCCTAAAAATATTACTATATAACAGTTTAAGAAGTATTAGATATAAGATCAGATGTATATCGATATATATTATATCGTTTTGATTTACCAGGCTAACATATAGAACATGATAGAATATCATTTTAATGGTAAACATCCTTTTTGTAAGAATCATTTCTTTAGATTTTAACTGACTTTATTTGAGCTCAAATAATTACTTAGGTTTTGTACTTCAAAGATATCATTAATACCAAGATCTGGCAAATAAAATTCTAAGAAAACAATTTACTGAAATTACCATAAATTGGGATTATCTCAGTTTCTGTTTTAAGTTTCCTTTTTCAACTTTTACTTGAGAATAAAAAAATATTATTACAAGGTACTATAAAACTCTTATTACCTATGCCCATTAAATTCCCTTAAATGTATTTAACAGGCAGTTGGATAAGTTCTCCGATCGTATAAAGTATATATATTCTTGATCCGCTTGTGAGAAAAATTTCAATTTGAATTGATGGGAAATTCAAACAAGTTTGATTTTATAAAGTTTCTCTTCTTGGTACAGGGTATACTTAAAGTCGGCATATGATTACTAAGTATTGAATAATACTATTTATATTTCAATTGGGGTAAATAATTGTATAGGCTAAATGCGTAAATTCGTTGTTTTTTTTTCTTCTTAAAGTCTTGTTGTTTAATTAAAAAACATACTTCGCAAATTTATATCGAATTTTCTACTCGAAATTACTGAAATTCAAATTCAAATTGAAAAAATAGTAAGATATACAAATAACAGATATATATTTAAGGATAACCGTGTCGAATCTAAGATAGATATAGGGTATATAAACAAAACTTATTAACTGGAAAAAGAAGTTACCTATAGTTTTGGATGTTAAAATATTAAAATATTGAACTTTAATTTACAATAATTTCTCTTCAAATTTTGCCATTATAATTACTACGTGTTATTAAAAATCTTCCTTCGGTTTGAAAAATTTCTTGATTAAGACTAATGAAAGATAGATTCATATGAAATCTTTTAAAAAACTGAGTTTTAAATAGAGATAGATTTTTTATTTTACTTTTTTTTTTTAGTTTACTAAAGAAAAATATTTCTATACTTTATATATATATATAAATAAGTATTTAAACAATTAAAGTTTTGTGTTATCTTTCAAATTTCTTTCAATTCTACAACTAATACAAAGCCATTTTCATTTTCAGCTTCTGGAGTCCTACGCTGCTGGCGCTGTTCCACAGACGTATCGAATGGGGAATTCTGTAATGATCCCTTCCAGCCGGATAGCATATCAGAACAGCAACGCTATTGGAGCTATGTGAATTGTACTTACTCGGTGGGAGTTAAATCGGTTAATGCACGGCCCGTGTGCAAGAAGCTTGTGCAGGAAGGTAAGTAAACTGGCAACAAAGGCCATTTATCATACACTTTCATTGTGCAGATACAGGTATGTTTTGACCAAGTTGACAGTGGCGGGCTAGACCAGAGAGGAAACCAAAGCCAAGCCCGAAACCCCTGAACCAGACCCAAAACTCACACCCGGCTTGGATTAGTATGTGTGGCTGTGTGTGTGTGTGTTGGCTGCCACAAAGCGTCAAACAAGATTGAAATTTATTACCTCGGGCAAGTCTTTTTTTTTGAGTGCAAGTGCAAGCGAGACAATTGACAATTTGCAGCTGTGCAGTGGCTGCTGCCGCTGCCACTGCTGGGCGTTTATGATGACGCGAGGGCGGGGGACGGGGGCGTGTACAAGTGGCGACGCGACACTTGGCCTGCAATGTTGCATGTGCCGCTAATTTACAGCAAATTTATTGTGGAATAAGTCACAGAGCACAGCGCAAAGCGCACGAGGCGTATGAGTGATATCGGCCATAGTAAACTATTCGTGATATTTGTCGATCTTTGTCCATATAACAAATTGTTTTTCGGCACATTTGCATATGGGCAACAGGCCAAATCCAAAATCAAAACAACAACAAAAATTCAACAAAATTTCAATTGTTGTTGTTTTATTTTTGGCCGTGCTTTTTGTTGCATTTTTAATCGTCGGTCGAATAGCAAGGGGGAAGGGAGGTTATCATTATCATTCACCTGGTCACGCTATTGCCATTCATTTGTCTTCTATTGTTAAGCCGGCAGACGAGTTTTGTGTTTTTTTTTTTATTTTTTATTGTATTATTTTTTTATTTCAATTTCATTTGTTTATTTTAATTTGTTGTTTACTCTTTTGCAATGTGGGTCAACCTGTTGAGCAACAATGCAAACAATGTTTATTGAAATTTATAGAACATTTCATTAACAAAATTGTGTCATAAATCTTTTTTGCATTGTTATTTAATAAATGCAAGTTTTATATTTGAAATTTGATAGCAATTGCACGAGATCCCTTTGGTGTAAATGTATGTTGGTGTTCTGCTAAAATTTCTATATATATTTTATAGATTATGTTGTAGGTTAAATCGCAGTTGGTTTTCTTAGATAACCTGAATCAAGAATGATTTTGGCTTAAAGTGTGATATTATATTTAAAATATAAAATAATATAATCTGTATGGTCAAGTGATAAGTTGTAGTACTTGGCTCGATGTATGAAAGTTGGGTAAGTAAAAATATCGACAGAAAAAACTAAAAGGATTGTCATGGCGAAGTTTGAATACCCTTGCAAACTGTCTTTTTGAGTTTTTATATAGTTTTTCATTAGGAAGTATAAAAAACTTGTCAAATCCAAGTTTGAGTTGAGAACAAAAGTTTTTAATAGTAAATATTTCTTTCTGTCCAATTGTTCCTATGTCAGTTATAACTTATAGTAGACCGATTTTGCTTTTCATCTTCTCTAATATCAAACTTACAGATATATAATTTCGTGAAAACTTTTTAAAAATAACCAAGTTGTTAATGTAAAACAATATTCTTGATCTATTCTATGGGAATATGATAAAGTCAACCATTTCTGATAAAACTTAAAAAATGCAGAATAATAAAATAAAATAAAGAAGTATATAAAACTTACGAGAATCAATTGAAAAATTAGAAAGCTTTTATTGATAATGATTCCATGATCATTTATTCTTATAGAAGCTATAAGATATAGTCGACCCATTCTGATAAAACTTGGAGTATATACTATCAAGTATATAAAACTGACAAGCACCAAATTGTTTGTAATATCTTTTAAAAAATAAGAAAGCTTTTTGATTCTATTCTTGATTTTGGGTTTTGTATTCTCAACTGATCGTTCATTTCAAAGCTGTATGATATAGTTAACCGATTCTTATAAAATAGAGATATTTAAAGAAGTATTTAAAACTTAGAAACAAATTTCGTGATAATCGACTGAAAAAACAAAAAAGTTTTTGTTGTTTAAATATTATTCCTATTCTCAATCGATCGTTTCAATGAAAGCTTAAATGCTATAGTCATCCTTTAAAGCTATGGTCATCCGACAGCAATGATTCTAAGATATATATTACCTACAGCAATAAGAAGATTATGTGTATAAATTTATCTCTTTAGACTTGAGAATTTCGAAAGGGGTTGTCTTGATCCAGACAGAAGGACATATGGGTGAAGCTTTATCAATTCACTTCATTGTATTGTTCAGGAATATATACTTATACCTTATATAGTTAGAAAAGCTTTGCTAACTTTATGGACAAAATTTTTATACCCTTGCAAAAAGGGTCTATCAAGAGAAAGAATAGTTTGGAAGCATCTTATAAGTGAGCCCTAAGCTAGCTGAAATTTATAAAGGAAATTCTACTATATCAACAAGACTAGAAATTTATAATTTTATCTATCTAATCAAGAAATATATAATTTTAATTACTAATCTATTTTTTGTGGAAAAATCTGTGTTTATTATTATTTTAAAATTAAAATTTTAACCTCCTCGTTTTGCCATAACTATTTCGTTTGGTGATATTACTTCTTATTGCTAATTATGGAATATCTTTTATTTTTTTATGATTTTCTTTGATTTTCATTCAATTAGAAAATACAATGGACTGTTATTGTTGTTGTTATTCATTAGCAACATTTGCTCATATCAATTGAAAATCATTTTCAACGATCGACATGACAACCATAAAGTTATCTTTTAACATGAGATCAGCCGATGGAGGGAAACGAACAATTTAGCAAATTTTCTTATGGCCAATTAATGGACACCATTAAATATTTGCAATCAGGCGTCTACAAATTGGTCTTAGACGAATATTTTGTGGCTTAGATTTGTGAGCGAGAGGCAATTAAAATTGCAACTGCAATTGCAGAACAGAATTCTGTTTCCGAACTACATACATGAGCAGCACTTGTAAAGAAAAATAAAGAAAAAAACAAAAAAAAAAAAAAAAAAAACACAAACTAAAATATAAATTAATTAAGTTGTTGCACAGCGTGAAGCGCCGCAAGTCAGCCAAATGTCTGAGAAAAATGCAACTAGGCGATGCAACTCATGTTGCTGCTGCTGTTTGCTGTTGTTGCTGTTGTTGCCGCTCAATTTATATGCCGTTAAATTAATTGCTTATGAAGTTTAGCCAAAACGACTCGATCTGGCTAAGTTTGTGCATTTGGCCAAATGTCAAATTAAAAATGTATTCCATAATTTTCAAAAGTCAAGTCAAGCAATTAGCTATATGTATATAGAATTGAATCAAATCGCATCGTATTGCCAGTGTGCGTGAATTTTTAGTTGTCAATGTGCGTCACTGGGTAAATATGTTGCAACTTGTTGCATTGCCTGACCAAAAAAAAAAAAAAAAAGAGAGAAAAAACTTAAATGCGAAATCCTACTCTGGTTTTTCCTATTGAGTCAAAAGGTAGAGTTAGCAACATTTTTTAGCCATAAATAATTAAATTAATTAAAAATTGAAATTTATGATTTGCAATTTCAAATGTCTCTTGTTGTGTTTTGTTGTTGTTATTGTTGTTTTTCTGTCTGCTTGCCGATCGTGATAAGGCGACAATTGTCAACAATTTTATTAACTTTAACTGGTTAATAGGCGTTCTCTTTCTCTCTAACTGAAATTGTTGTTTTCTGTTTTGTTGTTGTTGTTGTTGCAGTTGTTGTTTTGTTAGCCAATCACAAAAATGGCAAAAGTGCCTACCTTTTTGAGAGGCTTTTAAAATTTTATTTTATTTTATTTTAATTTTTATTTTATTTGGTTTGTTTTTGTTTTATTCTACACGCAATGAGAAACGCAATTTGTTGTCTTCGTGTGTATCTAAATACCCTATAAAAAACAATACATTAAAGGGTATATTCAAATACTAACTCAAAAACTAACAATATATATATATATATATATATAATATTAATTAGCTTGTGATATATTGCTTAAGAATTGAAATTTTGTTATAAATAAAAGTATATAAAATGAAAGGTAAAAGAACAAAGTAAACTTATTTTTGTTTATTTAAAAAATATATTTAATTTATTAGTAATTACTTTTATTTACTACTGGGTATTTTCAGTTCTTCTTTATAAATTAAACAGCTACATTATTTATTTTTTTTTTTTTGTTTTTCTTTCTGGTTTTCTGATTTCAAATTGTCTCTCGGCTGTCTTTCGTTTTGCTCAGTCTTAACGTTCATTTTGGCAAATCATGTGTGCGTTGACGTTGTACTCGTTGTCGTATAGATAGACATAGATGCAGGCCTCATTTTCTCATTTTCTCAATTTTTTGTTGTTGTTTTTTTTTTCGAAAATTTTTTCAGGTCGCGCGATTTTGTATTTTTTTTTTTGGTTTTTTTTTTTTATTTTTCAATACATTGCGTCCATCGAATTGGAGTCAGGTTGCAATTGGCAAGAGCCTTGAACCCATTACTGGTTGGGGTCTGTTTAGTTAACTGACAAATCAGTATATTTCAAAGTTTTCACATCAATAGGGTTGCATCTAGACAGCAGTTTTGGATTGGTTACTATTCACAGCAAAAATAATTTTTTATATAGATTCCTATACAAGAAAATATACACTTTATAGATATTTTATATACTAAAAACTATAATTATTATCTTTGCTAAATTTTATTTTCTTCCATTTCAAATTTCAAAATAAAGTTGTAAATTCAAAGATATACTGCAGTAGTAAGTAATCTTAGTAATAAAGTTTATGTGATTTTAGATGGTTAACAACTCAATTTCTAAATCTGGAATTTAAGTAAAATTGATCAAAAAAGTTTAATTTTCAAACTAATTCTAAATTGTATTAGTTTATTATAAAATTTTTTATTTTTCATTTTCAAAATATATAATATAATAATAACAATCATGAGTTTCCCACAATTAGGAAATCATATCCAGTAAACGTTTTGAAGGAATAAAGTGTTGCAAAATGCATTAAAGTAATTTTTTTAATGACTTGGTCTCATTAGAATGATTTTTACTCTATAACATAGAAGTACAGACAGTGTTTGAACAGACTATTAATAAAATTGCTTACATTAATTAGGTATAAATATTCCAACATCTGTGTAAATAATCATACAAATATTTTTACCGATTCCTACTATATAAATATACCCAAACTTTGCCAATTTATGACCACTTAAATTGCTTTAATGCACAAAGGTTGATAGAAAATTTTTTTCTATCATAAGACTTATATAGACATAACTTTTTTTTGTACTGTATTTTAAACATATATTTTTAGATATAATAACATAATATAACAAAATCTTTAAATATATTTTCTTTAATTGTTAAAATTTCAATGTATACCCGTAATTGATTTTAAAGTGTGTAAAGTTCAACAGTTAATGGAAGTTTGATTAATAAATGTTTATATAAATTGTTAGTAAAACTGATTAAATATAAAATTTGTCTATTTTTCCATTTTATTTTTCATTTTTGCTAAAAAGAAACTATTGGACTTGAAATATCAATGATTTATAATTCATTTGTACAGATGACTATAAAAATAGTCAAATTAAAAAGTAATAGCAAAAACAATCTGAAATCAAAAATTCTCTAAATAGTTTGTTCAATCTTTAATGTTTGACGAAAATTTGATTATTTATTTTAAATATTACCCCAATAGGTAACTAGATTCTTGATATAATTTTAATCAGCATTGGTATATATATAGTATACATATTGAATTAAATTTTTAACATGTTATTAAAAATTTGATCTTTGTTTCCTATATTTAAAAGTTTGCTTACATCATAATGCAATATGACAGAATGTTTCAACTATTTGGTCATTTCAAATGTAATTTTTCAAATTTTCACTGCGTCTGGCCAAGCAGGCCCAAAGCCCACGCCAAATGAAAATCAAGTCGCAGATAGATAAATTATTTTTAATGTGCACATACTTAAGCATTTCTACTACAACTGGCATTAATTAAAATTGTTTTTAATCAACAAATTTTTTTATACTCTCAATTTTGCAGTCTATGGCAAACGAGTAATTTCCCGGTCCTGCTTCTATGAGGACGTGGATGATCCGGCGGACAAATGTGCAATGGACACTACATCGTCCTACATTAAGACAGTCTATTGTCGTACTTGCACCACAGACGGTTGCAACGGAGCCGAAGGACTCGGATCCAAGACCTTAATGTTGATGGTATTGCCTCTGCTGGCTGTGCTAAGGCAGCTCCTATGCAAATGAGTTAAGAAAGCTAAATGAAGAGACTTAATAACACCGAATATTAACTAAAATGGGAGCAACAACAACAACAACAACAACAACAACCATAGACGAAACATTTTTAAGAAGTTTTCAACTTTAACTTATTATTTTTTTTTTTTTTGAAAATTGAGATAAAATTTGTTTGCCTCACATAAAATGCACAAAAGTCACCAAACATAATACAAAATTATATAATTATATAAAGGCTAAGGCATTCTTAAAGATTTACCACACCAAAAATAAAACACATGACAAGCAATCAGTAAATTAATACATTTTTCACACCTACACACACACACGAACACACAAAAACATTTATAATAATGTTAAATTTTTGTAAAATGTAATATGTATGTATCTGTAATGGAAACACAGTTTTATGATGTGAATAAAATTACTTAGATGGTATGAAACAAAAATTTTACTATAGAAATGTATAAATAAGACAAAAGTGCTACCCATTAAGATAGGTCACACTAGTCAACAGTGTTGATCAATGGAAAAAAATGAGATTTTATATCACATTGACTGAACTTTATAGAAATGTATAATTAAGGCACAAGTCATGCCCCTTAAGATGGGTACCACTTGTCAACAGTGTTGGTTAATGGAAAACTATGAGATTTTATATCAGATTGACAAAGGCTTTTGTTTTTTTATGATTGTAATGTATTTTTACATTGTGTTCAATGTCATACAAATTTTTAGTCATGTTATCTGAAATCCCTTGAAATTTATCAACATGTCCTTTAACACGATTGAGCACGAGAAAAGGAATACTTCTTGGTGTTCTTTACAGCTAAAATTTCCATCGGATAATGGCAATGAGTATCGGGAAGAAATACCCAATCGCCTATGGTCACTATGGGGTAGTTCATCTATCGATTCAAAGCCAACTGTTTCCCCTATCCTACCAAATGTTGGCCAATTGCCAAATTTAGTGCCTACTCCGCCTGGCCAAATGCTCGCCCGCTGTGTGGTCGCCTGCTGTGTTACTAATTTAATCTCCCTGGATGAATGGAATTCTCAGCTGTTGGATCGAATTATGGTATATGGCAGCCAATATCATGATATAAGTCGCTCTATACTCCAAAGGGGTAAAACCAAGGCTGAGTTATCATTGGACAATCTACATACCGCCTGCTTTTTGAACAAACGTGCATTTTGGGTCTACAACGAGCAGGTTTTGTGTGGCAAATTATATAGCAAACGCAGGAGTCTTGGAGCAGCTCTCACTGCCTTCTTCAATCAGCATCATCGTACTGGAATTGTTCAGTTAAGGGATCGCGCTTTGGCCTTTGGCTTTCTGCCAGAATGTTCATCGAGCGGTTCATTCTTTATGTTCAACTGCCAGGGAATGAGCACTTTTTCAGCACCACATTTACTCCGCATGCGGCACATGCAACAATTGTTGCATTGCATTCTTGTTGCCTTAAATGAGCGTGGTCGAAATGTCCGCTTTAAAATACACAAAGTCTGGTGTGTGCCCAGAGCTTGATCATAAATCTGGACAGTTAATAAATTTCTAAGGATATCGAATAACATAAAAGACAGTTTTAAATTAGATTAAATTTTTGAAGACGGAAAGTGGTGGAAAGCGATCTAAAACTATAGATCAAAGTTATGAAAGTTTAAACTGCTATAAGTCCGGCAATGTTAAACTCTCTTTGTGAACCCTTTGTGTGACTCCTTTAACAGAAGCTGAGAGATCGAAGGCAATTACCAAGAAATTCAGAAGTAACCGCTTTATACATAGACTTTAAGTGGATAAAGCGGTCAAAATGTTAATTTCTTCAAATAACGAAGATTGGAATAACAAAGCGATTGAAACCCAAAAGGACAGGAACACTATTTTGAGGCTGTTGAGACCCAAAAGCCTCTTATGGTACAAACTTTCGTTTGTCTGGAGTTTTAAAGTTGTTTATAGAACTAAAACAAATCTCAACTAAGGGTAAATGCTAAATAGTTACCTAACAAAAAGCGTCTTGATATACTTAAAATAAAAACCTGGAGAAATACTGAAATTTACTCTAGAGTAAACATTGAAGAACTTAAAGGAAAAACTAAGCAAATTAAGTTATTCACTGAACTAAGATCTCCCCCAAAACAATTTTAGACAAGTGCCTAATCTTTTGTCTCTACTACAACAGAATAATCATCCAACCCATCAACTTTTAACAATTAAGTAAACTAAAATTTAATATTAAAAAATAAAAAGAATCAAAATATGTCCCATATTATTTCATTTACTGCCATACTATATATTTTCCGTATGTCTATCTTTTATGAAATGTAATTTACAAAAGGCAAATCAAAAGTAATTGCCTCACATCATTCGGCCGTGCGCTTGACATTGGCCGTCCGTACACATCTTATGGATCGCGTAGTTTTTGCTGATCGTTGGATAAGTTCTTTATTTATTTTACTCTTTCATGCTCAGAGCGGAAATGAAGTCAGTTCAGTTCAGTTGAGTTCGTTTGGGTTTAATTTTAATTTGTTTAATTGCCCGCCCACGCAATATGACTGACATTTGACCCTAAGCAATTAGGGAGTAGAAGAAGAAGATTTCAATTTTGAAGGGAATGCAAATTAAATTTAATAACAACTCAATTCTTTTGTGGGTGCGTGATAATTATTTTATGATCTTTAATTAAAATCGCATAAATATAATAACGAGTATAAATATAAAAACCAAAAAAAAAAATGTCACATGGCACGACAAACCAAAAAAAAAATAAAACTAAAAATCCGTAAACGAAAAAAATGAAAATTAAAATGGGTGGCAACTGAAAATCTCACGATAATACATATACATATATATTTATATATATATATATATTTTTTTTTTTTTTTTTGCCATTTAAACTTGTTTTATATATTTTGTTGGGGCAGACAAACTAACATGCAATGGGCCAGCAAAAATGTCGTACATTTTTTGCAATAAAACTGGCCATTTATCATGAGAGCAAGAGAGAGGTTTGTGGCAGGGACTGGAAGGGGGGGGGTCGGCATAGACAAAATATTGAAATTCATCGTCAAGTATTACGCATACGCCCCGATGCTGTTAATGTTGCTAGTACTGCTGCTGCTGCTGCAACTGGCGATGACTTGAGGCAGTTGCCCCCATACGTGGTCGGTGGGCTCCAACCACGACACAAAACTTGCCGCTTGCCCGTGTCCAAGTTTATGATGTGATTTGACTTTTTATTGCTTAGGCTTAACCTCCTAATCCGATACGAGCATTTGTTATATTGTGGCCGATTTGGTTAACTGGCCAACTTGGCTTAGCTACCGCCAATCAGACACGGGCCCGCTATATTGTCGATATGCGTGCATGGGTATTTTTTCACGCTTTGTCAAATGTTGTCGTTTTTTTGGGCGAGAGGAGGAGCGATTATGGCTATAATGCTGCAGATTAGTGTCAAGATTTGCATACAAAATCATGTGTCATCGAACACCAAACTAACTAAGCTCATTTGATTTTGTTTGCCAAATTTGGTTTATATTGTGGTGTCATGAATCATGTCACCTAACCCAATTGATAGTAAAGATTGTGAAATGATTCATTTCAATGATCAATTAAAATTGGAAATCAATTGCATTTATATTTGATTTATAAAGACATTAAACAAATAAAATACTTGCAAATCTGACAACTTGTAACTTTTTCTAGTTAGTTTAGCTACGAACCTTTTGTTAAACTTAGTCTGGTTGCGAACCATAAAATTGACTTGGGGTGACCATAACTTTTTTAGATAAAAGCTTGTTAAACTGTTGGATTTTCAAATTTAAATATGAAAATTAAATCAAATAATTTAAAAAAATTGTTTATTTATATTGTAATTAATGTATTGTTCACACAAGTTATTGTTGCCTTAAGCTAATCCTAAATATCTAAGATATATTTCTATTGTATTTTAACTATATCTAAATGAAATTACAAGTGTCAATAAAGTAGTTAATATATTATGTTATTATTATATGTTTTATATTCTCGTACAATTAGTAACGACTTAAGTTTTAATAAACATTTTTTTATGACACTTAGATTTGGATACAAAATAATAGATCATAACGTACCGGTATAGTACACTATAATTAAGAGATATTTCTACCTTATTGTAAATTTGTTTGTAGAATTTGTTGTATATATATATATATATATAAACTGATCGTTTACTAAAATTATTTTTTTTTGGGAAGTATATGATTTAGCCTTGCTTTCCAGCAGATTTTTACATAAGACGTAAAACAGTGTAAAGACTCTGTATGAAATCTTATCTTCTAGGAGATACGTTTCCGTTGATGCAGACGGAGAGAAGAAGAGGCTGTGTTGATATCTGGTAGATTGATTCCTTACTATATATAATATAACTATAATATAACTTTCAAACAAATCTCTCTTAACTTAAGAGTCTTACGTGTTCAAGTAGTTAAGAATTTTAACGTACCATAATACTTTGCCTCAACAAAAGAACATAAACTAATGCCAAAACCCATTTAATCTATGGAAAACACGAAATTTGTTCATCATCTTTTGCAATATCCACAGTCTAGCTAACTGTCTGTCTATTTGTCTGACGACACACACATACATACACAGTTAATTCTCTGCCCGGCATGGGCATCCCCCAACATCCATCCAACGTCTTCCTTGACGCTGGTAGCGACGACGTCGACGCACTACCCCTCGTTTTGGCTGTATTCGTATCGGCATGACCATTTCGCACTAGAAGCCTGTAAACTGTGGGGCACAGTCGTTTCTTGGACGAGCAACCGTTTGCATCGCGCGCGCATTTAAAAGAGGAGGAACAAACCAAAGGATTCAGCGGAAAAACTATATAAAAAGAGAACTTAAATCCAGTTTGTTTACAGGAGAAAATCGGCGCCACTCAGTCGCATTCCAGGGATAGATAAGAAAACCCCAAAAAATTATGTCAGTGCTAGTGAAATTGATCATTGCTGGCTTATTCATTTTGGCCAATGTTTTTCACATTCGAGGTGAGTTTTCGTTTTCAATTGAAAAAGTGTTGATCAATAACTAAGTTTAGATTTTTTTTGTTCTTTTTTATTATTTTTGGTTTTTAATGCATTCATAAATAGTTTAACAAGACCCAAAAGAGCTGTAAATGTTTCCCATTTTATTTTGCTTGTTTATGAGTAATTCCATCTGCCCCAACAAGGTCACCGCACTCAAGTTTAGCCTAGGCTAGGCCAGGTGAATGTGTGGGCAAGTTAGCTCCCTTCTCTTTGCTTCAACCACCTAAGGAATATGAATGAATGAATTGTGGCCATTTAACCATTTCAATTTGTTTATGTGTGTTTGTGGTTTGTATATATATACATATATATATATATATATATAGGAATTCTAGTTCGTTTGCCTTACGACTAAATAATTTTCCATCTTAACTTTAACAGAAAAAAAAATCAATTTAGACGTATTTCACACCTTTTGCCATTCCATTTAAGATTTATGTGGCTAGGACCATAAAATTTATTAAGTTTTTTTTTTTCTTTTTTTGGCTTTGTCATAAACAAATTAATATTCAAAATGTTTTAGTGATCATAATGACATATTAATGGCAATGTCTAGATTTTCGTGTCAGAAATGGAAACACGTGTTTCGAACAGCCATAAATAAATAGAATAGAAATGAAAAGTTTACTTATTTAGGCAAAAGATTGTTGGAAAAACAAAAAGTAAAATTTAAGAAGTTTTCCAGTTGCACTCGTTAATTTCTTTTATTAAATAGTTTTTCTTGGCACAGTTCAAGCCACTCCTTAGAACGCCTTTAGTTTATTTATAGCACAAATTTTTACCTAATTAACTTGGCAAACATTCATTACAGCCAAATGTATTTATGTAGATTTTCCATTCACTGATTTTTCATGCATTTATTTGCAAAAATTTTAGCCAAAATTTTTGTTTTTTGTTTATATATGGAAATTGTTTAGCAAATTGTAAAATGCATACACTTACAAATTGAAATCCCCCCACATACTTATAGATTGATGATGAATATAAATATTGAAATATATATATTTTAAAATGTATGATTAAGCAATTAAATATTTGCAACTTGTGGATTGAATGCCTGTAATTAGCTAATTGGAATCACACAATTCAATTTGAAATGCAGAAAATCTGCGCATGTCAAAGTGGCGCCAGACAGGCGACTGTTCCAATTTTTCCTTTTTTTCTGTCAGGGCTGCTGTGGCAAATCCGTATGCCCCAACCCAAAAAAAAACACTGAAAACAAAAATAATGTCTTGGTCTTGTAGAAAAACTATGTCAAAGGAGAGTCGTCTCTTTGGTATTTTGTCTGGTTTGAGGGGTTAGTTCAATGAAATTTCTTTCTTGGCATGAATTGCGTAATCCAACTGATAATGAAAAGGACTTCCAGACAGGATGTAAAGATTGCGCACGCTTCACAGGGTTTCTTTACTTCATTTCCAGCACAGTTACGCTTCCGTTAAATGTGTATATATGAGTGTGTGTGTGTGTGGGGGTTGTGTATAAGGATATCAAATTATATCTGTTGTTGTTCATATTTATCGCAAAAGGAGGGAAGCATATATGGAAATTTTGTAATATAATACAAAATGAGCTTAAGGGTTAGATTGGAGGGTTTCAATTTGAGGGTTGGAGGTTTTAAGTTGTGAAGTCCTATAAGTTTATTTCCTGTAAACAAGTTCAAAGTTTCAATTTTCACTATGTTACCTATGCGTGACCTAACTAAATCCTTAAATAAGTTACTTCTCTTTCTCATAGTGGCATGTGTTACTCCTTATTCGAGCGATAAGCAGCGTCCTTGACTGAGCCATAGAGCAATCAATTATCCAATACAATAAAAATAGGTATTTTAGCTTTTATTTAAGACCCCAGAGGGAAATTACCAGCAATTTCATGTCAAGACTAAGACAGGGCTAAGTGTGGGAGTGGACTGAATGTGGAGCAGTCAAGTCCAGAGCAAAGTAAACTACCAAACACCTACATGTTGTGGCATTCCAAGGACATTTGCATACACACTGGCCACACTTGCATAATAGTGCAATTTAATAACAATTTTCAAGAAAATAAGCCAAGCAGCTAGAAGAAAAGGAAAACAATTTCAGTTTCAGCGTCAATATTTGAATGAGACACACAAAATATGTGAGTACAAGCAACCAAGGACCTTCATTGCCATGGCATGTTTGATATACGGCTTGCGAAATTATTTGTAAAAGATAAACCAAACTTGTGGACATGCAAAACTCTTCCAAGGACATGCTAATCTTGATCCTAATTTGCCAAATCACGCCATTTTCTTTCTAGCCAATCTTTCAATCTCTTTAATTAATTAATTTATGGGAATGATACAAAAAGAGAGGCAGAGAAATATTTATATATATAAATAGTTGATTACCTACTTTGCTTTATGTTTTGTTTATGAAAATTGAATTCCCTCACAAATTTTTTTGTTTTTTTGTTTTTTGGTTAGCCAAGTCGAATTGGAAAACCAATTATTCAGAAAACAAACATTTGAAATACAAAAAGAAATGACCACAACGTAGCTAACAGATCAATCAGTTTAGTTATAGATTGGCAACCAGAAGGAAAGTGGGAGAAATGAAAAAAAGAAATATAAACAAATAAAGCAAATTCGAAATTAAATTGCTAATGTATTAGTATAAATATTCATTCACTTGAAAATCATTTTTTTTTGAGAAAATAAAAACAAATAAACTAAAGCTTTTTTAGCTAATCCGATTTGGCTTTATTGTTAAAAATATTAATACTTTTTTTAAATATTAATTATAAGCCATTTTTCGAAGAATTGAATTCCAATTAGTTTTCAAATTCTAACATTACAGAGAAAGTCACAAAAATCTGTTTATCTACTGAGTTTTATTTTTCAAGTATTAAATTTCTCATATAATTTTCAAATATATTTTAGAAACTGAACTGAAAAGATCTCTAACAATTATTTAAAATTTGTTATTTAACAATAAGATTTTTAAAAATATTATAAAATAAAATTATAATTAAATATTAAAAAAAAAAATAGGATATAGGATATAAAATTTGTGATCCAGATTGAGTTTCTTCTTTTATTTTATCACTTTTATTTTTAAAATATATAAAAACAAAAAACCAGAAAATTAAAGTTTTTTAGCATAAATTAAAGAAAGTTTTACATTTTTCAAAATATTCAGTTTTAATTTTTGTTTCAAAAAGGTTTTTTAAATAGAATTTTGTTTATAATTGGAATCCGTGTAAAACATTTTAGGAAATGTTTAGCCCATTTTAGTAATTCAGAAAGAAGGTCAAATGTTGACTTTTAAATCTTTTATTTTAATCAAAATTTTATATTTATAAAGAATAAATTTCTTATTCAATTTAATTAAAAATTTTTTTTTTATTCCTAAGTTCTGTTTTATAAAATAATATCAAAAAAGTTAACTTCGACCTTGCCGAAGTTTGTATGTTTGTTTACAGTTCTAGACTAATTAGCTTTTTTCTTTGTTACTTCAGTTTCAAAACAAAATTTTTATTAATTAAAACTGTATTTAAAAAATTAAACTATTCAAAGCTTTTATATATATCAAAAATATAATATAAAAGCAGAATATCTATTTCACTTAGGTCATGGAAAATATATTTTTACTTATTTAAAGTTTGGGTTTTTTTTTTTCAAATTGATGTTAAAAATTAAAGTGTTTTTGACTTTGACTTTAAATTAATTTATTATTATTAATTTATTTAAATTATTTGAACAGGAGTATATAGTATATACATATATAGTTTATTAAGTATATAGTATATACAATATGAGATTAGAATATAAAAACGAAATACATACGACCTTTTTTTTTTTTTGTTTTTATTTAAAAAGTTGCTGAAACTTGGAACATAACAGTAATATTTTCTAATAATATAATGTATAATAGATAAAAGAAGTGTGTTATTACTGTTATTTATAGTTTGTTTAGGGTAACACCCCTTTTTTAAAGGTCCAAAAAATGTTAGTTGCAGAGAACAATATTTTCCCAAAAGAAATTTATTTGGATGCTGTAAACTAATACAAACAAATCTTATTCAAAAAACCTTAGAAACTAATTTTATTCCATTTTTTTATTTAAATTTACATTACAAACATAACGCATTCTTGCTTATCAATATTGTACTCAAGTATCCTGTTTTTACATAACTTGATATTAGAAAACTGAAGAATTTAAGTAATTGCTCTATAACGAAATTGTTAAATTTTTGTGTGTGTAAACAATTTCGTAAATGATATGTCTAATGAAAATGATATCATAATTGCCATGTTTTCTTTTGTTTCTTTTTCTTATAATAAAAGTTTTGCTTACACAGTGATTAAATATATATACGAACATTAAAGCCCAGCCCAGCAGAAAAGTTCCAAAAAAACTTTCGATTTACTATATACTGCAATTGTGTAGAGGTAATGAAATGTCAAATGTCCGGAAAAGGCGCCACATTGACTATGGCTGCTGTGTTTTTGGGGGATGGAATGAGAATGGTTGCCAGTCAGTGCTTTTTTCGGTTGTTGATGATGTCAACCTCCTCCTCCAAGCGAATAAGCAATGGATACACAAAACTGGAAATGAAAACTGTGTCGCTATTTGGCTGGATGTGTATTTTTAGCCAAAAATGAGAAAGAAAAAACAAACAATTTGTTTTTTTTTGTGTGTGTGTTAGTTTTCTTACTTTTTGCCAAAAAAAAATTTCGCACAAATATTTGCCCTCTCAATAAAGGTCATTTCCTTTTTGGCCTTTCCGCCATCTTACTTTCATTTAGGCCATGAGCAACCGCATCATTTGCAATGCTGGCATTGCAGCTCCGATACTGTGGGTGCCGAGGACTTTTGCGATGTAACCTTCCAGGAGGATAATATACCCCAAGACTTTATTCGTGAACGTAATATTAACTTATTACGGAGTTGCAATAGCACCATTAACTCCGATCACGAAAGACCCGTGTGCCGTAAAACTGTGGAGGAAGGTAAGTTAAATTGAAAGTCTTTAAGAAATAAATTAAAAATTATATTTGATTTATTATTCTTATTATAGCCAATGGCAAATATATAACCAAACGTTTTTGCTACTATACCAATAAATCGGATCCAGTGGAATTGTGTAATGTTACCAGTCCTGAGAAAAATGTACGTCGAATATTCTGTGAGGATTGTCTAACAGATCGTTGCAATGGTGGTAATCATTTGATGGAAATCATGGTTATAACCATTATTGTCCCTTTAATGGCTTTTGTATAAGACCAAAGAGAGAGAGAGAGTTTGCTTAGAAATTTATTGTACAATTATTATTTATGTTGAGAACGTGATATTTTGCTGATTAATGACTATTTAGTTTTAAAATTAAAATTTAGTTTATAATTAAGTTAAATCATTTGCTTGTCGCATTTTGCCATGCTCAAAGCCTTACAATAGTATTCTTTTTCCAATTTATTTTAAGAAAACACAAAAATATTAAACTAAACACAAACAAAGAAAAGTAAAAATATGATTAAATGTCAAACATAAAACATTTAAAATTGTAAAGTAAATTCTCAAATTCACATTATGTAATTATCACAGTTGCAAAAGAACAACAACAAAATAACTATTATAACTAACTATATATATATATATCCGTATATATATATAGAGCACTCCACAAATAAAGTTTTGATGTCATAGATAATTCAATAGTTCAATCACAGCATCTAATAATTTTCTTTTTGTATCTTGATCCAATTCAGCATAGAAACGATCCTCTTTTATCTGTTGCCATAATTGGGCCATGTAAGTGCTAAACATTTGCTGATGGCTGCCAGAGTTCTTATATCGTCCATATAGATAGAGTTCAGAATAAACCATTAGTTCGAAGGAATAACGATTATTTTCCATATACAATTGACGTAATAGAACACCCAATTGATGAGCCAATTTCACTGTATACATTCTACGGATAACATTCTCGAATATTTTCCTCAATTGCATAAACTTGAAGAGACAATGTAATCTCTGGATGTGCTTAGTCAACCTCAATTGCCATTTGCCCTTATCATGTTCTGGTGCAAAGAGAGCTTGGCGAAATAATGCTGTAGTATTTAGTATTTCCAAATGCTCCACAATCTCCTGTCTTATCAGATAAGCTTGCAAATGTTGATTTAGAGTTACATTATGTCCGGATTGGCACATTATTTGTATCATAGTTTCAGACAAATCTTCCATTTTGTCAGTATCCTGTGGATAATCCGCTTTCAGTTTACCCCAAGTGACCTGTATCAAATCTAATTGATCAACCACAGAGCCATTAAAGTTCTTAATAATGGTCAGCATGTGTTTGTGATTATAACCAGACACTTGAGTTCCCATAGCCGTAATAAAGGAGGGCAGCAAGATGATCACTACGAACACTTTAAACATCATTTCATCAAGAGATTTGAAATGAAACTGATTAGCTTTAAAAATTGATTGGTAGCAATTTAGCTCAATTTGTAGACTTATCAGCAAATTACAAATATTCGAAAATGTTAATCTAATTTCAATTAAAACTAACAGGGACGTAACCAAGCGGTATTTATAGAGATTAAATTATTAATAAAAAATTTAAAATTTCATAAATCAAAGTATTTGCAGTATATAAAGATCGTTTATTAAAATTTTATGATGCCCATATCAAAATATTTCTAGGGAATTTCGATTGGTAATATTTTGTAAACATAATATTACTGTTCCATAACATAAAGATCTCAGTTTGTTTCCATTAAACCAACTTTTTAAACATTTTATAAAACAAATTTCACAAAATTATTTAAAAAAATTAAAGCTTAAAGAAGGAAGTCCTATTTTGTTATTTTGATTTAAGACACTTAGAGTCCATCCCTTGGAAAATAATCCTTCAAAGTTAATCCAATTTGATTTGACCTACATCGTGTATAGTTATACATATAGAATTTATATCAACGAGGCCTGATTTGGTCATCCCCTATGTATAAGCCTCCCCCACAAATGTATCATGTGGCACGGTCCCCCTCCTGTGGTTTTTAATGTCATTCCCATCCCCATGTTGGTTATTCCTTGACTTGAATTGACTTGACTTGACTAGGCAGGCAATCGCAGCCTTCAATCTCAAGCAGCGACACCTCATTAACCCCCATCATTTGCCCTGCTGTTGGCCATTTCTAATTAAATCTATGCAAATTTTTATATATCTGAAATCAGGTCGACATACATATTATTAAGTACATTTCGATCGTGCTTAATGGGAGATAATCAAAGATAAAAATGTACAGCATACTTTTAGGCAACTATAGAAAATCTTCAAGATTTAAAGTAAACAAAATAAAAAAAAAAAACACTCAAAATATTTAACTGTATTTATCATCTGAATGCCAATTAACAATGCATATTAACATTCAACTTGCTGGGACACTTAGAACTTCTTTCATTTTACACATTACTCGTTTCAGAGTGTAAACAATGTAATTGGCAAGTAAATGTTAATAAAAATCTATCAACGAAATGAATCATTTTAGGTATTAGGTATTTATTCAAACGCAAAACCAAAACCAAAACTTTTAGGTCAGTATACAAATTGACCTATTGTTCTACCCAAAAGACAAGTTGAAATAAAATGAAAAACCGGTTTTAATTTACAACGCGTAGTATATTGTGAGTAAGTACAACTTGGCTATAATACGATAAGGCAATTGCAATTCCACTCAAAACATTGTCAATTAACGAGTCGGATTTGAAATGTTTTGAGTGAGATTACATTTGAGATGTCTGCCACGAGACGAGCGACGAAGAAAACGAAATTGAATTTAGTCAGATGTGCAGCAGACACAGTCAGTGGCGGTTCAATAAGTCGGCAAATATTTAATATTAACAAAAAAGTTTAAAAAAAGAAACGTTTATACTTATTCAAAAACGAAATGGTGTCTATTTTGAAATACAGTTTGGCCTTGGCCTTGATCATTGCTTTCGCTAGTTCGGGTAAGAAAACTAATTTTCTATAGTTTCCTATCAACTAGAATATAATTTATGATTATCAAGTGTGTTTAAAAATAATTCTAATTTCAAATTTAAGCCTATGCCATCAAGTGTTATCAATGTGAATCTCTCTCCATACCAAAATGTGGACTCAAATTTGAACATGATGAAAGTTTGCTCATTGATTGTAGTCGCATTGGACCACCAAAATATTTGCAGAATTTCTTCCCACTACGTAATGCCACCGGCTGCTTGAAGAAGACCCTTGAAAGTGGTAAGTTTTTTGTTTTTGTATATAATTATAATTAAGTCCCTCCTTACCCCTGTGATGTCATTGGTTTTAGTTAAGAGTATTCTCTAATTCTGTGATGTCATGCGTAAATATATTATGCCTACTCTGTCACGTTTAATTATAATCATTATAATAATAATAATGACGTGATTGTGTGCGATTAAATAAGAAATTAACATTTTTTGAAAATTTCAAATCGTCTTTTTAGCAATTTTGTTAAAGTTTTCCAGATTTCTCTCTCTCTCTCTCTCTGTGTTATATGTATATATTGAATGACTTTGATCAACTGCGTTTCAAGTTACTTTAATGATTTTCATTTGCCTTTAATTAACTTTTAATTGGTTTGCGATAAAAAGTAATAAATAAATTAAGTACATACAGTAGGAAATGAGCATTAGCCATGATCTCATCATTTCATCAAAGCAATTTTGAAAGCAAATCAACCGTTAAGAAGAAATCTAAATGAAATAAATGAGATTTTTTTTTTTGTTTTTTTGTTTTCTGCTCCACTTAATGAGTCTTGAGAGTTATTACAAATGTGTAACTGTGTGTCAGGGGGTGGAGTCATTTGACAGGTACAGTCATCGCAACACCTAATACAATTTTCACACCTATAAATCAACCAACAAGCAACTAACAATCAATGTCCAGTCATTGTTCGTTTTAAGCTAACAAAAGCAAGTGAAATTTATTTACTTAACAATATTAAACAATAAATTTTCTAATTTCCCAGTTGTCGGACATCCCCAAATAGTGCGTGGCTGTTACTTTGGTGATGTTAGCAACATTCAGAGCGGCTGCCAATCTGATCCATCATTGCCCTTCGTTAGGCAATTGGGCTGCGAGGTGTGCACCAAGGATGAGTGCAATGGTTCCAGCTCCATGACACCGATTGCCCTTGGCATCATGATGATGTTCTTTGGTGTTGCACGCCTCTTGGCATAGATCTACATACAAGTATATACTATCTAAGGCTTGCGGCCATTAGTTCTTAATCTTATTTGGTTGATTGTTAGTAAGTGCATCTCACTCTCTATAGGTATAAAATGAAAAAGAATAAATATTTTTAAAAAATTTATCAATTTAAGTGTAACTTAAATTAATACAAAATTGGAAATGCTCCCATTTTGTAAAGACATGTATAAAAGAAAAGATTTAAAGTATATGGATCTGATCTCTAAATATTTTCTTAAAAGGAATAAACATTTCCAGTTACCTATGAGTGAGTATATATGATAATGGTAAGAATATTCTGTCTAAAGTACTTCCTCTGGATTTTAACTAAATCATATTGGTTGATATTATGTTTGTAGAAAGCTTTCATATTATACTTAAGGTGACAAGGACACGATGATCTAATTCAAAATATTGATTTTGTTTTTGTATGGCTTCTCAGCAGAATTCTATGGAAGTAATTTCTAAAGGCGAGGGAAAGTTAGAGCTATAACAATTTACTTATTATACCCTGTACCCATAGGGTAAAAGGGTATATTAAAGTCGCTAAAATGTATGTAACAGCCAGAAGGAAGCATTTCCGACCCCATAAAGTATATATATTCTTGATCAGCATCAACAGCCGAGTCGATTGAGACATGTCCGTCTGTCCGTCTGTCCGTCCGTCCGTCCGTCCGTCCGTCCGTCCGTCCGTCCGTCTGTCCGTCCGTCCGTATGAACACGTGGATCTCAGAGACTACAAGACCTTGAGCAACCAAATTTGGTGTCAGCATTCGTGTAGTGCAGATCAAGTTTGTTTCAAATTTTTGCCACACCCACTTCCGCCCCCGAAATTTAGGAAAAACGAATAACTAGAGTTAAATTAAAAGTAGCGTATTCTTATTTGGCACATCCAATAATATGGCCAAAAGGTATCAGCTTACCAAATTTCGTTAAAATCGGACAAGAATAATCGGAGATATATCTATGTACATTTTGTACTGAAATGCCCAGTGCGACATTGCGTCGTAAGTGTGAGCGAGATAGCATGTGTTCGTTGCTGCCGCTTGTGAGAAAAATTTTAGTTTGAATTAATGGCAAATTTTAAGGAGTTTCATTTATCTACTTGGTACAGGGTATACTCAAAATCGGCAGGGACGACTTGCTTGCTTCATTTTTACTTATGATACATTCATCTCCGATTTATACAACATCTTATATTGTCTAAGAGATCAGCATTTTAGATATGCGAAATACAAAATAAAAACTTTAAATATTTTTAGTTTAAACTTTTTAAAGATGTTTTGTATAACTGATAACTAATCATCATAAATATCATTTTTTTAGATTGAGTGAGTAAAAAAATGGTTTTTAATATATAATATATAATTTTAAACAAAAAAGAAAATGCAGAAGTATTAGTTTATAGATTAAGGACAAATTTCTTTATGTCACTTGAAGATTAACTTTTTACTTGTCAATAGAACTCTGGAAATTGCTTTTACTCCTTGACCACATAGGAGAAAAGGGTATTTTTAAGTCGTTTTAATGTATGTAAGAAGGAGAAAAAAGCATTTCCGGTGCCATAAAATATATATTCTTGATCAGCATCAACAGCCGAGTCGTTTGAGACATGTTCGTCTATTCGTCCGTCCGTAGGAACACCCAGATCTTAGAGACTATGAGAGCTAAAGCAATCAAACTTGGTTTCAGTATTCTATCCAGTATTTCTAGAATCTACGCAGAACAAGTTTGTTTCAAATTTTTTACATCCATGATTCATCATTAAAAAATGCCATTTAAATATAAAAATCGAGAAATATTAATCACATAAATATGAATTTAAATTTATGTCTTTTTAATCGGTTTGGCATAACAAAAACATGTTAGATAACTTAATAAATTATTGTTCTAGTCATATCATAATTAAGTCAATCTATAAGATATTTTATATAAGACTTTTTACTTGAATATATATTTTGAAATTTTTTCCTTTAGCTGATATATGTATGTATATGTATATATAGGTATTTATATATTCAGTACATATATACACTTTATTTAAATATGAGACATAGATGAGACATTCATTCCTATCAGCAAGGCCATGAAATGGAGCAATCTTTGTTGTTACTCCCTTTATTTTTAAATATTTAAATGCTTTTTTTTTCTTTTTGTTCATATTTAAATACATCATTTGTTGTTTTTGTCACAGTTGCTTTACAGTTGTTGATTTCCATTGTAGACTTTGGGAGTTATCAAGAAAGTGTACGAGGTGTGTTTAATAAATAACTCAATTATATTTTATTGTTTTCAACCATCAAATAAATCAAATAGAAAACAAATAAAATGTTTAGTTAATATATTAATAAAATATTATATAAGAGATAATTAACTCAAACTAGAACTAAAAACATATATCAATCCTTATTATTATCATTACTATAGTTTATTGTATAACCAAACCTCGCTTTTTAGTACATTGAATTACTCACTTTTTAAACATTTAACTTCATGGTAGTAAATAAGTTTAAACAAAAATTGTAGGGAACAAAAAGTATTAGTCAAGATTTAGGTAGGTATATAAACTCTTATATATGTATATATTTTTGAGAATTTATCTCAAGCATAGCCATAAAATTCAAATTGCAGTTCAATGACTCAAAATTCCAATTCAAACTTGAAACGTAAAAAAAAAAGAAACAAAAAAAAAAAACACCTGGGACCCTAATTAGTGTGTGCAGTTGCCGTCGTATAAATGAATATAAAATGTGAGGCTTATAAGAAAATATGAAATGTACATTGTAAATATTTCATGTTTTTTCTACACTCACTTTTTACCCCATGAGTATGTGAGTATGAATCGTCTGGCATTGTTAATTATATACAATTGAACTTAATTTCATTTGTGCAAGTTTTACAAAGTGTTAAATGTATCTTATAGATGCAACACCACGAAGAGGTCAAGAACCTAAAGAGAAGAAGACAGCATCTTTCTTTTCTTCTCTCTCCCCCAATCCCTTCAATTGACCCGTAAACTCATTTGGCATAATTTAAAAATTACTTAATTGAGTAAGATGGTAAATTATAGAAAGGGGAAGTATATGAAGTATTTTCTATTTTTTTTTTATTTTTTTTGATGGGAAAGTCAAGCCACTTAAAGAAAATTACAAATTTGGAAACAGAAATTGAATTGAAAAGAGAAATGGGGAGAGATAGAAATATATTTATTAAATGATTAAAATTAACAGAATAAACAGAGGGGAGGGTAATGAGAACAAATTGTACATATATATGAACATATACAAATATATATATACCTACATATATATTCATAGTCCATAAAACAATTAGTAAAATATGAGGGCAGAAATAATTAAATTTTTTTTCTGTATCTTTGACTGACAATTGACAGTTGTTAATTTCATTTACTTTGGCTCAACTTTTGAGTGTTTCTTGTTTTTTTTTTTTATTCAATAAATTGCGCATATATCTCTTTGATCTAGTTGAACTCAAAATATCATAAAACTTGCATAATTCTCCAAAAATATATAAACAAATGGCTTATGACATCAAAACAAGACAAAACAACAAAAAAAAAAAAAAAGCTAAACAATTGTAAGACAAAAAATCATCTGACATCACCCTAAAAACCAGTTGGCAAAATATTTTGCTTTATATATAAAAACAAACGCACATATATATATAGATACATATATATATGTACATGTTTACATTTTTGTGTGTCAAATAGAAAAAAAAAAATACATGTATATAGATACAATTCTAAGACCAAAGCAAAATAAATTCCAAAACACGCAAAGTAAAAACCGAGAAAAATTCTCACTCAAACTTATTTCTTCTCTTTTGAGTATGAGTAAAAAGAATTGTGAGTGTGGGTATATGAGTATATGAATACGAGTATGAGTGCCAATGGTTGCAGTGGCTTGAAAAACCATTCGGTGGTTGCTTAGCCTGTATGCGAGCCATTTCAATTAGTTAGCCTCTAGCTGAAATTTTCGAGACAACAGATATCAGACGATATTAGAACGCCGTACCGTTAGGATCTCTGTCTTTTGTATACTCTCGTTTAATTCAAAATTAATTCAAAGAAAATGGTGTCAAGTGTAAAACTTATTTTGGCCCTGACCATCTTGGCCACTGTAGCCTGCACGGGTAATTAAAGAGTCTTAATAGAGAAAAATCATAATTGCTTAACAAATACAAATATTCTATTCTATAGGCTATGCCATCAAATGCTATCAATGTGATTCTGTGACCCAACCAAAGTGCGGTGAGAAATTTGATGCCGATGATAGCTTCCTTTTGGATTGTACTCGGATTTCTCCACCACGTTTCCTGCAAAGCTTCTTCCCAGTACGCAATGCCACCGGCTGCATGAAGAAAGTCATTGATACGGGTAAGTCTAACTAAAGTCAAAGTGGAGAGGTTAACTTTAAACACTTTAACCACTTCCTGGTGATGTCATTTATGTGATGACGCCCACCACCGAAACAAAAAAAAAAAAAAAAACAACCAAAAAAAAAACACACACAAAATGAAGAGCAAAAATTGTACCTAAAGCAATTAGCTTGATTAATTTTAATCATCAGCAAGCCACAATGTGTGTGTGTGTGTGTGCGTGTGTAGGTGACAAACTAAGTTCAACTATTTATGCATAAGATTAACAATCATAGGTTGGGCGTAACAACATTTATATATACATATATATATAAAGCCTATAATTTATGTGAGAAACAAAATCAAAAGCATTTGTTAGGGGAAAATATATTTAGCCTTATACATATGTAAAATGATGTCTGCTTTTTGAATATATACGGTATATATGAATATATGTATATATATATATATGTACGTGTTTATATAGATACTTCAGATGATGGACGAGCAAATCCATAGGAATTAAAATTTTGTACATTTTTTCGTTCAAGGCTTTTGAATGTTTTACTCAAAGAAATATTAGATAATTTCAATAAATTTAACAGTAGAAAATATGCTTTTCTATATTGAAAGTTTTCGATTATTAAAGAGAGAGAAAAGATTAGAAATCATTTTGGGATTTTTTTTTAGTTTCTATGTAATTGAAATACAAATATTTTTCCTTAAGATGTTTTTAAACATTTTGTGCAGATTTTTACATAAAGTAAATTTTACAATAATTTTTGGTTTAATATAAGAAAAAATATTAAAAGATAATTATAATATAATTATAAAATTTTTTTTTTTTTTTAAATTTTTTATTTTTAAAAAAGGTATTGCAAAACTTTAAAAACTCTTCTTTTTTTGACAGAAAATTGAATCAAAGCTACAAACTAAAATATTCCCATAAAAAGTTCTCTCAAGGACTTTACTTATACAAACATTTTGTTTCTAAAACTGTCAAACTGTTTTAGTATTAGAAGTATTATTATACATACATAAAAAATTCCAAAAATATTTTGTGATATTACAAAAATTGAAAATTATATATTATATATTCATACTTTCAGTTCATAATTTATCAATATATTTTTCTCGATATGTGTTTTTTGGCACTGAAACTGCAAAAACTAATATTTAATTTTCCATATACATTTGTCTATATATGTATATATATATATCGGAATATTTATTATAGTATCTATAAACCAAACAATGCCCAACCCTTTTGCCATTGTCATAAGCTGGCAACTCGGATCGTGTTGATATATTGTTAATACTTTGCTTAGTATTCAGTTTCAGTTTTGTCTGTTTTACATTTTAAGGCAATTAGTTGGATTGTGACTTGGCATGCAAATTTAATTGAAAAAAAAAAAATGTTTTATATATGTATGTATGTATGTAGGGATGATGCCAGAGGGAATTTAATAACAAATAACAACTCGTCTACATATGTACATATATGTATATATATATACATACATATGATCTTTAGTTCAGTGATCTTTTTTTTTAAGTGAAATTGTTATTAATTGTACTGATGAGATGGGGGAGTAAAAACAGCAATTAATTTCCCATAGTCACTTACAAAGTAATTATAGATGGATAGTTTAATAAGTGTAATGATAGAAGGTGTTTTCTAATAATTTTCAATTACTAACAATAAGTTTTCCACTGTTGTATATACATATACATCAAAAAGTTATTGCAAATACGCAGTTAATTTTTTTAATTGCTTCAGTTTATAACAGTTTAGTATATAGAAAACCCTCTAAATAATAAAAAATTTAATTAAAATGTGTTTTATATTGTTATTTCTTTCATGTAGTTCCCGGACGTTCACAGATTTTGCGCAGCTGTTACTTTGGTGACATTACCAACACTCAAACAGGTTGCCAGGCTGATCCAACACTGCCATTTGCTAAGCAATTGAGCTGTGATGTATGCACCAAGGATGAATGCAATGGTTCCAGCTCCATTGCTCCCATTGCTGTAACAGTCTTATTATTCTTTGGTCTGGCTCGTTTTCTGGCCTAAATAATTCAGTCAATACGTTTTGCCATTCATAACATTCACTAGCATAAAAATTGTGTCGCAAACTTAATTACACACACAACGCATATCAATCAAATCTTGTATGAGCTTTTTAAATGAAATTTGTATTTTTCTGCAAGCCTGATATCAAAATTTTTGTCCACATATAAATTATAAATAAAATACAAAACAAAATTAAAAAAAAGACTTTAAGACTTTTTAAACTTCAAGAGTTACCAGATGGACTGCAACTGGCGAATTTGGAAACTAAAGCATTTTGGCCTCAGTTAACTATGGTAAAAGTAGATAATACTTTTCAGGTTTGAATATATTATAAATATCTTCATTATAAGTTTATATATAGTTCAATAACAGACAGCAAATCTTGCTACTTTCAAATGGTAGTAATATATATTTTTTTTATCTCAAAGATTTTACGCAGTTTTTAATTTTTTGTTTAAGTATTTTTGTTTAAGATTATTTTATTTTAAATTACTCGAATGTGAGTATTTTCAATAATGTTTGCTTCGCTTGTGTAGAAACCCTTGCTTAGGTATGGTCTTCCTATTCTTTTGCAATAAAGTTGCTGTCAAATGTTGTGCAACATTGTTGCTGCTGCAAATAAATTTTCATAGTTGCTTTAGCATGTACGTATTTATCTAGACGGATACATTTTAAAAATTTGAATAATTTGAATCCAAAAGTTAGTTGTGTAGGTTCTCATTTAACTGAGTTCTCCCCTAAAAAATAAATAGTGACGAATCAAAGCCACTGCAATAAAATGTTGATAAGATGCAAACAGATACTACAATTCATTCAATTTAAACTAGCCAACCATAATTGATATTTTATACAATTTAGTACAAAGAAAAACATTTACATTTCATGCAGATCTTCGTAAATTTATGTAAATGGAAATGTTTACCTTGGTGATTGATTGGCATGTGCAGAAATCAGTGCTTAGCTTCTAGATTGCATTTTTGAAACGACAGAAATCAGAAAGTTTTTAAACTCGGTACCGTCAAGTCCTACATATACGTACCTCGTTTACATTTTTTTAAAAATTAAAAAAAAAAAATGGTATCAAGTGTTAAATTTATTCTAACCCTGACCATCTTGGTTATCCTATCCTGCCCAGGTATTTAAAAGGACTTCAGTGGTTAATTTTCGTACAACTAATAAAACAAAATTCTATTTCGTAGGCTTTGGCATCAAATGTTATCAATGTGATTCCGCAGAACAACCAAATTGTCTTAACAAACCTAAAGCCGATAAAACCTTACTGGTTGATTGTTCTAAAGTAGATCCGTTTTTAGAAGAGAAAGACAAACTTCCAGGCAATGTCACCGTCTGCGTTACAATAACTTTTAAAGATGGTACGTACTTAGTGGAGAGGTTAACTCTAACAAGTTTACCCCACAGATAAACTAATTGAATTGATTTTCTGTGGTTTCCCAATTTCCTAGCAATAAAGTTTCACTCAAATATGCATCATTGTTGCTGCAGCAAAAAAGTCCCCAGAAAACCATTTAAATAATTAATATTGCATTATATTACTTTTTTTTTTTTACAGATCAAATACCAAGGGTTGTTCGTGGCTGCTCTACAGAATATCTTAAACGTAAATGGATGAATGCCAAGTTGGCGGATAAAGATATGGATAAATGTTATATTTGTACCACGGATGAATGCAATGGTTCCAGCATAGTGGCCCCCATTGCTGTTACTGTTTTGTTATTTTTTGGTCTGGCTCATTTGTTGTCCTAAACAGTTCAACCAAAGTTAAAAGTTTATTACAAATTTATGAGTTTTTTAAGTTTTTGCATTTGTTAAGTATAATAAATAATAAAGTAAAAGCAAAATCATTTATTCATTGATTAATTATAAGAGTAGCCAATTGAGTGAGGCTTAGAATGATTATGGACACATCCGAACTGCTTTTCTCAAGTTAAAGAATAACCTGAAGGAATAAAACATTATGGTAACTCAGTTTTGTTAGGTCACAGGGTATAATTGGCAAATTCATACATTTTTTCTAGTAAAGACAGTCTAAGACCTTTGCGTGTATGGGTCACATTAAGAGTTCCATCTCCTCCCACACACACTTAAACACTAACGTTTAGAAAGAGACTGTCAATCGCGGGTAAATACATGCAAAAGAAAGCTCTTTTGGAATTCTCTTTTACCGGCTGATAATGACAGACATGAGTGTTAAAGAGCTGCCAGACTTTTACTCTTTAAATGCTACTTGCCTCCTTTCCATCACTAATACTTATAGACATACGTACACAAGGCACACACATCCATGGTGTGTGCTATAAATTCTTACTAGGAAAACGAAAGAAAATTCATTAAAATTAGACAAATTAAAATACTGAGCGATGACGCCAGGCCAAATGGCCATTAGGTTTACTCAGATGAGAGAGAGGGAGAGATAGAAAGAGATAGATAGAAGGAGAGCAAACATGAGAGCACAAAAGAACGACCAAAGGAGTTGATTTCGAATTTTAGTTGCTGTATTCTTTTTAGTACAATTTTGAACTCAGCTGTCGACTGACTGAATGACGGCTAAATGGCTAAAAGGAAATGAGAGAAATAACAAACACTTGAACTAGTGTGGAAAATCGGAAAACAACATTCATTGTGGAAAACGCTAAAAGGAAAATTGCCATTCGAAAAGAGCTCGCGTGTTTACGATTTCGTTTTACGTACCATACACAAATATGTAAAAATAATTTATAGAAAAATCTTTACAAACACACACACACTCTTATATATATTCTAATACATATTTATACTGTATATATATACAGGAGGAAAAATATATAAAAGTTTCAATCCAAAATCGGTATCCATACGTTTCATCTGAATTGCATCTCAAGTGGTGACGAGTGAAAATAATTATAAATTATCAACACATAAAAGAAAAGCAAGTTTATACCAAATGTGAAAAGGAAAAACAAATCATTGTGCATAAGGAAAGTGTTTTTGTTTCGTGTTTTTCTTTATATTCCAAATATGCCGAATTATTTACTTTTATTTGGCGTTTTCGTCAGCGTCTGTTTGGCCACAGGTTGGTTTTGCTATTCGCCGATTAAAAGAATGTCTTCAAAAGTCATTAACAATTTTCTCTCTGATCGCTTTTCTTTCTAATTTATTTCAATGCCATTAGCTTACGCCATCAAGTGCTATTCATGTGAGTCTGCCTACGAGACAGGCTGTGGCGAAAATTTCGAAGTTGAAAACCATTTCAAATACGATTGTACCTACAGTGCGCCACCAAGATATTTGGAAAATGAGCTAAGTAATCCCAATGCTACAGCCTGTCTAAAGCGATCTTTTAAAGGTAAGTTAAATAAATATTATACTTGAAAGGTCAACTAAAAAATTTAAAGAATTTTTATTAATTTACAAAATTAATGAGTAATTATAAGAAATTGATTCCCTTTTGCTTAAAATATATATAAGTGTATGGTGTTTTATTTGACCTTATCAACTCAATGCTTCATATTTAACTACAATACCGGCACAAGGTCAACAGAAGAGAGTTATGTGCAGGTTAAACTTCCAAAGTGCATTTTAATAAGGCATAAAGAATTCTTTCTTACTCTAACTATTATGCATATAACAACTGATTTATCGGTAAAATCAACGAACTTTCTGTCTGAAGTTTCGACAAAGTTTTTTAAACTCAACTTGAAATACTTTAATACAATAATGTAGCATTATTAAAAGTTATGGTATGTAGTTTCAGTAGTTCAGAGATTTCACTTTATATGCGGTTCCAGAACTTTAGGCCAAATTTGTATTCTAAAAACGCAACATTTCATATAGCTAAGTCTGTTATTTTCCCTTCGAGTTGTGTGCTTAATGACTAATGGCTAAGTTTAATGTTTTCTCTTTGATAAACATTCAGCCAAAAAGTATGCTATATAATTTCTGTACTAAAGAGTAAATTTTCCACAACTTTCCGCTTTATTTGTTTTAGAAAATGACGTTTGGAAATATGTACGTGGTTGCTATTTTGGTGATGTGAATGAAACGGATACCTGGTGCAAAATGGATCCCACCTTGGTGGCTGTTAAAAATGTCTCCTGTTATGTGTGCGACGATGAGAACTATTGCAATGGCGTCGAACAAATGGCTCACTCATGGAAAATTCTAACCTTTATTGTGGTTTTACTGACCTCTTATGTACTCAGACTTAGCTAAAAGACGATCATATTCAAATTAACTTTATGTAAAAAAAAAAAATATAATAAAAATATTAAGTTTTTAAATAAATTTCTATCCACTGTGGTCCCTTCTTTCGACTTTTGTTTCTTTTTTTGTTTTTTTTTTTTTTTTTTGCTGAATTAGCCGAAAAGATGGCAAACAAAAAACAACAAGTACAGAATAACAATACAAACTAATAAAAACTAATTTTTTTTTATATGTACATATGTATGTTGAGAATGCCAATTTGTTTATTTGTTCGACGTCCACTAATGAAATTTTTTTTTTGTTTTTGGGTGATAAACAAGGGCGACCTGCCACCGACACCGACACCTCTACCGCCCACAATGTCAACACGCATGCCCCCTCTTCCAGATGTGTGTATTTGGGCAGGGGAAATTAAAATGAAAATTTGACTATATGAAAAATCTCAAACAGAATGAGATTCGATTGTTGGTTTTTTTTTTTGTTTTTTTTTTGCCAGTCAATTTTCGTTTCAGTCTCGCCTAGGCACCTCATCGGTTCGGTTTGGTTTAGTCGGAGACCATGTGATCGTGATCGCCAGCAGCATCACTTTGAATAACTGTATGAACAGGCAACACATCTGTGTATTTCGCATCTGTGGATGAGCGACTATTTGACTCACCTCAAAACAACAAACGAACAAACAGTGCCTTCAACTGTTTAAAGTTTTATTTCATTTCGGGTTTGGTTTTTTTTTTTTGTGTGTTTCTTGATGATGGCAATGCGTGCATATGTCCTCACTCTATGGCTGTTCGTCATGCTGACTGACGCAGGTGAGTACCAGTTCCCAGTGGCTACATATAAAATTCCCGCTCCCATTCCAATTGACACACATATCTTTCACGCACACATGTCGTCATCGTCATCCGAATGGCAAAACAGCTCGGGCAATTACCTGCTATGAATGCGATTCGGTGAATGACAAAGGTTGTGGCGATGGCGACAACTTTCAGCCCGATGATATTGCCAAAACCAATTGCGATGCATTAGAAGCGCCGGAAACCTTACAAAACATGTACCTCCAACGCCCGGATACGGCTTGTCAAACCAAATACTATACAGGTTGTAAGTATTAACAATGGAATCATTTCATTCACATAGCATACAATTGGATTTTCAAATCATTTCTTAGTGCCAGGACAACCACATTTTGTACGACGCTCTTGTTATTTTGGCGATATAACGTCATTGGAGTTTCAGTGCGATGAACACCCGGATCCAGTAGTACCATATCTTAATTTCTGGGCTTGCACCATATGCAAACATGATCTATGCAATATGGCTATAGCCAATTCATATAACTTGATCTTATTAATTGCTTTACCTTTACTACTAACCATCTAAGAGGAATACCAAACGACTTTTCTTTTTAAACAACTAAGATATCCTTACAACGATCTACATATGCCGATCTATGTCGTCGAGAAATTGACATAGATAAGCAACTCGAACATTAATCTTTTCTTACAATGCTTAAGCTGATCACTCCATTTATATACATTTGATTTAATATCAATTAATATTTTACAAAAACGACTCACCAAAATAACATCAAGCAATTTAAAAGGCTTTTGCTAGAAAGAAGTTATAAATTTTTAATTTTCAAACACTAATAAAAGATCTTTTATTGCAGCTAGGTACGCCCTTTTAGTTTTTATATTCTGCTTAACTACATATATAGATACATTACAAGTCCAAGGAATCAAAATTCCTTACCCAGATAAAATCAATTGGTTATTCATCCGCTTTCTCTCTTTTTCCTCTAATACTCAACTTAAACAATTAATTTTTTGCAACATTATTCTTTTTTATTTTTTTTTTATACATCGACTAAAATGATTTAACATACCTATATATATATATATAGGTATATATATATATATATATATCAATATTTGTTTAATGTAATGTAGTCTGGGTATATTCAATATATTAAATTTAATCAATTCTTATTGTGTGTTTGTCTGTGTGAGTGTAATTATGATTTATCAATATATGCATAAATTATATAAAGTACAAAAAAAAAAAAAAACGATTGACATTGAATTAAAATAAACACACTCTTTGTTTCAATTAGCAAATAAAAATGTTTTGCAACACACAGATAAGTATATTTCTATATGTATTTATATATAAGTATATATAATATTCCAGTTTTTCGTATAAATTATTGATTTTTTTTCTTTTGTTTTACTTTGTTTAGGTATATATATATATATATGTATATAATTATAACACATCACTTCTATATAGCATATATATGGGTTTAGGTTTAGCTGCTGCTGTTAGTTTTTATATATATAAATATATTCATGTATAATTGAAATAACACATATATCTCTATATAGTATAGTATGTATAGTGTATATATATATATAACGGTAGAAAAGGGGAAACCTATTAACAACTACTACACCAATAGAGAACAACAAAAATTTATTGACTTGAAACAAGCTAAACAATTTGATTTATTTACAAAAGTTTTGGTTTGAAAGAATTATGCCAAATACTGCTAATATTCATGAATATGAATATATATTTATTTATTTTTTTAAGCATCAACTATCTTACCGATCTAACAGTTTTTTATATAAATTAATTATTGACCAAATCAACATATGTAGATATATATTTATACGAAAGAAAACATTTTCTGAAACAAGTAACAACAAAAATTGTTTTCAAATCTTATTTTTTTTTGTTTTTCAATTATCAACTTTTACGATCGGCTTAGATCGACTAATGTGGCTTATATATATATATACATATATGTATGTATTCATAAAATTGCATAACAAACAACACAGAGAGTTTGATTTAAACATCTAAAATAAAGGAAACATTTTCAATAGTTTCAACTATTTGCCACAGAATATTTGCAGGGATTTGCTTCTTTTTGGAGTACCAGCTCCAAATTAGTATGGGTGGGTTTATATGTGTGAATCAGTATTTAAATATACATATATCTATATATCTGACGTTGACAAATCTATTTTTTGAACTACAAATATAATGTATAAATTTTTCGTTGTAACAATTCGCTTGAGTTAAATGCCATTTCTATTTAAGAGAGAGGTCTATTCAGTGAGTTAAAGAGAGAGAAACAAGAGAAGAGCAAGCTTAGCAATATGTTAGAAAATATAAAAAAGAAACAAACATGAAATTGACTAGAAAAGTGAAAACAATATGTGCTTAAGTGTGTGTGAGAAAGTGTGTGCTTGAGATTTGTTTGAGAAACAAAATTTTTGTTATTGACTTCTTGAATGGAATGAATCTTACATAGAAGATAAATATATATTTTGAATTGTTATACACTTGACATTCGCTATTAGTTCTGGAAATGAGATCAATTTAACATGCATTTAGCTCTTATTCTTTCTCTCTCTTAATTGTCTCTCTTTTTCTCTGCTCCTCTCATTCTCTTTTGAAATGGCATTTGTTGAAAAGTTTAACAATTGTATGAGCATATTTTTAGTTTTTTGAAACAGCAGCTAAACGTAAGAAATTTGTTTAAAACATTTGCGACCAAAATGAAGAGAAAATAGTTTTAATTTTTATAACATTAATTGTTAATTTCATTTATCATTTGCTTTTTATGTTAATAATTGCGGCAAACATAATAACTATTATATAGACTTAAACAGAAACATTTCCAATGCAGAATTTACAAATTATAATCATAATAGTTATACACAAATATTATAGTAATTATAATAATAATAATATAATAATAATAATAACATTTCTAATCAATTCAGTCAAGTCAGTAAATTTGGTTTATAGAAAGAAAATAATAATAGTTATTAAACAAACAAGCAACATTAAATGTTTCCTTTCCCCTCTTTTGTCAGAGTTTAGGAAAATACATATACATATATCTATATATATATATGTATATACATATATATTTGTTGTTTTGTTGCCTGCTTTTTTTCTGATTTATCGGTATACACATATTATTATATAGGATTATATATTTTTTTAGCTTGATATAACAACTATTTTCATATCGTTTAAATGTAATTCCAAAGCTTTGCGTTTTGAAATATTTTAACTCACAGAGTATTTCCATTATTGTATATTAAATTTTCTTTCTTTATCTCAAACTTTTTGTTTGTTTGTTGAAACATTTAACATTAAACACGACATCGATAACGATAACGATTATTGTGGCTGCTGCTGTTGCTGCCGCTTGGCTATAGTTTTTCTTTTTCTTTATAAATAAATCTTTTTTTTGTTAATTTTTACACAAATTTAATTTTGCTGGTATATACGATATCCGCACAGATAGATACTGCAAACGGTCGTTGTGTATAGAGCAAGTTGCGGGCGGGGGAGCGGAAAAGGTTTAAAATATATAGCAGTTGTTTTTCTTTTTGGCTGAGCACTTGATCATCGGCGGGCATTTTGGTTTTAGGGGTTTGAACGGAACATCTGCTGCTGTTGGATAACTTAACTGCCCACAAAGCCATATACCTCGAGAACTCTTATTTCAAAGTCACCTGATGGACACAATGGCGGATTGTTGAAAGTCTTGCAACCGTCGGTCTTGCCAAATCGTATATTCTCATCCATCCATATGGCTTGCCCCTCACTAAAATATAAGGAAAAAAGTCATTTTAGTAAAAGAATCACAAAGAAACTGGATTACTTAGTCAGTGTTCTTTGGTAGCTAACTTACCCTCCGCCAATGGTTATCATTTTGGAATCGGCTGCCATAAAGAGCTCAGAACTGTGACCCAAATCCTTGTCACCTTCAATACCCACCCAGGGATACTTGGCTCTCTCGGGATACAATGAGAACAAGAACGTTTCACCAGTGCCAAAGTAGGCCTGCCGTTGGCCTTTGTCATCCTTGACATTGCGTTCAAACCAACGCGATGAGCAGTAGGCACCAAATACCTACAAATAATAATAAATTATAAACTGTTAGTTCTATTTATAAAATAAATTAAATGTTGAGATTATTACCTCATTATTGCACGTCTTAATCATGAGCAAAGTCGGCTCATGCTGTTCCACACGAACATAGAATGTTGTCAACGAGCAGCCATGCTCCTCGGTGGTATAGAGTAGCTTCGGTTGGTACATTGTTATACGTACGGGGAGCCATGACCACAGAGTGAATAGCTGTACAAAATTGATTAAGATTGCGATTAATTTGGTTTAATTTTGATTCGATTAAATAGAATTAAAGAGCTCAAATAACTACAAATACTAACAAAATAACTGGTATAAAGATAAAAAGGTAAGTAAGTAGGTAGCAATTAGCCAATCAATAAGGTAGATAAAAAGAAGACGGAGAAACAAAGAAAAACACAAAATAAATATATTATTGAATATATATATATATTGTAATTAGAGGCGGGAACTAAATGGCCAAACAAACTAAAAGCCAAGTTAAGTTTCAATCACAAAGAAACAAGAGAATTACACAAAAATTTAGCTAAATATCTCTTTTCTTATTGCTTTTGCAATTTCTTTTGTTTTCTTTAATGATATTTCGATGCAGCAGTGCTTGCAAAACTGTAAGCGTAGCTTCATTTTCTTTTTTTTTTTGTTTTTTGTTTTTGGTGGATGAAGAGGAGTTTTGTTTATATTAGATTTTAGTTTTTTATACCAAACAGGACAAAAGACGCTCACATAACTACATACGTCGATATAGTAAATGGACATATGGAAAACATGAGAAGAGATACGAATAACTGTTGGACGCTTCTTACAAGAGTGGCTAAAAACACTTGGAGAGGATTGATTATAGGACAACGATAGAAAATGACAAGGATATACAATTACAATTGGATAGATCGATTGGATGGAATGATGAATGAATGTTTAGTAGGATGGATGGATTTGGGCATTCACTTTTTGAAAAAAAATATGGATAGGTATTTTGGTTTGGTGGTCTAAATGCAAATATGCATATGCTTACAAATTGTCTATCCGTCCAGGTTTTAATGAAATTCGTTGTGCCCGGTAAACCAAAATGCTATGAGAAATATATAGGTATGTTTATATAATAGCAAAAAATGTGAATAATGGTTTATGATTATAAGTCATTAGAGTGGTTTTATTTGTTGTATGAATATAATCAGAAATTTTGAATATATTTTGAGTCGTTCATTCATTACACAAGTTGAATTGCTTCATAATGAATGGCGAAGTATTTAAAATTCTTTTAAGGGAAATGGAATATAGAATTTTATCAGTTTACAACAATGCAAAGAAAACCAATCTAATTTGTTCAGTACGTTCGAGAAGTATCAAAAGAGAGAGAGTTTTGGATCTAAATCTATAAGAGATTTTCGTTTATATATCGTTTACAGACTTAGACTTCAGTGCTGCTGAAACTGTAACTGGCTGGTTGGAAACAAAAAAAAAAAAAAAAAACGAATAGGAAAAGAAAAATCTTAAAGAAGATAATTTATACGGAAACAAAAACAATGAACCAAATGATGACCTAGTCCATGCAGGTTTATTTTGGATTGACTAATCCAATGAAGAAGATGGAAAAAAGCTTTGTTTGCTAGTTGCATATATGGTGCATATATATATATGTAGGTATATATATATATATATAAAACTAAGATCTGGCAGATACAATATTACATTGTTTATATATATGTGTGTATGTGGGATTATGGCATTGTTCAGGTGGTTGGTCTTTAACCAAGAGAAAACTTACATCTTCGTTCGTACAAACTTTACTTTTCAGATTATGTATGGGATAAACGCCCATGGCAATGGCTCTATGACCCGGCGACTTTTCGCCCTATATACATTATATATATATATAGTGTATATGTTAATTGTTTATGGAGAATGATATAGTTTTTAAAAGAAATGTATATGTATGTATATGGTATCGTATATGATCGTTGATGTTGATAAAGCGCACGCATTAGTTTTGGTTTTTGTTTTAGTTTTTTTTTGGTTCGTTATTTGATCATTCATAGTTGCCAAGGCAGCAAAAAAATACAAGAAAAATAGAGAACATTTTTATATAACAGTTTTTTTTTCGTATATATATATATAAATAAATATATTGTTGTATATATGTGGGGATTATGTAGTTTTTGTTTTTTTTTTTTTTTTTTTTCATTTTTTGTGTATAGTTTTGAAACAAATGCAATTAAAAAAGAGAAGGAAAAGAAAAACTATAGGCTGCTGCATGTCTTAAAACAAAAACAAAGAAAAGCTAAGAAAATATGTATGTATTTCATATGTTATATACATATATATATATATATAGAGAGAGAGAGAGAGTGTGTTAGAAAATCGAACATAAAAACGGTGAGTGAGGAAAAAGCACAAGAACATAAACAACATTTAATTGAAAATAATATTAATTTTTAATTATTATTTTTTTTTTTTTTTTCACTAGGTCGAAGCGAATCGACACGAAAAACTAAACTCAGAGAACTTTGAAAAACAAAACAAGCAGAATTTTCAAACATCATTCGAAATATATATATATTATATAAATTTTGTTGGTTATTTTTTTTTTTGTTGTTTTTTGGTTTTTTGGTTTTTTAGCCTCATACCAAATTGCGACAGCTCTCGGAGTGCAGCTTCTGGTTTTGTTTTTCAATTTTGTTGCAGTTGCAGATGAAGTTGCATTTATAGTTGTTGTTGTGGTTGTAGTTGTTGTAGTAGTTGTTGTTTTAAGTGCAGGGTGTTCCAAAGTAAATCAAAAAAAAAAAATCCAAAATAAAATAAAAACCACACACACACACACACACATACAAATGGAAAGAAAACGTAAATATATATATGGAAAATACCATTAGATAAATGTTTTTGTTGTTGTTGTTGTTGTATTTAGTTTTGTTGTAATAGTGCTGTAAGTATTTAAAGTTATGGCGATACCTAAGCCCTAAACTAAAGAAACAAAAACTTTAACTGACTGCAGCTGACAGAGAGACAGACATAGATAAATATAGAGGGAGTGAGCAAGAGGAATGGAAGACAAAAAAAAAAACAAAACTGTTTTGTTTGTCTAACTTAATTGGTTTTGTTTAGTTTAGTTTCTTTGTGTAAGTGTTTGGTTGCTGTTGTTTCGGTTCGTTTCAGTTTTTTTTTTTGGGTTTGAGTTTTTGGGTTTTGAATTCGTACCTCACGTATGGTCAATGTGTGTGACATCATTTGTATGTTGACCTGCGACTGACTAGTGGGCAGATTATCACTTGAACGCGATTTGATTAATTGCTTCGAGCCGCTATTGAGCACAGAGCGGCTCTTTAATAGCATTTCAGTCTTGATAGATATTCTAGATATATATTGGGTACTGTAATAAAAAATGAAAATCAATTAGATATATGTGTCTATATGTATAATATATTGTAGTTATTTTGCTCACTAACCTCAGTCCCCTAATACTAAAAGCGGCATGGAGCAGCTTCGCCGGCGACACTGGTATCTTTTTACAGAATTTGATCAATGCATTGCCAATGTCATTTTTAATATTATCCGGACTCCATTCGTTGTTCGATTGGCATTCCTTATGAAAGAGATTGAGTATGACCAAAGCAACACGATATAGCACCTTGATGCCCTCATGGAAATAGCAATCCATAATGCGTACAAGATGTTGAAAGGGTAGACCAGCTAATATCCACCAGCACCAGTCCATAAAAACGCGTTCCAACTTTAAACCAGGACAAATACGTTGGAAATACGAAACGGCACTCTTCTGCAAACCAAAAAACAAATAATAAGAAATTAATTATAAATATATCAAGAATTATATATGTATATAACATTATAGTTACTCAATCAATCACATACCGTGTGCTTTTTGGCTATCTGCATTACAGTCTTCCAGGTGACCTCGTGTTGCAATTTGGTTTGATTAATGAATACCTTCTCTTTGCTAGCCACTAGGCCAGCCAGGCAAATGTAGGCCTCTTCCTCTGTAAAACAAATAAAAAAGAGATTAGTATGCAAAATCAAAAATTGCAAAAGATTTAAAAATAAATGTCAACATTTATCACAAATTAATTTTAATATTTAGTATGGATTTATGGAATATAGAATCAACATTATATGAAATCTTTTCCTTTCAGCATAAAACTATATAAATTATTTTAAGTTAAACATACGAAAAGTATTTTTTATGTTTCGAATCGGTTAAGATTTCAACAATCTATGGCCATGGCCAAGTTTTGATATTTATGTGTATGCCGAATTTTATGTTCTTTTCATGGCCAAAACTTATGTATATAAAAACTAGGGAAGAACTTTTTGTTGCTGCTTATTGAGGTGCTAAATGAAACTATTTAATTGTTTTATCTAAATTTAAATCGTATCAGTTTCATAATCTGTACAACAGTACGTATACATAATATTGAGCGTTTTGATGACAGTAGCTGAAGGCGTGACCAGGCCGATCGAATTGCATTTACTATCCAACATGTATGTAAGTATATCTCATAGCCCACTCACTGCCAATTATCTAGATTTCTATAATAACAGGCCCAACAATGAAGATGCAAAAGGGGTTGCTTTAGCGGGGAGGGAGGGGCGAAGAGAAAAGAGATGGGTAGTGGGGACGGTTTTAATTTAATTGCACAAATTCTGAAATGGCAGTTTAAATGGCATTTGTGCTATAGTTCAACATGTTTGCGGTTTGCAACAACGAGTGAAGAGAGGAGGGGTATAGTATGAAGGGGAGAATTGATTGTAACCGCAATGACGCAGCACAAATTGAATTGATTATGCGTTGGTGGAGCAAAAGTGCAAGTAGGAGTGAGATTGATAGAAGGGAAACAATCCACAATCAGCTGTGGTCATCCACATCGACATCATCATCATCATTATCATCATTATTATCATTTGTAATGCACTTTGACCAATCCTTTTTTCTATTTATTTCACTGCAATTGTCCATAATTAGCTGCCACAATTTGTTTATGGAGTCAGTTAGCCTGGCCTTTATGGAGAGTAAGTTTGTATGTGTGTGTGTGTGTTGGCTGCATATTTGATTTATAAATTAGCTAAAATTATGCCACACACTGCTAAAAATAATACAGAACTGTGATTTTCATCTTTACATTCAGTTGATCATTGTTAAGGCATGTGAATATAACGCTCTCTCGTGTTCGGCCCATTAGCGCAATGTTAAATTACAAAAAAAGGATCGGTTTTATATATAAAAATAGATTTTTTTTTTTGCATACAAAATATAATTGTTGTTGTCAATGCTATCAATTAACAATTTGGCTTTAAATTCAATTTAGATATGATAATAATGATGAGGCAGTCGAACACTGATGATGACTTCTTTTCAATACTGATAAGAATTGAACTCCATATATGTGAATATATATATATATATATATATTGTTTTTATTGTTGCACATTACAAAGTTTAAACAATTTCAATTGAGTCTTTAATGTTTTTTTTTTGCATTTTGTTTTACTGAACTGATAGACTGATGTGGTTTTTAAACTCGCTTCTTATCAGTGGATTTAGCCAGACTAAGGCAGTTTGTTTTATTTAGCTTATGGCGATTGCTCTTAATTATAATTCTTTCTATTATCAATTGTTTTGACAGCAATAGCAAAAAAAAAAAAAAAAAAAAAACAGAGAGAGAGTGAAAAAGAGACAAAAGGAGAAAAAAACTTTGTCTCAGTTATTTTGTTTGCAATTTTCTGAATTTTATCGCTGGCGGAAACCTTCCAAGTTGGCAAACACAGTGTAGAGAAACCTCGATAAGAATAATTCTTGTTTGCTCTAAATGTATTTTTATCATTTTGTATTTAAGTTTCACGGATTTAAATCAACTATTAATAGTCTTATGACGCACTTCATTATATTTGATCCTAAGGATGTTCTTGATGATTGCTCTCAATGCAAACTGCATTAATCTTTATTGGTTTTACGACATTTATATATCGGTTGACAAAGTTGAAATTTTTAATGATCCATGACAAAAGAACTGCAGCTACTGCCTCAACTGATTGCACTTTATGGCTGGTTATTGTTTATAATTACTAACTGAAAACGAGCTACTAATTAGCCAATTAGGTTCAAAAAACCATAAGTAAACTGTAAATCGTAAAGGCTTATATTTATGGCCAGCGATTAGGTCAGATAAGAAATTTAACAAACAAAAACAGAAAAAACGCAAAAAAAAAAAAAGAAGGAAACATTTTCAACAATTTAACCGAGATTTTAATACACTTTATTAAGTTGACTAGTTCTACGTATTTATATGAAAAACTAACAAAAGACCATAAGAACATTTTTGAAAGAAAATATTATATAAAAAAAATAGATATATCTCAACGATCTGAAGTCAGAAATTATGATTTTAAAATCTAGAATACTTTCTATTAAACGTTTTCACAATGAATTTTTTCTAGGAAACTTTCTTATAAAGGAAATTTCATAGACTATAATAAATTAATATAATGAGAGACTCCTATAACATTTAAGTTCAAAATCGTGTTATTAGTTAAAGTAAGTCAGACTATATATTGCTTTAATTGATAATATATATACATATATCTATTTAATTATCATAGTCAGACTCCATTAATGTTTTGGCTGTATTAAACATCTTTTTTATTTTTGTTTTTGTAACTTTTAATGTATACAAATTGGTTAGTCCAAAAGATAAAAGTTCCCACCATTTTGACGTCAATTTTGGTGGCAGTTAACATACAAATGGTCTGAGAGAAAAAGATTTATTTATTAAAAATAAATACAACAAATGAGTAAAATGTATATATGTATGTATGTCGTATTCAGTATATCTGTCTAAATCTGTTGCAGGTGAATGAAATAAAAGAAAACAATAAAATAAACTATGCACATAGCTAACTGTCTGGATATTTTCTTGTCTATGGTGTGTCTTATTTTCTATAATCTAAACACATCTTTGTTGAGTTGCCTTAATTAGCTAAGCATAAACAATGCCTAATATATAGTATATTTAAACAAAACACATATATGAACACCTTTTCTCATACACAAAGACAAAAGCAAAAGAAAATAGCAAACAAAATCAAAGATTTTTCAATAATAAAGTACTTAAGCAAATACTCTAACAATATAAATATGCCAAGCTTTGTACATGTATAGAAGATATAAGGAAAATTAAGCTAAAGCTGTGAAGCTTTAACATAGAATCAAAGTAAAGCTTTAAAGCACACTAATACATATGCAAATTCTTTTGCTCATGCATTCTGATTGCAAAAATCTATATATATGTTGTTTCATTCTCAAGGCCAAATTCCAACTTCTGACGTAGAATAAGTACAAATGTATTTTCAAAGTGGTCGTACGTCCAACAAACCCATTAAATTTAAGCTGAAACGTGCGTGAGTTGATTTAACAAGTCTAAAACAAATATACACATACATACATACATATATACGAGTATATATATACATATTTTTATGCATAAAGTGCGACAATGGGGTATGTACAAATATTGGCTATGGTAAAGAGAACTAACTGGCTGTAACAGAATTCATATATACAAACATATCGTATTCGTCGCATCAAATATATATATATATATATATATATATATATATATAAGTCTGTATATAGTGCGCAATATGTTTCATTTTTTTTGTTTTATATGAATATTATGCTCACGTGTTGTCATCATTAGCAAATATATGTTTTGGCCAAAGAAAAGTGTGTGAGTATCTAAAAATAAATCAAATCACTGAGATAATCTTGATAGGAGAAGGAGAACACCAGCACCAGTGGCACATGTGAAATGTGTGTCAGTAAGGTACCCAGCAAGTGGGTAAGGGAATAATGCGTGAGTGAGAAAGCCTTTCACTACTTACTCCTTTGCTGAATGACGTCAACTAAAATCAACAATTTCCACATGAACTTGAAATTCGTGCTGATTGAATAACCAAATGAACAAAGGAACGAACAAATATGGTGAATGAAACAGTGCATCTTCTCTCTTCTCACATCTCTCCTCTTCCCCTCTTCTCTTTTTGCCACTCAACACTTGTTCTGTGTACATTTATACATTGTCCATGATGCCCTTTGTACGAACAAAGTGCGAAATGTTTATAAACAACAATAAAATCATGACCAGGCGGCAGGACTGTCTGAGACAGTTAGCCTTGAAGGCAGCGGAACAGAATTTTTTTTACAGTGTAAACAAACCTCCAAAAAAAAAACGTACGTATATGACTGACTGATGCTTGACCCACACACTGGTCGGTCCCCTACCATTATGACGGGCTTATCATTGACTTTATCAGCAGTAGCAAACATTGGCTTCGGGCATCATGTGCTCTCGATAGAAATAAACGTACATGTATACATATTTGTATATATATATATATATGTATTTTTATATGTTTATAGATTCTAAATTAAGTGCGACGTAGAGCCAACCGGCCTACTTGAACTTTAGATGGAAATCAATTTAGATTGTCTTGTTGTTCTCTCTTAATTTGTTGTAGGTGCAATCCATATAACATATATATATATATAGTTTTTTACTCGATTTAGACGTAGGCATATGGAGGGAAATCTATTAATGGCCACTAAAATAGTTGAACATATACATATGATTAGAATATATATATTATGCATTTTTATATTATAGATTTCCTGGCTTATCTGCTCTATATATATATGCATATTTAGTACAAAGAGTTGGCTTAGCCATGTGATCAAGCCAATTATCAATTAATAGCCAACACAAGGCAGCAATTTTCAAATAAACAATTTTTCAATACTCAAAAATTATTAAATGATATTTTATAAATAACTTTTATTGCTCTAATTGTAATATTTTAATTTAAATATTTTAATTATGATTTTAAAACCAACAACTGACTGTGAAAAGTAGTTGACACTTTCTTTTTTTTTTTTTTTTTGTGTATTTTCCTTATTATTTCATTTACTCTGACTAAATTTTGTGTCTAAAAGCGAAGCTAGTTGCTGTTTACCTCAAACGTCTTCTAAATTAATCTAAAAAGTGTGGAAAATTGCCATTTTTTTAGTTGCAGTTTGAAATTATTGAAAATAAAGTGAACTTCCTTCAATTACTGTCACTTTATTAATTCGAATTTATTGTGTCGAGTCAATTACTGCATGTTGACACCCTCGGAGGAGATCGCTTGGTTTAACAATAATCTTGTACTATTATTATTAATAATATTTTTTGCTTTTATTCTCTCACTTGCTTGGAATTTAGCAGTTTTACCAATCTCAACCCACATCTTACTAGATTAAACCAATTTTTGGTTGAACTGAATATTAAAATATATGTATATATATATTTGTATTGTACAACAATTTAATTGGCATTGCCTTGGCCATACAAAAACTGATAACAAATTGTGACAACAGCAACAACAACAACAACAACAAATACATAAACTGCGGAACTAAATAAAATCCAACCAGACGCATGGACTCTAGAATCTCATCTAGTTAATGTCAAGTACGAGGTTTAGTTTAAAAAGGGGTACAAAGGGCGGGTTTACTTCTTCTCTCCCTCTCTTTTTCTTTCTCTTTCTCTCTGTCTCTCTCTTTACACCCTTTTATAAATTACTTGATCGCTTGCGCGAGCTTGCATGTTGACCAAATCAATTAGCTTGACAAAAATCACGATACATCAATTTGCAAAGAGTTGCGATCAGATCGGAGTTGGATTCATCGCAACTAATTGTAATTGTGCTAGTTGAAAATGACTTAAACAAATATTGACATATATACATATATTATATACGTATTCAACTGGAAATATTAGATGGATGGAATTGTGTTAAATCTTACCCGACATGAAATGCAAAAGTATCGATGTAATTGGATACAATACTGGACTGTAGGTAATATCAGGGCAATCATAGCCCAATACATTCACAATACGATCGGCAACAGCTCGTCCTGTGCTAGTCAAATGGTAGGGCAAACAATGGATGGCATCAACAAAGGCAGGTAGCATAATTGGCTTCTCCGATAATTCCGTAGTGCCAAAAACCTAAAAAACAAGTAAATATATATAAACACTCCTTTGATAAATGGTTTTGTTATATATCTTACCTGATGAACCATTTCCCAGTAGAAGCCATCTAGCATTGGTTGCTTGGTCAAATGTTGGCCACAAAGCAATGGCCATAACTGTGATCTAATGGGCGAGTTAATTGGCCAAGAATTCTCTCTGAGTATATTTTTTACATCGCGCTTTTTCCCCTGTTGCAATAACTGTTGAATCTCAGTAAATGAGCGCAAGGCTGGCTCTTTGCCTACAAAAATTAAAACAGATATTGAGATTATAGACTTGGGATTACTTTAGTTCAACTTAGGATAGGTCAACAATATAGTAAGAGAGTATTATAGTATAGGAGCAAAGTGTAAATCATAAATTATATATGTATTAATGTATATTGTATGTTATAGCTAATCATTTGAGCTACTAATCAAGTGAGTCAAGTCTTGACCATTACTATATCATATGACACGTCTATTATGGCCACCTAATGCTATTGATAAGATGTGAATACATATATATATACATATATATACAATTGTTTTAAACTATTTTTATATTTCTTTTTTGATGGCTTTTTAAGGTTATGCATTTGCTTTTTCCCTGTAAACCTTTCAAATAAAGTATTTCTATTGAAGTTTATCAACGGGCTCAAGATATAAATACATGTACATGCTACTGATAAGTAGTTAAATTTCATTATAAGTGTTTTACTATCGTTCAACCCATTACCCCCCTGTTGTCCCTGCACCCAAACCTTCTTACCACTACTGTCAAATGAGTCGTGTTACCTATTATGAACTCAAGCAGCAAAGTGGCAAATAAAATACTTCAGCTTCAAACAACCACAATTTGAAGTACTTAAACAGAGATACGAGGAAAAGTGCATTTTGATAAGGTCAGTAATAGATCATCATCATATATATATATATATACAGAGTATATAGAATAATAATAATATAATATTTTCAGAAAAACAAAAATCTGATAAATAGTTTCAAGTGACATTGTTCAAAATATTTCCAATACAATATTCAATTTAATAATCTTATTGAAATACTATCTAAATTAAAGTTTTATTACTTACTAAAGGCAAAAATCTAGAACTGTATCATAAGGCAATTTATAATGTTTGCTTAATCAATTGATATAGCTAACAAGTTGACAGTTTAAGATAGATTTTATAATGACATTTCTTTGTTTATATATTTATCGGTCAGTTTATGCACGAGAAGGAACTTTTGGCATGGCAGAAGACGACCCCCCATTCAACACTTCAATGTCAGACTTAAAAAATAAATATGTTTGTATATAGGTTTATATATATATATATATTATACATATGATTCTGGCTATCTGAAACTAGGGTAATTGATTATATTTTCGAGCGCCAGAAACATGTCTCATTACGACAGCTGATCGATTTTTGCATGCCCTCATCTTATCATTTACCGCACAACCAACTGATAAGATGAAAAACCCAGCGTCATATCAATCAATATAACTGTACAAAGTTGCAATTTAGTACAACATTTATAAATGCTTTCACTGACCTAATGGAAAATCATTTGAACAAAATGTAATTGAAACACAAAATATATATAAGACATGACTCAATTATATATATCTCGATATCTTCTGAGACAGAATAATAAGTAATAAATGCAATAAAAATAACTGGTATAAAATTGAATGGGGCTTGTTTGCATTTCTCTCTATCTCTCTCTCTCTGTTGTGCTTACTTGTGGGGGTAATTAATCCCCATCGTCTACAACAACAATAACAAAAGCAACAACCATTTGCATTTAAAAAAAAAAATGGTAATCGAAAAACAAAAAAAACTATACTCAAACTGAACTGAATACACTTAGGTGTATACATATATACATCCATATATATATACATATACTCATCTAATGTTGTAGATGCGGTAATTTTCCTATCAACACAATCAATTTCCATTCAACTGGATTGTTGGACATCGAAAACCATACACTCACACACCCACATACACCCACACACACACAAATACACATATCTGCAGTAAAAATGCAAATGCCAAATGCTAAATGCCATATTATGTCAGCTATTTAAAGGGGAGTGTGAAGAGGAAGTCGATTGTAATTATTATTAAATATTATTTTCCATCTAATTAAATTTTGCTATAAACTTTCTAACACAGGCAATTAAAAAAATGTAATCACAGTAAAAAACAAGAAAAAAAAATTTGCGCAATCAAAACTTAACTATGTAAACACAAATGGAAACAAATACATTTTATGAATGGTTAAAAAAAAAACAACAACAAAAAAGTATAGATAGTGACACTTCAAATAGAGGTGACTAAGAGAGAAGAAGATTGTTACATATTTTATATTATATTGTATTATTTTTTTTTTTTATTTGAATTAGGAAAAAGTTCTTTATTATTATCTTGGAAATATATTTTGAAAGCAAAAATCATTTCATTTATTTTAATAATAGAAATTTGAAATCATTAAAATGAAAGTTCGGTAATTGTAAGATCAATGTAAATAGTTTTTTTTTACACATTACTTAATTATATTAATTGCCATCATCAATAATAATATTTAAAAAGAATCGTTAAAGTCAATTATTTTTTTTTTCTTGTCTCATAATTTTTTAATATTTTTTAATGTCTTTATTTTCTGATCTTTAAGTATTTCAAAGAAATTTTTTAAAATTTTCACTGATTAAAATTTATAAACTTAAAATAAAGTTTATAGGCAAATTATTTAAAATCAAATGTAAAGATTTTAAGGTTTATATATAATTAAATATTAATAAAGAAAGTTCAGAAAATAATAATTAAGCAATTTTCTGCTATATATTCGAGGCCCAATATAACAAACTTTTCCTTTTAGCCAACTAAAGTTTTTAATTGCATAAATATTAGAGCTAAAAACAGAATGGAAAAAAAAAGAGATTGAGTGGGAATTCTCCCACTAGTCAGTCGATTGCAGAGATAAATAGATAAAGATATTTTCTTATCATCGAATCGCCAAGCTTTTCCTACCACTACTAATCTGATCTTCCTCCCCCTCCTACTTCTACCACTCTTCCCCTTTTCCTTTTTTGTATTATAGGCACACTTTTATCACGCATTTTAATTGTATTTCCATTCTATTCTTTTTCTTTTTTTATTTCACACCATTTTGAACTATTAACACACTAATTGTTGTTAGTTTTTGTATGCCATTTTTTTTTGTTTCTTATTTTTGTTGTTGCTGCTGTTTGGTTTACTATTCAACATTTTTGTTGTTGTTCATTGTTATATGTATGTTTTTTGTTGTTGTTGTCTTGATTTGATTACCTGGACTAAACTGAAAGCACTGACACTTAGTGGTTACATCATTCGAACTGGCCGCTATAAAAAGGGGCAGCTCAAAGAACTTGTCACATTCGGGATCAACATAGACGCTACTCCGGCGACTGCTAAACTGCTCCAAATCGCGTATGCCCAAGACTTTGCCAACCATTTCGAATGTTTTTCGAGTGTTATTCGTTTACTCTGGTTGGTTTATTCGTTTTTATTTTGCTGCTACTTTTTGGTTTACTTCTGTGTGTTTTTTTGGCACCAAAAATATATATTTTGCTCAAAAGAGCAACAACAAATACATTTATGTAGATTTGTTAGTATGTTTTATTTTACTTTATTTTTTTTTTTTTTGTCTTTTGTTTTTTGTCACTGTTTTGCCTTTTATTGTTTTAATTTATTGCGCTCTGCAATTTGCTTCGTTTATTTGTTGCTCTTGTCAGTGGAGCCGACAGGAGGGGCGTGTGAAGAGGCTGGGCGCCGCAGTTGATTTTAATTTGCATCACATTTAAATTTTTCAATTCACATTTTACTTTTATTGTTTTTCTTCTTTTTTTTTTTTCTTCCCTCGTTTACGAAATGAATTTCAATAATTTTACATTTATTATTAATTGCGATTCTGCAGCGGGTTCAAAAATATCATTAAAATTACAATTCACATTTAATCGAGGATCGCGATCAACGGAATGGTCGAGCAGGGAATATTGTATATATGGCGCGCGTTTGCCCTTTTGCAACAATACGAATCCGAGAATAAATACAAGATTCCGTAGGCCTACGTGCGGCGGGTTTGAATGCGTTCAATGTTCTCAGCACTTCACTCAGCTGGCGGGCCGGTTTCAATGCTTTTGGCTCTGTGAATGAAACTGAAAGCTTCGGCAACCCCAAATTGGGGTGACAGAGAGAAGGAGAGAATGAACTGTACAGTGGGAGAGAGCAAGAGACTGTATAGGAATGATTATGATGAGAGCGAGCGATCGCAACCTGGTGGCGCGTGCGAGCTTTATTATGCGCCGAAAGCTTTTGCTTGCTTTCTTTTCATTTTCTGTATTTTCACATCCTCTATCAAAAAGTTACTGTGCTAGTTGCACTTATCTGTTGCGATCCTATAAAGGATATTCATACATATATTTTTTTTTATAACTCGTTTGGTAATGGTAAATAATACAACACAAAAGCTGATTTTTCGTTCTGATTATCTTTTTACTTTAGACTAAACCTAATAAAAGAGTATTCCAAAGTCGGTGCCTGAAAGACATCAACGTGTGTTGTCTTTTTTCTTTGATTAAATTTTTTTTTTTTGTTTTATACATGAATTTGACTATCTGTGACGGGATCCCAAACAGCTGTTTTCTGTTTAACTATTTGCTTTCTCTCTTCTTCTCTCACTTTTGCTTAAACTTTTTAGCCATCTCTCTTTATGGCTATGTGTTTGATATTGAGGGGGGTGGGGAATGGAAATTTCGTAAGCTTGGAAAACCGCAGAATTGTGAAAAATTCTTGCAACGCTTTGCGTATACAAATGTATGTAATATTTGTGTTAGGAAATTTTCTTGTTTTCTTGCTTTGGAATGTTTGTTTATGAGAAAGTTTTCGCCGTTTAGATTTATGATGCATTCCCCTGCCCCTTCCATCGCCCCCACCATTAAGCGAATTTCTTAACTTTACATTTTATAAGTAGCTAGAAGAAGCTTGGCATTTGACTAGCGTGAAAATATTTATACTATGCCATGGAAAATTTCTTTTTGGCCGCCTAAACGGATGGAACGCCTAAAATTTATGGGAAATAACGACGACGAATACAACGTCAAGGGAACTGCGAACGTTAGCTGAAAGCAGGTGTTTGAGTCAGGTGGAGGCGGATGCAAATTGGGAAATTATATATACAGATAATATTACGAAAAAAAAAAAACTAAAGTGTAAACAAAAATAACGAATTATGAAAATATCTAAGAGAAATGATGATAATATAATAATAATAATATAAACTGACTGATTAACTAAACTAACAAGATTGTTCATCTTATAAAGCTTAGGTATTAACTTTTATTTGACTATTGAAGTTTTGATTTGTAAATAATTGTAAACATTTGTTCTTGTTGTTAGATGTATTTTTAGCTATTTGGGAATGTCCTTTAATCGAATTTTTGGAGGATATTAAATATTTGCTCTTCCTATACAACTTCTATTAAAAATTTTATATGTTATTTATGTTATAGAACTTCTATTAACAACTTAATTAAAAATATAAAATAACTCCAACTTATTTCTGATTATGTTCAATTATAGACAGTACCAAAAATCTACTTTACTGATTAAAAATCAATTCTCCTATTAAATTTTAAAATTTTTTTAAACAATGTTATAACTTACAACTTTATACTGGTATCATAATGACAAAACAGATAGAAAAGTTATATATTATAACTTGAATTTGAATTAAAGGAAGTTGCCAATTGGTACTAAACTTTAATAACAATTTGTCACCACTCCTAATTAGATTTCTTTGCTTTTCAAAAACTTTATTATAAAAAACTTAAATTTTACCAAGAAAACTAACTTTTCCTTAATTCCTAAACTCTATTTATATTTACAGTTTACATTGCTCTTCCAATTGGTTTAAGAAATACAAACCAAATTATTATGTAAAGAGGAAATTCGTATTATTAACCCATTATTCTATTTGCCAATTAACAACATTTCGTTTTATTGGATTTCCCAATGAAAAATTAAAAGTTTTGAATATATCTATGTATGTATGTACATTATCTTAAATCTGTTTTCTTTGTGTGCTGCCTATGTATATATAATGTACATTGTATATGTATGTGAATTGGCTCACGTGACGCTTCCTGCGGTGTGTGCTAAACACATTTCAATAAACGACGAACGCACAAACACACACACATACACACATACACAGGTACATATTTAAATATCTAATTTGTTGATCTTTTTTTAGCATTTAATATATACAAATTGATTTTTCACATGTTTCGTCAGGCAAAAGTTAAAACAAAATAGAGAAACGAAAAAAAAAAATAAGAAGGAAAACACAACTCGCCATCTTTTGCTATTTGTTTATACCAAATAGATAAAAATAAAATGTAAGAAATATAAAGAAAAAATGAAAATATAAAATAAATAAACAAAACGCGTGGCCCAAAAGAAAACCAACACACACAAACACACACACACTATAAGAGACAGAGTGTGAAGCAAAATGATTAATTATGAAAATGTTTAAACGAACATATTCTAGAACTGGCTATATCGTGTGTTGTACGACAAAAATTTCTACTCATTAGAAATTTTGATTCTTGTGCCAAAAAAAATTTCTACACCTTATACTAAACGAGTGTAGCTATATAGCTACATCTGGTTAGAATGAGTAATCTAAAGGAGATTTTCAAATTGAAGCAAATAGAAAAACCAGAACAATTTCGTCACGTAGATTGATAGCCAAATGACGCATAAGTGAATTATATATACATATAGATATATATATGTATGAATAGTTAAAGTAAGACAAACAAGTCATTTCTGACGTTAAACTTGAATGAAGTTGTGTGTGTGAGTGTGGAAATCAAGGGAATCATAAAATATATAACACAAATTGGCCATAATATGCTGATATCTGATGATATCTTTATGATCTCTGACAGGAGTTTGCAGGCAAAAGAGGCGATTACTAGACTTCGATAAGAAGATAAATAAATTGGATTTTTACACTGTAACAAAAATAAAAGAGTTAAGCCACATGATATGTTAGCTAGTTTATTGTATATCACCTATCTTTCTACCTATCTTTGAATCTCAGAGTATTTTTAATTAAAAATGGGGGATATCCTGTAGGTAACTATATATTGTAGCTATATATTAACGGTTTCGTTTATATACTAGAATAAAATAACTACTGAACAATTTGACAACTGGTGACATAGTGTCGGCAAGTACAAACGCTTTCATGCTTAAATTGTTTATAATTTAAATTATAAACGGCAAAAAAAAATATTAAAAATTAATTGGTAAACAGTTTGAAAAAGTCTTTTTATTTAAGTAATTGCAGTAAAGAAAATAATTATGAATATATGAACAACTTTGTAAGCACTTTAATTCACTTAAGTAAGTATTTAAATTATTTGGAAATTCAGCAAAAAGTAATTGATTTAATAAAATTACTTTCCACAAGAAAATGCACTTAATAATCAAGTAATTCCATTTAAATGGTTTTGCAGTCTTAGTTAATATTTAGTCATCAATGAATTCAATGGTAATTGATGTAGCTTATGATTATTCAATAATCAATTCGTGTGTTCTATCTAATGCAAATTGCACGATTCTAAATAAATATATATATATCTATATGTATATATAAATAACTGTATTAATTGTTCAATCATGCGATAAAAGAAGAGAACAAAGGCGTTGAATAAAAATTTTGGTTCCAAGAATATTTCATATTTAAAACAAATTTCATTTCCCCCCATGATTAATTCATATTAAGAATTTTTACAGAACAAACAAATAAAATTATTGTGACATGATCTAATGGTCAATTTTTAGTATGAAAACAATAGAATAAATATTATAAATGAGAAAGAGAGAAAGAAACAAAAGAGCAAGGGAAAAGCAAAAGAAAAACGAAAAATCATAGGAAAAATCGTTGTTGTCTGACGTCGTTTATATGATGATGAGTTTGTTGAGGGCAACATGGGAAATGTGGGGTAAGAGGCAGGAACAAATGTATGTAAAATGTAAAATTTAATTTATTATTGCAATTGTTGTTGTTGTTGTTGTTGCTGCTTCTGTTTTTGCGGTTGCCAGCTATTTGAGCCAGTTGCCGGCTCTGTATCTAAATTTAATTTAACCAAAAGCTAAGGAACAAAATGTTTGTGTTTCTGTTTTTTTTTTTTTCTTCTTTTTTTGTGTATTTTGTTATTTGGCAATATGTAAATTAATTGTTGTTATTGCTGTTTCATCGTTTGCCTTGTTTTGTTCTTTGGCTTTCTTGTTGATTTCCAAGATTGTCAATGTTTATCTGTTAATTAGCCACAAGGCGTCACACACACAAACACACACAGAAACTGTGAGAATCGATTTCACACTATAAATAGATCAAATAAATAAATCGAATCAAAATGGAAGATATTGACTTTGGATAGCAATTATTAAGATAATCTGCAAGGCCAGAGGAAATATCCAAGTAGAGATCATTTCAATTGCAAAAATTAAAAAAGCTAAGAACAAAATTTTTGTAATAAAATGAAAAAGTTGAACCATATACTTATATTTTTTTGGTATATTAGTTGAATTTCCACAGAAACCCCTTTTATGATTCATGGTTCAATTTCTATTGTCCTACAATATTTAAAAAAAAAATTATTTATAGAATTCAACAGACGTCCGTCATGTTGAACATGATCGCCAAAACCGATTCCGCTCGTTATAGCTATCAAAAGTATGCCGGAAATGCCTCTTTACGTAAGTTCAGACATAAGACGTAAGACATTCATACAATTTTTTACAGAATATCTAAAATTTAGAAACAAAAGAACTTTTTTTTATCAAATATTGAAATTTTTAAATGTAATTTTTATGTTTAATAAAAATTAGAAATTCTTTTCCTTTCTGTAACAAATTTTGGCTTAAATTATTGTTTGTAAACTTTCAAATCTAATTTATAAATGATTAAACAACTTTTTTTAAGCCTTAGCTAACCTAATTTAATCTTTGGTATATCAGCTTTAATAATATAGTTTTTTTACATTTTATTGTCAACATTTTGTGTTTGATAATTTAATAGTTAAATATTATTATTTTTGTAGAAATTATTAATACTAAAAATATATTTTCAGTATGCAAATTATATGCAGAAAAAAAAACCGAAAACAAATCTAAATATAATTCTATTTCCACAAATATTTCCAATGCTAATCATTATTTTTTTTGACTTGAATCGGAAATATAAATAAATGTGTAAAACATTGCTGGGATGATAAACAAATTATTTTGGAGCAGACGTGAAAAATTGTTCATTTTGCGACTCAATTAAATTGAATTAAGTCTGTCCCACAAGACAAGACAACGAGCCTTCTTTCGCAAATGGGGGGGTTTTTTATTTTTGTTGTTGTTTTATTTGCTATAACTATTTCTCATCTTTTGTTTTTTTGTGTTCGCTTCTGGGCTATAAATAACTTTATTTTCACGATCAATTAACACCATTTATATATATATATATATATGGTTTTTTTTATTTATTATAATCTAAGACATGTGACATATGAACGATCAAACGACCTTTTCTGATCTCTTCCCATGCGAAGTAACTAAACAAATTTTTTAAATACTCTTAAACAGATTTTCTGGGGGTGGATCAAATTTTGGCCCACAAATGTTTTCCGATTGATTTACATGAGTTTAATAATCAAATTGGTAATGGATCATATAGAAAAAAGGTGGGAGGTTTTATTAATTTATTTGAATTTTTTTTTTTACTCTTCCTTTATTTGTTTTTTTTCTTGTGGAGAGCACGAGTGGGGGCCGTGTTTGAGTGTTTATTGTTATATTGTTGATCGAAATGGTAAATGAATTAGTTAATAATAATGCTAAATGATATTGATTTGATTAGCTGCAGATCTGATTTCATACACTCTGAGAGCCTGGCACCACAACTAACTTTAGTCGTATGCCGATATATTTTATAATCATTGAACATGTGTTTAGAATTTTTTTTTTGTTGCAAAGAGCAATTAAAAAACGAGTTTTTTGTTTCTTAATTTTGCATTCATTATACTCTGATTCGAAACTGTTTCAATTGCAGTCAGTTTTATTCAGTTATAAGTGTGTATATAGTATACATATATCCTAAACAAATAGCCATATCTGGCCTTAATTTCATATCATTATTTAGTAAGAGAAATGAAATGAAAATGAATTAATTTTCAATGATTTTTATTTTTATTTTTTTTGTTTTTTCCAGAAATGTTGTTGGCATAAACAATTTACATCTAGCCTACACCTGAAAGCACACACTCACAGTGAGAGAGAGAGAGAGAGAAAGATGGAGAGAGACCTATATAAACACACTCACTCGCAGAAACATTGCTTAGCATTGACTGACTGACCAACTGACTGACTGATTGACTGAGATGATTGAACGAGCCATGGAACAAGGCGATTTTCGCTTTTCTTTATAATTTACGAGGCGTGATAATTAACGAGACGTTGCCTATTCAAAAGCCGATTTGGATATATATATATTTGATTTTTATTTATATATACATACATACATTTGCATATATGTATGTGTTTACATTAGGAATTGCAGTATGTTTTTGAAGGTTGCATAATGGGCAATCGCACACACACACATACACAACTTAAGGCGTAAAGTAATCACAATTACACAAAGTTCAACTCGATGGTTGACAACTTTTTGGGGCAACGCGAAAGAGACAAAAACAAAGATGGAGAAACGGAGACAGAGAGAGAGAGAGAGAGCAAGATCGTGATTGAGAGAGCGACAACCGCTTTGCCCGAGGGTTGAAACAAAACTGAGCCGCCAACTAGCCCACTGGCAATCAACTCTAAGAGGAGAGATAAGGCTAGAGAGATAAAGAGAGCAAAAGTAAGAGATAAAGAGTGAGAGAGAGAATTAGTTTAGGGGCATAGCATAAGTATGAGAGCAAGTGACGGCGACAGGTGGAAACACTGCAACCGAAATTCATTTCAAGTGCTTTTTGATATCAAAAAGCTTTCCCCAATGCATTTTTTTATGTTACTTAAGCGATGCATAATATACCCTATAATTGATGGCTAATTGTTAATGATCTCATCTTCTTTTGACTGATGTCAACACCCTAACTTAAAAGTGGCAGCTTAAGCCATCCTTAATTGAAAGATCTACTTTGAGATGGGATTCAATCATCAGTTGTTGACGTTTGCTGAACTATTGTTACAATATCTAGTTGGAAAAATTTCAGTCTAAAACTGACAGCCCCCGCCTACTTGAAGATGAAACCACACCCACTAACTGAAAAAAACCTGATATACAGATTGTATTAAATCATTTTCACTTAATGCTGATCAGAAATATATGTTTAAAACTTGCTAATGTCTAAAACTTGCTGATGTTTAAAACTTGCAATGAGAACTTCTCTTAACTAACTAAAAATATTTAATTTTTGTGCATCGAATATTTATTTCTCCTAGTCGATAATTTTCACTCTTCTATGTCAAACAGTTTGTCGACTGAAATGTAGCTTTATGCTTAATTGATAGTAGGTAATAAAAGCTTTCTCTAAACTTTAAACTAAAGTCTGGGTTCCGAGTTCGTTCAACTTTTTACTTATGGTTTTCTTTTTGGAGGCACGGCTCTTTATAATAGTAAAAGCTGTATGCTTCGATTATACATAGGTGTAAATACACCTGCCGGAACCGGCTATGAATATTCTCAACAATTAATAAACAAAACGTGCATAAATGCAAATGGACAGGTTTGGTTTTCATCCTATCATAAAGCTTGTTATGTGTGTGTATATTGAAATCACATTATTTATAAAAATATATAATTTACTACGATTTTAAATTGCTAATGCAAATGAGAAAAGACAGAAGGCTATACAGTAAAATTATCATGTGATCACAGTTGTTGTTGATGTTGTTGTTGTGGTGAGTTAGCAAAGTGTGAATCAAATTGTGGTGACACTCGACCGATATTTAAAGCTAATGTATATCAAAATCAAACACATTTCTGAAGGCTTTCAAGTGTAAAATGTAATTGTAAGGACAAACATATTAGATAATGTTGGAAACAAAGTGTACAAAATGTAGTTACAGCTAAAATGTAATTAAGTCCATGAAAAGACTGTATACTAATAACTTATCTCAAAAAAGTTTCGAACTTGTTTATAGTCAGTTATTGGTGTAATGTATCACTTGAGATGTTTAACTTTCCTCAAAAAATGGAATCTTAATTTACAAAAAAATTAAATAATATTTAATATTATACCTAAAATAAGAGAAAATTATTTGTGTGTCTTTAAAAATAAAGGCAATTTACTTTTAAATTTGTTAAAAAGTAAAGAAATTTTATTAACAGTGGCTTCTCCTAATTGGCATACCTGCTGAGGCAACATATGAAATTAAAAATTTGTATAGCATACTTCTAGGCAGCTAGATGAAAAGCACATGGCATTTCCGCTAAGCAACTCAATTACTCTTTACATTATGCATACGCACTGTGTAACTAATTTAAACCTACAGCAAATCATTTTAATTGTTACACAGAATATATATATACAAACATATATCCCCCCTCTAGTTACCATGCATCCATTCCTCTCGTCATCAGTTATCTAAACAACGTAGCCAAGCAAACAATGTTATCTGGCACCAAAGAAAAGAAAATGAGACGTGTGCGAGAGAATGAAAGAGGAGGAATAAACGAGTATTGAGAGAGGGAGAGTGACAATCAGCAACCAATTTGCCGGTACTGTATATGTGTATACCTTTATATATGTGTGCGTGTAAAACTAAATTTAAACATTTGTTGCGACAAATTTTGTTGTTGTTGTTTTTTTTATGTTCTTTTTGCGTGAAAAATCAAAGATCATGTAAACAACGAAAACACACACATGCAAGCAAAAATTTTATAATTTGCTTTTGAAGTGGATAAAAACATGACATGCGTCTGACCTTCTCACACATCCAGACACACATACACACACACACACAGTTGAATGCCTAATTAGAGGCGCCAACACTTGAAAACGATTTATTGATTGTTTGCTGATGGATATTGCCAAATTGAATTGATGCCAAAATTGAATTGAAACGATTTCCAAAAAACAAAAAAAAAGAACTATCTATCAATCACTCTAAAACTGATATTCTAATACATATTGCGATTTTGTATATGTGATAGTAATTTATAGAAAAACTTGGCTGAATTAAAATTCTTTTCTAAAATAAGTAAAAAAGAATCAAACTACAAACAATACAAACCATAAAAAGGTTTATCTATTTCACTTTAATTTGTATTAGCATTAAGAGAGTTTGCTATCAATGCACAACTAATCATGTTCAAAATTAATCACTAAGGTTTCAAAACATTAAGATAAGCAAGTAGCTTTAAGTGCTTAGCAAAACTGTTTTGTATCTTAAAAATACAATATATTGTTGTCTTTTCTACCTTGATTTTGTGAGACTTACCAATTTTAATTGGCATTACAACAAACATTTTTTATTTGTTTTAGTTGTAGGTCTAGTTGAAATCAAAAACTGTGCCGTTCGTCTCGGTTGCTGAGAACATGATCATTCGTCACGCAAAATGTCGTGCCCTGGGCAAAGTGTTCGGCGCCGCCGACAGAACTCTGACAGTGCCGTTTTTAATAAATCCAACTGCCGACCTGCCTCACCCTTCACCTCCCCCTTTTTTATATGTATTTCATACAAAATTTTAGTGTGGAGATGTTGATGATTGTTTTACGAGCTTGTGGGGCGGATCAAAACAAAATAATATTTAAAAACAAGTCAAGAAAACATTGAGAATGCAGAATAAAAAGGAAGTGGGCGGTCGTGTGCAACGGTGGGATGAAAGAGAATAAGACAGAGCAGTAGCGCGTGTTAATTAAACGGATTTGATCTTCGAACTTGCCGAATTATGTATATATATATATATATATATATATATATGTTATATATAGATATGTTTTTAATTGGCCTAATCTAATCAGAATGAGAAAAAGTCAAAAATAGAATTGAGAGCTGAGACTTTGCAGCTTCTCCTTAAAAAAGGTATACAGAAAAATGTGAAAAGAGGGAAAATATTTGGGAAAAACCAGTGGCAAAAAATCCTCAAGTGGTTTTCATTTTATTATTGTGGTAGCGGTCAAAACGGTCAAATGACTTTTGGCACACGAAAATGTCATATTCGTATTGAAATACGTTTTTGAAATGGTAGATGAGTAAAACAAAAATTATTACAATGGCAAATAATTTACAAAATGCAATCATTGCTCGCCTACTTACTAAACGAGAAGGAATTATAAAAACTAAAAATAAATACAACCAAAACAAATCATCAATTCAAAATGGGAGAGCCCATAAAGCAGGCCAACAAAAATTTGGCCAGACACCGAACAAAGCTAAAAACCAGTTTTAGCCAGTTACAAGAATCTGCTGACTTCGAGAACTATTTTAAACGCATTCGAAGCACACTTTTCGCATACTTCTTGTTGGTCTGTGGCACGTGCCTCTTCTCTTTGTATTCGACGATCACCAGACGCCCTCTCTTTCTCTTTCTAGCTTCATCTCTTTTTTTTTTTTTTTTTTGAGTATTGCTCTCTCTGTTTCAGTTTATTGGCCTGATAGGAAAATTTTTAAAAATAAAACATTTATGTTTTTCAAATAAATTTAAATTTATGCCCCCTGAGCTAATAACATTTATTATAAGTTGTTGTTTTCCTTTAAATCTTTTCACGTCACACGCAAAAAAAAAAACCGAAAATATTTTCATTGGCCGCCTTCTGCTTACGTAAGCAAAAAAAGAAAATGCTCTTCATTTTGAAAGCAAAAACAAATAAATATTCAATCTTAAGCCATAAAGAAATCATGTTCAAAATATCTACGTATATATCAATATATATACATACCTATATTTAATGCTTGTTTTTAAGATGGCACGCGGACTAAAAAAATGTTGTTCATGGGATCAAATGTCAATGGAAAATAAATTGCGCATGACTTTTTAGAAAACGATTTTCCAAATATATTTGAATTCTTCAAAAAGGTCATGAGCTTCTGCCTAGGATAACATGTAACAGATTTTTTTTTAAAGCAACAAAAAATCTTTTATATTTCTATATGCTAATACAATAAACAATAAAACAAAATTTTTGAAAAATTCTTTTTTGATAATTTGAAAAATATTCTAAATTTTTAAAATTAACTATAGTAAATATTCCATATTTCGGAATCAAAAATATTTCTTTTATAAAGTGCAATTTTTAAACTGAAATTAAAAACTGCTTGGCTCTGTTTATTGAGGCAAAATTTACAACAGTCTCTTTCTTTTTGATTATGTGAATGTAAAACTGTAAAACGACACACAAAACACGTAAATTGAATAATTAATGTAATGTTTGTTTTTAAATAATATTTTTAACATATTTTTGGAAGCAAATATGCTTTTATAATTTATTGTATACAAGAACTTTCAAGTATAGATAGTTATTTATTACTCATACGCCATGTTGTTCAAAATATCTTCTCTCTTAAGTTTGATATATTAATATAAAAATTCTTTTAGATTGAATAGAATGGCTATAATGATGTTAAATGTGCCTATGTTTTCTCTGTGGCTTTGCTTCTAGTACCAAACTAGCTAATAAATAACAATATATACAATATATATATACAATATTTACATTAGACGCTTTCAATAGAATCCATTCAACTAACACTTTTAAATGCAATATAAATATGAAAACCAATCACTTTGATTTAAAAATATTAAACCTAAAATGCTTAAAGTGTTGATGGAAACATGAATTTTTTTAAATAAACAAAACCAATTTGTTCCTAGTACAAGGCAAAAAGAGTTGAAAATATGATAATTTTCTTCATTTCTGTGTATAGTCATAAAAAAAAAATGTTAAAAATTATTTTCCTCTTTGCACACTTTCAGTGTTAATCACAAAGCAAAAATGGAATGGAAAATCCAATCGAATTAAAGACACATGGATAAGGGGGTAGGATGGGTAAAAGGCTGGGAGGAATGATTGCATTTATTTTTGAGAATATTAATTGGCCGCTAGCCAATTGCCATAAAAACGTGAATAATTTTTGTTGTTCTTGTTTTGCTGTGGCTGTTTGTTTTTGTGCAAAAATTCTTTAAACCAAAGAAAAGTGTGTGTCAAAAAGCATTTATCTATATGTAAAAATGTTTATAGATATCCATACATATATACAGATAAATCGGGAATGTATATATTATATATGAAATATTCTTTTTTTGCAATGTGATCAACCTGAACAGCGCATTGCATTAACGCACACGCTTTGCTGTACATTTATATGTATATATATATAAATCTATCTATATATATATATGGTTTTTCCATTTGGTATTCTCACTAAGGGGAAAATCCATATGCACAGTATTACATGGACGTATATATATACTTATAGATATATATTCATTATGTATGTATTTTCATAGAAAGCAAGGCAAGAATGGATCAAGGCCAATGTCGTCAGAGCCATTAGCTATAACCAGCCAAAGGGAAGTTTCGATCGAATTGTTTTTATTGCTCGATTGCATTTTGCATATTGCGAATTGGAATGGAAATTGGAATTGCATTTAATGCATTTTGGCACTTTGTCAGGACAGTTGATGGTAGTAGGAGGTATGAATGGGGCAATGGGGTAACTAAATAGTTGTCTAAATCTAAAGCCATTAGATTGGCAATAATAACAAAACTAATGGGAAATCCGTTTCAGGTTTATATTTTTGTATTTAAAATTTTTTTGTAAATTGTTGATTTTTATATATATTCTTTTGTTGATTTTTCATTGAATTTTTCAATCTACCCACTAGAATTTTGCCACATGTTTGCATTTATAGCCCATGGCTAATCGATACACATGAAAAATCATTTTGAGTTGTTGTAAATTTTAATTGCCTTTGATGGCAATATTAAAAATTGAATTGATTTTTAGCAATTTATACAACGCAATATTATACAATTTCCTTAGTTTTTTTTATGGTTATAAATTAAACTATCAGAGCCATTTGCCTTTTCTTTCTTTTTCCTACCCATTTTCAGTCATTTGACAATAATGTAGGTCAATGAGTTGTATAACCTTCTTTATCTTTCTCTTCTTTACCATTTTGTTATTTAGTGTTTTTTTTTTTTTTTGTGTATTGATAAGGTTCTTTTTTTTTGTCGATTATTGTTGATGTAGTGTAAGTAAAATGAAATGAAGTGAGCTTAACCCATTGAATGGGTAAACAAAATAACAAACAAAATGAAACACATAAAAAAAAAAAACAAAAACAATTACCATTTAGCAATATTTTCTTCGTTGTTGTAAATTTATGTAAATTGCAATTTGCATTTTATTTTTTTCAACACACAAATAAACGAAAATTTCATGTGCCAATGAAAATGAATTGAATAAACACAGCACCAACAGCAAAATAAATTGAAAAGTAAAAGGGAGCAAGAGAGAGAGAGAGAGAGAGAGAGAAACAAAGAGAAGGCCTGCAGGGTTTACCAGAAAAGTTGGATATACAAAGAAGAAACCAATTTTCCAAAATATTTCAACAAAAATTTAACATCACTGAAAAGCGAAAATAACACAGTTTGGGTATACAAAAGCTGAAACACAGTTTGAGAAGCACTGCATAGGCATTGAAAATGTTAAAAAGAAACATTGTTTACATAAGCGCATCTTTGATTTTCACTAACAAAATTGTAAGAAATAAAAAGAAAAAAAAAATTGTTATGAATTACTATATATAATTTTGTTTGTTTCTGTTGCAAATATTAGCCCATTTTTAATTTATTTACTTGTTTATTTTGCTTTACACTTTTTTTTTTGGTTCGTGTTCGTGCATTGTTTATTGATTAATCTTGTTGCAAAAAACAAAGAAAGACGAAACAAATTTATGTACATGCTTTCATTAAGAAACATAAATTAAAATTTTCTCACTCAAAATATTTGTTTCGCGTGTTTTTTTTTTTTGGGCGTAGGCGAACTCGTGATGGGATTTTATTCTATAATACATACACTTAAATCAATTTTTTGTTGTTATGTAAAAATCATTAATTAAGTGAGTATATTAGCACCTGCAATATGATGTAAGTGATAATGAACTGAATAGAGTTTTAAAAACTATCAACCTTTCAAGTAAAAATTTTAAATGTTTAATTTTAAGAACTTTGGCTATTGAAAGGCACTAAAATCTTTACTAGTTACTTATCTAACTGCTGCAGGGTATCTTAAAGCCTACTCCTTGTTAAAGTTCTTTTTTATCTACTCAAACTCATTAGAATTGCTTAATCTTTAATTTGTATTTTGAGAATTTTGTTGTGGGCAGCTATTTCTTGTTAATATCTCAAGTTTTTTGTTTATATTATATAGATCAAGAGGAGATACATATTTCTAATATATATATACAATTATTTTTTACCGGATATGTATTTTGTAATAGAAAAGGAAAATTAATAAAAGACTTACCAGTTTGTTTTGGTATATTGTAAAAGTCAAGTGTTTTAATTTCCGATGTTTCGACATGTGGAGCAAATCCTTCATATAAATCACTCTCCTCCACTATTCCGCTCAATTTATCGGCCTGAGCCGATGTATCACCACGATGATATGGCATTTTCTTTGCCAGTTGTCTTCTCCTATTTATCTTTGACTTCTAAGTATATATTATATATATATATATATATATATTTGTATGTAAAAGTTGTCTCAATAAGGATTTTCTTTTGTTTTATGATGGATATTAAGTTAGTGTGGAGGCGATTCTTTTCCTTTTTGTATTTTATTAGTTATTTATTTGTGACTAGATAACTTTATGTATTTGTTTTGCGTGATTGCTCCTTTTTTGTTGTCTTCTTTTATTTTTTTTTTTTTTTTTTTTTTTTTTTATTATTTATGGAGACAGAAATACTCCAATACGATGATGCCGCGCCGAATTCATTATAATAAAAAGAATTTACAACGAATACTGTAAGGGCATAGCTCAATATTACAACTGCAAAGAGAGAGAAACAAAATGAAAGAAAGAAAATGTGTTAAATATTAAAAATCAATGAAAAACAATTTATTGGTAAAGCATTTTCTTCCGATAACAATAAAATTGTATAAACAAAACAATTTCGAACTGTATTTTATACAATGAGCCTTGCACTTACTTTATTTTTCTACTCAATTTGATCGATGTCAGTTTATGTGATAAATATAATTTCTGGACCACCCTGTATATAGATATATATATATGCGTATATGGATATTTGTTCAATTTGATTTTCAATCTTTTTACTGTTGGCCCACTAGCCGGTTTTAAGCGTTTCTAATTAAATGCCAAAACCGGCATAAATATTTCATTTAGCAATATACAGAGGAAAAAAAAAGTGTAATATATATAAAAACAAATGCAATTAAAATTTTTGTTTCTTTTTTCATGTTGTTGCTTTGAAAACAAGGCCAGCCAAATATTTTGACAGACCACAATGTCATAAACTTATTTTGCAAACTATAAATATTGTTTCAACAGTTTGAAGAAGAAAGTTCAATCGGTTAAGAAAAACTAAAAATTGTTAAAAGGATTATATCCTTAAGTTGATAATCAAAGCAAAGCATCTTTTCAAATGAGATAAACTAAACTCGTTAACAATATCAAGTCTACCTTTAATTCAATTAGATTCAAAGTTAAAAGTTATATTTCTAAATACAATCAATCGTAAATATAAATAGTTCTTTTAAGAAATTTCAACCAATAATTTAATACAATTAAACACTTTTCTTCAAATTGATTTCGCTTTCAATTGCAACGCCTTTTGTCGACACTTTAGCATGCTAAATAGTGAAACAAACGAAATATAAGTGAAATAAGTTTCTTAAGTTGAATTACAAATTTCAATTGAAATTCTGTTAACGTAAAAAAAAAGACAAAGTAAACCAGCAAATGGACAGTCTCAATATACAACAAACACTTCTCTTTCCGTCAGTTTCATTTGACATTTTTAATGATTTTGCCTGTCAACGGACTTTGACGGAGACAAAGATAGAGACTAGGCGGAGGCAGCCATAGACAGATAAGACAGATATAGAGAAAAAGACAGGTGGAAAGAGAAGACAAGATTGATAGACTGATAGATAGATAGATAAATTATTGCGTTTATGTTTAGTTAAAAGACAGTTAGTTAGTTGCTATTGTCAATTGAAAAGAGAAAACTTCACATACGTTCAACTTTTATAAATAAGGTGACAAAGAAAAAAAAAATCAATGGAGAATCCTTAAATTGTTTGTTTAATTCTTAAGGTTTTATTATTTATTTTTTATTTTACTACAGCCAGGGTCAAATTAATAATAAGAAATATAAACAGATAGGAGAGCTCAACCCAGTATAGGCACTACTCAAGTTTAATTGAGGTAGACGCGCTGTTGTTGATGCCCACCCACTTAAGCCTCATTAATTGCTTGTCCAACACACAAACACACGCACACACACACACAGACAAACAACACATATATAGAAATATATATATGTATATTAGACTGGTTTTTTTTTTGTTACATGGAAAGGTAAACAAAATTAAAGTTAAATGTTTGATCTGTGGGAAATTTGGATAAATGAGATTAAGGTAACTTATTTTCTTCGATTTTTCTTATATTTGAGCATAACAGGTAAACAATTAATCATTTACAACACCTGTTTCCTCTAATACATTGATAATTTTAAAAAACTAAAGTCATTTTTTAGTCTTGTAACAAATATTACTCATACGACATGTTGTATGGAAATAATTTATCTTGATAACGAAGAGGAGACGGCTTAATGTAAGGGTCTTAAATTTGTTTTAGGTAACAATTATATGGTTCAAATATTGCAGGTACATTTTAATGGTTAAAATTAAAGGTTCACAAATATATTGAGAAATCCTTTTAGTGCTGTCATTAAAAGGAAAAACCCTTTTTAAATAAATCGTAAATAAAAGCAAGAAACATTATCTAAATGATCATTAAGGGTGTGTATCCCTCGGTCTGCTTGGATTTAAAAGACCATAACAGGTGGAATAGTTATTAAATTTGTATAAGCCGTCCCTCCTGCAAACAAAATCAATAAATTCCGAAAAACTTTAAGCAAACCTATCATTTGAGTATCTTAAATATTTATAAATTTAAACAATATAAACAAAAGCTTTCTAAGTAGCTGAAAAAGATGTATAAGAAGGACGAACATATCTTTATATAGTTAATATATATATAATAAGCAATGTTTATAACTTTGGTACTTTCAAAGGAATAAATTTCAAATTTTGCAGAAAATAAACAAATTTTATATATATTGTAAAGGAAAAAAACCAGTCTAATATCTACATATATATATATATATATATAAAGATACAACAAACGCATACACAATTTGCCATTTTCTAGTATTTTCATTCAAGGTGCTTTGGCTCAAGTTATTGTAGACGTATATGTAGATAAAGTTATTAAGAAATGTTTATTATTTTTGATTCACTTCAATTCAAATTCAATTAGACATAATAACCCAACTAAATGTTGTTATTGCATGGAATTGATTAGATTGCCCAAAGGTAGTGCTGAGTTAATTAAAACATTTATGCTAAATCAGCTGACACAATGTCATGTCGAATGTCAGCAGAAGTCAACCGAAATCTAAGTATTGAGTGGCGCTGGAGGTCACAAATGTTTGTTCAGCAAAAAAAAAAACAACAAAAAAAACTATATAATCAGCAATTAAATTAGTCAGTTCTACTAAGCAAAAATGTCTAGAAGCTAACAGGTGCTAATCAAAAACACATTGAACAGGTCGTCACGCAAAACAGAATTGAAAAACCAATCGTAAGTAAATGTGGGTGGACAACGATGATAATAATGATGATGATGATGATAATGATGATGGTCATATGACGTAAATATATCAGACTGGACATTTGAACAGTTTCTATTCTATTCCTTTTTTATTCTCCTATATGTAATTGTTTATGCAATTTGCGTCACTTTGTGTATGAGAAGCAACAAAAACTAACACAAAACAGAGAGAGAGAAAGGGAAAAACTTTTGACCCATGTAATTTTCCGTGACATTATGAAAGTTGATGAAACTTATTAGAGCTCTTTGGTGCGTTTATTATATACGATACTAAGTAGAACTATTAATTTTAAGTGCATTGAGTTTGAGTTAGGAAAGTTTAGTACTTAACTGGAATCAAAACGTAAAAAAGACATATTTTGGTCCTGTTTGAACTTGATGTGACATTGAATGAGATATACTGATATATCTTTTTCTTTTTCTACCAATCACAGAAGTTTATATGCAAGATAATAGCACATAAGAGATATAACCATATGAAGAATTAAAAAAGATTCTAGAGATACAAATAAAATATAAGAAACATTTTGACAAGGATTGCAAGCCCAGAGAGAAACAAGAAGATTAATTTTCACAAGCTGCTATAATGACGATATATAATATTATCCTTAATTTGATATTTCATATTTCTCCATTTTTCATTTTGTTTTCTGCTAGAATATTTCATTAGTCACAATTTTCATCATTTATAATATACAACTCTGTCTATGATAGACAACTTTGTCCTAGAAATGTCATGTTCAGTCGGTCGTTACCAATGAAAAGTACTTAATTACTATATATTTAGTGGAAAAATAAATTGAAATATTTAGAAAGTGAATAACTAGGTCACCTGTAAATGAATGAAGAATGCCAAAATGTCTACAAGTGGTGTGTTTGTGTGTGTGTGTGTGTGTGTAAATACTTCCAAAGTCGACAAGGACCAGCTTTTCTTCTTTTGCAACTATTTAGTTATCACTTGTAGCAAAAATTTGCATACAATATAAGTTGAAAAGGGACTAAGACCGCTTGTAGAACATTGCATTTTGAAACGGGGCGGTAAGAGGAGAGAAGAAACAGAAACTAGGCCAAGCAGCTGCCACTTTTCAACCCGGCCAACTATACAAACCCTTTTGTATCCCAAGGAGTGCAATGACTTGGCCCTCTCAGGGACATTTAGGTATGGACTTAATTTGAAATTGTGTCAATTTGGCTAGAAGCGCAAATAAAAAATACGAAAAAAAAATATTATACCATCAACTATCCGTTCAACAAAGTCCTTAAAGTACCAACTATTCAATGACTGTGTGTGTGTGTGTGTGTGTGTGTGTGTGTGTGGGTGTGACAGGTCACTTTGCGTCAGCAATATAGAATTGCGTAGTGGAAAAACTGGGTGTGTTGTATTCAGAGAGAAAGAGAGAGTGAGAGACAGGCACAGAGAGCAAACTTGGTTAAATCAATGAATGTTACGCATGTGCTACCACTGAGAGATTATGGCCAGGGGGGGTAGTAGAGATGCGACGGCAGCCAAACAAAATAACTGAATCAATTTATGTAGCAAAAGAGGGGCTACATAGGAGCTGGGGCAGAGGGCAAGCAAAGGACATACACAAAAGCTAAGTGAAAATAGATTGGCAAGGAAATCAACTTGTCGGCGAATAAGGCAAGGACGTACACATTCTTACACACAAACACACACACACACAACAGCAAAAGCAACACCAACAGCAGAAACAACAATTAAAATCCAGGGCTCAGAGATTGTACGATATCTGTACACAAAAAGAAAAATCTAACCGAAAAGACTAAACTTAAGCTAAGAAAATATTAAACTCATATTGGGTGTCGAATTTTCCTTATCATAGATACAGATCATCGTCAAAATATGAAGCCAATTTTTATTGTGACTGCTGAAGTTGGTTTTTTTTTTTTATGTTGTAAGTTTTCTTTAAGTGTAACAAGGCTTGACCTGGTTTTTTTCATATGCCTCACTCCGCCACCCTCTTTTTTGAGTCACTCTCTATCTATCCCTCTCTCTTTTTGCCCCGCAACGAGCAAGTTTTATGTGGCAGACTTCGTGACGGCAACACACACGCAAGGTTTTGCTTTTCTTTTTTTATTTTTTAGCTATATATTTTTTTTTTTGGCAACAAAAGAAAAAACCTGTACAATGCACTTGCCACAACAATATGTTTGTATGCATATATGTATGTGTATATATAGGTATATATATATATATATAAGTATATATCACATAGCTCATGTAGCCAACTCAGAGGTCAATGAACCATACAAAATTGCAATTGCAGCAGCGGCAACCAACAAAAGCAGCAGCAACATTTTTATTTCATAATGATTACATATAAAAGCGCATAAGAAAATCACGTGAAACGGTCTGGAAAAGCGATGGAGAAAATATAAGAAGAAGACAACAACAAAAAAAAATGCTGGCAACTGCCACCATTGAATGGCATACAAAAGTCGTCCCTCAGACCAAACAAAGGCAACCGGCAGCAACTTACAGCCACTTGAAGTTGCCTGGAAGCCTTCACTAGAGTCATTTGGCTTAGGCTTTTCCACCAACTCCCAGCGACAGCAACTGCAACATTAGTTACAACAACAACAATAATAACAACAACAACAACTTGCCCATATAAATGTGTTATGTAAGCGCACATTTTCCACATTTTTTTTTTTTTTCTCCTATTCGTTTTTCGCTTTGAGTGGCAGAAAAGTTCGCAATGCAGCCCAAAGCAGAAAAAAATAAAGAAAAAAGACGAAAAAAGAAAAAAATAAAAACTAGCAGGCAAAGTGCAACGTTAGCGACTCGTACAGAATGCACGTAAGAGGCAAATGGAAGAAGAACAAAACAACAAAACAAAAGGTAAAGAGCGAAAAAGAGAAGCCAAATGAATCACTAGAAAAAATATTTCACTTTTTGCATATGTATGTGTGTACATTGAATTTCTCAGAAAACCAGAAGATATCTAAGGGCCATGATAGTTTTTTTGGTGTATTACACATACGCCATGTGGGCCCATAATTCATTTGCTTGATATCTATAAAATTTAAAATTTCAACATACATAAAATATTAGAAAAAAAAAACTGATGACCTTTATATCGTATTAAAATCAAATTTAAATACTTTTGCATAAGAAAATAAATTGGATTTCTATTAGATAAAAATTAATGTTACCAATGTAATTAAATAAATAATTAAATATTTTAAAAGACTTTCGTTTTTTTTATAGACTCAATCTTGGAGATAAGTTGCATTTTATGACTGCATTATATTTTTCTTCTAACTAAACACTTACACAACTAAGAAAGAGTTAAGTAAAATAAACCTGATTTGATGCGGAATTGTACGCAACATTTATTTTTACAATATATAAAAAAAAAACTATTTATAATCATTTAATAGTGTAAAATGTCGTCAAAACCGAAGGACACAGGAAATAATCAAAGTTTGTCCCCTTGTTAAATTGTTGTTTCTTTAGTTTTGATTTTGAAAAAAATAAAGGTGTAAAGAACTATATAAAATCGTTCTCTTCCCATTAAAAGCTTATTTTAAATCATTTTTCACACAAAATATGTATTATATGTCTTTTAAATCTTGCAATTTCGTTTAACAAACTATTTTAATAGACGGCTCCTTGTTTACCCAATGGCAATTAAGACACTATTTGATGCTTCCATATGGTTTAACGGAAATTCCTAAAAATAAGAAAAATTATTATACTATACACATGTATATAAAATATACAGATATATACACATATGCATACATATTTATATATATAAAGCCATCAAATGGAACTAATGTGCACATTTTGTGGTCATTTTGCTATGGCCAATGAAATTTTTATGAAGACATCTCTTCCAAACAGCAGTTGCACTCAAATTACGACTAATTACACACGGAGTGAGACATTTAATAGACTTTCGGCCATATGCCATCGCATTACTAATGGCCCGGCCCCCGCAAAAGATAAATGGCTAATATACCATATAATAAAAGCAAACGAAATAATAGTAATTGTAAAATCCCTAGAGGCTACAATGAGGCCAAACTTTTGTACAATAGAATATTCAGTAGTAGCAGCAGCAGCAGCAGCAGCAGCAGCAATGCCGCCAGGGAGTCAGTAAACAACAACAACAACAAAAAAACCACAGAAAAATATTTACACAATCTGCCTAGTTGCCGTTTACGAGGCGCGTTTGAAGAGTTTAATTGGAAAATAATATCTTCTGTTGGAGATGCATTTTAAATTAGTTTCTCTTTGGCAAAAATACGGCAAATATCTAAAATGTATTTAAGATTCCCTCGTGATTTTAATGTTTGCTTAGCTGTTTATACAGTTACTCAATTTATTGCACAATTAGAACACATATTTTCACATAGATGTCTATATAATGCACAAAAGTAATCATTTAAAATATGAAAATATTGTTTTATATATATTTAGAGATTATATAATCATTCGTTTTATTAAAATTATTTTTGTGTTTTTTATATTTTTTGTTAACCAGTGCAAAAAAAAAGTTATATTGAGATATAGTCATGACTGGGAAATATTATGAGCTTCGATAAGCGAAATCTTATGTCAGTGACTACAGTTTTAAATCTATTTTAAATCTATTTTAGTTTTAGAGCCATAGTGACGTAAGACATTAAGATTGATTTCGAGCACTGAAAAAATTCTCTGATTTCAGTTTATTAATAGGAAAACCCTCTATGAGTAATCTTGTACTTTTTTATATAATTAAAGCTTTCTCTTCTAACAATTTTTTTTATATTTTTTGCTTGTTACTTTAATAGTTTTGTTTTAATCAGCAAATCCAACGATAATTGAGATTATGTGACTTGAAACATGCGTTAAGAATAAACGAAAGTAATATGAAATATGCATAATATTCTTATATATACTCGTATTTGACATATTGATAAGATATGGTTTTCTTTTTTAAAGTCTACAGCGTTTGTTTGTACCCAGGTAGTAGAGTAGATAAGAAATATTAACTTTATTTATGTATAAATTTAATTTCAATTTTGATTTTGCAAAACTGGGCTTAACATGGCCTTTTTGGCCATGTATTCTATGTATATGCACCCACTGATAAAGAGGTAATAAATAATATAAATGGCCAAGTCAAACCAAGCGGTCTATGTCTATCGCAAGTAAGAAAGAGAAATTCATCAGTCAGTCTCAGTTTGTTTTGTATTAGTCTTCTAAATAACGTTTTAGTATTTGTTTTTGACATTGGTTTACAAATCTAACGTCATCTCGAACATTTTAAGATCATCGGCATCATTATCATCATCATCATCATGATCATCATAACTTCATTGTCATCAATAAAATGGACTCTATCGGTTGCACTTGTGAAATTCTTGTTTTGTTTTTGTTGTCGCGTCAAGTTTTTGGTCCAATAACCGGTTCGATGCCATCATCACACATAAATATTTTTTTGCAAAAAAAAAAAAAAACATAATAATAAATATATATAATTTCACCTTTGCCGAATTGTGTAAAAGGCGTTCGTTCTATGTATGTATAAAGCGTTGTGTGGTAGTGTGTCGTGACTCAATCTTTTTGTACAACAATTGCCTTTGCGAGCACTTGTTTGGCGTTTCAGCGAACTCCACAATTCGAATAGATATATATATATATATATATATGTATTTGTATATATAAATGACATTCGAGAGCTCAGCTGGTATCCATCCACCTTCACCTGCAGCTCCCTCTGTATCCCGTAGTCGCGTTGCAAGTTGAGCCGTCGAAATCGACGTCGCCGCCACTACAACCGTCACGTGCTTTCAAAGTTTTTTTTTTTTCGTTACGTTTCGCTGTATTGGCCCGTCGACTTCTCTGTCAATTTTTTTTTTCTCTCTTTTTTGGTTTTTGTTTTTATAAACAATTGGGAGGCTTGTTTCTAAATATTTATAGCGTGTCCATGTATGTATTTGTGTGTGTGTGTGTCTGTATATTTTGGATGTAATTTGGTATCGTTCATATTATACAATACCATTTTAGGTTAAGCACGAGTTTGCTTTTTAGACTCTATGCCTCTAGGGTAAAATAGGAATATTGAAATCTATAAAATTGTACTGAAAAAACATTTTTCTTTCTCATGGGTTAAAATACCATGAAAACAAGTTAAAAATACAAGAAATTTTTCCTTATAAATTAAAAGAAACAAAGTCGGAATATGCTTAAGCCTTTGTTACTTAACCCATTAAAGCCCACTGTAACTGTTTGGAAAATTAATTAGATTCCTTTAACTCTATATTGTAAAAGAGAAAAACAAACTCTAATATATTTCTTAGAAAAGAATTTTATACAGAAATGGAAAGGGCTTACTACAGAGTATCTCAAAGTCGTCAGCTTTGCAGCTCTTAATGTACAAAATATTTTGCTAGCTTAGCCAAAGACTTTTTGGCTTTACAGAGTTCAATTTTTTTTGGTAGGTGGGTGTGTGTATTTGTGTGTGTGTGTGTAATGAAGTTTGTTGTTAACTTTCTTAAATGCTTTTAATACTTCCAACATATTGTCTGATCACGTTCAACACAAAGATGTTCAAACTGAGGCAGACAATGGACAATACTTGCTAATTTCATAGACACGCATCAGTAGCAGAATGCGAAAAATATTATAAGATGCGAGATTTACGTCATTGACCTATTAAAAAAAAAAAATCATGTAATGGAATCATTTAGACTCATCGAATGACTTTTACACAAACATATTACTCATTAAACACTTTAACCAGTGCACAAAAGCAATTGGAGTAAACCAATGGATAAAGTTTCCAAAAAAGAAAATAAACAATCTCATATGAAATTGAATATTAAATTACTTTTATGTATTCGTACTGGCGGTTATTTATAGTTTTTCTAAGTAAAAAAGTTAGCTGTAGTTCTAGATGAATACTTCTAAGAAAGATAATGACATTTGCAATATTAAATGTTTATAACTTTTTAAGTAAGAGAAGCAAGGTAAATTTGGTTAAATGTAGAAAAATTGTGCCAAATTTAACACATAATTGAAAAGTCGGTTTAATTTTATTAAATTTAATTAGAGGAGCTTCTCTAAAAACACTTGCATAAACTTTTATGCCACAAATTTTAATAGAGATCAATCTCAAACTTATTTACTGATTTTCTTTAATTGCCTACTTCTGAACCCATAGATAGAGTTACCTTTTTATATCTCAAACACACATACTTTGTTTTAAAAACCGTAAACCAGCAAGATTGAATATTTTATGAGCTTAGAGACATACATAAAATTCCATGTTGAGTGCAAAAAAAAACACACATAACACGTGCCAAAGTTGTAAAATTCCTGAAGAAAGCAGAGCTAATTAATTAGTTACCAAGTGTGGACTGACTGTCTGTGAGACAATGACAAAATGGACGTGACATTTGCCACAAAAGAATTTTAAAAAAAGCGTGCAAAAAAAATGCATTAAATGCCGCCGTACCGCCCACACCAAAAACAACAAAAAAAAAAAGGCAAATAAATAATGGACTGAGGGGGCAAATGCAATATAGATTGAATTAGTTCAAAGCTAAAAACCAGACAGACAATAAATTGAATTATTTCAGTCGAGGAATAAAATATGCAACAGCAATGAAAACAAAAGAAAAATCCCAGCAAAGGCCAAGTAAAGCTTAAGAATATTTTTGAGGGGAATTCCATTTAAAGGGGAATGACAGGAAGATACCTACATACATACTTTGGTCTGTCTGTCTGTCTGCCTTCTGTTTCGAGTTTTTCAATTGAATCAAGCGTCGGCGTATTCCCATATAGGGAGTTAAGTTCAGTCATTCAGCCGGTGAACTCATGTGATGCTCGTAGACCTTTCTTTCGCCTGTGTTGTGTACGTAATTCACTTTATTCAAATATGGCATAATAAAATAAATAAATGCCTATATGCAAAACATATACAAACACAAAAATTACGCGTTATGCAGCATTGTTGCCTGTTGGTTCGGTTTTAGCTTGGAGTGGTTTGCCTCGAATCTCAGAGATTCCGATACAAAGGCTTTTGTGCTGCCCCGGCCGGATGTTATCATACTTGTATGTATGTACATATATAGATATACATATACATATATAGATGTAGTTTCGCCTGGAATACAGCTTTAACTACAACCTCTGTGCGAATTGAACTTATCTCAATGAAGAGTGACAACCAAGCTAGAGCTTTTTAAATATTACGATATGCATATGTCGACGATCCAATTGTCATCTGGGAATTATAATGAAGCCCCATAACATCATATCAGAATGTATTCCATATAAAGAGATCAACAACTTTAGTACTTAGCACGGAGTTATCAAGAATTATTTAATTGTAATAAAGAGAAGAGTTTGTTACAACAGTTAAAACAGCACTAAATGTTACTTGATATAAACAATCTGAAGTTTACAATATTGTAAATAAACAATATCAATTTAATACACTTAATGCCTTCTGTTCCATGTTTTTCGACTGAATTTTGTATAGTTCTTGGAAAAGGTTTTTGTTTTTATTACAAGGAATTTGTGTACTAGCATAATGAAGACCTTCATTAGGCTGTAACGCCCTTAAAGCTGACAATTTTCCTTCTCTCTGAGATAATTTTTAAAAATTTCAAAAGGATATATAATCAAAATTTATTTCCTTGCAAACAAAAATCGCTGTCAGTACAAAAGGGTTTTTACTATATCTTCGAAATCTTTCATTAAAATTGTTTACATTTTTCAACGAATTTTATAGAATTATTTTTAAATAGATATACGCTTCTATGTATATAAACGATGATGCCTTAAAACTGTTAGTATTAGGAAAATACTCTCTTTACCATTCTTGCATTTACTTACTTTAATATTAAAACTAGATAATATCCAAAAAAACAGTCACAGTATATCGAGTTAGCAACATGAGGTTGATCAGTGGTTTTCATCAAAACAAAGTAGTTATATTTAACCGTTACAACACCTACATATGTATTATCACACACACACACATACGATGCAAAATCAAGGTTATTTAATCAAGGGGAAATGTAAAAATATTTACACTATGTATATAAGCTCAATCGCCCGCTGTCTCTTTCTCACTGTCATTAGCCCATTAACTGGGCTCAGTTATTAAACTTTTATTCATTAACCAGGCATAGCAATATGATTTTATTATTTATATACATACATATATTTGTATATATATATTGGTTATATATACGCGTTTATTTTTGCAGTTGTTATTGTTGTTTATTTTGGATGTCGGGCCTTGTCAATGAAATTACTTGCACAAATTAATGCGGCACAATTACCGGACACCAGGCTCAGGCCCCAGACCCCAAATGCCCAAAGCCCGGAGACCAGACAATTGATTGTTTGGTATCTCGGGGCATATGTTTGTCACTTTATAACCAGAGTTGCTATATATGCATATATATATAGACATTCATATCGCTCAAATTAGTTTTATTTTTATATTTTCATGCCATTGTGTGGTTGGTTACATGTGTATGTGTATTGAGCGTATGCGTGTAGAGGAAATTTTGTGGGCGTATAAGCTTTCTCTCTTCCTCTCTCTCTTTCTCTGTTACTATATCATTTCAAGCTTTACGACAGATGTACTTGATTTAATCAATTTGATTAGGATTTATTAAGCGTGGGTGTTTCTCATTTCACTTAGTGCAATAAACATATGTAGTTATTGTCAAGAGGTATATTAATATCACTGCCTATGGAGCGTATGATCTTTTTAAGGTATTTACTATTTATCAATATGCAGCCACACTTTTTTCTTAAGCTTACTATTCTATTGAATACTTTCATTTTTCTGTTGATCCACTTTTAGGTCAAGCAGTGGCATTATAAATAATGTGTGTATAATTTTAGACAGGCTAAATATTGATTTTTTGTTTCACCTGCACACAAAATTGATGATGACAGGGTGGGTTGTACTTTCAATGGGTTAGTAGTCGCTTGCTGAGTTACTGCCCAGCCCTAAACAAGAAAGTTGAATGAACTAACGGGCAGGCAGGCAGACAGAGGCATCACCAATTATTGTAAGTGATATAACTTGATTTAAGTCACAACACTACTATAGATTATTTATACACATTATATGAATCATAGAATCAAACCGCATTACCGTCATCTAGTCACGTCCAAGTCTAAAAATCACTGAAAAATCTTAAACGAACCGCACACATATTCGCATAATGGATGCAATATTCAATTTAAAGCGACATTGACTTATTGACGATAGTCGGATTGATTCTCTGTCTATATTGCTGCCTTTACCGGATCTGTAATCACTATATATACATGCATATAAATTGCATTTGATTGGCTGCTTAAAAACCAAACAACTTTTAAAAGTCGTTTTCAAGCCACTCACGTGAGCGAACGATCTAATGACCATTTGTGACAGACAGTTTAGCCAAATATAATTTGTCTTTAAGTCGTCGAGACGTCGTCAGCATGTTGGATATGATTTTGATTTTGCAAATTCTCTTACAAAAATAATTGGGTCGTTGTTTCTATTTGGTAATCTCGCATAGATAAGATAACCTAGGCTAGACCAAAAGTGATTGAATTCTAGAAAATGTTTGCAGCTGAAAATGTCATATGGTTCAAATTTCTACAACGATTTTACTTCATTAGAAAAGGGATGGTTATTATTTAAGGACCAATATATAAAAAGCTTGCGAGAACAATAAATTTGAAATACAACACACCCTTGGAAAATTCTAAAGAATTCGATGTATGCGAATCATAAACGTTTTACAAAAAGACATTTAATTATTTAGATAACTCAACAATAACTGAGAAAAACAATAATGAATCACATCTAATAAAGTAAAAAATATTAAGCATTACCCTCATTTGGTTACTCATCCTCAATCCTCCAGTTACCAAAGTGAATTAAAATTAAATTTAGATGTAAAGATGATGTTTTACATACTCATTTATCAATTAACCCATTTTCGTTGTACATAATTCGTTCGTAACAGATGTAGTCAAATTTCCTAACGCCTACATTGTAAATTTTAATAAAGAATGAGTCTGTTAAAATTTCCAAAAGTTTCATAAATTACATAGCATAAAACTCTTCTTCAAAGATAATTTAAGGCCAACTACAAATAAAACCCTAAGACCCAAATAGACACAATATAAATTAAAGTCTCACCATAGGAAACATACAAAAACTTCTTTCTATTATCACAAAGCAAAAAGAAAGAAACACCAAGCTGAAAACATCATAAATTGTGCAAGGTTAAACAGTAAATATATATACATTATCTAATCAGTTACGTACTAAGGAAGTTTAGCTAAAAATAAAACAAAACCAAAGGGTCGTCAAAACCTAAATATAAATCTAAACCCTTGCAAATTTGGAAATGTACTTTATCTTATAAAAAAAAAAAAAAATACCTGAATCCGTTTCCTAAAAGTCCACAACGAGAACGTTGGGTAAACATGATAGTTAAGTCAGGGAATTTTTTCGCTGCAATCCAAAAATTTGGCCAATAAGACTTGTAAACTTATTATCAAGGGTACCTACATAAGTAAGCAAAAACCCCTGTATGTTTGTTGCCAATGCCAAATTTTAAATTTATGGTCTACAACCCTGACTCATCCAGATAAAAACACCATCACAACTATTGAACTTTTAGACCCAGAATGATTGGCAAAAAGACAAAATGAATCATTAACAAAATTCCCAAAATCAACAAAATTTCTTAATCTGGGAAACTTATGTATAGAATTGGAAGAATTCTTTCTCATCCTTCATCAAGAAAAAAAAAAAAAACAATTCATGAAATTCATTTACATACCTGTCTCTCTTTTAGGTGTTTTTATTCGTTCTTTCGTTGATGTTACTTTTCGTTTTTCTTTTCAACGTTTTGTTTTTGTCTTCTTTTTGGGTCTTTCTCTCTCTCTCTTTCTTCGGTCTTTCCCTCTGCACAAAAGGGAATTGTTTTATTTTTGTGTTTTGCTTGGCTTCTTCGGTTGTTCTTTAGTGGTCGTTTACCGTTTTCACTTTCAAACAGTATATTCTAGAATATTTGTTTTAAGGATTATTTAAGCGCGCGCACACCCACACACGCGAAACAATATAATTACGGAGTGAAACTCTTCTATGGCCTTTTCCATTTATTTTTTTTTTTTACTATCTATATAATTCTCGGGATTATCGAGTGTCGAACATTAAGCATGCGGCGGCAACTACCTTGCGCTGCGAGTGTTTTAAGTCAACTGAATGTGCCTAGAAGAGCGAGCAATACCGTTACCAGTCATGTGAGAAGTGTGGGAGATTGTGGGGCTCATTGGGGAGCAAGAGTTTCAGAGAGTGCGCAAATGTCTGTGTATGTTTGTGTTGGAGAAGGAGGGAAACAGTGATGAGCGATTCAGTTCAGTTTTGTTAGTTCAATTTAATATATGCAGAAAAATCAAATAAGTGCCTATAGAAGATACTAATAAAAATATTTTTAATTAACACTGTTAATTAACAATTATGTTATTGCACTGTTTCTGGTTTTTATAACAAAAATGGATATATTCATTTTTCTTAGGGTTTTGATGCAAAATCAAATGTATCATTACGTAAATTTATATACCTGGTCAAAATCAATACTAAAAGAGGAGTCAAATTGAACTAGTTCTTTTAGCTTGGCATCACTTTTATGATCGTATGACGTCGTTTGTCTCTCTCGCTATCACATAAACACACACACACAGACTCCCCGTCATTTAAAGCAAGTGGGTGACAGCACTATATGTAAATAAAACAAAACTAATTTACCGGCATTATGTATTTACAATGCAATATTGTTTTGCTTGTTAAACTGCATTAATAATAAACATTTGTTTTTAAAACGATGCAATCGTAACTATCTCTGCATTAGCAATTGCAATTTAATGAAAATGAAACTTTAGTTGCACTCTTAACTTCACACGTGGTTGTTATTGGCCAACTCTGCTAGGCCACAGCAACAACGAATTCCCATACAAGAGCTCTCTTCCGTTTTTCAATGCGTGTGTGTGTGTGTGAGTGCCAAAAAACGAGAAAAATCTGGTGTACAACAAAAAACTTCGTAAATTGAATATTTGTTAACACTTTTCGCTTGCATTTAGTTAGCACAATTTCATTTATAAATAACTGCACACACACTTAGTTGGGCAACGATTAGCAATAATAACAGTCAACACTTGGCGGTATTAACCAAATAAACATTGACTTTTTTGTTGGGGCATCAGCGACCGCTTTGGCCAACTGTTGGAAGAGCACGGGTGGGGATGCTGGAGGGGAGGTTGACAAGCCTCCCGCACACATTCATACACATATACGTATGTACATGCATACATTGGTTGCAACTATTTTTGTTGGCCTAATTCTGAACTAGGTGTCTCCGTCACTCGTTTTTCAAGTATTTTAACCATCCGTACCTTTTATACGTTGTTTATCACACAGTTGCTACAGTTTTTCATTTATCAATGATTCCGCTTTAAATTTATTTATTTTTATTTACTTCAGTATCGTTGTAAGTCTGGCAGCTCTAAATTTCAACTAGTGCTACCGGAACGTAAGAAGCTTACTCTCTGGCAGCACTGGCCGTCATACGAGGGCTAGTATTCACATTTCGGCAACGCTAGTTCACAAATCTGGCAACGCCATTATAATCTCATTTTTTGGCACATATGTGCATACGTTTTGGTTGTGTTTTTGTTTTGTTTACAATAAAAATTTTAATATTTTAAGAAACTTCGAGAAACATTTATTTTTATTGTATATTTGTACAGTTTGTTTGTTAAAGACCGTATTCGAAAGTTTACAAAATGCATTGAATTTACTGGTTTTGAAAAATTAACAACTAAATCGAGTCTTATTCTCTGTTTTAATATTTTCTGGAAGCATAAATCTCATTTAGTAATTAAGCATATTGCAATCTAATTTTCAAGAATTTGCAAGTATCGAGTTGCACATTTCGTTGTTCTTTTGATTGAGGGCAAAAGTGCAACCAGGTGACTTGTGAATAAGAGTTGAGCGCCAGTGTTTGGCATATGATCTCTCCACTTCTAAGAGACGGACAGAACGAACATTCCGATAACTGTAAAAGACAGAGAAAATAAGTAAATTCAATAAGAAAGCCTGTGTCAACTCACGTTTGTAACTGTTCGGAACGCTGCAGTTGCATGCACAGCTTAATTCCACTATAAAAGTCTAAGTCGGCTTGTAAACTCAACTTTGGCTCATTGGTGAGACTAAACTCCTGCTGAAGCTGGGCATAAGTGAAGCCCACTGCTAGGTGACCTATCACAGCGCTGCCAGTGCTACAATAAATAACAAAGATAATCCTTGTAATCATTTTGTATGATATGATCAACTTACTTTTGCTGTATTTCCGTCTGGGCATTTCGATTCCACAAGCTGAAACCTACTTTGCCATTTAAATCTACACTTTTGGCTCCCAGTAAACGCCAATGCAAGGTTGCACCCGATGACAATATTATATACTGTTCATGGTCCTGATTTAAAGTGGTGGCCTGGTACGCAGGTGTCGATTCCGAGGCGCTGCCACCCCACACATGGCCCATTAGCTCGGCTTGGCCATTGAAAAAGACTAGTGGACGTAGGTGAGATCCTTGCACGCTGATTTCCATACCGGCCGTAACCGTCTCCTCTCCAGTAAATTCATCATCTGGTGGTATTGAATCGCTGCCTGCAGAATCATCACCATCACCTACCAACGAACCCAAACCAGCGGTATAGATACCCAATTTAAAGCTACTGATCTTGGAGCGACCAGCATGAAGTAGAAACTCTACTGATCCACGCTTCAATATGCCCTGATAAACTTCCTGAGTGCTTAATAAAGACTCATTAAAGGCGGGTGAGTTAGACAGTTGACGGGTCAACACAGTGGTAAGACCTAAAACAAATAAAATATGGTAAAGTTAAAACGTATTTTAGATGCGTTACCAGATCAATAAGTACCTTTTTGTCCCAGAACATGATAGTTGTTCACATTCGATCGCTGCGTTAATTCTCTCTTTAACATTCCACGGAAACGTGGGCACATCCCTGCAAGCATTTGCAACTTTTGCCACACATAAGTCTTGATCTCGAACTGACGATCATTGGACGCTAGAAAGTCTAGTAGTTGACCCAATTGCTCGGAAGTTGGGCGCATATCTAGTATTACATCCAGGGCTAAAGTACGGGCAGAGCTATCAAAACGTCCTTTACGCTGGTAAAAGATTCCCTCAAATACCTGACGATGCTGTTGGGTAAAGCTTTTTATTGGAAACGATTTAAGCGCCTGTAATGCAGCCACCGATAGCTTGGGCTCCGTCAGATTTAAGGCTTGCTCCAGCAATTGATCGATTGTGCTGAAATCTTGCAAATTCTGCAGTCCGCGTATATACAAAACGGAATCTTTGGACTTTAAGCCATCGATTAAATAGTTGCGAATCTGCTGCAACAAGGGATCACTGTTATCAAAGCCGCTCTGACGAACCAAAGTCGCCAGAGTCTGGAGTACCGATTCTTTAAATTTGGCCGAACTTTTAATCTGTAATAGCTTGTACAAATGCTCAAGTATATTCCTCTCTGGATGTGTGCCCACGGCCAATGATTGTAAATACTTTTCCAGTAAATCAAGATGCTCTGCTGTGGTGTCTGATTCACGATAGAAATGACTAAAGGTGGCATTATGGGCATCATATGTCTGAACTGCTCCCAACAAATCCACCAACTGTGGAGCAAGTTTCGGATATTTTTGAAGCAACTCTTCAAACTGATCTTGTTTAGTGATGCGAGCCAAAGGTAGGAGTTTGGCGTAGGCCAAAGCTAAAGATGATTTGCCTAAATCCTCCGTTTGTAGTTCTCCAGTCAATAATGCGAATTGCTCTGAAAGCTGAAAATAAATATTTTATAAGAGAAAGTCTTTACGCAGCAAAATACTTTACGTACTGTCTGTTCTTTCAGCTCACTGATTTGTCCATCCACATCCGCCTCCAAATCAAAGACCCGATACCATTCCAGAAGACTCTCAATAGCTGCTTCTAGTGTGGAATAACTTAATTGTTCCACTACTTCAGTGGCTGCTCCTCCCAAATGCTCCAGAATTAGGTTGCTATGCACCCAGCTGCCTACATCTGGTTTGACTTTAAGCCTCAAGCGATGACTCTCTTTAGACTCTGCCCGCAACAAAAGACCATCGGCTGACAAATCATAAATTATTTGCTCTTGTGATTCCTGGGATATGCCCAATGCCTCTTCAGGATGGTAACTAACACGCAAGTCCCACAAGGCGCAATCACGTTTAATCTTCTCCACTCGCGTGGAGGATTTCACTTTGTATGCGACGCGACAGTGGCCAGACACATCCTGTTCCTCATCACCTGTAAGGCGTATCTGCAGCAAGGATGCAATGCCACGCTCTAAATTCAGCAGTGACTGATCACGCCCAGTATGGGCTATCACCTGATGCGGTTGCCCTTTGACCAAACTAATGTAGAAGGGTCTATCTGGCAAGCTGTCAATTTGCCGCGTCTCCTTTTCGGCACTCACTCGACTCTCGCTGAGATGGACCTCCAGAAGTTGATTTTCTTCCCGATTCCATACCGAATTTATCTTCAAATGTGTTTCCAACAGAAAACTTGATCCCGTCCCCTGATCGAGGGTCACGCGATTCTTAAGTTTGTAAAATTGTTGACTTTGAGGGGGAATTAATCCAGCGGCTTGGACTGTGAATGGAAGAAAGAAGGTAGAATGGCGGACCACGTCATTAGTAATCGTAACTTTCACCATAAGTTAATCTTCCGATTCGGAATATGAGCAACTGTATGTGCCAGGGGTTATCAACAAGTTGGTTCTGACACAGTGAGTTGACAACCAGTTTTTTATTGACCTTAAATTTTCTGATAGATAACTTGACTCTCAATTTTCATTAAAAAGCCACACCCGACGATGTTATTAAAGAAAATTTTTAACATTTAAATTATTCAATAAATATTTAATTTTTTGGTTTTTGCATACATTTGACCCACCGTACATTCTCACTGTGTTCAACAAACAGCTGCTCCACTTTCAAACTGTGTCAGATAACAATTTCTTTACATTTCTGTGTTGTTATTGCGGGTGGCAATGTCAATGTTATTAATGCTCATTAAAAGTTCATTCAACTTGTTTAACCACTTTCTTGACACTTGTTATTAAGTTTTATTCGTGATTTCTTACTTACCCAGACAGTTGCCGGAAATTACCAGCAAACAGAGTGCAAGCAATCCCATATTTTTCTCACTTGTTCACTCGTCGCTTCAATTAATCTAAGTAAATTACTTAAACTTAGTCTATCAGCCGGCTTTTGCGCTTTTCCGTCCAATCGATAGTGTCGATAAGCAAATATATCGATACCTCACGCAGTAATTTGATTTCAACTCAAATAAGGGCAACTGAACTCAAATAACGGTACCAGTATTTTAAGCTGTAACGGGCGCTTCTTTAGCAGAAATTATTCAAATTTAAATACTTTTTGAATAAAAAATTTAGTTTACAGCAAGTCAAATAAAGCGTTGGTTTTTCAATTTCAGATTTATTTCATCAGCTGTCAATAGGAAAAACTGCATTGTAAAAAGTATTTGAAGAAGCTTAAACAATAATTTACATATTACACAATATTATAAAAGTAGTAAAAATTTCATCTTCTCTTCTATTTAAATCTCAGTAGGTTGCCATCTAGTCCGCCCAAAGGACCATGGCCGAAATGCAGCGCATCCGGTGTAGACTCAGAACGAGTGCGTGCATCTAGCACCGAAGCCACTCGCTGCTGGCCACTGATGTAGCCCAGGGAACCGGAGCCCAAATAGACATTGCCATTGGCCAAACGAATATACCCCAATCCACCCGAACCCAGGGCAATGGCGTCATTTTGTCCCTGACTTTGTTGTTGGGATCGTGGCTGAATACTCAATTGCTGTTGTTCCTGTACCAGAGAATTTGCACGGGAATCTAATTGTACGCCATTGGATTGAGCCCTAAAGCGATCAAAGAAGTCAGAGCTTAGGAACGGAGCTGGAGTCTCGTCAATATCATTGTCGATGATTTCAACAACGGCATATTGCTTTAATTGTCGACCATTGGCGACATAGGATTCACCAGGAGCGATAAGGGCTTGCTTTCCAAAAGGTATACGAAGAGGTCCTGCAGGAGCTGCTGATCTTACGTAAGGCACTGCAGGAGCTGTAGGTTGAAGTAGCGTCACTGTTGGAGCTGTGGGCTGAAGGAACGATACTGCAGGTTGCGGTGGCGGTGGTCCATAAACAGGCTTATTCAAATTCGTTGAACCATGGAAACTAATTGAGGAAATGGGCGAAGCCACTGAAGGTGGCAAATAAGTGCTTACTATAGGTGCCTCTACCCTGGCTGGTGGCAGATAACGGCTTAGAATGCTGCCCGCAGGAGTGGCTAATGTAGGTCGACTTCTAGGCAATGGAATACGGGCTGTGGGCAGCGGAGGTAGAGCTGGTATTGGTGGCAATGGTTGTATGGTGGGTAGTGGCTTAAACTGATGTCCAGTATAAGTGCTAGAGGGTGCAGATGGTCCTGAAGGTCTATTATAATGGTAACCCACTACATCCGCCTGAAGCGATTCAAGTTGTAACAAAGCCAATAGGATAATCAGCATCAATACAGGCAATCTCTGAAGCGTCATCTATAAAGAATATCAAAAAAAGATTAATCAGTTTTTGTTTTTAGGATTTTACGGTTTTTTGTTAGCCATATTTCTTTGCTTATGGCATAATCATGATCAATCAATCTCCGTAAATGTTTAATGAGACAAAAAGACATAAACTTAATCGATTATATATCACTTACGGTCTGCGGTTACAATACAACTAAAATACCCTTTACTTAGGAGATAACGAAATTTTCAACAAGGTTAAAAGAAATTTATTTTTAAATAGAAAAAAAGGAGATATAGATATGAATTAGATAATTATTAAGGTAATTGAATAGAACCAACAATCCAATATAGTTTTTTAATTCAATTAGGTTTAAATGATTTCTTTATAAATTTGATTGAAATTCAAAGAGATCAATCCTGATTGAAAACGAAGAAGCAAGTAATAACTTTTGGTAAATACAACTGATGAATAAACAATAATTAAAATGATTTAACACTGACAATAACTTATATAAAATTCTTATATTATCTTTGGTTGTATAAGAAATGAGTAAAACTTTTTTAAAATTTAAAAAATTTCTAAAAAAAAACTAATAAGAAAATATTAAGTTTCTCTTGTCCCATTGAAACCTTTTTAATATACATATAAGAGTATCAAATATGTGACATTTTAAATTGGTTTTTTATATTTAAACTTTCTTGTTTGTCGTTATTTCTTTACTCTTTTTTTATTTTTGTTGTTGTCATAATTTAATTGATTTAATTTGTGGCGCGCGTTGAGTTGTGCAGTTGAAAATCGGTTTGGAACGGCTACCACTGGGGAGCTGGTAGCTTGGAGCAGCGGTTTCAATCTCTGCTGGTAATTGGCGTGATATTTCATGCATCGAATATTATGGATATATGTACATATATGAACAGATATTGCCCCAGGCAGTTAGACATAATGAAGTAACTTAACTAATTAGCCTAAACGATTGTTGATCATCTCGAACTAAACTCAAGCGTTTAATTGATAATTTAATTTATTTTTTTACAAACAGCCAAACAGCAGACAAAGGCCTGAAATTAAAGGTAAGTTAAATGGCGGGGGCGGGTGTCTAATGATATTAATCAAATTTAATGTTAACGCCAAAGCAAAACTCTGTTTGCTGGTGGCCCGACTTGGCCTAGCATGGGTCTGGCCCCATGCTTGGGAGTTGCCAGCCTAAAGGTGGCGTGTGGTCAGATTTCGTTTATTGTTGTTGGCGTTTGTTGTTACTTTTTTTTAGTGTTGCTATTGGTATTGCTTTTGTTGCCGTTTTGTGCCGCGTGGGCGTCGTTGTTAAAGTTGGTTTAGTTCATGGCATACATTATTCACTTTACCTCGCTTTTAAGGCGTTTAATTAAGTCATTAACAGGGAGATAAACCATTTGATTGTCAAGATGTGATGAAAGGAACTAACAACAACAAGAGACAAATGTCTAAGCCATATGACATAAGTGACAGTTATATGTTTCAAAAGGGAATACATCAAACTGAGTTTATACATATAAAATTAAAGATTGCTTTCAAAAAATTTAGTTTCGTAAACTTTTTAAATGAATTAATTTCTAGAAAAAAAACTGTTTCACTAAAATAATTTTAAATATTTTAAGAAATAGGTAGGTTTTCGAATGTGGTTTCATAAATATAACAAATCATAAGCTTACTTTTTAAAGTCTTTCTTATTTTAGATAGATTTTTATTTAATACAGCATTTTATTTAATACATAATAACTTATATTACTTTTTCTTTATATTTTTTCTAGTTATAAACTAAAGTTTTTATTAAGATTGCTAAATTAATTCGTTGGTTGATCTGAGACTAGAAATAAGTTTCTATATATTACAGTAAGACAGTGTTAAGTAATGTGCAATATTAGAGCATAAGTAATTATTATTAGGCATTCAAAAGATGGTCACACTGTGACATAATAACTAATATGAAAGGAAAAGGAAAAGAATCAATTGACTTGTGAAGTAGGACTTAAACAAAATAAAATTCTAATCGCTTAGGAAACCCTTTTTTTAAATTATAAATGGTAAACAGCATATCTGTGATAAATACATAAACTAATTCAACTTAATTCTACTATATTTAACAATTTAATCTTGACTACAACATTAGTTCTATATTTTACCTATATATCAGAATAAGATTGCAAGTTTGTTGCGTAAGTCTTTTGTGTTTGCTTTATTTTTTAAACTGCCAATAAATCAAGCAACGATAATATATCTCTGCTCTGTTTTTGCCTCATCTTATCGGCAAGGTAAAATTGATTTGTAATAAATTATGCGCTCTCTATAAATAAATCAATAAATTTTTGCAATACGCAAGTTTTTTGGTTCGTTGAATTTTTTTTTGCAGGCTTTTGCATACGCATTTTTTTGTTGCTGTCTGAGCGTGTGCCAAAAGTTGTAAAAAAATAGCAAAAAAAAAACGTAAAAAAGTTAAATGAGAAGAGAGAAAACTGTGTGTGTGTGTGTATATAGTTGAATGCCACAAATGATGTTGCATAAAGTTTACAAGAAAATTTCCTTTACCTTATTTGGCTTAACAAACAATTTCCCCAGACAATGACTTACTTGTTGTACCCCCTCCCTTTCTACCCTCAGCCTCTGTTAACATCAAATTCAGCGTTTGTTTGTGGTCTGTCTGCCTGTCTAGTTGCATGTTGTTGGCCACTTCAGACTCAATGAATGAATTGCATTGATTGAGCCTCGCACGCACTTTTGGGCCTGGCCTCGCCTGTCGCTGTCTCTGTCTCTATGTCTTGGCCTGGTCTAGTCTGGTCTTGTATGGTTTAGCCCCACATCAACATCAATATCCAATATACCCAACTCCTGCTGCCAATTCTCGAAGAGAAACTGTGTCAACCTCACTTTGATTTGTTGATAACTTTTGCGTGGCACTTGGTTTTGCCATTTTCTATTTTGGTTAGTTGGTCTAAGCGATTGCATCAGAGGGAGACCGTAAATATGTATTTTATATGGGAACGGAAATTACATTTGCTTGGCAACAACACATAAAAATTTCTAATTAAAATCCTTGCATGCACTCCATCCAGTTCCATTTTAAATAGTAAACTAATATCATAAGCCAAAGGCATAATATGCAATCATCTAGTTTTATATTATCTCTCACCCAGTAGCCAATATCCAATGGCCAGTTAGCAGTTACCAGGATGTCACGTCATACCCTCAAGTTGTGCAATCTATAACCCAAACTTGAAAGTGCGTTTGGGATTTTTTTTTTTTTTTTGGTTTTTTTTTTGTGATACTTCATCTGCGGTTTGTAGGTTGCCATGGGGCGTTTTATATCTATTGAAACCAGTTTAATTTAAACTGGTATTAACAGAATTTGGCAACAATTTTTGGGATCGCTACTTAAATGTGTTTTTTTTTTTTTCAGGTAAAAGGTGGGTGACAAATCAGCAACGATTGCTAACGGAACATTAATCACTCAATTGCACATCCTAAAGTAAATTTCGTATTTGCCATAAAGTAAAATAAAAAGTCAACACAAAATAATTAATACAGTTGCATGATCAATGTTGCGTATACGCAATGTTGTATGAAGTTGTAAGAGAAAAAATTAATGTTTGATTTTGGAGTTTAAAGTGAGTAAGTGAATACTCTTTAAATTGAGTAAATTAATACAAAAAGCAACAAAATGTGAAAATATAGTTAATCAAATTGTTCAGTTTCCGATATTACTATCTTAATGTGGCCCTTTCACCTATAATTAACAAAATTCTAAAGGAATAATTCCTTAATATTATTTTATGATCAAAATTAAAAACATTGTTTAATTTTATATTTGAAGAATATTTAAACAATAAGGCATTTTAAAACCTAAAATTATAAACACTAAATTTGAAAATTTTTAAATTTATCAACTAATATTCCAATCCCTACATATACTATATATATATCTCTGCTTTAAATCATCTCGATTTCAGTTTACCTTCAATGTTTTTTATTTCCTAAACGATTTTTGATTGAAATGTTGAAATTGATGTTACTTTATCTATCAGACTAATCAACCTGTTTTATTTTTAGCGAGTTTTAGGGTATAAAAAAAAACAAAACAAAACCAAAAAGAAGTTATCAAATCGTACGACAAGTTTTTAATTACCAGAGCCACATAGACCCACTCTCAGTGCGCACTTTCAAATGCGTAAACAAGTTGGTTTGGCCAAAAAAAAAAAAAAAAAAAGAAAAATGAGAGGAGAAGAAAAAAAATACAGACCCCAAAACCATTTGCAGATTTCAATTAAAAATCTCAAATACTCCAAAATACAGCAACAAAATCTTAAAGTATTAGGGTGCGGCATTTTTTGTTGGTGTTGGGTGTCTGATGAGGCGCAACTTCGAAGCCTGCGAAAAACTCTGCACAAGAAATTTGCGTAAGTTGCCGCCGTAATCTCGGCATCTCAGCTCTTGACGGGCCAAAAACAGTTTGGCACTGGACTCGCTTGGACATGGATCTGGGCACTAAACTGGACTAGAGTGAACAGAAGAAAAAAAGTGAGACAAAAAATTGATTGACTTGAGGCGTTTTGCTACGCATTCGCGCCAAAAAATGCGGAGCACATTAAAAACATTGCTAATTGATGTCGTTCACAAGCCTCCTCCAGTTGCAGGTTGCATGGACACTGTGGCAGTTGCAACATCTTTGCCAACACACATTTTTCTTTACATTATTCAGCGTGGGCCAGTGATAATTTATTTTAATTGCCTCAAAAGAGTGAGAGCTACATTGTTAAAACTAGTGTAATTATTTAAAATAAAACATGGCTCGTTTAGTGATTAGAATTTTATTGACAAATGTTGTAATAAAAGTAGAATAATAGAGATAGATAGTTCTATATCTGTAGATAGATAAGTATATCTTTAAATAGATCTATATTTCTATATATCTATACAGTATAAAACAATAATAGGATAGAAGAAGTAGAGATCATCATGGTTAATATTAGATTAGCTCAACTATGGAATGATCTAGTGTTACTTAAGTTTAGAAAACATTTTTTTTTTTTTGAATTAACATATGTATTTCCGAAAACATCTCTAAAAAGCTATCTTCTTTTAGATCTAGTGTTTGTCTTTACTTTGTTTATGAAATTCTTTCTAATTTGCAATTTCTTTTAAAGTCTTTACGTACCTTGTACATATTTAAAATTGTTAAATACTATTATCATTACATATATGACATATATAAAAACAAACCCAATGCTATTAGCAATACCATATATATGTAAACTTACATATATTACCAATACATATATGACATATAAAGCTACATACATATACAAAACATTAACTAATCGTGGTTAAAACTAGAAGGATGGGCTAACTTCGGCCACGCCGAAGTTCGGATACCTTTGCAAACTGTCTTTTTCAATTACATATAAATAACCAAATAACCAGAATCATAGGAAAGTATATAAAGCTAATCATGCCCGTGGCTCCAAAAAAAAACTTACAAGTGAAAAAAAAATTTTTTTTGGTCCGATTGTTCCTATAGGAGCTATATCATATAGTCGGCCGATTCTGTCAAAACTCAACAGACACATTTTTTTATATACCAAACTTACATATACCAAATTTCGAGTGAATCGCTGTTAAAACACCCAAGATTTTTATCTAAAACCAATTTTTTGGCCGATCGTACCTATGGGAGCTATATGACTATAGCTATACAACCAAGTTATAGCACGAAATCCATTTTCAAGACCGATCGTTCCTATGGGAGCTATATGATATAGTCAACCGATTTTCATAAAACTTGGTGGATATGTTGAAAAGTATATAAAACTCACAAATACCGACTTTCGTGATATTTTGTTTGAAAACAACAAAGTTATTGAGGTTAAAGCTTATTCACGACCGATCGTTCCTATGGGAGCTATATGATATAGTCATCCGATCGGGATGATTCCGAGATATACAATGCCTGCAGCAAAAAGAAGCCTAGGTGCAAAATTTCAGCTCTGTAGCTTTAAGGGTCTCGGAGGAGATTGCGTTGATCCAGACAGACGGACAGACGGACGGACGGACGGACGGACGGACGGACAGACGGACATACGGACAGACGGACAGGGCTAAATGAACTCAGCTCATCGTGCTGATCAAGAATATATATACAGGTAACCCTCCTATAACGCGGTACTTCTATAGCGCGATTTCGCTACAACGCGGTTTGCGAATTGCGGAATGTTTCCTATAACGCGACTCCTACAACGCGATTTTTAAGCCTTTTTTAAATACATATTCTATAAACTATTCTATGAACATGATTTATCTGCCTACCAGGAAATCTATAAAGATTTACGAAGTAATCAATCAAAGATTTTTTAAGACCAGCAATAATAGCTGAACCGGATCAATGTGATAGTGGGTCAAGCTCGGATTTTAAAAAAGGACGTCCACGAGCAAAACGTTTCAAACACGCTCAAATTATAATAAGTGACTCTGAGGAGGGCGATTTGTAGGAGTTTATCACTTGAAATCCGTTTTTATTTATTCCTTTTCAAATTTTATTTTATTTTGTTTTGTTCAATTGAATGAATTGTTTAAAATAATTTGAATAAATTAAAAAAATATTTTAAATAAGAATATAAAAACTATTTTTTTTTTCGAATAAGAACCTAACCCTGACTTTTGTATGAAGTTCATATCTCCTACAACGCGGTTTCCTACAACACGGCATTTCCGAGGAACCTAATACCCGCGTTGTAGGAGGGTTACCTGTACTTTATATAGTCGGAGATGCTTCCTTCTATGCGTTGCAAACTTCTGACCAAAATTAATATACCTTTTTTGCAAAGGTATAAAAACGTAATACTGAAACCATTTGGAAAGTATTATTATTTGTGCTTCAGTAATGTTTTCTTTTTATTTTTAATGTTATTCTTCTCTTATTTTTGTTTCACCTTGTCTTCTTTTCAGTATTACTATTATCAATAGTTAATACCAATTATAAATATATTAATTTATATATATATTTTAACAGCATTAAGTAACTTTGTTTATGTACAAGGTATGCAAAACATTTTAAACTATATTGAAAACATAATTAAACCAATTTTATTTCAATTCACATAAAACACAAACGTGTACTTTGGCTATTTTAACATTTAGTTTAATTCCAGCCAGCTGTTTATCGTGGATGGAAATGGACATTATCCACTTATTTGGCTGAAAAAAATTTAACAACCAATATATTTTCCAACAGCTTAACCATGACTCACGTCTTAATGATAAAATTTGTTGAGAATCTTTAAGTTCGCTATAAAAACATTTTTTGATCATTTACTAAAAACTTAAGGAACAAAAACATTTACTACAAACTTAAGAAATAATTAATAAACTTTGTAAACTGAGACAAATTAAAAATTCTTAAGATAAAGTCAATTTTATGAACCAATTTATATCTAGTAGTTATATAATTTTAAATATAATAACGAAATTATTTTCAACTTGTAGAAAGAATCAAAGATCCTGTAACATGTCTTTGACATGACAAAAGACTACAATAAAGAAGGTTCTAAGTTTTCCTGTCTTTAAAGTGACGTTAACCTTTTTTGAACATCGAAAAGACTATTCTTTCGTTTTCTAGCACTAGATTTGACAGCTCTAATAGAGTATCTGCTGATTTAATAGATGCTTTATTTTATTGTACATTGTACTTATGAATAATATGCAGTATAATTTACTAAAATGCGCTAACTAAATAAACTAAACTTTGAAAAATTAATCAATGTTATCCTAGCATTTTTCATTTTCTAGATTTTTCTACTTCTTTTCTTACAACTAATTTACATTTATTGTATTCATTCTTCAATCATAAACTATTCATCTAAACAAGAACATTTATATTTACTTTATTGACTTAAAGATGCTTCTATTTGTAAATTAAAAGTCAAACATGAAATATGTCGAAATATCATTTGCTTCTCCCATTCAAAAAAGACTTTGGCCGATGGCAAAAAATATTTTAGTTGGTCAAAAGTTCAATAAATTGCCAAAACTATAATTGTAATTGAGAGGTGAGAGTTCAAGTTTTCGATCTCATTTATTGACAGTGAATCAAAAAAAAACAATCAGCATTATTTTCATTATATCGGCCAGTCACGCATGCCTTTCGATTTCCAAAGAAATCTTATAAAGATTACTCAATACCCTCGATTTGGCAATTGGAGAGGAAAAAAAAAAAAAAAAAAGAGCAATGCAAATTTTTGATCAGTTGAATTTGCATTTCTCGAAAAGTTCGTGATATGTCAAATAGGCGTTAGAATAGGCCCCTCCTGTTTACCCTTGTCTTACCCTAACCTTAAACCCAAACCTTTCCTATCACAATATGTGTGTGTGTGTGTGTCTGTGTGTGTATGACACAATTTAGTTTGACACTTTAGGGCAATTAGTAGTAAATTCTTAAAATAAATCATCTACAATGTTTGTTTGGCATTTTATTGGTTTTAATTGCTTGATTAAATGGCAATTGGTTAAAACAAATGACTTAAGCAACGAACTTGCTAAATAACAACAAGAACAGAACATCAGAGAACTTGACAAAGGAGTATGATGAGGTGGTACGAGTTGGAAAATTATTATTTCTATGACTTTTTTCTACATATCAACATCAACACGTGTTTTTTTTTTTAACACTTTTTATATTTATTATGACTTTTAATGTTGTTTGTTGTATTTGTATTTTATATTTATTATTTTTTTTTATTTTTTGGTATTTTTATGTTTTTTTTTTCTAACCAGGTCAGCACTTGTGGCTTGTCATTTAATGCAAATTATTTCAGACCATGTTCAGTTACAAATTGGGTTTGCCTACAATTCTTGTTCAATACGATTCTTGTTTAACGCACTTATGTGGGCGTGGTCAAACTGCTATATATAAGAAAACCAAGGTGTAGCCATTGATTTTGATAATAATGAAAAACATTTTCAAAATGTATAAATTGCGTTAAAAAAATTTGCCTTGAACTAAAAGAGGGAAAAACTCTCAACTCCAATTTGAATATACAAAAAAAAAAACTTCTATTACGATAATTTCATTGTTCACTTGAATCTTCATTCATTGATTCATTAACCTCCAGGCAATGGTCAAAATATACTAATTATTGATATGCCCTTTCCACTTAAGATAAGCTCCAACCATTCACCTTATCCTAACCCTTGGACTGCCTACTGTGAACTCAATCAACTTGGCCTCAAGTCAAAAACATATTTCAACTTGTTTTTACTCATTTTTCCTGATTATTGTTTTTTTTTTCTTGTTTTTCTATGATGAGCACTTTCAATTAATTTCAATTCTTTTCGTTATAATTTTCATTATTTGAAAACTGAACTTTGAACCAAAATGTTGCTCAATTTGTAAATTGTATATTTTTCGACAGTTGAAAAACTAAAATATAAAGGGCAACCACGCCCTCTTTAGCTGCCTTGAAAGTAATTAATTAGCTCAAAACTTGAGCTTGTACTTCTTGTACACTTAACCCAAGGTAAGAAGAAGCCAGGGGGGGGGCGGAGTTTGTAAGGGGGGAAAACTCAATTAATTCTCAATAATTGTCTTGCCAAAATGTCAACGCAATTTCTAGGGTGCAGTTCAATTTGTGCCTCGTCATTGTCTTTTTCCGCCTGTTGCACCAAGTGTTGCCCCAAGGCAATTGTCACAATTTGCTTTAATTTATGACAAACTTCAGGTATTTAGATTTACAAACCTGAACAAAAAGACGAATTGTCTAGCAGCAACTGCGAACAAATGTCAATTTAATTTGCTACATTTATTTGCATATAATATATAATATTATTAAATATTTTATTTTTCCTTTTTTTTTTTTGCTAAAAGTGTTAATTAAAACGACCGAACTCAAGAGTGGACCTTTGGGTAAGTGTATGGATATTTGTAGAGTGTTTTTGGAGTGTTTATTGAAATTAAAATATTATAAAGAAATCTCTTAGTAAAATTTTAATGTACTTGGAAATTTTTCTAAAATTTTACAAATAACAAATAGTCCAGCTTCTTAGAGTTATGATTTCTGTTTGTAGTACTTTAATTTTGCAAAGCTTTAAAGATATTTATTTGTAGCTATGGCCATCTTTTAAGACCTTAAGGGTTTTTTAATCCAAATAAGTTGGCAGTAATTAGTTAGCCAATTGAAAAGAATACAATAAACGCGATAAAATGAGAGTACAATAAAACCAGAAAGTAATAAATGCAATCGAAGGACAATACAAAAATCAAAAAAACAACAAATTAGGTTCAGCTTTTTTTTATTTTAAAAATAAAATTGAGAAACTTAAGTTACTTGAGGATGCATTTAAATTGAAAAAATAATAAAAACTAAAATAAATATTGAACATAAAGTCATTCTTTAATATATTGTTCTACGCCATTTTTAATTTGACAATCAGGATAATGATAATTTAAATATATTAAAAAAAATATTTGATGAGAATGAATGAATGATGAAATATTTCCGTGAGAATTGTACCAACTATTCAGATCCTAGAGTCTGCATAGAATCATTAACAAAATGAACGTTCTAGCTGCGTTTTAAATGAACAAGCTTTTACTTAAAAGTTGACTGAATTATAATACTAAACTAAATTTCATTCAGGATATTCTTTATTAAAAATACCCTTAAAAGTGGATTATAAAGCAAAACTATATACTCATATGGCTATTCTATTGAGATGATTTTGAGTTATATATACATTGCATTCAATGCAAGAGTTCTAGTGCAAAATTCGAGCATTACGGAGTTAATATATAATCAAAATGAACAAAAATATATTTGTTTCTGGTAAAGTTCATTTAAATCCGTTTGGTACTTTTTGCGTGAAAAAATAACAAACAGACAGACATATATACATACAAACTTTGTACATATAACAAAAAATCTAGAAAAATCTAGAAAATAGAAGAGTCGGGTAAATATTTAAGAAAAATTGTATAAAAATTGTATAAAAATAAAATACTTTTCCCAACATTCACTTTCCTCTAGTGAACATTGCAGATACAAACACATATTTTTTGAAATTAATTCATATTAAACTAAAAAAATTAAAAGGGAAAACCCTTGAACAAATCAATTTAAGAAATTTAAACTAGATTTAAATTTTAGTGTTTTAAATGATGAATTATTAAATCAATTTAAAAAAATTTATTTAGATTCAAATTTTAGTTTTTCATTAATATACAATAATATACACAAGTTTTAAAAATTCGTGTGTAAAGCAATTAAAGTAAAATTATTCCAATTAAGAAGAAAAAATAGAAATCCTTAAAGAAAGCACATCTAAAAGTATATATTTATTGTGTAATTATAAATATTTCATTTTGCAATGATAAAATTTGATTAAGTTTTTAAAATGTTATTAATCATTGTTATTAAATAAAGAAAAAAAAAGGGAAAATTCACACACAACAAAAATGTTGTTAACTTGTTTAGGAAAAAATTGATACAAATTTTCAAGACAATGAAAATCCTTGCCTTAAACTGAAAGTTAAAACAAAAAACAGTATCCGGCGAATATGAAAAATCATCTTACTTGTTGCTTTAATAGAAGAGACCGGACAGAAGCTACTACTACTGCAACTACAACAACTACAACATTGTTTGTTGTCGGAGTAGATCTATCAAGTTAATAGGCATTGAAAATTTGTTGATAGCATCTAACACGGACTTGTTAGTTTTTTGGTTGCTGTTAGTTTTTTGTTTTGGCTCATGGTTAGCCATTAAATGAAAAATTATATCACTTCAGCCCATAGCCTTCTATTTGATTTTTTTTTGCAAATTAAAAGTCGTGGGAATACAATTTGCATATGCAAATGTGATCGAATTTTTGTTTTTGTATATTTGTTGCGAATTTTTTTTTTTTTTTTAAATTTTGTTTTTTTTCTCTCCTTTTGTTTTTGGCCATTGTCAATGTCGAGAGAATTTTGTAATAATTTGCAAATTTGTCATTTTCAAGGCGGAAATAACGTCGAGAAGAATGGGGGAGAGTAATAAATATATTTATGGCAAACATTTTTATGGCAAATCAAATAACTTAGGCAACAAACTCAGATGAGAGTTTTACATGCGATAAAAGAAGTGCAACATGAATAATGTATAACAAAGACTTAACTCTGTGATCTTTCCTCTATTTCACTCTCTCGCTCTCTCTTTCTAAGCTGGATAAATATTGCTATCTCTTTCTTTGCATTGTATGTTAATTTAGTTAGTTTATTTTATGCATCACAGACCACACACACACAAAGAGTGGCACAGTGTGTGCTATATGTATTCATTTATTTGTATTTAGTTCAATACAATGCCAATGGCTTTATTTTTCAAGTTGATTTCCCCCCTCCAAAAATTCAATTCGAATTTGACATTTTCAATTTAACAGTACTGGCTTTAACTTTGAGCTTGATATTCGTATCATTTGCTTGCATTGCTTAATCAATTAAAATTAATATGCAAATTTGTTGTTACTTCTACAGGAGCCACTGTCTGACGTCTGTCAGTCTTTGATTACTGAGAGAAAATGATTGTTAAGTTTGCATTAAATTAATTGAAATTGTCAAACGATTTGCAATTTTTCCGATTGACAGTTATAAAAAAGTTGCCATTTTGTTAATAGAAAGAAATCTGCCTGATCGGACCTGTTATTCTAGATTAATGATTTAACATATATGCATGTATATATACATAGATATATGCATATCTATTTAGCATAATTAAAAAGAAATATTAACAAAAGCTTTAGTTTTGCTATTCCTATCTAGAAATGCTAAAGTGCAGATCCATGCAAAACTGGTAAATTGAGAACAAAGCATAAGAAACTATTTTTAAAAAAAAAATCATATAAATTAAAATTTGAGATAATAAAATGCTTTCAAAAATATGCAAAAATCAAATTTGGATTTTTGCTCAATTTATGCGTATGATAAGTATACAAAATATTATTAATATTTGATAACAAAATATAATAAACAATTTCTAATAAAAAAATAAATAAAAAAAAAAAGTTTTTAAATTTTTGATATCTTCCCATATTTTAAAAGTGATTTTTTTTTAAATCTCATGAAATATTTTACTTAAACAATTAATATTTTAGCTATTTTGCTAATGCAAATTCCAAAGATATGCAAAATAATTTAAATAAAAATCTAAGTTCATAAATAAGAAAGTCGTGTTTAAAAATAAATTTCAAAATAATTGTTAGAACAGGTTAACTAAAAATAAACAACAATTAATCTATTTATTTGGAAAGATTTGAAAAGAATATGTTTAAATTATATCTTTGTTCAAATTATTATTTATTTAAATTATTTCTAACTAATTTGAAATAATAATTATTAACTATAATACTTTATTTGTGACTTTAATTGTTGTATAAAAACTAATCCAAGTTTAAGCTTAGAAAAACTTTTGCTGAATTCTTTTTAAAAATTTGTTATAACTTTTAAATTTTTGTTTATATTATATTTAAATCTAGTTATATTTTGTTTATAATTGAATTGTCATTGAACTTTCCCATGAATATGAATTTTTGGTATAGATTAAAAGTAAAATGTTCATTTAAATTCCAATTGCAAAACTTGTTCTCATTTGATAACTCACCTTCACTTAATTGTTAAGAATTCTCAGAAAAAAAAAAGTTGTTTTTAATCCAAATATTTAGAAAATTAGTCAAAGCTGCAAATATTGAAAAAATTTCCGTTTTTTATTGACTTAAATAAATATTCCATATCAGGATATATAGCAAATATTAAATACACTTTGTTTCACTTCCTTTGCACCTACACTTCACTTCCGTTTGCTAAGCGAAACTCGTATATATCTTAAAGATATGTTTATCCTCGTTTAATTTTTATTTATTTTTTTTTAACTTTAGCGCGTTTGAGATGCTGTCGGGTTGAAGCCGTTTGCTCCACTGAAACACTTTTTATGCAACCACAAGTAGAAGTAGCCGCAGTCGCCGCACCACTTTAAAAACACAAAATAAAAAACCCGAAGCAAGGTTTCAAATCCAGGCTTCGCGTTTCGGCAAACTTGGTTCGTGTCTACGCTTAAGCAAGGCAAAGAATTTCGAAAAGCGAGCGATTTGCCTGATGTTTAATTCGAATGACCTTTGTGTTATATTTAATTAAATTTGCAAAATATTTAAATATATTATTTTATTTTCTAAGGTGATTCAATTTTGATTTGGGATTACTCTTTGAAGCTTTAGCCAAGCCTTCTAAATTTAATTATATAGCTTATTTATAGGCCTCTAAATCACAATTGATTAAATTGACTATAAATTAAATTTGCATATTTGCCGGTGGCACTTTTTTGTTTAATTTATAACTCTATTCAGATAAGTTTCAATTTTCCAACAAAAATTTTAATTCTTCGTCAATTCATAAACTATTTAAACTATAAGGCAGACAGGCGGGCAGGTTCGAGAGCCTACAATAAAAACAAATTTCATAATCATGTTCCGAGAGGGACTTTTGGTGGGTGGTGGGTGGATTGATGGTTGGCTGGTTGGTTACCTGAGAGGGGATCGGCAGTATTTGAATCGATCGTTATAGAGAGGCATGTCCATGTCAAATACTTTAGACAACGGCAAGTGAGTGTGAATTATTGCACTTTGTATTAACACGACGCAAAGTTTTTGCCTCGTTTTTTGTCATGAATACAGTCTTAAAGTCATTGACAAAATGTTCAACCAAATATGGGGAAATACTTCAATACTTAATTCGGTCTTAAAAGTGGAAATGTTATCCAAGTGTCTTACATTTCACTTCTTACATAAATCGAACTTTAGGTGGGGTTTGCCATAGAAAAAAAGTCAAAATTATTAAATATATATAGAAAGGGAGAAGGCTTAAAAGTATACTTAAGATAATGGGTTACATGGACTATGGCATTAGACTTGTTTGATATGCCTATGCAGAACACTGTATACAAACTCTTGTATAAATATTTTTGTTAATTTTCTATAAGTCTTCGTTAACTCATTTAAATAGCATAAAGCATTTTATAGAGTATATTTTCTTATCATTTAAAGTGTATTAGAAATTTAGTATTATAAAAGTAAAAAAATTTCATTTGATTATCATTTAGTTTTCCATATGCGAATAATAGCACATTGTGTATGACAAATTTATCTATATGCAAACATTTCATATATTAACTAATATAACATCTTTTTATTGTTGCTTTTTTTGAACTTGAACTCAACTTTCAAATGAACAAGTTTTTGTTGTTGTTTTTAGTTAAGCTTATTGTGCAGAATACATACATATATCTCTTTGTTGTTGACAATATTTATTTCATTTATCTGCCTTCTTTTTTGTCTCATTTGTTTGCACTTTCAAACTGAAGCTCCATCATAGAGCAACTTTTATGATTTCCTGTTTAATTTGCATAGATTTAAAGTGTTTTTGGTGTCTATGTTTATATATATATATATATATTTGTATATTATCACCAATCTGAGAATATAACATTGCCTGTCCTTTTCACTTGTTATGGAGTGCGGCAAATGAGTCTTAGACATGCAACACGTTTTACTAAAGGAAATGCCACCAAAGTCTTAAAAGACAAAGGCCATAAAAAATCTGAAAATGAGTTCTCTGGCCTTCAAGGCTTGAAAATCAAAGTCAAGAATTAGTTAAATGAACTAATAAGGAAATAATATATTATTAAGGAAACTGTCATTACCACTTAAAGGAAGCCAGCTCATTGACTTAACAAATATATTTTAATATTTTTCTTACCAAAATACTTTTAATAGAGTCTATATCCATTTGAATATAGCTATTACTATATAACTGTGAAAGACAACTTTGCAAAGATCTTAAAGGGAAATAAATATTGCCATATATAGAAAGATTAACAAGTAATAAATGTAATAAAATCATTTGAGAAAATCTTAAAACTTTTGAACTTCAACATTTAGAAACTTTATACTCAATTATTTGTAGACTAATTTTAAAAACTCATCTCAAATAGGCATTAAAAAATGCTTTTACTATACTACTTACCCTTTATAAGACAAATTTTTACTAATTTCTCTTATGCCAATAATAGTTTCACATTGCCAAAAGTAATATAAGTCTAAGTATTGTCAAAAAAATGTTTGAAATCAGTAATATTTGATTAAATTAGGATTGGCCGCACAATAATTGGAAGTAGAATCGCATAAAAACATAATTTAAAAAAATAAATAATAAATTAAGGTCTCTGATTAATAAATATTTAACATATTGCCTTTTAGAATAAGAGATCTTACATTTGATATATCTAATATACTATAGATCTTAAGATCTTGTAACGGATGTTAGCTAATTTGATCTGATATGAAATTTATATTGTATTGGAATGATTTGCGACTAATGATTGCTTTAATAGTCAAAAGAAATATAAAAAGATCTATTAAAAAACAAATTTAAATAAACAACATATTAAAAAAAACAAAGAATGCAAAGGAATAGAAAAGAAATATTTATCGTGAATTCCACAAAAAGTTTTATATTTGATATGCATATGTAGGAAATACTCCTTAACTATATTTCGGGATATATATTCTTTAATGACAATAGTGTATTTGTGTCTTACTATTTAAAAAAAATTATTATATAATAAATGAATAATCTCTCTTGTTTAATTCTTCTGCGACTGCCTGTTTCAACCGATTTACTCTGACTCTCACTCAAACTGAGTCCTCAATTTATCAGCGTTGCCATCTGTCATGCGTTTTATCCAATCTCGCCACATTCGACAAAGGCCAGACTGTAATAACCTATGCTACCATATCAACGATATATACATATATTTATCTAAATTTGATTAAAGTGGAATTTAAATTAAATAAGCTCCAAACTGAAATATAAATTTAACTGGGATGTAAAATTGAGTTGATTTCTTAAATATTAAGTTTCTTATATAATATACTTCATTATATTCAAGAAATATAGTTTTACTTTTACTTACTCCAAATTGTTAAAAGTTTAATATATCAAAAAGAAAGAACATTTGTAAAGTAATTCCTTAAGCAATTAATGCAATAGTTAGATTTGCCTACTAGATTTTATGTAGTATTGACGTTTGTTTCTTATGATTTTTTATGGTTTGGATTCATTAGAGAATCATATTCTCAGGTGTCTTTTACTTGTTATTTGTCTGCAACAGTTAACTAACTTACCATAGACATTCGCTTTTACTTTGTATTTTATATCGGTTTTCCTAGGCCAGAACTCGTGCTCTTTGGCTGGAGTTGGCCATGTTGCAATTAACTGCCAACTAAACAGCAATTGGCCACAATTATTATTATTATTATTTTTCTATGGTTATTTTGTTTTGCTGCTGCTACTGATGTTGTTGTTGTTGTTTTTGTTGCTTGTAGCAGCAAACATTTTGGCTAGTAATTGTTTTTGCCATGTTTTGCCATTTTTGTACAAGTATGTGACTCTTTGGTTAAGGTCTGGGCGCATTGGTTAAACTCATATAGTATGTTTTTTTGTTTCCTTCATTTTTTTTTTTTTTTTTTTTATAACTAATGCAATTTTTTAGTTCTTGGCTTCTGTTTCCGAGCCATGCGTGGAGTCCGAAACAGAGAATTGATCATGGAGTTAAAGTTGGAGTTTAAATTTGGAGTTGTCTTTTGGCTTCCCGCTTGGCTCGCCAATGACCTTAATTCGCTTAAGCCACTTTATCATTTGGCTCCGCCAATTTGAGGCATATTTTTCACTTTTATTTTTTTTCTTTTTTGAGCTTATGAGAAATAAATTGAAGTAAACTTGGTTCTGGTTTTATTTTTCCAAACTACATACACAGAGAAAGCAGTTTTGTTTATTATAATTATTTAATGATTATAGGCATAATAACATCATTAATTATAGCTTAATTAATTTGTTTTCTTTTTGCATTTGTGTAAAAATAAATTTTTACTTTTTTATTTGTATTCCTCTCGGGTTTTTGTATAATTTGCACTATTTTAACCAGGAACTGCCCATTTACGTTTAAGTATTTTAATACATAATTTTTAAATTTTTAATAAAAGTGCACATTTGACTTACATTTAGAAATTTATAGTTAATAATTTTTGTTGTGTTCTTTATATTTTACTTTAATAAACTAAAGAGCCTCATATAAATGTAAATATTTGTATATATTTTGGTTCATAAATTTTAAACAAAATTTTATTAAAAATGCAAATCTTTGGCCGATCAAGCAAATATTATTAAACAAACAAACAATAGAAAACATTTATAAATTGATTTACAAATTTTTTTACAAACAAAATAGTTATTTAAAAATTATTAAAATTTGGTTTTAAAACGAATTTTATAATTTTCATGTAATAAAAGATAAAAAGATGGAAAAAGAGCAGAACAATTTTTAATTAAATTTATAAATTTCAAACCAAATTTTTATAAAATATATTTTTAAATTATGTACTTAGCTTGTTTTAATCATATATAATGCACTTTGTAAACCCGATTTATATTCCCATTAAAATAAATTTATAAATTTTAATTTCATTCACATTGTTATATGTAAATATAGATGTACATATTTGTATATATATATTTTTTAATACCATTCATACTATATAAAGATATCTCAAAAATATCTTATAGTCAGATATAATAATATTGATTAACATATGTATTATATTGTATATAGAAGTTGAAAAATGTTTAATAAATTTTAAGGTACAGTTTCACATATTTTGTCTGCCTTTTCCTGATCTCATTGAAACTATCTCACTCAATTACTTTCTGAACGATCTCGATGATCGGTAATAATTTACCTCCTCTTTGCTCATCAATGATAATGGGGCACTTGGAACTCATGCTTCTCATCCTCATCGCTGACATACATTCGCGTCAAATCGGAAGCCACCGAAACATTGTCGTTGCTGGCGATGAAGAATCAAAGATTTAGATTTACGTTAAATGGGTAGAATAGCAAAAGAAGAAAAAACTGAAATGAATTCTAAACAAATGTCAAACATAGTTTGTATACTTTTATAGATTTTTTTTTGTTTTTTCTTAAATTGAATAATTGCCCTTCGTTTGAATTGACATAATAATTTATGTGAGACACTGTCTAAAAATGTACAACAGACATTTTTTTTTTTTTTGCTAAAATTGACAACTCTGACAAGATCTGTCAATTTATTTGACTTAAACTTCATTCATAGGCTCATGCAATCATGCACCCCGCCTCACTTCGAACTCCAAACTTCCATTCATTTGCTTGTCAGCACTCACTTGACTATTTCGCTCTCGTAAACCGATGCCACCATAGCACTATATTCCTGATCCAAATTATTGGCCTGCATAAAATGTCCATTGTTTACTTCCAAACGTTCAAACGATGATTTCATGTCCGCACCCACGTCCATATCCTGCGTCTTGGCTGCCTTAGAACCTATTGTTGCTGAAATGCTGGTGCTCATCAGTCCAGAAATTGATAATGACGACACAGTGCCACCACATCCGGAACTGCTGCTATTCTCATTGTGTGCACCCATTATGGGATTCATCATACTAAGACAACCCAAAGTGCTGGACGAATTGATAGTTGAGGTCACTGTCATTGAATGTGAGGCTTGGGAAACAGAAGCTATTGATGATCTACCCACTCCTTCATCAATTGATGTCATGTTAGTGGCACTGACACTGAAATAACAACAAATAGATAGAATGTTAATTATTAGCAATCAGTTGATTATATTGACAAAAACAAATCAATAAATTTGTTTTATTTTATTGGAAGATTTCTATACTTTATCATTTTATGACACTTAAACTATTTAAAATTTGCATTAATTAATTTAAATTTCTTGCAAACCAATTAATTTCGAACCGTTAGTTGCTAATAAAAAATTTAATTATTCTGTAAAATTTAAAAGTTTCAGTATCTCTATTAACTCCAATTAGAGATAAATTTCAGAAATATTAGATTGAACTTTGCAACGCATCTCTGGAAGCATCTCCAACTATATAAAAAGTATATATTCTTGATCATTATGATGAGCTAAGTTGTCCCTGTCCGTCTGCCTGTCTGTCTGGATCAACACAATCTCCTCGAAGACTTTTAAAGCTATGCAGCTAAAATTTTAGCTTCTATTTGTTGCAGGCATTATATATTCTGGAATCATCCCGATCGGATGACTTTATCATATAGCTGCCATAGCAACGATCGAAAATTAAATATCACCTTTATAACTTTGTTCTTTTTCAATCGAATATCACGAGTTTAGTTTAATATATATCTAATATTAAAGTATAAACTGTTTTCCATTTACAGTTCTTGAGGTGGAAAAGTGTTTAAGGTTTAAAAAATAAACCAAATGTTTTTGTTATTTTAAAAGAAAAAAGTTTTCTCTTGTATGTACATTAAAGGAAGAACTTTATAAAATCTTTGGTTAGTTACAATCGAAAATGAGCATTTTATTTACTATATCTTTTAATCCTTTATATTGAAAAATTCAACAACTGTTTTTATTAGAACTTTCAAATAAATTTTGAGTTTGTCAATAAACATATGAAACATTATAGTAAACCGAATGCTGAAAGATTTTGTGATTACAATTAGAGCTTAAAAAGTTAAGTTTCCAAAAACTTTAAACTGATTGAAAATGTTATCAAAATAAAAAAAAATAAGTTAACAATTTATTATCAACTTTTTACAAAAAATCAACTACATTTCAATGCAAAAATAGCAAAAATATTGCAATTTTGATTCTAAACTAATTTCAAACGATACAAAGTTGTATATTGTTTTATTTTATTTTTAGTGTATTAATTTTTGTATACCTTTTTTATTTTTAAACTAAATCAAGTTCTAGATTTGTTTATTTTACTTTATATTTATTGTTTGCTTTAGTTTTCTTTAATTTGTTGACAAGGTTTCTTTAGTTTTGAAGCGAGTTTTCGACAAGTTTTCAACAACTAAACCAAATCCGCAATGTTCAGTAACAGCAACAGTCAATATCATAAGATATACATTGTCTGACCTCTGTGTTATGTCTGTTGTCGCTGTTGTTTCGTTTGTTGTTGTTGTTGTTGTTGTCAGTGTCTGCTGTGCGCACCCAAACGAACACGAAATGAAGTCATCGCGATTAGCACGCGCAGAGCAGCAGCAGCAGCAACAGCAGCAACCAAGCCGAGCATAAACAGAGGCACCGACAGCGAGTCGAATCGAGTATCTATGTATCTGATGGATACGAGAAGGAGTTAATTCAACCAGTGGCAAACTCGCACCCTATATGCATAAATTTTTGCGGTCAGCATAAACCAAATTGATAATCTTTAAAGTCTGAACAGCTGCAAGCAGAAAACTCACTCAATATCTCATATCAATTAATTAGACTTATAGGGCAAAATAATTGAGAGTTAAACATGAGTTAAACAATTGAAATTGCCATTGTTCAAAGTTAATTAAACATTGACATTTTTTAATTTAAATTGATTGTATACACAGTGCATCTTCCCATGAGAATTTTCGGTTGCAATCTCGAGATCAAAGAGAGAAATCTAAATCTGAGCCAGTTTTTTTTTTCCTTGTCATTTACATGTGAAATATTTACTGTTGCTATTTTTCGTTTGTTTTTCATTCTTTGTTTCTTTTTTGCTTTATTTTTTCTTATGTATATTTTTATTTATTGTGCATTTTATGCCTGTATGAACATTGTCAAACAAGTTTTTTTTTTATTTATTTTTTTATTTTTTTGTGTTTGTTTAAGGAAAGTAAAAGTCAAAAGTTACGCGATTCCCAGAGGCGATGGTCAGTGCGTGTGGCGTCGAGATGAGAAATTGTCAAACAAGTTCTTTTGTAGGTTTTTCAGTTTAACTTTGGCCATATAAACAAATAAACAATATACATAAATAACAACAACGTCAAGCCAATATATAGTGCGGTTAGATCATAGGATAAAAATTGTTCAACATAAAAAAGTCAAATAAATTTTATGATAAATTGGAATTTACCATTTGAAGATCACATCTTTTTTTCTTCATAAAAGAATTCATTCTTATTGCAAAATTTAAAAGTTTATATAACATTATTTTGAAATTATCAAATTGTATATCAAATTTCTTAATTAACTTATTTTATTAGTTAATTGACTTAATAAAAAAAATCAATTAATAGGGTCTCATCCTAAAGTTAGAGTTTCTTCTTTTAAAAATTGAATCTGTCTAGAAATTGTTTTAAAAAAAATCAGATTATTCTCTATCTGAGCCTGTATATAAAAACTTAAAAAGACTTTTAAACTAATGGTCAAAAATTAAAAAAAAAAAATTTCAGTGTTGCAAAATCTTTTACTAAGTTTTGCGAAAACCAAAATCGTATAAATGTTTTTTTTATATTTTAAAAAACATAAACTTTTAAAGTTCCCCATCAAACTGTATTTCTTAAGAGGATTTTTTCTTCATTTTATAGTTTGGCATCAAAAAATTTGTAATAAAATTAATACAATAGGCGTCACTTGGAATCATAAAATGGATAAAGGTGGGCACGAGTCATACAATTCGTCGTTTCGACTGGTTTTTGTGGGCGTTGACATAAAGTAATTTACTTTGACGCGGTGCAGAAAATTGAAATTGACATTTTTTTCTGCACATTTGTTGGCCGGCCCACAAGGAAGCCAAAGTCGAACTTAACTTGGCCTGTGGGCTGACATGAGAGTTTGCAAACATTTGCATTGTCATAATAAAAGTTTTAGTAATGGTTAAAGTCGAGGCAGAAGCAGCCAAAAACTTTTAAATTTGACGACCTTCTGCGGTTTTGGTTATTTAATTTTATATCTTTTTTTTTTTTTTTTTTGGGTTTGGCTGTTAACATTTTGTTTTATGGCCCTGCCTAGTGCCAATGGTGTTGCTGCTGCTGCTGCTGCTGTTGTTACTGCAATTTATGAGCAAACAGTTAAAGCAATAAGTGCAACATGGACACCTATTGGTATACAGTTTGGAATGGAGTTTCTAGCGGAGCGTTGAACCACATCAATCAGTCGCATAAATCATTTTAATTATTAAATAAACAAGTTTTTCCAACCACATAGACTGACTCACTGGTTGTAAGTGCTAACAGGAGTGTGAGAATAAATAACCACAAGTACTTACTTATATATGAGCTCAACAGTACAAAGGGTTAATTGAAGCAACAGATCTATGATAAACCAATAAGTTCCCTGACATGATTTTTAAAACAAAAAAACTACTTTGTAATTATATACAATATTAAGAAAATTATATATATATAAATAAGAAATTAGAACCGAAACTAAAACAAGAGTAAAATTATAATGAATCGTCATTAATTGCATACTTTTCCCGTTTAATCTATGATAATATTCTTATACTTTTTATTAATATCCTATACAATATCTCAAATCTGTTTCATTTCATATTAAAACCCCAATCAAATTAGTGCTCATTGTGTTTAAAATTTCCCATAAAATATAATAACCACACCTTATTTTTGGTTCTTGCCATGTTCTACAGTAGTTTTCTAATCGATAAATTTATATAGTCTCAAACTTATCAACATCATCTAGTCACAACATTCAAAAGCAACTCATAAAACTAAAGTTACAAAATGCAAAATGCTGTTTAACATGAGCCAAGGGGACGGATTAGATCGTGTGGGGTCCCCCCATGGCAGAAAGTCCAAAAACTAAAAAAAAAAAAAAACACTCATGGCATATGGGCAATATGGTGACCGAATACGGATGAACATGCGACGGTGAACAGTTTGGCGAACGGTTGGTGGCCAGTTCTAGGTACAGAGACAATGGCCAAGCCAAAAGAGTTGGAACTGAAGCTGACATTTAGACGGCGACAACTGTCAACACACGAAAGTAAATGTAGATTTAAGAGGCCCCAAAAGCCTAAGCTTAAAGTTCATAAATTTTTCATAGCCAAAGAGGGACAGAGATAGAGAGAGAAAGAGCCATTCACAGATAGACAGAGAAAGAGTGTGAGAGAGATAGGGAGCAAAGTATGTGAACAATATGATTATTTTTTATCTTTTATTTTTTTTTTTTGTATGCCCTAAAAGCTGCCGTGTGCCATAAATTTCAGACACGATACAGAGACGAAAGATAGAGCATTGTGTAGGTCAGTTATATTCTTTTGTGACGTCGATATTATCTTATTTTAGATATTAGTGAAAGCAATACCTTTTGTTGAATATAAATCATAAGAATTTAAATCTAAAGATTACTATATATGAAATTAATTTTTAATTTCTTTAGTTTAACTTTGCTGTGTTTTTGTCTTTGCACTAACTAAATAAATCTGAAAAATAGGTAAAACATATTCTGTATTCTAAATATATGAAACTTAATAAGTAAACATTCTTGAAACATGTTGTTTGGCCTATATATATATTGCAATGAAAGATTCAAAAATATAAAAATTTGAGTGTATCTACAACTTCTTGTGTAAAATTTATTTTAAGTTTATCTCAACTTTCAAATTATTATTCATTGTAAAGATTTGATTTCACCTAAAAAAAAGCTCATATTTTTAATAAGAAAAAAATAAAAAATCAATTGTAAAAATCTTTACAATCTTTTGAAATAACCTTTAAATCAAATTTTTATTTCTGCACCTGCTTGCAAACATTGATGACGTAGGTTATGCAAAACAAATGACACGTTGTATATTTCTCAAGAGCTATCTTGTCGTCTCTGTATCGTGAATGTAAATAGTTGTCTTACCAATCGCTGAGGCTTGTCTCCACCGTTAAAGCAGATGCGGATCTTTGATTACATTTGCTTCGCATAACCAATTGCAACCAGTTGGGCACTGGCGGTGTGGGATCAGGAGTATATCTAGAAAAGGTAAATGTGATTAGATAATGGATAAAATTTTAGTAGTCTTCTTCTTTGGAGTTACCTTATAATGGAATTGCAATGCTTGGCCTTGGGTACAGCAAACATTTCATTTGATCCTCCGGGTGAGGCTTGGGCATGTGCCTTTTCTATGGCAGCATCGACTTCTGGTATTTGTGCCAATTCCTCACCCGATTCAATTAGATCAACCTCAAGGCTACTTATCGAACTTAGGGAATTCCTTGGATGATGATGATAGCGTCCAGAAGGACTATTTAAGGCTGTAGCATCTTCCAATTCTCTGGCATCAAATTTTAATTGCACTAAAAGTACAAGAATGAAAAAAAGGAGAAGACGGAGAGAGAAGAGAAGAGACGAGAAAAGAAAGCCACAGAGCATATCGAAATACACCGATTGGACAACACACATAGAGAGAACATGAAAAAACCACACACAAAAAATAATGAAGGAGGAAGGATGATTCCCATAATCAAACAATTTTAGATCCGTTAACTTTCAAACAAAAATCATATTGATACCGGTATATACATCACCTTTTTTTTTTTAAGTATATTTATATATATATACATACATAGACATATATGTATATTGATATTTTTTGAGTGGGGTTGACTTTAACTCACGTTTATCCAAGGGTCCCAGTTTCTTAGCCAAACCGTACATCGTCTCTGGTGTCCAATAATCGGGTATTCTAGCAAATATTGAACCAGCATCAGCTGGCAATTGTATTCCCAATTTGTGTAAAAGTAAAACAAATGGTTGATACAACATTGTGGTAGATTGTTCATTATTCCATTGTACCACCGGTATAGATTTCTGTTTGCATATGCAATGATAGGCCACTGGTTCCATAATAGGATCCGATGGATCTAATTTATTTTTATTGCCACCTTTTAGCATTAATTTTATATAACAGCATTCCAGGAGCAATTTTTGTAGCCATACCAAATGTTGGGATTTATGCTCTTTTATAATAAGATCAAGCAAGATCTAAAATGTATGAAGATATATGTTTATATGTCAATCAAAATGTATTTAAAGACTTATATCTTTTGCTGCATACCTGAACGTCATCTGAAGGCTTTCCGAAAGCACATTCCTTCAACTCAATTCCCGATTCTGTGGTCACCGATGTTGGTGTTGTTAGTAAAGTTCTTTGATATTCAGCATCCTCAAATTTCATAAGATCATCATATTCCAGCAGAGTTATAATGTCCTGAAATAGTAAAAACATATGTCAATAAGTTAGGATACAAATATATATATCTATACCTTTAAAAACTTAAAAAATTACTTATAAGCACTTATTCAAGACAATTTTTGAACTCTTTTTTTATATTCCCTACAAATGTAACTTAAAAAAAGATAGATCAATTGTTAACCACATATCTTTACTATATCTATTGGTAACCTTAAACTTTTTAATATTTATCTCCAAAAGTATCTTTTTTTAATTGTTATATTTTATCTCTATTAAGATCTTACCTGTTGTAATAATTGCTGTATAATGGAAATGCGAGTTTTCATTTTATTGCCATTATTGCTAAATAATTTTACTATTTTTCCCACAATATCATTGTTTTTCTTGCTTTGTACATAATACCAATATAGAGTATCCATTTCTTCCTGTGACCAAGAGCTAAAAAACAAACAATATACTTTTCTTAGAGAATATTCTTAGAATTATATAGAAAAATGATAATCTTACCAAACAGTATGTTCTTGATTGTGTTCCTTGGTCATTTCGGTAAGAGAAGTGGTGGGTATAGTCAATGGAGATTTTGGAGGTGTATTCATAAATTTATGTATAACATATTCAATTAGATCTGACCAATCCTGCAATAAAATTAGAGAGAAAAAGTAAATCTATTAGCATAAAAAACTTTTTTCTTAGACAACTAATACGTACATCGCATAATTCATAGTCAGCCTCCCAAATTCTGGAATATGTCTTCAATATAATCGGTTGAAAGAGTACACCTATTTGGCCCAAATCTCCAGCAATATGATGCATCATTGTGAATATGCAATCGTTAACGAATTCACCATTATTACTAAAATCCTCCAAAAGAATACCATAATAATGCATGACCTCCAAGGTGGCAAACCTTAAACACAATTAAAAGATTTGGAAAATATAAAATGATACTACTCTATATTTATACAGAAAGTATCATACTTACTGGGATATATGTTCCGACAATCGTATAGGCTCTCCACTCTCCAATTTGGCAGCACTATCCAATATAATGAGCAATATATGATTGGTAACAACCAAATCTTGTAGATACTGTTTGGAATGTATACTGGGATTGAATCGTCTTAACAGCAATACAAACAAACATCTCAAATCAGACATATCACTGATCTGTAATTGTAAATGCCTTAAATTCATGCGATCATCCTCACTCAAATGGGTGACTTTGTTGTAGGTTTCAATGGCCTGAAGAAATTCCCTAATGGCTGTTACCACCAAATGCATTCGCCTTAAATAGGGTTTAACATCGCTTCCCTCTTGTCTGGCATTCAATTCCAATTGTTCACATAGGGTTACACCCTCATAGGTGAGATAACTCAAGACATCGTAGGTCAATATAGTATCAATATGTTCCATATCCAATTCCAATTGAGCGGCAAATTTAAGGAAGTATGTAACCAGCCAGAAAAAATGCGATGTATCAATAAGGATTTTCTATAAGGGATAATAAATTAGTACTTATTAGTTATAGTAAAGGAATAGTATAGATTGGATGCTTACCGCATTTGACAGCAATTGCATATGTAGTTCTTCCACCAAATAATTGTAGCCTTTGAGTAAGAAGTCAACGGTAAACTCTTTCAATAAATTGGATATATCATCATCTGTGGGGGTATGCTGAACTAAACCCTTCATATTGATGCTAAAAGGATATATATTTTTAGATATATTGAAGTACGTTTCTAGAAAACAAAACTTACAGACTACTCTTGCTACGTTTCACTAGCTTCTTGCGTCTCAGTTCCTTAGTGTCCTGGGGCGACATAATCGTACGCAGCTTATTTCTTGGCTTGGTATTGCATGGTGGCTTCTGATGTTGTGGTTTACCTTGTGGAACATCATCATCGTTTGATGAGGTGGATATGGATTCTTGTATCTCGCCTTGTGTGCCATAGCCGCAATCGGAGAGTTCCGACTGGGAGGAAGGGCACTCACGTTTCTGGGGACAACATTTCCCTTTGGTGAGTTGAAGTTGTCCCGAATGTGGGGATTTCTGACCTAGTTTTACCGCTGAGATATGGGGCGATGCATAACTTTCGGTAATAAGTTGTTGTTGTTGAAGAGTTTGAGCTTGAGCAGAAGTAGAGGGACGAAGGGAATGCCGTATTGGTGGGGGTTTGAATGCTGTTTCCATTCCCGTTGTAGTTGTTGTTACTGCGGATGTTGTTGTTGTTGTTGTTGTAGTGGTAGTGTTGTTGACCATGTCAGCTGGTTGTTGTTCTTCATCATCATCCTGTTCCTCATCCTCATCTTCATCAGCAGGAACCTGTCGCAGCTCATCGCCAAATTCCTCTATATCTTCCATAGTCTGATGTGGCGGAGATTGTTCTGTAATATCGCTAGCCGCTTCAGAACTATCTGGTTTATCAGCTGGAACTCTAGCCATCGCATTCTGATACTCTTGACCCTTGCGACTAACCTCTTGAAGAGTTGCCAGGGCCACTTGACGACCATCCTTCTTATTATTCCCTCCACCATTGCTGCCATTATCGGAAGAATCAGAAGTTGGATCTGAGGTCAACATGGGACTCGAATCGCCACTTCCCTGCTTGGGCGGTGATGTATTACTCTCATTATCCTCCGAGCTTTCCGAAAGTGAGGCCTCGAACCATAAATTGAGTAATTTCTGCAAAGTGCTTACATGCTGATCCTTATAGATCAATGCTATCAACTGAACCATTGTTACTCCCCAAATAGCACGCTGGGGGCAAGTCATCAGATAGAGCAGCAATTTGTCTATACTCTGTATAAACAGATTCCATAATATTGTATTCTGCATCGATATTTGTCCATGTGGTCCATTCGATTGCATCATGGGCATCACACAATGGCCATGAGTTTCCGGTATATGCAATATATTCCTTAAGAGCAATAAACAATTGTTAATCTGATCGCATTTCTGTGGTGTCAGTTTTGTTTCCGATTCCAAAATATGTTTCATATATTCCACAACACTCTTTGTACTCTTTGAATCAGTGAAGGCCTCTTTGCTCGTATATAGCAATTTATTCAGCTCGAATATGGTATGTCGGCCGACTTCAGTGCGATACATGACATCAACAGAGAATAAACATTCCACTGGGACTGTCAAATTGACCAGTATACGTATTACCGATTCCAAAACGGCATCATCTTTAGCATTCTCCAAAAGAGGTATCAAGTCGGAGCGAACATTCTGACCAAAACCAATGGCACGACGAAATGTCCGCAATGTCTGATCTTCATAGGTAAGCTTATAGTTGATCTCCTCCAGTACAGCTGTATGACGGATATATATACATGATCATTAATCATCTAATCTATTATACAAATGCTTACCCAATGCATTAGGGCTCACGACATAGGTGTCACCCTCCAATGCACCCAAGGATGCAAAAGCGCTGTGCAACTGTGGCGTTGCTAATAACCAGTCCATAACCGCTTAATATAGCCTACTTATTTGACAAACTGTTGACGGTTTTAGTTGTCTGAATTGTTTTTATTGTGAATAATTTCTGGCCACGCATTGTGGTATACACAGGGCCAGGAAAGGATTCTCCTGGTAATGAAAAGAAAAAGAAAAATATAAAACAAAATGCAAGGAGAAGTAAAAACAAGCAGTAAGAGTTTCTTTTGTTGTTTTTTGTAGTTAAATGTGTCTTAATTTTAAATGTAAATGTTATGTAAAAATACTTTCTTAATTATATAATATAATATATATTAAATATTTAATCGTTATTATTAAAATTTTTAATCAAAATGTTTGTAAAGATTTCATGTAACTAAAAAATTTTTTTTAAATCAATCAAAGGACAGCGGTCAGATATTTTTCAAAGTTTGCTTATAAAGTTTCCTTATACAAAATTTAGTAAAAGGACTAGTTAATAATTTAAGCTTTTATATTTTTTTAACAGAACTATTTAAAAATCGTTTAAAAATTGTCTGTTGTTGCTTAAAAAAAAACCTAATATTTATAACTCTATTTTTATTTTCTCAAATATAACTTGCAAAAGTTTAATTTAATTTTAATTTAGGTAATAATTATTATAATAATTTTAAAAAACTTTCTATAATGTACTATAATCGTAAAACTTAACTGTCAAACAAAGTCTCCTACTTAGACCTTTCTATCTGTATTTACTAAAATATTTTGTTATTAGTCAACCGCAATAATTTAAATGGATAAATAAATTCAAACAATGAAAATAATCTTTTATATGTACATACATAAGTATGCAAATATTCTTTTTGAAATCCAAACCCAAAGTTTATACTATTTTTAGCTGCATGTGAAAATATTGTAAATCCTCAGTCAATGCAATGTGCAGCATTTAAAGAACCAGAAAAAAACTTCACACACGTACCCTACTGCCTTCTATATGTGGCAATACACGTGGCCAGGAAGCATGTTCAGCAAATGAGAAAACACTCCAAACAAACTTTGTTTGATTGACGGGACAAGCCCTTCAAATTCCCAAAAGTCACACATTGCCAATATATGTAAAGGTTATCCCAATTGAAATTCAAAGCAAAGTCTTAATCCTCCATTGCACATGTAACCAACGAGTTGCGTTGAAAACACAAGGCACCCGGTGGCTGCATGTGACTTCAACAGATTTAGCTTGAAATGATTGTGTAAACCATCATCATCATCATAACATCATCATCTACTCCATTGGAGAACAATGTTGAGTGAAAGAAACGATACTGAGTTCCTCTGTGCATATTTTTAGAGTATGAATCGGAATCCTTTCTGTTAGCAGATGGCTGCTGGAATTGCAGCCAAAGTTGAAGTAGCACAATGGCGCATTTGTATTTGGCTTTGTATTCAATTGAACCGAATGGGGGGCAACTATTTCTAGGGTTAAACACTTTGAATGGTTATTTTCGATATAAAAGCCATACAAATTTTTGTTATATGACACATAAAAATGGGATTTTTTAATACATTTTTTAATTTACTTATTTCCTTAAGAAATTTGTAGGCTTTAATGAACTTAATTTAAGGCATTTTAATTGGAAAGCTTAAAGATAATTAACAATAAAGCTTTTAAACTGTGATGGGAATATTAAAGAGTATTAAAAAAATTTTTTATTTTTTATTATTGTTATTTTTAAACAAGCAACAGGCTTAGCAGATTTATATCCAAAAATAAGGTAAATCGTTTAAACTTTGAATTTTTAAAAATTCTTTTCAAACAGGCAATAGACAAATTGCTTTATATTTGAAAAAAAAAAATATTATTTTGACCAGAAAATTTTCTAACTCATAACTTAACTTTACAAGGAAATGCAAAATAAGCTTGAAGAATAAAAAATACTCTCTTAGATTGTTACAAGCTTTGCCAAAAGATTCAGAGAGAACTTTTTTGAGTCAGGATTGAAATTTTACATAACTCAAAGCATTATCCCTCTCGATTAACAACCCAAATACCATTTCCGCTCGCCATGTTATGCAAAAAAAAAAGGTGGAAACTTACATAAAGCGAAAGCTATTCTACGCAGAATAAATTGATATGCGCATTGGAAAAGTATTTTCAATCGAAAGAAAATTCATTCATTCAGAGTTTGTAGAAGGTTTTTTGCATAAATCTTTAACAAAATGTACAAATTTAAAGGGTGGAAAACAAGATATTGATTGATTGATATAGAATGATAGATATGCCCCATCTGCTGGCTGTCATTACAACTTTTTATTGCATTTGACAGGCAATCGAAAGTTATGAAATCGTGTTTTAGAAAAATATAAAAGAAGGTAATGCTATCAATTTAAAGACTACCGTAAAAAAAAGGGGGTCTTATCGGTATATGAAAAAGGTTCAATGACTCTTACATAAATGCCTCAATAATGTTCAGTCGTCCGTCATTAATTTATAAATTGCTAAATAATCATAAAAAAAATATTTCTCTTTTCATATATAGCATAAAATTTCTACTCGAATTTCAATTTTTTTTTTGTTTAGTTATATAAAGTGTTAAAAAAACATTTTTTTTTTTTTTGTTACTAACTTAAGAGCATCTTTTGCTTAATTAGCAATTTGAATTAGGCGCAATCTGATGGAGAAAAGCTTTTCTAAGCTTTTGCATACTCTTGACTTGATTAAGGGGCCACGACATAGATGACTGAGATAGGTCGTGTACGTGAGTTATGGTTGTTATGTATATGTCTGTGTATATATTAATATATGTAAGTATTTGTCGCTTTGTACATATATATATATATAAATATATATTATACATATATATGTAATGTTCTCGGCTTACCGGATTTTTGTATTGCTCTTGACAACCGCAAATGGTTCTCTTTCTTGTATTCCACAGTGGTTGAATATTTGTTTTTATGAAGTGAAATTATTTTTTCTATTTAAACAATGTTATATGCCCTTTTAAACTTTTCTATAAAAACAAATATATGTTTATATTTTAAGCACTTTTATATCTTGTAGTCCTTCATTTTGGTATACAGTTTTTTATTATATATTATTTTTTTTTAACACTGATCTGATTAATCGTTTTAGTTTAACATTTTCATACTAATTTTCCGAATTTTATAATCTTCTGTTCTTTGTTTAATTAAAAAATGTATAAAATTTCTTTGAAGAAATTGTTTTAAACGGCAAAGAAATATTAAAAGGGTTTTTTAAAATTTGAAAGGTTTTCTTTAACTAATTAAGAATAGTTAGAAATTTTAAATCCTTTATTAAATTTCGAAACTATTTAAAAACAATTCTAATCTAGAAATGTATATGGGTAAATAAAATATTGTAGAATATTTAGGTATGATTAATACAACTTGTTGTTCACGATTTTACTGAAATACGATATCAAAGAACGTTTTCTTTTTCTAATTCCAAAAAAATATTTTCTCAGTATTCTCTCAATATTTATAATAATAATATTAATTTGCTATTTACTTTATAAGTAATAGTCACCACAAAACTTGATTTACGTAAAGTGAGAGTAAATTTTTAGCCTTTCTCATTATTATTCGAGAACGAAAAAAAATTTATATTAAATTAGTTGTGTTGCACTTTGCTGGAAAAGCTTTTGTTAACTTAAGCACTTTATAGGTTGTTTTTCTCAGTTTGCACAATTTATGTGCATTTCGATTAATATTTTTAAAACCAATTTTTCAAATTGCACAGACAATAGCACAGAAATATGGATATATTTACAGTTTTTTATTTTTAAGTTTTAATTTTTTTTGTAACGCGTATTTGTGTACCGTTAGCATCGAGCGCACAATGATGAATGTTTTTATCTTGCCACTGGTAAAACTCGATTCTATTGCAACGAGGTCGCAGCACCCACCCTCGCCCTTATTCTCGGCACCCACCCAACCCGCAACCCGCAACCCTCAACAGACAAACACACACACACAACACAACTAGCTAATTCACATTGCACATCGCATGAGGCGAAAGCTCGGTACCTCCACAAGTTGTTGCCTCTGCCGGTTATATGTAAGTGTAAAGCTTTCCTTATATTTCAATCTCGCTCTGGTCTATAGAAGCGCTCACGTGTAATGGCAACGTGCGGCACGTTTGTTTTGTCTGTATAACGTTTGATAACCATGAATAACAACAGCAACAACTTAGCGAAGTGCCTCGTTGCTTTGCTGTTTATTGATTCATGGCGATGTTTGGTTTCGTTTTTTTTTTTTTTTTTTTGATTTTTGTAGTCCAACCGGCGGTAAATACATATATATCAGAAAATCACTCAACAGTTGGCTCACTCTCGCTCTCTTTTCTTTGGAGGCTTTTTGCAACGACGCTAGCCACTGGGCTGGGCGTCCTCCACCACGACGCGAATGCAACTGAGCTGGATCATCAGCTGTACTCAACGTGAAATAAGTCGTCGACTCTGATAGTCTCCATTTACAAATGGTATTTGTTACCCGACTTCGGTCAGAATATGTTACTCAATCACTGACTGAACGCATACTTATTATGAACATTAGACTGGCCATGGAAACCCAAAATGTTCCGACTTACATAAATATATTAATTAAAATGAAAATTAATTAATTTATTTGGAACCTTTAAATATAGAAGTTTTGATTGAAAAACCATAAAAAAGTAGATGCAAATCAGTATAATTTCAAAGTAAAGATTTACGATTTCCATTTTTTTTTAACTTTTAAATACGCAGTAATGAAAACTCCAGTCTAAAAGTATTATACATACGATTGTATGTGTTATATATTAGTTATATTTTGTAATGAAAAGTTATATTATCATTTACTGTATAACAATACAAATTGTTTAACAGTAATGTTAAAAGTAACATGAGAAAATATAAAGCAGGTGGAAAGATACTGATTTTTTCCTTTTTTTTATCCTTAGTTAAATTATTTTACCTACAGAATTTTAGAATGTTTACAAATAAAACATAGGTAAAAAAGGTTAAAATATAACTTAATCTTTAAGAATTTAGCACAATTCTTAAAAATAACAGCGACCAACGTAACTTTTATTCCTATTAAACAGTTTTAAAAATCAGTGAAGTCAAGCAAAACTTTGGCAAAAGCTGTAGATGAATGACACAGTCAAGGGGGACAGCCCCATTTAAGTGTTTTCTCCCCCTTCCCTTGTTGCTATCCATTTGCAATGCCAATGTCAATATGCTGATTATACAAGAAACTCAGGCGAAAATGCCTAAGTCAATTTTTATCATTGAGCGCAAAAAAAAAAACAGAAATAACAAAAAAAAGCATTTGTAAATATTCATTGTAAAATACAAAAAGATACTCTCGTAATCATAATTGCGTATACGCCGCATATAACGAACACGAACAATTAAGTGACAATGTTAGCTGCTGCAATTTAATGAATGGAAAATCACATAAATTTCCTTTCGTCCAAGCAACGCGACATACGTTGGCATAATGTGAGCAAAGGACGAGGGTCGCGTGTTTAGACACTTCGGCTGCATGGCTCCCAACGTGTGGGGCAAAGCTGCAAATTGTGAATTCAAAACGAAAATACTTTTTATTGTTTCTTTTTGAAGGATTTGATTCATATTTATTTTTAAACACCACTGTGTTCCTTTATCCATTCTCGGGCATAGCTAACCCTTGAATAAACACCAGGATAGTCCGGTTTGGCACAGCCATAACCCCAGCTGACCACACCTACTAGAACATTTGCATCATTGACCATCGGACCACCAGAATCTCCTTGGCATGCATCTTTGCCACCCTCTAAATAACCAGCACAAATCATACGTTCCGTAATCCCACCATATTTTTCGTACTTTTCATTACACAACTTTTGATTGACCAATGGAACCTCCACTTCACGCAACCACTCCCGTGATTCCAGCAAATTCTGTGTGTTACCCCAGCCACTCACATGACAAGTGTCGCCGTCTTTGAACATTTCGTTCATTTCGGGTAATTGAATGGCTTTCTTGGTGTCATCAAATTTAATCGGATGCTGCAACTGAAGCAGGGAAAAATCATAGTCAACATTTGTAAAATTAAATTGCGAATGCTGAACAATTTTCTGAATCCTTAAAAGTTCACCATTACGTGCGAATTCGGAAGTACCCAAACGGATGCGTAGTCGATCTGCAGTTTTTCCACTTTGAAAAAAAGCAACAAAAGTTTAGTTTTTTGATTTCCTTTCAATATTGATAACAACTCACTAAGTGCAATGAGCTGCTGTTAAGATCCATTCCTCCGATATCAATGAACCACCACAGATGTGACTAGATGTCTGCAGAGAAACCTGGTGCGGAGCATCTGTTATGTTTATCCGATGCCCACCAACTATACGACCATCTAAACGGGGATTGATTGCTATAACATGATCTAAAATTGATCGTGCGCTTTGCCTTTTTACGGGTGATGGTATCAAACAGACCCCACCAAAAATTCCGTAAAAACAACTACTTAAGTAAAGAACAAGAAGTATATGTCGCAATGACAACATTGTGTTGTGTAATTAGACTGGCTTAATTAGGTAAAAACAAAAGTCTTTTATAGGTGCAAGCATGGACCCACCCGCAGAGCTAAACCAAATTCCATGCTGAGACTAAAGAAAAGTCGAAAAACTTATCGGAACTGTAACCTACTTAAGAGTAAAACTTGTAATTAAAAGGTTTTAACACAATTCTTTGTGTATACTCTAAAACGACTTCAAAATATTTCTATTATACATATATGTATGATCATTTCCAAATAAGAAAGAAACTCACAATTTACTTTGGGATTTTTATAATTTATAGTATACAAAGTTCAAGTTCAACTTCTACCAGCAAAAGAAAAGCCATTTCCAACTTCTTAATAAAGTAAATTCACCTTATTTACTTTAAAAGCGTATAATATTTCGCTTATCTTATTGGGTTAAGGAGTTTTTTTTTTATATATTTTTACAAGACACAAGTTCATGAATAAATTAGTTTAGCGCCAACCAAAGATGTCTTCTCCTCTTACTCCACCACATAAATAAAACTTCGTCCAACATCAGTTACTTTACCTCCCTGCACCTGTACGCCAACACGATTCTCGTCTACATTTAAGATAAAGTTGCCTTCGTCCAGCTGTGATTTGCCCGTTTTATAATCTTGGAAACTTGGCAGTTTTCGTGGACCCAAAACAGGGTCCTCATATCGCCAAATTTTTAATGAAGATCCAGCATCCGATTTAAATCCAATGATTTTTGAAAGTTTCTCCCGTAGACTCTGCACTGAATCTCCCTCCGAAATAATGGTATTCACTTGAAACAGGGATGAACGTTCAATGGGATTGATAAATTCCACAGACACATGGGGTGCCACAGTGAAACATATAAACGGTGAACCTGGACGCACTTCTTCGCGTGTCTTCTCGGGAGCTGATGAATCATCTGTGTACTTAATTTCCAGGTTTTCCAACTGTAAATATGATTAAAATTATATATTGGTTCATCTTACAGAAAGTAAAATTTCTTAATTTTGGTTTACGTACATCTAAAGTATTCTTTAGATAATCCAAATTGCTGAGCAGCACCTGACGCTCATCAAACTCGAGAGTAACTGCTAAAGCAGCTACTCCCTTGCCTGATTCTACTTTTTCGCGTATCATTTGAGCAAATGGCATCACTCGTTTCATAAACTTCTTTAACTCTGCCTTTTGTTGCAAAGTGGCGGCAATGATTTTATTATCTGGCAGTGAATTGGTCCTGTTATATAGCTCCTTCATCGTATCTAGAACACAGCATTGCCATGGTGGATAGGTTTTAGCAACCCAAATAAGACCACGATTTGGTTTTGCAATCTGAGCATTCAATGCCTTTTCTTTGCCTCCTTTGGCTTTGACTTGAAGCAAATTTTTCAAGTTCAAGCGGAAGGAATGAGCCGATTCCATTAGATATTCGGAACATAGAATGTCCAGTTCATTAATCTCACCAACTTCGGGCCATTGAGCATGCACTATGGATGTTTTGTTGCCCAACAAAGACCATACATAGTCCGCCATATGCGGACAAATGGGTGCAACCAGCAGGGCCTGACGACGTATAAATTCCAATACCAAATCCTCATGCATTCCTTGGACTCCACACAATTCTCGGTACTTATCGCGTGTTAATTGTAACTCATAGAAACCACTTCTTAAGGCTTCCTTGAACAACATTTTCTTGTAATTCTCATCTGTCTGTCGGGTTTTAAGATTCAATTCACTAAGGAACACTTTATCGTTGAAGGTCTTATTGCCCGTTTTTCTTAAGCCACTTCGATTGGCCAACATCTCTTTGACCCACTCAATGAAGGTATACAGTCTTAGGATCCCAGCATCGGCAGTACTTTCCACAAAATTTGCATCTTCTACACTATCACCAGCATCAGCCAAACATAAGCGCATACCATCGGCTGAAAATTTATCGACTGCCTCAGAAAGGGTAAGGAAGTTGCCGTCAGATTTCGACATTTTTGCCGAATTAAGCAAAAGGTGACCATTAACACGCATGCCTTTAGGCCATTTGGTATCATCGTTTGGCCATATAGCAGCATGATTATATAAACAGAAGGTCAAATGGTTCTGGATAAGATCTTTGCCCGAGACACGCAAATCCATGGGATACCAATACTCAAATTCACGACGCAAAACAGCCAAGTGTTCTTTTTTGATGCTGGATTTTTTAGGCAATGGAGTTTCCTTAAAGAAAATATAGTCCCAGACTTCAGGAGTCATATCCGACGGTTTAATGCCTTAAAAAAAAAAACGACATTGATACAGATAAATTTCAGTTTTTCCTTTAAACTGAGTCTCACCAAATGGTCCTGGCTTTTCGCCACGGAATGTTCCGCCTTGCAACAAATGCGCAACCGTATAGAAGGCCATATAAATGGTTGAATCCGACAGAGATTCAATTAGCCACTGCTCATCCCAGGGTAATTTAGTGCCAAGACCATATGTTCTGGAACAGGCATACTCATGCAGCCAATTAAGGCAAGCCTCAAAATTATTTCTAGCCTCCTCGTGGAAGGTTTCCATATCCTGCAAGATTTTTGTTGCCTGTGCACGCCACTCGGGTTCACCATAATTAAGATACCATTGATTACAAAGGGCGACAACACATTCATCAGCGGAACGTGAAAGAATTGTCTTCTCTGGCTCATAGTAAATATCAGCTTCTTTTGAATCAACTAATTGCTTCTGCAAATCCTTTTTAATGTCTTGAATTTTACGACCGGTATATGGACCAACAAGCATAACGCCATCATAGAAACCTGAAAAGAGAGGATAAATTTAATGGATGTCACTATATATGTTTGTCATCCCTTACTCTTTAGATAGCACATCTCTTTGGCTTCAGCAAGTTTTTCCTTATCGTTTTGTGATTGAATTTTTAATGTCTCATAGGCATGGACAGCACACATATTACCTAAAGTGGGTACTTCAATTATTGAAATTGGTTCATATGGCAAAACCATTTCATCTTTCAAGCCATATTTTTGACGGAAAGCCTCCTTTTTCTGAAGATCCACCAGTGCAGCATAATCATCCGGAGAGTCAGAAGGCACAGACGTAACCACACCAGTTCCTTTATCTTCTTTAATGCTTAACATGGGCAGCGTGTATACGACCTTATGCTGTGTCAATGGACTACTTAGCGGGACACCCAATAGCTCTTGCCCAGTAACCTCCTCCAAAACTTCAATTTTGCCTTCTACAGCTGTGAATCCCTGATAGGTCATGTTACGTGCCGCACGTCGAGTGCTCACCCAGACTTCATTATCTTTATTTGTCAGCCAGGCGATGTACTTGATGTCTGGATGGAGCCAGCAATTTGTTTGGCCATACATAGTCTCTGGACGAAGTGTGGCAGCCACGAAATAAACCTGTTGCTTAATGTTGCTGCATAATTGGCAAAAATTTGATAATTCAAAAAAAGAATTTAAATTAATTATTTTTATACCTCAAAGCCTTGGGCTTCTCCAACACTTTCATCTTGATTAATGTGTATTCCTGTGGTCCAACTCCTTCGCCTGTGGAACGATCATGATCCATACATGGTTGCCCATCTTTTGGGGAATAAATTGTATAACGTTTGCCATACAAAATCTTGCCCCGTTCCTTGAGATGAATGAATTGCCAGCGCACAAATGAATCAAAGTAAGGGTTTGCATCAGTGGTGATAAATGTACGACGCCAATCTACATGTACACCAATACGCTTAAGATCCTCCACCGCCAGAGGCGGGAAATAGTTCAGCCAATGCTCAGCATTGGCAAAATCTTTAATTTCCTCATTTTGTAGACCAAGACTCTGCATGATTTGCCATTGATATTTGGCTGCTCCGGTCTTAGCTACTGCTTTACTTTTTTTGCCCTTAGATTTATCCTTGGGCACTTCCAACGATTTCGTCTCGACTGGAGTTTCATCTACAGAATCTGGAAACTTTGGTGGATAACCGAATTGCTCCAACTCCCGCTTTAACTTATCGGCACAGGCCTTAATCGGCATGCCTGTGCAATGGAAGCCAAATCCCCACAGAACACGTTTTCCTTTAAGACGATTGTACCGAATGGCGAACTCGGACTTGGAAAGGGAAAATGTGTGCCCCAAATGCAAACGACCATTCATATAGGGAAATGGGAACGTAGCAAAAAATTTCTCCGTCTGCTCTTTCTTGGGTGTTGTGGGGGCATCTGCCTCATGAACATGTTCCAGTTCCCAGCGTGCTTGGACTTCACTCTCAATTTTTTGTAAATACTCCACCTTAAAGGTGCCTTTACGTTCAACGTTGGCCGACTGCGTGACACAAACCAAAGGGAGATTGCATCAGTTACCAGATGAAGGAGGCGCGTGGCAAGTAAAAATTGAATTAAAATGTAACAGCAGAATTTTATTTTACCTCTTATATCACACTCACCATTACTGTAAGGTTTTGTTAGCAATTGCTTATAACAATTACTTTATTAAAGTACCAAATTTAAAAGACTACTCTAGTTGCAACGTGTTTACCAAAAAGCGGCCGCTGAAAAGAGATGCAGATAGCTGCTTCTTCTTTTGGTAGTCGACCACTCGATAAGTTTAGAGATGATAGACTAAACAGACGTTAAAAAAATATTTTTTAACTTTTAAAGAAACGTGTTTATGTGTAGTGTTCGTTCTTTAAATATTTACAGAAAATTTAAGAACTTACACTACGAAAACAAATATTGCTTAATATATTAACTAGTGCAATATATATATATATTCATTCACTTCCCAGTCACATGACCTTCCAAGGCCCTTATCCACCACCTCTAGCCCGGCTGCGGACGATAAATCGATACTTTAACCTAGTTAATTTTTTTTCTTGCCTAATTAGAATAAATTTAGGCACACTCACTTTCTTACCCCGGCGGACTACGAATATTTTCACCTATTTAGTTTTTTAGTTTTTCATTAAAGTAAATATGAGGCCATTGTATGCATTTTTGTTGCTGGCCCTATTGTGCGCCTGCCAAGTTCGTACAGAGGGGTTCGAAGATGCGAATAACGATGACAATGACTTTGCCGAATTCGAGGATGATGATGACTTCGTGGAGGCCAGTTTTGAGACATCACCGACTGCCGAGAATGCAGAGACTTTAGCAGCAGGAGGTAGAGATGGTGCTGGAGCAGGAGAAGCTAAGGTGAAACAACCGAGCAGCAGCCGTATTGAAGCGGATGATGAAGAGGATGGCCTGGTAGAGGATGATGACGAGTTTGAGCATTTTCAAGATGATGAGGAATTCGAGGGCTACGATGGTGGCGATGGGGTTAAAGAACCGCCAGTTGATCAAAAGACAGAACCCAAATTGAATATACCTAACATACCTTTACATTTCCGTACTCATTGGGATTCCTATTGGATGGAGATGTTGATGGTAGCTGGATTGTTAGCATATTTTGCCAATTTCTTTGCCGGAAAGGCTAAAAATGCTCGCCTAGCCCAACTCTGGTTTAGCACTCACAAGGCTCTATTGGAAGACAACTTCGCTTTAGTAGGCGATGATGGCAAAGTGGAAATTGAGAACTCTGGCTTGATTAAGGAGAGTGAAAGTCTTTACACTCTATGGTGTTCTGGACGCACTTGCTGCGAAGGCATGTTAGTGGAATTGAAGATGATCAAGCGACAGGACTTGGTTTCATTAGTGGCGGGACTTATGCGTCCCCAGCTGGATCAAGCTCACATTAAAATTGAATTGACTAAAAGTGTAATGGATGCATTTGTGTTTGCAGTGGGAACCAAAAAGACTATTACCAAGGTTTTCAAAGAATACACAGATTTGGTAAGCAAAAGCCCAAATATTGTTACATGAATTTTGACCCACTTTTTCCTTTGCAGAGCAAATTTTGTAGTCTAGCCGCCAAGCCGGAGGATCGCTACAATGTTCCGAGTGGTTTTGCTGTTCTCTCTGAAATACCCGAGGCCACATCCTCCATATTGGAGCCACGTGTTATCACTGCACTTAATAAATACCAAAGCTATATCGATTACCTGCACATTTCGGATCAATTTAGTGGACCCATCCAACAGGAAGAGGGTCAGTCAACCCTGAAGCAGCCAGAAACCAAAGCTGTTCTCTTGGCTGGTTTTAATCTGCCCAAGCATGCCGAAATGGAAACTATTAAACCATTGTTATTGTTAATATTTTATCTAATGGAACGTTTAAAGACTTATCGGATGTCCAAGGAGGTAATTACCCGCATTTGTATCCACTTTCAGTCCATTACTCTTTTTATTAATCTTTTTAAAGGGCAAATCCAAATCGGACAAAAATCGTCTACGTGTTGAGGAAGAATTCCTGAAAAGCACCCATGCTGCTCGGGCTGAAGCTGCTGCTCAGCGACGTGAAGATAAGCGAAAACAGGAAAAGGAGCGCGTTCTGGCTGACGAAGATCCCGAAAAACAAAGACGCTGGGAAATGAAAGAACAAAAACGACAGGCAAAAAAGAATGCTCCAAAAATGAAGCGTTTGGCTGTCAAATCCTTGTAGACATTTCCAATCTAGGAAGTAGAACTACACCTGCTCCCCATTTCACCCTAAAACTATACAAAAGCCATTTGTAGTTGTTCCTGAAATGCCACAGAAAAGAAATAAAAGCAATATTTATATATATTTGCTTCCTATGGAGCGCAAAAAAAAAATCTCTAGAAAAAAAAACTGTTGTAAATGGGATTGAATATATAGAACAAAATATTTTTAATCTGTTCAGATAAGATTAAACATGTGGGTTATTTGGATATGGTCGTTATCAATTCGAAACGCACCAACTATTAATGCTATCCAAATGGAATCTTTATTACTTACATAATCGAAAAAAAAAGTTGCAGAAAGATTTATCTAATTTGCTATCATCTGATATTGAATGTAAACTAGATACCGAAATTAGGTTAACGCCTTTTCTGTTAATTCCGTCGATGCCCTTTTCATAAAATTACATAACACTACGATTTATGACGGAAAAAGATAATATTAAATGTATGTATATATAGTTCTGTACAAGGCAAGAAAAGGATATTTATAGATATATCAATGACAATTTTTTTTACAGTTATAGTGAATTTGTGATCAATAGTTTTAAATTTGTGTTTTGCACTCGGCTTAGGATCATCTAGCATTTGACTGGAAAGCAATTCTCATTGGACACATAGGCAATATGATTGCGTAGTGTTTTGATTTGCTTCTGGGCGGCATCAAAGCTGTAGGAGAGTGTATTCAACTGTCCCTGCATCTCGCGTATCACAGCCTCACGATCATTGACCGACAGCGAGGCGGTAGCACGACATTGAGCCAATTCCTTTTCAAGACGATTGATATGGTCCTGCTGTTGGCCCTTGATCATTTCGGCCCTTTCTTTGGTGCCGGCAATAATCTTGGCTGATTCAGTGCGCAGTGTGTCCAAATCGTCTTGTGTGGATTTCAATTGCTCACAGAAAAGATCACGCTGGCGCAGTAACTCTTCCAGCTCATTGCGAGCTTGCGACAATTCCATTTGGCATTGAGTCAACTGAGGCCGCAGATCCACTGAGGCAGGAGCATCCAATTGCGATTTGCAGGACTTAAGCTCCTTGCAGACGACCACCAATTTGCTCTGCATCTCATCCTTCTCTTTACACACTTGTGCCAACTTAAGCTGTTCGTTCTCCAACAATTTCGGAAAATGAAGTAGTTCATTAAGCTTCTCCTGAAACTTGGCACGAATCTCCTTAACTTCGGTGTTGATTTGCTGTTCGATACGTTTATTGTTCATATTAAGCTTTTCTAGGCTGACACATTGCTCCTCGACCTTTTGCTGAGCCAATAGATATTTGTTGCGATAATCCTCCAACTGTTGAGATTGTTCCTTCATAATACATTTAAATTCCACTTGCTCTTCCTTCAGCTCATTGACACGAGCGCGCAAGAGATTCAACTCGGCAGCATTGGCATCGCCCTCACCACCTTTTGCCTGAGCACTGTAACCACCAATTCCCTTCATGCTAAAGTGGATGAAAAAATAGAATGTAAAACACCTCTCTTATTGGATAGGGATGGATGCTTACCGGTTCTGTAGTTCCTTCATTTGACAATCCTTGCGCTGATATTCGGTTAGCAAACGAGTATAATTTTCCTTCATTTTCTCATATTTATCTGCCTTTGTATTCCGCTTGCCGCCACAGATGACCAATGGATCTGGGTCCTCAGGACAAGGTTGTGCTTGTTGTTGTGGACACGGCGAACCAAAGGTATCTTCTTCACTGGGCTCATCTTGATCTTGGGTTTCACAGCGGTTAACATCTTGAAGCAACCTTTTCACAGAGCTCTGCATAGAGAAAATGCGACGTTTTAGCTTATCCAGAGAGTCACTTTTTGGGCAAGGAGATGCAGCTTTTGCTGGCGATTGACGCAACTTTTTCGATTTTGGTGGTGGTGGAGGTGATGCCATACAACTGCTACTGGTGCTCTGTGATTGACCAGCACCCGCACATGGACTGCAGATGTTCTTGGATTGCTTGGAAGCCTTGGAAGCCATAATAGCACAAGCGATTTCTTCCATAGCTTTTTTATCCTCTGGACAGGCGTTCTTCATTTTTTGCATGGCTTTCTGCAAAGCCATCAATAAGCGATCCTCTTGGCCACTGGGACCACCGACACCAGCATCACAGCTAGATCCCTGCTCCTCACTGCATTCTGTTGCTCCTGAAGCCTGTGCACCGCCACAGGGACCAGCTGTACACACATACGGTGACAAATTATCTTCATCGACAGTGGTCACCATAGTCAATTCTCGATAATGACGCTGTGTACCGAAATTTTGCAATTGCATTGCTCGATTAAGCATCATTCGCAATTTAATATTCTCCTGCTCCATGCAGATTCTCAATTTCTTAATTTCACGCATATCATTTCGGGACTTGCATGGCATGCCGCACATATCCATCACCTGAGTCTTAATGTCCTGTATAAGCTTATTTTGGCAATCAATTTCTTTGATCAGGGACAGATACTCCATGTACATGCGCTTGTGTTCTGGATCATCGGAAGACTCGCCAAGTCTTGAGAAGAGATCATCCTCTTGGCCCTCTTCCATGCCGCCCGCCGCTTCATGCTCATCCAAAGCAACGGCCTCATCTTCATATATATATTCTCCTTCTTCGGTATATTCCGTATCAGCCATATTTAATGCTTTCTTTGCTTGATTTGTGAGATCCGATTTAATAATCTTTAATTGCTGGAAAATTTAATACCTTTTATTATTATGCTACTTTTTAAGATTTTGCTCAATTTAAATGTTAAACTGCGAATTTTTTCTGGCACATAATCTAAGAATTTTGTTTTACTAAGTACGGAAACGAAATGTTTTTTTTTTTTGAGACTAAAGCTGTTGTTCAGTTCATAAGAGAGTAAATAAAACTAACTATCCATTTGAAAATTACTTGACATTATACCCAAATGATCAGAGAATGGCTTACTTTGATAGCGGAAAATGAAATTTTCTACAATTTTCAACAGTATTTGGTTCGATTAGAATCAGAATCAATCTGAATAATCGGAACTGATATAAAAGATTATATTTTCTAAGAAATAAAAAAGATTAACAAGATTTTAAAATTACTTCATTTCGCAATAAAATAATCTATAATTATAATTTTCTAATTTTATCGTAATTTTTATAAAGTTTTGTTTGTTAAGTTTGACAATATCAAGATATTTGAAAATCAGGATAGCTTGTAAACGGATTATTATACCCTTGTTTTTATTCTAGGCTGTTAAGTACGGTGGAAACTATTTTAATTCTACGGTGTTAAATATGGTTGAAACGGAAAACCAATGTTGGTTGGCCTTGTATTTTACGTTATTTTATTTTCTATTTACAAAATATTCAAAAATCTCTGGCTTAATGGTTTTTAGTTAAAATTAAATAAACGGGGAACATATATTATTAAAAAATATTTTGAGTAAAATTTTAAATAATTTTCAGTAATCGAAAATGTGACTTGATTAATTGATCAATTAAAAAAATTCAATGCAATTCTTACCATAAAAGAATGGATTTTCAATTGTCCTCTATTTCCTAGAGTAGGCCTACGCCAGTAATTTCGTTTAAAAAAAAAAAAAAATAATAATAATTACAATTTGATCGTAGAGCTCAAGTAAATCTCAGTTTTCACTTTCCATTTATTTCGGTTAACGTATGTGAAACATTGTTTTATATAAAAATTTTCTGTTTCAAGTGCATAAATAAACAAAAAAAAAATCCACAAGAAAAAAAACTCAAGACGAAATTTTTGTAGCCAAAGTTGCTATATATATATATATGGAATCGATGGGACAAAATTTTGACAATTCGGAGACACAAAAGGAAAAGAGTGGTGGAGATCCCCAACAACAGCAATGGCAGCAGCCGCCTGGGGAGAAAAGTAGCTACTGTAGTCTCCACCAAAATACGTCATCGATATTGATGAGCGGACAAGACAACGCATCCAGTTTAACGCTTATGGGGCAACGTATTAAAGATCATGAATTGGAGGAAGAGCAGGAAAGCGAAGACACCATCGGTATTAGAAGAGAGAGCGAGGGTAATGAGAAAAAAAGACGAAAATCATCTATTAAATCGGATGAAATTGGTCAAAAACTAAAGGAGGAACTAAGCAAATATAAGCAAGAGCTAAAAGAATATAATGAGACAACTAAAGATCTGGAAGAAAAATATATGAAAATCAATTTTGAGCTTAATGAGATGCAACAGAAGCATGATAATTTTGTAGCCAAACGAGGACACAGCTCAGCCGAGGATCCCGATGAAAATGACGATAGCGAACTAGATCTTAACGGATTATCTAGATATTATGGCTCTTCCACAAGTTTGTGCTCCGAGGATGGTTCTCTTAAGGGCAAAAATTGTCAAATCTTTCGTAGTAACAGCAGTTTTATGACTGTCTTATCCAGCGAGAATACGAAACAAAGGCACCGAACGAAGAGCAAATCTAATCTCTCTGCCCAGGCGATAAATCAGCAATTGGTCGAAACTTTGGTTCACCGTCAGGCAAAACGTAAGAAACTTAATTCAATTGATGAAGAGCAAGTTTCTTCCATAAAGGATGTCTACAATGTTTTAAAAGATGTGATTAATACTTCAAAGGAACATAAATATAAGACTGATCGTGAATTGGGCGAACTAACTCAATTACATTCCACCATTAAGAATCTCAAAAGTGAACAGATGGAATTCCAACACATCATTAGGCAGCAACAGGATCGCATTACCGATTATCACTCCCGTTGCATCAAAGCCCAGGAGATAATGAAAACCCAGAAGCATGAGATCGATAAGCTTCATGTGAATAATAAGCAATTGGAGTCGAGTATCTATCATGATATTGACACGCTGCGCTCCAAGATTGATACAAAATTGAAGAACTTTTCCCATTTGCCACAATTAATGCGGGATGAGCATACAAAATATGAAAAAGTCATGCGTGAGAATTGTTTGCTAACGGATAAACTGCATGTCCTTCAACAGGAAGCCAATCAATTGAAGGTAAAAATTGATGAATTAGGTCGTCGCAAATTGGTCACCATCAATCGTCTCAAGGCGGCTGAAAGAGATTTAAAAATCTTTAAAAATTACAATACAGCTTTAAAGACGGAGAAACGCCGTCTCTCCGATGAGCTATCCTCCGTTAAAGAGCAATTGGAGTCCTTGCAGGCGACAAGTAAACGGCAACTCACCCGCTATCGTGATCAGAGCGAGAAACAACGTCGCGAACTGCAAAAGCGTATATTTGATCTTGAATTGAAATTGAGCCGCAGTCAGAATTCCACTTCAAGTCTGATTCAGGAAAGGGATAGCCTTATCGCTGAGCTGCAGACCCAATTACATACGTTGGTTCACAACTTTGAGGTGTCACAAAAGCATATACGTGTCCTTCGACGTCATATTTACTCCATGACAAATTCATCAGGTGTCGGAGGTGGTGGTGGGGCAGGAGTAGGAGGATGTGGTGTAGGTGCAATGGGTAGCTGTGGTCCAACCAATTCTCGTCGTCCCAGTGAGGCGGGCATCGTTCGTTTAACTCCACTGGTTAGCAACAGGAGTGTGCCACGGCTAAGTAATCCCCGTACCCTAAACAAAAGCAAGTAACAGTGACAAATTTCAGTTACTGGCGTCCAAACAACTTGATCATATGAATCTAGACTCTTAAGTGCAGTGCAGATGCATATCACCAAGTTGCATAGATGTTTCAAACTAAATGTGTTCCGTTTGTTTACTACTCCTAACTAATGATAATTATAAAAATTAATCGTTTCGTTTTTTATAAATGATAAGGTTTTTTAAATTTTAAATAATAATTTAGTATCTTTTAATGGGTGGTTAATATTAAGTTTTTGAGATTTCCAAAAATTAAGTTGTATCACATGAATCACAGAGAGGTTTTCTTGTCTTTTCAAATTTCAATTATTTTTGCTGATCTCACTCTATTCCAAGTAAGTGCATATTCGAATTGGCCGTAATGAAAATTAGTAATCAAAATCATTCATATGTAAACAATTTGATATAAAAACACACCTCAATAACAACAACAACAACTACAACAACAGTGAAAATCGCACAACTTATGCGCTATAAGTATAAACAAAATTTCCACAGCCACTTTTGGATTTTCATCTGTGCGAAAAGTGTTTAATAAAAGAGAATATAGAAGGAGAAGAGGAGAAAGAGAAGGACGAGACACAACGATGTCGATGACAGCGTCAGTGTATATACATAGATATAGGAAGCAAAGCAAAGAGAAGAGAACAAGCTAAAAATATATAACACAAAAAGAAATCTCGGAGAATTAATTTTTGTAGAAAATTCAAAATTAAAAACTACGGGAAGCCAAAGGTGCCAAAGAGTGGCAGTGCCCCAGCATCTCCTTTGTTGTCGTCCAATGTGAGGGTCGTTAGGGTTCTCAGTTTTATTTGGGCACGCGACGCGAACGGTTGGCACAAGATTTCTATGCCGTTGAAATCATGATGACGAAGTGCGTCATTGTCTTTATTTTCTTGGCCTCTTATGGGCACGTGCAGGGAACAGCTGTTAATAATGACGACTCCTCCATGTCATCATCTTGCGTCATACATGCCACTCTATATAAAACGCCGGCCAAGGGTCGAAATCTCGATTGGGGTTTACCCATGGACATCGATTGTTCAGGAAATAATACGAAAAGCCAAAAAGAACAACCCTTTGATTTATCTGCAAAACGTGTGTCTGGCAATAATCATGTGAACTTGGATGGTCGTCATACTCCGGCCTTGGGCTCCACTAGTTATGGTTTGGAATATTTGAATAATTGTTTAGAAATGGAAAGTCTTATTATTGAAAGATTTAAAGGTGATACTACATTAAAAATAGAATGCATTGGAAATGGTTCAATGGACAAACTAATTGAAATTACCCTAAAAAACAATGAACTGGGTTTCCTTTATGGCCAAAGTTTTGAAAAGGTCAGTAACCTGAAAAGTCTTCACCTGATTCAAAACTCTTTAAAATACATAGAACCCCTGGAAAATTGTGATAAACTGGAGGCACTTGTAATACAAGATGAAACTGATCTAAATTTAAAAGATTCTCAAATCTTAGAGAATTTGGAAAACTTGCAAAAATTAAGCTTAAAACACTTAAAGAAACTGGAAACCGATTTCTTATACAGTTTACCAGACCAACTAACTGAACTTTCTATAGAGGATGTAAATGTAGAGCCCTCCGAATTATTTTTGAAAACGAACTCATCGGCGATGATTTATTTGAACATAATTAATTGTAATTTAACCAAATTCGGTTTAGAACAATGGCATTCGTCTCAGCTAACCCATGTAAATTTTAGTGGAAATCACTTAAATGATTTTTACTTGTCCTTTGAAGAGGGAAACTCCTCTCTTCTTTCCCTCGATTTAAGTCGAAATAATCTATACAACTTACCTAAAAAATGGTTCTCGAATATGAATCATTTAAAGTATTTAAATTTAAAGGAAAATCACTTACATCAACTTTCTCTAAGAGATATACTAAAGTTAATGCCTTTAAGTCTTAATTATATGGACTTAAGTTGGAACAATTTCATGGATCTCAGAGATGTGAATAATGTAAACTTGCAGCCATCTCGACAATTGCAAATACTGATCGATAATAATCCATGGAGTTGTCAATGGTTACTTAACTTTAGCCATACACAACCGCAATTATTTCGAATATTTCAATACTCCAAATTTATATCACAAATTAATGTCAATGGTCTTAGCTGTAGGCCAGAAGAACCCAAGCCTAAAGAAATATTGCGCCCAACAATATCAGAAGACTCGAACTACACGTCTTCCTTTGTACCTCATGCTCATCCTCACTCGAATGTTTCCACTTTTACCGTGATCTACGGCAATCCCATGGATTACCATCGCAGTCAACGCTCCGGTGCACTAATCATAGTCTTTATGCTGCCTCTGGGAATTGCGCTCCTGTTTCTTTTACTCTATCTATATCTCCATTGCGAACGCCTATTCCATTTATCCTACTACTTGTCCAGTTTCTCTTGTTTCGGCATGACCAAATCGTCAAGTCGACCGCGATTTATCGATCATGTTGATATTGTGCGTTATCCCATGGCCAATGGAAATGGAGATTGTGAAACCGAATTAGTTCCAGATGGCTACGAAACCCCTGTGAGTGGTGCCGCCTCTATATGCAATTGCTCGGGACAAAGGCAATCGAATTGCTCAAGAACTCACCATGTCACCTATGAAACATTACCCTATCAGCTTTACTCGGAAATAAAGGAGCCGGAAGAAGATGAGGATAGCGAAGGCAAAGTAAAAGACATTACGCCGGGGTCTACAGCGCCTATTTATGATCATTTATCTTTTGTTGAGAAGGAGGAGACTTTAACTTCGACAAAGCGAAAGTTGGAGCAGGATGCCTAAACTTATATTATTAGTTTCAAAATTAATTCTTAGTTACCATTACTTCAGTAATTATAAATAATTTATTAATTTACTTATTTCATAAATTATTATAGGAGAGTTAAGATACTATTCTAATGCCGATTTAAAGTGCCTTATTTACAAAATCTTTGATTACTACGTCAGTAACCAGTAAATACGATTAAATTACAAATTTAAATCAATTTACTAATCTTAGTTCATGAATTGCCTTTGTAAGTTTGATTACTTTAAAATGTTTGATTAAAACACCAAGAATTGGTCCATAAATTTAAAATAAACGCTGTCAGACAAAGGAGAAATATATTCAACTATTTATGAATGCCTGATACAACGAAATTGGTTTTTAATTTAACAATTACTGAAGTGATGGTATTATAAGAAGTTGGATTTGGCAATATTGTTACATATTAATGTTTTTATTAATTTAGCTTTTCGGTATATATTTATTTGTTTACTTTAAGACTAATTAAAGAAGTTTCTGTTGTTCTTTTTGTATATAATTTACTTTTTTTTCGTTTATTTTTCATTTAGTTGGCTTCCGAGAACTCACCACAATACGCCTGATGATATTTGGCTTCAAATTGTTCGAATTGAAGGGTTTTATGTCTTCATTTGTTGTCGCCACTGGCGTCTCATTTTCTTTAACTTCGGCATCACAAGGATTCGCATTGTGCACGATGGGCTGAGAAGAGCTAAAGGTGACCGCTTTATTCGAATCATTGCCAAAGATATTGCGTTTGGTAGTTAAAATGGAACGATGGTCCTGATTGCATTCGTTCCCCGGAAACAAGGCCTTAATGGGTGTACCTTTACGCAAAGGTTTGGCAGGTGAAATAATATCGTTTTCCTCACTGTCGCTAAGCTGAACTTTATGGAACTTTACAGGAGTTCCGTTTGCATTATGTTTTCCTTCGGGAAATAAATCCTCATCCGGTCTAACTTTTATTTGTAGTCCCGGACGAAGTTTAATGGGAGTACCCTTTTGTTGTGGCTTAGAAGGCAATGTCAGTAACTCTTTAAACTCTTCTTCATCGTCTTCTATTTCATTTGATGCACTTTCAGAGGGGACAACTTCGCTTTTGATTTTCTCAGATAAGTCGGGAAGGGCGCCATTTGATTCCTCTCCTGTCTTGTTGTCCGATTGGAGTGCTTCTAAGGGCGTTGAATCTTTTTCAACTTGATTTTCCTTTTTCACTTTATTTAAGCCAACTCGTGATCTGACTGGTGTGCCCTTTTTTACTGGTTTGGCTACTGCTGTATTCTCCCCAGTTATAGTTAGATCAAATGATTCTTTTTCTTCCAATTGATTTTCATTTAAAGGATTCTCATCAGTCGTGGGATATACATTTGTAGCCTCAATTTTGGGTTTAATAGGCGTATCTAAAACAATTATTTCATTTTCCACAACTGGATTGTGTTTTTTTGGTATAATACGAGGAAGTGCAGCCTTCTGTTCCTCTTCTTTGATCTTAAATTCCATAGCCTGCATGGGTTTAAAAGAAACTTTGTGCTCCGTAAGCAAATTCTCTCGGTCAATAATAACGCAGCGTGACTTCAAAGACTCGAAACGCCACCTATAAAACGAAAATATATTTTATTTAAATTTTCTCCATTTGACTTTTTTTCATTCTTTTTGTTACCGTGCCATCTGCTGTTGAACATTACGCATCTGTTCCTCCAGAGTAGCCGTTTGTATGCGCGTAGCATGTAATTGCGACTTCAGATCATCAGTTTCGCGTCTAAATTGTGTGAAGGGATTTATATTAACTTATATCAACTTAGTCTAAGCTTAGATCGAAATATATAACACAATGGGTGGGTAAGTCACAGAAGGAAAAATTTGTAACTGGTAAGACTTAGCAATTGCCTGCTTAGCATTACAAACAAATTGCTCAGACAATTGGGTACTTCATACTTGCAAAAGTCCATCATGGAATCAAGCCAAGTCACAGATTTTTCGTTGGCCAGGTCACGTAAACGCATTTGTGTTAGATGCAACTGTTTTTCCAGATTATCATTTTGCTTCATCAGCTGGCGAACCCGTTCATTTAATTTAGCTTTGAAAGGATTTATGGTGAATTAGATTTACACTTATTTATATAAATAAATAGGTTTTATATTTACATTGATAGGTACGATCTGCACTGCAGAAAATGGTACTACAAGCCTGCAGCTCCTCGTGCATTGCCATATTCTCCCTCTTTAGGCGACGAATTTCAAATTTGCTTTCAGAAAAGATCTTTTTCATATCCAAGTAGCTTTTTTTTTGAGCGGCTAGTAGTTGTTTCATGACCTGACGCTGATCATCGACTTCGGCGAACAGTGAATTACCCTTTCGATCTACAATGTAAGGAAATCAATCTTTAGCTCTAAGGATGGGCAGTAAATGCAGCAATAAATAATGATATACCATTTTGGTCAGGAGAACTTGTTAGCATGGCAATTTTGGAATTCGCGTCAACTAGCTGTTCCTGACAGCTTTCTAACAACTGAATTTTCTCCTCCAGTTCATCTCGTTTGGAATTAAGATTTTGCTCCAGACAACTAACCTGATCTTGAAGGATTGCCACAGTTTTCTATGGGAAAAGACAAGTTTAGTTTTGTTTTAACAATTTGTTTTAATTGCTACTTGCCTCCCTAACGGCCATTTCAAAAGTCTGTTGCACCTTGGCCTCTTCATAATCCACCAGTTTTTGCATTAATTCGGAATTTTCCAGCTCCAAAACACTAAAGCGTTCCTGGAATTCCCTATGAAGATGGGTTGCCTGCTGTGCCTCTCTACCCAATAGATCCTTTTCAGTTTGCTTAAGTTTAGTCTTTAATTTATGCATTTCCTCTCCTTGGCTATCGTAATCCTGTTGCAGATTTTCATGTTCTTCAAGAAGATTTTTGTATCTTTTCTTAATTTCCTCCAGTTCATGATGCTCTGCGGCAGTTTGACTATTTGGATCTGTACCTGCTCCACATCCGCTTAAATGCTCAAGTTCTTGGGTCAGATAGGCTTCGGCAGCCAAGGCCGTGTCCAAATTTCGTTTTAATTCGTGAATGCGTTGGGCATCGTCCTCGCTCTGTTGCTTAAGCTGTTGATGACGAGTGTGTAATATTTTATATTCCTCCACTATGTCTTCTGTGGTAAGGGCACCCAAATCTAAATTAATGCTCATTGTTATAAGAATTGCACAAATTATAAATTAATAACAAATTTTTTCAAATGAAGTGGGAAAGTGACGCTAGCGATGGGGAAATCAGAGTATAGCGATCGATAAGTGAATGTAAGAGGTCACAGTTTTGTTAAGTCACACATTCTAAAGCTCACCTCTAAGCAGTACAAAACCTTATGACCATCGGTCACACTAACAGCTGATTTTGGTTTTAAAAATTTAGTGAAAAATCTTGTTTACTTTTTTTAAAGATGTTAACGGATTACTATAGTTGGGTATATCCTCATATCCCAGAGGATGTCAAGTAATATTGTAGATTTCTACATTTTATTTTTTACCAACCATTTATTGTATTTTCATTTCAAATTTTTTAGATGCGAACTTTTAAAGTTGGGGGATTCCTTAGTCGTAGTTGGGATATTGGGACGTTCCCGCAACGCACACGCCAACAAAATGAAAGCATTTGGCATGAAACCAAAAAATCACATCAGACATCATCAACCAAACGACGGTCAGATTTTGTGCTATTATAAACCAGACACTTCGACCTTAATGCTTCATTTTGAAACATCGTGGGATGAGATAATTCTTAGCAAACTTTTGCTGGATGAAAAGGAGAAGTTTGACTTTGATCAGTTTTATGAGAGAACCCGAAATCGGTTTATTCGCCAAATGACATTGGCTCTCCATGTATGTCATATAATTGTCTATGTGGAGACAGCCCAAACATTCGATGTGAAATTGGTAACAATTTTTCAGCTTTTAAAACAAGTGAGAGATCAGCAAATCATGCAATTTGCTCCCCTGCTCCTTATGGATTCTCCCATAAAAGGTAGTGGAAAAGAAAAATGTCGCCTATGCACACCAAGAATTCTTTTTCTCTTTGAGAATTATCCTCACGATGAGGAAAAAACTAAGGAAACAATTTCGTCCTATGAATTTCAAACGGAAGATGCCATCTACCAGCTGCTGCGTCATCATAATATAGTTACCAACAACTCATCATCTTCCCTGTTGGCTTTGCCCAATAATAAGCAATTTGTTTTTTATAATGCTTATGAAAATTTGCATCCAGATCGGCTGCTTCAGGCTATTGATACCTTAAATCGCGCCATTCGCAAGCCAGACCTTAATAAAGACGAGGAAGATTTGGAAATTTTGGAATTATCCCCTTTTGAGGGTTTTGTAAAGCCTTTCGGAAACTTTCCCCCAAGTGGGTCTGTCAATATAGAATCAAAGGACGATGAGAAGCAATATAAACAGGATCATACAGCTTGGCATTTTTTACAACGACATGTGCAAGATGCTTTACAGAACTGCTTCGATGAAGGCTCATTCAAACAAGGACCACAGCATGGACAACAATTCCAACAGTTAAACATCGATGAATGGCATAATTGGATGGCCAATCTATATAAATTACTTATAACCAATGTTGAGGACTTAAGCTTTGAGACCAACAATGAAGATTATGTAAGTCCCCAAACATAAATTATATTGTCTGTAATATATAAAGGTTTCTCTTCACAGCGAGTATATCTACGAAGTTTCGATCAGAGTTTAAACTATGAAAAAAAGTACGTTTTATCTAACTAGCGCTAGATATTATTTTAATTCTTTGTCTGGTTTAATACAATTTTTACAGGTTCTGGCAACATCTTTGTGAATTGGGCCTCAAGAAGGGTATTTCCTGCTATAAACAATCTGTTCCCGCTTTCTATGGTCAAGAAACACACGATAAATTGCTGGGTGAAGCTATTTTAGCCTTTGAGGAGGATGGTCGTGGACCACCATCAGAAGCTGCCCTGGCTAAATTATCGGGAATTTGCTTAAAATATTGGCAAGATGGACGGCAACAATGCGAACAATTAAGTCTTCGTCGTCATCCTTGTACACAAGCCAAAGAGGTTCCACATGAGAAGCACGCTAGTGGAGTAATCCATGTATCCAGTTGCAATTGTGGTAGGACCCAAGGTAGACGTGAGGATCCATTTACCTTGAGGCAAGCGAATTATGAATTCTACGAGTATATGGCCCAAATATGCAATCTTTGCGTTAAGGTCAAACAATATCAGTTTCCAATATTTGAGCCATCGGTCAGTGATTATAGAGCGGCAGCATTTGAAGCGGCTTTTCCATTACTACACGGTGGTAAAAAGGAAACGGATGAAGGAGTCCAGGCAGTCGATGCTGAAGAGGAAGAACAGCTAACTAATGGTTGCTCACAACCGCCATTATCGGCAACTTTTGGTTCAGATTTAAATATGTCCATTGCCGATTTTGATGTTTTACTTGAAGGATCTCAAGGAGAAGAGCCTGAGATTTCATATGGGTCCGGCGACGACGACGAAGAGGATACATCGTCTGCCACAATTGAATCTTCTGGTTCCAATGCTGAAAATGAATTAATTTTGCAATTTAAAGGTCCTCAAAAGGCTACCAATGAAGAAGAATTAGATGAGACGGGAGCCGTTGTCCAGACGTCAGAAACCCTTTTAAATTCAACCACAGAATATTTACCCGGGTTGGTTCATACTTTCAGTAATCCTAGCCTGCTGCCTCTGTTTCCCAGCTGGTCGTTAGCCTGTGTAGGTCCAAGTTCCATTTACAGCCATAACACAGGACTTCAAGAGCATTTCCAAAGTGGATTCCTTTCTGGAGCAAATTTTCTTTTACCTTGGGATGTTCATGTAAGACTAGTACAGGCCCACCAGAAACATCAGCACCAACTCCAATTGGGTAAGAAACATTTGCAACGCTATCGCAAAGCCCATTTATCTGGCGGCGATCGTTTGACCTTAAAGATATTTGTGGGCTTTGAGTATGAATGCTCCCGAGGTCATCGATTCATGATGTGCAGTCCGGAACGTGTGTTGCGCGGTGGTGCCGATATCGAGAGAGATACATCGCACAAAGTTGTCCATCAGAATATGCCACTCTATTATCCCTGCCCTTGTCGCAGTCAATCCAATTATTTGGCTCAATTGATGCGTATTCATGTGGTCACTCCCAAGGCCCCAGTCAACATTATTCTTGATCCCAGGGTGTGCGTTGGTCAATACACTTTTACACTAGGTACTATTTGCCCGCCCCGCCTATCACAGAGTGCATATTGGATTCTTCGATTACCCTATGTCTATCAGGGTAATGATCATTTGTTGTCTCCACCCCAGAAATTGGAAACGGATGATTCATTATCTGGTGGCTATTTGTTAGCTGGTATGTTCGGTGTGGCCGAAACAGATACCACCACTTCTGCCGGCACCAGTTTGGATTCGGCAGGCGTTTCAAATTTTATGAGAATATAATTAATTATTGTTGCTAAAAATAAAACAATATTTTGATAAGGTAACGGTTAGTGTAATCTCTTCAGGGGGTGCTGCTTTTGGCGGCGATGAGCAGAGCGCATAAGGTTAATCATTAGCTTAAAACTAGCTTAATAATGGTGCACATACAAGGCAGCTTAGAATTTTGAAAAATGCTTATGAGTATACCATTACAATGTGAAAAGGTAAAATGATATCTCTGGTCCTACATAAATTATAATAATTATTGAAAATGTATAAATGTTTTTTTTTTTTTTTTTTGCAAGTTGATTCAGAAAATATTTCCATTTTTGACTACTTTGTAAACTAAACAATTGATAAAGTTCTTTGAACAATGTTACACAATTATTTGAAAGAGTATTTTTGAATTGCTAATGGCTTTTGTAATATTTAAATCAGTTAGAAACTAATATTCAAAAAGATATTCGATATATTGAATTTGTGGAGATAAAAGATCACAGATCACTCTGTAGATTTTTAATGAAATATATTAAACAAATACTTGTTGCTTTTGAAATCTAATAAAGAATCAAATTTATATATTTTTAGGAATTGTTAATAACCTCTTCAATATGTTTAGTTTTTGAATTATTTAACCAATTCTGTAGATCAGAAAATCAGTGTAAAAGATTATTTTGAGTTCAATACTTTAATTATAAAAGTATTGATATACATAGATTCTATATGAAATTATAATACTTTTCTCTTATCTGAATCGACTTGCGTCTCTTCCTAAAACATAAATATATATATATATATATATGTATATATATATAAATATATTTGACTGGATTGTTCTAAAGTCCGCAAACAAAATTTGTATAACATAAAAACTAAATATAAAAAAGATGAAAAATAATTTCGTATAATAAAATTCGGACTTAAGAACAATTCCAAAATAAATGAGTACTAATTGATAACGAAATCTATAATCTCTAATTGGCCTCTTCGGTGTAGACCTCTTCTTCGGCAGCGTAATCATCTTCAGTAAAATCCCCGCATACTTCTTCTTGATATCCTACATCCATATCTGGCATATCATAAAACATGTCCATGGGCTCTTCGCCTGCCAGTTCATCTTCCTCGTCCTCTTCGTCCTCTCCAGCTGAATCCTGCTGCATTTGTATCAAAGATGGAACCACTCTTTGTGGCGTCAACTGTTGGTTGCATTTAGTGTCTAATTGTGGAGGATTAGGTTGTGCAAGAACAAAAGGTTGTGCAGCAAGGGTTGAAGGCATAGGCATCTCTTTCATACTATTTAACAACTGGGCATGTTCTTGGGTCACATGCAAGGCCAAGGAAGTGGCATCTGGATGTAGTGAACCACAGGCAATGCAAACCAATGTTTCCTTTGGCTGAGGCGGGGGCTGTGGCTGCAACTGCACTATCTGGTTTGGAGGCGGTTGCTCCTGGGTTTGCTGATGATTTTGTATGTGTTTGTTCAGATAAGCTTGCTGGCTATAAGATTTGCCACAAATAGGACAAGGAAATGGCTTCTCTCCGGCATGTATTTTCATATGGACGCTTAAACTAGAGGCTTGGGTAAAGCACTTGTCACATAATTTGCACTGAAATGGCTTTTCGCCCGTATGGATGCGCATATGAATATTCAAACTTCCTGATTGAGTAAAGGAGCGATCGCAAAGATTGCAGGTAAATGGCTTTTCTCCCAAATGACATTTCATATGCTGCACTAGCTCCGAACTTGCGCGGAATGCCTGCCTACAGATGGCACACTGATAGACCAGCTCCTGGGTATGCATCAGCATATGTTCATCCAACAGAGCCTCCGCCTTAAATTCCTTCTCACATTCCGGACAAATAAATAATTCCTCTGGCGTTGAGTGCGTCTTTTGGTGTAACAACAAGGACGAATAGTTAATAAAACCCTTGTCGCACTGGAGACACTGATGTGGCTTGCGTACAGCATGGGATCTCATGTGAACCATAAGACTACTCGATTGGGTAAATGCCTTGGGACATAATTCACATTTATATGGTTTCTCGCCGCTGTGAATCCGAATATGAGTATTCAAACTTCCAATATGGGTAAAGGTCTTTTGGCATATGGAACACTGGAAAGGCTTATTGGTTATATGGGAGCGCACATGCTTAGATAAGTCGCCGGCATTAAGAAAACTGGCCTCGCAATGAGAGCATTGAAAGCACTTTGGCTGAAGTGTCGTGTTAATGGCAGGATTAGGAACCACACTGCGGCGACCCCGGCGTTTAGCATTTACCATGGTGGTTGACAAAGGCGATGGCGGCTTTACTATTACAGGTGCCACAGGTGGAATAGCTATAATACTCATTTCTGGTTGTAGCAATATAATGGATGTAGACTCTCTGGGATCATTGATTTGTAAATGAAATTCATTGGGCTTGGAGCTTGCAATAAGTCCTCTTAAGGGTTCAGTTTTGGAGGAATTCGAATTGGTTGAATTTGAGTTAGTGGTGGTGGGCAGAGTTGACGATGAACTCTGACTGGAAGTTGTGGAAGAAGAGGAGCTAGAGCTACTAGTGCTTGAGCTTTCATCGTCGTCATCATCATCGTCAGATGAATCCTGCTCCTCTGTAGAAGAATCGGCACTTTCGACTGATTCCGTAATCTGCTCATTTTCTTGTAACTCACAAAGCGGTTCAAATATCCAGCTATAATCCTCCGATTCCTCTTCACAATTGTTTTCTTCCTTATTTGCTTCCTGTTTACATTCCTCCTGAGGATGTTTGCTATTCATATGCTGATATAATGCCCAAGGATTAACAAAATATTCCGCACAGCCGGTACAGTGGAAGGTTAAATCCGGTTGACGGGCGGCCGCTATCACCTGCTGCTGCGGCTGCTGCTTATGTTGCGCCGGCTGTTGAACATTGAATATCGGCGTTATGGTTAACGGTAAATGATGATAATTATGCTTTAATTGTACGGCCATTTTATCAATGAGAACAAACGAGATAGCTATAGACAAAGACCTGTAACAATAAAATGCTTATGAAATACATATGCATTGTTAAAAATCAATTCCCCTGACTCTCACCTCTTACTATCTATTTATGTGTATATACTTATTCATATGTATATATTTATTGAGTTGTCTTCAGGTGTTTTCTTACTATGAGTTCAACATGGTTTTTCAACTTTGCGTGTAACAATACTTAATAAAAATCATTCACTGTTGCATTAAACAGCTTTTTTTTAACTATTTAACTTCCATTTGTTATTATAAATTTGTTGAACTTTATTTTGAAGTGAGCTCTTACTCATTTTGTTTGTTTTTCGATTTTTTTGGCCAACTATTCACCAATACCGTTAGATGGGGTTATCGTGGTAAATAAAGTATTTGAGTGTTGATACTAAATGTACCTGTATTTCTTTATACTTAATTTTATGTTATCTCAAAAACGAAAACAAAACAAAACTGAACAAAAATTCGTCTCATTGAATATGTTGTCTCCACACTGAGTAAATACTCTCCACATATAAACAAATTAATAAGTGGCGTCCTTTTCGTCTATCGATATATATTTTATAGTATCGATATGATTCAGCAAGCTTGATTTAAAATGCGAAAAAAATTTATTTTCCATTAGTTTTATTTTTAGATCCTTCTAACAATAAAAGCTTATTATCCACTCCCATATGATGATATAAATTGTTACTTACTAAAATTAACAAGTTTTTTATTTTTAAACCCCGTTGTCTATCGCTAAACTAGTTTGCTAAAATCCCACCACTAATATTTTCGTTTTGGTATTATTTCACTGCACGGTTACACTGACAGGAACCGAATATTGAAGAATTCTTAATCAATTTAATATTTTAAGTAAAATATGACAGAGCTATTAATTGATCCAGATATTCGTGTTTGGGTGTTCCTGCCCATAGTGTTGATCACTTTCTTGGTAGGCATAGTGCGTCATTATGTGTCCATCCTGATATCCACACAGAAAAAGGCCGAGTTGACACAAATTCAAGACAGGTAATTAAGGGGTGAAAAAAAGGGGGGGCAACATGAACGAACCTATAATCGAATCAACTTACTTGCTCTTTTAATACAGCCAAGCTATGATCCGCGCTCGCTTACTTCGTGAAAACGGAAAATACTTGAGTGCCCAATCCTTTTCGATGCGGAAAAATTTCTTCAATAGTGAGGAGACAGGCTACTTCAAGACACAAAAACGGGCTCCAGTCGCACAAAACTCATCGGCCATGTTAACGGACATGGTGAAGGGTAACTTTATAAATGTTTTACCTATGGTTATTATTGGTGGTTGGATCAATTGGATGTTCTCTGGCTTTGTCACCACAAAAGTACCATTTCCCTTGACACTACGCTTTAAACCGATGCTGCAGCGAGGCGTTGAATTGGCCTCCCTAGATGCTGCTTGGGTCTCATCGGCCTCGTGGTATTTCCTTAATGTTTTTGGTTTGCGTTCGATTTACACTTTGGTATTGGGCGAAAATAATCATGCTGACCAGACACAAGCCCAAGCAGATGCCATGACTGGAGCTGCTATGACAATGCCCCAAGATCCAAAAGCAGCCTTTAAAGCGGAATGGGAAGCTCTAGAGATAGCAGAATACCACAGTGCCCTAAAAAATATCGATGCGGATATGTTGAGTATTGCGACAGCCGGAAGTCAGTAACGAAAACCATTGGAATATGGTTTTAACGTTAACTTTTTAGCTAAATTACTAATTCAAATGTAACAAACAAAAGATTTTGTTAAAAAAATATATATGTTAGTAGGAATGGTAAATAACTAAGCTTCCTTACTGAAATTTCGTAGCGGGATTGGTAAAATTGGTTTCTTTTCAGACCACAACAACTATGGCCCCTACCAACAACGTTTAAGTTAATGTAGATGTTTCCAGTTCAAAGGTTAACAAAATTCATTCAAATTACACTTTAATCAATAAGACTTTTAATTTCGTTGACATCTACTCTCAATCTCGCTTCTGTTTTCTTCAACGCTCGTTTTTTGGAGTAAAGCAGTCAACATAAGAACAAGAAAATTAAAAACAAGAATAAAATGCTTAATAATAAGCCTCTTCAGTAACCTCAGTTTGGGGTGGTGAAGCCTCTTCCGGAGCCGGAGATATAACAGTGGCAACTTGCTCTTGTGGGCCAGATGCCGAGTGGCCAGGTGACAACGCCTGTGGAGGAGACGTCGGCGATTTCTTGACCTCTACCGAGGGTTCGCCGTCCATTTCTTGATTCACATCAGGGTTAGGCGTCTTCATTTTGGCATTACCGCCACGAGCCGTGTTAAGTGGTGACGGTGGTCGAGCTGTTGGTGGTACTTTGAATTGTTTTTCGGGTTTCTTTAAGTCCTTAGGTTTGCCCATTAAACGGTAATCATTTGGCAACTCCGCCTCTGTATAAAGCTTATCAGTAAAATAAATGCGTCGAATGCGTACATTTGCATGTAGCTGCAAAGAAACCGTCTCCAGATAGTTTGAACCATAGGCTCGACGAGTGAAATCAGCTAAATTGAACTGAATTTGATTCCAGCCTGGTGACATACCCATTGGCATGGCCGTACAGAAGGGCTTAACAGAGGTTTTACTTTGGAAATTTGATACACGAAAACGTCGCATAAAACGTTGATCGTCTTGTATCTAGATAAACGAGAAAATTTAAACTTAACCACAAGTTTCCTTTCTTAATAAATGTTTCCATTGCCGATCATTTATTTTAAAAAACTTACCTTAACTTCAAAACAAAAATATTTATGCATGTTCTTTATAAGTAATACCAAAAATGGCAGCTTGATTCCTAATTGCTCATTACATTCGCTGGGACAGTGTATAAAAGTGGTTGAAACATTTGATCCCATAATTTCAAACACTAAAGATTTAATATCTTCATCGTAAATGCGCTTGATATAACCATTTTTCGTCTATACAAAACAAGCATTATTATTTATCGAGTTTATTTTGTTATAGAACTGCATACTCACATAGGATGACCATTTTTCTAATGGTGAACTGCCCACACTATACAGAACCGTTAAAAATCCCTGTTGATAAGCATTTCGAAACATAATGCACAATATTCGTTTTATTATATATTTAGTGTTTCGTATATATTTTATATTTAAAGTGAAGTCTGGGAATTGAAAGAAAAGCTACAATGAAAAGTACAAGAGTACTAGATTGACACCTAATTATAGAACAGTTGTATGTTACCCAATCTAAAGGTTATGGTTTGAATCCTGCAAGGGATTCACATGGATGAATAGTTTTATTTTTGATGCAGCAAATAACATATTTTTTAACCTCTTTATATCGGCTTTAGTGTCTTCTGTAGCTGTTTGATTCCCTTCTCCTTACTTGGCTACCCTTCTGACATTTTAAATATCGAAATTTTTAAATAATAAAGAAGGGGACCAAATACAAACTGTTTTTATTTTATGATAACAGCTTAAAAGACTAAACATCAATAAGATCACCAAGAACATAAGCTATTTAAGCTACTCATTTTATTTTTGTCTTAGACAACTTATATTGAAAATAGTTATTTAAACAACAAATTTCGTTAAAAGTCATTGGATAATAGTCTGAACCTTTTATTTCGACCCTCACAATCGATAGTAGCTATGATTTTAAACTGTAGACGTAACTTCAAGTTTAAATGCTGCAGCAACGCGTTGAATTTGCCTCCCTTGATGCTACCTGGGTCTCCTTAGCCTCATTTCCTTAATGTGGTGATAAGATATCTAGAGATACCAGAATAGCACAATGCCAACCGGAAGTCAGTAAAGGGAACCACTAGGAAGTGGCTTTAACGTTTACTTTTTGGATGAAATACTGATTCAAAAAATCGAACAAGGAAAATGATTTGGAGATGGCAGCAGTTAGGCTGCCTTACTGAAATTACCTAGCGGGATTCGTTAAATTAATTTTCAAGCCGACCACAACAGCGATCCCTTCCGCAGCATTTAAGTTAATGTTGATATTTCCGGTTCAAAGGTTAACAAATTTCATTTAAATTATTCTTTAATCAATAAGACTTTAAATTTCGTTGACATCTCTAAATCTTGTTACTCTTCTCTTTAACGCTTGGTGTTTGTCAACATAGGAACAAGTAAATTAAAAACAAGAATAAAATGCTTAATAATAAGCCGCTTCAGTTTGGGATGGTGAAGCATCTTCCGAAGATACAGCAGTGGCAACTAGCTTTTTTCGACCGGTTGCCAAGCGGCCGGGTGACAACGCCTGTGGAGGAGACTTGGGCACTTTTTTGAGCTGTAGCACAGGTTCGACGTTCACTTGCTGATTCACATCAGGGTTAGATGACTTCATTTTGTTATTGCCGCCACTTGCAGTGTTTCGCGGTGACGAAGACACTTTAAGTTGTTCTTCGGGTTCCTTTAGGTCCTTAGGTTTACCCATTAAACGGTAATCATTTGGCAACTCCGCCTCTGTATACAGCTTATCGGTAAAATAAATGCGTCGAATCCGTATATTGGCATGGAGCTGCAGAGAAACTGTCTCCACATAATTGGACCCATAGGCTCGACGAGTGAAATCAGCTAAATTGAATTGAATTTGATTCCAGCCTGGTGCCATACCCATTGGCATGGCCGTACAGAAGGGTTTAACAGAGGGTTTACTCTGGAAATTTGATATATGAAAACTTCGAATAAAACGCTCATCGTCTTGTATCTAGATTAGAGAAAATAAGAAAATTAAGCAAAAGTAAGCAGTTAAACTTAACCACATGCTTTTTCTACCGATTATTAATATTGGAAAACTTACCTTTATTTCAAAACAAAAATATTTATGCATGTTTTTTATAAGTAATACTAAAAATGGCAACTTAATGCCTAAATGCTCCTTACAGTCACTAGGACACTGCATAAAAGTGGTTGAAACATTCGATCCCATAATTTCAAACGCCATAGATTTGATATCTTCGTCGTAAATGCGTTTGATGTAACCATTTTTCGTCTAACCAAGACTGTTATTAATATTAATCGAGTTTCTTTTTTTACAGAACTGCATACTCACATGGGATGACCATTTTTCTAACGGTGATTTGCCAACACTATAAAAAACCGTAAGAAATCCTTGTTCGACATTGCGATACATTATGCAATTTTTGTTTTATTATATATTTAGTGTTTCGTATAGATTTTATATTTAAAGTGAAGTCTGGGAAGTTATAGGAAATCAACAAAAAAAAGTACAAGAGTACTAGATTGAGACCTAATTATAGAACGGATTGTATGTGACCCAATGGGCACGCTCCTGTTCCTTTTCAGTTTTATGGGATGTGAATAGAGACTTATAGACATCCGTAGCTTTAGGATCTTTTGCCACACTGAAATCTGTTTTCAAGCGTTTTAAGTCGGGATCCTGCATGGGGTTTACAGGGATGGATCGTTTTATTTTTGATGCAGCAAATGAAGTTGAAGGCTTTTCAAACTTCGTGTTCACATCTTTAACCTTCTTTTCCTGGGCCTTTGTGTCTTCCGCAACTGTTACCGTTTCTTCGTCCTTTACTTTGCTAGCCTTCTTATCTTTCTTTTTTCCTTCTTTTCTTTTAGCAGCCCTCATTTCTACTTTTACCTTCATTAGTTCTACATCTTCTTCATTCCCATTCAGCACTATTACGTCCTCCACAAAATATGGTACTTGGCATAGAGGACAAGTACTAGCAGTCTTTCCTTTTATCTGTTTCAGGGCTCGCTCCGACATGACACAGCCACAACTCCAAAGGGCCACAAAACGAAATTTTCCCGACATTTCCAAACCAATTAATTTGCATATGTACGGGGCATGTCGTGTATCCAGCAAACCTTCAGTTTTATCCTCATTGACAGCAAAAGCTGGATTTGGGGTCAGTTGTAGGGTTTTAATGTCTTTCAGACTCTTAACATGAGCCGCAGCCTCAGGCATTTTCTTGTCCTTCTCCAACAAACGTTCGATTAGGCTTTGTTTGGAATACAAACGGCCGAGGGCACACATGGCAATGGGTTCCTCCAGCCGTTGCTGCGTCAGGGCACAGTGAAGCCAGCGGAATTCACGCTCAGAATCTTTGTCTTTCTGCAAAACGAAATAGTAAATATTATTTTCTACAACTACTCTAAAAAGTTGTTTATGTTTGTGTTTACCTGCTCTGGCTTTTGCTTTACGCGTACAAGCTCATCCCGTTTCGGTATAGTCCCACCATCACATCCCATTGTAATTTATTTAACACAAACAAACAAATTTTCCCAAATTTTCTTTTATTTACGTTTCCTTCTTCTTCACTATAAACTATCGAGTGGGTTCGTAATCAGTGCTACGTTAGAGAGGGCGCTAGTAAAGAGGACCTGACAATCGATAATACACAAGTTTTAGCTGAATACGTAACTCTATGATAACGTTGCAAAACGTAACGCCTGCCAGTTTGAAACGACTCATTACGAACTTTTAGTTCCAATTGGCCTGGCTTATATGTACAATAGCTGGAAAAGGAATAATAAAGGACACCGCAAAAATGTTGACAGATACTGACGATGATTTCTTTTTTGAAGAGGATAAAATGTAAGCTTAAACCTAATTAAAACTAACTTTCATTTGTCCAGCTTTTCTCTCATACGGGTTGACGAATAAAAAAAATCAATAATTCCGCACACATATTGTTAGACATAGACCAGCAGCAGGTGGGACTGGTAATGGGAATGTGCCTGAAACTGCCATATTAATACAAATTGAAGAGAATTGTTTCGTGACCAAAGAGAAGGAACCGGAAAAGGAAATTAAGTCCACTGGCACCAGACAGTCTAACGATATTGAAACAACTATTGTGCTGGGCCCAACAGTATCGACTTCATTTATGGGCGAGCAGCTAAATAGACAGAAATATGAGTTAGATCGTTTGTAAGTCCAAGTCAAACTACTTAGAAGGTATTAACATTTGTGAAATTCAGGAAAATATACAAATACCTGGCGTAATCAATATATTTCAGTTTCATTATGTAGTTTCTACTAGTCTTAGCGCTAGATAAAACCCATTTATAATTTTTAATGTTTTTTTTAATGAGGTTCTCAATGGTAATCTATCCCAAATTGACATTGATAGTATGTATCATGATACCTTAGTCTTTAATGCCGATCCTGATTTAGCTTCTCAGGTATATAGATTTAACCATAACTACATATATGATAAATATAGTCATTAATGGCCTTAGTAGAACTGGTTAAACGGCTATTTAGAATATTGCACCCATGGATGTGAGTAGCACGTTCTGAATTACCTAAATGTTACCTAACAAAATTATTATTTAATTTTCTTTATCCATGACGAAAAAAATAGGGGCATGACAGTAACCACCAATGCAGTGGTTATTACCAAGGATCAGAGTAATTTAATCGGTATCAGCATTGGAGGTGGAGCGCCAATGTGCCCTTGTCTATATATTGTGCAGGTGAGAAATTTTTAACAATCGATTAAAAAGAAATTTTATTTCTACAACTTTATATCAACTATTTTTCATAAGGCAAAGGATTCCTTTCCATTCATGTAAAATTTCTCGTTTTAAAAGAATCTTTTAGATATGCCTTAGGCATATTCAATTAGCAATTTTATTTTTATTTACTTTTTTGTTTGGAAGAAGTGAGAAAAAATCAGAACCATGACCATTTCCCGATGGTACAAGTGGACCGATGTTGACTTTAATAGAGTCCCTACTCGTGTCGGCGAGAAACCAGCACATTTATCACGGTCCAATCAAGTTGGCGTCCAACTAAAGAGTATTTTAAACGAAGACCAAAATTTAGTACACGGTCGCAGCTTTCGTAAGCAGGCTGGTTTAGATGGCACCTCTTCACCGGGGTCCAAGAAGGTGACTAGGAGATCTAAAAGAGCATCTGGTTCACCGAACGTATGCAAATTCCAACATATTTACGATCAACACCGGAAGGAAATGATCAAACAGTTGGCCGAGCATGCGCGCAAGTTAACTAATAGATTTCATAGTCTCCCTGTACCAAATTTCCAAGAGTCGCACAGACGTCTCGATTTGGAGAAGAGGAAACGCCAATCAAGGGCCTCAAATTCGACAACCGTTCCCCAGACACCTAAGACTCTAGTAACCTCAATGGAGGCAAACCGACGTCGGTCACAACAAGTTCGAGATCATTTGAAACAGTTAAAAAAAGGATTTGTACCAAAAATCAATCAATTCAATTCGTTGGGGCGACCACCATTTGTGCCGCGCATTGAATCGACCATTGTCCAAACGAAACCATTCCTATTGCACACCGCCGAAAGAGCAAAATCGCGCAAAAAATTTGATGACCATATGAAATACATTATGCAGAAGCGCTGGCAAGATCGTATACGCGATTGGTATCAAAAACAGCACGAAGACTTTATAAGAATTCGCAAGCAAACGGTCTTTAAGGCCACACCCAATCCTTGGAAACGCATTCTTCCTCCTAGACACGTCTAGAAAAACATTAAACGTAATAAAAACAGAATTAAATAAAATCCCAAATATAAATTAAGATTCTGCAACTATTTTTTTAATATCAAAATTTACTAATGGTCTATTAATCAAATTTAATTTTATTTAATTCTCAGGTTTTTGACGGGACCCCTGCAGCCCGTGAAGGTTCACTGCAATCGGGCGATGAGCTACTAGCGGTAAATTCGGTCAGTGTGAAAGGAAAAACAAAAGTTGAAGTTGCCAAAATGATACAGACTGCTACAGATGAGGTGACTGTGCATTACAATAAGCTTCATGCAGATCCAGAACAGGGAAAAACTTTGGATATCATTCTAAAAAAGCTAAAACATCGTATAGTAGATAATTTATCAAGCAACACGGCAGATACCTTGGGTCTATCGCGGGCCATTTTGTGCAATGATTCGCTGGTAAAACGTTTAGAAGAACTTGAGGGTACAGAACTAATGTACAAAGGATTAGTTGAGCATGCCCGCCGTATGCTGAAAGCCTATTATGATCTTCTACAGACGTATAAATCATTTGGAGATTGTTTCACACAAATTTCAGCACACGAGCCACAACAGAGAGCATCGGAAGCATTTCGAACATTTGGCGAATTTCATCGTACATTGGAGAAAGATGGTCTCGGCATTATAAAACAGATCAAGCCAGTGTTAAGTGATTTGGGTACATATTTAAATAAGGCCATACCTGATACAAAGTTAACAGTGCGGCGATACGCTGATGCCAAATTCACATATCTTTCGTATTGCTTGAAAGTTAAAGAAATGGATGACGAAGAACATGGTTTTGCGGCGCTACAAGAGCCGCTATATCGTGTAGAGACTGGAAACTATGAATATCGTTTAATTCTGCGCTGTCGTCAGGATGCCAGAAGTAAGTTTGCCAAATTACGCACAGATGTGCTAGAGAAAATGGAACTGCTGGAGTGCAAACATGCTATGGATCTGAATAAACAACTGCGCAGTCTTCTCGAGAGTCTGGCTGAACTTCATAGAAGTCTGGTCGAACGACTGGATTCCCTTCCACCGCTGTTTCCAATTGAGGTAGATTTCAAAGAAACTGATTTTCAATATAAATCAAGCACTTTGAAACCCCAGGAACTTGATGATGATGAAATCGAAGCGAATGCACATTCAATTCGAAGTTCTAATTCAATTGTTTATGGAATGGAAGCTAATGAGGAGCATCCCGCGACTGTAATCACTATGGAGGCAAAAAAAGACGATATAGATTTAGTTGAGAGTTCTCAGGCAGAGTCAAATGAACTACTGCTAAAGGAACTGGGCTTACATGATGTGAACTTATTGGCCAATCCGCAAACGATTAGCAATCAAAAGATTGCAATATCAGCTCAAAATGATGGCTATGATTTTGATCTCTTTCTAAATCAGACGACTCAAGGGGGTACAAGTCTGGAAAGGGATTTAATGTCTTCAAATAATGAAGAAACGGATTTACTTTTACAATAGAATAATATGTTTTCTTTTCTTTTTAGTACAAAATTATTAAAAAGTGTTAAATATGAAATATGCCAATCAATAGTACTTTATATATTTGACAATACAAATGTCTTTCTTCAACATTCTTAGGCATTTATTTGCACTTGTTTTGAATTTCTACGACATAACTTATTAAATAACAATACAATCAAATATATCCCTGATAAACCCACAAAATAGCTCCCATATACTAAATATTGATCTCTTGGTGCTAAACCGAAACCTGTATCCGGTTCAACAACGATAACAGTTAAAATAGTTTGTAAAATTAAACCCACCAACATATTAATGCCAAAAACTAAACCGAAACTATCCTCCACCAGATTCTCAGCAATAATGGCACCTGCCACAGTGATAATGAAAAAAAATATGGCGCAAAAAATAACATAATTAACATAGGTCACCCACACATTAGATGTTTGGGCCGACCAAATCAGTAAGCCACCTAAAAAAGCAGCACAAATGGAATTGATCAGCATATAAGTGGAACGTCGCTTATTGGAATTTAGGAGGCCCGCTGCAAAAGCTCCAATGGCGCCTAATAAAGTTGCCAACGCTTCAACACCACCATTGTAGCTGCTCAGATGATCGGGTGCAACTTCTTTCCACAGAAATTGTATATAGCTTATGACCTAAAAAACAGAACAAAGTTGCCAAATGAAACTCTAAGCATAAATTGCATACTGTCTTACTTGTATCTGGCCACATGTTGCCAAGGCCCACCAAACGCTCCATTGCAGGACAATGGGATTTGTATACGAGGATGACAAATGATACCAAAGCAAACGTCCAGCATTGCTTAACGAAAATTTCACCAACTGATCTTTGTCTTCCTCTTTTGGCGTTACGGTGCCACTCTCGATCATCGGGGCCTGTTTAGCTGCATAGAAATACAAACTTTGTGGTACCTTGGGCAGGATCAAAGCCACTGGTAATGATATAAACTGGGTGGCCAATGATAAAAAGTGCAATTCACGAAAATTCATGCTATCCGTGGAGACCAGCACTTGCGCCAGTAAACCGCCTAAAAATTTCCCACTTAAAATTGCGGCACGTGTATGTCCTGTAACCACTTGATAACGTTCTTTATCCACTTTAGCGTACATATATGTATAATATGCCACTTCCGCGGCTGTAAAGGTTCCAAAAAAGATTTGTCCGATTTGGAGCCATAAAATTGTTTTAGTCCATATTAAAATGATAAACAGGAGGATACCAGCTATGGCAGAGATAACTATAACAGGCTTATAGCGCACTAAATCTGTGATTAAAAACACAATAACCAATTGAGAGAGAACTGAGTAAGTACCAAATGGGTACACTTCCTGGTACACTTGCTCTGTTGTTAGATTACGCCAATCTCCGGCCAAATATTCCGTAACAAATGGCTCCGACGGTCGCATTTCTCGTAGAAAACCAAAGGTGCATAAAAGCAGCGAGATCTTTAGCCAGCTCTCCATTTCGCGATAACTGGGAGGTGCCGTGACCAAACAAAACAAATGTCAACCGGCAACTGAACAGCTGGGAGCTTGAGCATAGCCCGATGTTTCTCTCTCCTAACCATTAACAGTGGGTAATAACTGTGATAACACTTAACACAAGCCACTTTAAACTGGATCTGATTATAAATAGTTTAATTTCTATGTGGCTTTTACAATTTAATTTAAACAATAAATGTTAGAAAAAATGAAAAGAAAATTTTTATTTGCCACGGCCGAACACACGAATAACCTTAAACTAAAATAACTAAGCCCTACTAGACTATGATATTCTTATATTTAAAAAAAATTTAACTCATTCTAAACATAAGAAGGGAAAATATAACACTATAAACTATTAACATTTATTTGTCTCTATATTTTTCTTTTTATAGCAACTGTTGTATAAATAACCTTCAAGGGACCCCATGCTACAGGTAAAACTACGATACTAAAAACAAATTGGTCTGAATTATTTTAAAACCATTTTTTGTTAGATGAGAAAGCTCATTTTATAAAAAAATTTTGAATATTGGGCTAATTGTTTGAATATGACAATATTGTAGATAACCCAAATTATTAATGTTTCATACAATGTGACTATAAATTGGATTGACTGTAAGTATCTCTGATTGAAAGTGTTCTCTCAATTTAAGTAGCTTAGTAAAAATTTTTCGCTCTTTCTTGCTCTCTCACCCTTTTTTTGATTTCTTCCAATTTCTCAAAAAAAAAAACAAAAATTTTTTTATATATAAAATGCTTAAGTAACGAATTGGTTATTTTCTTTTTGCTTTAATGGTTAGTGGTCAATTAGGTGTCAAATTAATTGTCAACAGTTTGCTGCCACGTCAAGTTTTTATCCCCTTTAACCGATACCCCACGTTTTTAATGACGAAATCTATCTGTGATTTATTATGCGAGAGACAGCGTACATTTTTCATCTTATCTGAGCAGTTGTTAATCCAATGAAATCAAATAGTATAAACAATTTTGATATTGTTTTGGTAATTTACGCATTGTTGTTTTTATTTTTTAAAAGGATTTAAAACACTTCACTGATTAGATTAGTTATTAAATTTAAGAGCTTACCCATGTACTCCATTGATTTTGTGTACTATTTTCTTTTAACATATTCAGCATAAAGTTCCAATAATTCAGGACTAGTTCTTGGGTGTACTGCATTTAGTGCATATTCAAAGTGCTGCCATTCCACCATTTCAGCCTCAAAACTATTCTCGAGGGCACGCAAGGCGGCCTCATGGCAAACGGCCTGCAACTCTGCTCCTGAATAACCGTCCGTACGCTTTATTAACTCCTCTATATCGACATCCTTAGCCAAGGGCATGGAACGCAACTTAATGCGTAAGATTTCTCCCCTTGCCTCTGCTTGGGGTAATCCCACATAGATGATACGATCAATACGTCCCGGACGCAGTAATGCCTTATCAATTAGATCCGGTCGATTAGTGGCTGCCACTATTGTGACATTTTGCAAAGAATCAACGCCATCCATTTCTGTTAGCAATTGGGTAAGAACACGTTCCTTTACCGAAGACCCAGAGGAATCTCCCTCGGCTCGCTCGCCACCTATAGCATCGATTTCATCGAAGAAAACAATTGCTGGAGCCACTTGCCGCGCTTTTCGAAAGACCTCACGTACAGCACGCTCCGATTCACCCACCCACATGGAAAATAATTCTGGACCTTTGATGGACAGAAAATTGAGATGGCTTTCGGTGGCCAAGGCTTTGGCTATCATAGTTTTGGAGCAACCAGGGGGACCGAACATCAGTAGTCCTCTTGGAGGTTTAATGCCCAGTCGTTGAAACTTTTCTGCATGCAATAGAGGCCATTCAATAGCTTGTTGAAGGGCCAAACGTAGTTGAGATTGACCTCCAATGTCAGACCACAAGACATTCGGGCATTCTATAAGCACTTCACGCATGGCCGATGGTTTGATGCGTGAGAGGGCCATTTGCAGATGTTTGATATGAATAGTCTGACTGGAGTTTTGAGCTTGAAGCTGGGCTGTGTAGACCACCTGGGCAAGATCCGCTCCCACGTAGCCGTGTGTAATTGCAGCAATTTGTTGTACATCTTCCTCGACCAACTTATGATCTAAGCTCTGGATAAGGCTGTGAAGTATCGACGCTCTCTCTTGAGGATTGGGTGGCATTATTTCCAGTTCATTATCCAAACGTCCTCCTCGACGTATGCTTGGGTTCAGTCTATCAATTTGTGAGGTGGTTGCCAATAAAAATGTTCTCCGAGATCTTGGATTATTTAAGCTACTCAGCTGATCCAACTCGTTAAGTAAACTTAAAGAAACCCGCTTTATTAAATCATTATTGGAAGCCTCCTGTTTGGGACACAGATTGTGGATATCCTCTACTAACAACAATGTTGGTTGGGGATAATGTTTATAAGCCTCTTCAAAAATCTTGGAGAGTTTTTTTTCAGTTTCACCCAGAAATTTACTAAAAATTTCACCACTTTGTATGGTCAACAACTTAGCTTGACCTTGGCTCTGCTTTTTGGCATAATTCGCCATTGTTTGAAGAACAAGAGATTTACCACAGCCTGAGGAACCGTAAATCAGCATTCCCCGAGAAATTTTAAGACCTGGAGGTGCTTTTCTAAAACCCATTGCGTAATCTAAGCATTCTTCCACTAGCTTTAGATGATTGTCTAAGCCACCTATTCGGCTTTCAAAATGACCTTCTAGCTGTGCCTCCTCTTCCTTATTTTTGATCAATTCTACTTTGGTGGTTTCGCTCACTTGTATAAATCTATCACTTGATTCCTGATCTTTAAGTGTTAGCCCCGCAAGGGCTTCCTCCATGGAGCCTTGCCAGTGTTCCAGTTTAAAACTCAAATTTTTGTTGAAGAAATTTAGTTGTATCCCACTGTCTGGGCTTAAAATTTGATTCTTCAATTGTTGCTTGAGCAAGGCGGCCACTTCCTTTAATTGCAGCTCCTCCAATTCCGACTCACACCTTACTGACAGACTTGCAGCAGTCGTAAGTGTTTTGGTATTTAATGACTTAATACACAAGGATTTGCCTCTTCTTTGACTACCATGGAGCTTGAAATCTAAAGGTGATTTTCACATTAATATTAAACTTCATTATTCTTATCTGTTATATACTTTTACCTCTTTCACTTAAAAAGACAGTGGTCAGGAACTGTTCGGAAATGGGCCAGACAATTCTAACAAGAGGTTCTTGGCTTTGGGTTTCTAACACCACATGTTGGCCTATGTGCATTTGTGCCAGTTGCAATGCACCCTCTGATATGAATACCAACATATTCACATATTTTAGAGGTAAATCTTTTAAAGATTCCACCTCAAAATTTCGTTGCTGCAGGGTGCTGGTAAATATTTTACCATTGTGCACAAATTCTATATCTTCAGGTACCAGTCCAGAGCCCGTAACGCCATTAGCCAGAACAGTGCAAACCCCGTCATGTCCATCACGTGCTTTGGTAGGTATGTGGACTCCACAGGATTCGCAGTAATACCAAGTGGCATGATTTTTTTTACTGCTACTCGATTTTGGCGGCATGGCACGTTTTTGTTTGATTTAGGGATGGACTTTTTCTTAGCGATGATACTGTGATCAAGTGCAATAATTAGACACTTTTAGTATTCGAAAGCTTCTTTAAATATATTGATTTCAACTAGTATGGTACAATTTATTCTAATCTGCTAAAATTTAGCATATTAAATTATTTTAAAAAATGCTGGATCTTTGAGAAATTCCAAATAGTGGATGATTTTTCTATTCCAAACCCAAAACCATTTAGCATAAAGGTTGTTTTTAAAATTTTTTTTACTGTTGTCTTTTTAGAAAAGAAATCTGGAATTCTGTATATTTTTTGCAAATTGTTCAACCTTAATTTTAACATACATAAATTAATTAAGATTTCTATATTCATACAATTAATTTTCAGTTTTTGAAATTCGGTACAAAAAAGGTAAGTTACAAAAAATTTGTACTAAACCGAAACTTAGAGAACAGAAAGATAATTCATTAGATCGATAGTCTTTTTTGTAGTAGTATTAAGCAAATGGAGGCTGGTGGAAATGGAAGTAAAGGTACTGATAACAAAGAAAAAGAACTAATGTAAACAATAAAAAAATTTGCGAATGGAACGACGAAGTCGTAGAGATGCCATTTACTTGGCTTTCTTGGACTCTTTCTTTTTGCTTAAGCTAGAGCTAATGGATTGATGTTCCTCCTTGTCTTTATTGTCTTTGTCCTTGCTGGTTTTTTCCTTTTTATCGGGCTTGTCCTCCGGATGATCTTCATAGCTATAGGAAAATGCAAGCGATTATTGCAACAAATGTTTAAGGGGTTTTTAAAAAGTTGACCTATAAATCTGATTGATTTCCAAAATTCGAATGGATGTTTGGAAACGATCAAATTTAAAGTCAATTACGTTTTAATATACTCACGCAAAAAGGACCTTCAGTTCTCCCCGGATAAGAGCTACCAGCAGAGGTGTACCCATGCAGGCTGGAACTAGGTAGAGCAAGGCAGGTTGTGCATGCTTGAACACATGCATTACAAAGATTGTGGCCAGCAGACCCAAGAAATATGCCGCTAGTGTTGAATAGAAGTATACCCTTGTCTTACGCTTCTTACCAGATGATGCCTCATCAAAGCGCAACAACAGAGCAATAAATATGCCGGGTATAACTATATCGCCCAGACCTAACATGGCAAAATTTGAAGCTCCCAGACCGTGTTCGATCAAATCCTGGGGGAAGACTAGCTTAATTGGAGCTTCAAAACTTTTAGCCACTGTAACCATAACGTTGGTGCCAAAAACCCAGAAGATGTCGTAGAAAAACAATCCTGATAGTAAAATGACACCAGTGATGAAATTGTTTAAGTGTAACATTTCAACGCCATTGACAGCGAAAGCCAATCCAAAGAGATTATTGGCTACCCAGTGTTTCTTTAAGAGGTACCAAACCCCTATGCCCGACGAGATAACCAGGCATACAATATCATGGGTGGAAAATTTGTAATTGATGAGATCCTCTTTGTGTTTACCCTCGCCCTTGGTAAATAGTATGTGAAAAGGGACTTTGGGTACTACGGCAGGCATTAAGGATGTTATCACAGGACTCAGCAAGTGAGCCAAGGCTATCACTCCCAGTACAAAGAAATAGCCGGTGAGCAAAAAATTGATGTGAACCTTTTGGAATACCTTGAAGAACATATATAGACCAAAGAGAGCTGCTGAGGCAATCAATGGAAAATACATTGCATCCGTTTTAGTCATCGTATCGGCTTTTTCTCCTGTCGACTGTAAAAAAAAAATCAGTAACATTACCCTTGGAGGAACCTAGTTATTGTCTTTCTTACCTTCTTTAATTTGTGCAGCTTAACGGAACGTATTGAACCTATTATAATGGGCAGCATAGCCATTATCACCAGACTTCCATATGCGACGGCCATGCCCTCGGGTGTTGATGGCGTCTTCTTTTCGTTCGCTGATGCTGTTGCATTGGAGGAATCATTTTTTGCTGTCACATTCTCAAAGATGCCTTTGATGGCTTCCTTTACACTGCCTATCACTGCATCCGCCATAGCCAGATCTCTTTAATGTTGTGTCTCTACGCGAAAATGACACGCAGCAGGAACACGTCAACAGTGCTGCCAGCAGGTAAATTAAAATTAGAGATGGGCAAAAATGCCGATGGAAATCCGATAGTCTCTATGGTTTTGATTTTACACCAAGCATCGATGTTTTGTCACCTACGTTAAATTGTTTGTTGTTTATGTAGGTGTAATTACACACATACATACATATGTACTTACATACACGATCGGATATTTTATTAAGAATCCTATTTTGACAGCTCCGACTTTTTACAAAAAAGCAATTAATTTAAAACTGTTTAAATAATTTCCAGCATATTTGGTTGATATGGTACCAGTCTTAAATGTTATCCTGTGAAAGTTATATAATTTTTATTATACATATTTATAAAGCATAAAAGTTGATTCCACCCACCTATGAAAACACTATATTTAATTGTTCGCTGTTTTATTTCTAGCAAGAAATACTTATAAACTTTATGTTATGTATTAATTTTTGACAAATAGACATGTATATATGTTCAATTAGGCACCCAGCTGCTTATAAAGTATGGGGACATAATCATCAAATTCAGCTTGGTAAAGGTTTGCAGCAATTGGATCACCCAAATTATATTTCTCGGCAAATTTAGCAATTTTAAACCCTCCACGATCGTCCCCACTGTTGTTGGGCAAACGCTTTTCATCGAATTTTAGTTCACATTTCTGCTCATACACTAGGAAAATGTAGCGATGTAGGCCCGTTCCCTCAGGAGGACCCGAACCAATGTAGGCAGAAAGGACTTCTCCTTTCTCGATTTTATCTCCGGGAATGTTTCCCACTAGCCAATGATGCCACTCACGGAACTTTGGATCCTTACGGCTTGGGGCATCTGGATCAGTCATGCAAAGAGTATAAAATTTGGATTCAACGGCCTCCCATTTTACGCATGGCTGATTTTTAACCTATTTGATAAATTTTGGAAACTTTTAAATAAATACGTTCTTAATTCCTTCTAAATTTTTTTTTTGACCTGTGTTGGGGTTAGAACGACGCCGGGTTTAACCGAAATGCCACCTTCATAATTCACACAAACCACAGCCGTTGGAGCTTTGGAAATTACATCAGGCACCACGCAATGTTCTTCCATATCTTTAGCAATCGAAGTTGATGAAAATTTTCTATTTAACAAAAATTGCCGAGGCTTGAAAATTAAAGAATTTTCCTTTGCCGATAGCACTGAACTGACGTTTCTTTTAATGGCCGCCGTTGAATTGACATTCACAGCGATAGCAGTTATAGGGGAAATCTTTGATGTTGTATTGGGCAACAGGGAATAACAGCTGATTAGACGCCGTCCTATGGCCAAACGAGATAGGTTCATTTTGCCTTAGATCTTTAAATTAATTGCTTAGAATAAACAATAGCCGAAATAATTGATGACTTTTTGCCATTCACAGCGAAACAGCTGGTTTTCTTATCGAAATGCAATAAACGATTCTACGATAAAAGTAGGAAATTTTGAATTTAAAAATTTGAAACGCTGAGTTACTTTTCTCTATAAAACTCTAAAAATTTTTAAACATTTTATGAAAATATTTGGCTTTTAATCAATATATTGCTTGCTTACTACTAAAGACTAAAATTAGTGAATGTCGTGATATAACAATAATGAAGGAACAATTTTTGGAAGATGGGACGGGAATAATGACTTTATAATATATTATACTCATACTCAGACCTGGTATCGCTTCCTTTGTGTCTGCTGCTGTCATGCTTTCCGAAAAACATCACTTGAACCATAGGAGAATCGACGTGGGTCCTTATCTCCATGTCCATTACCCGTAACCAGGACTTCTTCATCAAACTGAGACACTCTCTGCATTTTGGGTCGCATTAATCCTCTGACATCATTCAGTGTGATGTCGAGATCCTTAAAGGCATTTAGCATAAACACCGCGGTAACGACAATAAGAAATCCACAAATGTCACCCAAAATGTCATCAAATCGCATATGGGTGAACTCTTTGAACAGTATAGCTGAGGCGGCAATGACTAACGTCGTAAACATAACATAATAAACCGGTGTGACAATGCTGGTGTTAAATATATCTAAAGCTTTGTTTAGATAATTCATCTGAATGGCTATAAAGGTGACTGTGACTACAATCAAAAACCATGGCATCCACGTAAGAAAGACATTGCCTCCATTAGCCAAGGTTTGTCTTATAGCCAGACCCAGAGCCTTGCAAGACATCACTGTTAGCGAACCAATGCCTGAACACAGGAATATATAGACCACAACGTTGGTATGGCCATGACGGGGAGCCACAAAGCAAGCCACAAATATGCTTGATCCAAATATGCATATAACATATAGTATGAAAACTGGGTCCTGGAGCATATTAAAGAGTAATTGCAAATCCTCAATTTCTTTTTCCTTTGGCGAATGAATCACTATAATCGTTGAGCCTAAGATACAAAGAAAACAGCCCAATTTACCCAATAAATTGAGTTTTTCGTTAAGGAATCGCGATGCCATTACTGCTGATATAATCACACTTAAGGCGCCCAAGGGAGTGACCAGAGAGGCGGGTGCGAAGGCATAGGCAGCGAAATTAGCTGCCTCACCCAGTCCCACTGTAAATAAAGAAATTGATTATCTTTGAGTGCCCCCATTGTATGCGTATCTTTTGTACTTACTTGTCAGCAGCCCCGCCCACCAAATCCATTCCCTAAGGTAGCCAAATCCCCCAGCTGCAGCTCGCACTTCGCCATGTCGACTTAGGCGTATTAAAGCTTTTTTCTTGATGATAAAACTGGAACCAATAAAAAAACAGGAGAATATGGCCAATCCAACACCAATATAGAACTCCGTGTTTGAATATGGTGCTGCCACAGTAGGAGCCGCTGGGTCCAACTTGCCAATCGATGCCATGCTGCTGCTTCCACTCCCTGTCTGCTGCTGCAGTGATGAGGCTTCGCTATTCATTGTTGGTCTTTAATCTCTGTGTTCCAACTTCCTCTATTTCCTAAGTGAATCACGCTAGAGCTGGGAAAGCCATCGATGGCACCATCGATATTGTCGATATGTTTCAGGTATTATTTATTGTCGATAAATTTTTTAATAATTTCGGAATATGAATTTGTTTGGCGGGTTTTCAAACTTTTTTAAAGTTGACACTACTTTATATTTGCACCATGAAATCTCTTCTAGGGACAACTAAAGTCATTTTTAACTAATTAGTAACGTATTGCAATACCATTTTTAATTTTAATCTTGTTATTCTCCATTTTAATAACTGTTAATTAACAGTATCATTTGCGAGCACTGTTATTTAACCGTTACAAGAGAAAACCGTTATAAGGGGGAAAGATTTAAAAATTTCTTTAACTGTTGTCTTAGTTACCCTTTATTTAATCAATATTAATAAATATGTCGTCGTGCATCTGTCTAGGTCCCAAACGTGCGGGAAAGACTCATCTCTTAATGGCCTTGCAAGATCCAGATTCCATTGATGAGACTAGCTATTCAATGCCTACCATTGGGACTGGCATTTATCGTATTAATTTCCCAGTCCAATCGCCAGTAGGAGAATCAAATCCGAACAAGCATCTACCGAAATCGATTCAGATTCTTGAAATAGGCGGAAGTATGGCTCCATTGTGGCGTCAGTACTTCGAGGATGTCAAAAAACTCATCTATGTAGTAGATACTTCCAATCTATGCCAAATATCAGCGGCTGGTGTTCTTTTCTATTCGATCTTAACGGAACCACGATTACAAAAAGTGAAAATTTTATTGGTATTAAGCAAAATGGACTATTCATATCGCCAGATGCGCAATGAAGCATTGCTCATGTTACAAATGTCCAAACTGCAGAAGCAAATCCGTCAACAGGTTACTATTGTGGAGGCAAGTGCGGTTAACAAAGTGGGATTGGATGCCATATACGCGTGGTTGCAGAAGCCGTAAACTCTGCTAATATAATAACTATAGTTTTTTCAAAAACTTGGTAAATATTTGCTCACCTGCAAAAACGTAGTAAAATATTTAAAATTTAAAAAAATAAAATAAACATAATTACCAAAATTTTAGTTTTGAATTCCTACAGTTTATAGTGTAAGTCCATAAACTGGATATTGCTGGACACTTCAATAGAATCGGGTACCACATCTTGCGCAGCAGTCAAATAAGATTTTGCTGCCATTACGTCGCCACTTCGGGCAGACAAAACTGCCAAATTATTTAAAGCAGCTCCGTGTCGGGCATCTGAGGTAAGGCACAGCTGAAGGCATCTTTTTGCTAGCATAAAATCCCCAGTTGTTATAGCCACGAAGCTTAGATTATACCAAACATCTGCTCGCTGCTCGGTAAGTGAGGTCATCGATGCAGCTCTTACCAATGCCAAAGCTCTTTGGAAACAGGGTAAGACAAGATCAATTTGTCCGCCATAGAGGCAACATAGGGCTATATTGCAGTAAAGCTCAATAGAATGGACGCCCAGAGATAGTATGCGGCGATAGTACATTAGTGCCATCTCTGGATTGTTGTCGTAGAAGTAATTCATGGCTATATTGGCCAATGCTTCGATGTTAATCGGTTGGAGCTTAGCAACCAAACGGTAAAGTTGCAAAGCATCTTCCTCTTTTTGTTCGCCCATGGATTGATAGACGCGAGCCTGTTCTAGCCTATAAGTGATATCAAAGGGTCTTTGCTCCACGACCTGACCAATCAAAATTAAAGCCCGTTCCGGTTGCTTAAGCCTTACATACAAGCGCGAGAGCAGTAAATAAGTATCAGGATGGGGAAACGCATTCAACGATTGTAGTAGATAAGGCTCTGAACGCCGCGGATAGTTGAGTGCCAGCAGACAGCGACCCATTTGCTGTTGCCACCACCAATCCAACCGTGCAGAAGGCTCAGCAGGATTTGATGGTCGTTGCCGTTGCACCTCCATGACAGCCTGACAAAGGGAATAAGCCTTCTGCACATCCGCCTCATGGTAATAGAGGAATTGAAACAAAGCCTTTACCAAGGTGTGACGTTCAGCATAAATGGTAGGATTCAACCTGGATGCCTGATATAACTTTGAAGTGGAGTCCGCAACGTTAAATGCTGCTGCCGACGTGCTTCTAACACGTGCAGCAGTGCCACATCGTGAGGCCGGTCGAGAAGCAGAGCCAGGACGACTTAGACTTGTCCCAGGACGAGCCACGGCAGCAGCTGAAGTGGGTCTCGATGTACTGCTACTAAGGCGCCCATCACTGGAATGTCGACTCTTTAGTTGACTGGTCGACGGACGTGGCTGAAAAGCTGTCTTGATACTACTACCTGGCCGGGCTGCAGTGGCTATTCTCTCGAATTCAACTTCCTCTTGAGCTGCAAAGAGATTAACCGGAAATAAGCCGGATTCAGAAAGGGCATATAAAGTTATATTGGATACATTTTATAACCTAGAGGTAATTGGAATAAATTCAAGCAAAAATTTTATTTTATAATAGTTCTTACCCTCATTGCCGGCCACATCATCTGCCTCTAGGTCATCCAAATAGACACGCTGCGTCAGGGCACGCATTTTTAATTGCCAAACGCCCTCCATCAGCCAAGTGGGCATGGCGTTCTCTCCACTTGCTCTACGTGGCTCGCCTCTTCGCCTGGGGCCAATACGTTGCAAATTGCTACTGTATCTGCTGCTGCTGTTAGTTTCCCCCACTGCCGCCGTCTGATCTTCCTCTTCATCCTCCTTCTCATTGGTGGCAAACATTTGGACATTGTTTTCGTGACCAGACTGCAATAGGGCGTTGCACATCTCTGCACATTGCTCATACGAACGACGGCGATAGAGAGAGACGGCCCTGAAATATTGTAGCTCCATTGTCGACGACGACCGTGTCCGTTCTTTCGTTCCCCCAACCGCCTCAATCCAATCGAAAATGAAGCTGTGTGGTTGTTGGTGCTGTTAACTTCAAGTGTTTGAATTCCTTGGGCAACTCTGCTTTTTGGGCATTAGGCTCGTCCCTACTCGTTTTCTGTTTCTCTCAGTCTTACTCTGTCTAACTCTCCCTCTGTCAATTTCTGGTTGGAATTTTCAAACCGGATGCGTGTCATTCCTTTGGTCCCCACTCTTTTTTAGGTCTTTTGCTTGCCTTTAGTTTGCCTTGAAATGTTGATGTTGAAGATGGTCCTCTAATTTCTCTATGACCATAATTCGTTTTGTTTTATTTTTTTATTTTAGGGTTTATTGTTTAGGTTTAATTTGTATCTAAAATCCTTTCAGTATGGTTTGCTTTTTGTGACGATTGGAAGGGTCTTCCGGTCTGGCTTTCAATATGGTTGCCATGACGAAGTTGGCCACAACAGAATGAGTTAATAGTTTTTAATTTCAACAGGGCGGCATTTATACAAAATTTATTTTAATAGTTTCTTAGATTCCTTATAAGGCAAAATTCTTATTCGGAATTGGAATCGATACTAATGATATAGTTTATCACCAGATTTTACATTGGATTGGGAAAAAAATGTACCTTATATATTTAGATGTAAAATAAAATATATTTTTGAATTTTAATTATTTATTTATTCAATAAAATTTTTCTTTTTGAATCGATTAAGCTATATGGTATAAATTCAAAGTTTTAGTAAAATATTTTTGTCCTTTTAATCGAATTTAAATTTGTAATCGATAAATATGACGGTAAGTTTTAAGGTGAAATTTAACAGCAGCTACTTGATATGTAAATATGTGTAACTGTAAAATATTAAATTGTTGCTTGTTCGCAAGCATTTACAGTCTTTTAAAGAAGTTCCTTTTAGTCATACACAAAAATATTATGAATATTCAGGTGCAAAATTAATGAAGTTTTGAGCACGTGGCACCACGATAAGTAATAGTAGCTAATACATTCTGAGACCAAGCACATCTCACTTCCCCGACCACATTACCATCAACCGTTGGCCCTTGTCTAATTAATAATTCGTCTACTAGCTGTAAAATACAATTATGATAAAAAAAAAAATAAAAAAAAAAACATCACAAAAGGAAAAAAAACGCTGACGCATTTTATATAAAGCCAAACTGCTGATAAGCGCAAAATATATCAAATATTCTTCTCAGGCCCAAAAACCTTTTGAAACGGAAATGACAAGATAATGAACTACTACTACTACTATATATGTATATTTTGTATATATATTTATGCATATATTTCAAATTGTGGCCAAAAACCTGCTAAAACTTTAAAAACCTATTTAAAGAATTATTTAAATTTTGATTAGCATCGAAGTTAGGAACCGTGGGAGCAAAATGTAGAGCTCCAACTATAGAAGTGGAGTCAGAATCTGTGATTAAATTGAAGGCGGAGGCTGAGACAGACAACAAGTAGAAGAGTAGAAGAAGGAGGAGGAGGAGAAGAAGACTGTGTTAGCTTCTAGGCTGATAAATATTTGACTTTTGCATGCCAGCGCGATGAGTTCAGCATAAGACGATAGCGGGTGGAAGCGGAGATGGGTAGAGCAAAGAGGGCGGACCGGGCCCCGTTGCGCCGTGTTGGTTGCCGCTCATTTCATTTCCAAACATTTATCAACAAATATTTGGTGCTTATCATTTTGTTGTGTATTTTGCTTGAGACTGACTGACTGTATGTATCTCTATATACATACATACATATATGAATATTGCTCACCCCTCATCCAGTTGTGTTTTGTCTCAGTTTCTGCTGCTGATCAGCAGATTTTCCCCTGAACACCTGCCCCTCAAACTGATGATCAGCAAGAGCAGTTGCGAATCTTAAACAAATTTTGCATAACATTTATATTTCTCAATTGCTTGGTCATTACTTAGCATCTTAAAGATCACATTTTGCTGACTTTGTTAATTGGCTAGAAAATGGGGCATATGAAATAACTCAATATTTTTTAAAATCCAGCTTGATTTGTTATTATAATTTTGTATACAATTTTTATTGATCTTAATATTGATGATATATTTACTCTCTCAAATTCTAAACTTAATTATGGTCTTAATTAAGATTCAAAAAATTACAATTACATATTATTGCATAACTTTGTTTTCATGTAGTTTTTTTTTTTGTTTGTTTTTTATCAACATTTGGCTTACTGTTGTAGGTTGAATTGTTAATTAGTCAAATCCCAGCTGTCATATGGCCAAGATGATGTTGTTCATGTGGTACGATTTAATGGCATATGTGTCGCCTGAAGATGTAGATTTATTACTTTTTTTTTTTGACGTACATAGAGAAAAAAGCAGGTTTTCCACATTCTCAAATTAATTAACTTTTTGTTCTTTTGTTAAAGATAAGAGTGCACTGAAAACTATAAGTTTAAATCCTTGCCTACATAATATTTTAATTTATGCTAGACTACTAAAAAAATGGGAAATTCTGACATTAATTCATGTCAATTGTCATGTTTTTAATCAATGTGACATTTATTTCTTATCTTATAAATAAGTTTTCCACATAGAAATATTGAAAATGAGTCAGAAATTAAAGTCACAAATTTCAATTTCCATAAATATGTCAGTAAATATAATATTAAACGGGTAACAAACACCCTCCAAATTTTCCTTTTACGTATTTCTTTTGTCTATTGAAAATAATAGTTTTTTCTAAATGAGTCACTGTAAATTTGATATAGATACATAAATATTATTCATTAAATTTAATAAATAGATTGCGGTTATGTGTGGTATGTAAAACTATATTAACCATTACACCTCATCATTGACAACTAATCTTCAACTCTTAATCACTAATTTAACTTATATTTTTATGTGGGAAACATTTTGCTTTTGTATTATTGATACACATGTATATGCAGTGGGTTAGAGGTTTGGGGTGTTTGTGGGTAGGGGGGTTATGGGATTAGAATAAAACCGCAATAAGCATTCAACTGACATGGAGATGCATATGCTTGGTTTGCCCGCCAATCCTGCGGCTTTCGTGGGGCAATATAAAAAACGCTCATTAAAAACATAAAAAAGGCAGCTACTGTACGGGAATTGGTTGGTTTTGTTGATTTTCACCCAACTGAATGAAACGAAGAGAGCAAGAGAGAGAGAGAGAGAGAGAGAAGGAGATAAAATGCTAAAGGAAGAAAAATAGCAAGAAAGCGGCAAGCCAAACAGGTAAGGCCAAAAGCAGCAACAACAACAACAACAACAACAAAAAAAAACATCATGGTCCCTGGTCCCCAGACATCCGTTGAAGTTGCGCACGCGCGACGACGACGACGACGACGTTGACGTCCGCTGTTGATACCGCTGCTGCTTTTCGAAACTCTTTTTGGAGCCTTCGGGCCTCCAAAGGGGCCTGCATTCAAGTCTTGAATCTTGTGCCTCGTGTTCGTCTTGTTTTTGTTGCTGTTGCTTTTTCAAATATCCTCTAAATGTTTGTCTACATCGCAATAGGTATGCTCATTCTAATCAAAACTTGGATAAACCAATATATATCATACAATATATGAATACATTATATTACCAAGATATACCAAATTAATCTTTAAGATTCCCTATTTATCAAAAAGTTCAGATATATCCCCAATATGCGAAATAATCGTTTGTATCTTTAACAAATTTCTTAGGTTTTTGAGTATCTTAATCTGATTTTTTATAGGGTATTACTTTAGTCAAAAACAAAGTTTTCATATTGGTTACCAGGGTCTTTAGTTGTTGTTGCTGTTACTGATGATGACGATGCTAAAGATTGCAATCACGTTGCACACAGAATTTGTATCTGCAAGATACATCTGCGCCCCCAAGCTGCCCGTTTGCCTGGCTTCTATCCCTCTCCGTTGGCTTTGCCCTGCATTTCATTTCATTGGAATTTATTTAGAACACATTATTGTGCCTGTGGTTGTTGTTGTTGTTGTTGTTGCTGCTGGATTTAGTAGCAAAAACATTCAGCATACCAAAGCCCCAAAAAAGGCAAATCACAATGAACGAAAAATCGATTGGGAAGCCTGAAATTTCATTGCATTGTACAACCCCACCTTTTACCCCCTTCGTATCCAAAAGCTGCTCGACTAGAAAAAAAATATAAAGCTGGGGCTCTCGAATAAATTGAATCGAACGAGATCCAAAAAAAAAGAAAAAAAAAAATTGTATCTTTCTCTCTGTCTTTCTCAACGTTGGCTGGAAATGGAGTGAAAGTAGGCAGATTAGATTGCTTTAACAAACTTTACAAGCAACAGGGGCAAAAGTATTCAAGTCTTTAGCATTGGTCAAACTCCACAAAGGTCAAAGTTAATGCATTTAAAAACTATAAAAATTTTTTATAAATGTGTATCTCCGTACATACATACAGCTAGGTATTTGATTTCATTCTTGATTCTTAATCAAGCACATTCTACATATTTTTTTTTCTATATTCACGCAAATTCGAACAGCGACAGAGTTTGAAAAGCCAGTCATTCGCTCGAACCGTTTTGAATAGGAAGTAAGTTAGTGTAACAAAAGTAATAAAAATACCTTTTCGAAACGACGCAGACGGCAGACGGCAGACGTAGGAATGACGATCAATTGATGTGTATGATGGTAAAGGGGGCAATGAAAACGGCCAAAAGGGGGGAAAATGAAGCTGACGGGTCTTTCCATTAACATTATCGTGTGGCTCTCGGGGGCATGACTGGCCAACAAATATTTGGCCATAATAAAAAATAAAACACAAAAATATATAGAAGAAAAGACTCTGCGAATTGGAAAATACTCTAACCAAAAATTAATCGCAATAAATATATAAAATATAGGAGTATTTGTTAGAATTCCGCTACATAAGTTTTCAGGTTTTAACTTAATTAAGTTTCTTGGTCAATACTCCCAAATAGTATGACCGTATATTACAATTTCACAATGTACGTTTATGAAAACCAGGAAAAAAAAGCTTCCAAATTGAAATTTAATATTTTCGAAAGAACTGCTTTCAGTCTTATATTAAATGTTTCTTTTTAAAGATGTTTTTTCTTCAATTCAAAGCCTTAAAAAGATCCTTTAATTTTAAGGGCTTTTTAAACAAACTAAGGAGATTAATAGACCGATATGTAGAAAAGTTAATGTTTCTGACATAGTTGCGATACCTTTTTTATTGTTGGTACTAAACAGGGTATACAAATGCGACAATCGTCGTTAATATATATACATCTATGTATGTATGTATGTATGTATGTATGTACATACTACGATTGAACCGGGCGATGAAGCGTAACGAAAACACACAACCTTATACATATACACACACACACAGACATCACTTATTCAATAAATTCCAGGCCTTCAATATCATCATCGTCATGATCATCATCAACAACAACTTTTCGGGCCAACAAATCGAAGCAAGCGGAGGAATTCTTTCTTTCTGAATAGAGCGAGCGAGAAAGAGCAGATAGAAAGACAGAGAGACAAAGAGAGGAAATCTTGGAGCTCTCGATCACTCTGCCATGGTTTAGGCGGCTGTCAAAATTGCGCGCCAATTTCAACCAGTCCAACAGCAGGCCACAAAAAATCGACTTCAAGGAATTGCATTAAATGAAAAAAAAAAAAAAACTTTGAAACTTCGGCCTCGACCAGGCCCAGGCATCCCAGCCCAAAAAGAGCGAAAAAAAAACATATAACAACCATACACAATGTTGACCAAGAACGTCTAAAGCGCCCAAAAGGCAGTTTACAGGAACAACAACCGGTCTTAAAGACCGATCGACCAACGATCCAAGCAAAGTCGAAAGAACAACGCATAGCAAATACACTCGAAGAAATCGAAGCCCAGATATTCCCATCAATCCCCCAACTACCTACTTCCTTCAGCTCTACCACTAACCTCTTCTCTTTTCTACAGCCTCGAACAAGTTACGACCCCGCGACCCGCACAAAAGAACGTGCTGAGCTCTCCAACTTTTCGACCAACTGCACCAACTTTAGCTCCATCTCTTGGGGCGTGTGTGTACCGCATATTTGAGAAAAAATTTACAAAAAAAAAATAAAAAATTGATTGGACAGGAGTCATTGTTGTGTGCACCGATATTTTGATACACTTCAACATTGTTTACTATACCTGGCCCTCCTTAATTGAAGGCTTTACAATTACATACAAGGGTCCCAATAGGTTGAAACTTTTCATCTTTAAAGAAAAGTGATTCAAGTAGCAGATCCTTTATGTGCTGTATCATGGGAATTCAGGATTTAGTTACTTTGTATGGTTAGAAACTTTTTAACTGACGTTACAAACTTGTTCATTTCATTTTTGTTAAGTGTATAAAAAGAGGGAACTTACGAAAAATATAAGATTGAAGCAGGGAGAGAAAGAGAGATAGACCGACAGAGAGGGAGAAATAGCGAGCGATTCCAAAAAGAATCCAGCAAATCAAGCTCACATTTTGCTAAAGAATGCGCCCAAGTGACGATATCGTAGCAACAGCAATGTTAGCAGAGCCAACAACAGAGCGCGAGCTTAACAAGTTGCCTCTTACAACAAATGGCCAATGGCCAACAGGTAACGTGGTCTCCGATTATAGTCCCAGATCTAGTAAAGTAACCATGTATCACTCTAACCAATGATATAGAAAAGAGGTAATGGAAATAGTGAACTAAAAACTCCTTCATCCGAAAATTTAATATCGTTCGCTTGACTAAAATGTAAATACTTTGTTTCGTTTTATATGTACATTTTTATATAGTATACATTTGAACGACTCGACACGTGTCAGATAATTTCAAAATAAAGGGAGCCAAAATCGACGTTCCGTAACAATTCACCCGAAACGTTTTTCCAGAAAATTAAACCATAGAATTGATTTATTATGGTGGACTTTAAAAATTTGATAGCGATTAAAAGGTGACTAATGGACAGTAGATTGGACATTATTTGAAGATTTGAAGCCTTAGACAAAATGTCTACCAAATTGATATACGCAAAACTTATTCTAGGTCAAAAACTTATTAAGATTAGAAAAGAACCCTAAAGTATAATTTTAATTTGTAAAATATGTTGAAGGTCATAGAAATTTGGTAAATTACTAATAGACTATGTGCTATAAGTGCAAAGTGTGTCCTTTTTCAACTACGGTTTCTTTTAAAAGCGTTCATCTACAGTTCGTCTTGTCCCTTGATAAACTCTAGTCGTTGGATTTTATTAATTTCTGGATGTGTTCTATCTAATAGTTCCCCGTTTGTTTGCTTGAGATAAAGCATTGGAATTTCTATACACAGACACACTCACACACACAAAGACAATCATTTTAGAGTTTGCTACTGGTTATACTTAGATATATTTTTATTTAGTTTTACTATTTACCTAGCAGTTTTTCATTTTCGGAGTTGTATCTTTTGGCGAACGAAGTTGCTCTCCCTAACCAAACATACAGGCATACATATGTATGTACGTACATATGTGTGGATAGAATGGTTAGGTTCTGTAGCTAACCAAAATTCTTTACCAGCAACTTCAACCTGGCCGACCACCGACTACCCAACACGAACAAGATACAAAACGATCAATTGTGAGGCGATCAGAGAGCGCGCGAGAGAGAGAGAGAGAGGGTTGGAGTCTCTCTCCCACTTATCATGACTGTCGCATTCCAATCTTTAAATCTCAGTGGGAGATACTCATACAAGTGCATTTCAGTTCTCTCTATCTCTCTCTGTCGTTCTCCCAAAACCGCTGAGGCGACGTCGACGAGATCGAAACCAGTTGAATTTTTTACTCGGCTTCGTTCAGTTTATATATTTTTTTCCAGCTCTGGACTTCAGTTTGATTTTTGTAGCTGAACGAAGCGGTTCAACTTCAAGCCCAAAAACAGAAAAGAGAGAAAAGTAGTGTTGTGTGTGCCGCGCGGTTGGAAATACAGATACACACACACACACATCCTCAGATACACAGAGCCCCATTTTTTGAATGTGTATAAGTGTGTGCCCGTACGTTGGTTTGTCGTGTAACTCTTTTTTTTGGGGAGATTGTCTTTGCGCGGATTCGAGTTGTGTGTGTGTTTGCTGGCATTGGATTACAAGAGCTACAGAAATACTAACATAAATTTGTGAAAATCGTTGTTTTTGGCCGATATTGCAGTGCAGACACCAGAAAACCTTAAGAAAAAGCTAAAAAAAAATACAAAAAAAAAAAAAAAAAAAAAAAAAAAACACCGAGCCCCAACTATACAACAGAAAGTGGCGACGACGTCGACGTCGACAACCTAGCAAACGGCATTCTTTCGTGCAACAACAACACAGAGGCTCTGGCTCGCTCTCCCTCTCTCTCTCTCTCTCTGTCTCTCTCAACTAAGCGCTCTCTCGCGTACGTGTGTGTGTGTGAATTTTTTGATTAAAACGCGCTCTTTCTTTTTGCGCCCACTCACCGAAAACAACAACGTTGTTGGAATGCGGCCTGATCGCCGCTACAGCGCGCTTTGAAGAGGTCAGGCAATAGCAGCAACAATAACCACAATATCAACAACAAGAAAACGAAACAAAAATTGTTTACTGTTAGTCATTTATCGATTATTATCGATATAGAAATAGTATGAAAACTATCTTCTAATTCTTGTGGATTACGCGATCAGCAATCAACAATAGCAACAACATCAATAACAACAATCAACGGAAATGCCGACACCAGCACTAACAACATTTGCAACAACTGCAGCAACAGCAACATCGGTAGTTGTTGTCTTTGGCAGCAGTGCATAAAGGTAAAGGTATTTGAGCCTATTAAAGGGTATTGGGAATTATCGCATAATTTCTTAGGAATTTTAATGACATGCCATAAATACACATCCATACATACATATGTACCTACATACATACGTACATGTGTTTATGAATAGAATGAAAACAACGAAAAAAAATACATTCTTCTTATCTACGACACTTGGGACATAAAAACAATTTGCCAATTGTCACCAACAATCGATCAAATTGTGAAATTAACCCCATTCACTCAATAGATAAAGGAATATACACACATACATATGTGTGTATATGTAGGCATTCCTTAGAAAAAGTGGTTTAGATCGGTGAAAGGTATTCCCAGCCCTTGTTTGTCATATCATCATAAAATTACCTGATACTTAATTAAAAAGAGGAAGTAAAGCTTTAAATTTACTATTGGAACTCCAATTTTCTTTTGGTAATTTTTGTAAGTGAAAAACTAACAAAACAATTTTTTTAAATGTCTCTTTTGAAATAATGAAAGGCACACTCTTAAAATTTAATGGTGGTAAATAGATCTCCTCTAGAATTTCTTCAATAACATATGTAAAAACCTATAAAAACTCAACGGAAAACTAGTTCAAAATACAAAAAAAAACGTTTAGCAACGATAATTTTACACGCCTTTTGTGGTATACTAAATTTTAAGCTTAATCAGCTGAATTAACCCATCAGATCAGACGTAGACAGGTGTTTAGTTAAATGGCCAATTGCGGCGTCTGAAATTGAGCGCCTCAGCGCACATTAATTAAATGGAAATTGTAGATGGCAATGATGATGATGATAATGATGGGTGTACATACTATATATGTATGTATGTACGTACATACATACATATGTATGTACATATATGATCGCAACCCATAAACCGTCAGTTCTCATTCTCTGTTTGTTTTTAAGTATTATATTATCACCCCCTACTCTAAACCATATGAAATGTAAATCAGCTACAAAAAGATAAATAAATAAGCAAAAACACACGTTAAACGTTTTGTAGTTTTCTGTTTTTTCTGTTGTTTTCTTTTTAACAGTAAAACGTTAAATGATTTTGCCACCGCAATCAAGACGATCAATATGAGTAACTGTATCTGCCATCTACATAATATATATCTGCGGTTTCTGGGTATCTCTATGTGCATACTGTATCTACACACATACATACATATACTTACATATGTATATAGATATATGTATAGATGTATATAGGTAGTACTTATTGGCGTTCACACTTGACCTCCGGCAATGAGTTTTGCATTGAAACGGACAGATAATTTCGTTAACAAAAAAATTCCTGCACATATTTTTATAAGCAATTAAAATGTACAACAAATTAAACAATGTTTTTTTTTTCCTTTTTTTTTTTTGTATTTGTTTGCTGAATGACAATCATCGTCATCATCAGTTGAGTTGTTATGTTAAGTCGAGGGCCGTGTCTCAATAATATATCCCCCCCTTAAAGGTTTTTCTATGGATGGCCTTAGCTTTCAAAATATGCCTACAAAAACCAAGAAAAAGAAACATAGAGCTATAGAGGACTAACCAAAATCGACTATTTAAACACCCTTTGTGGAATAAATAGTTACTAGGAGTAAATTCAACATATAGAAAGTACTATTCCTGATAGTTTATATATCTTTAATTTTGGAATACTTACTTTAAAAACCAAGATCTTAGCATAACCCTTAGATGTCTTACAGGGTATTCCGCATAGTTTCGCACGCCTTCACATTTCGGCATGCGGCACACGTTGCGGTTGCGGCTGTTTGCTCAGTGCTCTCATTGCGGAGGCCATTGCCTAGTTAGGTGTGCCAACCCAAGCGTTCAGCGGCGTTGGAAGACGTGTGCGCTGTTACTTCTTCTTCTTCAATTGGGGGACATTTCGCGCATTTAAAAAGCAAAACAACAACTAAAAGCAAAAAAAAAAAAGACACCAAATTGTTTGGCATAACTGACACAGAAAATAACAACAACAATATCTTTTCTCCACGACTTTGATTTGTGTTTGTCAAGACAACGTCAAGTTATTTAAAGTCATTTTGTTGAATGGGGTTCATAATCGGCATAATAATTTACATACCCTAAAAAATGTGAAATATTAGCTTTAGTTGTATGTTTGCAATAGCTTAAAAAAGAGCATTCTATATAGCTCTTATATCCTAGAAACTGAACAAAAGCGTTTAATTCGTGTTTAGTTTCGTTTCAGTTTAAGGCCACGCCCTGCTTGTATACATATATATTACTGAATGAATTAAGATAGCTTGAGAATTGAAAGCGTGTGAAAATAACATCGTTTTCAAACGTTTTTCCAACTATTTCCCAACGCTCATTCAGTATTTCCTTTTTGTATATATGAAGTTTTTTTTTTTTTTGTGCCGTTCTAAACGTAATTGAAAAATAAAATAAGCAAAAAAAAAAATTACCGCTCGTCGTTGTCGCTGGTCGCCGCCACTCATCATTATACAGTTCTCCGAGCTGGATGTGATCTAACAACAAACACTTTCAATAGAATTCGAATCCAGTTCAAGAGAGCCACACCAAGTTGTTAGACCAAGTTTAAGTGGTCTGTCGGTCGTCGCCAATGTATTTCAATGCATGAAGAGTTTCGTTTGATCGTTTAGTTGGGTATATGGGGTATTAACATTTGTTGATAACGTTTGCAAAATGAAGCTTATAAAATCAATTGTTTGGCATAATTGTAGTAATTACATATTTAGACATTAAGTACTAAACTACTTGAAACGTTTCTGAAACCAATAACATATTTCAAATTGTAAATACTGTAGTAATTACCATTAGCAATTACTTTTATAACCCGTTACACTTGCCAAAAAGAATTAAACATAAAAAAGTCATTTGAAATCTATATCTTTAAAACTTTATAGTTATTGTTTCTCTGTATACCTATATGATGTATATATAGTCGTATTGATCCTATGCAAGATTATTCGCATTCCAATTTGAGACCCATATGGAATTATTTCATTACTGATTCGTTAAGCATTTCAATCGACTGAGCGCGGTTGAAGCATTTAGCGTCAGGTCTACGTTCCCTCAAACACCACCACCGACTTTTCCCTGACATGATCTGAGTGCCATGCGGCAATATTCGATTGTTGTTGGTTGACAAACACACTGGCACACACACATACACACACACACACACACGCCCCGAATGAGCTCAGTGCAATGGCATGTAGTTGACAGAACAGCGAACTGTGCGAACTTGGTTCGATTCCGCTGTGGGGTGATCAGGGGATGAGGTGGAGTACGTAATGGGGTGGGACAGTCGTAATATTGCTTGCGCTGCACAACGTGGCGTATGCGCAATATCGTTCGAGCAACTCTAATTGTAAATCGCAATCGTTTAGACTGCACAAATATATGCATATTTTTACTGACTTGCGTCAGAGGGGGAGACAACTAGAGAAAGAGAGCTAAAAACACTGCGAGCGACATATACGACGCACCCTTTGACTTGGTTTCTCTCAGACTAAGTTATAACAACAAAAGTGCTTAGATTTTGGTTTTACTACCATAGAGAAAGCGTTCAGTAAGAACTGATTTTCACACTATATAAATTAAATTTAGTTCAAGGTTAAAAATCTATGAGTTTTGGTGAAAAGGTGCATGAACCTTTTATATGGTCAAATTAATGGTACCTGGCAATATCATTTATTTTGCTATTCCTTGTTTCTTGGTCGTAATCCGATACTCCAGTTCGAGAGGCATAAGCAAAAGTATTTATTGGCATTGCTGCTAATTGCTGATTAGCGTGTCTGTTAGCCGCATTTTTTTAATTGCACACACCCTCCACCACACTGCTAACATGCCACCTCCTTAGATTCCACTACCTCTCTCTCTCTTTCTCTGTTTCTCTGCTCCAGTTGATACTTCTTTATCTTCTCCTTTTTGTTGACTTTCATAATTAGCAATTTTCTTTTTTATTTTCTTTGTTCGTTTGCCATTGGAATGCGAATAATTTGCTATGATTGGAAATTGTTAAATGCTTTTAATTTGTTTGCATTTCAAATTAAAAACAAAATATTTAAAGAGAGTATGCCGAAGTGCTTATACTCTAATAAATTTCAGATAAAATGCCACAGCTATCCTACAGATTTCTTTTCAATATCGTATGCTTATATGATATATGCTATCATAACCCTTTCTGATATATTTGTTCTATTTATCTAAGGTGAAAGGATTCCTCTTCAAAAAACAAACCAAATGAATGAATATACTTATTTTTGAAAAGAGTATCGAAATAAAAATATAAAAAATGGTTGCTAGCCGGCAAATACAAAAAAATGTTTGTCTGTCCTCTGTCTGTTTCGTGTATAACTTCTGACTCATTCGACCAGCTAGATCGCCCACTGACTGACTTTATTTACTAAGTGTTTTTTTGTATTAAGAGCAAAAAAAAAATGAACGATTATATAATGCGGCAAGAAGATTTAATGGTTAAGAAAATGTTCTTTCTCTTACCTCTGTTTTGCCCCTCAACAGTCTTGCCTTGGAAAAGAAATTAATTAATTCAAATAACTGCGGAATTTTATGCATAATTATGAGATATCATCTCCACGGACCACGGACGAGTAGGTGTATTAAGATTTTTAAGCGTGTAAGAAGGCAACTATATGGAGATATATATAAAAATATATATACAGTCTTGTGATTCATATTGATGAGGTTATTAATTTCTCTTCACAATTAAGAAAGTTTATAATATTTCAACTAAAAATTATTATTAATGAACGACAAAAAGGGCGACTTTGAAGGCCAGTTTTGAATTTATATTGAATTTATATATGATATAGGGTATTTTAAAGTTGATCCAGTTGTAAGAGAAGAAATTTTTTTACTGGAATGCTTTTTTGTGTTGTTGGTGCTTTTTGTTATCTCAGTGTCTCCCTATGAAGCTTGTTCTTCAGATCGGCTTATATATAATTGGTTTTCAAAAGCCTCTCTATTCTCGTATTCTTTTTTGTGGTTTCTAATTTATGTCAAATGTGTGCGAGAGCTTTGATTGATGATCACCTTTTGGAAATAGCGATTTGGGGCTGGAACGTAGCAAACGTCGATTATATAGACTCGAATGTACATTTGTATTTATTCTGCCGACGACTCTCTGAATAAATTTATGGAACGTTGAAATTTATTAGACACTCACAGACGCATACACACACACACACACACACATATAGATGGGGACACATAGAAAATGCGCCAATATTGAAATTTATGCGTAGCCAACGAAGAGTTAGAGTTGAGATTCGTTTCGATTCGATTTTAATTTATGCATAAAATGCTTTTCTTTCATCACGACGAGGCAAGTTTAAGTCGTTTTTTTTTTTTTCTTTTGGGGGGAACTTTCTTTAACTGAATTTTAATAAATTTTATGCTTATGTGTGAGGGAGAGAGAAATATAGCCACGCACGCACTCCTAATCAAGTTTGTCGCCTAAGTCTTTCGTTATTGATTGGTGAAATTGTGCGGGGCGGATCTAGCGGCATCAAACACACAAAAATATAATAAAAAACAGAAAGAAATTAGAAAAACGATAACTAAGGTGATTTTCTAGTAGTTCTATAGCCAATTTTTCTTTCTTTGATTAACTGAAAATTCAAATTTAAAAATATTTGAAATCATTTCTTCTTTGCCTACCTAATAATATGTATATGATATAGTTTATGAATGAAAGGGAAAATATATATAAATTATTACATTAACAGTAACGGTTAATTTTTCTTGGAGATGTTTGAAACCCTATGAAATTTTTTGACATTTTGAAGGTCACAACAATGCGTATCTTAATTATTACTAGTATTTTCCTAAAATAGTTTTCAACTTTTATTTAATTTTACTATTTTTTTTATTTTTAGCAACGGCATTTCGAACGCTCGTGCTGTCTACGGAAAATGATGCAGCATGCGAGCATTTTGTACCGTCAGCGCGCCCCTAGAAGTATGCGCGTCCACAGCCGAGCAACTGTCACCCTGCTCCCGTTTCCTGGCCCTAAGGTATGAATGATCGACTTGCAACATTTCAACATTAACATTTCATTAATGTGTGTCTTATTCTTTTTCTTGATTTCTTTTAGGCTTTTAAGCCATCAGCAACAGCAGCCGAAAACTCTATACTTCCTAGTCGATGCAAAGAGTCGAGTCCGAGAGGTTTATAAGCAGACATGTCTGCATTTTGCCACACAGGGCATGCTGGATACCGAACTCTTCGGTCTGGCTGTGCTCATAGGTGAGTTGCGTACAAAAATAAGAAAAAAAAAAAAAACGAAGGAAAAAAATGCCAGCGATAAGACATGAAAAATACAACTAATAAACATAAACCAGTCTTTTTAAAAGCTGCTCATCATCATCATCAGGCTCCATCCTCCTGACCAAGAACTTTGCCAAAACACATAAAAATACCAACACACACACATACACATACACAGACATACTTGCAACCGACAAGAAATGGCACAAAAAAAAAGAAATAAAATGAAAAAAAAGGAAAAACAGGCAACGCGAACAAACAATTTCAGGCAAACCAGGAACAGAATGGTGGGAGAGGGAATGGGTTTTGGGGTGGAGAATGGGGAACAGACACAAGACGCGTGTTCAGTAATTCAGGTAGCAGTCGCGCGTTGCATTAACACAAACGAATCGAACGATGTTGATGTTGATGTTGGAGGATCTTGGCCTGGGCCAGGTTAAAAGCAGACAACGACAGAGACGTTGCCTTGTCGTTCGTGGTCGTCGTCTTCTGCGTCCTCCATAAACACAAACACGTACACTTTGAGAAAGAATTAGAGAAGGAAAGGAACAAAAGACAGAGATAGAAAAACAGCCAACGCTATAGAATAAAAAGTCATGATCTAATATCTCCGAAGATGAAATGCCCTTTTTAAACTACTTTTTCCTAAATTCAAACAACAGATATCTGTACACTGAGAAACAAACTCTTTAAAAATATAAGAAAATCTTTAAAAAAAAAATCTTCTTATAAATTCTAAACATTTTCCTCATTTCTTATTTCTTTATGGATTATTTAATATAGTCAAATAGACTTGCCTTGCAAAAAGAGTGTACAAGAACCAACAAACAAGCTCAAACCATTTATTTTTCTTTTTTTTGCCAATCTGGTTTGGCGCAACAATTTCGTGGGCAGAAACAGGAGAAAGAGATGTATGGAAAAAGAGGAGGAAGTTGCCACAACATCTTCAGTAAAGAATTTGGTATGCAGAAGTTCTTTTCATCTATCTCTCTTTCTCTCGAAGGCCAAAGCTATGGCAATTGGCAGTTTGCATTTTGTGTTGTTTGCTTCGCAAGGATTTTTGCCAATGTCAGTCAGAATATTTCTCTGTATGTGTGTGTGTGTGTGTATGGGTTGTGCGTCTGTTGGTGTCCATGACCGGCATGCGGTTAAGATGGAACTTTATACCTATAACAGGGGCGTAGCCAGGATCTTATCTTACAGAAGGCATCATTCTTCTTGACCTTTAAAGAATTTCAACAATTTTTATGTCAACATTAGTTGTTTTAAATATTTTTGAATATAAACTGCAATTTTTTCGTTGTTAGTTAACATGTTTTAACTTTAAAAATTGAACTATAAATTTCTAAAAAATTTTCTATTTATTTTAGTCCAAACTATCAAACGAATTAGAAAGTTCTAACAACTTAAGTTTATGTTACAGTATTCTCAATGTAGTATATATTTTATCGGCAAAATAATATCAACCTATATTCTTTTAAAAAATCAATCATTTGTTTACCTGCCTTCATTTCTGTACCTAGGTTTTCGACAATATTCTACTGTGGTACATCTATTCATTGTATTATCCCCTTTTGGTTATACCCATGACCTTTATTGCAGCCATTCTTCTCTTTCTTGCATAGTTTTGTGCATTTCACGCCAAAACGGAAACCAAGTAAAGAATGCAGATCAGGCAGACTGAAGGACAGAATGTTTCTTTTTTTTTGTTGTTGTTGTTGTTATTGTTGTTTTAGGACAAAAATAGTTAAAATAGTTTGTTGCCTAAGTCTTTTGTTTGACTTTTGTATGTGTTTCTTTCCCATATTCCTTGTCGTATTTCCTTTGTGTCCTTGTTTGTCTCAATTTTATGATCAATAAATTTCAACTTTATGCAAATAACAGTTCAAGCAATCGTTGAGTAGTTCTTCGAAGGCCAATTTGGCAACATTGTCAGCTTTTTCAGCTGCCGTCTGTCTGCTGATGGTTAAAAGATGGGCCGGTCACTTCTCCTCCATCTTCTTTTGCTGTTTCCCTTAAGTTTTGCTTCTTCTGTTTTTTTTTTTTTTTTTTAGTTGGGTGTTATTTTTAGCTGTCTTGCGTTATTGAGATTCCAGTGCCGCATTCCATTGACAGAATCAACCTTTTGTTGGTTCACCTACTCCACCTCCATCTCATCTTTCTACACAACCTCTTTGGTTCCACCACTCCAACTTTTCCAGCTGCTTGTAGATTGTAGTTATAATCTGTAGACCAGCATTTTCTTTTCCATTTAATGTTAATGGCTCATAATCATTATTATATGGCTTTGGCTTGTTCGGCCTCGACCGAGGCTGGAGTCCCCCTACCCCCTGTAGGCCCCTCCCTTCTCCAGTTTTTTTTTCTAAAGTTTCTGCTGCTGTTGCTGCGTGCATCTGATAACATCGGAAATTAAAATTCTTTTGGTTTATGTTTTTTTTTTGTTCTCCTTTTTCTTCCTTCTTTTTTTTTTTCTTCTCTCCAGCCAGTTTTTGATACTCAACACATACACACAGACATGCATTTGTCTTTCAAGTTGTTACCCTGCATTGCGGCATGCTCACTATATGGGCTATATTAGGCTGATTGATTTTTCAAGTGTTCTATATATACATACATAGGAATATTTGGAATACTATAAACTATTTATCGCATGTCCTGTTATAAGAAAATAGAACAGAATTGAAAAACCAAGACGTTTGGTTTAGTTGCAGGGCATTTGGTAGTCGTGCTTAATATATCTAACTCACACAGCAGCATTCTTTCTTGTACGTTTCTTTTTTTCCTTCTTCTTTTTGTTGGTTTTTTTTTTTTTTTTGGTTATTATGGCGTATGGCGTGCCAACTCAAACCTTTTGGAAAATAAATCTAAATCTGAAGAATGCCATGGCATTGGCGCAGCTGTCTTGTCTGACCAGGCAGGGCTCTGGACTGTAAGTCGGACCAACTCAGACTCTAAAATTCCTTGGCTTGATGAGCCTTGGCGAGCCTTCCCCCACCTCCTATGTATTCTTTCTCCGCCTCCTTTGTATCTCTCTTGGCTTCTTTTTTTTCTTCTACTTCTTGTTCTTCTTCGTTTGCTTCGTTTGAGGCTGTAATTTGTGTGTTGCATGTGTTTCAAATTGAAGATTTATTTGTGCTTCCCCTCACTCCACCACTCCAAACTCCATATCCCCTCCCTTGTGCGTGCGTGTTAATTGTAAGCGCTGAGGAATGCGATGGAAAATATGTTAATTATTAGGTATGTGCCTTTGGGCCCTGGAGAGAGGGCAGAGGAAGAAAGTAAGAGATAGAGTGAGGTTGCGTGAGGATTTCATTGGTAGGAACAACTCACACCTGCTGCCTGCAACTCTTCTAAAAAAAAAAAATTGGTCCATACGAACCTCTGAAATTTATATGCAAAGTTTTAGTAGCTGCCTGCTCCAACGGTCTCTCTCCAGCTTCAGTCGTCATTGATAGGCACTTATTATTATGATATTGTTGCTGCTGCTTCTCATAATTATTATTATTTTTTATCTTCCACTGTTGCTTCTGCTTTTCTTCTGCTTCTTCTTCTTCTTAGTTGTTGTCGTCGTCGGTTGCTTCTTCTTCTCCTTCATTTCGTATGCAGGAATTCCAATTTCTCGTTCGATAAAGTGTGTGTTGATTTTGTTGTTGTTTGTTGCCCTCGACTTCAATTCGCCTCTTCTCTCTGACAGTCGACAGTCTGACGTGTCGTCATCATCATCAGTTCGATCATTATGATCTTTATTTTTTTCTTTTCTTTTTTTGTTGCTTGTTTATTGCCTGACAAACTGACAGAAAGATATCCAAGTCCCAAGCTGGGGATATAGCCAAAAAGTTCATTTAAAATTTTGATTAGTTTGCGACCTTGGGCTATGGTTATGGCCACAGGAATTTCTTAACAAGAATTGTATGTATGTAGTCTTTACCAGGATTCTTTCTGTATAAAGTTCTATAAAAAAAAAGAATCTCGTAAGCTATTTTCGTAAATGCCGACGTTTGTATACCCTTAACCTAAATCTTTACATTAAACCAATTGTCATTTTAAAAGGTATATAATAAAGTTGTTTGATTTAAACAATAAAGTGCAAATAAATTAGATTTGGTTTAATAATATATGACAAAGTAGTGCAAATCGAGAAGTATACGAACTTATTCTATCTGACTTTGTAAAAAGACCATATACCAAGTTTTATCAATTTAGTTTAAAAACTAACATCTAAAAGACGCAAAGCGACAGACAGACTGAAATAGCTTAATCAAATCATCTATTATCACCATATAAGTGACAATTTTATTAAACCTTTTGAAGGGTTTTGAAACTCAGTACGGGTTTCCGCTCTAGATTCGCTATAACTTTTAGGGTAACAATTGCCAAATGTTGTTTGTTGAGATAGCAGCTAGTTTTAAGGATCGTTTAGTTTACCAATGAAATATAACCATTACGCTTCTTTATTATCATTCTTTGCAGATGGCGAGTACATGTTTGCAGATCCCGAGAGCAAGCTCTCCAAATATGGTCCAAAAAGTTGGCGTTCATCGCACACACATGTAAGTAGCATACCAAATTGATTGCTCCTTTGAGTTGCCTTTCCTTTTTTATTTCCTAAGTTGGCTTTCATTTTTTTTTTTTTTTTTGTCGCTTTTAGGGCCTGGATGCCAATGGACGGCCGCTCCTGGAGCTACACTTTCGTGTGCAGTTCTATATCGAGAGCCCGTACATGCTGAAAGATGAGACATCGAGACACAATTATTACCTACAACTGAGGCATAATGTACTGCAACGTGAGCTGCCCAGGGCAGATCAGTCGGACCAGGCTTTGGTCTTTCTAGCTGGTCTTGCCTTGCAGGCTGATTTAGGTGATGCTCCTGCAATGGAAGAAGTGGGTAGAGGTGGCCTATTAGAGGCGGAACATATGGCAAGCACTACAACAACATTGCCCAAGATAAGCAAACGCTTAAGCAGTGCAAACGAACGTATGGTAAGGCTATCCACTTATGTGACTTCTGGAAACTTAGGCTTTAAAAGAGACAAGGACAAAACCCTACCGACTTCCAGTAGTTCGACTTCCAGTGCAGATTACTTTCGCATTGAAGACTACTTGCCTATTTCACTTCACACAGCGTGGGCGAGAAGTGCTTTACGAGCCTGCCATCGTAAGCACCAAGGCCTGGACTCAACTGAGGCCGAACTTCTCTATATACAGCAGGCCTGTAGCCTCCACGAAACTATCAACGCTCACACGTTTCGTATGCGTTTGGCAAAAAGTGAACAAGGAGCGGGAAGTTCATGGTTTGTTGTATATGCCAAAGGCGTTAAAATACTGGGAGGATCCGTATCGCAGTCACAAGATGCATCAACCTCATCCTCAACGGCTCCAAACTCGACCACCTTTCTATGGCCAAATATTACAAAATTATCATTTGAGCGTAAAAAATTTGAAATACGCTCAGGTGAAAGTCGCATCATCCTTTATTCCTCATCAGATGAGAAAAACAAATTGCTGTTAAGTCTCTGCAAGGATACCCATCAATGGAGCATGAAGCTGGCGGCACGTCTCAAAGAAGTTAGCAAACGCAAAGAGGAAGAGGAGGCGGAATCGCAGCGCCTGCATGCCAGCTATGCCTGTTCCCGAAGTCTTCTAATGCCATATAAGAGCAAAAACGAGCAGAGAATATCGGTTATATCTAGCACAAGTTCCAATACTACTTCCGGTATTGTGAGCGATCGTGTCCATTCCGAGGATGAGTTGGAAATAATGATTAACACACCGCCAGCCCCTTTGGCAGCTCCTTCCACCGAAAGTTTAGCGTTGGCTCATTTGCTAGATCGCGATCGACCAAGTAGTGTTAGCAGACAAACCTCATCGGTGGGTCAAATGTCGATCGAAGATCAACAAAGAACTAACGAATCTTCCGCAACTGCTACAACTACAACAACAACAACGACGACGACTTCAGTGCCAACAATGGCCGCAACAGACTCACCTAGTTCCCAGCATAATATAGGCTCCCAGTGTTCTTCCACCTGTAGTACAGTGGTGGTTACCTCACCGCCTCCCCCGACCATTACTAACCACAACAATTCCTCCACCTCATCAACAAATTCTGCAACTGCGGTCACCGCCATACACTCAACATCATCCAGCTTAGAGCTTGGTTTTAGCCACACTGCACAAAATTCTGCATTAAGTGAGACGCACGTTGAGGAGGAAGACACGGTAAGTGTCTCAGGTGTATCAGGGGTGTATACCTTGGCCCACGGTACTGCACTGACCGAAACCTCTGGTGTTTATACTATGCATAGCAGTGAATTGACAGGTCAATCTTCAGAAATGGCTGAATCCGAACGGGGTTCTTCATCACACTATGCTCCAGCTGCTCCGGTGAGTGTAGCATGCAAAAGAACATTACAAGACCAGAGGCAGAGGCAAAGAACACCACCCCGTCCTGGTGTAGTGATGAGTAGCAACGAGTTCCGTCTACGTTCCGATTCCAATATCAGCACGAGCAGTTCCTTTCGCGGTGATGGTAGTGATCCCACAGATAATAAGCATTCATTGCTCTCCGCCGAAGAATTAACTAATTTGATAGTTGGACGTGGCACCTATCCCTCAAGGCAGACAGTATCGAGTTCTCTACATTCCGATTGCGATTATGTTACAATACCGCAACAAGATCAGGGAACCTTGCTGGAGAATGATCAGGAGCCGTCTAAGAGAATGCCGCCAGCACCACCCCCACCGTACAGTGCACGGCATGAAACTACGGGTCTATGTGGACCACCTATTTCAGCACTGCCGCCGCCTCCACAACCCAAACAGGAGACTCAGCCCATCACCAACCCAGAACCTTGTGTTCCAACACCAGCGGCTTTGCCTGCATTGCGTCGCCGCCGCGATCCTCCACCTTATGCCAATTCCATGAAGCCCAGGCCCACCTCTCTGATATCAGTGACCTCCACCTCGACTCCGATTGGCCCATCGGGTTCAATGAGCTCATTAAAGTCAACAGAAGAAATCACAGCACGTTTTATTACAACTCGTCCACAGATCAGCATATTGAAAGCTCATACCAGTCTACTGCCAGACGGAGCCAAGCCCAGTTATGCGGCGCCAAACCCGCCCAGTCACTGCTCTTCCTCGGCAGCTTCTTGCAGTGGCTCTATATGTTCGCATCACCAGTTTCCGCCCCTTTCCCAACAATCGTTGCATTCCAATTCCAACTATGCTGGAGGATCACAAGCCTCGCTACATCATCGTCATTCGGGCTCAGCGGCCATTGGAATTCCAATTGTGCCCTATGGCATGCACAAGAGTACTGCTTCATTGCATCATCATCACCAGACGCCGCACCAGCATCAACAAGCATGTGTTCTGCTACCCGTGATCAAACCGCGTCAATTCCTAGCTCCACCACCGCCACCGCCAAGTTTACCCCGACAGCCACCTCCACCGCCACCGCCTGCCCATTCACATCATCATCACCATCCTTTTGCGGGAATATATAGAAAACAGCTGGAACTTTACCAACAGCAACTCTACAGCGATGTGGACTACGTCATTTATCCCATTCAAGATCCAGCAGTTAGTCAGCAGGAATATCTAGATGCCAAGCAGGGTTCCTTATTGGCAGCCATGGCAGCCGCTGCCCCACCGCCACCTACACGACATCCCTATCTCGCCATGCAGATGTCACCAGCCATTTATCGGAGTACCCCATATTTACCTTTGGCATTGTCCACCCACTCCCGTTATGCCTCAACACAAAATCTATCGGATACTTATGTTCAGTTGCCTGGAACGGCAACATATTCGCCGCTTTACTCGCCCAGCATGGCCAGTCTGTGTTCATCGTATGAGCCACCACCACCACCGGCACCCCCGGCAACCAATCAGATGCATCCCCATTCGGCAATCGGTGGCAACGCTGCTTCCTCCTTACACTTTTCACGATCACGATCAGATGATAACATTCTGAATTCGCTTGACTCGATGCCCATTAATAAGCAGGGAAAGCGTTTACCACCGCCACCGCCCCCACCCTATGTTAATAGGCGGCTCAAAAAACCGCCTATGCCAATACCAAGTGAGAAGCCGCCACCAAGTAAGTAAAAAATTGAACCAATTCATTTTTCCTATCAATAATCGCCGATCTTGATATACTTCTGTTTAATTTTAGTTCCCTCAAAGCCCTTGAGCAGTTCAAATATGTTGTCGCCACGAAAACCGCCTACTCTAAATCCGCACCACGCCAATAGTCCGATTACGAAAACCTCTAGTGGAGCCCAATGGGCTGGCGAACGACCCAAAAGCAATCTTTTCGGTTTGGGTATTAATGGTGGTGGTGGCAGTGGAAGTGGACGAAATTGCAATAGCATATTGGCCCAACTACAGGCCTCCATGGCAGCCCAATCGGAGGCTCAAGCGTTGGATATTGACTTGCTTAGAGAGAAAAGCAAACATTTGGATTTGCCATTAATTGCGGCCCTATGCAATGATCCTTCACTGCTTAAGCAGACCAAAGTAAAACTACATCAAGGTGGTTCATCGGCTACTACAACTGGTTCGGGCTTAGGAGAGGCTACCAATAGTTCGACAATGACGGCGACAACGACTACAACAAGATCCACATCGCCGCCTCGTAAAAATCCAAGCATTAGCAGCCATCATAGGCATCCGCAGGACAAACTTCCGCCATTGCCCGTACAGCAGCTGGCCGAGGCCAATAACTATGTCATGGATCCCGCCGCAGTGCTGATGAGTAATAAGCAACAGCACCACAAAAGCTACAACTCGCAAACCTAAACGGAAGCGGATATTATGAAGGAACGGAAACGGAGGCTAAGTCATCGAAACATCACACTCTTTTCTCTAGTTCTAATAATGGGAAAATTTTATTTGGAATTGGATTTGGGTTTGGGTTGCCAATGCATAGTGTGCGCTAGAGAGTTCGATCACAGTGTTTCGGCTGGCAAACCACCAGTAGAGGGCAAAGGTCATGCTTCTAAAACTTCACACAACCAGTCACAAAAACAGTTTCACACAGTTAACAACCAAAACAATATTCGAATTCGATATCGAAAACAAGACAGAAAACAGACAAATGAAACCTCAATAATTGCAGAACAGAACCCAGTCTAGTCACTTTAGGGAATGGGAAATGATAAAGGCAAGTAGGATTTCGAGTGATCAATTTCACCAGTGATCACTTATTTCATTTCAATACTCAAGTATAAAATACGAAACTTAAACTAACACAAAACACACACAACTACAGATTTATAGTCTTAACTGAAACTTAGGTAAAGAGGAGGGCCAGCCAACATATGCGAATATATAACCATTATTTAGAGAATGAAAATATAATGATAACAAACCAACTTCGGTGCATCGAAGCATATATACTCTTGCAGTTAGCCAAGAAGATCTTTTTAGGGTATACTACCAACGGAACATAATGACATGTTCTAAATGTGAGAACAAATTTTTATATAGACATTTAATTAATTAATAAAATACATTAGTTATACAGATACCATATTGGTTTTTCCAGCCGATACAATATTTAGGACCTTATCAGCAACTTCGCCTTACACTTTTGTGTAAGCGAGCTGAAAACTTCTTAAATCATTAATCTTCTGCAAGGGTATAAAAAAAAAACAAGAACAAGAAGAACTTACGCTGAAAACTAACTACTTCCGCCCAAACAACTGTGATTGATGTTTTTTTAACATTATTATAATTATTAATTAACTTTAAACTAATGTTAGTCAAAAGGGAAAAAGAGACAACGCACAAAAACTATGCATATGACACCCTCCCTATATACATACATATATTATATGTAAATATATATATAAACATATAATCCATGCGAATACATATTCCTTACGAAGTGAAACTAAAGAATTTTAAGAGTGCATTTGTTTTGCCCAGGCTTGCCCCTAATCCGCTCTACCCCCACCGTATTCTGAATTAAGCGAGTGTAGATAATCTACAATTTAAATTTGTTTATTAATCTTTTTTATTTTTATCATTTACTCTTCTTTTTTTTCGTTTAAATTCGCCGCCTTCTGCGAGTGAGTGCAAAAATGATTTGGTGTTTTCATTTATTATCATTTTAATTTTTTTTTTGTTTGTTTTTTTAATGCATAAATCACAAAATCAAACCAAAAGAAGTAACAATATAAATTTACGTAGATTTTTCTCGGTTTTAAAAGTCTATAGCTAAATTTGATCAATTTTGGATGTTTTTTTGTGATTTGTTGAGAAAATGTAAAAATTTTTGCCATATATCTTACACATACATATATATCTATAAACATATTAATACAACATGTAATTTTAATTTATAAATTTACAAAAATTAAATAAACAAAAATTCAAATTACAAGCATTTGTGTATACGATAAGTAAAAAAAAAACATATTTAAAAAAGTCCTCGAGTAAACAAATTGTATGTAAAAGTTAAAAACAAATAAATTGAAAAAAACTGAACTATGAAAATATTTTGAGATTGTTTTATATAAAATAAGGGATATTTCTGAAAAAAATTTATCAATTGCATTGAACATAGCAATATTGCTAACTGAATTTTTCAAAATCATCGAGTGCTGTAGAACGAAAATAACAATTGTCTTCGCCGTTTAGCAAAACAAAACAGAATAAGAGGGTATTGAGCGAATATCAAGATTATGGCTATAGTTTTTTCTTTTTAGTAGATGTATGTATATTGCACTTTAATTATCACAATGCAATAGGAATGTACAAAGATAGATTAAATTGTTATCTAATACATAATTCAACAGAAATAGTACAATCAACAATTAAATTCAACAATGTATCCATATGTGAGTAGATGTAAGTAAAAGCAGATAAACTAGTGGCACACTTTGGTTAATGAACATGATTAATGATTAATTTTTTCAATAATGTTCCGGTGGGTTCGGGGTCAGTATATCCTCATCGTCATCAGGTCGGCGTACCCAACGCTTGGTGACAGTTAAAACAACACCGGTTACCAAGAAAATGCTGCCAAATGCTATGACACTAAAACCAAATATTACACCATAGCTTGACAGATTGATTGCCAACTGCAAGATACGAAAGCATTGTTTAAATCATATTGTGATAATTATATGGCATAAATACCTTTGCTTTGGAAGCCAATTCAGGCGAAAGTTCTGCATACTGATCAAACCAGAACATGGGCATCAATACCTTCTGGACACCGCGATAGATGCTGTGAAATTTAAATGTGAGAATTTGCAATGCTAATGATTCAAGTTTATGAGATATACATACTCATAATCATCATCAGGTTCGATCATCATGTTAATCTGAATACGTCCGTGCACCTGAATAGGTACACCAGTTATCGGTTCAATTGCCAGGACAAATTCATGTTTAGACTTATCAGGATTTAAACCGGAAACCGCATTCAAGTAAGCCTTATCGGCTAAATAGAAATGCGGAAAAGAGGAATATATGGGAGCCTTGTCTCGACAAGCTTTGCACTCAACTACTCCCGTTTTGGGACATTCCTCTAATCGGGCATCACAGAAACACTGCTGATTCGGATAATTTTCACCTGAATCTAATGTTTCCTCTGTGCCCACCCAACGGGTGGCAGTCAAACCATTTGCTTCATATGTACCATTAGGGCGTAAATTCATAAAGCGACAAGCGTCTGTAGCAAATACGGTAATCTCATCCTGAACATTCATTTTCGGTGGAAACAAATCGCCAGTGGTGCCATTTACAACGCCGCATGGCATATCATAAAAACCAGTCTCGTTTTTGCCATTCCAGTGCGTGAGGCGGCCCAAATTACTTATATCATCGGTGCCTGTATGAATGGTGAATAGACCATCATATATCAATGAACCATTACGATCAGCAAGCCAACCGAATTTAGTATAGGGTATATCAATCGCCGATGTATTAAACAGATTCAAAAAATCAGTTAAATCATCCTGGTAGCCATCAAATATCCATTTACCCACTGGTTTTGTGGTAAACAATTCTCCACCTTCATAATTGAGCATGAAATTAATAATTTTCTTAACAATTTTTCGTTGATGTCGCATTTCATCTGCCACAGTTGCAGTAATAACATGGGCGGCTGTAACCATATCGTTTAGAGTACCATTGGAACGCTCGGGTATAAAATGCCAAGTGCGTCGCTCGTAATATGCCACCGTGGCATTATCGTAGAAAGTAAAATTTTCCTTTTTATGCTGCTCGAGAAAAACATATGGTCCCATTTCAACAAAATTTGGCTTTATATCATGATTTCGTATATCTTGCGGATTTGTCCAATTAAACACGTAAAAGCTTAGATAAATGGGAATGGGGGCTTCTAGCCAACTGTTATATGTATCGGTGCCGGGTTCAAGTTTCAAACCCTAAATAAAACAGGAAAATAAATTTTTATATAATGACTTTTTTTTTTATATTAATACTTACATTCTCAACAAGTTTGTCGGCAAGATTAGGCCAAAAGACCACTGTCAATATTCCAAGTAAAAGAAAGACTGAGCCTAGGCCAAATACCCAAGCTTTTCGTTGAGTTTCACCACAACATTTGCAGCACATGATGTCCTTGCTGTAACTCCTGGGCAGTTACTTTAAATATCAAAATCCTAAAGAGTTACGATTGGTCAACGTTGCATCTAAAAATTGGTTAATAAAAATTGTGTTTTTAATCCTTATAACTAGTGCTTTAATCGCTGGAATTTGTATTTAATTTTATGGTTTTGCTAATAATACCGATTTCTTATCGCCTTGTGGGGGGTTATTTAGCTTTACGATAATCATCATTGTATTTTGTTGATTTGAATTAGAAATTTTCAATGAGTACGTCCGTCGCAAACATATTGACAGCCAACAGTAGCGAAGTAAGATTAGGCTTTCATTTATAAGAGTGCAAATTCTTAAGTGCAAACACTTGAAACTATCATATCAAACTAAATATTATAAATTTCTATTATAAATTTAACCAATTTAAAAAACATTTAAGTCAATTTTGGGATACTTAACGAATTCTTGGGATATGAAAAAGATTTATTTCTATATACATAATTTGTAATTTCCTTTTGAAATTATAATGTTTAAAAAGCTATTTCTAAGCAACACTTTAATAATAGTTATAGTTATAGCTAGCCTTTCGATTAAAGGTAACTTTATAATTACCTATAAATAAATAAAATGTTTTTTAATGTTTTTATAATATATTATATATATATTATATATATATAAGCCACTGTTTTATATCATGGCAAAACAATTACTTTGTCAACTATTCATAAAATACAACCCGTTTAAGTTCACTTACGGAATCGTTTTAAATATTTTCCAATATGAATCTGCAGAAACGTTGTACAACCGACCGCACACTTGCGTAGTCAAAGCGAAACTAAAGTACTGTAGTTGACGTTTTCAAGTTTTTAAATATCCGTTTATAGTACATACAATACTTGAGATTAGAGGCTCTTTGTTGAATCTGATATGTTTAGTAAACTATGTACGATAAGAAAGAATACGCTACCATCCCAATATCATGAATGCGATTAAATTGATTGAACGCTTACAACTAAAAGTTTGGTAAATTGGGCTTGTCGCATTAATGAATTCAAGTTCAAGTCTACTATTACTACCTCTTTTACTCTTTTTCTCTGTCTTTCATAAAAAATTGATATTTATATTATTTGGATAAGATACGACCATGTATTTTCATCTGATTAGCTTAGGTTAAAGCGAGGACATGTTTGTATAAATTATTTTTATTTTTGGCAGTACCCTGATAAGCGCGTTTGCTTCAATACACAAAAATACATGTATAAATACATGTGATAAAAGTCCAACTGGATACTCTAAATACACTCATATATCGAGTTATTCATAAAATTTCTTTGTTCAAACTGCCTTTAAATAGGCTAATCACATAAAGTATATAAATATATAGAAATAGTATATGCATACAAGCCTTTGTTCTCTAGATCATGAAAACGGCGCACATTGATAACAGTAAGCCGAAGCAACAGATAAGCAGAAATGCACCGACCATTCGGAAGTAGATACTACAACTGGATATATACATAGATTTGTATTACAGCTTGGTCTTGTTTCATAACTTTAATAATAAGTTAGTGAAATGTCTGAAGTCATAAACTAAGTTTATGCTGTAACATTACTATGAAGCTTAAGTACTTACTAGACTTACTTTAAAGAGCACTTGGTCTATAAACCTTTTTCTACACTTTGAATTGTAAGAGATTGCATTCCCGTTAGATTTGCATAAACCTGACAACTCTTTTCTGGGATCAAGGGCCCACAATAAAACCGGCTACTGAGCTGATGACTAAATCAGTCAGAGGGCTGTCATTATATATCAACCTATACCTCATTAACGTTTGTTTATTACTATTTAGCATTTATTTGTTATTACTCACCCCAAGCAAAGACACTGACTGAGACAATCGCAATAACAAACAACTTTTGCAACCTTGAGACAACTCCGGCCACTATCAACATATAAAAACGACTAGATTAAGGCACTTTGGCAAGTTTGCAAGCTAAGCAAAAAGTGCAAAACTGCGATTTTTCTAATTGCAAATAAATCGTTTAATTAGATTAACAATTTGCGTTTTTTGTATTTTCCCTTTAGGGAGACCAAAGAAGAATACCAAAACTTGGCAAACAATACATTGTTATCGTTTTGTAAAAATTCTCATAAAGTGGCATCGCCGCTCAATTTATTTAGAGATGGCAATAACGTGCTTTACAATTTCACGGGTATGCTTGTTACTATTAAAGGTTCAACAAAATACGTAAACTTGTAAAAACATTTTTAATTTCAATCAATTATGAATTATGCCTTTCATGAGAGCGGTTTAAGTATATAATCGCCCTTTTAAAAACTTTATTTGAATATCGGATATCACTCATCACTACGAAGTTTAGTGTTATAAAATAGCAGAATACAAATTTGAAAAGCAGCTGTATATCATTTATTTACATATTTTTAAAACAAGTAAATTTCTAATGTGCACTTCTTATCCACTGAACGACGATTGTTGGCTAAACATTCTGCAATATGCAGCATTGGAAGATCAACTTTCGCTGGCGGAAGTCTCACACACTCTAAATGCAATTGTAACCAAACATTGGGCTAGTCTCAAAATAGCAAAATTTACTTTTAACGTTTTGGATAAGTTTAAGCTCAATGAATGTAAGTTAATAATAAAATATTAACGTATTTGCCTACATAATATTTTAATATCAGCCCAAATGCACGAGTTTATGGCATCCTCCTGCGAATCCTTGCAGGAGCTTCAGCTGAAGGGTGGCACCCTGGAATTGCTGCGGTCGTGGAGTAAATATAGTTTTCCCAAATTAAGATCACTTGACATTGAGATGAACTACAACGAAGAGCATGCGGATGAGGAAACCCTTTTACTTGTAGAGCTCTTTCCTCATCTGACAAAATTGACTCTTCATAGCAGCACCACTGGGAGGCATTTATGGGCTTTGCAAAATTTAAAGGAACTGCATTTAATTTGGTGCGAAGATTTGGATACTGGGACATTTGAACAGATCTTCAGCAGCCTTAAATTGGAGAAGCTATCATTGATGTATTTTGGTTACAATGTTAACTTGGGTGATGCTTTGCTTCCAGTTTCGTACTGTCAGACGCTGGAAGAGGTTGTTGTGGATGATCATCATTTGTTGGGTGGCGTACTATCCAGTTTGCTACGATTACCGCGTTTAAAGAAATTAATTTTTTACACACGAGATTATTATGAAAATATTCTGGGTGTAGTGGCCCAGCAGCAGCCACTTAAAGTTCAGTCGCTGACGTTTAACGATTCCTTTTGGAGTAGCGATCGAGCAACTGAATCAATGTTGCGCATGACAAATTTGCGTCGCTTAACTTTTCAAGAAGATGACATTGATAACGAAATTCTATTTAAAATTTTTAATTTTTTGCCCAATTTAGAGGAGCTCCATTTAATTAGGATGAGGGCCATGCCCACTGCAACATATCTCTGGAATATGGTGGCCTGCTGTGAAACTTTAAATGTTCTTAGTTTATGCAACACCGAATTAGATGAAGAATTTGTCCAACTAAGTTCATTGCGATTGGAACAAGTTCTCGAAGAACGCCGCACACCGCTGAGGCTTCATATCCATAATACTGGATTGGAAAATCATCCGCACAATGTAAGTCTAAACTCAATCTTAACGAGTTTTTAGGTAATTAATAAAAAAAAAATGTTTACCTTCCCTAGATTCTCTCTATCTTGAAGCATAAAAATTTGAAAGTTTCTCTTGAACCAATTGAACTCAATACATGGAGTTCGCGATTTGTTGAAATAGGTTTTAATCCAAATATTGGTATATAGGTCAGTACAATTAAATTGTATTTAAATATTAGTTATTATTAAATTAATGTAAACATTATCATAAATAATTTGTTGTCTTTTTCTGAATGTTTTTTAGATAGGTGTCCGTCCATATAATGTTATATTATCACTACAAAATCACTTTAGTCAGGTTTATGATCACAACAAATGTTGCATATTTAATTTGGCGGATTTATCATTATTTACAGTTTATTACAGAAAGTATTCATAACTTTCGACTTAATTCTCAAATATTAAATCACATTAGTCATCGCCTCCAAAAAGCCCATTCAACTCCAAACCTTCATCAACTTCAGTTGTGGTTTGTGTTTTGAATTCTGTGAAGAACTTTCCATCGCTTTTTGAATTCCATGTTGCCTCCTCCATTGCCGCCATCTCGGCTGCAATATGCCTTGCATGTTTGGGTGGCGTAAAATGTGTGTAAGTACAATCAGTGTTTATTGCTTGATGGGATTTAGCACTATCACTGGCTCGAATATTGTAGTTCTCATCAAAAAAGTCCATCACCTGTTGCTTGGTATCTAGACTGTTGAATTGGACACGTAGTTTGCGCTTCATATTGGCACTCCACATGAACGTGAGATGATGATGAAAACATTGAAAGAGAAGATTGTCCCCAGCTGAGCATGCAATATCAAGCCATTCCTGTACACATGACAAAGGTGTTGACTTGGCCTCAGGGTAATTGCTATTAAAGAGAGCGGGATTTGCCAGTAATCCTCTGGCAGCCATAACACCAGCTGCTCCCGTTTGAGTTTGCAAATCAGTGGCATCCTGCCAGTTTTCCACATTGCCATTTACTATCAAAGGAATTTGCAAAGATTTTTGTACTTCAGACATGGCAAAAACATTTAGAGTGTCTTTGGAATGTTTTTGAGCAGGAGTCCGTCCATGAAGCGTTAGAAATGTTACACCAGCGTGTTCTAATTGGCGGGCTAAATCAATAGTACGTTCCAGGGAAGTTTCGTGGTCACCGCCCAAAAGACGCATCTTTACTGACATGCTAAAATCAGCCGGTAGGACTCGCCGCACTTCACGAACTATCTCTCTCACCTGATCCGGTTGACGCAACAAACCACAACCATATCCTTTAGCCATAGCCCAACTTTGTGGACAACCACAATTCAGATCAATGCCATCTACGTATGGGTAAATTAATTGGGCTGAAGTTACAAATTCAGTCGCATCCTTAGCTGCAAATTGTGCTATAAGTGGCTGGTCATCCAGATCCGTGGTAAACTCGTTCTGTCGTGCTTTCTCGCTATTGTTAATGGACTCCGATATCATCATTGGCGTAAAAGCCAACTGGACTCCGTTCCTTCGAAGCAACTTTCGGAACTCCAATTTGCTGTATCGCACCATGGGTGCACTAACCCGAAGAAAATCTTGTTGGCTGCGGGCTTTGGCAAATAGTGCTGCAATATCATGATAAGGTCTCTGTTGTGGCAAATGCATGGTTTCCACAGACTTTAACTTTCGACTAAAAACAAAACAAACCTCTGCAAGAAATGCACTAACGCTTCTTTCACGTGGGAGTAAAATCCTTAAAAAACTAGTTCCGCAGATTAACTCCGATAACAACCTGAATTCAAAAACTGACACTTGTGAAATAAAGACATAATAAATAGAGGAATGATTAACTTAAGCAAAGTTTTATATATAAACTAAAAATCTGTACCCATCTATATACATTGTCATTTAAAATTTTTTTATGGAATTTACAAATTTAATAAAAAGCATTTATACACAAAGATCGTGCTTTTAAATTTAGTTATAGTTTGAATATCGATAACTTGCTCGTCTCTTCGTGTTTTGCAAATGAGAACTACTTAAATTCTTAAATTTCTCTATGTCGAAAAGCGATGTCAAACCCCGATATTGCAATAAAAACAGAATTGGAGAACGATGACGAAAGTGAAGCAGGACTACCGGAGGCTGTGGCTGTATCAACTGCAAAACAAGGTTTGGAATTGGAAATAAAGGACGAGCCGTTGGAAATTGAATCAACATGTGTGGAGCAGCCAAAAAAACTGTTCGATATACAAAGATTGCGGGTATATGGAGATGTACCCTTTATTATAAAACGGATGGAACCGCAGGATCTTTCGGTTAGTTATAGCAAAACCGTGATTAGCGTAGAGAATATGTTGGAGCGGCTGCGTCGAAATAATGTACCAACGGGAATCGGAATAGCTTTTCGAATAATCCACCACACGCCTTCATCTTGCATCCTAATTTTGGGGTAGGTAGCGGGAACCCTAAAACTTGCAAATAATGAACTTTCCAATTGTAGAATTCTCAATCACAAGTGTCATTTCTTTGCCACGGATAAGATGATGCTTTCGAAAGCTCTATATGGACAAATGTGCCAGGCTGGAATTGAGTATTTGCTAGTCAGTGGACAAATGACCGTTGGCGCAACCTTCTTTGAACGTCTCGATACCTTTTTGATTTACAATGAAGAATACAAATTATTTAAACTGAAATCAAACAGCACTGATGATTCTCCCATCTTAACGAATATGCCTTTGCCAAATAATATGTGCTACACTATCACCACAACGGGCACGACGGGACAACCCAAGGTTATACACGTTCCCTATGAATGCATTGCTCCAAATATAGTGGGGCTCAGGTAACCCATTGTGTTTCTTTTGCCACCCATGATACAATATTCGTTATTTTGCCAGTCAGAAACTGAATGTCTCAATGGCAGATGTTATCTATCTTGGCACTCCATGCACATTTGATCCATTTGTGGTGGAGTTGTTTTTAGCCCTGCAAAATGGTGCCGCCGTTTTGGTCAGTCACCATTCGATGAGAGAATCTCCATCAAAAGTCTTAAGTGACTTATTCCCCACATCTGTGACAATTCCAGGCATAACTTTTATGCAGATGACGCCATCGCTTTTCCGTCAATTTGGCACGACTGCGATACGAGATCGCATTTTAAGCAGTTCCAGTTCATTACGGTGAGCTTATAATTCATTCTCATATAAATTTGTAGTAAAGATTTTTGCCTTGATCGATCACTTGCAGAGTACTTTTACTAGGTGGAGAACCATTCCCTAATCCTGATGAACTTATTACCTGGATCGATCCACGAGTGCTGCTTCAAAAGCAAATTTGTAATATATATGGGACTACAGAAATGTCCTGTTGGAGTCTTTTGCACATTGTTCAATCACTACAAATGCCTTACATTCCCTTGGGTCAGCCCATAGATGATCAAACAGTGGTGAAGATTATCCCATCAAAGAAACACCCTAATGGTGAACTCCTACTTGGCAGTGCCACACGTCGAACGTATGTACCGGAACTCGATGATGTAAAGGACCCGAAAAATTTAAAAGGGATATTATTTCGTGCCACAGGGGATCTGGTACGCTGTACTGAAAACGGGTCTATCGTCTATGAAGACCGGTCCAATGATGTGGTTAAAAGGGCAGGAACTCGCATCAGCTTGGGTTCGATCAACCGAAAGATAGAAAAATGCCTGCCCACAAGTGAGCTCGTCACATGCCTTTGGCTGGAGCAATTGCAAAAGCTCATCTGTTGCATACGGACCTTAGAGTCTAAAACCAAAGTTCAGCAGCGGGCACAGACATTCGATATACTCTCGAAACTTTCCATTTGTGAGCAACCAGATCGATTTGTGTATCTGCAGTATTTTCCATGTAATAAGCACGGGAAACTGGACAAGGAACTACTTCTCAAGGAGTGCATGCCCATAGCGCAACCCGCTCAAGAAATCCTTAAGAGTTTTCTGCATGACAGACTCGAGTGCGTGGATGTGGAAAAACCGAATGAGAAAGCAGGGAAAAAACAAAAACTGGAGCTTCAAGAATCGCACAGCACACCCCGTGGCTATGATTTAAGTTTCCGTCAAGCGGGTGGCACATCTTTTCATGCTATCACATTATGTAGAGAAATTGGACTGAGAATGTGCATAGACGATGAGCAGCGGCATCTTTTTGAGATCCTACTGGATGAGAATGTGCCATTACGGGCTGTTTTCCGTTTCTTGGACACGACCAAACTTGTGGCTAACAATAATAAACTAAAGCCTTTAGAGTCGCCAATTGAAAATACTACAAGTAATTCCGAAATTTGTGGTTCTTCTACATCCTCTGGTCTGATTATTACCCGTATTGAGATACCAGCTATAAAGTTTAAGTTCTATTGGAAGATTAATTTTAACAAGTGTGTCGACTCACCTGTTTCCGAGTTCGATGGACGCTTCATTTGTGTGGGTGCACATTCCAAGTTGGTGCGCACTATCGATTCCAGATCTGGGATGGAGCTGAGCACTGTCACACTCCCTGATCGCATTGAATGCAAAGTTACTTTTCTTAGCAGGGAATTGGCCATTGTAGGCTGCTATGATGGTGGCCTGTATGCCTTCAATCCGATCAATGGAAATCTGGTCTGGCATGTGGATATTGGTGGCATGATCAAGGCCCAACCGTTTCTAACTGCTGATAAATCACGCATTATAGTCTGTAGCTATGCAGATGATTATAATGTTATTTGTATATCTAGCGGAAGGCAGGAGGTGCTATGGTGCATGAAGATTGGTGAAAAACCGATATTTGCCTGCCCCTTAGAATTGCCAAATGAACAGTCAGTCATCATATGTACCTTGGATGGTGGTTATACACGTGTTGGTCTCGCCGATGGTTCGGTACAGTGGGCCCAAAAGTGCAAAGAACCCTTTTTTGCAACTCCATCCCTATTGGACTCCAATGTCTTTCTCTGTGCCGAAGTTGCGGGACGCGTTCACGCGTGCCATACGGGTAATGGCAAAATTGTAAGTCAATTTCGGATTAAATATTTTTTATTGAATTAAATAATTAACGATGACCTTGCTTCCCATCTCCAGCTAGCTACATTTAAGGCTGATGGAAACATCTTCTCTTCTTTGGTTGTTAAATCTCCTCCTACTTATATGGGACAATCCTTTGTAGTTTTTGGCTGCATCGATCAACATATCTACTGCTTGCGCACTATAACCATTCAACGACAGTTGGGACAATCGTCCGTTTCCGTCTCGCTTGAACTTCACTGTAAAATTGATTTGGGTGGTCCAATATATGCAACACCAACTTTAATTGACATTCAGCCCAATTTGAATTTTGTTTGGTGCTGCTGCACCGATGGACGCGTAAACTTAATCAATTTTAACAATGGTCAAATTCGATGGTCCGATAAATTGCCCGGTGAAATATTTTCCACATCCTGTTTTATAGAAAGGCTAAAACGTGTGTACGTGGGATGTCGTGATAATCATGTTTATTGTCTAGGCTTTTAGGAGACAAATCTTTAATAATAGAAAAGACAAAATATCGGAAATGTGTATATACTGTAAATATTTTTAGGTGAAATCGGTTTACAAGATGTGAACATTGAATAGATTACATGAAAAGCTATTAAAAGAGATGATTTAACAAAAATAATTAACTATAGGATTAACTGATTTATTAATTATATGTAAAGTCAATATTTTACATTAATACTTTGGATAAAAGTTAACACTAAAAATAAATTATTAGTTAGGAACCAGAATTCCACAGTAAGTTCTAAAAATTGATAAAATCAACATTGGATTTTAAGAACTTACCATGAGATTGTGGCATCTCCTTTTTGTATCCATTTTAAAATTAAGCCACAAGATTGGCAGGCATTAAACTGCTGCCCTAAAAAATCTGATTTATTTGTCGAAGTATTACAATTGCTACAGGAACCTTTCTCAGATGAGGTGATTCTACATGATCAAGTAGGATATTCTGTTTTAATATTCCCTTTAGTTTTGGGCAAAATTCTTTGCGTCTCCTCTTTGGCCATATCATCTAGTGCTTTTCGCATGCGATGTGTTAGTCTTGGAGCTGTATATAGAGCACACAATGATCTCGAACTTTGATGACCTTTCCTTGCATTTTGGCGTCGCTTTAGATTGGCTTTTCTGGTCGCACATTCTTGAATTTTTTGTTTTTTTAGCTCTTCCAAATGAAGCTCCATTGGTGTTTTTTCTTTTAATGCAAAATATTTCGCCCATTTGGCGCGTTGTTCCGCCATATACAAATTATTAAATTCAAATTGAACTTGACCCAGATCTGATCCGAAGGAAGTTATTTCCAGCATATTGGTGCGACGAATCTCGTTCTCTTTTAATTGCATTATGTAGGTAAAATTGTCCTCGAGAAATGTATTTTTTAGTTCACATTGCGAATGAGCTGAACTCGGCTCAGTAGCCATAAGGAGTATATTATAACACTGCGGATCAAGAGCGTATTCGTTCAGCAACTCACGATCATCCTGGCTGTCTGGCCATTCCCTAGCCATGATCAATTGATTGAGATGCTTTATGTCCTTTCTGAGAAATCGATTCTGCAATTTCTTTATTTGCTTGGAAAAGAAATCCCTATGCATCTCTAGAACACTACACTCTGACACTTTGTCCTTTTTTTGAGACTGTGAAGAATTCTCCAAAAAGTTAAATGATGGCCAATGCAGTTTAGTTGACTCATTGTCTATCTTGTTTTCCTTGGATCTTTCGGCAAGAGTTTCGTCAGTTGTAATTTGATGTGCAATTTGGTAGACTTGGTTATGCAAAACTGTACGCAAATTTTGGAAATAACGTTTATTTAAATAGGACTTGATGACATTTTCAGATCCTTGTAAATCCTGAACATATGCTTGCAATTCATTGTTCTTTTTTACCAAATCATAATATATATCATCTACCTGACTTAAAGGACTTCTCTCAAATTGAGGTATAAACTGATTTGGATATAAGCGCTGTTTGCTTTTGGTCCGCTTCTCCTCAATAGATTTCACAGTGGGCATCTTAAATAGAGCATCTATAATTCTGCTGGCTCCAGATTCCATTGTCTCTGATTCTGTTGCAGTCTTCTGGCACGTAACAGAATCCAAAGAGTTTAATATAAAGGAAGATGAAGAACTAATGGGTTTTTCACACCTGTACCTTGATCTCTTGTTGAGATGTTTTAGTTGCTTTGAATATCTCATCTTGACGGCTGATCGTTTTTTGTTTTGTTTTTTCTTGCACGATTCGTGTGATTCCATAGATTTATTATATATATTCTATCCGACAATAAAGTTAGTATATAACCATTTGCTACAAACAACTTAAATCTTACCTTTTCTGTGTATCCTTTAACTAGTCCTATTACCTTTTCTGCATCCTGATTTACACATTTATTTTTTTGTGGTTCAAAGTTGTTGTTACTATCCTTCCTTGTGTACTCTTTCCTAGTTTGACGAAGTGAATATATTATGGGGGATAATTGACACAGTTTCGTTATTAATCTACTTTTGCGTTTAGCTCGAGCAATAGAAGGGGTCCTTTCGTATTCAGTCAATGACAGAACTGGTCCATGGTCATTTACATTTCCTGTAACATCAATTTTATTTCTTTTAAGTAGCTTTCGATCATCCATTAAGCCGTTTGGCCTTTTCTCCGCCTTGGGTTTTGACAAGGGCTGTAAGAAATCCATAATTATATTTTCAAAAGAATCCTGTGACTTTAAACTTTTAATTGATTTATTATTAAATTCTGAATCCTTTGTCAAACTTTCAGTTAGTTTAATAGTAGATGAGAGATTTGTTACTTCTTCTAGTTCTTTTTTAGAAGAAAGAGATCCAGTGAAATCCTCCTTGGAATTCTTTTCCGTTATACTTGGACATTCTATAATTTTACGTTCCCCTATTGCTTTATGAAGTTCATAAAAACATATATTTAAATTTCTCTCGATTTCTTCGAGTTTTAGTAACAAGTTCTCTAACTTCTTATTGTTGTAATTTTGTGTAAGCTGTTCTGGATTCAACTTTTCATTCTGGGATTTTAAAGATTTCATATATTTTAGCAACATGACTTTAGTATCCCTTAGTAAGTTTATTTGTTGGTCAAGTCTAGCCTCATTGAATTTCAATTGCTTATCCAAGAAAAGGCTTCTTAGAGTTTGCAAGGAAGTTGTTCGATTTGATAATCGAATTTTGTAATTTTTATGGCCAACATGTTTTCTAATTGATTCCATAGTTTTATTTAACAAAACAGAGAATTTAAATCAAATTTACTTCAACAAAATTCAAAAATATAATGAACAAAGAACAAAAGTTCAAAGATAACTTATTGAAAAAAATTGTAGAAAAAAAATATGTAAACCTAATAAAATGCCTGTTCATTATGTATTCTTTTCATGCACATTCAGAATGTTTTTAAAAATTAACTATTTTTGGCTGCCTTTTTTAAAACTTCGGCTGCCTTGGCCTTATTCAAACGCATTTGCTCCAGATCCCTCTCTCTTTGTGGTATGACTTCTTTAGGGTTGGGTATTCTTGGGCATTTGCCTGGTTTGATGGACAATGAAGAATTTACAGTGCCAACTTCTTGTAAGGCTTCTGTTTCTGTTGATGCTGGGGCCTTTCGTTTTCCACGTCTGGGCCGTGTTGGTTTTACCTCTCCTCCGGTACCATCTTCTTTATCTTTATCTGTGTCAACTGGTACTGCTTTGCTACGCCTTGCTCGAGTGGTTTTCTTTGGGTTCTCTGGAGTTTCAACATCAAGTTTTCCCGACATTCTATCAATTGCCGTTTGGACTCGTTTGCTAACCTTTGGTTGCTGTACACGAAGAGCACTCTTAGCCGTAAAATAGTTACGTATCGAGCCCTGAATTTTTTTATCATTAATTTTCTTTATAACTGGCATGAGAATATCATCCGTTTTGCTTGTGGTCCAGCCAAACGATTTACGGGCAAACTCTCTTATTGATTCAACATCAGGTGTGCCCCAACTAAAGGCATCCCGATTGTCATCTACTTTAGGGTCTAGATATGCCTCCACCACTGCTGTACTGGGAAAACCTTCGTGCAGTTCAATATTCTTCAGTTTCTTTCGAAGCGAAAGTCGCGCAGAGCTACCCGGTGGAAGGGTACAACTCTTATGGGCCTGCCACCAATCGCGAAATCTAGTCAGTGTGGCTAGAACAGACTGATTACAGAGAGCAGTAGAATTCACAGTGGTACCCCCTGAGAAGGAGGCGAGGATTTCTAATGCAGTCACTGCTCCAATTCCATGAATTCCTTAATAAAGTCAAAAAATTATTACTTTTCATAAAATTATAAAGTTTAAGATGTCAACAAACCTGTGGTATAATCACTTCCCACCAAACAGGCTAATTGTATCAGTTTTCCTCGACTACAATTAAATGTCTCTTCAATTTGCTCTGCTCGAAACTCCAGGACATGTTTGTTTTGAGCAAAGAAATTTTTATATACAGTTCGACCGCCAAATAACCAAATATCACTATCATCTGTGATGGTTCCATGCGTTAGTTCAGTGGCATTCAGAAAGGCACATTGGGCCTCTGCCTCCATTGGAGCAACAATGTAGGGAATACCAAAAAGACGCAATAATTCCTGACAATCAATGCTCATACGTTGGCTAATTGACATTCCCATGCGATCCTGACGATTGCGTTCCAATTCCAATTGCTTGCGCTCCTGGGCTAAGCTTTCGGCCATTGTCTGAAGTTCCTCGGATGACTTTTGAGCCTTTAAAGCATCGGCAGCATCTTTTATGAGATCCTAAAAATAATGATTTTAATATTTAACAGTTATAATAAATATACTAAAAATGTTTACTCACTTCTGGATCAATAGGTCGGGCCAGTTCAGGCTCTGTATCCTCTTGTTCAAAGAGTGATTTAGCTGCTTTACTGGATTTCTTATTTGGCGACATACCATCATCGCTAATCTCTTCGGCTGAACGTTTTTGACCAGACTTCGGGGTCTTTTTTCTAAAAAATGGTTGTGGTACTTTTGGTGTTCCAGGTGGAGTAACATTTAAAGATGATGGTGACTTATCGGGCGTTCGTTTCACTACATAACTGGTTTCAAAATAATCTGTTATTGATTTGTGTTTACTTGGCGTTTTATTTGGTGAAATACGCTTCTCCTGATTATCATCACATAATTCGATTACCTCTGCCTTTTCTGACGGCAGAGCCTCTTTGTCTGCCTCGTCCTCCGACGACAATTCAATTATGTTGCTATTACTTAGTTTAATTTGTTCAAGTTTAATATTTTTTACTTCATCGGTTTGTTTTTTTAAATCATCTAGAATACTACTTAAACCATTTTTTGGTTTTTCCTCTTCTAAAACGGAACCCAGTTTAATGTTTTTTACTTCTTCTGTTTGCCTTTTAAGATCCGCAATTATAGAATTCAGATTTGATGATTGTATTTTATCATCATCACTTTTTTTTATTTTTGAATCACCAAAAATCTGTTCTTCGCTGTCTGGTAGTTCAATTATTTCAGGCTCAGATAATGATTCCTTATTCTTTTCTAATTTTTCAGTTTCTTCTAATGACTCCGTTTTATCCTCAGGCGTATCCGTTAAGTTGTTGATCTCATCATTGGTACGATAATTTTTTACTTCAATAAAATCATTATCATGATCAGTTTTATCAAAAACATCGGAAAATATATCATCAGCTGGCTTTATACTTTTATTTATGTCTACATGAATTTCCAATTTGTTTTCAACTCCAACTTCTTCCAGGTCGGAGTCCGTATCACTATCTATAATCTCCTCCACTTCGGATGATAATTTTTTAGTTAATTCTTTAAGCTCTTCTTTTTTGCTTTCTTCGATAGCTATCGCGAGTTGTTTGGCTTCTTCGATGGAATCATTTGCTAAATCAACATTTGAACATTCCACAAGACGCTCTAGTTGTTGTGTATCATTTAATTGGGTGGTTTCCATTATGTTACCCACTTCCTCATCGTTCATGCCACCATATTCAATCATATAGGCTCTGGCTGGACCCTTAGCTGCATGACGTAATTGTTTACTTTGCTCACGGTTAAGACGTAAGTCCTGATCCGAATCATAATCATAGTCCTTTTCATCATAAACTTTTGCTGTGCCCTCCAGTGAAAGGGCAAGTGCTGTGGCTAAATCCGCATCGTATTCAGTGCCAAGCTGATCAATGGGCTTTATTTCTGCTTCTGCTGTTTTCCTTGAGGTACTTGGCTTTTCGTCGTCATATTCCATAACGGAAACTTCTTCTTCTTTAATTGTTTCAATTTTCATTTCCTTCTTGACTTCTGCAGCACTAGTCTCAAGGGCCTTCTTTTTAAGATCTCTGACGAGCAAAAAGCGTGTATGTTCATCAGAACTGATTTGTCTTGTGCTTTGTTCAATGGCCGTTGGTGTCACTATACCCTCTTCATTAAAGAAATTACACAATTCGGAATAGGTAAGTGTATGTCCACCCATTTCCTGCTCTGCTGTCTCCAGACTCTCTTGAACTGCGCGTCTCTTGAGTAGGCGTTTCATTTGAAATGAACTGAAATCATCACTACGAGCGGGCAGTTCATGCAAGCGACCCCAGGAGGACTGCTTTCGTGTCTCTTTGATGTCCGTTAAAATCTCGTGACGCACATCAGCCGGCAGATTACGAAAGTGCTGACTCTTAACATCAATCGCTTGTAAGCTGGAATCATAAGTACGGCGAGCAGTGGATTCATCAAATGAGCTATCTGATGTGGCGCTGGCACTGGTATAATCTTGATCCTGATCGCTATTATCTTCCGAAGTTCCTGCTGCAGTCGCACTGGCAGCTGGTAACTCTGGCAATTTAAACATTTCGTCTTCATCATTTTTATTGGTTGGCGGACGTTTAACCGGCGATTTTAAAAGCAATTGTTCGGCATTGACGCCCAGAGCCTGCTGCACAACCTTCTCCTTGGCAAGAGATTGAAGAAGTAGAGCTTGTATGCGGTCTGCTTCATTGCTGAGCTTATTCCGCTGCTGTTGCCGACGGGCCTTATTGAAAAAAAAGAACTTTTAGTATTTAAAGCTTCTAGATTTAAGCTGAAACCTACAATTGTGTCTCTTTTCAGTTGTGGGACACAGCCATCGAAGATGAAGACTGGCCGAACCCGGTAATAGAGCAATTTGCATAGCCGATGGAACAATCCAAGTAGATGGGCGTTGTTCAGAGCAGATCCTTTGTTATCCTGAAAACCCTTAACAACTTGATGCAGCCATATGGATATATCTACAAGAACAAGAAGCATACATCAGTAAGTCCAAACAATTCATTTCGCAATACGGTGCAACAAATTAACTCACCCACTGCCAATATTTTGCCCTCCAATGTTTCTACTGGCACAGGCTTTCCACAAGGTTCAATTAATTTCCAAAGTCCTGTTACTCCCATAATTAATAAATACCTGGGCAGCTGCCGCAATAATTATACAGTGTACATGCATAAATAATCTATAAATTGAGAATTGAACAACAAACCGGCTTCGGTGTTGAAAAACAACCAAGTTTGAGTTGCTTAAACAGAGTTGTCACCTATACTTTTCAAAAAAAATCTCGGTCCTTTCAAAACAGATTGCATATTATTTATATTACAATAAAATAAATAACAAATATATGCATTAATTACCAGATATTTAAAATAAACCTTTTTTATATTTTGTTTATATGGTAATTCATTGATTTTAATTCATTCTTAAAAATTTTGTAATTGAAACCTTAATTTATTAAACTAAATCATACTACATTAATATCTGAATATGTACTTCAAAAATGCATTTAATTTGTATTTAGTAAATTGGTTGTTTCTGTTCGGTTAGTTTTACATCAAAGAAATTTAAGTAAAACTTTAAACTTAGCATTTAATCAAATCTTAAGTAGCAATGGTTGAATGGAAATATGTTAAAAAAGTTTTTACTATAGGATCAAATATAATTAAATGACATGACAATTAGATTTAAGGTTGTTTCTGGTTTCACTTTCGATTATATAAAACATTAGATTAACCTATGTATATTAGTTAGTTTTAGTTGAGACTTAACCCTGCACAATTAAATATAAGGAAATTTCGTTTCATTCGTTCTTATCCTCGTTGTTGTTAGCTGTTGTTGTTGCAGTTCCACTGGTTCGTGGTGTTGCATCTCCAGTATTGCTGGCATCCTTTTTGCTGGCCTTACTTTCTTTTTTATCCTTAACCATTTTACGATATGCTTCTAGATCCTGTGACAGTGTCGGAATAAAGCTCTCGAAATCAAGTTCGGTAAGTGTTTCCAAAATATCCTTTGCTGTAATGGTCTTATGATTTTGCTTATGTGCTAGCGCAGTGGACGTTGAAGTCACAAATATCGCAAAAACTGATGCAGCTCGAGCAATGGCTGCACGTGCTTCTTTGCTTACATTTGCGCCATCGGGTAACGCATCCTTGATAAGCCGTGTAATTACGGCATTTGGTAAATTTAAATCTTCAATTCGTTCAACCATCTTTTAGCGTTTTGCTTTCACAATCAGCGTCTTTATCATCACCCGTTCCCGCTCAAACAAAACAAAACAGCTGCTTTGTCGATTTTGATTTTCCGCCGATAACTGATTAAGTCTATTCGAACTAGTTCCAGACATTATATTCATTTTAGGTTGAGAAGGATTCGTAGTGGATGTTGTCATGGCCATCCGTGTGTTTATCTGGAAATTTGTTATTCACAATGTTGACTATAGAACTATTAAAAACAGCTATTGTCTGTATGCCCATTCATGACTTTTCAACACTTTTATCGTATTAACTTGCCCAACACTTTTGAAGAGTCGCCAAAAACTGATTAAGTTAAAGAAGATCTAAGGCAGTACAGATTGCTTGGTTTCGATTTTATTTAGAGAAACCTAAAACATTAATCATAGCAGTTAAGTCACACTAAGTCACACCTAATTTAAATTCCCATGAATTTTTAGACAGTCGGAGTAGTGGAGTTAGGAGATCCAAATCGGATCGATTTACAATACTGAATTTGTCTTAAATGGTAACTAAAAACTTTAAGCAAAATGAATTTTAAAATCAAACAAGAGCTAGTCCACATGGTGTCCACCATCAATACTGAAAAGGAGGACTGGCTGCGAGTCATAGAGAAGGGTCGCGATACTCTTAAAAAAATTGCCTCGATTATGCTTAGTGTCTTTGACACCGAAGATCTTTGGAACAAAACAAACAAAACAAAGAAATTGATGTTGGTGGAAAACCGTTTATGCGCGTATTTCAGGCGCCTAAGAAAATTGTATTTGCTAATGGAAAACCACCTGGAGGAATTGAACAGTATTAAAGACAACACTTATCGTATGCTTAGCCGAACACGTCTCTGGAAAGAAGACGATGTTTTGGTAAATTATAATATAACGCGAAAGCTTAATCTTACTCAGTTATCGGAGTTTTTGGAGTTTCTAAAAGACCGTTATGATGCCGAATGGGAAGTCAAAGAAATGGTATTCAGTGAGTATACACCTTTTAGGCGGGACAGGAATGTCATTGAAATTGATGAAGAATTATATATTTTAGCTACTTAAGATCTTTATGTTTTGTTTTTCAGAAGAAATCCAGATTTCAACAGTTTCCTTTGATTTGACCTTTTTGGTGGAAGCTTGGAATAACTGCTTACACGCTGGTGGAAGCGAATTCGAGGGGAAGTTCAAAAAGTTTAATGAGTTGAGCGGCCGTCGGCTCCTTTGACAAGTGAAAGTGAAGTGTACTCAGCGTTCCTTTTCATGCAGTTAAAATACAACATGAATACTTTATGAATGTTATAATTTTTGTGATATAGACTTGCTTGTTTTGCCTTGCTTTCCAGAATCTAATATTTATAAATAATCCATGTAACCCCAAAGATTTTGTTTTTTAATTTGGTTGTTGACAACCAAAGATTTTGTGTTTTTAATTTGGTTGTTGACAACCTTTTTTTTCTGGCTGTTTTTCTAAAATTTCTTTGCTTTTTTCTTTTTCTACAGCTAAGTTTTTTTTTATATAATTGATAGTCGCTCTGACTGGAACACATGAAGTTATTTTGAAACGTTTGTCAGTTACGAACCAGTTCATAAATTTTTTTTTTAGCAAATGGCAACACCGGACGAGCGCAGTGCTGCCAGAACTAGCCCAAGCCCAATGTCGCTTCTGGCAACACATACCAAAAACAAAACCTTTGCGCCCTTTCAACAACAAATTGTTTTTATATATTTGGTAATTTCACTACCAAAACCCAAACCTAAATGTACAAAAAGCAGTTTAGACGTGACTTTAAGCTGTTTTGTTTCGAACTTAGGTGATACTACGAACCGTGTGCGTGCACATCGAAACCACAACAACAACAAAACGGAGTGCACGCAGCACATGGAGCTGGTGCCAACAACAGAGACGCCAAGGAAGCGCAAACACAGCGAATACCATGATCCGGACTACCACCAACAGCAGGACCCAGAGCAGGTCGAGAAAAAACTTCAGGAAAAGCTTGTCAAAGTGGCAGATAAGAAAGAGCAAACGGAGACGCCTGCAGCAACAACAACCACTGATACTGGGCTAAGTGTTTCGCAGATAGAGCGCATTTGTGCGCTTATACGATCAGAATTTCAAAGGGAGCTATCCCAGAAAGAACAGCAATTGGCCGAAATTGATGGACGCTTAGTGCAGGCACGGCAGCTGCTGGACAAGCTGCGCTATCAGGTGGTGAGCGAATATTATCGCAAGCAACAGGTGACTCTTAATGCAGCGGATGTAGCCAAAGTAAGGGGGAGCGAAACGTTATTTGGAGATGAAGCGTCAACTGGGCCTCAATTGCCTCTTCATCCGGCCATTAAAAAAATAATAGGAAAACGTCCCATTCCCCAGCCTAGTCAACTACCAGAACGCACTGCTGCAGTAGTGGCAAAACAAAGCATTAAGCTGCGTAATCCGGCCAATCGACGGGCAGAACGTCGCCGACAACTGAAAATTCGGCAGCAGGGCATCGTCACGGATCACTCGAAGGATGATAATACACCCAAGCCAAAAGTTGAGACAGATCAAGATGACCAACCGTGCACAAGTCGCCAAGCCTTTGAACGCCAGCAGCAGCAGCAGCTGGAATTAAATGCCTCCCGCTTAAATAACAAAAACAAATTCATTTTTGTGGTCGGCAACACCTCCAAGTACATTGGAGTTGAAGAAGGTACACGTCAGCAATCGCTTGCGTACAAATGGTTGGTCTATCTGGATGGTAAGGATCTGCCACAGCCACTGGAGGCCTACATTAGGAAAGTTCGTTTTTATTTGCATCATACGTATCGGCCAAATGACATCGTGGATGTGCACAAACCGCCCTTTCAGTTGTCCCGCCGTGGCTGGGGTGAGTTTCCCATGCGGATTCAACTGTACTTTCAAGAGAAATTGGAGCAAAAACCCATACAAATGATGCACACAATTGTGCTGGACAAAACGAAGTGTGGATTGCATACAATGGGAGCAGAGACCATAATCGAAGTTTGGCTTAAGTCCGAGACATTACCGACTCTGGCACCATTATCAGCTAAAACTCCGCCTGAAGTTTTGACTGTGGATGACTCAAGTAAACCTCGCACAATTTCTATTACGCAAAATAAGGAGGAATTGGATGATAATCTTTTTGCCGGTGAAATAAGTGACATTAACAATATTGAGGAACTGCAACCCACAGTATTGGTTACAGAGACCCTCAAGCTAAGCAGTCCCAAGAAGGCAAAAACTCCAAATCATCCCAGTCCCTCAATTATCTACCTGCCAGTGAATGGACAAAAGAGTCCGAAGAAACTGAAATCGGAGAACGGGTCGCCCCACTTGCAACTTCTAGGCAATGGCCAGTCTAAGAAAAAGAATGTGGTCTTTCAGAAGGCTGGCAAGCTGTATATTATTGATCCACAACAGAGCAAGTTGAAGCAAGCCGTCAAACAACAGTCTCTATTGAAGCCCCAATTGAGTCTTTTGAAGCCAACAGCGCGGCGATGGCATTTAATTCAGTGCACTCGACACGATCATGGTTATGCCAACATGAGTGGTAATGCAGAGGATGATATACAACAGCATTCCAATCAGGAGCCACATCAAATATCATCCATCAATAACATTATGCCCGCTCCACGCACTCCCCAACAGCGACTCGAGCAGCTTTTTGCTGGCCTACAATTTCAAAGTATGCGAAATGCCATTGAATTTCTCCTGCGACGATTGCCTTTAATAAGTTCCGAGTATCATAAACATTATCCCTTTATGGTGGCCAGTTCCAATGCTTTTAAGGATCAGTCAGCACTACGTCAGCGTTGTTTTGAATATTTACGTGCGCGGAAACTGTTACAGTGCCTTAAGAAACATTTGAAATTGCAGCAAATCAATGCAAGTGGTAGAGAGATTTACTGGAGTGTAAGGGAGATTGTCAGCTTTGCTCGCCTGCACGGATATACACCACCATTGAAAATGATGACAAGGCAGGAGTGGGGATCAACTCCACTAGCAGGCAGTCATGTTCAATTGTCACAACGAGTCCAGGAGCAATTGAATGAAGATAACGGTTCACATTCTCTTTCCTTTTGCAGTATCAGCTCGAATCGGTGTGTGGAGAAGTGGTTAAGCAAACAGATACCTCATCTGAAAAACGAACAGGATGATCAGGAATTAATTGATATCGAGACGATAGCATCCCCGCCATCAGCAAGTAATTCTCAAATGCAAAGATTCTCTTTCCAACGACAATTACAGCAAAAACATAAAACTAATCACAATCAGTGCCAATTTCTCTGTTTACCTCCGCCACCTCATCTCGATACTGCTGCAGAACTAGTCAATGAGATGTGCAAAAATATCAACATCCATTTAGAGTCCGAACAACCTGTGCCAGGTGTCTCACAGTCCCTTTCCCTAATTCTGTTATCGCATGTCTTGCGTATGTTTGTAGATAAAGTGGTGCGCCGATCAGTTGCCACAAAATTACAGCAACAGCAGCAGTTACATCAGGAGACAATCCTGCCACAAGCAGCTGCCAATTCAGATATTTTGTTGCAGCCCCATGATATTGCAAGAGTTATTGTCCAATGTTCGGAACTGGATTTCTTAGGTAATGGTCACTTTGGTGTCGTGGCTTCAATGGAGCCACAAACGTAGCACTATTTGAATTTACTCGTCTCGAACGACCCACCCCAAAAATGCCTTTCCCCCGCGCATATAGTTCAAATTTCTCTGGGATATTAGTAGATATCTAGATATGTCATTGTACTCGTACACTTAATTAAAATATTGTATTTAATAAATTAATTTTATTTTAATATATATGAATGTGTTATGCTTTCTGCGAAATGAATCATTAAACAAATTTAAAAATAAATATATGTATATACAAGAAATTTAAAACGGTTCCGCAGGTAAATACTATAAGTGACCCTAAAAGTATGCAACAGTTAAAAAATTTAAAGTAAATTACAAAGCTAAACTAACCAAACGAAAAGTAATTTAATTAAGGAGTTTCGGTTTTATATCCTTTGATTGAAACACTTGAAAAATATTTATCTGCTTATAACTTTCTTGATTGCCTTATTACCTAAATTTGGATAACAGTTTCTAGAGGTCATTAAATTACTGTATAATAAAACCTTTAATACGTGCATTCCATGCTAGTGAATTTAGTCTATTTTATTAACTTTCATACATACATATATGAAATAATAAAATTATTTTATAATGATTTGAGGTTTAGTCATTTTAAAAAGAAACTTAAACGAGTTGCTTCAGTAAATAAAAGTTAGACTACGCCCTTGCTATTTCTTATTAAATTGTCAACGATCTTTTGCATCCTCTTTATATGCACTTATATCCAAAATAAATTCGAATAACTGTCTATGTTCTCTTTAATATTATCTCTTTCTATATTGTATACTATATCATTCATATTCTTATTCACCTTATTACTATATGTATGTATGTATGGGATGATAGGAGAGAGTCCATCCGTATAGTTGTGGTTGCGCTTCTGTCTTCCGTCTTCTTGTTTTTTCTCAGTCTCTTTTTCATCGTTCGCGCAACAACACATACCCATATCATTGAAGAAATACGCCAGCAAAGCTCGCTACGAGCGTTGCGACTTTTGCTTTGGCCTCAAAAATATATTTTCAATTAGTTGATTTTTCAAAAACAGATTCAAAAAATGATTCATATAATGATTTGACTGCTCCAGTGCGTTTTTGTGCCAGTATACAATATATAAAGTATAGATACATATGTATGTATGTATAAGGTATATACATACATATATGTATGTAAAAAATACGTGTATATATGTATATATATTTCCAATTTCCCTTGTGTTTGTGTCTGTGTGTGTGTGTGCTGAATCGTGTGACAAGAAAATGTGCTAAAATATTCTATTTTTAATTTGCAGTTGAAACAAAGCTTTTTTTGAAATGCAAATTTATATGGTTAATATGTGGTTTTTACTCCTTTGGCCACAACATATTCCAGTCGCGGCCAATGCGCCGCCATTTGATCCTTAATTAAAAGAGATCCCAAAAACATTGCTCCAATTTTTGCCAATTTAGTCAAAAGGGGAGCCCCTTGCAATATTATTGACGGAAATTTCTTCTTCTATGATGCGAATCCAATGTATGCAAATAATAAAAATAATTTTCGTGCTCTCAACAATTGTCGCAGTTACAGGTGAGATCCAATCCAAGAATAGACCCCACATTGGTGTTGCCATATGCTAAACAAATAAAATGTTGCCAGATATTTAACAAGCAAAATAAATACATATACTAAAAACAAACAAATTTAAAACAAATTTTTAATTTTTTATCAATAGGGAAACATTATAATCAAGATAATAAATACCTATTTATACTGATAAATATTTTGAGTGCATTAATATAGATCACAATACTATATAGTTTTTGGTATATTGGTTACTTTTCCCTAACCAATTTTATAAAACAAACCTTTTAAAACAAAGTAAGCCTTTCTACATCTTGTAAAGAAACAAATTAAGCTTAATAAAGCTTTCATTTAAAGTTTTATTATAAACAATTTAAAAATTTGAAATTAATTTCAGATTGTTGTTCGAGCCGAATTTTATTGTTGCGGGAACATACGTTGAAAATTGTGCAGCATCAGCATAATTTTCACAATCATTTACATGAGCATGCCCATCAGTTACAACAGCAGATCGAGGAGCATGTGGTCCAGTTGGTCAATCAAATGGAACTGCAGCAAAAACTCGATGAACAACTGCAAGAGTCGGATACTGATGGAGTACGAGAACAGGAACCGGAGACAAAGGTGGAGGTGGAAACAGGACAAGAAGAAACAATACTCGAACTAGATATCGAAGGACCAGCATTGACGCTAGAGATGGCCAGCAGTACTTTGGAGCCACTACTCGAATTTATAACTGACGAGATCTCATCGACAACAACAACAAAGATACCAACAACAACAACCACAATCACCTCTACAACAACAACAATGAAGACGTCGACAACATCTACAAAACCTACAATTACAGTAACACCAACAGGGGAACCTCCGCCTGATGGTAGCACTACAGTTGATCACACCACTGTTAAACCAATTAAAGCTGGTGTTACCTTATCCATAGAATTGCCCACTGGCAAGGAGCCAGCGGCAAATGGTTCCAATATGCTACCATGTAGTGATGAATATGTGGAATTTTATTGTCTTAATGGTGGAACCTGTTTTCAACTTCCCGTTAGCAATCACTCACTCAATTCCTGCGTATGTGCTGATGGTTACGAGGGTCCACGCTGTGATTTCAAGAGCTGGAATGGCAAGTTATAAATTCCATTCCTTATGGCAAACTAACTAATAATTCCCCTTTTATTGCAGGTGAATATGTATCGACGCCTGTGACATTGGAACATCAACCAAAAATCCTAATGGCACGCATTGTCTTCTCCTTTCCCATGCTCATCCTGCTATCGACCATTTACGTTCTCTTTGCGGCCGTATTTATGTTTCGCAATGCTCCCGAACATCGACGGAAGCAGCAAAAGTTGCATTTGCATAAGCAACGCTTTTTTGTCAGCTGTTGATCAGCTCTCTATATTTCAGTTCCCTAATTTGGAAACGAATTTGGTTTCATTTGAACTAGATTTAAATAGTTAGTTATTCTATATACTTATTGATTTACGTTGCGCAACGGAAAATTTAATTCTTTAATTTATTGAATACATTTAGTATACTTGATAGGTTTCTTTTTTTTTTTGTAGTTTAGTTGCAAAAGACGCACAATTCTGTTTAATATTATTATTATTATATTATTTTTTTCTTTTTGATTTGCTTTTTAAGCTTTCGTTGGAGCTTTGTAGTTAGTTTATTTTTGTTGTAACATTTTGTTACTGTAAGTTAGTAACTTAAATTTAGCTTGATATTTTTGTAACACTTTGTTACGCCAAACAAAACAAAACATTTGTTGTAAACATAACATTAGTTACATATCATATTTATGGAAAACAAAAAAACACAAATATTTCGTGTAATGCAAAAAATAACGAAAGAAAAATGAAATGGGACTCAAAACAGGACTAAAATTGTAACAAATGTGTGTGTGTTTTTTTTTAATAGACTATTGGTTGGCAATCACGATCGGATAAGATATCAATACTGACGCACGAAATTTTTATAAAAAGTTTCCATAGTTAAAATGTCAGATCCTTAGATTACATATGTATATCGCATAATTTATTAATCGGCAGTTGTATGGTATAGAGATAGATTTTCTGATTATTGACTAACAAGCGAAAAGTTTCACAATTAATTAGTTTGATTTTAATTAATCAATCTACAATGACTAATTGGTCTTCAGTGATTATATTTGTTTAAAAAAGTCAAGTTTTTCGAAAATAATAATTTCTATTAAACTATTTGATTGAATGGTTCAATGTTGACGATTTGAACACATTTTAATCACTATTTAAGGTAATATATCCTAGTGTGAACCATTCTCACTCAGTCAACGATTAAAGGATTAAATATATCCCTTGAGATCCTTATGGTTATCCAGTTCATGTGCATAAACATCGATATCTTATACCTCACGATCACGCTCAAGCTAAAAATTCCAGGATATATGTTTGTATCTAAGCTCAAGTTCAAGTTAATGAAGCACGCTAAGGAGGGGGAGTTTTTTTTTTTTTTTTTTTTTATATTTTATAATATATATTTTATCCAATATTTCGTCCAAAAATTCTTTACAAATTTCTTAGAACTTACAGTTAAATGTATAGTAGAAATTATTCAAAAAATTCTCCTTATTTTCATCATTTCATGTATGAAATTCATTTTTTATCATGATCGATCATCAATATGAGATGTGGTATGTATGCGTGTGGCTGCTTGTGTGTATGTGTGTGTGTGTGTTTGTGTAGATGGATGCGTATTTATATTGGTGGAGCATACGAGTGGGTGTGTTTGTATGTATGTGTATGTATATGTATATGTGTTTGTGTAGGCATGTGTGTGCTTTTGCTTGCTTTGCATATGCGTAAGGAGTTCAGACACAAGATCCTAGGATGGAATTCCTCCTCAGTTACAGCACAACACTGGAGAGAACCACATTTTTGCGTATTTGACAACACTGTTATCGGGGTGGGGTGGCTGTGGTAGATAATGGATAATGGGGGTGGGTGTTCTTAGATGGTTGGTAGATGTGTGTGTGTGTCAAAAACTCTGACTCATTCTCCTTTTTTTGTTTTGCTTTTTTGTTTTTTTTTTTTGTTTTGCTTTTTCTTGAATAAATGTTGATGTAATCTTGGATTAGGGATATGAAGTTCGTACAAAAATGATTAAAATATGTAAATATTAAAAAATGTATTTTACTTTTGTTTTTCTCTCGTTTATCTTGTGTAATTGTTTCTTGTTTTTACGTTGCGTTCTTTTGTTGTTCTGTTTCTTTTATCGTTTCTTTTTATGTTTTCTTTACTTTCTTCTTATTTTGTTTTTAATAATATGTAATATATATAATAATTATGAGTAGGATTATTCGCATGTAACGGCCAGATCCTGTGTTGTAACATCTGCTGCCGCAGCATTCTTTTCCTTCAGATCCTTGGTGATATTCTACAGTGGATGGGGGAAAAAAAAGGAGCAAAGGCATTTTGTTAATAAAATTGTTTAAATAAAGAACATCAGTTGATTGATAAATTAATAATAATAATATGCATGTTTAAAGGAGGAAAAAAAATTATAATATCCAATTACATAATGTAGTGGGTAAAAAGGAAGAAACGTAAAGCACAACAACAACATGATTTAAAGTTAGAAGGAAATTCGCCTTCACAAAACAAACGATGACAACGGAATATAATAAGTGTACAAAAATTAATTAAAGCGAATCAATATAACTTTGCCAGAGGTGTTTGGTGGATGGGGGTAGGATTGGGGTGTGGATGACCCCATGTATGTTCTAGACAATATGTAAGTACAGTTTGTGTAGGTTGGTAGGTCTTTGGTTCATTTTAATGAGTTACTGCGGCCAAACAGATTTGTTAGAACAGACAGGTATGTATGTTTGTGTGTGTGTGTTTGCGTTGTGTATGTGTGTTTGTGTTTGGTAAGGATAGGATATGGTCTTTTTGTGTATGTGTGTTTTAGGATTAGAATGAATGCAGTTAAGCGTCAGATTTCATTAAGTTAACGAGCATAAAGAATACAGAATACAATTTACAGTTGCCTTTCCATTCACTTTTACATCGTCAAAAAAAATTCATGCATGCAATGAAAAAAAAGGAAAAAAAAGACACCCGAGAATGCAACCGAAACTAATTTTGTTTTCAGTACCGGTTCCATTAAGCATGCACTGCAAACAAGCTGACAGTCGTGGAATAAACATTTTAAACGAAACCGAAATTAGTTAGTTTCGGTTGCAATCCCTGAAAACAAGAGATGAACCGTTAGACGGGGAGAGCGAGAGATATTAAAGTTAAAAAAAAAAAACAAGCGACCAAGCCAAAACAATTAGAATTGTGTGTGATGGGTCCATTATCCAGTAATATGACAACATTTTTTGACGTTTACTACAGTTAAATACTACTGAAGACAAGCAGGCTCTAGGATTGTGGATATTTCCGCATCTACAAATATAATACCAACAGTCCAATAGCGCGCTTACAACAAATGATGCAAATGTAGTAGATATATAAAGCAAAGGACACGAGCGAGCGATTGAGCAAAGTTGTTAAAATAGTAGCAGAGAGAAGAATAGTAGTAGAGCACACTGGATGATGATTTTGGTGGTGGAGAGAACTGCTGTTAAACGGCGGTAGACGATCGTGGGTAAAGTGTGTTCTGTATAAGAATTATTCACCTTATTGTTTCTATCTAATTCGTTAAGATCATCATCATTAGCTTTAGCATCATCTTCATCATCATTAACATCATTATCTCCGTTTAGTCGCGGCAATGCCTCAAGTTTTGCGGTTAGGTTATCAATGCTAATCTCAATTGGATCGGGGTGATCATTATCAGTTTGCGTATTAACGATTTCCTCTGGCACATGCTTCTCTTCCTCTGTGTTTACTGGCAATATCAACTGTCTATCTGTATCATCATCATCAGCTTCAGTTGTAACAGGAACGGGCAGTACATCAGAAATTTCATTTGAGGTCAGATCTTCGCTAATCGCTTGCTTTGTTTCTTCCACCTTCACATGATCTTCTTGCACATCTTGTTCATTATTTACGATTTCAGCTGCCTGTTCGGTAATCTCATCAACAATAATCTGAGCCTGTTGTTCGATATCAGTTGATAAATCTTCTGGTTCATTCTTAATAATCTCCGTCTCCGTCGCATCTGATGTATTCTCCACTTCGACGAACTTTTCATTGTCAATAGTTTCGGCTGGTACATCATCCTCTTCGGCTAATGCAAATGCCGAAACACGTGAGGGTGGTGGAGACTTTGGCAATGGTGGAGGATCACTAGCCTCGGCTAGAATGTTTTCTGAGGTGGATACAAGTACGGTTTCGGATTCGATTTCGGAATCAGATTCGTTTTTAGGGGAAACGGCACTAGAATCAATTTCGAGCTCTGGAGCAGCCACCACAACGAAACCTTCGGCGGCATCGTTCTCACTACTAACAGCTGCAATAATAGCTTGGACCACTTGTTCTTCTTCAGAATCCCGGCTAGCTTTAACTTCTGGCTCATCCCGTGATTGCAAAGTATCTGTGATGTTTGTGGTGGTGGTGTTGGTATCGGTGGTGGTAGTGGTGTCAGTGGTAAGTGGTGGTGTTGGGATTGTTGGGACTGTATTGGTTTGGGTCTGAACTAAATCTGCGGCTGCAATAGTTTCGGTCTCAGTGGTTGTGATTGTTGTTATTATTGTTGTAGAGTTGTTTTCGGTGGTTTCTGTTGTTGTTAATTGTATTGTACTCGTATTTACAGTGTTGTTGTTGTGTGCGTTGTTTGAGGAATTAGAGGGTGTGATGTCTATTTGGTTTACCTCAATTTGCGACTTGTTCTTGATTTGCTCGGCCTCAGATTCAGCAGCAACTGGTGTGGGTGGTGGCGTAGCACTGCCAGATGAGATGCCATTCGTGCCATTTTGGTGTGGCTCTTCGTCATCAATTTTGCTTGGAATGTTGGCGGCATTTGCCGCCGACTCGGCCACTGGCGATTCGGCTAGACCGTTCTTATCACCATTGGTTAGAGCTTCATTGGTGGAGCCATGTCCATTGGTCACAACTTCTGGGGCAGTGGATTCCTTAGCGGCAGTTTCAGATGAAGCAACAACTGTCTCTGTGGTTGTTGCGGCAGTAATGTTTTCGTCAGGCTTGGCAGCTGGGACCTCAACAGTTGGCGGTGTTGATGGCCTTTTGTCCTCTCCTCCATTGGCAGCCTGTTCCTCTTGTGCACTGGCAGAACCATTTTCAACCGGCTTCACATCATCCTTGGGCGTCGCAGCCTATTACAAGTGAAATGAGAAATTTGATTGTTTAGGGACATCTTTTATTAAGTGTGATTTATTAATTACCTTCTCTGCTGGCGCTTCTTTAGGCTGCTCTGGGGCTTCTCCATTTGTTGTGGGCTCAACTGAAGCTGCAGATACTTCGGCTGCTGCTGGTGATGGAGCTGCTTCGGGACTGGATGGAGCTGCTTCAGGACTAGCAGCAGCTGCCGCTGTTGGAGATACGGGTTCCTCTGTTTTTGCTGGCTTTTGTTTATCCTTCTTGCCAAACGAAATGCTTCGGAATGACCATTTCTTTTTCACCTTATCTTTCTTCGACTTGGATTTCATGCTTTCGTCGGCAAGTGGTGAAATTTCCTCGGCTCCGGTCGACTCCTTGGGTGAACCAGCAGCAGTTAATGCCTCATCCTTGGACGTTTCTGCTGCCGCATCACCAGAAGCACCACCTTCACCTTTAGCTTCACTTGCACTCTTTTCGGTCGTCAAATCTTTGTCATTTTCCGAGTGATCCTCCGTATCCTTTTTCTATTTGTAATATAATATATTATTATTTACTAGTAACTTATTTATCTTCCAACAATTCATACCTCACTGGCTGCCTCCTCACCCTCTTTGGGAGTGGCTGCATCACCATTTAGTGGGGGTGCTGCTGCAACATCGCCTGCTTTCTGCTGGTCCACATCTTCAATTTTCTCTACTTTGCCTGCCACTTCGTCACCTTCGCCAACCTTCTTGGGATCGGTGGTAATATCGATTGAACGCTTGCTTTGAGCTTTACCCATTTTCCTGCTCCTTATTGGTCCTCGTTAGTTGCTTATATATATAGTTTGGTCTAGAATTTAGAGTATAAAATATTATTATTATTTTTTTTTAATTTTATTTGTTTTCTATATTTGTATGATGAGAAATTGTAGAAAATTTGATAATAATATTATAAAGCTGATCTTGTCATTAAGTAAAATGTTATCAATGTGAATAGAAATTTTAAGTACTTTAGGAATAATATCCCATTTGTAATAGAAAATTTAACCAAATATTGCTGAATTAACAACAATCCATTAAAAATTCTATACTAAGGAAGAAGTGAAGAGCTAAAGTGATATTTCTCTTTATATGAACGAACCTAATTTTTTTCACTTTTATTCGATTCTGCGAAATGGCACAATGTCTTTTTGTTTAAATGCGCACTTTATTTTTAAATTTGACATTTACAATTTGCTTATTTTAATAGCAGTTGGCAGCGTTTCGATTTACGTTTACGTTGTACTCAATACTTTGGTTGGCCTCATTCAGTAAGAGGAATGGACATTCGAAGGATTTCCTTAATGTTATCAATGTTAAATAAGGGCAGCGCCGTAATGGTAAACAATTGACACGCCGATTAAAATGAATCATTCAATCCATCAACACACTCGTAAATTTGTATGAAAAAACAAAACAGACGGGAGAAGGCGCACACACCACAGATATCGGGAATATGCGGCGACAAGACAGAGAGAAGAAGGGTGTGGCGGCGGTGGACTCGCTCTTCCGACAACATGCATGCAGCAGGCGGCGGCGGCAATGCGTCACTTTTGAAAATCGAATTACACATAAAAAAAAAAAAAAAAAAAAAGTAAATGAAACAGAAACCGTAGTAAACTGTGGGGTGGGGGAGAAAAGAAGAGGGAGCGGTGAAATGTGGCAAAAAGTTGGCATTTTTCGTTTTCTTTTTGTTTAGGGGTTGTAAAAAAACCCAGTCTAAAGAGGGTGTTGCTCCTCCCCGAGGCAATTGACGGAAAAATGGCGGCAAAAGCAGTCACAGCTGTTTTTTGCTCAAGTGAATCAACAGCACAGCTTCCTCTGTTCCTCTCGTAGCAAAAGTTACCACAGGGGGCCGGCGAATCATCTCCAAACTTTTAGCACGTGCTAATGCCTACCATATATACATACATAGATATACATACATATGTATGTATGTATAAAGATTTCTTGATAGGTATTCAATGTATACAATATGTGTGGTATGCATATTTCTACCTAAACAATTCTGACTCTAGGCAGTTTTTTATGTGAGTCATTTGTTTTAGTAGAAAACGACTGAAAACATGAGTCAATGTTAAGACACTTGAACAAACAATATGGAAAATGGCAATTCTTACAGTTTACAATTGTCAATTAAAATACCTACGTAATGGAAAATGTTATAGTCACCTAACCCCCGCTAAAATCAACACCACCACTACTTATCCAGTAGCAAGCACAACAATCCAACGATTAAGACAAGACAAGAGACATCAAATTTCAAGTTCAACGAACCTACTTCTACCTACATACATACATATCTACATATGTATGTGTATAAGTAAAGACCAAACAATTAAATTTGAGCTTGAAACGTTTCATTTGAAATTAACTTTTTGCCTATGCACAAAACTTTGATGAGTAATTGTCAAAATATGTTGAGTCCTCCTTCGCAACCACCAAAAGGAGGCTCGTTTCAGGAATAAAGGGCATGACGCATCCAAAAGGACAATGAGAGAGCAGGAGTTAGAGAGAACAAAACGAGAGAAGTGGACTGCGCAGAGGGTAGTACGTACATACACACATACATATATATAGTATGTATGTAGTTGCATTACACAATAATAACATTAACGGTTCTGGTCATTGTACTATGTTGTTGCCATGACAACCAAGCGACGCCGCTCTGTCGAAGCGGGCGTGTGAAAATAATTGAGCGAGGCCCAAAAAAAAACAAAAAAATTGAGAACACGAGAAGGATATGAAGAGAATTTAAGAGTTGCCAGAATGCAAAAAAGTAAAAGCGCATGAGCAGCATAGGTTTCCAGGTAACTGGGATAAACTATAAAGAACATATAAAACTTTTACAACGGGTTTTTTTATAACCTATTAAATATTTACAGAATCTCTAATGGGCCTTACACAGGTAAGTAAATCATGGACTGAAATGGACATAAAATAATTATCATTGGGTATTTCGGCTTCTTTATACACATAATTGAACATGGTTTTCCACTTTCTACCAATAATAATTAGTTTGATCACTATGTGCAATAACCACTTAATTGAAAATGCATAAAATACAAGAGGTGGTGGTGGTGGTGTCTTTATTGAATGAGAAGGGGCGGAATGTTAAATTTGTAATCTATTAATATAACTTTAATAGGCACTTGGGGCTGCCATTTCAATTGTATGTCCGTCTCAGTGTCTGTCTTTCAGTTGGTTTTTCTTTTTTTTTTTTTTTATTAGTTAAATTCAATTTAGACATGACTTTTGACATGCCACACATATGTGCATATGTATAAGTACATATATACTTTCACACGCACTTTGCTTGTTGTAAGCCGCGCCTTTTGTGCTAAGTAAACGAAACGACAAAGGAAAACACCACCACCAGCAGCCGGCAACAATGAGCTGCGGAGAAGCGACGGGGCTCGGGGGCTTAGTGTCTATAAATAAAAGCGCATTTATCAACAATGAAGTGTGTTAAAAATGCAACACAAAGAGAAGCTCAATGTGTTCGTGTATGCATGTTTGTCTCTGTATGAGTGTGTGTGTGTGTGTGCATGTATGTGTCTATCAATTTTGACACTTGAAGCTGTTGTATATCACTCCCTCTGCATAGCCTTCTTCACCTCCCTCCACTGAGACGTAAATTAAATTGATTGCGTTGGAATGTTGAGCCGGCAGCCGGCCGGCCGGACAAATGGTTGGGCTGTCTGTCCAGCTGACTGACTGAGTGACCAACTGGTCAAACATTAATTTCATGTGAGCATACCATTTGGTTAAGCATCTGCAAGATCACTGGCAAAAGATCTCAAACTCTATATGAACACATTGTTGTACAATTAAAATTGAAGGAACCAAAGGAAAAAAAAAATAATAATAATAATAATAATGAAAAGCAAAGAAATAACGGACCCTAAGTGCATGAGCACCCGTACAATTGAACTTTTATAAACTAATCAAGTTCTTTCCCCCTCTCTCCATTCTATCACTGTATCTCCTCTTTTTCTTACTCACACTCTTCTCTATTCCTCAATTGAGTGGAAAGTTTTCCTTCAATCAGCCGAACATTGGCTGACAAGACTTCAGGCATAAGTAAAAGGAACGGAACGAAGTGCATCTCACTGGCTGATGCATTCCATCTGCTGATAAGCCACGCCTAAAATATTAATCAGTCTCACAAGCCGTGCGCAATTTATATAAAGCTCAGGTCCGGATTGCGGAACTTTCATTATGTTCTTTTAAAAAAAATTTATTAATAATACCGATGAAAATAATATTTAGTACATGAAAATATGAATTTCATGCCAATTATTTCAATTGAAAAGTGTAACAAATATTTCACATTTAATACAGACATACCACAAACAATAAGCAAAATAGTTTTAAAAGTATTAGTAATCGATATTACAGGAAATTTAACAGTTATACCACCTGAACATCTGTACAGTATCAATTTTCTTAACTTGATACTCTAGCATTTTGGTATTTTAATATTTAATATTAATTCTAAAGGAATTTTAAAAATTTCTCACAACTGTCTGAATATTTCTTGCAATATTTCTAGGAAAAAATATTTTTATACTACTAATATGACACACACATATGTTTTTTGGGTTTGGTATCGGTTACTTAAAATATTTGTACGCCCGTTTTACATCACCACTGAAAACCTTAATCCGCCCCCGACAGAACAGTCCCCAATTTAATTGAAGTCCGCCCACAACATGAAGATTAAAATCCGTGCGAAAAAGAAAGATAAAATAAATTCTGCCTGGTTTTTTTTTGGTATGGGCGGGTGGGTAAATTGTATTCTTCTATGTTGCTTGTCACTCTGGACTGCGTCTCAAGTAACCACCGGATATAATTGTTCTTGAAAACGATACCGTAAACTGAATGCATTCCATAATTAGTAACAAGTACGCACAACAGCAGCAACAACAACAATAACAACAACGACAAACCCTAAAGAAAAAAGAGAAAATATTCTTTTCAATTATCATTTCCGGTCAATTGGACATACATTCTTATGCTTGTACTCCTAAGTGTATTTGTGTGCATGTCTTTCTGTGCGTCCGTCCGTCAGTGTATGTGTGTGTGTGTGTGGGACTGATGTCTTTACAATTTCTTTTTGATATACATAAATACATAACCGAAAAATAAAAACCTTATTGCTAACGGTACCTAGATAAAGCAGAGCCCGCTGCTTTTGGTTTACTATCTACTGCAACCAATTCATAGCAGATAAACATAGTCATAGAGGAAATTGTGTTTCTATAAAAGGAAATCTCATACAACAGGAACCATCACCCAATGGCCAATGAGTGTTGCTTACTCAAAATTGATAAAAATTTTAACAACAGCAACAAATGAATAAGTTAATTTTCGATTGATTGCATTTGTGGTGATTCACGAGAAGTTCTACTAACTCTATATATAAAATAAAAGAAAAAAAAAGGGGGATATACACTTGATTGAATTATCAGAAATCTGTTTCAACATTTAGTTTAAGCTATTTTATTTGTTCTACAGTTAGTTAGTTAGCTAGTTTCTTAAGGTGTTTGATTAAACTTTTGTGGGTTTTGCGGTTACGTGATCCATACATGCTTGATATAAGAATGTCGTCAGTTATCTCTAAAATCTGACTGACTAACTGACTGACAGAAGACAAGCACAAGCCAAAGAAAAGAAAATTTAAAGAAAAAAAAAAAAGTGATCTTGACAAACATTAGCTCCCAGTATATTATGCTTTCTCGACGTGCCTTTTCAACGACTTTTTCATTAGCAGTTGAAATACATGGTATAAAAGATAAGCCGATTTTATCATATCTTTCTTTTGGGTTCAGTTTTTTTTTTCTGCTTTATTTTACTTTTCTTTTTTGCCACTCTGCATAATATTTGGGCCGTGAATGTTGTTGTTTAGAAGGAACGTGGAGCATTCTCTATCATAAAATCAGACGCACTTGAAAAACATCTACCAAGAGCCATTGAAAACCGTAATGAGACGCAAAACGCATAAAATCATCAGCAAGAGATATAAAATTTTATAGTTAAACCAAAAAAGGGGGAAGGCGGGGGTAAGAGGAATGTATGTGGTCGGTCGGACGGCGATATACATTTTTGCAAAACGCAAAAACTAAGAACTATAAATGGCATTAGGAATCAGCACTGAAATATTTCAACAATGTTATTCTCAGCATACGTGAACGTTGAGTGAATTTCTAAATAGGTGCTTGAAAATTATTACAACTGGCGGTCGTTTTTATATTTTTCCTTTTCTTTTTTTTTTGTAATGATGTGCCAATAAATTTGTCGTTCTACCACGCAAAAATTGATTGGCCAAAAGGATATAGTATAACCACTATTGAACAGCGGCAGTAGCAGCAGCAACAACAACAAATCAACGACAACTACGGCTTTGAGAGCAAGAAGAAAAGTTGCCCTGAAAAACCGGTTAACATACATGTGTATTCCTGTTTCTCTCTTTCTAGTTCTTGATGGTCTCCTTCATGGGTACATATGTATGTATGTACATATATATATATAGTTATATATAGGTACATTTGTATATTGTACACTTATTTTCTGGGCCTTTTTAGTTACATTATGAGTCCGGTAGGTGCTGCTATAGTAGAAAGTAATAAAAGCTAAAAGGCTATTGCCAATTAGTTGCCTCGTCAAATGGATTGAGTTGTCGCAAGTGGCGCGCGCAGTTTTCTAATTTGAAATTCACAAAGCAAGACGTTTGTACCTAGCACACACACATACACACACTCACACAAACAAACAGATAGACAGACATACAATTCAGTTCCTTCTTTTCCCCCACACGGGTCTCTTTGGCATTGTAAAACGGCTTTTTAATACATAATTCATAAGGCAAAACTGGCGAAAAATGATTGACGCTTCTGTTACTATTTCCGGTACTTACTTTTCTGTCGCCTCTTTATGGCCACCAGTCGCGGGTGGTCGGAGTGGTGGGATTAGAAAATGCGATTTCGTTCCGTTTAGACAGTTATTATCTCAAAGTGAGAGTCAAATTATTTTTTTTTTAATTAAAACGTTTTCACACATTCACTATTATTTAGCAACTATGAAAAGAAGAGAATATTGGCATACACAGATACACTTTTATTTTTTTTTTAAATTTTTTTTTATGTTAAAGTCTCTAAGATAAAAAAGTAGTGAATTCTTCACACAATCCACACGCGCATTGAACGCCAACGAACCGTTAAAGTCAAACACAAAACGACGACTGACGACTGAGTGAGTTTGATCAACAGAACAACGAACCAACCAACCAACAACGGGAGCAGCAGAAAACTTCTTCTGCTTGCCGGAAGCGTTGGCAGCGACAGTAGCGCAGCAACGACACCAACAACAATAACAGGGAAAAGGCAGCAAGAAGCAGCAGCAACAGAAGTTGAAATGCGGGCGAGCCGGGTAAAAGGCATTATTCATTGACCATCATCACTTATCGATGATAAAGGCGAAAGTCGTCGTTGTTGTCGTTTTCTTCTTACTTACGAACACACACACATACATAAACATACATATAAAAATTGTTATTTTTCTTGTTGATGGTGTTATGCTCGCTCCTGTATTGTGCACCACACAACAACCCAGACTTAGTCAATAACAAACTAATGAGCCTTGGCAAACGATGGCGTCGATGCGTATGGTTTATTACTTTATTTTTGCCATTCACGAACGCGTTTGGCTCCTGCTCCCTCATTTTCTACTCCTTGGCTGATTCTCTTCTCATTACATACACAATGACCCCACATCCAACATGTGCACATGCTCGCCAAGCGGGTTATAAATGATCAAGAAAAAGCCTCGAAAAATGATTGGAATGAACTCTATTGGGTAGGGTGAGAATATGGGGAATGTAATGTGTGAAAAGCATTTGTTACCGAAAATATTTCACGCTCGATTATGTGTAATATTTGTGAAACAGATTTTCTTTGTATTGTTATTCAATTATCACTCTTCCGATTACTATAAAATTATCTCAATTAAACCAAAATCATTCAATGAACTTTTAACACTGTGGAATTAACATGATGGTACATGTTCGTAAAGATTTTTACTGTTAAAAACAAGGGTTCTACAACAACTGTTTTTTTTTTTTTCGAAAGCAACAACAAGTTAGGACAATATTTCAATGATATGGCAAATTTACAAAAGTGGAATTAAGAATAACTTCAGTTTAAATTGTCATGGTAAATAAAAATACGGCACAAAGTCCGACAGAAATGCAAATCTTGAACAAAGTGTTGAAACTCCAGTGTCTCACTCATACAGTCATACACTCGTTGTATAATATGCAAACATCTGTGTAAAAGATGTTTCAAAATACTCGGCGCACCCCTTCAATTTTCTTTCCTCACTATGTTTTCGTACATTCGTTTGTTCTTTTCCCTGTTTTTGAGTTATGTGGAGAAAAAAAAAAAAAAAATGTTTCACATTGTTGTAGCAAATTCTCATATTCCTATACTTATGGAAAAATCGACCACTTGAAGATTGAAAAAAACTAAATCTATTCTATGATTTTGGTTTATGGTATGCAGATACATAGATAGATATATTTATAAATAGGCTTATAAATTAATGCCAATATAAAATAAAACATCAGCCACTTATGTATGCAGGTATGTGTGTAGTTATCATTTTATATAGAAATATATTCATAGTCAAACAAAAATCAATCGTAAAAATAACAAACAAAAGCAAATAATACAGCAATGAGGATCGAGAAGATATGCGCAGCGATCCAATTCCCGTTTCGCGTTGCTGCTACTTTATCTCTCATTCTCGAATTTGAGTTGATTTCAAAATGTAAGTCTCTGCCATTTGGCATAAAATTTCGCCTTTGCGGTTTCTGTACCTCCTCATACTCTCATTTAGCCAAAGAGTATATTAAAATTTTCAGTACATATGTTTTAGATACATATACATATGAAAACCTGTGACACACCCATGCGTTCTTAAAGCCATTATCGATTGTTGGAGCTTAAGTGGATTTAGAATTACAAGATAAGAGGGGCATTTTACATATGTAAAGATTGAAATTTGGTGACAAAGTCAATTGTTTTTATTACATTTCTTTGTAAAGAGTATCTTAAAGTGCCTACTTAAGAAATTTATATCTAACGCGCTTTGTCTCTTCACTTTTCATCCCCTGCTACCCGATCGGTTAGGGGTTTTGCTTATCAATGCCGCAGCAATGTGTGTCGAAGCGGTGGCTCCGCTTTTGACTGCGGCTCTTTTTGTCTGTTATTGCATGCATAAGGAGGAACTTAAAGCCGGTGCACGAGATTAGAGATCAACCGCAACTCGCACTTGACGACGACAGAAACGACAATCAAATCAAATCAAATAATATAAAAATACGTACATATATACGTACATATATATTTAACGGTATTGGAGGACGGAGTGTCTACTTGTTTGCCCTGCAATGTTTATTTGATTTTTTAGCTAACGTTGACGAAAATTTGCAATAAAAATAAGACAACAATAATGAAAGATTATTTTTTTAACTAAGCAATAAGCATCTACAAGAATGTGTGTGTGTGTAACCTGAAGCAACTTCAAAAGAAGCGCAAAAAAATAAAGTAAATGATGCATTCATGTAGACTAAAATAAATAAATATGTATCGACAATTGAAATAATAATTCGTATTGGAATTTAAGATCAGATTTCAAGTTTTAAACTAAACCAACTGTTAGAAAACTTTATTATCCCTTTTCAGAATGAAAGATTGTTATTTTTACAACCATATATATCTTTTCCGATGAAAAATTGAAGATGACTCAGGTTTCGAGTAATTACAATAACTTTATAAAGTATTTTAAAGCTAAATGTATTAGTAACTGCATTTCCCCTGTCAATTAATCAATCATACAATATATCAATGGCAATGTGTAATTCTCCAGCTTCAATATCAGACTTTAGTAAAGGACCGGACACACACACACACACATAGATACTCACAGAGGAAAGTACACCAATACTCAGGCACGTAGCGACGACGACGCCAGTTAGGGCGGTGGCTGGTTGGCTGACTGCCTGATTTTGCGACTGCTGTCGCCTCTGCCTTATATTGCAAAAGTGCGACGCAATTTTTCGTAACAAAACTGTAGAATAAATAATAAAGAAAAAAAAAAAAAACGATCCTCAACTCAAAAAAGAAGAAGAACCACAACAACATCGACCGATAACCAAGAGAGGGAGCCAAGTAAAAGTAAACTGAATTGCAAAAAGGGGGACGCAGCAACAGCTCTTGCTCTCTCACTCTCTTCAACTCTAACACTCGACAGCAGCAACAAATTTTACACACACACACGCGCATATGCATAAATATATATATATACATATGAACTCCCCACGCACCTTACACAAGGATGTTGCCTTTGCGACTGTCGTGTCTTGTCTTCTCTTTCTTCCCGCTTACTGTCTTGCTCTGCCAGCCGAAAAACATGTTAGCAAGTGTAATCAGGCGTACAATGCAAACAAAGAACACGATTTCCAAGGCAAAGGCAACGGAGACAACAGACGACAATGAAAAAAAAAGAAGAAATATGAAGTCAAGTCAAGGCAATTCACAAAAGAAAAGACAGCACAAAGAGTAAAAAGGATAAGCGAAGCATGCAAAAGGAGGAATGCCTGATAAAGCAGGCAACTGAGAGACAACGAGCGAGGGAGTGAGCAAGAGACAACACCGGTCGACAATATAGTGGCAACGCCGACGCATTACAGGCGGCACACCCAAAATTGTGAAAAGGAAATCTGGTAAAATCCAGCACAAATTATTTAAACAAAATACTAAAAGACAGTTACACTACATCTTTATACTGAACACAATGTAATAATTGTAACAATATAAAGTAAATATTTTTATACAAAAAATTGTATTTTTAAATTTTTGCCAGCCTACGCTCACACACATTAATGTGCTTGGCGTCCTTTTTTTCTGCGTTGGTGTGTGTCTGTGTAACTATGTCTATGTGCATGTGTGTGCGCGCGTCGGCGGCTCAACGACGCCGTCCCAGTCTGAGAAACTCATACTATAGTTTTAGCAATTTTTTATACACATTTCATTTTTATTTTTCAATACTTCATTTTATTCATCAGTTATCAATCCTGTTTTTTTCACAAAATTGCGGTCTAGACACAAAGCGGTATACAGAAATTCAAAAAGTTACACATACACACACACAGACACAAATGACTTGGCTTGGGCTTGGCTTAAACCTCAAATATACTTCTTCTTGGGGTTAAACCACTTATTAGCAATAATGAATTTATATTTATTTTTAATTATTATTTTTATTTTGGATTTACCTGGCTTGATAATTAAACTTTTCTGTTAAAACACAAGCACTTCTCAGTTCTTTCTTTCTTTCTTCTTGCTTCGCGAATAGAACTCTGATTTAGCGTTGCCAGAATTCCAGACGAATATGCCGCCAGGCGCGCTGTTGTTTTCTTGCTAGATGTCGCTTGAGGTGAGAAAGAAAACTCACCACATCATTCCAGACTTGCCAGGTGGCGTTACAATACATCGTTAAGTAGTAGATTCGAATTTATTTATTAATTTTTTGTTATATATGTATATACATATACATATGTTATGGCATATATGATTTCAGATCAAGTTAAAAACACAGTTTTTACATTACATATACTCACAGTTAATAAACATCGTCCCCTAAGAAACCACATATGCAGAATTATAGAATGAAAATTTTCTTTTAATTTTTAAATTTGTTTTTTTTTCCGCCAAAGTTTCTCAGCTGTTTGTTGTTTATGAAAGTGCTGACAGTTAGTCACGATAGACAAAAGTAATCGAATATGTTAACGTACTTTTATGTCACCACTAGACTAAAAAGTCTCAAATTTGAGCTAAGTTAGAAAACAATCGCGCAGCAAAACAACAAAGCAACGGTTAAACAATAATTTTACAAATTTACTAATTCGAAAGCAATAATAATACGCAGCAGTCGCCAACTGCTCGGTTACTTGAGTATTTTTTATCAAATTTTCTTTGGAAAATAGTGCAATAAAAATTAACAACCACAAAAGATACATCAAAGGCAGAGTGAAAGTGTAACAGATACGAGAAAAAGATACAGATACATATTTAAAGAGAGGAAGAAAAAAAACAAAAACCATTAGAAATGTCAGCATATCAAATGAATTTTAACCAGGATTTTACGTAAGTTACAACTCAATAAAAATCTGAATAAAGAAAAGCCTTGGCCAAACATCTTCCTTCCCCCACCAAAAGAAGGTCATTATGGCAAAACCAAAAAAAAAAAACAACAAAAAATATTATATTCAAAAGATACAATATAATCAGATACACAACAACAAAAAACAAACACAAGCACAAACAACAACAGCTGCTGAACAAGCGGGGGCGGTGGTAGTTGACAAAGGAGGGTTAATAGAGCTCAAACTTTGAGCGTGTATTGGCATCGTTTGTATCTGTGACTGCCTGTAACTGAGTGTATATGTGAATGTATGTTTGTGTGAGAGTGTGTATGTATTTAGTTTATTAGAACATGCAAACAACCAATTCTAATAAGAATGACATGCATATAACAAACTATTATGAAATATGTGAATAAAGAGAGGGGATGAGGAAGGCGTTAAGTGAGTGCTGCTTGGTTAGCAGAAAATAAAACAATTACACTAAACTACATGTTCAATAACATAACAAGCGTATTTGTGATATGCCTTCGGTTACAGATTATTCGAATATAAATATATACGTAGAGTTAAAAAATTTAAAGATGAGAATAGAATAATCATTTTTAGGGTAAATCCTGCTATTGTTTATTCACTTTAATAAACATCGCTCGTGAACTTGCAACTTCTATAAATTTGCATTACTTGTAGGATAGTCTAATTCTCTCACGCATACACGCAAACAACCTCACACACTGTAAAATGCGCAACAGCTGATGTTGATTCTTAACCAGAGTCTGTCTTTATTTATCTAATAGCAAAGCCTAACTAACCAGTTTTATTTTATTTTTTTTTGGTTTTTAAATAAGTGTGTGATTATATTTGGGTTTTTTTTTGTTTAGATATTTTTGCACAGCTGATGTCATTGATTAGCTACAAAATGCCGTTACTGCTCCCTAACTACGTATGTTAGTACATATGTATATCTCCGTCTCTTTTCTTCGCTTTCTGTGGTGGTCACTTACATGTGACGCAGAACATTGAATCAATAATTTCCGCTCATGGTGAAACCGAGAAAAAAAAACAAAAACAATTGCAATAAATATAAACTTTGTACATGTGAATGTTCACACATACATACATACATATAAACATATATGTATGTATTATATGTACGTAGAAGTATCTGATAGATGCGCGTCATAAAGTCAAAACAAAGAAATTTAGGTAAACGAAATGCGAGGGAACAGAAGGGAAATGAGGAGAGTGTGAGAGAGAGATAACGAAAAGTGTATGCCTTCAAATCTAGAACAAAAATCAATTAGCGGGTGAATGCACGCCAAGTATGTACATATGTATAATATACATACATACATAATAAAAATAAAATACAAAAATTAAACATTTCCTTTTGACTTTTGTGCTTGAAACCGAGGCAAGTTCAAGGTTTATTTTATACACTTTCTGTTTGTCGACCAGGTGCACTGGGAATGAAAGTGGAATGAGAGAATGCGTGATAATGCACGTGATGTAAGAATGCAAGGGGGGATCGTACAAAAACTGAAAATATGTCACTATATATTAAGAATGAACATACATAAATACATAAAAATAATATTGTTTGGCAATTTGGACTGATATTTGTTTGCAGTAAACAATTTTTTTAAAAATGTATAAATAAATTCAATTAGACCTCCAGTACAAATTAAATACATACATATATGTATATATATATTCTTATTCATCAGCTGATTTAATTCAACTTTTATTGTTGTACCCAATGAACTTTCATTCACCTTTCTTTGGGAGCGTCATTACTGTACTGTACTTAATTATCTTTTAAAATGTTTTTTTTTGCGACGATGCGTCAGAAAACAATATACATATAATAAATAAATAAGACAAACAACAAAAACAAATTCTTCAAAGCTAATCATTTGGTTTTGTTTGTAAACAGCAAAAACTGAAAAATAAGAAATATAAAATGTGAAAACTAACAACAAATAATGCCTCTGATGGCAACTATCGCGTTCCAGTCAGCCTTGGGCTCTATATTTTTCAATATACCCTGTAAGCACAAGGCTAAGGGGTATGCAAGGCATAAAACTTGTTATGAAAGTATTCCCAATTTAAGCGGGAAAATTTTACCTAGCATATGTAAGTGCATAAATATTATGAATATCATTTTAGTTGATGTTCTTCATACAGGGTATGTGGTAGTCGTCACGACTATAAAGTGTGCGAAATTTTTTGTTGTTTTTAGACATGACGACGGGGTTATGACTATTTTTACGGTGCTAACGAAGGGGTAGGGGGAATGCAAAACTAGTTTCCATTTCATGTGAACAACAACATAACCATATCGGCCGAGGTCTAGCCACACGTGTTGCGCTCTCTTCGCTCTTGGCCTTATCGCTAAAAACGTGCCTGGAATAATTGAGAGTCCACAGATTGTGGCAAACAAAAAACTTTCCAAGGCAGTCAAATACAAAGCACTTAAATTAAATAAAAACATTTTTGGACCGAATTGATTTAAAATTTTAATTATCAGATTACTTTGACTCATAGGACACTGAATTGTGAATTTTTTAAGTTGTCTAGTCAAAATGGATTAAATCCAAAGTATTACCTTAAATTAACCATTCAGTAATGTCATTTGATATTTTTTAAAAAATTAAATTTGAATTCAATTATTAAATTTACAAAAATCAGATAAAGATTATTTAAACTTAAGGTGAAAAAGTATTTCTAATGTATTGGGATAATTGTTTAAATTTCCCGCTCACGCAATAACGTAACAAGTAAAAACGTAAAGCAAATGAAAACGTTAGCTTCTGGCAGCACTAGTGGGAAAAATGGCGTTGCCAGATCTAAGTAACAGCGACAACAACAACAATTGGCATTGAAAAACTCAAAGATTTTAAACAATTAAGAAAATAAATCAATACCTTTGTTCCTGACATGGAGCAGCGTGCTAATTTTCTAGCCCTTATATTGCTCGATGCATTGGAAGATGAGAATGAGACAGATATATTTGAAATGCTTGAGAAAAATGGTATAAACAAAGAATAATATAAAAACTATTGGTATCTAACAAAAACGAATAAAAATACTTATTTAGGTAGTACTGGCATTAATGCTAGCATGGTAATTCTGGAACGTGGATTGGCGCCGCTTCATTATGTTTGTGGAATGCGAAATGAAAAGCTAGCTGAGCGAATATTAGAAAAGTTCCTGGAGAATCCCCAACTGGATGTGAATGTGCGATGTGATGGCCAGATGACGCCTTTGCATATAGCTTCGATGTATGGCCGTGTGGAACTTGTGCGAATGTTATTGGTAGTTGGAAAGGCTCGACCCGATCTCCCCGATGATGAGAACAAATTGCCTGTCCATTATGCCATTGAGGAATGTCACTTTGATGTTCTTCAGTTGCTCAGGGATCACATATTCCAGGAGAAAAACAAGCAACGAGAAAAGAAACAAAAGCTACAGATAGCAAATCAAACATCTACCCCCAACAGCCAGGCGAAAATCATGTATAATTATGATAAAACATCGCCATATTATATTAATATAACACATAGAAGGCATAAAGTGCAGCCGGTATATCCCGACAAGAGTCCTCCTCCATATCCCGACAAGAGTCCTCCGGCAGAGGAATCGGTTAATTTGTTTTCTCTTACACGCGAGCATCTGAGCCAACAGGTTCACGATACAATAGAACATCCATCGCGTCGTTCTCTAATAGAAAGTTGGCGGGAGAAGGTGGAACGCTCTAGAGCTCGGCAAAGTCTTCTGCAGCAATATGATGACAATGTAGAGCAAATGGTGGACGAGGCCTTGGCCAAGGATGACTTTAACTTTGTCGAACATGTACAAAGAAAACTTAGAGAAGAGCAACAGGCTGAGGAGAAAAAAGAGCTTAATGGAAAGGAAGACCAACAGACCTCAAAGAGTCGTGAGGTTTTTGAACACTTGGTCGAGCAAGTCTCCCAGGCCAAAGTTGTGGAACCCGATAATAGTTTCCAAACCGCTCAGGAGTCTTTGGCTAACGAGCAAAAGGAGCAATTGGACTCCAGTCGTACGGGATTGATACGATCTCCACGCCAGGATGATTATTTCTTACAAATGACTGAAGCCTATGTCCATACAGACGATGAGAATGGTTTAGTTTTCTATGAAACGAAACTAATACAAAATGGCGGCACCAAAGTGGCTAATCAACGAGCAAATAAAGCTAAAGAGCAGGAACATCATTTGGATAGCTCGGTGAGCACAAATCTTACACTACCCTTGGACTATGAGACCGATGCCTTGAGATCAGAGTTAACCCAACTTGGTGCACCCCCTATTGGCCCCATAACTAAAACAACTAAACGATTATATATTAAGCAATTGATTAAATATCGACGAAATACCGAAGCTCTATTGAAGGCACAAAAGCATGCTCAGGCTTCACAAGTTAAGTATTCCGTTGAGTTGCATAGAACTCTCAAGACGCCGGAAGATTTTCAAAAAATTAGCGAATATATGCCACAATTGACAACACACAGTGAACATTTCAACACGGTAATGGCTCCAAAGAAATCTTTAAGGGAAGGTCATTTGAAACAAAGTTTCATATATATGCTTATTGATCCGCTTATCTCTCGGAATTTACCCGGCGAATCGGCGTTCTTAGATAAATTTAGTATTTGGCAAAGATTCCTAGATTCCATTTTCTACATTGGCAAAGGAAAATCGTCACGTCCCTATGCCCATCTCTATGATGCCATGCGGCAGCATACCCGACTCCATCAACAGAAACGCCGCAAGGATGATAAACAAAAAAAACCGAATATACTCCACTCTTCTGCAGACTTTTTTAAATCTCCCACTAAGGGAACAGATGCCGCAACATCTAAGAAACTGCAACGAATTTTGGACATTTGGTCTCGTGGCTCTGGTGTTGTATGCCTTCATGTCTTTCACAATATCATGCCCATTGATGCCTATACTAGGGAAGCGTCCATGATAGATGCTATGGGTCTGCTTCATTTAACCAATTTAAAACGTGGTGATTACTATGGACCAGCTCAATCATGGACTATGAAACACAAAAAACAACTGGGCATTGCCCTTTTGTTTAAGGCCATGCACATTTATCTGGCTGAAGGGGAATCGCAATTATCGCCCAGTGATTTGATCTAAGAACAATCATTTTTATCTTTTACCAAGTACCAAGTACAATATTAAATCAATTTAGCTGCTTGATCTCTTTTTATTAATTAATTACATATAGAATTTAATAAAATGAAGTACAAAAAAAATATGTTATGTGTGTCTATATAAGCATTAAGTTGCGTTTAGATAAATGCATTTAATCGAATCAAAGAAATGTTTTAGTTTCAATTTATCAAAGTTATTTTTGTGGTTTTGCTTTTCTTTAAGTTTTGTTTTGGGAGTCAACACATCCGACTCGCAATATCTTAACACGACTTTCCATTCCTCTAACTTTAGCAATTTTTATTTATTTATAGGCGATATATTTCTAATACTTTAATATGGTGCTAGGTTACTTGATATACTCTGTGTGAAACTGCCTTACTATGACAAAAATTCACACCTACAATTTGAATTACCCTTATTTTAATGATCTACTACAATCGAACCTTATAACTTAATTCCCAATAAATCAAAAGCTTATGTCTGAAATTGGACGTACCTTGAAATAACTTTTCGATATAAAATTACAAGTTTTATCGTGAAATAAATAAGTTATATATTATTTTTGAAGTGAAAAAAAGTAAATTTGATAAAATTTTTCTATGCTTGTCACAAGACATTATAAACGGAATACACTTAATTCTAAATAAAGAGTATAATAAGCGAGTATATAAAACGATTGCTTAATAAAAAAAGGGTATATTCACTTTTGTCAGTAGTTTGTAGAACAAAATCAAAAAAATTTAAATTGTTTTTTACATTATTTTTGCATTTATCTTCCCTGTTTTTTTTTTATCAATATCATAATAAGCGTTAAGTATATATGGATATATGTAGGAACACTCAGTAAAGAAGAGTCTACAAGGGAAATTACAATTTGTTCCTAATAATCTAATTGAATTTGATTCATTTTCCTTAGTTTTGAAAAATATTCAAAGGAATCAGAAAGCTGTAAGGGTATGCAAACCAACGGGATAACAATCTCCACTTTCTGAATTTTAGTGTTAAAATGGTGTAAAAATAGGTAAGAAAGGGTCACTTACCTAATCTGACTGTACAAAAGAACATAGGGAAAAATGTAAGAAAAGAAATTGTTAGTTATGTTTGCTTAAGGGAGTAAAATTTATTTACCTTTATAGACGGGGGTGGCACTACTCAAACAGCTGCAACGGTTATATTTGCTTCACATCCAACCAAAATATGTTGGCATTTTGTTGCTTAATATTAAATATTTTCTTATCAATGTTAACCTTTATTCATCTGATTTCAATTTTCTTTTGCTTCAATTGAGACACATGAAAAGGATGAGAGTTCAAGTCCCGGCGAGTTCAACAAGTAGTTTTTGTTTAATTTAAGTTTATTAATTTTTTTTTGTTAAAATGTTTTTTTTTTGTTTTCCTTTTCAAGTTTTATTATGCATTTGTTGGTTTTCGTCAAATATTCATGTGACACAGCTGTCCTGCATGCATTTGCAACCCCCTCTTAACTCACCCTTAATGAATTAGAAATGCAACCCATCTGCATTGAACCCAACAACAATGTGCACCCGAAAAGTATACTGCACTTTTTGGGCAGAGAGTAGTAAACGTTTCGTTTTGTGTTTATTTTTAGTCTTGCTCATGTTTAGAATTCTCAACTGGTTTTAGCATTGCTGGCATGGAGTAAATGTTGATTTGGTATGTAACGTTATCTCTGCGCAGCGGCGTTTTCGTAACCGATGAAGTCTACTGAGGTGCGAATATTGCTAGTTGAAAACTTTAACCAATACCCCGCCAAGGGGACGTGAAATACCGTCCGCTACGGCAATTTTTGGAAGCCCGAGAGGGCTAATTATATAATAAATTTCACTTAGTTATTAAGAAATACGATAAAAAAATTGCGTTTTACTTCGTTGACCAATTTTTAATAACCAAGTTATATCATGACATAGTAAGGATAACTTTAGCTTGATGTTTTAAGGTTGTTAAACACAGTGAGAGTCAAAAATATCCTAATATTTAGAAATTGTTAGGAATTTTTTTCATGCAATGTGGATAGTCAAATGAAATGTTTTTCTTTTATTTACAGTTCCCTATCCGTACTTAGCTCGACGGGTTTGCGTTTGTATTCCATTGCTGGTCAGGATAAAGTCGAGGAGATTTTCGCCAAGGATAATACTGAGCAAATACGTATTGTGGAACGATTATTTAATAGCTCATTAGTAGTGCTGGTCACTGCACAAAAACCCAATTGCCTCAAGATGTTGCACTTTAAAAAGAAACAGGATATTTGCAATTGCTTTTATCCTTCGGAAATATTATGTGTACGCATGAATCGGCAAAGATTGATTGTGTGCCTTGCAGAGAGTATACACATCCATGATATACGCGACATGAAGATCCTGCATTCCATTGTGAATATAGCCCCAAATGAACAAGGACTTTGTGCACTTTCCCTCAACTCGCATTTGGCATTCCCAATATGTCAAAGTAGCGGCGAATTACGTATATTTAATGCAAGTAAATTGCGTACCGGTATGACAATTAAAGCACATGACACGCCTCTATCCGCCTTAACATTTTCGCCAAGTGGAGCTTTGTTGGCCACAGCCTCAGAACGGGGAACAGTAATACGATTGTTTTGCGTAAAGACTGGTCAACGTGTACAGGAATTTCGACGAGGAGTGAGTTGTGTAAGGATATTCTCTTTGGTATTTGCTGCAAATGGTGATTTTTTGTGCGCCTCATCAAATACGGAGACGGTTCATGTCTTCAAGATTGATACCCGTGCTGTAGAGGCGGCGGAACTTAAGGCAATTGGTTAGTCCATAAATACCAAAATTATTTAATTTTTTCGAATTACAAGTATTTTTTTTTTCTATTTAGCTGAGGGAGCTGCCAAAGCGGATAGTGCCACTAAGGATACATCATCGTCCAGTCCAACTGAGGAGTCTAGCAACAATTCGACAGTGACAGCTACTGGAACCGCTTCAGCATCATCACCACCTTCTGCTAGTTGGGGTGGCATGTTTTCCAAGGCCGTGTCATCCTTGCTGCTACCCAGTCAAGTCAGTGATGTGTTATCTCAGGATCGTTCGTTTGCAACTGTTGTGCTAGCACAACCTGGTCTAAAGCATATTTGTGCATTGACCCGAGTTCAGAGAGAATTACGCCTACTGATCGCCTGTGAAGATGGTTTTCTCTATGTGCATGAATTCAATGCGGAAAAGGGTGGAGTAGCCAAGCTATTGTCAGTGCATGATCTACGTGGTGCTCTGGAGGATGTCATTGAATTGCAGTTGACTGAAAGCCAATTGGGAAGGACGCAGACAAAATCGGCTGTGGGAGTAACACAACAATCATTAACAATGCCTAAAAGTTGTGCGGCCAGTGTCCTTATTGAGAATCCTGAACCCATGCCGGATAATAGTTATGCGGGCATTTTACGGGGCGACCAAGCGGATGCCATGTCAGGTTGCTATTCCATTGATTTAATTAACGAAATGTGGTTATTAATCCTCTTTATTCTATTGTAGATTCCGCTAAATTCCGAAAACTCTGCGATGCCATCGACACTCCAACGAAACTTTATGACGAACGACAATTTCCGCCCGTAGCCATTGCCGCCAAGGATTGACATAGACGTCAATGCTCCAACGATATAGTTATTGTCGACAAAACGCAATTACGTTAAAACTATACAAAAACAAAAAAATAATTTAAAGCAATTTACTTTAAGTTAAAAACAACAAAAAAAATTTAAATACTCCAGGAAAAGTTAAAAAAAAAGTATTTTAATTTATGTTTAGTTCTAGCTTAAATTTATTTATGTATATAACTTCTCTTTCTCATTCCGTTTTGACTCTCTTTGATCTTATAATCAAGAAACTCTCTATTTGTATTTGATTTACCTGAACTTGATATTCTGTACTTTTAAATTATATTTAATATTTTTTTTGTAATTTAATGGTGATTTAAAGCCAATTATTAAAGAGAAGCTCAAAAATCCCAAAAAAAAAAAAAATGAAAACAATTACTCTATAAAGCAAGAAAAATGTGTACCTAAAAAAATATAAACATAAGTAATTTAGTAACAAAACGTATTCAATTAGCTTTGCAAATAAAATCTAAATATATTTTAAATATTAAAATGCAAAAAAACAGCACACAAACTGTAAAAAAAAAATTAAGTATTTAAAAGTGCATACGAGTAATTATATAAATGTATATTAAATAAATAGAAATACTTCTAAGAATATCGGTACGATTACAATCTGAGATTTTCAATCATGAAACTATCTTTGTGTGTATTTTGTCAATAAAAAATTATGTCCAAAATTGAAAGTAAAAATGAAAAATACAAAAAAAAAAAAAAAAAATTTAAACTGAAAAAAAGAAAAAAAATTTAAAAAAACCAAAAACCAAATAAAAAAAGTTTAAAAACTCTGAATTTAACATTTGTAACAATATTTTATTTATATTCAATAGAAAAAAAATTGTCGACAATTCAATTAGGCTATTGTTAATTGCAGTTAACAAGTTAAAAAAAGGATAGTTTATTAGCTTAAGGAAATACTACCATGATCCTTTAAAAACCGTTACTCATTTTGCTAGTACGTTTTTCATCCAACCTTTCCGGTTCTTCGTCCTGTGGCTGATTATGATGATGGTGATGGCGATGGTGATGATGATGGTGATGATGTCTTCGTTGTGGTTGTACTGGGGGAATTTCTAGCTCTGCCTCCTCCTCGTTGACATCTGGCATCTCATCCATTTGAGTTGATTTATCCAATTTCCAACCAATTTCTGGTGGTGGAGTGGTCGATTTTTGTGATTTTAGCGAAAACATTGAGCCAATTTTTTTTAACTTGTCATGTACGGATGCCTCTACATCATGATCTCCGGAACTTTTTAGACTTTTCATCGATAGACCAAAAGATTTTCCAGAATGCTTGGAGCGATTTGAATGAGATTTACAGGATTTCGATGAAGAAGATGAAGCTCCCGATGATGATGATGAGGAGGAAGAACTGCCTGAACCTGCGCTGGTATGAACCGGTTTAGTAGTAATCCAAATTTGTAGAGCAAACATAACCTCAGATTTGAGAGCTTCCTTAAGAGATATCTGTAGGAATAATTCAAAAATATGTCAACAAATTTATAACGTAATTGCATATAAAATGCAAAACCTTTTCTTCAATGGCCACCGATTTGACATTCCACAAAAACTCGGTACAACCCACAATCATGGCAGCAAATAAACCTAGTCCTAAGACAAGGAACACTCCACCAACATTCTCCAGGCCCAATTCTGGTGTATCACCGCCACTATCATCGCTTTTTTCACAACTGCCACCGCCATGCATTTCCTTCCACCATTTACGTTTCAATTCCGAAAGTTGACCCAGTTCACCCAGTTTGAGAACAGCTCCGCTAATTTGCTTCCTATATGGCGAATCTGGGACAAGAAGACTTAATGTTATTTATAAAGGTTAGTTGCGAAATATACTCACTAAAAGGCATAGCAATTCCGTAACTTTTGTAATCCAACCATCCACCAATTTGCATAAGATCACATTTTCTCTCCACATTGTATTCCAGAGTAGTTGATTCCATCATGAAAGCATACAGATTCTTGCCCTTTTGTACTCGTTCCACACCCTCATCATTGGTTTTAGTAAAGACCGAGGGACGAGCACTTTCCATGGCTGTCCACATTTTTTGATATGTACTAAAATTGGAATCACGAAAGAAGCCCATGGTGGAACCACCTAAAAGGGCACCATATTTGATCTTATTCTGGGCTGCCAACTCTTCGGCATTATTAATTGAACTAGCTTGACGTGAATTGGTCAAAAAAGCAGCAAGATTAGCTGTATATGAATTTAACATCATAAGGGCAAAGAACCACCACATTCCAGTTACCAATCTTGTAGAGGCAGCTCTGAAATTTAAGCCATATTTAAAGAGTATTTGAATGAAGAGAAAAAGTTACAACTTACTTTGGTAAAATATCACAACCCTGACCCATCAATGAGCCAATCGAAAGCCATGTGGTGTTCATTATAGACCATATATTTTCAACTTCTTCGGGTTCCTTGCATGGATGTGGATTCTCCCAATCATCTGGTGCCATGCGAGCCAAAGCAAATAGCAATAAGGATATGAATATATAAGCAGAGCCCATATATATCCAAACATCCAGCGAGAATGGCGAAAGAAATGAAAATAGATCTGTGGGTGGTACAGGTGGCTTGGAGAATAATATACTAATGCCCAGATTCATGAAGGGCGGTGTAAAGTCCACAGCTTGCCGTCTTGATGAGGTCATTGTTAAGTCGCATATGCCCAGATCGGCGTTCTGGAAGAGGAAAGGAGATAAAATTCTTTACAGAATTAAGGTTTCTTTGATTCTACATTGGGACCCAAAACTTACACCATCGATCAACTGCCTTACAATGCCATCCCATGTTTGTGTTACCTTATTTAAGCTGCCATATTTACCATCGGGTGCCAAACGAAATTCATATTTGAAATTTAACATTTTTGCAATCGCATCAATCAGATCCATTGAGTATCCTTCATAACGTGAATTGCCCTGTAGGACTTCTCCCTCATTTGGTTCACGCATGGTAAGAAATGGAGCACCAATGCGCGATGAAATGATAAATGTTTTATTCGATAACTTTTGACCCACACGCTTTTCACTCTCCTCGTCATCGTTAAGGACATCCAACCCATTAACAGGATCCCAAGTGGCCAGATCCAAATAACCGCCTGCATTCATCTCCATAAAACGTAAAGTAAAAAAACTACGTTGTCCATTCTCATTGAAATCAATACGGCCTGTGGCTGCTTCATCAGAGCGCTATATGAATAGAAGTTTTCATAAATTAGTAAAATAGAACAATTTTTTAATTAGGATAAGGACTCACCGCCTTCATGAACTCTATAATGCGTCTACCTTGTGACCAAGGTCTCTTACGTCTGCATTCAATTTCAGGTGCTTTTAGCTCTTCAATAATACCCAATTCTGTTAAACCTTTGGAGAATAGCCAAACTGCATCATTAAGTAATATCATTTGAGTTTTAACTTGAGTTGGTAGAACTTTATAGTAACGTCCCTCTCGTTTCTCATGTTCCTCCCAGTCATGTACAACATTCTTTATATGAAAATCTGTAGGATCTATTAAACGAACTGTGGTTATATTAGCCTCCACACCAGTAAGTTCTCCAAATTCCAGTGTGTGGGTATCCAGAACAGGTATAAATACGCTCTGGAATGAAGAAAATACAAGGGATAGAACCAAATAGTAGGTTAAACAGATGGGTTTCAGTTTGTATAACTTACCTGATATTCACCCAACATTTTTAGTTCATTTGCTTGTTGCAAAATATTAAATATATTCTCTGGAGCACAGTGTATAATTAGGCAATTATCTGTAGATAATTTGATTTCTTTTAAAAATGGCCTATAGTCCTCATCGGGTCCAAGTTGTTTAATTGTTGTAGGATTTGCAGTCGGCTCACCGATTTGTAATATATCCTGTAATTGCTGTAACTCTAAAAAGAAATATTAATACAATATTATTATAAAAGAATATTTAAATTATTTATCCAAAAAACCTTTTTCCGATTCATAGATAATCGTAAAGCTACGCCAACCAAAACTTTGTACAATTTCAGCAAATCCTTGCGAGAGCAACAAATTATCGGGATGGACATTGAGTGTCATGGATGTGTGTTCACGATCTGGCAGAGATTCATTGGGCAACCAATCATATATAAAATGTGGTATATCCAATGTATCGCATATAGAGGCAATAATATCTGAAAAGGATAAAAGTTTTTAATTCTTTATAATTTAAAAGGTTTGCAAGATAAGAAACTTACCTGTACTGCCACCTGTGCTGGGGCCAAAAATGGCTATAACACCTTGGGAAATTAGATTGCAAACTGAAATATATATTCGAAATGAAATAAAAAGGAAATTTTTTAAAGTTTTTTTTTTTTTTTTTACTTACCAGTTTTTTCCATTATAAAACTATCATCTGTATTTGCATAGGTAACAATGGGAACTAGTTCTATATTACGTTCCAATATATTTGCACGATCCACTGCAGTACGAAAAGCAATTTCTGCTTCATCTTTGTCTGATGTAAAAATACTGCCTACAAAAAGATACATTTTTTTTTCAGTATGTACATCTTTTTCTTGAACAAGTGACCCAGTTTTTTTTTTCTTTTATTTTTTGCAACTTACCCACCATAAATTGCTCTCTATCTGCCCGTATTAAGGGTAGTAAAAACATAAACAAATATATACCACACACTTTAGACATTTTAAATCAATTAAATTAATAACATTTTTAATGGAATTTATGTTTTTCATAGAATTTTGCTGATGATGTAAAAATTGCACAGAAATTTAGCACAGAAAATAAAAACTGCGACTATGACGTTCCGAGGTCTGCAATACAATGAATAGAAACTGAAATTATGCTAAAATTAATAGCACGATGTTGTCGAGAGATAATAAGAGATACATATATCTACAATAAAATTGGCTCAATATAGAGAGAGAGTATTCCCCTGATGTTTGTTTTGCTCAACATATTCTAAACAAGAAGATAGATAGAGAGAATTGGATCCACTTGGATCGTGGCCAGAACATTTTTGTGTACTTTTTTTCTTTTCATTTTATTTGTTTAATTTGAGAATTTTGTTTTCTAAAATTTTTTTAAATGTTTGTCCTTTTTGTCATGTTTTAGACCTTTTTACGTACAACGTGATCGTAGAAGACAACATATCCATATTTTGGGGAATAGACCATGGTGCGTTTGGCATTCTTTGAATATTGATTATGTTGACCGCCCAATGAGATTTTCTTATGATCACCCTTATGCATGAACATTAAACCATATTGATGATCGTGCAAGATCAAATAATTATCACTTGGTGTATACTTAAGCATACCATAACGTGGATTCCAATAGCTGAGATGATGGGACATTGGTTTCAGACGACATCGACCCTCAAAAACACCCTTCCAATCGGTATGTTTCAAGCTTTCACGTAAAGCATTACGCCAACTTGCATCCAAATCCACATAGCCGGAAATTTCGGAACCATCCGTATGAATATAAGAGGTGAATATAATTGTCTGTAAATGAAATGAAATATTATTAATGTAATTATTAATTTCGTTTTTCAAAACTTAAAAACTGACCGACAAAAATTTATTCAAATTGGGAAATTCTCTTCCTTTGAAGGCTAAAAGAACCGGATCATTATTATCGGGTGACATGAAACTACCAAAACTGGTTAAACCAATCATTTTTGGTCGTATCGCCTGCAATGCTATATCTCTACGTTTTTCATATTCCGATTCAGAGTATGGTATCTTTGTAGTACGATAACCCAATTGGACTATAGTCTTAATTGTTTTTCGATTACCCAAATATCGGCGATCACTAACATTAGCAAATGATTGTATATATTCCATATAATTATTTTGATTCAAAACACTAAAATCAACACTTTTGCCTGCAGTTTCCATTTTGTTTTAGTTTTATGGCCACAAAGATATAAGATATAAGATAAATATGTGTTTCTTAAATTAAGGAATGTATATTGTATATATATGAACTGTAAACTAATCTATATATTAAATTTTAGAAAAATACATAGAAACGAAAATTTTTATTTAGGATTACTAGATCTTTGCAGAAAATTTTGTCTTAAATGGTTTTAAAAGTAGTAAAAAAGAGCCAAATTTTTGCAATCTTTGTAGAACTGGCCTAAGCTTTGAATGGTACCAAATTTATATTATCTAAGTTTTTATACCCTTGAATTAGTCAGATGTTTGTAACGCATTAAAATATACGTTTACGACCCCTTAAAGTATATATATTCTTGATCAGCATCAATAGCCCTGTCGATATAGCCATCTCTGTCTGTCCGTCTGTCTGTTTCTTTGCAAGAAATAGACTTTAAATTTTAAGCTATATGGTTAGAACTTGGTAGATAAGCTCTTTAATTTATCAGGCAGATAAAGTATAAAAATCAGTCGGATCGGATAACTATAATATATAGTAAATTAACGTTAACCTGCAAAAATATCAACAGGTGGTGTGTGAAACAGACGAACAGCATTTAAATTTTGTTGCTGGAACAAAATAATGTAAGGGCAATTGGAACCGCGAAGAATTGGTTTGGTGGTTTAGTAGATAATAAGACGTTAAGAAGAGGTTTAGTTTACATTTACTAGTTTTTTTTTTTGAAGCATATTTTATGGAGCAAGCCTTGTACTTCCTTTCTATTGCCAAATCTTTTTCTTTATACACATTTTAGATTTGGGGCAATAAAAAATGATTATTTATATATCGGTTAACTTCAATTATAGCAACACTTATTATTTACGCGGTAGATTTTTAATTGCTTTTAGAATATAGTTAGGTTTTATTATAAAGAACTAAAACAAGACTTTTACTGCAATGTCTAAGGTAAGTTGCAAATTTACAGCTGCACTATTCATAATTCAATTCCTTTTTTTACAGAAAAATCAAGAGGATGTTAAAGAGGAAGCGGCAGCAGCAGATTTCAAATGCTTAAAACCAATTGGTAGGTGCAAATCCCATCGTTGGTCAGGAAAATATAGAAACTATTTTTTGGCAAAACCTAAAACTAGTAATATTGATTCTTTATTTTATGGTGAAAATTTAACACTTAGTAATCGTAAGAATAGAGCAGCTGCATATATCAAATATATTGATTCATTTGGTACGGCAAGGGATAAAGCATATTTGACAAATGATGATGTGATTAGAAAAGTTGTGTCAATACGTTGTAATGCTGGCGCATGTTTAATGACAGAGGATGAGTTCAGACGAAAAGATTTACAAAAACTTAAGCCATTGGGCATGGGTTTCTTTTTTAGCGAATCCAAGGTTAGTGATGATCCACTGATTAAAGCCCTGGCTGAAAGGGAAAAGCCAAATACTTTCAAAAGTCTATCGGTAAGAGGATCAATTCAAAGAATTTTTTAAATATTAATAATAATAATTGAAATATTTTTATTATAGACAATTATTTTCATATGTACTCGCAATTCTGAGGGTTTCAATGTTTCCGGATTTATTGATTATGAGCAAAGTTTGCGTCGCTATAAATCTGGTGATACGCGTGAAGAAAGGAATTGGAGTCAAATATTTGCTGGTCGTCAGCGTCTTAAGCCCTGTATGCAGGATCTTAGCTTTATGAATTGGAAAAGTGGAACAATTGCATATAATGACACAGATAATTATAAAATTTTACCATTGTCCAAAATCGGTTTGTGTTTCGAACACAGAGGTGACAATAATGTTATCTATATTGAAAAACGCATTGTAATTGGCTATCATATGTGTTTTGAAATTGAATCGCCCAAACATGGATCAGTAGTTGTATGCGATCATCGTGTAAGGCGACAGAACTAATAAACGAAACGAACAAAATTCAATATTTTAAAGTCGAACATAGAAAATTTTAATCATTTAGAGATAAAAAAAATTTAAAAAATTCAATATTTGTGTATGTACTTATAGAGAAATAATTACCACAGAGGAGATGTAAAATTTCTCATTTTATATATTTTTTTTGTATATGGGTACAAATTAGCGCGCTAGCAGTGTTGGAAAGGGATTGGCATGCTGGAGTCACACTTAATCGTCGCTATATTTTAGAGAAAGTGGCTCGACATGCACGGTATGCCATTTGATTAAGAATCAAATAATATGTATTCCCTATCAATTTCATTCATTTCTATAGTCCAGTTTTTGAGAAATTCGCATTTTTGTATTCCTGTATAGGATCCAAAAATAATGTGACACATGCTAAGGTCACACTTATGAAAATAAAAACAAGGGGATCGCCAAAATTAATGTATGGCAACACTTCGAATTTACCGCCCATTGAACAAATATGAATTTTACTTATAAAATAAGCAAATCGGACAGTTTAAATATTAGTATATTAAGTACTGCAGTAGTGTAGCGGTATTGCAGCAGTAGGGCAGCGGTAGTGCAGCGGTAGCACTGTAGTAGTGTAGCGGTAGTGCAGCGGTAGTACTGCAGTAGTGTAGCGGTAGTACTGCAGTAGTGTAGCGGTAGTGCAGCGGTAGTACTGTAGTAGTGTAGCGGTAGTGCAGCGGTAGTACTGCAGTAGTGTAGCGGTAGTGCAGCGGTAGTACTGCAGTAGTGTAGCGGTAGTGCAGCGGTAGCACTGTAGTAGTGTAGCGATAGTGTAGCGGTAGTGTAGCGGTAGTACTGCAGTAGTGTAGCGGTAGTACTGCAGTAGTGTAGCGGTAGTAAAGCGGTAGTACTGCAGTAGTGCAGCGGTAGTACTGCAGTAGTGTAGCGGTAGTGCAGCGGTAGTACTGCAGTAGTTTAGTGCAGCGGTAGTAGTGAAGTAGTGTAGCGGTAGTGCAGCGGTAGTACTACGGTAGTGTAGCGGTAGTGCAGCGGTAGTACTGTAGTAGTGTAGCGGTAGTGCAGCGGTAGTACTGCAGTAGTGTAGCGGTAGTAAAGCGGTAGTACTGCAGTAGTGCAGCGGTAGTACTGCAGTAGTGCAGCGGTAGTGCAGCGGTAGTACTGCAGTAGTGTAGCGGTAGTAAAGCGGTAGTACTGCAGTAGTGTAGTGCAGCGGTAGTACTGTAGTAGTGTAGCGGTAGTACTGCAGTAGTGTAGCGGTAGTGCAGCGGTAGTACTGTAGTAGTGTAGCGGTAGTGCAGCGGTAGTACTGCAGTAGTGTAGCGGTAGTGCAGCGGTAGCACTGTAGTAGTGTAGCGGTAGTGCAGCGGTAGTACTGCAGTAGTGTAGCGGTAGTGCAGCGGTAGCACTGTAGTAGTGTAGCGGTAGTGCAGCGGTAGTACTGCAGTAGTGCAGCGGTAGTACTGCAGTAGTGTAGCGGTAGTGCAGCGGTAGTACTGCAGTAGTTTAGTGCAGCGGTAGTAGTGAAGTAGTGTAGCGGTAGTGCAGCGGTAGTACTACGGTAGTGTAGCGGTAGTGCAGCGGTAGTACTGTAGTAGTGTAGCGGTAGTGCAGCGGTAGTACTGCAGTAGTGTAGCGGTAGTAAAGCGGTAGTACTGCAGTAGTGCAGCGGTAGTACTGCAGTAGTGCAGCGGTAGTGCAGCGGTAGTACTGCAGTAGTGTAGCGGTAGTGCAGCGGTAGTACTGCAGTAGTGTAGTGCAGCGGTAGTACTGTAGTAGTGTAGCGGTAGTACTGCAGTAGTGTAGCGGTAGTGCAGCGGTAGTACTGTAGTAGTGTAGCGGTAGTGCAGCGGTAGTACTGCAGTAGTGTAGCGGTAGTGCAGCGGTAGCACTGTAGTAGTGTAGCGGTAGTGCAGCGGTAGTACTGCAGTAGTGTAGCGGTAGTGCAGCGGTAGCACTGTAGTAGTGTAGCGGTAGTGCAGCGGTAGTACTGCAGTAGTGTAGCGGTAGTACTGCAGTAGTGTAGCGGTAGTGCAGCGGTAGTACTGTAGTAGTGTAGCGGTAGTGCAGCGGTAGTACTGCAGTAGTGTAGCGGTAGTGCAGCGGTAGTACTGCAGTAGTGTAGCGGTAGTGCAGCGGTAGCACTGTAGTAGTGTAGCGATAGTGTAGCGGTAGTGTAGCGGTAGTACTGCAGTAGTGTAGCGGTAGTACTGCAGTAGTGTAGCGGTAGTACTGCAGTAGTGTAGCGGTAGTAAAGCGGTAGTACTGCAGTAGTGCAGCGGTAGTACTGCAGTAGTGTAGCGGTAGTGCAGCGGTAGTACTGCAGTAGTGTAGTGCAGCGGTAGTCCTGTAGTAGTGTAGCGGTAGTACTGCGGTAGTGCAGCGGTAGTACTGTAGTAGTGTAGCGGTAGTACTGCGGTAGTGCAGCGGTAGTACTGTAGTAGTGTAGCGGTAGTACTGCAGTAGTGTAGCGGTAGTGCAGCGGTAGTACTGCAGTAGTGTAGCGGTAGTGCAGCGGTAGTACTGCAGTAGTGTAGCGGTAGTACTGTAGTAGTGTAGCGGTAGTACTGCGGTAGTGCAGCGGTAGTACTGTAGTAGTGTAGCGGTAGTACTGCAGTAGTGTAGCGGTAGTGCAGCGGTAGTACTGCAGTAGAGTAGCGGTAGTGCAGCGGTAGTACTGCAGTAGTGTAGCGGTAGTGCAGCGGTAGTACTGCAGTAGTGTAGCGGTAGTACTGTAGTAGTGTAGCGGTAGTACTGCGGTAGTGCAGCGGTAGTACTGCAGTAGTGTAGCGGTAGTGCAGCGGTAGTACTGCAGTAGTGTAGCGGTAGTACTGTAGTAGTGTAGCGGTAGTACTGCAGTAGTGTAGCGGTAGTACTGTATTAGTGTAGCGGTAGTACTGCAGTAGTGTAGCGGTAGTGCAGCAGTAGTACTGCAGTAGTGTAGCGGTAGTGCAGCGGTAGTACTGCAGTAGTGTAGCGGTAGTACTGTAGTAGTGTAGCGGTAGTACTGCGGTAGTGCAGCGGTAGTACTGTAGTAGTGTAGCGGTAGTACTGCAGTAGTGTAGCGGTAGTGCAGCGGTAGTACTGCAGTAGTGTAGCGGTAGTGCAGCGGTAGTACTGCAGTAGTGTAGCGGTAGTGCAGCGGTAGTACTGCAGTAGTGTAGCGGTAGTACTGTAGTAGTGTAGCGGTAGTACTGCGGTAGTGCAGCGGTAGTACTGTAGTAGTGTAGCGGTAGTACTGCAGTAGTGTAGCGGTAGTACTGCAGTAGTGTAGCGGTAGTGCAGCGGTAGTACTGTAGTAGTGTAGCGGTAGTACTGCGGTAGTGCAGCGGTAGTACTGTAGTAGTGTAGCGGTAGTACTGCAGTAGTGTAGCGGTAGTGTAGCGGTTCTGCAGTAGTGCAGCGGTAGTACTGCAGTAGTGTAGCGGTAGTGCAGCGGTAGTACTGTAGTAGTGTAGCGGTAGCACTGGAGTAGTGTAGCGGTAGCACTGGAGTAGCGTAACGGTAGTACTGCAGTAGTACAGCGGTATAATAATTATAAATATAATTACAATTACAATCATAATTATAATTAATAAATTTATAATTCATAAATTAAATTTCCCCCTTTTCTAATTCCCATTTCTTCTTAGAAAAAAAAAAGAATTGCTAAAGTCGCAGCGTTTGAACAAGAAAAACTTATGGTGGGAGGGAGTGGGGAAAGATGCGGGTAATAGCCATTATCGGTTCTGGTGCCGCTTATGCTGAATGTTTTGTCTCCGGAATTATTCAGGAAGGCGGAGCCACGAGAAGACTTGCGGGTCAAGAAGCAGCATTTTTCAGTTGCTGCTGACGAAAAGGCAGCTGGTGATAAGTTGCGTTTAGCAGGTCCTGCCAACTACCCGAGGGGAGGGAAAATATACGAAGATATTTTTGGAACCATAAGGAATATAAAGTAAAAATATAATTTAACATAATATTTTATATATTACCATTTATGTATTATTAAGTTTTTCTTTTCTTTTCAGTACCGGGCTAAGCCCAGTTCAAGTACGAGGGAAGGTACGCCGTCAGCAAGCCCGCCACCAATCCTTTATAAGGTCGGAGTCAAAGTGTTTTGTGGCATGTGCGGCAAAAGTGCCTCCAGTGCGGTATTGCTATGGCATTGAACAAATATGAATTTTACTTCTAATATAAGCAAATCGGACAGTTTAAATATTATCAAGTTAAGTTCAGGCTTGCTAGTAATATACTAGCACTTTTTAGTGCAATCCAAAATGGAAAAACCATCAGATCGTATTGTACTAGCAAGCCTGAACTTAACTTGATAATATTTAAACTGTCCGATTTTCTTATAATAGAAGTAAAATTCATATTTGTTCTATGGGAGATAAATTTGAGGTGTTGCCATACATTACTTTTGGCGATCCCCTTGTTTTTATTTTCATAAGTGTGACCTTAGCATGTGTCACATTATTTTTGACTCCTATACAGGAATATAAAAATGCGAATTTCTCGAAAACTGGACTATAGAAATAAATGAAATTTATAGGGAATACATATTATTTGATTCTTAATCAAATGGCATACCGTGCATGCCCATCCCTTTCCAACACTGCTAGCGCGCTAATTTGTACCCATATATTTGATTATTTTTATACCCAAGGTATCCACATATTTATTAATATTTCTCAAAAACTGGACTAACGAATTTGATAAAACTTTGTAGAGATACTTTTGAATATGTGGAGCATAAACTGGATTACCGTGCATTGCGAGCCACGTCCGGTGAGTGGAGCTATTTGGCCAGCAATATAAAACTTATTTATTTTGCCTATTTTGTATGGGGAAAATCATAGGCTGGTTCACTTTTATTAGTTTTTCTCGAAAACTGGACTAACGAATTAAGAACTTGCATTTTTCTTATTCTGCTTATCCAGTTCCAACAGTTTATGATAATCTAAAATATTAAAAGACAATTTCTGAAGTAAGAGCACAGAAACCCTTTCCTTCATCAGCAAAAACAAAAATTTCTTAGTCACATTTCAACTATTGTTCCACAGTAGAAAACATCAAAAGTACACTCATTGAGAGGCACTTTTGAGATCAAAAAGCTGAGAAAACCAAACAAATGCAAACGAATATCATAATATTTGGCACACACTTTGATGAAGATCTGATAAACACAAAAAAATGGCAATAGATCAGACCGGACCAGCCCAGACTAGTGGATGCCGCCTACGTCATGGACAAGCGCCATAAATAATTGAAATCATCGCATCTCACCAACTAAATGCAGAGACATATAGAAACATATAGAGAGAAAAAAACTATCAAGTTAGTATATATAGAGAGACGATGAGAATGTTGTCAGATGTTCACAGTCAGTGGGGCAGTCAGTGTGCGTGGTACGCGCTCCAAGACTGGACCGCTGAAATCTCGGGGAAAAAATAAAACGGAAGATACAAAATTTTTGAAAAGTATTTCAAATATTTTTTTAACGTAATATTGTGAGTGTGTGTGTTTGGCTATATACACATATAATATCTTATATACATATGTGGCTAACGAAATGGCTGCTGCATTTAGAAAATTCAATTAGATTTGAGTGCTTTACTTGAATATATATATATATACATGAGTTTTGCTCCTTTTTTTTGTGGTATTGATTCTTGGAAAAATGCATTTCTATCCAGTTTACATTTATGTTTTAATCATTCTAAAATCCATTAATGCCCTTGGTGGAGATGGACGTGAGGAAATTACAGTGGGTAAGTATTTTTTAAAAAGAATAATACGAAAATTGGTTTGAATATTATTTATCTTTTAGGTGCCATTTTCTTTGAGAATGAAAAGGAAATTGAACTTAGTTTCGATCAGGCTTTTCGTGAGGTTAACAATTTAAAATTTTTTGAATTACGTTTCGTTACAATTAAACGTTATTTGCCCACCAATGATAGTTTTTTGCTTCAGCAAATTGGTAAGCATATTTAACATTTTTTTTTTCTCTTTTTTTTGATATATACTCTTATATTGAATTATATCTTCCGTGTGTATAGCTTGTGAACTGATTTCCAATGGCGTTGCTGCTATTTTCGGACCAAGTTCAAAGGCAGCTAGTGGTACGTACGATCATCGTTCATATATGAGACACTGTGAAAAACATCTGTTTTTCTCCCCTCTCTAATAATTGGATTATTTCTGTTTTCTTTTTTTTTTTGTGTAGATATTGTAGCGCAAATAGCAAACACCACCGGCATTCCACATATAGAATACGATTTTAAGTTGGAGGCTGTACGTCAGGCACATTTAAATCATCAAATGTCAGTGAATGTGGCACCCACGTTGTCCGTATTATCTCGTGCCTATTCCGAGATCATCAAATCAAATTATGAATGGCGCACCTTTACGCTCATCTATGAAACACCCGAGGGTATGTATGATGAAAGAGTTTTTCCCAAAAAATATGTTTAAATATGTATATAATTGGAACATCATTGAATAATTTAAAGCTATCGATCAAATTTTATGGTAAATTTAATTGGACCTTATTAACGGGTGAAAGAAAATAAACGAAATTAGTTTAAATTCAGATATATAAAAGTAAAGTTAGTTTGATCTTGTTATAGAATGGATATTTACTTGTATACATTATAATAATATATTATATCTTGTTATATCAGTCTTGTTAAAAGTGTTTATAAACTTAATTATTATAAAAATTTCTTATTAAAGTTTCTTATAAATTTTTCCTAAACTCAATTGAAACCAATAGTTCATAGTAACAGAAATAAGAGTGTAATTTGAGATATTTGATGAAAAGCTAAAATTTGAATCCGCTAAATTCTTATTTAGAAGGGGATTTTGCAGGTTTATTTTAAAAAGTTTACAAAACTTAATTTAATTTTTTCGGTCTTAGGCTTCTTGATACTTCTCCTAAATTTGATTGATATCTGTTGGCCATATCAAATAGCATAGTAATGATCGCATAAAAGAAAACGATTTTCATAAAGTTTTTGATATTAGTAAGGTTATTAAGTTTTATATTAAAAATATAAATATTGATTTTTAGCACAATCAATCGGTTATAGTGTATAGTTGCCGTAGGCAGAATTGGACATGGACAAAGATGGCTTTAATTTAGTCCAAAAGAGTATTATAAAATAAAATCGATTTTATCCTTCTCCTTTAATTATTTATACAACATATCTAAAATATATTTCTATGTTTTAAGGACTTGCACGCTTACAGGATCTGATGAATATACATCCTCTCAATAGTGACTATGTAAAGTTGCGAAATCTGGCTGATTATGCAGATGATTATCGTGTCCTATGGAAGGAGGCAGATGAAACGTTTCATGAGCATCGTATTATCCTGGATTGTGAGCCATCAACCTTAAAGGAATTGCTGAAGATATCAGTCAATTTTAAATTACAGGGTCCATTTAGAGTAAGTTTATATTAAACACACTAAAATTAAAGATACTTTTAATAATCTTTTTATCCTTAGAATTGGTTTCTTACACATTTGGACACTCATAGTTCGGGCTTAAAGGAAATCTATAATGAAGATTTCAAGGCAAATATAACCTCAGTTCGCTTAAAAATTGTTGATCCAAATCCATTTGAAAGAAAAAAGACACGTTATAGTCAAGTTGATGTAAGTAATTATAGTTAATTATATATTTTATACTTAACCAATATCATTTTTATGTACAGCAAATATTAGGAAATCAGACTATGCTCCCTATACTTATCTATGATGCTGTAATTCTCTTTGCCAATTCTGCAAAAAATGTTATAGCAGCCATGCAACCGTATCATCCCCCGGACAGACATTGTGGTAGTCCAACACCATGGGTATATGGTCCCTTTATTGTAAATGAAATGAAAATAATTTCGGAAGATGATGTTGAACCACATTTCAAGACTGAAAACATGAAACTCGATGAAGATGGTCAACGTACTCAATTCAATTTGGAGATCTATAAGCCAACAGTTAATGAACCTTTGATGGTCTGGACACCTGATAATGGCATAAAAGTACGTAGATTCAGTTTGGAAACGGAAAGTTCTAGTACCGCACAAGATTTTTCAGTACAACGAAAGGTCTATACAGTTGTAACACACTATGAGGAACCGTATTTTATGATGAAGTAGGTATTAATTTGTTCTTGTTTGTAGATTTTTTGTTAATATATCATAAATTTGTTTAGGGAAGATCATGAAAACTTCAGAGGACGTGAGAAATATGAGGGTTATGCCGTTGATCTTATTGGTAAACTTTCTGAACTTTTGGAATTTGATTATGAGTTCATGATTGTCAATGGTAATGGTAAATATAATTCAGAAACCAAAGAATGGGATGGCATTATAAGAAAACTTATAGATCATGTAAGTAAAGGTTTTAAATGTTAAAAATGTTTTTTAAATATATTTATATATATTTCCATATCTTTCTAAAAGCATGCTCAAATTGGTGTTTGTGATTTAACCATTACCCAACTTCGACGTTCTGTTGTGGATTTCACGGTACCATTTATGCAATTGGGCATTAGTATTTTACATTATAAAAAGGCTCCGGAACCTAAAGATCCATTTGCTTTCCTTGATCCTTTTGCTATTAAAGTATGGGTCTATATGGCCTTTGCTCAGCTGATTATGACATTAGCTTTGGTTTTTATAGCCAGGTGAGAATTAAAAATCTAAGAGTTTTTTTGGGTTTGTATATTTTGTTCTTTTAAGATTATCATATCGTGAATGGATGCCTCCAAATCCAGCAATTGTGGATCCAGATGAGCTGGAAAATATATGGAATGTAAATAATTGCACATGGCTAATGGTTGGATCCATTATGCAACAGGGTTGCGATATACTTCCTAGGTAAGTTCTGAGAATTTTTGAACTAATTGTATTTCTATTACTCAATATATAAAAGCCTAACCTTATCCTTACCTAACTTTACCTCAGCCCAAATATAGCTTATAAGTTCCCCAGATCTTTAACCTTTGGCTTATATTCCTGATTTCTTAGAGGTCCTCCTATGCGTATTTTGACGGGAATGTGGTGGTTCTTTGCCTTGATGATGCTTAGTACTTATACGGCTAATTTGGCTGCCTTTCTGACCAGTAACAAATGGCAGAGTACTATTAAGAGTTTACAAGATCTTATTGATCAGGATGAGGTTAAATTTGGTAGTATGCGTGGTGGTAGCACATCATTGTTCTTCTCTGAATCCAATGATACGGACTATCAACGAGCCTGGAATCAAATGAAGGATTTTAAACCTTCCGCCTTCACTACAACCAACAAAGAAGGTGTTTCCCGTGTACGCAAAGAGAAGGGCAAATATGCTTTCCTAATGGAAACAACTAGTTTAACATATAATATTGAAAGAAATTGCGATTTAATGGCAATTGGTGAGCAGATCGGTGAGAAACATTATGGCATTGCTGTGCCTTTGGGTGAGTTGCCTTTAATTTTAAATAAGTTTGAAACTAATAAAGTTAATTTCAGGTGCGGAATATCGAACAAACCTAAGTGTTTCCATTCTTCGGCTTAGCGAAAGGGGTGAACTGTATAAAATGAAAAACAAATGGTGGAAAAATCACAATGTCACCTGTGAAACCTTCCATGAAGTTGATGGTGATGAATTGTCCATTATTGAATTGGGTGGCGTCTTTTTGGTTTTGGGTTGCGGAGTTCTAACTGCAGTCCTTTTGGGCATCTTTGAATTCTTGTTTAATGTCCAGCATGTGGCCGTTGAGGAACGTGTAACTCCCTGGCAAGCTCTTAAAGCAGAGTTAGTATTTGCTCTTAAGTTTTGGGTACGTAGAAAACCCATGAGAATATCCAGTAGCACAAGCAGCGGTGGCGATAAATCATCAAGAAGATCGTCCGGATCACGACGTAGTTCAAAGGAAAAAACTCGGAGTAAAACGGCATCTTAAATGATGTTCAATAATTTGTTTTTAATGTTGAATAAATGAATAAAAATTAGTCTTTTTTTGTGGAATTGGTATATTTTTTTATTTTATTATTTATTTAATGGTGCCTAAAATATTCTCAATTGTTGGGCAATGACCAGCAACGTTTATATATACATATATATTTATATATATATATTTTTATATATATCTATATATTTATAGATTAGTCTTTAAGTGCCATATTTTGTAGGGTGCTGTAGGGAATATCAAAAGAAAACATATTTTGGATTAAAGAGACAAAAATAAATTGTTAAAAATAATAACAAATTAAAATACTTTTCTTAAAAGTTGTTAATTTTAAAAGTTTTTAAAAGAAAGAAAAGAAAAGTTTTATATTAGATTTTTATGTTTTTTTCTTTTTATATAAAATGTTCATATTTTAGGAAACAAGAAATTTTATATATTTATTAATAATCTTTAAAACAATTGAATACAAATAATCTTATAAACCAAACGTTTAGTTGATATATTTATCAGTTAATAGATATTGATCAAGATTCTTCTTAAAAAGAAACAGGAGGATATAAATATTTAAAAGACATATAATCTAAAATGGAATGTAACAGAATATAGTAAACACATGATCTATATAGTCTGTAATGGAATGAAATAAAATATAGTAGAAATCTATATTTAAGTTTGAAGATTTGATAGATAGAAAAGATACTTTGGGGTCTCAAAGTTTAAGGGTGTTTGCTTTCTTCGTATGTAGTAACTTATCATATAGACCGGGTACAATGGGGTTTCATATAATAAAGCTTAAATGATATTGCTCCTTAAATTCTAAAAGAATATCTAGAAATATTCTAGAAATATATCAATCTTCTAACCAGCTTATTAGCTTGTCATATGAGTTAGGATCTTGAAAATCTTCGCAATTGTATTATTTTTTATAATATATGAAATAAGTCGCTTAATAAGAATTATAAACTTGGTACCCTTAATATTATATAAAAATATATATATAATATTTTTGCAACTATGTATTTATATGCCAAGTAAACAAAATAATATAACTTTAGTCAATCGATTTCAATCTTTTTTATTTGCTTTGTCTAGGATATATCAGAGTTCCATTTCCCTTTAAAATTTTTCTAAAGTTTTCTGATTTGTCTGGCATTTCCATACCCTAGTTAACTTTGTGTGTGTGGGGGCCTTTGGTATGCCCAATTTTAAACTACATTAACTTTTTCTCATTTATTGGCTCTTTTCCAGCTATATCTATCAGGGCTTTTGCAGAGTGTGTGGTTCCACTCTCAGTTGCGTGTCGTTCTTTTTGTTCTACATTAAAAAAATGTTACTCCGACACTCTCCTACAACACCTACACAGACACATCTTGAGGCTCTCTCTGATCTACATTGATGTGGAGGTGGTGGTGTTGGCTTTTCCAAAAATCATATTTTTCTTGTTCAGTACTTTGTGAGCAGCGGCCCGGTTCGGAACCGGAGAAAGAAAACAATAATTCATATATGTATAAACGAACATTTATTTTTTTAAAAACACACGACAGATATTTAAAAAAACAAAAAAAATATAGAAATATCTATATAGGTGAAAATTTAAGTGCTTTAAGAACTGGAAACAATTAGCAATAGATAGAATTTTTATTATATATTTAAGATTGAAATAATGTATATAAATAGATGACCGATATGTCTGCTATACAGTTCCTAGTATTTGTGACTCTATTTCTCTCTGGCAGTGCAAATGATGATGGTTTGGTGGTTAAAGTCGGTAAGATACGATATAATATATATATATATAAATATCAAATCAGTTATTATTATAAAATCTGCAATTTCAGGTGCCATTTTCTTTGATACAGAAATGGTATTGGCTGAAGCTTTTGATACTGTCATAGAGGAAGTTAATGCTATCAATTCAGCTTTAACATTTGAACCAATCAAACATTTTCTAACTGTGGATGATAGTATCTTACTACAAGATCTATGTATGATTATAATATATTAGTTTCTATATAGAAAGATCATAAATGTGCCTTCATTTAATTCCTTTTAGCTTGTGACTTGATTGGAAATGGTGTCGTGGCTATTTTTGGACCAAGTTCAAAGACAAGCAGCGGTAAGTTATAATCATCTGCTTTCTTTTGGCGTCATAAAATAATGTCTGGCCAGACAATACAAATATAAAGCATATATGTATATATGAAAATATACCCATTAAATATATATAGGGGGAATAGAGGGGAAAAATCTTGCCTTCTAGTTCTAACCTCGTTAATGATCATCCACATACGCACACACATGTTAGCCATCAAATTGGGCAAGCAAACATTATGTTCTAAATATTTTTGCAGTAAATAAACGACAACACGCCCCGCATTCTATATAGTATATATGTATATGCAGATATTGTCGACACTTTACCGCATTTTGAATCCGTGCCAATAAAAAAAAAATTGTTTTTTTTTTGTCTTAACATTATTTTCTTTCATCTCTCAATGTTTTGCTCGGCACTTTCGTTCTCTTGTGTATATTTTGGATTTCGTTCATCTTTTTATTCTAAACATAAATAAATATATATTTGTATATATCCTTCTATACTCTTTATTGTTTGTTTAGATATTGTCGAGGTACTCTGTAATATGACGGGTATACCACATATGCAATTTGATTGGCATCCCCAGCAATCGTCGCGAGAACGTTTGAATCATCAGCTAACGGTTAATGTGGCCCCAATGGAACTTATTTTATCGAATGCTTTATCGGATATATTGAGCAGTAAAACATTCGATTGGAAATCGTTTACCATTGCCTATGAGAAAAGTGCAAGTAAGTTCTTTTAAGAAAACATATAAGAAAATATTAAAATATATTTTATATTGTACAGTTTTTCTATAACTTAGCAAGAAAAGAATTCCAAACAATTAAAATTCTTAATAGTTTTTCTGAAATTCGGTTTACTTTTAACTTTTTCAAACTATTAGAATTTTCAAAAATTTTTAAATATTCATTTTATCGAACTTTTTAGAAAGCTATGTAAAAATTTCTTTCCAAAAGCTTCTTCCTTTATAAAAAAACTCTGTTTTCTGAACTAAAATATCTTAAATTTTAATCTGTAAACCAAAAACTATAATACCTATTACATTTACTAGAGCCTTAAATCGTAACCTCATCTATTCCCATAAAAAAACATATCCTCAAACCAAACTCCTTCCCATATAGACCTTGCACGCCTTCAACATATATTTGCTTGGAAACAATTACACAAAACTGGCATCAAGTTGCAGGAATTTCAACGTGGTGACGACTATCGCATACTATGGAAAAGGATTAACAATGATCGAGAGAAATTTGTACTTTTGGATTGTCCATCAGATATATTAGCGGAAGTGGTCAATGCCTCAATTGATTTCAATATGACGGGATCATTTAATGTAGGTTATCTATATAAATAAATTGAAATTAAATAATTTTAAAGGAACTCTCTGTTCTATAGCATCTTTTTCTTACCAATTTGGATACCCATATGAGTGGTTTGGATCGTTTCTATTCACGTGAGTTCACTGTGGCTGTGGCTGCTGTTAGAATTAGAAGTTATATTCCACCACCTGTACACGATGAGATCGATGTATTTGACAATGAAGTGGATACAAGGGTGAGTAATAAAATTTATTATAAATTATATTAAATTTAATATGTTTACTTTTTGTAATTTTAGTTTGCTTCACTAAGAAATCAATTGGTCTATGATGCTGTTGTTTTGTTCTATAATGCACTTTTACAATTGAGTCAACGTACGGGCTTTTATACACCACAATTTAGTTGTGGGCGTGGTTTTTGGCAGCCAGGACCTCACCTTATACAGCAAATGAAGGAAGTACGTTAAACTTAAAAAATATTTATAAAGAGATTTTAAAGTTTTTTGTTGTTGTTTTTTGTAGATTACCCCCAAACAAGTGAAACCTCCATTTAAAACTCAACGTTTGCATATTAATGATGAAGGTCAACGTGATGATTTTAATTTAGAGGTCTATAATCCGATTATTGATCGTGTTACTCATATTTGGAACAAGGATTATCAACTTGTTGACTACGAAAAGATAAGGGAGAATTCTACTCAAGCCGTTAAGCAAAGGCGACAAGAGGATAAAGAGGATTTCTCCCAAAAACCAATACGTTACACTGTGGCCACACGAGTGGGTAAACCCTATTTCAGTTGGAGGTTTGTATTATTGTAAGGAAACAGATAATAACTTTTATATAAACAAATTACACTTATACAGAGAGGAACCAGAGGGTGTTCACTATGAGGGGAATGAACGTTTTGAAGGATATGCCGTGGATTTGATATACAAATTGGCAGAACAATGTAAATTTGATTTCAATTTTGAACCTGTCCAGGATAATAAATATGGCAGTTACGATGCGGCAACTGATGAATGGGATGGCATTATACGACAATTGATTGATAATGTGAGTGCTGAAATATCGAAAAAAATTGTGATTTTATCTTATATATACATATTTATCTTTATAGAATGCCCAGATTGGCATATGCGATTTGACTATTACTCAGGCCCGGCGCACTGTTGTGGACTTTACAGTGCCCTTCATGCAATTGGGTATTAGCATTCTCTCTTATAAAGAACCTCCACCACAGGCCGATATCTATGGTTTCCTTAATCCATATGGCGTGGAAGTTTGGCTATATGTTATGATTGCCATGATGATTTCGGCTATGACTTTGATATTGGCCGGTCGCATGGATCAGTATGAATGGGAACCTCCTGTCGAAAATGAGAATAATGAGTTGGAGCGAGAAAACACTTGGCACTTGCATAACACCATGTGGTTGGTTCTTGGTTCCATACTCAATCAGGGTTGTGATCTCTTACCTAGGTGAGTAGTTCTCCAAGACTTGAAATAATTCTTTATTATTTTTCCTATTTACTTTTGCAGGGGTCTTCCAATGCGCCTTCTTACAGCATTTTGGTGGATCTTTGCCTTGCTCATCTCTCAGACTTATATTGCCAAATTGGCTGCTTTTATTACAGCTGCAAAATTGGATGGAAATATTGCTTCGCTACATGATCTTGTAGATCAAAACAAAGTACAATTTGGTACCATACGTGGTGGTGCCACATCTGTCTACTTTTCTGAATCCAACGATACCGAAAATCGTATGGCTTGGAACAAGATGTTGTCGGTGAAACCCGATGCCTTTACTATAAACAATGATGAGGGTGTTGATCGTGTCAAATTGAGTCGCGGAACATATGCCTTTCTAATGGAAACCACAAGTCTACAATATTACGTCCAAAGAAATTGTGAATTGACACAAATTGGTGAAAGTTTTGGCGAGAAACATTATGGAATTGCTGTGCCACTTAGTAAGTAAAGGGGATAAGAAGAAAAATTGGGAAAAATACTAGATAATTAAATTGTTAAATATAAAAAAAAGGAAGGAGTGATGACAACTCAGCCTAGAAGACCATAGGGCAGACAGAATAACATACAGAATAGGGTAAATGCATTTGATGAAAAATATAGCTCTTTTGTCTGTGATGGACCTTTTAATCAGTGTGGCTAGCTTTGCTCCACTTTTTTGTTTTGTAGTAATTCTCAACTAGTTCAAGCGCTAAACTTATGGCATCACAATCCATATGTTTATAGGAGGGATGGTTAATAAGAAAACGGAAAAAGGAAACATTACTTTTAGGCGGTAAAACTAAAGATTTTAAATGTATCTAAAAAATTTTTAATTAGTCGGTTGTAAGTCTGGCTATTATATATACGATCTATATTTTCCATTTAGATTTATAGGACTTATTTGAAACAATAATTTTTTCTATCTCAACACAAATATTTTCATTCGGGTGTCAAAAAATGTAATTAAACAAGTTTTAATTGACGGTTTTCCTATCATTATTAGTTCTTTCAAGTTAACATTATAATTAATTATATTTTATATATTTGATTTATTTCTATAGATGCAGATTTCCGTTCAAATCTTAGTGTGGGCATTCTAAGACTCAGTGAAAAGGGAATTCTATATAATTTGCGAAACAAATGGTTTAATAGCAATAAGACTACATGCAACAGCGTTTCTTCGACCATAGATGATGGCCAATTCGATATGGACTCTGTGGGAGGATTGTTTGTGGTACTTATTGTGGGGATAATTGTGGCATTTCTTATTGGTATAGCAGAATTCTTATGGCATGTCCAGCAAATAGCCGTTAAAGAAAGGGTAAGTGAATATTTGCTAACTATAATATTTACAATATTTTAACTCATTTATATTCCAATCTTCACACACACAGATACCTCCAATGGTGGCTCTAAAGGGCGAGATACATTTTGTTGTGCGTTTCTGGCTAAATCGAAAGCCTTTACATACTTATCGCCAGAGTCGGGATTCCACATCGACTGGCTATTCATCTTTGGGACAAATTTCGAGTGCTTCCAGTGTTAAGAAGAGGAAGAAAAAGACTAAAAAGGATTCGGAGGAATAGAGATTAAATTATTTAAGTGGGGGTTTAATGAAGTTGAACACTTGCATACATTCATTGAATTATAATAGTTTTATTTTTTGTAATTTAAAAATAAAATAAAACAGTTTTCCTCACTTCTATTGAAATTTATTTATAAGATAGCCCTTTCGAGCCTAGAAAAATTGCCTCAACTGTTAAAAAAATCCTTACGGATCTTTGACAGAAGGGCGAGTTATTGGTTAAAGTTTTCAACTAGCAATAATCGCAGCTCAGTTAACACTTCATTACTTACGATATTGCCACTGCACAAGGTTGTTGATACTATCAGCTGGATAACTGTTAATAGATATAGATACAAATTGCTTAAACCAGTTGCGAATTATTGCATAAAAAATAAAAAAAACTTCTTAAAAAAAGGGTGGAAAATAATATACATACATATGAACTTAACCAGTTTTATTCTCAATGTCAAGTCATTGCACTTGGTCACAGTAAATGTTTTGCAAAAGCTTTATCTAGGGATGACCATTTGCTACCCCTAACCTATATACCCTGTCCCTATTGGACTATTGAATTTTTATGACCCCTGCAAGCAATTCTTCGTTCCTGTCTACTCGATGACTATGATGATGATGACCATTGCCCGCATAAGACACGCACTAACCTATTCAACTTTGATAGTCGAAAAGGGCCAAAAAGAAAAGGAAGGGAAAAAAGGGAAAAACGGGTTAAGCGTTCGGTCTGCGTTCTGGCCAGATATTTGGATTATGCAAGTTAAGCGGCTTGCCCGCACTGTGGGCAAATTGTAAGCAGCTTTAAAAGGCCATCACCGGTGAATTTCCTTGAAAACTTTGAAAAACAGAGAATTGCAGATGCCACTCAACATTCCCAAAACATTCCACTTCAGACAATTTCGCGCCTTTTATGACCACCTCTTTACTCTTCTCTCAGTCCACCATCTACTTGCAATTAACAAATAGCCTCAATAGCCAAGGTCTGCTTGTGTTTGCCTTTTGTTATTTAAATTGCTCCTTTTATTGTGCGGGCCATAAAGTGTACAAATAAGGGTTAATTATGTTTCGGTAAGTTGACGTTAAGCATGCAAAATACTTCCCAGATATAAGATGTGAAAATTTGTGGAACAGCAATTGGCCAAAAGGAATTTTAATGACCAGATTGTTTGGGTATAAGGTTTAGCATATAAAAGTGAAATCATCATGATCCAAATACTAATATTATTATATTTTAAAGTAGGTCCTAGTCGCTTTTCTTTATAAAAAAAAGCTGTAATAAGATTATCCTTACATAAAAGGTATGTTGTGTTTACCTTAATTCTTAATTAATACCTATTCTTTTTTTGTTATATATATTTTTTATAAATAGATATTCAGATATTTTATGATTAAAAGTCATATATACATTATAAGTTAGAAGAATTTAGATTATTTTACTTATTACGATTAAAAAACCAATCTGTAGGTAAGTAACTGATAAGAACTAATTACATTTAATATATTTATTTTTAAAAATAACAAAAAATTCCTTACTAATTCATAACATTTCAACGCCCTTTCTTCTCACTCTTGACTTAATTAGTTTGCAAAAAGTTTAGTTGCTTCAATCTAATCTAAAGTCTAACAAACCGTCTAATATTCAAATGTCTCATTTCAGCCGGAAAAACGACAGGCTTCCGCAGGCTTATTAACCCTTGTCAAAAACGCCCTCAAGTAAAAAACAAAAAGAAAATAAAGAAGAAACTTTTATTCAACGGATGCTGGCAATACCAACACCATAAAAATAACATAGCCCCAAACCCATAAAAACAGACGCAGTCGATTGCCTCATCGTTGGACCGGAAACAATTGACTCGATTACATGGACAAACAAATAAAAAAAGCAAAAAAACACACACAAAATAAAGGAGCAAACAAAAAATGAGCAAATAGGAAGAAAATATATATAAAAAAAAATAAATGGTTAAGGTATAGACTTAAAGATACTCTATGCTTAAAATTTTAATATTTATATACTATACTGAATATTTAAAAATTAAGACAAACAATTTGCTCAATTTTATTATCAAGTTATTTTTAATTTCTTATTTTTTATTAAATTAAATTATTTAGAAATAATTGAAATTAAAATAAAATTATAAAAAATTATTTGTAATTTTTTTTGGTTTTAGCTTTTAGTAAAAAAATTGCATATTTTTATTTAAAAAATTATTATTTCTAATAGATTTAATAAGAAATAAGTTGTCAGAGAGATCTAAAAAATTATCTTAAATATTATTGAAACTAAATTAAAAATGAAATATAATTTTTCTTAAATATTTTAGACAAGACTAAAAAGTATGTTAACTAAGATCTAGGATAGATTTTTGTTATATTTATTTACAATATTTCGATTTCAATAAGTCGAGTATACCCTATTTTTCTAGACAAGATTAGGGTATGAAAACAAAACACTTTGTAACAAGTGTGAATAGACAGGAGAATGGCAAATGTGTGTGAGAAAGAGTTTCAAATGGATTTAGTTCGTGCTTTGATTTGAATAAATGTTTTCACTTTTTTTCTATTTTATTCGCAATGTTCTTTTTTTTTTTTTTTTCAAAATTTGATTTTATTTTTTGTATTGTTTTGCTGAGAGTATGTTTAACCGCATTTGTCGATGTTTTTTTGTTGTTGTTCTTGTTTTCATTTAGTTTTTATTGATAATAAATTGTTGTTGTGTTTCTTTTTTTTATAGTTTTTTTTTTTTTGATATTTTTTTTTTTTGCAAATGTCAAAAAACCGCAAATTGTTTTATTGTGTTTTGAATTGTGAATGAAATTTTAATTGCTATATATGGCCAGGTCATGCAAATTTTATGGTCATGTTATCATTGTTGTTGTAGTTGTGTTAATTGGTTATCAGTTTGGTTATGAGACTGAATTTGATGCAAATAACTGACATTTAGTAAACCAAATAAAAAAAACTGTTGTAAATTAAATTATTGTTAAACAAATGCAATGAATGAAATCATTTTACACCATGTGATTATATACGTATGTATATTTTTTTATCATTTTGTTTTGCAGTTATTAATTATAATCGTATTGGTCTATGCACAGAAATAAAGTAAATAAGTTCTTGTTAAAGATTTGTACCTAAGTTGATCTTGTTTAGTTGGCATATGAATTTTCTATGTTAATTCTATATCAGTTTTTATTGCGTATAAGTAATGGAAAATCTGAAAAGTAGCTAACAGTTTTTGCAATCTTGATAATCGTCAACTTGAAAATGCATGGAAATTTGTTTGTGTATGTGTGTGAGTGTGTGGATATGTATGTGTATTGGTTGTATCAACAACACACAAATCTATAACCCGGAAGGAGTTGCCTCACAATGCATTTTAAACAACAAGTTGCCAACCATCCTCTATGCAGCTCGACCCCCTTTGTCAACGAATTGTTGCTATCGGGTGAATAAAGTGGAGATGGAGCAGAAGCTGGAGTTGGAGCAGTAGGAGTAGGTGGTACAGGCATAGTGCCCAATATGTTTGCTTTTGCTTGTATTTTCGTTAGCAACACGCGCAACATCAACCAGAGGATGGGTTAACATGAGGGTTTTTGGGTTGAAAATCAGCTAGCTAACCAGCAGAAAACAAGCAGGCAAATAAAAACAGAGAACCAAAGCCAAACAACAAGAGGGAGGAGGAGAACTACACTTACTCCTACTTCTACTCTACTCCATATTCCCCCGTCATGCCATAAAGCTGAGAGAGAAAGAGAGAGCGAGTTGAGGCTCCAATTTGAGGCTCGGGTTTAGGCACAAATTCAATATGGCGATACAGAGGAAGTGCCACAGACGCAACTAGATGTTCAGTATGTCTGTGTATGTGCGAGTGTGCAAGTGCGTGTGTATGCGTGTATGTCAGAGTGTGCTCTCACATTGAACCAACAGCTTGTGGCGTCAATTTGTGGACATTATTGTTTCATGACTGGCAACTGGGAAACGAGTACCGAGGCCTAAGCAAAGCCTCGAAAACTCACCGCAATCACTGGCTACAGGATATACATATAAAAACAAAAAAAACAAGTCATATGAAGAGGAGGTCAGAATAATGATGATGACGATGGGGATTGTGGAAATGATGAAGAGAGCTGCATTGTTATTTCAACTCAACCATCTGCTGTGATCTCATTTTTGATTATTTACGCGATTTAGTGCGTTGAATTAATTGGAACCGAAACAATTTTCAATAAAATTTCTAATGGTAGCTTTTTGATTTCATGAGACAACATTTTGGCTTAAAGTGAGAACAAAATGTTACGGTTATTCAATTGCAATTTGTGGCTAAAATAATAAGAATTCAATTGGCATAAGTTGGTTGCATTTTCATCATTTCATTTGCCAAAGCGAATTTTCCAATTCATATAAGAAAACATTGTTGCTAAATGTACTAAACGATTTTCTTTCTCTATATAGCAATTTATTCTCAACAAAAGAATATATGTTAGTTTGATGATGATATATATGACAGTTGTCATTCTCTTGATTAAGAATCAATCAACAAAATTTGTTTGTTTATCTTATTCCATTGAAGTCTTGTGTTAACCAAATGATTGCATTGCACTTAAAATTGGCATCGTATAACATTTGTGGACATTTGTTTTAAGCCTTCTATTGTATTTGGTTAATCTTGAAAGATTTTCAAATTCAGGCTGAGAAACTAAAATTCTTAAATTTATAGATTCTAATTGAATCTACTTAACTACTAAGAATAGTTGTATTATTACATTTGTTTGAACTTCATTCAATGTATACATAAGCCTTAATATTTCAAAGTTATATAAAGAGTTGCAACAGATTTTATATGGAACTATGAGTAGGTTATATAAAGAAAGAAAACTAAACTTTCCATATCAATTTAATTGATTTTTCTGATTAATTAGCATTCATATTCCCATTGAAGTTTACATTTTGATGCTTACTAATTTCCATTTAGTCGGCTTAAGTCACTAAACACAATCTAAAGCTAGAGAGCATAAATTTGAAAGGGAATGAAAAAGGTAAATTGTGGCAAAGGAGTTGCATAAAGTTGGTAAAACAGTTTCAAATTTCCCAGCAGCTTGACACAAATGTCGAAAATCAGCCAATGAATGGAAATCTAACTAACTCCCATACACTGACTTTCGAGTATTTTGGTAGGTCCCTATGGGGCACCAGTTGAACTAAACCAATATGCTGTATCTCTCTCTCTCTCTCTCTCTCTCTCTCTCTCTATCTCTCTCTCTGTATCTTGTCGCATCTTACAGTGATGACATTTACAAACGTATTAATTGAATTCAATTTCAGGCATTAGAGCAAAGTCACCCAGTTACCCATACTGTTCTGTGGTCTCAAAAAGTTGATTTGATTTTCAATTGAATGTCAAGGATTGGCATAAAAGGCTAGTACCCGAAGTAGCCCAAATCATTGGGCCAACATAACATAAAACAACTAAAGACAGTTTGTATCCGTATCTTCTAGAATTTAAATGAAAATTTTACACATTTTTCTTACAAACAACAGTTGACCTGAGTTGAGAATTTTTATTTTCGTTTCTTATTTTTTGTTTCCTTTTTGTCTTCTTTTTTTTTTTTTTTTTTTGCAATTGCATTTCATTTGCAGTCTTTTAATTGATTTGTAAATTTCAAATTGTAGTCGATTGCAGCTGTGTGTTTTACTATTTGTATTCGATTTTCTATTTATTGATTGTTTAATTGCTTTGGCATTTGCTGCTGAGTCAAAACACAATTATTGGAAAATGCCAGAGGTCAATTAAATTATGGAATTTAAACTGCTACATAAGAAGTTCAATAGATTTTTAAGAAAATTAACAACAGGGGAAACTCTTGAGCTTATTCCCTTATTTTTCTTATTACTTTAATATAATCTTATGGGTTAATTTTAGGTAAACTTTAATATAATTAATTTCATCTTTCAATATGATTTTTTAATATGTTTTAACAATAACAAAATAAAAGTATTTAAATATAAAATATAAATTTCATTTGTTATAACATTTCATTTTGACTGCTATCCGTAGGAGTTGTTCTATCCGTAGACTCCCATGTGGCACTGAATTTGTTAGTTAGTTGAAAGGGATATTTTGTGGCACAGTAAAAGGGAAATTTGTTTTTTGTACTTTGCTGAGGTGAGTTCCTTTCTTTTTTTCGTTTTACGTGGCAAGGTTGCTATGCAGCAAACTAACAATTAGGAAAACATTTTAAGCCATTGAACTGTATACCGATTTGTACGTTAGATATATACATACATATATATAATGTTATATTCAAACTATAACAAGATAACAAAATGTTCCATTGATCAATCTGTAAGTAACAAAAGATGATATTATAAGATTAGATATAAATTAGATTGGTAATTCAAAAGAGTTAAAGTATTTTTTATTATATTTATGAAATGTTCTTTTTAAAAAATTAATTTACTTTTAATTTACTATAACTTAATCAACCTCTTAATATATATATTATAATAAATTTTATTATAAAGTCTTTTTCTAAATTTTTTCTACAAATAACGATTCATATTAAATAATTTTTATACCTTCCCAAAACTCAAACTGAATTTCCTACTAAAAACTATTATTTTATCCATGAATATATTTTATATATACAAACATAATAACATATAATATATAATTCTCGACTGTAACTTCATTTGGAAACAAAAATTTTGCTTTTAATTTGTCAGCAAACAAATTTGCCAATTAGGCTAACAAATGTGTGCCAATTTTTCTTAAAGAATTTTTGGCTACAAAATTGCAAATTGAGTGCGTGATACAGCAGCTGTTCGATTTCTCAAAGTAACAATATATATATATATATATATATACACATATATATACATGTCTGATTATATAGACAGTGAAACAAGCACCTAGATTTACTTCCATAAAAATATAGATAAAAAATAATGTGTAAAAGCCGAAGTTAAAATATAAGAAACGAACTTTTTCGGCTGAATTGCGAAGACTTTGAAAATTGGAAAATGTACGCCCACCACAGGACATGCGATATGATAGGCTGTTGCTGTTAAATAATAAATAAGGACGTGACGCAAAACACACACACACACAACCAATACGAAAGTTTTCGATAAGTATATTATTATGTGGGTTAATATATAAAAGTCAAAAGCTAAGATATCTGAAATGATATTTTATATATTGATTTATAATGTATTGAAATTAAAAGTCATATAACATACCTGAGAATAGGTTTCAACTTAGTATCCTGGTACCTCATCTATATTTGGAATTGTAGTCAAAGTCAGACTATATTGACTACCTTTACTATATATAAAATTGGTTTTATATATGTTTTGCAGTAACTTCCTCGATGAACATATTGAAGCCATTTTTGGAGTTCCTTGAAAGTTCTAATGTTCCTTAAAAGTTGTAATGTAAATTGTGTTGGAACAGGAGCTAGAGATTCTACAAGGAATAAAGGATTTTTTTTATATGGCTTGGTTGCTTGTTTGTTTTTAATTTCTCAGTCCGTTCAAGGCAGCTTGAGAAAGGATACGTTTATCGTATTCTAAACGATTTGAAATATAGAGTGTGGAGGCTTCAACTTGAGCTGCACTACAACAATTTGGATTGTTTAGCAAATCTTGAATACTTAGCAATATTTGTTTAATGGATAACAAAGGGGACCAATCAGATCCGATTGTAGATAGGCAGATTTCCCCACATGGAAATACATTAACATGAAATATTGGTGGATTGAATTGACAACTTGGTGGCGATTCGGGATAATTTTCAGGGAATCTCATTATCAGTTTATAGAAACCTCCCTCCCATGGTGTTGATTTCTTTCCAGGAATAACACACTCCCAAACTAATAGATTTAAAGTACCATCTGCTTGCTTCATCGGTCGTGCCACAAATCCATATGGATGATCTTTGCGCCACGATTTACGTTCCTCACATAAACGTGTTACAGACATCTTGATTTATTTTAAATATTATAATTGTATTTATTATTAATATATATTTCAGCTTCTCACTACTAATGTTAATATTTGAATAAGTAAATTTGATTTAAGTGACGTTTAAAGTTAGGAAAATAGTTGATTTTTGTGTTTTTTCTTCTTCCCTCAAATCAAGATGGAAAAGCTTTTCGGTAAAAGTAATTAATTTTATACATAAGCGAGGCTAATTATAGTATTGTTTATGAATACAAAATGGAGTTTCACTAGTCCCAAACGAAAACCTCTTTTAAGAAATAATACTTCCTTATAGGTTGTAAGAAAGGACATTGGATTGCCATTGCCTTGGCTTGGCAGATTATGACAATGGTAAATCTCAGCAAAAGAACTTTATAAAACTCCTTCGAAATCTTCATAAATTTAAAACAAATTTCTTTTATTAAGCTGGAAAAGTGAAAGGATGCTGTCTCGTTTACTCAATCAATATTGCCACGTTATTTGAGTAGAAAATGTGTAGAAGTATGTCCCGATATTTTTAGTCCGATTTCAACAAAACTTAAACAATTTCTATAGTTTAATCATATTTCTTTTTTAAATACAGGGGTGGTAGTGGGCGTAACAAATATATAAAATAAACTTGATCTACGTAGACAGTAGACGAACGTTCCCACCGAATTTCATTGCCCTAGTACTTGTAGTCTTTGAGATATCGGGATTCGTACCGACAGATACTTTTACGTCTTAGTCGACTATATGATGATTAAGAACATATATGTAGGTATACTTTATAAGATCCGACATGATTCCTTCTGTCAATGAAGAGCGAAGTGAAGTGTGAAGAAATAAGAAGCGTTTTTCAAAACTATGTTAATGTGGAATACCCTTCTTTTAATTTACTCTCTTTTTAGTTAAGAGACTTTTTTTCATTTTCACGCGTAACGAAATCATTGCGAATTTTGCGTTTTATGTGGCTATAATGCCGACATCTGTGATTAAAAATGGCCATAATAAGAGCTAAGTGCATGCTATTGGCCTATACTGAATACATACATACAAATGTATGTATATTCTGTGAATGCATGTTATATGTATGTATGCATGTATAGAGTTTCATATGTTGCACGTTTGAAAGGGTCATTAGATTGGTGGAAAGGATCAACTGAGTGGTCATTATGCGGTTGCTTATTTTCCAAACATTTCGTGGCTCAAGTGCTTATTTGTAGTAGTCAAAGAGAGAAACTGCTAGGGTAATAGTTTTTGTTTTTGGTTTTGGGTTTTTTTTTTTGATTTGATTTCACAAGAAGCACTTAAAAATCGACACGGTATGCAGTTATTTATTATTTACTGTTATGAAAATTGCTTACTTGAAATCTTTTACCCCACCAACGCTTACTTCTAGTGGACGCTTTTTCAATCAGCCTAATGACAGAGCCAGTACAAATTTGCTTTTTAATTAAAAGAAAATATTCCAGCCAAGAATTGCCACTCGAAAAACTATTCACCATCAAAAATAAGTTGAAGATACAGAGCGAGAGAGAGAGAGAGAGAGCCAGATATAGACAGAGTCCATAATAAAAGTAACAAACAAGTTGCCACTTCATTTTGAATGGTCCAATGATGTTCTGATAGTAGTTAACCATAGATATAGATACTCATATTTAGTGCCAATATTAAAATCCAGCCACAAAGAAAAAGATAAACAGCACAAAAGCATTGCAAGTCGAGTTAACTGCAACCATTGCAGAAGTAAAAGTTCCTTAGCCAAGTTAATCAGCATTTATGGCAGACTTTTCAAAACTTTGTACACTCTCCTAAAAAGAAAAGAGGGTAAAGAACAAAAAGTATTTACACTAAATCAATTTGTTTGTAACAATATTGTGTAAAATTTTGTTAAGTTACAAATCAAGTGATCAAATAGATCTTTAACAGACACAAGAGATCATTTAGCATCTATCAGTACAAAGAGATGTATTTTATATGTAAAAATTTCAATTAAAGTTTAATTAAAAGTTTAAACATTTATTTACTATGTTGATCTTTATGATCAATTTATGGTATTCTTGGTGTTATTTTGTGATCAATTTATCTTGTTCTTCTTTGATCTTTAAGCAGTTGATCTTCATGATTAGTTTTTGATTATCTTGGTTAAGCATTCTGATCAATATATTGTCTTCTTTATTGATCTTTTAAAAATTCAACCACCTTTTAATGAAAACCAAAAATTTAAATTATAAAATTGATCTTTTTTCTTTAAATTTTTTATTATTAGAAACTGTTTCTCTGGTTTAATAAGAATTTAAGTATATTTTTTATGGTTTGAAATTGTAAAAAATCACATTAAAGAATTTGGTTTTTGTTGTGTGGCTGAGTAAAAGATTTGAGAAGAATAAGAACTGCTTCCTTAAAGATTCAAAGAAAGTCCTTTCTATGTTTCCTATGCTTATTGTCTATGTTAGCTAACGTTTGAGGGACATCCAGTTTCTTACAAATGAATCTAAATTATAATAAATGTAAAGATCATTGTTGTTAGAATTAAAATTAACTATTTATAATTGCTTGTTTTCATAATTTACTTGAAACGAAAGGTTTGTGCTGATTAAGAAATCAATCCAAATTTCTTTTAATTAAAAAACCAATCCACGTTTTTACATTAAAAAGAAACAATAAAATCAAAAAAGTTCTTTAACTGTAGAGCAGTCTTTTATCTTTATATATATTTGATAAGAATGTCGAGGTGAATATAGAACTTTACCTGTTTAAGTTCGTATTAGCTATAGGTTATTATATGTCGTATCTTAAGATTAAAAACTTTGCACTCTTAGAAGCGAAAAATTGTTTTTATAAACCAAACATGAAGCTGTTTTAGGAGCCTGGTGCAGTCTATAGCCTTTATATCTTTCACTTCCTTTTCCTTTAGAGTATTTTATTTTCGTACATTTCGTTTTCGTTTTCGTGCAACTTCTTTTTCAGTTTTTTGTTGAGTAAATAATTTCATATTTTTTGATGCTGAAGCATTTATTTGCTTAGCTTGGCTAGCGGAATGTAATCTGCCAAATGTACTACTCGCCATCGTTTTGTCCCAACTTCAGGAAGAGCAACATTGGCATCAACATCCTCCACTTCCACTCGAACTAATGACACTTTATGTGGCCAAGACTGAAGTGGTATGATGATGATGGTGGCTAATGCTCTTCAGTCTACTGCTCCAGTTTTTGGTGTCTACAAAAATATAGTTTATGCTTATACAGTCTGCGAATGCTTCAAGGATAGGTAGAGGTAAGCATATAAGGGGAGTTTTCCTTTCATATTTTGGCTGGTGTGTGTGGAGTGAATACTTAGGAGCAAGTGGGCCACTTGCAAATATTCAGTTTATATGCCTTACTTTTTATTGGTTATATATAATAATGTATTAATCATTCATTAGATAATCTTCAACTGGAGTTCATATAACTTGAAATTCTCGTTAATTACACGTAAATTGCTTTGAAGTAGGCAAGGCGTGCCCCAAGCATTTACGATTTTAAACACTTCCGTTGTACAATTCAACTTGAAAATAAATTAAAAAATTTTACTTCGACCATTTGTTGTCTGGGCCGCACATAAAACTTTACCATTGCCTGTCTCTCTGTCTGCCTATCTGTCTGTCTCTCTCTTGTCTGTCCATTCGAGGCTATAAACAAAAAAAATTTACGCGCTGCTAACATGCAACTTGTGGCTTGTAACTTGAGTCAAGGATTTTTCTTTTTCCATTTACCAAACCACATCCGTTAGCCCTTCGTCCCCACACCCACCGTTTTGTTACTTGAGAATGAGTAGGTGCTTTGGGGCAAGAATAGTGTGTGGTGGGGTATTCTGGGGTTAATGCAATTTGTTCCCTGCATAAAACTTGCAGCTGACGTTTTCTATATATTCTGAAGAGAAAGAGTTCTTCGGTTATTGTTCTACTCGAGCAACTTTGTAATTGAAATCGGAAAGTGTGTAAACTGAGCTGAATATCAAACTTAATGTTAGACACATGAGCACTTCCATTTCAAATCAAAATGGTCAGACAAAGCGGACACAATGAAAAAGGTTTTGCCATGTGTTTTGATTAAACTATTCTAACAATTAAACCTTACAAATATGTAATTGAAAACGACTTGGCAATTGCTCAAAATTGTGGCAAGTGACTTTTCCACTTTTAGTTTACATTTCCAATTGATTGAATTTTCCTTTTTGGTGTAAAAGTGCAAAAGTTTCTAGTGCAAACAAAGAAGAATTGGTAAAATAAATATTAGATGGATAAAATATACTCTTTAGTATGGTAAGGGTAGTATCAACTATGATGAAGTTCTTTGATAATAGTGAATTGGTATCATTAAATAGAATTGCTTCTATTTTAAAGATAGATGTTTCTATAAAATTTTTTAAATTTAGTTATTAAAGAAATTGTTCTAAAATGATTTAAAACAAATAAAAATTAAATTAAGAAACAAAAGTTTGTCTGTGTATTTTAATACACCTTAAATTATATTAAACAAAATATATTTAGAAATAACTGAGCATAAATAATTGTTGTTAACTTTTCGATCAAGTATATATTTGGAATATATATTTTTAAAGCAATTTCTTGAATTTTTGGTATGAGATTATAAGATTCTGATAAAATATATTTGAATTAACCTGTTAAATGTTTGGAAAAAGATTTCTTAATATTGAAAGAACTTTTATATATTTATAGAATAATTAAGAGAGAGTTTTTGGGAGTGAAGTTTTCATGACAATTAGAAAGATATGTAAAATCATTAAGGTATTATTATTAATTTTGAACAGGAAAATGATATGTGATTAGGTTTACATTCTGTTAAATCGAATTTATTTTGTTATAAAACTCTTAACTAATATGTAATACCAATATACATACCTACATGTGGAAATGGTATGGTAACACTAGATGGGCAGCCAAAACACAAGAAGTTTACAAGGCAAAATAAGCCAAAAGGCTGGTGGAAGAGAAACGACGATCTCTCCTTAAAACAGAAAAGACGGAAGATCAAAACGATGATAATGACACTTAATAGTTAAACTTTGAAAATATAATACTCAATTAACCAATAACTTATTTAAAATCAAATCAAATTTAATCATATATATAGAATACTGCAAATTCTTATTTCTAATAGTAGTCAACTATGAGAAGAAATCTTTTGTTAAAATTTAATAATACCATTTTAATAAAAAGTATATGCCCAAGAAATAGTTTCCAGGAATGTTTGAGTTTAGGTTAAAATATACAGTTTTTCATTTGAAATGGTTCTAAAGTTAACTTTTATTGAAAAATACTATAACAATGCTTATGATGACAGCTAAGCACCTATATCGTTGACATTAGATTTGTTTTTAAAGTTTAGTTTAAGAAATAATTAGACAAAATTTAACAAACAGAAATATAAGCATTCAATTTAAGGTTACAACAAATAAAGGATTCAACTACAATCCAACATATTCGTTACGATCCACCAGCACGCCGACAAATATATTTTTGAATAAATTTAGTTTAATTATGTGATTTTTTACTATATCAATATAAACTCTCTCTCATAAAAATAAGTTATAAAACTTTTATCTTTAAAAGTTTGTGAAGTTTTCAAGTAGATTTTAAGCTAATATTTAACTAAATTTAAAAATAATTAACTATTTTTGAGAGACCAAAAACCAAGAGACAAATTTAAAACTATAAATAAATTTTAATCATTTTCACTTTTTCATTACTAAAGAAGATTTCTAAATAATACTCTTAAGCCTCATTAACCAAAAATTAATCAATTAAAATAAAATATATATATTTGAAAGCCTTGATTCCTTTATTCCTACTAATGATTATTAATAATTTTTTGTTACTTATCTTAAGTTTACCACAAGTAGCTTTAATATTAGGTAAAGACCCTTAAGATATATGGTAATAAAATTAACGTCATGCAACAAAAGTATTGTATTGCAACATTTCAAATATTTATTAATGCAACATTTTGTGTTCATTTGCAGGTCTTAAAATATTTGTTGTAGCTTAAAGAAGGAAAGGATAAACGACTTGCATACAAATTGATACATTACAAAATTACTAATTTGAACTCTTGTCTATGAAAGAGAGAGAGAGAGAGGGAGACAGTGAGAGATAGAGATAGAGTTGAGATGAGGAACCATAAAATTATGCCAAAATATTACGATATTAATAATTTTGCATATACCGACCGCACACAATAAATCTTCAAGGTGGGTTAGACAGGTTGGTTGGTTGGTTTGCTGGATGACTATCTATCTGTATGACCGACTGAGGAGCCGCTTAAGTTCATGTCATTTGTCATATTTGAATTTTACACTTCCTTCCGGTGGTGCGTCGTCATCTCTTAGAGTTGCAATTTGACTTGGACGCTTCTACTTCTTGGAACTGCTCTTAATCACTCACCCCTGAAGCCGCACCCATTATAATTAACCAAATCCAAGTCCATCTCCTGCTTGCCCACAATCTCCACCACCACCCCCCCCAATGACAAATGTCCTCAATTGCAGTTCCTGCATATCTGTGGGATGCATCTGTAGGCCTTCAGTAGCATATACCTACACTTACATACTCACACACACACACATACATAGATACAAAATGGCCACCAAAGTTTATGTAAATGCCGTCAACGTCGTCGTCGTCATCGTCATCATCGTTCTGATTCTCCTTCACTTGGCTACTTTAGATAGATTCCTGTGATTATATTTTGCTCAATTGCACGTCCTATCATCCATGTGTGTGATGAGTGTGTGTGTGTGTGTCTGTGTATGGCAAATTGATTTGAGATTTACTATTAAGATGATTTCCATGCATTTTGCATTTTGTAGCACAAATTATTTTCATATAAATTATAGATTTTGTAATGAATATGAAATTAATTGATTCCCAGCAGCTGTTGGACAAAATTTTTATCAAATCATCTTTCAGTTTCAAGGTTCCAATTAGGCAACCGTAAAATTCAAATAAAAAATTAATTTAACTAAGAAAATTTTGAAAATCAAATAAAAATTAAATTTAACTCTATTTACTAGGCAGTTTTTAATTGAATGTGATATAACCATAAGGTAAAAAAATTTACTTTTTTAACTTTTAAAAACATCTTGGGATTACATTTTCGGTTTTTTTGTGCTTTATTTATCTTTTAAGTTTATCGACTTTTTTTAGCTAAGTTATTTTAGTATATTATTTTAGCCATTTATCTACCAACATTATGACATTTAAATCTTTCTAAGTTTTGTATTAGGCATTAATAACTTGTATAGGACTGAAACATTAAACATAAAGAATAATTATTATTTAAAATTCAATATACTATTTAAACATTTTTTTATTTAATTTAATATATATGTAATATACTATATAATTTATTTTTTTTTAATTTGATTTATTTCATCTCAGTTGTTAGTAAAAATATTAGCCTGCCTAAGACCTTAGTCAGTTAGAATTAAAATTAGAGTCGTTTATTTTAATTGAATTTGCTTAAAGAAGAAAACTATACTTCTTTTTTGAAATATTTTTTATCTGATTTAAATATCAATTTGAAATCTGTAGAATGAATAGTAAAAGTTTGGATTTAAATGGAAAGTCAGAAATTACTTTTTGAGGTAACCAAAGTGACGAGATCAAAAATTGAGCCTTTAATATTGTTTTAAATAAAAAATAGTAAAAGTGAAACTATTAACTGGAAATTTAGGTCTAACAATTATATAATTATGTATATAATTCTATAATAAATGTAATCTTAAGTTCTTAGAAAGTGATCATATTTGTGTTTACAATTTATTCTAATTTATTTTTGTGTAAAATTTTAATTTATTAAAAGCAAAGTTGTATATTTTAATAGATAATAATTCTAATAATTTTAGAAAGAAAATAATTCTAATAATTTTAGAAAATTTATAACGAACTTATTTTGGTCAAATGCCTGTCTTTAATTTTTTTTTTATTAAAATTTTTTAATATAATAAAAGTCGATTTAAAAATTTTACTATATTCATTTAATTTTTTTAAGAAATTATTTAAAAACACATCTTAGTGAGAAATATTCCACCCTAGGTAAATTTTCCATTGAGATATCAGCACTTAATTTTCGTATTAAACAATTGATGTAAGGAATTTAAGATTTTTAACATTGTTAGTCTGAAAAGTATGTACCAAGGGCCATTTGAAAGTCCGGTTTAACCAAGATGCAAGAAAATAGAATGCAATTTGACCACAAGCCGTGGTATAATTGAGCCACCAAACAAACAACAGTCAATAGGCAATGCTAGTTGCACAAAGACAATCCACAATGGCAACGTTTCTAGTTTCTATCTTTGATTTGCTTTGAGCCTTGTTTGTGGTTTCACACATTGGCCTACAATGAGTCGAATGCCATGTAAGCGTAGACGCGCCTACATACACATGCACGCACACACACACACACACACATACAGAATGGAATACAGATTACAAGGCAAACAACAAAACTGCCAACACGATAACAATAAAAACAGCAAACAGGGCAAGTAAGGAAACCCTCTAAAAAAAGAAGAAAGAAACTCGTGAACAGCTCTAAAAACAATTTGACATTTGGCCAGCAAACAGGGAGACAGTCGCAAAAAAAAAAGCAGCAAAACCAACATTTGCCATAAAAAATTAGTGGGTCTGGTATCAGCAACGCCATCATCAATGGAAAGAGCTCACGACAAACTGGCATTCTGACGGACACTGTCAACACTCTCCGGCAAAAGAAAAAAAAAAAAAAAAACAGAAGTGAACCGGATAAAAAAAAAGAGAGCTCCACAGTACAGAAAGCCAAGAAGTCAAAGTGATGGGGAAACATTGTTGAATGGAGTCAAAATGCACAACGCCTATGAGTTGGCAAACGAAATCAAATGAATGTCCTTTGCTGTTGGCAAAGCGACAAACCTTTTGTGGCCCATAATAATACGTGACCAGTCTGGGTTTCGTTACAGTTCTCAATTTTACTCTTTAACATGTTAGTTTTGCTTTAAAATGCGATGTATTTACCATAGTATACATATATATATAGTTTAGTTAGATCTCGAGTGCTGCTACTGGCAAATTTGTTGGGAATTCTTTCACATGTTTTTAATACAAAAACCCAACCAACATACATACACGCAAGCCATTCATCATCATCGGCAGGAGCAACAGCTACAGAGTATCCTATTTTCTTTTTAGCTTCAGCTTTCAGATATTCTGGCATTCATGCTCAAATGGGATAAGAGGATACTTTCTTGGCATAAGTGTTTATGTAAGTGTGTGTGTGTGTGTGTACAAAATAAATTTACAAGTTACATGCCTAAGGCTATTTGGCTTGGATAAACTTTTTTTTTTGGTCAATAGCTAGCACAGTGTGATGAAAACTATGTTTTATAGATATAATTTAAAAGCTAAACAGAATCATTATTCAGATATATTACTATTATTACTTAAATATTATTTTTCAAGGACATTTTGGAAAGTGATCCATGTATAAAAAGAGAGATGGAAAGACACAGAAAAACAACAAATTTAAAATTTTTTGGGAATTTGAATTTGACTTTGATTGAAAACACAATAACAAGTCAACTTAATTTGTTAACCTTCCCGTAACAAAAAATTGTTTGAAAAACAAATAAATCAGAATTGAAATCAATAAAAATCTATAAACATAATAGATCATTATTGAAAATATATGAAAAATGGCAACGTGCACAATAGACTAATTAGCATAGCATAGCAATAAGTTACCTACGATTAACAGATTATGTTAAGTACTATATAACAATCTGTTAACCTTATGTTATGTTAGTTCATTCACAATTTATACACCGAAAAGAACGCAAGCCAAATAAATATAATTATCAATAATAAATTAGTTAAATAAATATTTATAAAAATAGATATTTCAATTATATATTTTATATTAAAATGTTTTCCATTTGAAACCACTGTGCTCCTGTCCATTGGGCTAAGACTTATGACCAAAGTAAATTTTGTGTGTGTGTGTAAAAAAAAATATTGTTGTCTAAGTGAAAAAGTTTTCATATATGAATGATTTATTTATTTGATTTGCAAGTATAGGAAACATATACCTTTACACCCGGTCCCCCCGCCCACAATAACTAGAAATATGAAAATCGAAAATAATATTGAGTTTGTTATCGTTTCCTGTTATATAATAAGTTATAAGTGATTAGTTATTGAAAGAAACTTTTCAGATTGATTGATGAAATCCAAGAAGATGCGTGTTATCAAATTAATTATCAAAAAAGAGGATAAGGAAGATATTCCATATCCATTACCTAATTCATAACCTGCAGAGAAAGAGAAACCTTCTGTCATTTATAACTTAATTTAAAGCCACACCTCCTTGGAAAAGCTGACAAATTTTATTTCCGCTAAAGTCACGCACCAGGGAACAAGTCAGTGAGCCTCGTCGACCCACTTTTGTTTAGAATGGAGATGTCGGGTAGGAGAAGAAGATGAAAAGAACACGGTATACATAGGAGTTAACTTTGCCCCCCCCTTCCCCTCCAGTAGCAACATTTATGCGAATTGTCTTCTGTGCGCTTCATTTCGCATAAACAAATCTCGACCGTTGTATGTATATTTATACCGGAAACGTGCAAATAACGCCCTGGGGACTACTAGGCAAAGTAGAATTCTCAACGTGTCTCCATTGTTGTGGCCAACGTCATCGCCACCAGCACCACTGCCACCACCTGCGTCGCAAAGATTTTTTTTTTTTTTGTACAATATTTGCGTTTTTTCTTGTTCCACCGACTTCGTTTTATTTTGTTTCTCCCATTTTTTTTGTGTTGTTTTGTTTTGTTTCATCAACTAACTAACGTAGAGGAAAAAAATTTACTTGACGTTTCCGTTGCAGTAAAAACACATGGTCGAATTACAAATAAACCCACAAACAAACAAAAATAGGGAGAATTTCTTATTTTCCACTTTTTTTTTTTCTATAAAAAAAAAAAAGTATGTGAATTGCAAATACTCTTTGAATTTACCATAAGAAATCAAAGATAATGTGGCAAGAGAAGAAAAAAAATATTCATTTTAATTGAAAAAGAATTTGTCTAAATTATTATTCTACATTTGATTTGAAAATTGAAATTGATTGGTTAAAGATTTGCAAATATTTTAAATAAATTGATTTACATTAGATTTAAGTATTTTGCATTATTTTGGGTAGGTCCTTTTAATGTGAATTCAATTCCAATATTGTATTTTATGAAGTTAATTTTTGAACTTAGAAAAAAGCAATTACTACAGGATTTTAAACAAATACTTATTATAATTTTTAAATAGTTCTTAGCTAGCTTAGAAATTTTTTCTAAATTATTTTTCGAATTTTAAATAAATCTTTTATGTTTATGATTTTAGAGTTATAAAAAGTTCTTATAAGTTTAAAGTTATCGAAATGATCAATGATTGTGAAATGATAATATAAATATACAAAAATATGTTTTAAATCCAAAGATTTGCAAAAAGTTGCGACAGTTGTAACAAATACTAATTTTTTTCTTATTATTTTTAATGTCATTGATTCAACCAGATATAATTTTGTAACTGAGAGTTTCTAATATCCAAATCAATTAATAGCTTCTCTTTTGATTTGCTTGTCTCTTTTTTTTTTTTTTTGCTAGGATTTATTTAAATTAAATTTATTTAAATAAATTACTAAGAGAGTAATTTCTATTATTTTTTACACAATATTTCGAAACTGCAAAAGTTTTACTAATCAGTTACTATTATGTTTCCTAGAAGCATTATATAAGTTATAACTTTTTGTGTTGAATTGGGAAAAAAATATGGCTAATTGTTTTTTGAACGCTCTTTTAAGTAGTAATAATGAAATGGATAACAACTTTTACTACAGATTAAATAAAGTACATGTTCCTTTTACCTATTTAAAAATGATAAAATTTTGATCCTGTGCAAATGAATAATATTTCTTCTAATTTTTTAACCTTAGCGTTCACCTAAACCTGGTACAAAGAAGGGAAAAATGTACAACTATTCGATAAACTATACTGTTTGGCTATATTTATTTGATTTATTATAATTAAAAAAAATGTTTTTTTTGATATTTTATATTTTTTTCTTTGAAAAAAGTGTAGAAAATGGTCGTCACGTTTTATTTCTGTTACGGTCTATTGTGTGGGTTACACTCACTTGTATGGCGGCTCAGTGCGGTTGGTTGGTTTGGTTAGGTTGGCTTTTGTGTGCGCCTATTGTCAAATTGAATTGTAATAGACACGTTTTTGCACCAACTGAGTGTCTCTACACATACATTCATGCAAGCATGTCTGTTTGTGAATGAAGATGTGTATGTGCCTGCGTGTGTTTTCTTTATTTTTTTTATTTTGGCTTGACACTTTATATTTACAGCTGAGCTTGGTACGCTCGACCACACCGAGTCCAAGTCCACATATACACAGCAGGCACACACACAGAGACAGTGGTTTCGTCGGTTGTCTTAATTTTATTCATATGAAACGTATGCGGCGTCTTTCTAGCGCATAAAAAAATCTTTATTGCATACATTTAGGCTGCTCTGGCAGGCACTGTCTCTCTATCTCTTGCTGGCTTCTTCATATTCAGTCGCATTTGCATTTTCTTATTTAAATGTCGACTTTTAAATGACGACAAATTGTTTTGACGTTGTGTCGCTTTTTGATTTAAAAAAAACCCAACAACAACAATAATAATAACAAAAGCAACAAAATACGTATTCTGAAAGGCAACAACAAGTTAAAAAGCCTCAGCTGCACGAGACAGAGACTCTATAAGAGTAAGCGGGAGGGAAAGAGTGAGATGGAGAGAAAATGGTTTTTTGTTAACGCTTAAAGGCTTAAAAGCTTGCCGCTTTTGTTTTTGGGCAATGAAAATGCATAAGAAGAAAATGTTGTTGAAAAGAATTATGTGTTAAATTTTTATGACAAAAATGCGAAAAGAAGAAGAAGAAAAAAAAATGATGAAAACAATTTTATATTCTTTAGACATATCTCTTATACATTTGTTCTCTGACATTCTGTCACTTGGAGATAAATTGTGTTAAAAACTTAAATACAAATAAATATGCTTAAAAACTAAGTAAGAATAAACATAAAATAAAAATTTTAAACAAATAACATTTTTAGCAAAGTTTTTAAAAAAGTTTTTTTTAACGTTAAAATTTAAAATATATAACTAAGTTCGAACTTAAACCTGACTGTCTATACATATTTATACATGCAAGTAGCGGAGTTGCCATTCAGTTCAGGAACTACCCATTTTGCATTAGAGTTGTCAATTGGGTGATGTATCAATGTGAGCAGACAGAGATGAAGTGCAATCTCTGGCAACCCTATGGAAGTCCGTGGCAATCGTTCGTCGGTCAAGCCTGTTCTTTACTTAAAATCTATACATAGATATAGTAAATAAACCATAATGTATTACATACATACATATATTCTTGATCAGTATCAACAGCCCAGTTTACTTGAACAATGATGCTTTAAAAAGTTTGCGACATTTAATTTCAACAAATTTGGTTTTTAAAATATTTATAATATATTAACTATGAAGTCTTTAAGATTTGAATTATTTGTTTGCATTAAAAATTAGCTATATCGTGCCAAAAATATAGAGTAGTGTGGCATCCCTGCGCCGAGAAAAAACAGTATTGCATCATTTATACGAGTGTTTTGAAAAAGAAAAGAACCAGTTCCAGAATTCAAAGCTTCTGAAATGTGCCAGAGCAAGTCGGTTTAGAATATAAAATATAGAAACAAATATATATAAAACTTTATAAATTATTTATTTATAATCAGAACACAAAAGTTTCTACATTTAAATGTGGTTGATCTCTAGTGAGTCCCCTATAGTATTTGCCCATAAAGGATATGATAATCTTACATTTTTCCTTAAAATTTAAGTAAATCATAAACATTATTTAATTTTGCCATAATGTGAATATTGCTTTGCCTTTATTATTAAATGAACAATCCTGTTTAGATACATTGGAATGTATTTTAGTAGCATAAATTGGAAAGTATATATTCAATGATCCCTGTCATAGGAATATTCCCTGCTCAATTACAATTCAATATTTTAGTAAATTTGAAAACTAAATTGCCTGCCCTTTTGCCCAAACCTTTTGTTTGCTAACCGGCTTTAACAATATCGAAAAAGTATTACAATGAACCGTGTGTGGGACTGGTCGAGAGGGCCCGTTAGGCCAATTAAAACGAAACAAAAATCTAAAAACCGTATAAACAGTGAACAACATTGTCACTTAATTTAATCACATTTATAAAAACCACTAATTGACTTTTGAACGTTAATGCTCCAGCACCATTGAAAATGCCATACATATTTCCACACATTCACACATACACACACACACACATCGATAAATTGGCTCCTGGAACGTGGGTAAAGCAACAAAATGTTGCCATAATTGCTATTTTTGATATGCATACAATTTTTTGGGCCTGGCCATAACCTCTGCCTCTATCGCTTTCTGTCTTTCTCTCTCACTTATGAACTAATTAAATTATTATTTCCCACAAAATGGCGGTTAGCGGTGGGAATACAAAAATATGCATACATATTGTTGGTCTTCTATCTTTTTATTTCACATATATGAGCCTAATTCTGAACTAAAAATTTAGACGGCACAAATGTGATATGAAAATATTTTAGCTAAATATTTTTCAGCTGCCGTATGCTCTATTAATTAACTCAAATTTTGTCATCAAACTTGTTTGATGACATTTTCTGTTTTTTTTTTTTTTTATTTCTTTTATTCCAAAAAATAATTTTATATACACGAGAATGGTAAAAGAGAAGCTCAACAAATTTGCCACATAATTAGTAAATTAAAATTGTGAAATCAAATATTGCGGGAAATGTTGGTGTTAGTATTTGTGAATCATATTTGTCAAAATGAATAATAATATCTTTTATTTTGTATGTAATTTGCTATTGTAACGTTTTCCAAAGAGTCCTTTACACTTAGATTTATTTTATTGTCTTATCGTGTTCCGATTAACTAATTAACTCACTTCAAAAATTGTTTATTTTATACAATTTACATAAATAAATTTATTGAGAAACACTTGATTTCTGCATTGGTTATTCCTTTAGCCAATTTATTTTAATTAAAGTCGTCAGAGAAATGGTTGAATGAAACCAAAATCTTTTTTTTATATATCATTCCTAATTGGCACTAGTCGATGAGTACCTGTCAAAGAGCTTATGAAAAGAGTTTACAAGTATTTGACATATTTTTTGATTGTGCGTTCTATATCTAAATGCTTTAGAAATGAAATCATGTATGACAGAAATTTAGTTTCGAATTAGAAGAATTGGGAATCTCCTACATAAAAATTGAAGAAGATTTTTAAATAAATTGCAAATGAATTTAACCCTAAATTATGTTAAAATTATTAAGAAATTTTTCTCTGAATGTGTTTAATTTTTGATACCAAATGAAAATATTAGTTGAAAACGAAAGTTTTGGCTGAACATCTTAGAACTTTTTTTAGATAAAAAGAATTGTGAAACAGATAGACGAAAATTTTTAACAATTTCAAAAAAAAATTAGTAGTACAATTAGATTATATTATTAATAATTTATCCGCGAAGGAAATAAGTTCAATAAACTATCTATTTGGCTGAAAAAATATATTATTTTTTATATTTTCTTATTAGGTTTAAGTTATACTTATTTTGCTCCGTATCTCATTTGTAGGGCATCCCAGGCAAATTTGCAGATAAACTTTGATTGACACTTGATTTTTATATTTTTTATCCAATGCACTTTTTGTTTATTTTCCACACTCTATCAGTTTTCAATGAATTTTCATTTATTAAACAAGTTTTCCTTTTCAGACTTTTCAGCTCATGAAGCACTTGAAGCGTACGGCGGTTATTCATCACGATTTTACCTGGGTAAACAAAAGGTGAGTTGGTATAAATAAAGGTGCCAGGATATACAAGGGTGTTCAGGATTGCAAGTATGTGTGTGTGTGTATTTACATATGTCTCGGTGTGTATTAACACGCAGCATGCCGCCATTCTTTACTCACTGCAATTGCCAATCAATGTTTGCGGAAAAAAATATTTGCTTCTCATTTTTTCCAGACTCTTAGCTCCATGCTATGTATATGTGTCAGTGTGTCTCTCTGTGTGTGTGTGTGTGTATGTCCTGTTTTATTTTTCCTTTTTGTTAAATCTGTCTAGGCTTGAAATGTACGCCATGCCGCTCAATTGCAGTGGATTAAATTATTAAAAAAATGGTCGAATATACAAACAGGAAAAAGGATATATAAGAGAACAACAACAAAAACAAAATTGTATGATTGGCAATGTGAGGAGAGTGTCCAGCAGTGGCTGGGTATTGGTTAAAATGTGTGCAGCTACTTTAATTTGATTAACATTTAAATTGGCTATGAGTGAATAAATAAAGAAGCTACCTTTTGGTCATATTATTAAGAAGATTATTATATTTTGAGAACATAATGTTACAACAAGAAATAGCACTTGTAAAATTATGTTTAAATATTTTTCTAATTATCATAATAAATGCATTTAAAAATTTTCTGCAGACATTTACTTTTTTCTCTATCAGACGTTTTTTTTTTGAACTAAACATGTTCGGCTAAGTTCAAATTAATAAAGTTTGTCAAACATCGATATTCTTATGTTAACTATCACTGCTTAGTAAGTAATCTAAATAGAAATTATCTGGCAGCACTATGTTATCTTGCTGTAATCTTTGCTTAAGCTTTCTATTAGTTCTCTGTAAACCTTTCATACTTTAACATAGGTGCAGATCTAATTATTTATATCAGTAACCTGACAAAGTTTCATGTATTTTAATAAGTTTTTCTCACAAACAATTAAAAAGGATAATAAGTTTTTCATCTGCAAAAGTTATATTCTATGAAATTTGGCGCAGCTTAACCTTTCCCTCAATCTGTGTTTATTATTTTGGCTTTTATGTTTTAAAGTTCATAGTAAATATAGCAATTAGATTTCTGTGTTTTATTGAGCTTGATGAATAAAATTTCCATTCGTGATTCACATTCAATTTCTATGTTCGTTCAGGCGAATACATGGAAGAAAAAGAAAATGATGAAAAATAACTAAATCGCTTAAGGCCAAGTGCCTGTAAGGCTAACCGAAGCTTAAATAAAAATTTTACCTGCACGCCATTTTCATATTAAATAACTTTGTATATATTTCCTGTGCTAGTCTTCTCTTTTTCTTCTTCCTCTCTTTCTTAATTTTCTTACTCATTTTCCTTTTGCCATTGTTGTTGTTGTTTTTGTACGTTTTTATTTTATTGTTTCAGTTGAGCGACAGGTGAACAAATTCACAGCAGTTTTGAGCTTTAACCAAAAAAGCAGAAGAAGCAAATCTTTAACCAAAAGGACAAGTTACGGAAGGCTAATAATTAAATGGAAATCAGTTTGGACACTAAAAAGTTGTGCAGATATCTAAAGAGATGCTTTAAAGTATCTATCAATAATGGTAAAAGTAAATGACCCGAAGGTTTACTGTATATTATCAATTGGCGAGGTGTAAGAGTGTTCATCTGTAAAGTGAAGACATATTAATACCATATACACCGGTTACTGCAAATGTTTTCATATCAAGTGTAAGCTTGGCCACTTGCTTATTGGCATACTCTTTGCCCCCCGCCCCTTCGCCATAACCACATCAATGGCTTCGAAGTGTGCGTGTCGGATTGTAGTTACATATATGTATGTAAGTATGTACATATGTAAGTGCATCACTCTCAGTGTCTGTGTTTATGCAAGAGTATCCATATATGTATGTATGTATGTATAGATGATGTGCATTATAAATCACTTTGAAGCATCCTGAGCTTTGAGTTCGATGCCGCTAATGAGCATGTTATTATCAGAGTGTACATTGAGGTTTCAGCATTATGTTACCGACAGTGGGAGAACATTAAAGGTTCAATTAGTCCAGTATGGCCAATCTTTAAAACAAGAAATTGCAAATCATCTTGAATTTTATATTAAGGATTAAATTTTATTTCCAATAAGTTGCCTTATTTAAACCGTCTTACAAAATTTGGTACTTAAACTTTACGGAAAGATGAAAAAAATTTTTTAATAATTATAAGTAAATAAGTTAAAATAAAAATAAAATAATTTTTAAATTTATTAGCAAACCTTTTTTTATTTTGTTTTTTAATTACATTAAAAAAGAAGAATAATAATTTAAATATGCAATAAAATATTTTAAAATTTATTCTTTACATTTTAATTGCTGTAACGTAATATAACTTTACAGAGGCTGTGTAACATAGATGTAATTAACATATTTGTACTGAACATTCTTATAATTAACATTATTGTGAATAACATAAGTCTGTTAAATTTAATATAAAACAGGCATAGACAAATGAAAGCCACATTTAATTTAAAAAAAAAACAAAAAAATCTTGTTAAAATTAGTTTTTATTATCCAATCCACAAAACAAATTTCAATATCTTTTTTGATAAGCTTAATGTGTTGGGATATCTATCTAAGAATAACTGATTTGCCATAAACGTCAAAATATGTTCTCTTATGTATATAGTTTCAATAAATCAGACACAATCATATATAAAACACATTTCTACTCAGGGTTCACTTTTTATAAACCTGCATCAATCTTCTAACAAAAGGAAGACGTGTTGTAGTTACATATATATTGACTTGATTTTAAAAGTGTGTTTGAGTTATTTAAAGTTTATTTCCATTCAATTATATTCCTGGGTGATAAGGATGGCTTTTTTAGGCCGCTTGAATAGTGTTGGTGATCTAGTAAATTGCGAAATTTTTAATGGCAGTCGCTCGAAAATCCATCAACCTGTTGAAAAGCGCGAAGGAAGTATATCACCAAAAGATCGCATTCAACCAAAATGTTCGCGAACATTTATCAAAACCTATGAGTCTGTTAAAAGTTCTGAAACTGGACATATGCCAGGAAGTCCTCGAACAGTACGTTATGTGCCTAGCTCCGCCTCTTCCCTCGATATTAGTTCGATGGCCGAGACGGAGACAAGTACATTACGTGGCGGTTCATCTCACTTATCTGATGTTATTGAAACGGAGACAGAAACGGAAACTCTTCATCTAACTTCATCATCTGAAAGTAGGCATAATTCTTTGGGACAACTGCAAGTGGAAGAGAATACCGTGTCAAATCATGAAATGGATATTGAATTAGAAATGGATAAGGATTCAACAACATCAATGTGCAGTTGGGAAGAAGCATTGTCACATCAATCTCTTAACTCTCAAGATGATAGTCAAAGCATTTGTGTACCATCATTGACTTTGGAATCTGAAGTCACATCTGATTGTTACCATGCACATTATCATATGGAACCAATGAAACTGGAAAGACCAGCTGGAGAGGCATATGATAATTGGCTATCGGCAAAACGTCTACAGGTTCATTACAAAAACCAAGCTGCACGGGAACAACAGGAAAGGGAAAGGCAAAATGCTGCCTTGCGACAGCAGCTCTCGGAGAAGCGTTATCGTGAATGGTGTAAACGGAAAGCTGAACAATCAAAAAGACTAACACAGCCAGAAAGGAATAATGGTCACTTTAATGCTCCACAAAGGAATGATGACCATAGTCAGTATTTACATGCCTGGGAATTGCAGAAAGTTAAACAAGCCGAGCAACTTCGTCAGCAACAACGAGTTTTGGCTTTAAGAAGAGAAAAGGAGACATTTCAACGTAAACTAAAATCGGAGCAAGCCTTTCAGCATTGGATGAAGAATGTGAATCAACGTCCCAAACCAGTTCCACTAAATCAGGGTATAAAAACACTCAGGGGTACCATATCAAATATATTTATCAATCCCAATCCATGGGTTGAATGACATAACTAAAATCGAACAAAAATATAAGAAAACCTATTAAAACTCAAATATGTGGTTTTTGTATTCATTAGGTTGACCTTTCCGATTGAAGAACTTATATCATTAAGTGAACTTATATATATATAATCCTTCTCTATGTCTTTATTTGTGAAAAAGCCAACATTTCCTAGTTTTCATATTAAGCTTAGTAATATAGTTGAAAGAATATCATTAAGAATTCAGTTCTTCGTTTTCTTATCTAAACTAAATGAAGCAAGCAAGTCGTCCCTGCCGACTTTGAGTATACCCTGTACCAAGTAGAGGAACTTTATAAAATCAAACTCCTTCGAATTCGCCATTAATTCAAACTAAAATTTTTCTCACAAGCAGCAGCAACGAACGCATGCTATCTCGCTCACACTTACTACGCAGTGTCGCACTAGGCATTTCAATGCAAATTGTACATTGATATATCTTCGCTATTTCTTGTCCGGTTTTAACGAAATTTGGTCAGCTGATACCTTTTGGCCATATTATTGGGTGTGCCAAATAAAAATATGCTACCTTTAATATAACACTAGTTATTCGTTTTTCCTAAATTGCGGGGGCGTAAGTGGGCGTGGCAAAAATTTGAAACAAACTTGATCTGCGTAGACACTACACGAATGCTGACACCAAATTTGGTTGCTCTAGCTCTTGTAGTCTCTGAGATCCACGTGTTCATACGGACGGACAGACGGACGGACAGACGGACAGACGGACGGACAGACGGACAGACGGACAGACGGACAGACGGACATGTCTCAATCGACTCGGCTGTTGATGCTGATCAAGAATATATATACTTTATGGGGTCGGAGACGCTTCCTTCTGCCTGTTACATACATTTTAGCGACTTTAATATACCCTTTTACCCTATGGGTACAGGGTATAAAAAGTATTAATAAAAGTAATATTGGTGAGTTGTCACAAAATATATAAGTTTAAATAGAAGAAATCGTTTTAAAGAGAAAAAAAAGGTTGGAATATAAGTAATTTCTTCTATTTTAAGCTTTTATTTTTGAAGTAAAATGATAAAAAAGGTTTTAAAGTTAAGGGCACAATTTATTAAGCGTTTAAGTTCATGTAGACTTAATGAGGAACACTTAACTGAGTAAAGTTAAAATATATTTTTAAAACCTTTTTCATTTTGAATTTGTTTCTCACTCAGAGTTAAAGTAGATTAATTCATTTATATTTAAAAATATTTGTATATAAATGTATAAAGTGCATGTAGTTTGTGTATGTTTGTAGTTTTAGTTATATGTTAGTGTCTCTACTTGTTTTAATTGTTTGGCTTTTCTTTGATTTTATGTTAAATACTAATGCTCTGTTAAAAGAATCTATTCTGTTAAATGCTAGTGTTAGTCAACGAGTAAATACTTTTCCATTAACCATCGTTGCTGTTATCCTATCACTCTGTTGCAGAATTGTTCAATGAAGGATGCCTATTAAAAAGGAAAACCGGTGCTTTTTAAATTCATTAAATGGATTTGCTTATATCTTTAATATAAATTAAATTAATCTTCTTAGTAATACCAAGTCAATGTATCAAATCAGCTACAAAATTCTACATAACAGCAATGAAGTAAACTAGCAGTAATTTAAATTTCTATCAATGAAATATTGTATAACATATACAAAATCGAAAACTGCAACTCATATATATATATATATTAATGTACTATGAAAGTGAACTAATGGAATATCATGTCTGAATATTGCACTGTGAGGGGATGTTGGTATGTAGGTGGAAAGATTATTGGGATGATGGTGGCTTGACTCTTGTGTGGTAACATTTTCCTCTCCGAATGTTGTCGATAAAGGTAAACCGTGTTGCAGACGTCGACCATGTCGTTGTCGTCATCATCGTGCGACTTGTTTGTAAATTATAAAATAATGTTGGTTGCCGTCTGCTAGTTTTTTTCTCTCTCTCTCTCTCTCCCTCTCTCTTTTCGTCTTTATGGTTTTTGGTTTTGTTATTGTTTTTGCATGTGGTTTAAGGCGGCTGGCGGAGGCGTGGCCAACAATTTTTATGCCTGCACGGCTAAGTGGCACATTTTTGGCTTAGACATCAGAAGTGAAGTACAATATAAGAGAGTTTTTGTGGCTACTGCGGTGAGACGATTGCCAGGGAGTGGCAATGAGGAATGTAGAGAACAGATGAAGGGGAGAGGTAGCTTTCTCTTGCATGCGGTGTTGTCAAATAACTGACATTACCTAACCGCCGTCGCCATACTGGTCTGGTACCCGTCTTTATCCTCATTCTAAACCTGGTCGTCGCACACATTTCGTGACTTTGAACAATAAAAAATTTCGATTAGAATGTAAAAGTCTCCGCCCCTCCCTGTAACGGCAACAACTGCTGCAACGGCAATCAAATTCTGCAAGACGACCACGACCAGCGGGCTGGGGTGGAACTAAAAAAGGGGGTGTGTCGCAGACGTATAATAGCAAAAAATAGCTAAATTGTATATTAATAGAAAATGAAATCTAGAATGTTATTTAGTTCAAAAGGGAACTGCAGTCAAACAAAAGCTGAAAGCGTTACCGAATTGTTAGGGGATTTGCTTTATTCATTTAGCCAAGAGAATATTTGATACCAAAAAAAAAAAATAAAAACCATTATTTAACCAAATTACACTTGTATATACATATATTATTTACCAAAACGTTTATATTTAATAAAATAATCTTTTTGTTGCATATGTATTTATTTAACTATAGCAACAATGTGTTGTAATAATAATAATCACCTAAAATTAAAATGTATTCATCGCTATCTTTGCTATAACAATAGAAGTCCAAACTTCCAAATTTCACCCATATATCTTTAAATTTAGAGTGTAAAAAGGGCTAAGAAACAGACAGATAAAGAGAAGGACATGCTACATCAAACACGTTTTTCTTTAGTTAAATCGTATACCATACAATTTGTTTAAAACTTCTTTTACCCATCGATATTTAACAAAAGTATTTAATTTATAAGTTTTTCAAATCAACCAAATGTTATTCAAAGTTTTAAAATATAAGTGAAATATATTTGCTTTGTATTTATTTTTCCTTGAAAATAATCTCAAAAGTTAAATAAACATTGCCTAGTTTTAGGCTGCAAATTCCTTTGAGATAAAAGTGTATGTGTTTTGTTGTTGAACTATTTGGTCTATTTACTTATGCAATACGAATATCCTTTTGTTGCCTTTTTGTCAAACTTTTTGAGAAAAATCTTTATTTAATCAGTCATAGTTTTTGGCAAAAAGTTTGTTTGGCTATGGCAATTGTTTTGCACACTGTTTTCTCGTAAGTGTCCTTTGACATTTTGTTTAGCATACTTTGCAGCGCTTTGCGATGTGAGATGCGAGTCAGTTATTTGCTGCAATCAAATAAAAACTTTGTGAAAATTACTAAAAAGCAAAACAAAGAAAAAAAGTAAGGAAATGAAAGTGGATAGAAACGGCAGCTTCAGTTAAGAAAATCCCCAAGAGAATGCCTACTGTTTTGGGGAGGTAAGAAAAATCTAATAACTGTTAAATCACCTGCAAAATGTTCATTTCACAGTGCCATAGACACGGTGTGTCCTTGTTGTCGACCCTTGTCGACGGCTTAAACATTTACAAGGACTTAATCATCTTTTGTTCTATACTTTTTACCTTTTCCTTTTACGTAGCCCTGTCTGTCACTTTAATCTGGCCGTTACAACACGCATGTGAAAGTAGTCCTGAAAAGGACTCCCGTATGTTTCTACATGTGTATGTTTTGGTTAAGAAAAAGTTTGCATGCCATGTCTTGGCCGGATTGCAAAAAAAAAGTTATTAACACGCGGCTTTGACTTGAATAAGTCATATGGTAGACGTCTTTCACATTTGAGTTGACTGACTGACTGACTGAGTAACTTGGTATAAAGCGAGGGTAGCTGCCTATTACATATTTCCTCAGCAATCCTGAAAGTGAAAGCTCAGCTGTAAAACTTTTGGTTTTTAATTAATGAACAAATTATAAAAGTAAGCGCGGAGAGAATATATTTATTATTTCTATAATATTCTTTCAACCAATAGTCGAAATCATATTTGCTTTCCTTTTTGTTATTTTGAAATATATAACAGCATTTGTTGACTAACTAACATAGAATAATATAACTAACATTTGAATGAACAGTTTATGTTAAGCTATAAATATCATTCTGTAAATGACATGTTATGTTTAGCAGTCACTAATAGGCAGAAGAGAACGATCTCGAAATTAACATAATTATTGGAAATTTTAAACATTTGTCAACTTTTATTTATTGCATCTTTCTTTTTTTAATAAAAAATCATTTCTTAATTAATTTTTAACAAAAAATTTAGCATAATCTTCAAAATATCATATGTAGATCCAAAAATTTGACCTCAAATTGAATATTATTTTAGCTTAAGTTAGGGTTAAAAGAAAACAAATTAAAGGAAGAAACGAACTTTAAGTTTTTATGTATATAAATAAATTTATTAAAAACATTGCCTAAGGTCTCTGTAGGCAAAACTTTTCAAAAATATTTATTGAAAATAATAGAAAACTAAAATGTTAATTTAATTACAATTAAGTTTCATAAAAAACTGAATGAAAAGTATTTATAATAGAGAATGTGGATGCATTTTCCCAGTGCGGCTTTAAATAAATTGAATAAGTATGCCTGGCTGAAAAGAACAAGTTTGAAACATTTCTTAATTAGGTTTATGAATTTTATTATGCCAAGCACCTGACAAAATTCCCACAAAAGCGGTCAGCCAGGTGTCCAGCCTAGGCCAAAATGCAAAACTTTCCTACTTCTTTTTTTGTTTTTTTTTTTATTTTTTTTACTGCGCCTGAGAAAATATTAAATATGCCAAAAAAATTTATAACATAGAAAAGTTTTTGGCTTTTGTTCAAGTTTTGTTGTATTTTTAAGAGTGGAGGTATTTTTTTTTTTACTTATTTTTTGATGGTGGGAGAAGAGCTAACTATCAATGGCATTGACAACAATGGCCAATTTGTAGTTGAGATTGTTGAGGAGCATAAATTATACCTTGCCCTCTAATTGGATGATGGCAAAGAAGACGAGGACGACGACGATGGCGATGGCGACACACTTGAAATCAAAATTCATGGCAATAGGAGTAGGTAAGGAATACATTGGTTGCTAAGATGCCTTCTTTTGGCGTAAAAGCGAAGAGGCAGCAAGGCGTAACATGCGATAAAATTGAGTTGAAAACGTGTTTCAAATCTGAAATTAACTAACTGACATGGCGAGTCAGTCACTCAGTCAGTCAGCTACTCTGATGTCCTGCATGTAAATGACTTTTTAATGATGTCCCCTCTAAATTCACACAATCTGCCTTCACTTTTGTCCTCCTTTTTTTGTTTCCCCTTGATTCCTTTTTCCTCTTTCTCTTTGCATTTTTTCTCTAGTGTCATAGTTTGCCTGCCTAATTGCTGACATAAATTTCTTTCGTTTTTTCTTCTATCGTTCTCTTTAATAGTTTTCATTGTCGCTTTTTTTTATTCTAGGTCGGTCTATTGGTTTCATGTAAATGCCATGCTGATTAGCACAAGTCGTGAATTTCAATTTACTTTTAATTAATTGTTCTTTTAAAAGTTTTTTCCCGTTCTAATAGGTGTCCAAGAGTCACACATATACCACCTGATTTGCAGTTAAAATGTTAAATTGAAGACCACTTAAGGTTATTTAAAATAGAGAATTAAAAGGAGATATAGAAAAGAAATTTAAATTTATATAGTAAAATTCTTAAATCTTAGACGAATTAGTATATAAGTATTAGTATTTTGTATTTTTTTATTGAACTCAATTAAGCTAGAATTTATTTTTTTTGACTTTTAGTCGAATTCAATGGTAATTTTTGGCAATTCTAATTTCATAAAGTTGATTAAAGCCTTTAGCAATATCTCTTTTCCATCTTGCTCAAATAAATTTTTGAGATAAAGCAAATTTTTGCATATCAATCCTGTCAATGTGAATGCTGACAACTGTTTGGTCCCACGACTCACTTCATTTCAAAACAAAACAAAAAAGGAAAAGATAAATCGCAACGTGTTAAGTTCTAAAAACAATGAAAAGGCCTCCATAGCGTTCAAAACAATACCGCCCGTTGGGTCCATAAATAATGCAATGGAAAGGAAAAACAAAAAAACCAAAGCAAAAAGGCTCTGTATAAGACAAAGGTGCATGTTGGGTTAAAGGTTGTCGAGTTTTTCTTTCTTGCTCAGACAATGGACCACATATTTATCACCATGATGTCGGGTGATCAATAAACAAGGCAATGGGCAGCGGGAGGCTGGTGTAAGACAAGCAATGATGATGACTGATTTGCAGACATTGAACAATTGTTCAAGAGGTTCTATACATCTATATACTATACATATGTCCTTATATATATATAGATTCTCGTGTATTGTTATATTGTTAAACAATAAAATTTTCAGCGTTGGCAATAAATTTCTTAAAATTATAAAGTATTAATAAAATATTGATTTACTGTAAGTTATTTTTTTTAATTTATTAGATTTATATTGCATTATATAATAAGATCATCTGAATAAATTGTGTTTATTATATTAATGAGAATATGAAGAAGGAGGGAAACTTTGGCACCTTTAAAATTAAATTAACTTTGCAGTTCTTAATTTTAAATCAAATATTCAGAAGACAAATGGTATATGCCCATCCAAAGTTTGAGAATCTTAAGACATATAGAAGATATATATATATCACATGTATATATCACAAGTATATATATATATATATAATGAAAGATCAGCCGAAAAAACAAATTTTGATATGTAAAAGGTTGTCGAAGTTCTCAAGATGTCCCCATTTTCCTTTATCAAATACTAATTATACTATATATATAAAATATATATATATAATATATATATTTTAGATCATTTTGGTTTTATTATAAATTATCATGAGTTGAACTTAAACATTATCGAATGATGAACTTAAATTTTTTTCAAGCAACCAAAATTAGTAAATGAAATAAATTGAAATATTTATGAAGTCAATTGTACAAGGATTAACTATCAGAATTTATTGGAAAAATATCAGAAACTTTTTCAAATTATTGGTATCAAAAGATAACTTATTTTGGTTAATTTTCCAAAAAAATTTTAAATACTTTTTGACCATAGAAAAAATAAATTAGTTATAAATAAATTAGTTATAAATTGATCAATTTAGTTAAACATTATTTACCTAACAGTATAAATATATTTTTTTAATAATTTAATGAATATTAAGTTTTCAATTTCATTACCAGATACATTGCCATGCATATCCATGGATACATGGCCAGCAATCGAAGCAGGTTGACTTAGGAGTGAGGTAGGAGTGAATTGAAAAAACCCAAGTTTATAACCATATATGTATGTAAATTCCTTGCTCAATGTCTCTGGCCATCAATTTTTGGTATAGATATCTGGCTATCAGGACGATATACAAACTACAATAATATTAAAGCGAAAGTGCGTAAACAATGCAAACAACATGCAGATTCAACTCTTGCAATTTCAATTTGACTCTCTTCATGTTGCTGCAATGGCCAATGCAATAGAAGTAGCAATAACACCAACAACAATAAATGCAGCAAGATGCAAACAAAAGAACAACAACAACAACAACAACAAAACAAGATGCACTAACAAGAACAACAACACAAACTAGTTAGTGCAAACTACATTGATGACGAATAACATGCTTCAATACCTTCCAAATTTAATCCTGCCAATGCTCCAGCCAACCGGTTTAGACCACTTCTCACCAACCATGCCTCATCATTTCAATGTCTATCTAAGAAACACACATACATATACACATGCGTTAGCCCATACACACACACACACACACAAACACATACAGAGACTTGAGTAAACATTGACCTGGCTAATGCACACTGGTTGCAAAACACCCAAAGCTATAAAATATTATCAAGGTAAACTTTATTCAGCAGATATTTTTTATTTTAGCAAATGTTAAACATTTTTTATGCTTTCATTATGTCATACCAAATTTTAGTGTTGGAAAACACCTATTTTTGTTATCGGTTTTAAATTTAGTTTAAATAAAGATTGCTTTATATATAGTAAATGTCTAAAAATATTAAATGTTTTCAATTGATTTTTTAAAAATTAAACTTTTATTTTGTTAATAAAAAAAACCTCCCGATTCAACAGTACAAACAATTTGAAGTTATCTGTTTAATTTTATAGAAACTTTTTCATAAAAGTATACATTTTACAATATTTAGCAAGCACTTGAACCACTTTAGTCTATGACGCACATATGCGTATGTGTGTGTGTGTGGTGTATTATGTCCATGTCTGTGTCTGTATGTCCGTGTGTATGTGTGGAGTTGGTAACCAAACCAACGTTGACCTCATCAAAAGGATGGCCAACGTCTTTTTGGTCTTTTTGTTTGCCCAGCTTTGTACGGCCTTTGACTTTGCCGAAGGGTCGGTGTAGAAGAGCCAGAAGAGCAGTGAAATTGTGCAAATGAACTTTAGGCCTTTGGTTGAGTTTTGTTTGCATTTTGGTTTTTCCCTTTACCAGCGATCTCTCTCGCTCTGCCACAGCATTCATCTTGTTCTCTTCTCGTCTCATGATGCGCCTAAAAACATGTTTTATTTTATTTTGAACAATATAATTTTGTGACTTTACAAACAAACACAGTGTTGAAAAACTAATGAAAATGGGCAGAAATTTGTATCCTACTACCCCTCACTAGTAGCAGCATCATTCCACCATCATTTCGACACATGTATCCTTATACCTTGTCGAACAACAATTGAAATCCTATTGAGTGTTCTGCCTTGTCCTGTCCAGTGCAGTCATCTCTACGATTTTTGTTCAGTATTGTTCTTATCGTTTTTACTCTTTTCTTTTTGGGGGGTAAAATTATAGAGGGGGAAGAGTGGGTGTGAGTGGTATAGAAGTATCTTGTTGACATGTGGTATTGGTTTACAAAATTGGTTAAATTCTGTTGGCACAATTGTATAAATTGACTTTTGTAAGATGTTCAATAATAATGTGGGGAGAAGTCTAGAAAAGGATTTATATACAAATACTTAAATCGAAATACATTTAACTTAAAGTTACTGTTGAGTCGAATATAGTTCTAAGTAAAAAAGGAAAAAAAAGGTTTAATAAAGTTTAAGTTTTAATAGTATACAATTTTCTTAAGAGTTATCGTTATTTTTACCATATTAATCTTTCTGTCTTTATCCAAGCGATTTGTCTTTGAATCACCTGTTTGATATAAGACTTAGATAACTTTCTATTACAGCTTAACTTACTTTTTTTTCTTAAATGAAAAATTTTCATAGCATACTGCAAGGGGTAATTTATTTAAAAAAACAGAAATATTTAACTTTTAAGAACATTTATTTTTGTTAGAATTTTCATAGAATATGACCGAATATTTTCTATATAACAATTCACAATGCACTTGATTAACGATCGACCAAATTTCGTCTCTTTAATACTTCGATATGGTATGACGTTTGATAGATCCCTGCCAGAGCTGGGGATTTATATACAACTGTGAGATGGTGCCACGCAAGGAATCTAGGCCTTGATTCATTGGTACTGGCTTTGGTTTATTGCCCACCTTGCTTATCCATTTTTCCCAAGCCTCTTCGGCAAGTTCTTTGCGCTGTTTTTCTTCCAAGGCCTTCTTCATTTCGGCCCTCTGTTTAGCCTCCCGTTGACGTTGCTTTTGCTCTTGTTTTTTAAGCCACCAACTTTGAACAACTTCTCGTATCTTTTCGGATGACACATTACGATTTAATTTTCCTGCATCAGATTTAATGGAACAAGCTGCTTGATATCGGGCAAATTGAAGATGATTCTCCATACGATGATTGGATGCTTCAACGGACTTAGCTCTCAACCATTTGTCGTAACATAGTTGCGCCTGGCGTTTGCGTTCCTCAATTTTGTTCTGCAGCTCATCACGTTCAGCTTTTTTGCGTAGCTGCTTCCTTTGTCTTTGCTGCTCCTTGGCGGAATACCAATTTTCATATGCCGCGTCTGGTTCACGACCAACCTTAATGGCTGCCATGTAACGCAAAGCGCTTGAAGAGCTGGCCTTTGAACCGAGGGAAAGGGATGGTACGGACCAACTGTGTAGGGAACCAGCTGACATCGATCGAGTTCCATTGATTTGCGGTGGTGAATATGAACATGAATCGTCACCACTAGAACTTGGTGTGGCACATTGATTATCAGTTACTATATAAGTACGAGAGCTGCCACTGCCCTTTCTAATATCAATCTCTTGGTTGTCAGCCAAAACGTTTTTCGATGACAAGGATATAGGTGAGTCGAGGTCATCCATTGATGGCGATTGATTAATACGAGTAAGTCCGCAAAAAACTTCATCACGGAAGACAATCTCTCCCGATGAGCTAACGTGGCCACAAAATGCCATATCGATAATCCTTTTATCTTTCTTGGGTTGTGTAAACGGGACTGTGTTAAACGAGAGTAGAGAATATATTAGTGATAAATAATTTCATGTTTTTTTTTTTTACTTACCTGTTCGTTGTTGCTGACTAATTTAAACTTTCTAAATTGCAGAAAATTGACTTCAAGCTCAAAAGTAACTTTGTTAAGCAGCACACCTATTGAAAATTAAATAAAGTCAAATCATTTTTGGTATTAATATTGCGACTTGCGAAGTTTTTGAGCTGATGTCTGTCTGTTTCTTTGCTGTTTTTAACTAATAATTTTCAAGCTATTTTAACAAAACTTGGTAGATAAGCTTTTTATATATGTACGCGATTCAAGCCTAAGAATATGTCGGATCAGACAACTATATGGTTTAGTCACTATCGGTATCATCGGGAAAAAAAGTGTTTTTTTGATTTGCGTAAAAAGCATATGTGTAGCTATAGCCCATTTATATCCATTAGTTTAGAATTAATTCATCTTTTGTTGATTATAAAAAGGTTTTTACAATCTATTGTTTTTAAAACTGAACAAAAAGCGAGCTACACTATAACAATATAATAGTTACTAAGTTATTTTGTTTTAACGGTGCCATCTTCATTACAAATTCATTAGAAGATATAAAAATATTATCCTTACTTTACTAAACACTTTTAGAAGTTAAATAACAATCTAAGAGACTAAGTTATTCTTAATTATATATATTTTTATATATTTATATATTACTTTCGTGCCAATAGATATTAAACCACTTAATCAATGCGAATTCATAAAATATTTGTCATCACACTCTTGTGCACACAATTAAACCTGCATTTCGACAATCTCCCTTTTCTCATGTGCAGCAAGGAGCAATTTTAATTACACCAGTAGCTATACAACAACAACAATAAAGACAATATCAACAGCAAAAAAAAAAAAAAATTGGAAAAGAAAAAAATATAATAAAGAATACCTTGACGCTGATGTGTGTCCCCATGTAAACCTCAGTCGCCGACACATCAGCAAATGGTGGCGGCTCATTGACATTTCCGTTGATTACTTTATGGCCACACACACACACTTTCATTTATATGCACACACACACACACTATTACAGTATCATATAGGCATAACGCTCGAACGCCTGTCGCGACATGACATGACATTTCAACAACCCATTCCCCGCCATGTTTTTTCCCCTTGGGCTTATAAAATGACCAGCTAGCCAGTCGGTCTCCTCTATATACATGAGTACATATATATTTTTTGCAGGGTATAATTACTTTTTAATGCTGCTAGGCTTTATAACTCATACAACTCTTTATATACAAAAGCCTATACTATATTCTTATAGTAGTTGGTAGAATTGTCGTAAATACTCGCACTTTTATAATTTAAAATTTTATATACTCCTGAAATATAATTCAATGTTTTCAAGTTTAAATTTTGTACTTAATAAATGTCCAAATAACACTAAATATAATTTGAGATCTTGGCCCAAAAGCTAAAGTCTTACTTATACTCTGATTTATCCGTTTGGTAATTGCTTGAGAAACATGAGAAAAATATTATTTTTAAATATTTTTAGCCAAGTGCATAATTATGGCGCATTTTAAGTAATTTTGTATTATTTTTAATGGATTATGAATTAAAAAATAGATATAAACTAAAATTACATACTAAAATTATAAAGGAGCTGATCAATGGTTCCAAATGGATTATTAAATAATAGAAGTAACAACTAAGCAAAGTCACTTTAAATACCTTTTTTTGCCAATGATGACATCATTTTTCCATTTCCTTTGAGTAAAATTCTTTAGTCTCTCCTTTTTTTTGTTTCTTTACTGATTAAATAATGGGTAACAAACCAAAAAGGGTTAAGATACCCCTGATCAAGGACACCAGTTCCCATTTAATCAGGGTATTTTTTAAGAATCAGAAACAAGACAAAATGCAAACGGGTTAAAATATTCCATGATAAAGAAAAATTATGCGAATTTGAATATTATTGTATACATTATTTATAAAATTTTTCATATTCAGTTTGTTTATTTAGAAAAAGTACCAACGAATTAAAAAAGGATACGAAACTAAACTCTGTCGGCCATGTTTAAAAGAATATAAAATTTAAAGCCTGAATTTGGAAAACAATTTCATATAACAGGGGAACAAGTTTACCCAGTTTTATGAACACCTTTGTACAAGTTGAAAAAAAGAAGTGAATGCATTCATATTCGAAATCTTCAGCATTTATAACAACATTGATGTAGGTATAAGCATTTGTTGAAATATTAATAGTTTAAACGTTTTTCAAATTTTCATTTTTCTTATGCAATTTTTGTATTTAAGAGAGAAAAATGTGCGAAATATCTGCTGCAAATGAAACTTTAACCTTTAGTACTTACAGTAATAATTTTAGAACCTTAAAAGGAATAAACTGAGTTCTTTAAGGACGAATGTTGTAAACTATCCTTTTTTATATTTAACCTAAAAAAGCAGGAAAATAAATATTCCTAAGATAAAATAATTAAATGATTATATGAGTAAATTAATCACACTTAAATCAGGCCTAAGAGATGCTTATTAGAAATAGCAAACAAATGAATCAAATTTGGAATTAGTTAATGTAACGAAGTTCTGTCTACATTGATATTTTGTATTGAAAAATAATTAGATATATAAATACCTTGAAAGTTTAAGCTTCTTTTAAGAACTTTAACAAACTTAAATCGGTTCGGTTAGTGTAACAATAGATTCTCATAAGACCAACAAGGTAAATTTCATCGTCTTCACTATTATTCCTGAACTGACAGTAGTATAATTTTAAGCGCACATAACAGACACACACACATACATACATGCACATGCACACAAAGGTGCATACACAAAGGTAGACACAAAAACACATACTCACACACACATGGAAACGCCGAAAATCTCCAAATTTAATGACAGACTAATTATGCGTGCAAATGGTTTATAAATATTTTATAATGTCAGCGTTGACCGTGACTGGTGGGTAGTGGAGTCCCAGTGGGTAAGCGAGAGTTGTGGCCACAAATACTCCATCTATCTCCAAGACCATCCCCCTTTCATTTCGTTTCACCCTCACTTACTATATGCTTTTCAGCTTTTCGACTGTTTGAGTTTATATATATGTTATATATGTGAGTATGTGTGTCTGTGTGTGTGTGTGTGTGTGTGTGTGTTTGTATCTGTGTGCTTGTGTTTTGCGCATCGCTGATTGCATTGCGGTTTTACGACTTCATTATTGTTAATTATACGCCGTGTTGCCTGTCCCCAGTATGACCTCAACTGCATTCACTCTCTCCTTTATTTTTGCATGCAACTGTCAAAAATGTTATTGCACATGCGAAAACAAAACACAAAAAAAAAAGGAAGAAATATTACTAATTCAATGTGCATACCAAGGACATAATGTCAGGCATTCAAGAATTAATAATATATATATATATATACAGATATACCAGTTATATAGTACGTAAATAAACCTTCACTTCTTTTGAATACTCACTCGTTTAAGTTGATTTCAATTGCACATAATATGGATGGAAGGATGGAAAAACCTTTTCCAAAAATCGAAAAAAAATGAATGTTGAAGATAATTTTGAATTGTTTTTTTTTTAATATTTTTTTTTTTACAAAATTTTTGTTTGCTTGTATTTTATCACAGTCTAGTTTCCATTTGATATTAAAATCAAAGTATATTCTGTTGATATTTTTTACATTTCGCATCATTCAATTAGTTCAATGCTATTTTAGTTAATTAATTAAATAAAGTATATTTCAGTATATCATTTCTCTAAAGAGAAATATAACAAAAATTCAATTAAATTTATTTTTGCACATTTCGAATGCAGTGCTATTTAATATGCTATTCAATTTATAGTAAGTTAAGTTAACTTAAGGTCGACTTTGAGTTACTTAGTAAATTAAAAAACTTAAAGAAGTTTCTGCCATTAATTTTTTGTACATTCGAAATGTTAAGAATAGGACCTTAACCTGCAGTATCCGGAAGATAAAGATTAAAATAAACTATAATATAAGTAACCCCTTGATTATTACAGTCACTTGATAGTCTCCAAGAGCTGACTTATCATATATTAACTTACTATCCTGGTTTTCTAATTAATTTTTGGTTACTATGAATACAAACAAAGGGACATTTGTCTAATATAAACAAACAAAACACAAAATAAAAACAAATCTTATGATTTGTCTGCTAACTCGGATGCCGTTTGCCATGTAACTAAATATGCCTTTTTAAAATGGATTACAGGGAATGTAGAAAACCTGTTGATTGATATAAATTGAAATTTAATCAATGCACCAAATTGGCTGAATACCAATCAAAATAATTTTTTTTTACAAAAATTCCAAAAGGTTGTCAAAGTTAACCCACAATTCAGAGACAACATCAAGCCCCCGCTCACTCTAGTAGCCATGTCTGGAATTTCATACCAATCTTCAATGTCATTAGCTCAAAACGTTAATGCATAAATGCTAACAAATTTGATAGCAGGCCTGGCGTAGTTAACTTAACATACTTGTAGAATACATTGCCTACCCCGACCCCTTGTCTGGGACAATTCCCTTTACACATTTCACATGCATAACAAGAAGTTAGACAATGGGGCGTGCCCATACACTTTAGTCCTTTGAATTTGATTTGGAATTTGTAAATATGGTCACGTATGTTATTATAACAAATATCTTTCATGGTTATGTTTATATGCTCCATGCTCTCGCACATTTGTTGTGAATTCAGCCTTCTTACAACAAATTGACTTTTGTTTTACGCATTTGAAATTGTCGCCCTTAGACGAACATATACACACACATACATACATACAACAACACATCTATGTATTCTATGACTATTGTAAAATTTGAATTTATATTGAATTTATGTCGTGCTTGGAGATTTTAATTAAATCATTTTACGCAATTTGCTTTGGTTAAAGGCTAATCATAAAGGAGAAAGCTTATTTGCCATTTGGTTTATGGTATTAAAGTCATTTTTGTTATTATATTCTTAGATAAAGGTATTAGAAAATAAGAGAAAATTCGAAAAGAAAGTGTTTACCATTGAATCTATATATATATTTATTTATATTTATTCTTTACACCTAAGTTGGCCTATATACATATATCGAATTGAGTTAATATGGTTTGAGTTTGCTTAGATAAAATTTGAAATTTGCATTTCTTCAGAAATTTATCACATTAAATCATTCTTATATATTATTAATCTTATAGAAAAGCATCATTGTTGCAGCCAGTGTTCTATAACAGGAGAACTGCTTAACAGACTGCCAACAGAGGATTAGCAGTCGATCGGCAACTGCTTGCAGACATGAGCTTAACATGCTTTCGAGTATGTAAATAACAGAATGTTATCTAGCAGCTTTAATATAAGTTCTTTTCAATGAAAAAGTTTTTTTTCATAAACCTTTCTTTGTTTTTGCCAGCGCGATGTCGGTTCTATAAAAGGAATATGCTTGAATGAGACAATAATACATAAATTAAAATCTACATAAATTATTATTACAGATCAATTTTAATATTAATATAAGGTATAGTATATAATGAAACTGTTGCTTTTAAAATTAATTCCGAGACAGCTTTCGGTTTAAAAATAATAGTAAAAATCATTAAGACCTATAGTCAAACTAAAGTTTATTAACTTTACTTTTTACTACAAAATATTCCTATTTAAGTAAAACATAATTGCAGCTATATTTAAAACAATCGACTGAACAACACTTCCTAACTAACTCCAACTGTATAACTATATTTCTTCTTCTTGTTTTTTATTATACCATCATTTCCCTGCCCTCAATTGCACTTAAACATGGCATACAATCTATTCCAGGGCACTTCACACTATCTTCTCTATTGCACTAACTAAGCCTTGTTCAAGAAACTTTTACAGCAAGAAAAAAAAGAAAAAGGGAAAACAAAAACTTAATTAAGCATAATAGAGCTCTCATTTCTCTCACGGCATTTCATTTCTAGGTTCGTTTCCTTTTTTTTTATTTTAGTCCCTTCTTCTTCAGTGCCTAAGTAGCTGTTGGTAATTTGTGCTTAGCCACACTTACAGACCAGCGCCCCAAAGATGGAAGTACAGAGAGAGAGAGAGAGAGAGACAGACAGAGGAAAAGAAAGAAAGAGAGGGAGAGAGAGAGAGAGCGTAAACGGGAGTCCGTTGCACATTTTAATTGCATTTCCGCTGTTTTTGATGCCTTTTGAATTTATAATGCGACGAGTGAGACAGCGGGCGACTTATCTCCTAGGGGCCATGTCCTGAGAAAAATAATTCAATTAATTACAAAGCGGACAGGTGCAAGGCAGCAATGCTAAATATTAATCATACGCCGTGTGAACATCAACCGAAAAAAAGCCAAAAAGAAACCGAAACAAAAAATATATAAAATGAAATAGAAGGCCCCTTGCTGATACGCATTTCTATCTAATAAACATGTTTATTTCATTAGCCATGCACATGCGGACATTTCTTTATTTCGACTATGGTTTTTTTTCCGCTTACTTTTTTTTTTTTTGGTCACTCCCCCAGGACATCATTTGCCAGGCCACGATTTCGACATGAAAAATGCGTTCGCGAAAATATCGTACCACACTCGCTCTTTATGATTGGGATTTGTTGGCACTAATGTGCCGTTTCTGCGTGTTGTATTTTGTGTTTTTTTTCTCTTTTTCTTGCCATCTGCCTAGTAACATGATTTTATTTTTTCTTTTTTTTTTGAGTTGTTTTGCTTCCGACATGATGCTGTCGACATCATTACAAATAAATTGAGCGTGAAAGATACATTTCACCTACATCCATTGACATGACTCAATGGCAGATAGGCAGCTCCTTTATCATCCTCCATCACTCATTCTTGAGAGGTTTTTAGAGGGCAACATACATATATATATCTATACATATGTATATAAACACGTGTAAGTAAGTAAGTAAGTTGGAAAGGCAGCGATGTTTTATTTGACTTTTCATTTTTAGTGTTGACTTACAAGTTAGTTTACCTTTCTCGGAAAATGCTGAAAATTTGTAGTAGAGATGCATGATAAGTAGCTTAAAATTAAATTTTTATTTAAAGTTTATATCTGCATATATTTATTTTGATCATCTATCTACAAAAATGCAAATTAACTTCATTTCATGTATTAACTTTCATAGGTTGGACCACATAAAATATTTTAAATATCCTTGATATATCATAAGGTGGAAATAGTTTGACCCATATTAATAGTTTAGTTTCTATATGCTGCAGCTATAAAAAGAGTAATCTTTATAGCATAAGTTGTAAAGCTAAACCCCTATATATAAGGGGTTACCAGGTACTTATAGGCCCCCAAAATGGAAGAAGAATTATCCTTCTAGATACTAAGACTTTGGAGATAAAACATTGTCGATGGTTATGCGTAATTTGTGCTTTTTATTTGTTTTATTTATATTTAAGTTAGATATTAAAACATTTAAAAATTATAATATTAAAGAACTTTGTTTGGCTAGACACTGAGATCATTTATAACTATATTATTTCGATTGACTTTAGAATGCCTTCGGTTTATGAAGATTGTCAGAGTTGAGTTTCCAGTAGTTTGGATATTAAGGTACTCTGGATACCAGTAATCATTTGTGGTATCTATATTTGTATTATATTATATATTACATGATGGTTTTAAATACTTGTCCTGCCCTGTTTTATCTTTAAAATATTTATTTTAGCCCCCATCCATGAGCAGACATGTGCTGAAATAATTGACTTAAAATAATGCAGACTAGGTAAGAAGTGTAGCAAAACCTTTTCAAAGTTGGACAACAGGTGAGCTGGTGTGATATTATACCAATGAAAGTAATCGAAATATTGTGTTTGATCTTAACACTTGTTGTAGTTTATATAATATTTACATTTGTCCCTTTCTCGAATCAGAATTTAGTAAGGTTTAATTATAATTTAATAAGCATAATATTAATAACACGTTTTAATATTTTTTCTATATTTTTCTCTAAGCCTAATTGTACTAAATTAAGTGCTTTAAGTACATTTAATGAGATAATATTAATAAGGCAGTGGCAACCCTCTTAACTCAATTTAATACCAACAAATTGCCTTTGGTATATAAAATTAATCCATTAGAAAAATAAAATGCCAAATCCCAAACGTTTTCATGACGTATGCATCTAACTATTCAGTAACTGAAATGCTAATGAGGTTAATGTTTGCATTGAAACCTAAAATGGCGGCCAAAAGGTATCCTACATCATAAGCGCATCCGTGAGAGATGCTAAAAGGAAGCAGTAAAAAACGAAATTGGCCTGGCAAACAAACAGACACACTGGACAACTGACAGCCAGAGACAGAACAGGACAGACCTGAGAAGACCAACTAATCAAGGTAATGAAATCAGTTTTATTTCAGCTTATGCTCGTACTTGTTTATTTTTTTTTTTTCTTTCCAGTCTTGCCACGAATGCTGCAACTTCTGGCATAGCTGTTCAGGAAGCCGGAATGAGGGTTTGCAAATAGAAGGCCAGTTCAAAGTGTTTGCTAAGCATTTGGTGGAAGGGTAACCTGAGTCTCACTTTTTTGAACTTGTACAGTTGTCGGAGGTTTGGTTACCTTTTTTTTCTTTTGGCTTATGTGGCAAGAACTTACCACGCTGACTGTCTGGCGTTATATATATATATATACAGAAGTTCCAGAGGTGGATTTTTACTTTTATTTTATAAATTTCCAAAATTAAAAATATTAAAAATGCCTCAACCGTAAAATGTATACAATAAAATGGATTAATAACGAGTTAAGCAGATTAAAGGTGGAATATATATGTTATGTATATGAGTTCCTGAAATCTCTATTCTCTGATTCATTGTATGTGAAGATAGGTGTTTGGTATAAAAAAACAATTTTATGGAAATTAAACTCAAGATTAGGGTAATTTTCCTACCTAAATACGCTTTTTATTATATTAATTAATGATATTAAGTAACCTAACATAATAAGTTACTTAATATTATTGTTTAATATTATTACTTTACAATATTAGAGTAATTTGCTTACACGAATATTCTTATTTATGGTGATTCATTGATAATACGACATAGTTGCGTTTATATGTAGCTTTAACATAGTGTGGATAACTTTTAATGGTTCAACAAAGTTGAAACCACTAAAACTTTAAAACGCCACAGAGTTATTCAGGTGATAACTAAACTAACATCAACTAGACACAAAAACAGACAAAGTTTGGCCAGCCAACTAGCTAGTTAAATAAACTTATGTTGGCTGCATGTTGTCACATTTCCGTTTACGTGAAAATATTAATTACCAAAAATTCATTCGTCCATGTATATGTGTGTGTGTGTGAGAGAGATTGTGTCAATGGGTATGTGTGTGTGTGTTTGGATGGAAGAAATCTTTTCAGCAATTCAATTAGTGGGCGCTTGCATTTATCTTATTTAAATGCAGCATACTTTCAGGCTGGAGGGTGTGACTACGTTGTCGGTATGGCAACGACAAGAACCAAAGACAAGGACTTGAAACGAACTTGTGACTTATGCACTGACGCAACCAATTATGGCTTAAGGGCCAAACTGTAACTGCCAATCCCTTGCATCGTCCTCCCTTTTTCATAACCCTGTGCATGTGCTCTACTGTCTTTGTGTGTATGTGTGTGTGTGTGTCTACTCTGTGTCTGCAATCTAAACCGATTCAAAACTATGTCAAATGAAATTTATGCTTCACCTGCTCTCTTACACCTAAGTCGAGGCAACCCACAAAATATAACAAAAAAACAAAAAAAAAAAAACAGAGTACGGCAATGAAAATTAAAATTGTTGGAGCTTCCATTGATAAGGCGTCAACAGCGTCGCGGTGTCGGCAATATTTCATCAGCAATTGTTGAAAAGTTTCTTAATTAAATATGACAAGTTACCTGCCAGTGGCTTGGACTAATTGAAGTTAAAAGTTATGCTCTGCTTTTGACAGGGATATTGAGATAAATATCTACGCTCCTACTAACAGCTTAAAATTTTAAGAACACAAAGTTCCTTTGAATATAGGTATATGGCTCATGAAATTGTTTATCTCAATTACAAGAAATTTGTAACAAAATAATAAAGCAAAACTATATAAGATGAAATGATTTCTAATTATACAAATTTTGTTTTTAATGTTTTTTTTTCTGAAATTTTTTATCCTTCTTAAACCTATTAAAATTGTATTTTTCAAATTAAGACAAAAACAGGAAAAGGCTATTGGAGTTGCCTTTGCATTTATTCCTATACAAGACATAATAGACAATCTTTATAAAAAGAGCGTAAATTTTTGTAAAAGTTTCTAGCTTTTATTTTAAATAAATATTGAAATAAGAGTTTTTTAAAGTCACTAATATATAACTAAAAAATTTAGTTACTTTATTTTTATTTGTATATTTATCAAAGAATGAGTCTCAGAGTCTTTTGTTATAATATATTACAATGAATGAACTAAATATTTGATAAATTAGGTTTTTATGGATGTTTGTAGGGGGGCGAAGGGCTTCTGTAGGTAGACCACCTTTCAATAGATTCCAATAAAAATTACCACGACGCGTGAACTTCGTTTTATTAACACAAGCTTTATTATATATTAAGATACACTAGATAGGTTGGCCACTTGGCGTTACAAAGAGATTTAAGTGAAAGTTTTAAGTGTTTGAAAAGTGTGTACGGGTGTACGAGTAGTCGGGATGAAAATCAAAAGCGAACTAACCCCTCCTATGGAGCTTTTTCCCCTTGTCGTCTGATCCTCAGTGTGGCCGTCCTCCTCTGAATTCGCCCCTCTGTTTCAACCACGCTCCTCTTGCGCTGTTCACCCTTTTCTGGCGTGAACAATGGACTAAATTTAATTTGAAGTTTTTTGTAATCTTAGCTCTCAATCACACTTAGTTACATAAATTTTTAAATTTTTAAAATAATATATATCTCAGTTTAAAAAAATTATTTTTTTTAGATATTTTCAAGACACATTGCTTTCAGTAAAAGGAGGAAAGAAAGAAAATATAAATATATAATACAAAATATAAATGTCTCCAAATATATTTCATTTGAATATTTTTGCGGTTTCCCAAATGTTTCTATTTTAAGACTGTTAAATTTCTAACATCTAATTTGAGAAACTTTTTGTTTGTATTTGTATTGATCTCTTATCGTAGATTTTGTTTTTAAACTTTTTGCAAGTTAACTTGCCAAGTAACTTTTGAATATTTGATGCTTACAAGATATCTTATATACATTTGTAAAACATTTTGAAACAAGTTTCAAATAAAACTTCAGTCTATTTAAAAGCCTAATTTATAGCTTCATTTCACAAATTAAAGTACAGCTAATTCAAGAAACGTTCATTCAACTGTCGAAACTTTGTCCTTTGGCTCATACATAAGTCAATTAGGTAAATTGATTTACTTACTTAGCCTTCCCCTTCGAGTGTCGAAGGTTGTCGCGTTATATTTTTTTTTCTTTTGCTTGGTTACTTTACTGATTTGTTTGTGGTTTTCTAAGAGAGAAACAGAGAGAGAGACTGAAGTTGATGTCTTGTCTGAGTTATTCTGGTCTGGTCTGGTCTTCGGGTGCGTGAGGTGTCAAATGATTTGAATGAATTAACCACTGAGATGGTTCCAAGAAGTTAAGGCAAATTGTGAATGCATTTAATTCGCCTTTCGTAATCTCATTGTAATTTTAATATAATAATTACTCAGTAGGTCTTTCATTTTCCATTGAAAACTGTCAGATTAAACACGTACTTACATTACATTAACATTTGTCTAAGAAAAAAAAAAAGGTATATATTTTTTTTTTTCATTACCATTTCATCACGCAGCGGGCAATCACTTCGTGAAGGTGACTTTTGCCGAAGAAGAAGAACCGTTTCAGGAACATTTTTAGGACTGATGGTAAGTTTTTGCACTCTGAAATCACGCCATCAATATAAATAATTAAAACAGTTTAAATTAATCAGCTCAATTTAACGCTTCATTGAATAAATAAACAATTCCCCTATACCACTTGCCAATTCCCTTCCATCCGCATATGAGTTAATTAAATTTTGTGGGTATCGAAAGTGAAATGTAATACAACACGAAATTGTTTTCAAATGTAAATAACACGCTAGATACGTTGGTATTCTCATTTAACTTCTTTCATTTTTTTTTTTAATTTTTGCTTTGTTAAATATTTAAACAAAAAATTATTGAATTGGTCACACATGGCGTATGAAATATGTGCCACATTGGCCACAGGTAAAATTGTCACGTTTTTAATTAAACATCGTGTTGTTGTTGTTGCTGTTGCTGCTGACCCACAAGCACATCAGAATCAATGGGCATTGATGGCAACAACAACAACAACAAAAAAACAATAAAATTATAATTAAACAAAACGAGCCAAAAAAAACAAAAAGAATGAAAAGTTATTTGAGTGCGTGCTGAAAATTTGTAATTGGCACAAATAGAGAGAGAGAGAGAGAGAGCAACCTGTTGGGTTATTTCTTACTTTCAGTTTTCATATTTATCATTGATTATAATTTTTTCTTGTTATTTTTTAATTCGAATGAAAATTTAATTGATTGTTTATGATTTTATCACCACAGGCTATGCAACAGTTATGCAAATATTGACAAAAAGCTTAGCACAGAGACATATATAATTTTTAATTAATATTTCAAAAATGTCATCAAAAATTGACATAAAATAATACAACTATTTTTTTTTATCTTTAAGAAGTTAATTTTTGGTTTAATGAAAATATAAAATTTTTCAATAAATTGAACTTGCTTTTAGAGCTACATGTCCTTTCTCTCTTCCTTGCTTCAACTACAACTTCTTGTAGCCTTTAAATAATTGATTTCTTTTATGTTCTACATTTTTGTTTGTCTGTCTGTTAAAACATTTAAAAACTTACTTTTAAACAACACTTTGAGCGACTCAAAGAGTAAATTGTATCTATATATGTATGTAGTATCAATGACATCTGGAACTGTTCACAGACATCGTAGTTAAATTTAAATTAATTGTTGTTTCTTATTTTCAATTAGTTTCTGGATATTAAAGGTCCTTAGAAAAGGTTATATAGAGCTTAATCAGTTTATTTTTTTTATTGAAAACTTAAAAAAAAACTTTAAAAATTTAATAAAATTTAAAAGTATATAGTAAAAAGGTTTAAACACTTCACAATATTCTTACTTAATTAACTATTCAAATTACCTTTCCCTAAGGTATTCCAACTGCATTTAATTTACCAATTTTTATGTAATTATACCAGTTTTTTTCAATTTAAAAGCTAACCACTATTTTTTTACTTTTTTTTTTATCATTTAGTTGACCCAATTTCCAAAATAAGGAAAATGAAAAGTAGAAAGACATATAACATTTTAACTGACGTCCAGAAATAGCTCACACACGCAATAACCCACACCCAGAGTCACGCCCCCCTTTTTTTTTTTTTGACAAGTCATTTGGCAGCTCGTAGAAAAGGCCACCAACATTAATTGTTTTTGTTTTAATTTAAAGGCTACCTACCGTCAGGGATCAAGATGTTGGCAGACGATACAACAATTAAGGAACATAAAAAATCATTTCATTATGTCTATCAAATGTTGTGTGTATGTGTGTGTGTGTCTGTGAGCCTGGGAAGCGATAAGTTTTTTTTATTACACCTGAACTCGTGTGGTTCTCATTAAAAATGAAAAGGGACCGCTCATTACACAGACACACACACATCTACAATATATATATACATATACACACAAGAAACGAGAAGAACAAACGATTTTTGAGTCGACAACTTTCCGCTTAAACACCCAAACACATCTACGAAAAAGATTGTCCTGAACTTTACTTCCCTAGTATGTGTGTGTGTGTGTGTGTTGTTCTTGTATAGTTTTAATTACCTTTTATGCTGTTGTTGTCGTCGTCCTTGTTGCCGATTGTGTGTGAGTGTGTCTGTGTGGGTGCTGCTCACTCGTTGCTGCACTGTGAACCATTCGCCGTTCGACTCGTTGTTTAAGTAATTGTTTGTCATTAGTTAAAATGTTTTCATTTTTGCTTTGGGTTCATGTGTGTGTGCGTGTGTATGTGCTCTCCCGTGAGTTTGTGTTGATGACAAAGTAACTGCTAGGCGTTCATACACTGCGAGATAGAAATCTCGAATAATTGAAAAATGATTGGCTGACAACTATTTTGAAAATAAGCGTTAATTTTACTAGACAAATTGTTCTTGGATTAGAATCAATAAAATATTAATAAAAACGATTTTACGGGAAAATTTCATGAAATAGTTATTAATTTATATAATTGTTTATAGTTGTAGTGAAAGTATTTTTTATTATACTAAATACTAAATTTTTAGTTTGTCTTGGAATCTTGGGAGTCGTAGCTTACTTGTAAGAAATTTAATAAATAATCTTATCATTATAAATATGTTTTAGTATATAGTTTTTTAAGAAATACAAGATCATTGATTCCACCATGTAAAATAATATTTTATTTTAATATGTTTTTACCTTGCCTTCACTTTTTAAATAATTCCAAATTTTTAATTTTTAAACTATTCTAAATAGATCAGTTTAGCTTCTTGACTTGTCTGACCATTCCAAAATGAAATGAATCCATGAACTTCTACCTCGATGAATAAATATTTTATATCTATATCTCTATCATATAAAAATTACGCCTTCAGCTTGGTGTAAGCAGAATCTTTAATTTATATTTGACTGAAAGTCTATTATTATTATTACTATGTTAAACAATTTTATCAGTGTTAATAGAAGAAGAGTTAGTAAAAGTCAAAGATCTTCTTAAAGATATGGTCACACCTAAAGTAGATTTATAAGTAAGTGGATTCATATAGACGCTGCAGCTGGAGATATGAAATTAGATATTTTAAGCTTACTATCCGAAAAAAGTCCAAAAAGAAAGTCTATCGAAGAAAAAATATTTGCGATGACGGCGAAATATTTGGATAAAATATTGGGAACAAATTGCCAAAAGCCTCTTCAATGTGAATAAAGGGACCGTATATTGGGGAAATCATGAAAAAATATACAAAAATATCATAATTGAGGATACCAAAAGAAAACATATAAATATTTAACTTTAATACCGTCAATATCAGGTCATGAATTGAACTCCAATATATTTTGATCTAGTACGCTTTGCTCCAAAATGCTATAACTTAAAATCAAGTTACACGTCCCTTTTACGAAAAAACAATAGTCCATACTTAAAACGACAATAGAAACAAAACTAAAGATTTCTCATTTACACAATTTCGAACTCTTCCCCAGAAATAGCTAAGAAAATGGCATTTGTAGCGCGTCTTTCAACCGATGGCAATGTAGTCGAGCGTCACCAGTTATCCGGACGTGGTTCGAATCCCATGGCTATGCCCATGACAGATATAAGCGATGATGATGATACAGATACCATGATGGGTTACACTAATCGAACTATTAAATCACCACCAACTGTGCGCTATGTAGGAGAAGACCAAAAAAACGATATCGATGATGAAGAAGAGCTGGAGGAGTTTGATGAAGATGAGGATCCAGACACCGATGTTGAGACAAGTTACACCTTTCAACCCAACAAGATGGGCAGTGTCAGTAGTTTGGATACAAATGTCGATACCATAATGAATTTTTGCAATGAGCTGGATGAATGCGAAAGGGAAGATCAGGAGAGAGAAAAACGACAAAGTGTCTTAGATAAGAAAGAACAGGAGTTCAACGTTGACACTGGCACTGACACTGAAACTGATAATGATGATGAGCTGGACATGCAAACTTATAAAAGACTCCCTATCGAAGAGAATTCAATTCCAACCGATACGGAAACTGAGACCATATGGGATGACAATCAAGATGCGCAAAGTTTAGGTTCAGTTGAAAGTATTCCCGAGACTTCGGTACCCGACATTAATATTGATGCCCAAAGTACCAAGACTTTTTTTGTGGGAAAATCGAATAGGCAGAGTTCTCCTTTAATGACAAATCGCACATATGATATGAGTATGGGATCTACAGGAACTACAAATCCCTCTTCGGCATCAGTATGCAGTTGGTCGGAGATGTATGGTGGTAACCTTAAACAATCTGAGAGTCGCAGCAATATTGTTCCATCACTTAATCTTGGCAGTTGTACTTCCGATACCTCCACATTCTACAAACCCCTCGATAAGGATAAGGAGCGTCATAAACAAGAGGTCTATGAGGGTTGGGTTGCTCGCAAAGAACGTCAAAAGCAAGAGAAGATACAGGCGGCTAAAATGGAACGAGAGAAACGTGAATCGGAAGCGGCACAACGACAACGTCTATCCCAAGAGCGCTTCGAGCAATGGTGCAAACGCAAGGAGGAGCAAAAGAAGAAGTCTCCGGGATCTGTTAATGGTAAGAATTTTGAATGGCTAAGTATATAAAACAATTCAGTTCTTATTCTTCAAACAATCAATTGTTTATCAATCTAATTAATAACATTTTTTCCCTCCTAGCTAAAGGCAGCATCTCCTCCCGTGCCGGGACTTCATCTTTTGCTAGTACAACATGCAGCACGCAATCATTGAAATCCCTTAAACCACAAACCAAGGAAAGACCAGAGGCCACCAAGCAACGACTCAAGGAATGGGAACGTCTTAAGATTGAAAAACAGCAGCAGGAACGTCAACGTATACGTCAGCAAGAGGAACAAAAGCTAAAAACGGAACAAGAACGAAAGCAGAAAACTCAAGGAGCCTGGAACAATTGGATGAAAAAGAATAACAATCGACCGAAACCAGTGCCCCTTAATCAGGGTATCGATACATTACGGGGCACTGTATCAAATATCTATATCAATCCCATTCCCTGGGTTTCTAATATCGACACCAAAGATTCGCGTGGTCGTTAAATACGAGACCAAGTTACCCCTTCTCACACAAAAACCCTTTGATAGTTGTTCTCCATCAGAAGTTTTAAGTATACAGAAAGAGCAAGGAAGAAGAAAAAAACGGTTCAATAGGCGTTTTATACGAGCGTCAGGACCACAAAAAAATGTAGATCTATGCAGGATTATTTGTTTGTTGAGAATATTTTGAGCTACGACTCATTAATAAACAAAAATGCGTGAACATGAAACGGTTGACTATACCATCCTTTTTTTTCTTTCAGTGCATTTAGCATTCATATGCCCAACATTGGCAATTATAATTGTTTTAATTACAAAGCATGGACAGGAACTGGAAGTGGATATTTCCGGCTCACCAAACAAACCCCACTCCCCATCCACTTGGCATATTAATAAACGTCTAACCCAAGCCAATACGATAACCTTTAGCCTTGCTTTGTAATGACTTTTTGTCGCTCTTCGCCCCTTCATCTCACCTTCTCCCTTATCTTTGTTCATCGACTAACAGCGTTTTCAACTATCGTAGAACTAACTTGCTTGCACTTCCTTGTTTAACAGTTTGTTTCTATTTTGTTTAACATAGGTAAATAGGAGCGGAGTTGATAATAATAATAATTACGATCTGCTCTTTAAAAAAAATATTTTTTTACTTTTGACTTTTTAAATTTATAATTATTTCAAGAGAAAATTTAAAATCCAAGGAAAACTTACTGTAATGGATGGATACTTTTTAAGAGCCAAATTTCATCAATTTTCATTATATTGCAAAAATCTTAAAGAATATTCGCACAACATTCTTTGTGAGAGTCAGACATTGTGACTTAAAAACTACTTTTTTGATTTAATGAAATAGGAAAAACTATTTCTAAACTTTTATTCCTCTGGTAAAGCTTTTTTTATTAGTTCAATTTTTTAATTTTAACTATGTATGTTTTGTAAGGACTTAAGTGTGGGAATCTATCACAAATAGATGAGCCACCGGACAGATTTTGTTTTGTGATTTTCGGTTAAGTAACTGAGAAAATCTTGTTTTTCAAAATTTATCTACAAATAAACTTGCATGTATATAAAAAACGCAAAGGTACCGCAGTATAAAAAAAGTATCTAAATTCTGATCGTGTAAATTAATTTAGTTTTCAACTACACTTTGATGTAGCCTTACGTATTAATCCGCCCCTGTACGTATATATTGCCAAATTGCTCTTCACCCCTCATTTCTTCTCATATGTATATATATATATGGTTGTATATACATATGTGTGTCAATTTGTGTTTTTATTATTTATTTGCCGACTCCATGGGGAGTCTGAGGAGAGGGTGGAGGATTAATTAAGCCAGTTATTGCTGTCTCCTTTATACCAAACATTAGAGTTTTATTTATGCAATTAACCAAAGCTGCGTGTAATAAAGTCCCGTTAGGTAAAATCTTTGATTAATTGTAGTTTTGTTTACACGATGAGAGATAGAGGAAGCGAATAAGCGACCCACATGAGCCCCTGACAGCCTGATTATTACAAAAGGGGGAGGAGGAAGGAATTTTGTTTACTAACATATATCTGAGCTTATATATATATATATATGCGTGTGTGTGTGTATGTGAATGTGTATATGTAGGTGTGTGTGTATTATTTTTTTGATATCTCCTTTTTTTCAGGTGATTAGTGTCCTGGTTATTCTACTTCTTTTTGCTACATTTGTTGTTGTTGTTGTTGACTAAGCTGTGGCAATTTGTTTATAGGCTTGTTTTACTGTTAATCGGTTTTTGGGCCTCATCATTATCATTATCTTTTGGTTGTTTGAGCGTTCGCTAATGATTTTTTGTCTTTCTTGGTAAAAGGTTTTAGCTAAATGCTTCTTGAAATAAATTCTATAAATGAATTTCTTATAGAAAAGTTGTATTTAAATTAATCGTGTAAAGTTTATTTCTATTGTATATTTATATAAAATTATTACTATCTAAAATTTATGAGAGTGGATTTCCCAATCTTTAGAGATATTTATAAATCTAAGAGATAATCTTTAAACTATAGATTTTCTTGGATGTTTATATTAATAAAGGAATTCCATATTACTTATATGATTATTTATTAACAAATGTTTTTTTTTTTTGATTAAAAATATACATATATATATATATATACCTCCAGTAAGTACAGTCCCAATGTGTACAGAATATCACAAAAGATGGCGTCCAATTTACCACAACTTCTTCTACTTCTCTTTACATTTTCCCTGTTTGTTATTTTTGTAAACTGCTTTTCCTGGGGTTATAAACTTTAATGTGAAATCGTAAAATGTGAGCACGAAGCCTAAATGGTTTTTTTTGGCTTTGGACTTTCCTCATATGATGACGATGATGTTGATGATGATGGCATAATCACAGCAATGACAATGGCAAAATGTTAATGTGACTTTTGAGGCACTGTGATTTTATGGTTAGTCATAAATTAAATAACAATTTGACAAAACGACTCAGGAGAAATTCCATAGAACATTTAAAATAATTTTCAAGCATTTAAATAGCAATTAAGTACATACACTCACACCCAACTATATACGTACATTTGCCATTATGACTAATATGTATATTCGTAACAAATTTATGCAGATTAGCACAAAAATTTGCAGGAAGAACTGCAAACAGTTATAATAAATGATTTGTTTTTGGAAACCAAAAACAACAAAAAATAAAAATGAAATACCAAAAAAAAAAAAAAGAAAAGGAAGAAATAATGTGAAGAAAAATTAATAATAAATCTCAAAATGCTCATTAACTTAATTACTGTGTTTATTTTCATTGCCCTTCCGTTCGTTGTTGTTTTTGTTGTTGTTGTTGTTACTCTGATTGTGATTTCTCTGACTGAGTTTTTGGCAGTTTTCCTTCATTCCTTTCATTTGTTTTGTTGTGTTGAAATGTGCTTTCTTTGGGTGCGTCACGCAATTTTTATAGCTCCCCTTCCATCACTCCTAGCACCCCCCAACCATTCAAACATCATCCAACTTCCAACTCTCCCCCCCCATGGCATTCCATACAACACAAAAAAAAATGAAGAAAAATACAAAAAAAATAGCCCCAAAACATGAAAAAATTGCGCGTCTTTAACCTTAATGTGTATTTAAGTAATGTTAATTGTGTGTAGAGGCCGCCAGGTGGCGCCATTTGTGCCTGTTCTTTTTGTAATTATGTTAATATACTAGCCATGCATTTATACACTCAAATATATATACATACATATATATATATATATATATATACATTTGTATCTAAAGTTTTGTTATATAATTGTTGATTCGGTGTTAATTGAATTTCAAATGAATTTGCGACAAGGTAGCAATTAGATAAGGTGCCCACAGGCTACTCAGGAATTCCAAACAGCTGGACAAATACATTCGAATAAAATTTAGATAATGCAACAAAAAAAATAGAAGAATTTTGGTTTATTAAATTTACTTAAAACCTCAATGTATAATTATCATCTAAGTATTATTATACATTGTTTTTTGTGTTTAACAATTTAATTGGTTTTTTGCTTCGTACTTATCGAGGCAGCTTAAAAGTAGGCAATACAAATTTTTTTAAATTTTCATGTGAATATAATCACAATATTGAAAACTATTAAATTTAATCTATAAATTGATATTGTATTAGCAGAGTCCGTATTTTAATTATAAATTATATTGATTTTCATTAATTTTCCTGCCATGTTGTTAAATCTTTTGTTTCCAATATTGTTTTTAACATAAAACAAACCATTTTCAGCTGAGATATGAATTACAACAAAACGATTAATCGTTATGGTTGTTAAGTTTTATGTAATACTTACTGTAATAATCACCTTATTCTCGTTTAATTTATAAACTTTACCTGACAAAGGAATAATGTTTCCTTTGTTTTACTTTTATCTTTGACCAGGCAGCAACTTAATACCAAACACTGTGCAACAATTTTAAGTAATTAATTGATATCCAAACTATTTCACTCTCTTTATAGCTAAACATTAAAAATATGGTTTTGTTTACATTAAAAGGGAAATCATTGGAAAGGAAAATCATACAGTTGCATTATAATATTTAAAAGTATAGAAATTTGTGCACTTTGAAATATTGCAGGGACCTAAATTAAACCTACTTTATTTATTTAAGCATAAGTAAGAAAAATATGAAAAAAAAAGAGTTTAAAAGTTATAAGCTAAATATTAGCACCTTCAATCAGCAATTGAATTTTTACCCATCCACTTTTCAAATTTTACAATTTTTTGCATAAATTATAGAATATTACATCTTATAAAATGTAAAAAATAAATGTCATAAATAGAACATTTCTATACACTGATTTTTATTTTTGTGTTCTAGTGTAAATTTTCGACCTTTAAACAGCTTTTCGTAATATGTTTTTTTTTTTCTGTTTTATTGATTGCTTTTTGGTGAAAGGTTTCTTTTCTTACCTCTTGTTTTTTGCCAATCAATAACTGAATATTGAATACATTTTAATGTTGCAGCATTATTTTTAACATAATTAATATCTTCATCATATAAAAGAGTCAATTTTGGCATCGACAATGCACATTTACAACAATAATTAACCTTGAGTTTGTTCCATGCTGCCAAAAAAAAATGTGTATGTATTTCAGTTAAGAGATGAAAAGCGCACTGGTCTAAGTACTATGAACTCCAGTACATTGAAATTGGGGGTCAACAGAATGCCAAACATAATGTTAGAAAAAAAAAATGGCCAGCTCACGTAAACCGGGCTAAAAGTGGGTTTGTGGTTGCACCTGTTTTGGCATGTTTGAAAATTCCTGGAAACAAATGTAATAAAAACTACTCGTACCGGTAATACATTCACACACACATATACACACACACACTGAGGTAAAGTTGGTGAGAGCTTTTTATTAGCCGCTGCTTTTTGAAGAGTTCTATGAGTTCCATGTATTTTCTGGTTTTGGTTTTTTGCGTGCTGGCCCGCACTTAAAGTACCCTTAATGAAAGAATTCTGTTTTGATTCTTTCCCTTTTTATACCCTGTACCCATAGGGTAAAAGGGTATATTAAAGTCGCTAAAATGTATGTAACAGGCAGAAGGAAGCATTTCCGACCCCATAAAGTATATATATTCTTGATCAGCATCAATAGCCGAGTCGATTGAGACATGTCCGTCTGTCCGTCTGTCCGTCTGTCCGTCCGTCTGTCCGTCCGTCTGTCCGTCCGTCTGTCCGTCCGTCTGTCCGTCCGTCCGTCCGTATGAACACGTGGATCTCAGAGACTATAAGAGCTAGAGCAACCAAATTTGGTGTCAGCATTCGTGTAGTGTCTACGCAGATCAAGTTTGTTTCAAATTTTTGCCACGCCCACTTCCGCCCCCACAATTTAGGAAAAACGAATAACTAGAGTAAAATAAAAGGTAGCGTATTCTTATTTGGCACACCCAACAATAAGGCTAAAAGGTATCAGCTGACCTAATTTTGTTAAAATCGGACAAAAAATATCAAAGATATACCTATGTAAAATTTGCACTGAAATGCCATGTGCGACATTGCGTAGTAAGTGTGAGCGAGATAGCATGCGTTCGTTGCTGCCGCTTGTGAGGAGAATTTTAGTTTGAACTGATGGCAAATTTTAAGGAGTTTGATTTAATACAGTTACTCTACTTGGTACAGGGTATAGTCAAAGTCGGCAGGGACGACTTGCTTGCTTCATTTTTTTTAGTTTTGTTTTTTGTATTTCTTTTTATTTTTGTATTTTGCGTTTTGTTTTATTCGGAATTTGTAGCTGGTTTTAATTTGATTTTTTTAGTGTTCAGTTGGGTATTAGATGTAATTTATGTGAGGTTTTTTGGCTTGGCATTTTGATGGTTGAAATCAAAGCAAGTCATTTTGTCGTTTACCCTTACCAAAAAGCAGATACATCGACTCTTTGAATAAAGTAGTCTTACTAATTTTAAAAAGGCTTTTAAAAAAAATTGTTATGGTTCACTTAGATCGGCACAAAAACAATCAATCTGTTAGGAAAAATATTCTAGAAATAAATTTTAAATTTTTTTAAATTTAGTATTTAATTTGTAGCAAATTTGAATACTTTATCATTAAGTTAAAATATTGTAAGAAAAATAAATGAAATTATATTAAAGATTAAAAGTGAAACTTTATATGAAAAAGGTTCTAAAAAGTCCAATTTAATATTTGCTTTGTATTTTTTTCGAAAATATATATTAATTAATACAATTGAAACATTTTATATGCTGACTTTAGTAAATTTCAAATGACTTCAATTTCATTCCTTTTAAAGACTTTAAGAATGTTATACCAAGTTGCCAAATATCAGGTTCCATGGACTTCTTTAAAACTGATAAAAATGAATGAAAATTGCAATTTCCTTTTAGGCAACATGTTCTGTTCTATTTCTTGTTCTTCAAATAGATCACCCTGTATTTAGTATCTTCTAATAATATAATATTCTGGTATATAAGAGCATACAAACTTCGTTGTCTTTCTTTGACCTTTATATATGTAAAATGCTTTGAACTGAAAGACAAAAAAGAGTTTGTTTATTTCACTTAACGCTTTAATATTTATTTTATAAATATTCCTGTCGATTTTGCCAAGTTGCTTACATTGCCATTTACATGTGATGCTTAAACAGTAAGTTTATAATCATATATATAGATACATATATATATATCTATATATATATTTTAATGGATAATCAACTCATATATGTTATAATATTTTTGTGTCTGCTTTTCAGAGACCATTATTTTATGTTTTACTTTAATAACAATCTAATTTGTTTTTTATACATCCGTTTTTTTTGTTTTTAATTAATTAATTAATTGTGTGATTAATGCATATTTTTTAAGCTTTTTAGCATGGATTTTCTTTTTGTTTTTGTTTATATAAGAATATCTTTGTAAATAACATAACTTTACATTCTTATTTAATTTTTTGCATATTCATTTTAATTTTTATATTAAACAAATATTTGTTTTTATATATATTTATAATATTTACTCAATAAGTTTAGTAAATGATATGTATGATAGTATTTTTCTAATTTTTTTTTTTTTTTGTTTTGGGAGAGCGAAAAGGAAAATAAATGATTCAATGGTATTATTTGTTGTTATTTTTTTCTGTAGTTTGTTTATAACTTTTATAACACAGCCAATTGCTGAGCATATTAATCATTATATTGCAATTTTTCGGCATGGGTTTTGAGTTTTAAATTCAGGTTTGAAAAGTAATTAAAAATTATGTTTTATTTTTTGTATATTTTAAATAAATATTTTTCTGATCAACTAAAGATTTGACTATTATTTTTTATATTTCTTTTGCTTCTCTCCTTTTTTTCCATAATTTTAGACAAAACCTGTTTCTCATCTCTTTTATAACTTAATCACTAAACTTTTTTTTTTTTTGGTTTAAATTAATTTCAAATGATATATATTTATATATATATATATATATATATATTACTTTGCACACATACAGTCTCTTTTAATATTATCCACATTCTGGTTTATACAATTCTATATAATACATAACCCACATTTGAATTAACTTCGACATTTTATTTACTTGCTATAAATATAAAAAAACATACAATTTTTATTTTTATCGTGTTGTTGTTGTTATTGCTGTACTTTTATGTACATGTGCTTATGAGTTTTTGAATTATTAAAGCTAAACTTATATATAAATATATATTTTAGAGAGTATTCAACAGCTCAACATGCACGCATTTTGTGGGTAAGGAGGGGGTTAGGATTAGGAAGCCTGGTTTGACTTATTAGCTACATAGAATCGACACGTATGTATGATATATATAGTGTCTGTATATTTTAACTAAACCTTCGAAGCACATAAATCAGCACCAAGCAACGTTTGGCTTTGACAAACTCAATCATCATCATCGCAACTCGAACTCCTTTAGCAACATCAGGACTTGGCGTCTATGTCAAACATGTGTCAGTGTTTGTGGCAACAATGTCAGCTGAATTTTTCGCATCATCCTCGTCAACGTTGTCAACAGCATCAGAAACAGTGGCATGAGAATTGGCAGACAACTCTTTTTGCTTTGGACTCCAGCTGCCGACCCCATGCCACCATACATGCTGTCAATGCTTTCCGCACTGAGACTTAAATCAGCTGTGGAATAGACAGAGACAGAGAGAAGAAGAAATTGTGGAGAAATCGCACCAGAAATGTTAATGACTATCTACGGAAATTGGCTAAGCTCTTAGATGGGCAGCTAATGTGTTGGCCAAAGAGACACAGTGATTTTTGCTGGCTCAAAAGGCTAACTAGAGACAAGAGATCATGGTTCCAAGGCTTTCGAGTATGAAAATTAACGAAGCAACACTTTATAATTAACCTAAAGGGTATTAAATAGGCAAGAATAAAAAATAATTTTAATATGAAATTTGGCTATTTGATATTGGTAAAAGTTAATGTATATTCATAATCCTGAAATCATATAACTGAAAGGAAGATAATTTTTTTTATCGGATATTTAATATTTTTCTTTTGAATTGAGTTCAAACAGTTTCGAACCGAAATATAAGAATTTGAGACTTGGTAGGAATTTAATGGATACAGAAAAACTTTTTACTTTGATTGTAATTTTGGAAAACTTTTTTCGACTTTGAGTGTAATAAATTTGAAATATTTTGGCATGAAACTATCAGCTGTACCCTATTTTTATCTACCAAGTAGTTGTATTCTAATTTTTACTTTGAGATTTGAATATATTTGTATATTATCTTATATTGAATACAAATTTTAATGTGTAATAAAGTTGAGTAATATATAGACAAGAACAACTACTGGGATTCACTTATAAGTTGTAGTATACAAAGTTTCGGTTAAATTCAGTTAAATTGCTTAAAAATGAATAACTAAAACTGACAGACGAACTGACATACCAAGCTCAATCCACATATTGATTCTAATCAAGAAAATATATATGCTTTGGGGTTGGGATTAGAAGCGCCATTTTTTTATGCACTACGTTCCATCTGACTTATTTTATTATATCCTTTACAAGGTTACAGAAATTAAAAACAGATTTACAAGTGTTAAAAAACCAATTTTTCATTTTATATCATAAAAAAACATCTAAAAATCTTTCTGACTGCAAGATGAAAAGTTCAATTAACCATATATCAGCTTGAAAATAATTGTTGTGGTATTTGAAAAAAATCGTTTTAAAAAAGAGCAAACAATACAAAGTTATAAAAAACATTCTGTTTCTAGTTATTCAGAATTCTCCATTTTCCTTTGTATTACAAAAATTTTTATATAAATCAAAGCATTTGAAACATAAACTTTCTATACAAATATATACCAAAATATTTGTTTCAATAAATTTTGCATAAATTCTAAAGATTTACCAATTCTATTTTATAACTAATATTTGTTGCCTGAATTATCAGCTTTTCATTTTCAAATATTTAATTCAATTAAGGTATAAAAACAGAAAGAAATTTCAACATTATTTCCCCCATTTCCCATCCCACAAAAAAAAAAAAAACTCAAGCGATATCCCTCATAAAATCAAATAAATTTCAACCACAAAAGAATTTATTTGATTTTAGCCAGGTATTTACAAATCATTAAATTGCCATAAAGCCAAACGGAGCGTGTTTATTGATATACAATTATGCGAAATGAACCAAACCTCCGACCCTTAAAACCAAAAATAAGAGGTAGACAAATACAGAAATTTTTCGGCGAAAGGAAGAGAAAAAGAAAGGAAACTTTTTTTTTTTTTGTACCTGCTCCCCTGTTTTCTTTTTCTTTCTTTCGATATTTTACTGTTTGCTCGACCAAACTTTTTTTTTTGCCTGCCCCCAGCAAATTAGTGTGAAAATCTGTTAAACAACCGGGACAAACTCCGTGGTCGCAATCCCTTGATTCTTTTTATGGCTTTTGCATACCGTCTCAAGTGGCCTGTTAAGCCAACCAATCCCACACCTTCCTCACCAACAGGAAAAAAAAAAACAAACAAGAGAAAGGGAGTAGGAGGATGAGGACGTAAATGCTTTGAAAATGGCCCATAACCCTAATCGGTATGCCACACTCTTTGACTCACCTTTTCGTTTGCCCGGATTCTCCATATCCTCACCGCTATGCTCCTGCGCCCTGGCCGGATGATACATTTCGCTTTTCGTACGCTTTTTTCCTGTGTCCAACAAAGAAATGGAAAATTATTGAATTTGTGGTCGAGTAAATTGCTAAATGAATCTTTAAGTTACGGTTTTTCTTTTTCACAAAACGAACCTGCACCATAATGCATATTCATATTGTTGTTTTTCAATTTCATTTCCATTCTCTGACCTCAACCACAAAATAGAATCAAGGCACCTGAACCCCAAATCCACTTCTCTACCAAATTCCTTCCCCTAACAATTCTTAGCCATCATTCTAACTGATTCGTGGCGTTGACGATTTGAGACGGATTTGCATGCCAAATGAATTATTTATGCGTTTTTCCTCGCTCTCTCTCTCACTCTCTTTCTCTGTCTATTTTCCTTTATGGTTTTTTCTACGTTTTTTTTTTTCAAAATCTTTCAGCTTTTGCGCCTGGTTTGGTTTATAAAAAATTAAAATATTTGCCGCCTCTTTTTAAATTTATGCCAAGTGACTATTAAATATAAAATTTTTTTGTCTTACGACTCCTACAAACGGGTTGCAATTTAACAAACAATAAGGAAGATGATAACAATTTAATTACACTGTTAGTCAACCTGAAGGTATCATAGCCCTAAAGGTATTCAGTTAACACTTCAAGTCAGTATAAAGGCAGTGTAAATGAATATTGTTTAATGCTTGTTAAGGCTTAAAACTAAGTTGAATCAATTAAAAGAATGTTGACAGTGTACGCATATTTAATGCAGGCACTGTTCGAATGTACTCTACTGCCAGTATATGTGGTCTTGCTAAGTGTTTGTGCCAAACAATGGGATAGAGGACAACTTAAAGTAAAACTTTCTATTATCTTTTTATAATTCTTAAAAGGTAGAAGTGGGAACAATACTTGGTATATTTAAGTATTGTTCATTAAGGTGGTCCTTGATCATACCGCATCGGGATACATACGATACAGTGCTAAGCTAGTCACCATATACACATATAATGTAGTATAAGTTTGTGGTTTCTATATATCTTTCCATCTACATATACATGAAGCCATTAAATACATTCACAATATAGTTTAAATATGTTTTTTTCCTTCTATCTACCCATCTATCTATCTATCCATATGAAAGTAAGTTATGTATAGTGAATGGTAAATTCACATATTAAATGTAGTTCGAATTCGTGTGTTTATTTCTATCTGTCCATCAAGTTTTTATAATTGTACTGTACTGTATATATTGTGGGTAACAATACAAATTTCGTTTACATCAGACTACTATATAAAGCAAGTTACGTAACTAGTAAGGATTGAAGCAAAAGCTTTAGTTTACTAACATTTTTATTTTTAAGGAGATTTTTAGAAAATTTAGTTTCCATTAATCTGGTTTATATCTAAACAATTCCAAGAAGTTTCATCAAAATCAGTAGCCCATATCACAAAGAAACAATGGGTCAAAAAATGGTATTAAATTATTTTGTTTCCTTAGCCATTTCTGTGGATCCATTATACACCGAAAGGAGATTCACTTTACTAAGAAGCTTTACAAAAATCACAAGTAAGATCATTTCATGTTCTAGTTTAGTTCATAAAGATGTTTTATTGTTGTATACCCAAATGAATATTTCCAAATACGTTTAAGAATTATAAATTATTAAATTTAAATTGTCGTCGTTTTAAACATAATTTAACAATTTAAAGCATATATATAAGATAAGTTTCTAACCAGAGTAATGTAATGATATATAGATAAAACTTTCAAAAATACTTTCTAAGTTTTAGCAATCAACTGAACCAAGTCTCAGCTGTAAGATGACAATGCTTACCTTTATGTCTGGCCTCAAAGTTTTCCACATAGTTGACTGCATTTGGTGGTATTCCTAATGGATTTACCATATATATTTTCTGTGCAAAAACATTAGTTTAATTATATACTTACTATAAAGTTTTATAGTGCCATCGGTATCGCCTAATGAATTTTTGGCCACACAACGATAGGCACCAAATTCCGATTGGGATAAAGGACTTATGTGTAGTTTCATAGAGTTACGATAGCCGCCAATTTCTGTAACATTTGCTGAATATTTGCCGCCTGTTTGTATGTGTGTGTTGTTGTTAATATTTCATTAAAATAAAATAAAGTAAATTAATATTTAATTGAAAATTTCACATTATTTAATAATGAAATGCATGTCACGTGCTAAAAGTCTTTCTTCTTCGCAAAAACAACAACAAGGTTATTGCTGACAGGCATAAAAATTTATGCCTGAACGCTTGACATGGTCTACAGATAGATTTTTGCAGTTGTCAATGGAAAAGTTGTAAATGAAATTTATATTTCTATATATGCTAAATAAAAATAATCAAATTGAAAGAGAAAATGTTACTTTTAGATTTGGTTGCTATGCAAGTTTAATGATCACATGAGCAACTGAATTTCAATCCTTTTCACAGACAGACAAGAAACCACAGAACTGTGATAGACAACCGTCATTAGATTTGGCCTGGTCTGGTTTATTTGACTCCTGTCTCTTTGTTGCTCTCTCTTTTTCTCTGTCTCTCCCTAACTAAATCAGCTAATTAAAAACTTTTTTTTTCCTGTGTCTCGCTTCTAGTTTTGGGCACTCAACGGTCATCAGTTAGTTAGTTAGTTAGTCAGTTGGGACAAAAAAAGTTGTCTTTTTGCATGAGGGTAGGAGGTGAATATTATCAAAGCAAACTTCCCTTGCTCTACTCCCTTTCCCTATGGGGATTTACATATGTCTGTATAATGTGTGTCTGGATTATCAACCTGTTAATGTGTTTGTCACTAGCCAATGAATATCACATTTTGTATTTCTGTAAATTTCACTTTGAAATATATTTTACTGTCAGTTATGCTAAATAAATTGACACCATAAATGACATAAATAAATGAATTAACTGTGATTCATAAGTTAAATGAAAAGTTTAATTTTCTCTTTTTTTTTTCATTACCCGGTGGTACAATCTCTCCGCGCTCTCTTGTCCAATAGTTTATGGACTTGGGATAGGCTTCTGATTCGCAGTCCAAAGTAACATCTTTCCCCTCAACAGCGCCAATCAATTGATTTTGTACGGTTATCATAGGAGGAACTAAAATACATATGATATTAATATTAATTTTATAAATTACTGTCAAGCAAATATGAGTTTTAATTAATAAACTATATTTTTTAACACTTTTCAAGAAATTAATTAAATAAAATGCTATATTTTTATGATTATTAATATAAAAGTGTTGATCAGTTTTCTTGCAATTTAGTTTTTTCGTTTTCTTCTTTTATTTTTGCGTATCGAATATTGATCGATTGAATATCGATGTATAAAACTATCGCCATTAAGTATGTAAACTAAAATATAAAGTAGCTGGCCACACTAAATATTTTGATATATTCATTTCATAGCTTAAGTTCTCCTCTCAGGTCTCTGTAAGACTTTTTGCATTCGAAAATGCGCAGATCAAATAAATAACTAAATATCTCAACAGTTTTATAATCTCTTTTGCAACCCAATAAAGTTGGTTACATTTTTTTCTTTTGTGTTATTTATTTGACTTTGTTTTACTGTTTGAAATCTCAACTTATCTGTTTGCTAAGAAATCGGATCGAATAATTCTTTTAGTTGAGAAACTTTTGTTTTAACTTGCATGTAGATAACTTACAGTGAACAACGAGCGTTATCCTTTTACTGACTGAGGGTGGAACACCATTCGAGGCTATGCATAGATAGGCTCCCATATGCTGACGTTTTACATTGGGTATAACCAAATCGGTACCCTCGATATTTGGTACTGCAACAATAGAGAGAATATACAATTATAAAAAGCTTAGAACCAATAAAAAAATATCTTTCATTGGAAACTTTAAAATTCTCTTTCTAAACTAACTAGCTAAAAAATAACAGCAATCTAGTTCTCTTCAACTGAAATCTAGCCATGTTATAACATCATCATAACTACAAATGTATTTACAAAATGTTTTGCTACCATGTAATAACTATCATTACACTTGCCTAAGCCCTTCATTTGCATTGTGTGTCGCCAACAAAAGCGCACAAACTTTTACTAACCATGACTTTTTATGGAATGGATGCTGCTCTACGTTCGTTCTACAAATTTTATTTTTGGAATGGGACAGAATTTGGCCTGACTGGCCACAAACATCCTGTTCAGATAGTCGAACAGGACTTTTTATAATATAAATTGCATAGTGGCTAAGTTAAGCCGGCAGCACCATAGACAGGGATAGTTAGCCCTTTTTATATGTATGTATATAGGAGGGAGAGTGCGAGGCACGTGGATATGTTTGGAATTTTGGAGGCTAAAACGGAAGCGGAAGTTTGGCGCTAGTTTTGCGCTTGATATTGTTAGGTATAATAAGCTGCTGATTTGCGTTTCGTTTATTGATTTGCCAGGACTATGAGGCTAGTGCTTTAATATGGCCAACGAAATGTTCTGGCTTATTAGCCGCACTTTTTGTTTCGGCCATTAACTGTAATAGCCAAATATATAGCCATTGCCCAACAGCAAGAAAACCTATAATTTCATTGTAAATCCAAACCAACAAAATGGCATAAAAACTTTACCTTTTGTACTCTAATTGCATTACATTTTCAAGCCACAGCAAATAATCGAATTTCAAAGCAGTCGTAATTGGAACGGAATGTTTTTTCGGGTAAAGCAAAAATTGAAAAGTACATTTTAAAAAAATATATAAGGAAATTAAAAAGAATTTGGAATACTCTTTATAATGATATAGGCTTAAAATATCAAACAAATATTTCAGAATTAATATTTCAGAATTAATTCAAAATAATTTTTAAAACCTATGCGCAATACAGGGTGACCGCAAGTCTACGCTTCTACAAGTAGAGATCTTTGTATATATTTTTTTAAATCATTTAAAATTTTTCGCATTAAAATTGTGAGTGGGGCCACTCAATGTCCCAGTTGGACATCATGCATCAGACTGGTTGAAAATCGTAGTTAACTGGTCGACAGACATTTAAGCCGGTCCGAAAAGGTCATATTGCCAACTGTTGTTCTATTTATGTTGAACTTTTCCGTTGTTTTCCTTTTTTTTTTCTTTTGAGTTTTTTAATATTCACAGTGTAGGCCACCTTTGATTATGCATTTATTTTTCGTGTGGATTTTAAGGGAGTTTTTCTTTTTTTGTGTTTTTGATGATTCGAATAGTACTTATAGCTCATGCGATGCATTAAGCGGCACTGTGAGAATAATTGGCCCATAGGAAAAATTATTAAATGTTAATAAGGAATTAAATTTCAGTACTAACGAAAATGAAATGCATTAAGAAATGTAAACAGAAGAATATTGCAAATGAATGGCGAATTACTTGTGAATGTGAACCCTGAATTATTGTCGATTATATTTTAATATCTCTTATTTTAGTTTCTTATTTTGAAAAGCTTTTAGATCTTAATTTTTAAATCTATAGAATTTTATGCTTAAAAATCAGCTTTATGTTTTTTAAGCAACTAAAGTAATTCTCCATTTTTCACATATTCTTGCAAATAATTTTTCAAATTACTTCTCCAACCTTTACTTAGCTTTGCAGCCCTGATTCATAGTGTTGCCATATCGTAAGCTTAAAAGCTAAATCGTTTTCTATCGATAATCATATTTTTAATAAAAGTGAAATACACATAGATTTTTTGTGTTTGAAAACTGTTGTAAATTTTCAAATCAAATCTCTTAGCTAGTCACCACTTACTCATTGGCACTTCACGGCCAATTAGTAAATCTCGCCTGATCCTTTACCCATTACTCTCTACCGTCATACCTCACTACACACTTCACCACGTGGTCCCGTAACCAGTTGCTAATTCTGTCAGTGCAGACATCAAACGTCATCATCAACAGAGGTCCGTCCCCTTCCCTCAACCCAAAACAGGAACTAGAACAGAAGCAAAAAAAAAAAAAAAAAGAAGAAATACTCGCATGCAGGTGCTATGACCACGTACAGAGTCAGTCAGTGTTGTGTCAGAGAGTGTGGGTCCACCATTTGTGCATTTGTCTGCTGAGCCACAGCCCAAAGGCTGGCTTTGGGTTCGACCACCGGCAGCTCAGCTACTATAGCTGCCTTTTTGTGTAAAAGTACTCCAAAATGTTGGCTGGCGGACCACCTTATGGAAAGTACTGATGTCGACAACAAGGACGATGGTGTGGCAACGGGAATGGCGATACCAACAGCAAAAAGTACTTACGAATCGACACGGACAAGGTGAGTGATAAAGAGAGAGCTATGTTGTAAAGTGAGACAAAACATGATGCACTGGCAAAAAATGTATCGTTGCATAAAATATGAACAATTTTACATTTGGTTTATCCTATTAGAAATTGAAAAAAAAAAAAAAAAAATGAAAACAAAATCAAAACTATCGCTTACTACTTAACCTGTATTAGAGATATTTAAGACTTTTCTTTGACTGATTTAAAGCCTTATTTAAATCCATAACTTGTAGGATAATACTAGAAGCTTGTGGTTATGGATTGATGCATTTCATGGCTAGAAATTTAATTTAAAATTTATTCAAAATTAAGTATCTTTCTTATGGATATTCCAAATGATCAAAAAAGATTGTTTATGAATATTTGCCATTTTTTTATCAATGTTTTTTTTTTTCGTTGGGATACCACTTAAATTTTGCAGTACATATTTTTTTTTTGAATTCGAATAGCTGTGTGTGTGTGTGTGTGTTTTTTTTTTGTTGTTCAAACTCCTGTGAATGCAATGACTTACCCTCTTCACCGTTGGCCAACTCGATGGGTACTCCACTTTCACGTCGCCATGTAATTGTCGGCTCTGGTGAACCGGTAGCAGCGCATTTGAGCGTCACGTTACTGCCCTCGCGAACGACCATGTCCGTGCTTGTAGGATAATCTAGGATATCCGGCGGTACTGCAGCCAGCCAACAGCAACAGTAAGAGTAATCGAGGTTGCCAGACGTTCGACATCATTGTCAGATAATGTTTATAACAAATATATGTATATATGGAAAAAAGAAAACGAGAGAGAGAGGGAGAAAGAAAAGCATTATATCGTTTTAAATCATTTAAGATTTTTTTGTAATATTTCTTTTTAAAATAATTTTTATGGTATACTCTAATGGTTGATGGCACTGATTCACATGCCATTGTATATATACACAGCTATATATATAATAGGTAAATATATATTTTTATTTATTATGTATTGTGGTGTACATATGTGTTTACATCCCCCAAAAAGGTATGCACTACGCTCCACTCTGCATTGCTGACTGACCTCCCCAAACCCAAAAAGTAAATCGCATAAATGAGTGTCCTTGTTGGTTGCTTTTGTTTAAAGGACAAACTTTTCATACGTCCTGACATGGGAGCCAGAAAATACAAATTATTACCCACGATGGCGGCGAATGTTTGCGCCCACAGCGGAAAACCTATGAACCATGAAAACGTAATAATGCTACCGGAAAGAAGCGAAGACCGTCCCGGGTTGGGCGCCCGGGCACGAAGGTCGGAATTGGGATTGGGGGGGTTTGTTTTTTTTATTTTTTTGTATGCATATAATATGCCGCAATTATGTGGTTCGTAAATGACCAAAAAATTGTGTGTGCTGGTGTTGACAAACAGCTTGTTATACTCGGCTGGAGTTTGCGAGTGGAAGTTGGCCCCCAGACGGGCGACATGAATGAATGAGTGAGTAAGTGAATGACTCAGAGACTCTGAGAGAGAAGTGGGTGCCAAGAGTACTGGCTATGGTTAGACCACTGAATGGTCATTAAGTGACCACAAATAGTAAAAGGAGCAAAAGAATTGTGCGAAATTAAAAATACTTGAAATGGATTAAGATGGAAAGTTACTGAATATATATGTATATTCTTTTCAAATGTTTCGCCATTAAGTATAACAATTTTTGCAAAAAAAAAAAAGTGGAATGTTCATATCTGAAATATAGTGAATATAAATATCTCATCAGTTTAAATGCCGGGAATGTCGAATGGATTTCATACACATCCTGTGTCTATATGAAAGATAACTGGGTTTTCGAGTGGGTAGGGGGAGGTTGGGGCATTTGCTGTTTGTCGTCGACTATTTAACTGCACTTGGTCACGAAAATCATCAGGAATAGCACCGACGTTCAAATGTCCAACGGCTCGAAACTCGAATGTTTCCCGTTTGCCGTTTTTCCGCTCACTGGCGTCATCTATGTACATACAAAACGATGGGCTTATACAGTGGTTCAAAATTAATTAATATTTATAAATATTTTTATTTGTAACATAAGTCCAATTGAAGCTTAAATTTATTAATACAAAATGTTTTTGGGCTCTGCCTTTCAGTTAAAAGTTTGGAAAATTATTCGAAATTATTTTACAAACTTCTTAAATTTTTACTCATATTTATAGTATTTCATACATAAAAGCCATGGTTGTTATGGAACCACTGTATTTGGAGGACGACCCGCTGATTATCCAGTGCAAATACCCACAGTTGATTATACTTTTTCGTGTTTGCCACTGAACGCTATGCCAACTGAAATGGTGGCTAAAATATTTAGCGCGTTGATTTAGATTTTTCGCCAGCAAAAGGTATTTAGGCAGCATGATGAGAAGACGAAAAAGGGGTGTAGAAGAGTGCATGGCAGACTAGAATGGGGTTTCTAGGTGGATGGGAGGGAGAGAAAGAGAGACCACAAATGGACAAACCAAAATCCTGTACCACATCGACCACTTCGTAGGCCCAGGTGCACGTTCACCCATTCGACCATTCGTTCATTTCATTTCTTATGCTTCCTCCTACTGCCCATTTCGCGTCGTTTTAATTCAAAATCAACAATTTCTGCGGTTCAGTGGACGGTTAAACATGTTTAAGTAGTCACAATAGACCAGTGCTACCGCCCATGGGCTAGTGAAATTCTCCTCAAATCCATGGACTCTATGTGGTATGGTTTGTTCCTGCTGCTTTAAATACTTTCCCCGCTGCAGCCCGAAAAACGTTTTGTTCGAGTTGGTATTTTTGTTTTTGTTTTCTGTTTTTTTTTTTAATTTTTTTCCGTAGAATACAAATCGAACAATGGCGTGGGAGCAGGCAAGTCATGGCAACGAGGCGTATGATTGTTTGACAAACCAAATGGAAAAGGCAAAACAGGAGAACAGAAAACATAAAAAAAAGAGTGTGCTTCCGCCAACTTACCCACAACATCCAGGTAGCCCATTTGACTTTTCATTGGATCCGTGTTGATTTGGCACATGTACCTAATGTGGAAAGATGTTTGGGAAGGAAGTGAGGTGATTTAACAGGCCTTCATCTACTATAGGAATGCTAAGAGCTTACCATCCTTTATCCGACTCCTTAATATCTCGTATACGCATTGTCCAGGTCTTGTGTTCAGAATTGGCAATACCAATTCTTTGATTTTTAGTTATTACATGATTCTGTATAGTCAATATTGTTTGAGTATCGACACGAAGCCACGCCACCTACAAGAAAAAAGATTTAAAAAAGGTTTTTTAGTAACTTGACAAAGAAACTAATTAAGTTCATTTAATTAAAACTTAATTATCTGCCAAAAAACATCATTTCTCTCTCTTGCCATTTATACAGAATAGTTGTGTATTATTTTAAGAGATTCGAGGGAGTGAATAAGGTAATTTTGTTTGAGATATAGGGTAAGAATTATGATTTTAAAACAGAACAGATTGTATATAGAAAATCCTTTTTTGGGGTTCTCTAGATCTCTAGAAAGACTTTTAGAGGACTTTTTACAGAAATATTCGTTACTTAAATGTGGATTTATGCTTTGTATTTTATGCTATAAAACACATTAGAAAATTGTCTTCATATCATTAACTTAATAAAGTAAACAACTTCATAAAAATATACAAACAAATTAAAAAAACTGAAAAAGAGTAAATAGAAAAAATATTATCTTTATATCTTTAAATTATATATTCAGATACAAATCTTTTATTTACATAAATTAATACTTTTCTATTTTATAGTCTTCTAGTATAAATACAAAAAAACACAAGCAATGTGGCAAAATTATTCACATATTCCATTTCATCCCAAAATCTATTCCATCCCATATTCCATATAATATTCCTTCCTACTTCCTATATGCTATATTCCATATGCAATTTCTCAGATTTCACTTCCCATAAAGGCAATGGACATTTCATATTTCTGTTCATTCTTTCGAAATTGTAGAAATTCAATTTCTTTAATTCTAGTTACAAATTTTGATAATTGAAATTGCCAAAGTTGCAGTTTAAATAGGTTTTTTCCAAATTGGTTTATAAATCCAAGTAATAAAAAAATACAAAATCTATAAATTTTTAAAAAGCAGTTTTAAATATTTTGCATAAAATAAAAAACAAAACACAATAACGTTAGGTATAGTAAATTCATAATTCGTAACTTGTGCTTTAATTGGCTGTGTAGCTCTTTGAATAATTTCTATATCTAGTTCCTAATGGCTCATTTCTATTACTTTATTATACCCTGTACCCATAGGGTAAAAGGGTATATTAAAGTCGCTAAAATGTATGTAACAGGCAGAAGGAAGCATCTCCGACCCCATAAAGTATATATATTCTTGATCAGCATCAACAGCCGAGTCGATTGAGACATGTCCGTCTGTCCGTCAGTCCGTCTGTCCGTCCGTCTGTCCGTCTGTCCGTCAGTCCGTCTGTCCGTCCGTCTGTCCGTCTGTCCGTCTGTCCGTCCGTCCGTCCGTCCGTATGAACACGTGGATCTCAGAGACTATAAGAGCTAGAGCAACCTAATTTGGTATCAGCATTCGTGTAGTGTCTACGCAGATCAAGTTTGTTTCAAATTTTTGCCACGCCCACTTCCGCCCCCGCAATTCAGAAAAATCGAATAACTGGAGTAAAATTGAAGGTAGCGTATTCTTATTTGGCACACCCAATAATATGGCCAAAAGGTACCAGATGACCAAATTTAGTTAAAATCGGACAAAAAATATCAAAGATATACCTATGAAAAATTTGCACTGAAGTGCCATGTGCTACCATGCGTAGTAAGTGTGAGCGAAATAGCATGCGTTCGTTGCTGCCGCTTGTGAGGAGAATTTTAGTTTGAACTGATGGCAAATTTTAAGGAGTTTGATTTAATACAGTTACTCTACTTGGTACAGGGTATACTCAAAGTCGGCAGGGACGACTTGCTTGCTTCATTACAATTAAAAATAATTTTAATTTACCCAAATATTAAAATTAAACTTTTTTCTATTAAAACTAAGTTAAATTTTCTATTTGAGTCTCGTTAATGTATTTGAAATAAGTAATATTTAATTGGTAAATGTCTTTCCAAAGTTCAATTGTCTTTAAAGATAGTTTCAAAAAGGTTCCCTTTTATTTATAAAATGAAATACAGCTATTTATAATATAATGTTTATAATTTATTTATATACAATTTGATTGCTTAACTTTCCTGTCTTAGTTATTTGACATTTCATCTATCGGATTAACATGCAATTATTGTTGCCTACAAAGAGGCATGAATCATAAAATAAATTAAACATAACTGGCATGCAAAGGACTTTAATTATATCAAAAAAAAAGAAACCGAAACCAATTCCAGGAATCGTTGAACTGAAAAATTTTAACTCACATATACATGGTAGGGTAATTGTACAATTACCTGGGTAAATTATTATGCGATAAAACACGCAGTTGATTTTTTGTTCTAGGGGTAATGGAAAAGGTGGGGAGGGAGACTATGGAATCCCACTTTAGCTATACCTTTGCATGTGTAAATGTGACATCTAAAGGAGGGGAAAGTTGAGGGGAAAGTATTTTCAGTTTGACATGTCAACACGTAAATAATTTTATATTATAAATAAATTTCAATGTTTTAGCTAATTTATAAAATTTTTTTCCTCAGGTCAGACTAATAAATTATTTTTCGGTTAAATTGAATTTGATTTTTCGATATTTCACAGAGGATAGACTGAGGGAGGGGACGAATATGAGAAATCCCATTACAGGTGTCAGCATAAAATAAGTAATTATACCCAAGTGCCTGCTCAATTATCTCATCGCCTAATTGTGCGGGGTAGCTACTTTTTTTTAGGGGTGGCATTTAGATCGTTCAACCCTCGTAGCAATAATCTGAAGGCAAAACAAAGCTTTGCACTTCAATGGAGTTCCCTTTTTGCTATGCTTACTGTCCCAGTCACAGACGATGGGTAGTATCCCATCTTTTATCATCTGGACAAAAAACCAACAAAAACAAATACTCAGATAAATAGGAAACGAGAAAGTCCTTTAATGCTACCATTTTTGTTGTCCCTCATTTATGTTTAACACATTCTCATTCATATTTCAATTACTTTTTATGTGATTTTCAGCATTGTTATCGCTGTCTGGCATATTCCTATTTATGTTTTTATTTTCACTTTCATTTCCATTCAATTTTTGTTGTCTCCTTTCTTTTTTTTTTTTTTTTTTTGGGTGTCGAGATTTGCTCTTTGAGATTACCAACCGTTGCGAAGGTGGGTAAAAATGCTAATGAATATTAATGCGACTGGTCTGAATTGCCATGGGCCATGAGGGGAACTTTAAGGGGGGATTTGAGGTTTTTGTGGCTGTTTATTGAGTGTGTAATTGAGCCAGGAGCTTGACTCTATCCTGATTTGTTATTTGCTGAAAGGGAAGTAAACGGATGAGTGGAAGGATGTTGCTGGCTTTACCTTATACGGTCCCAGGTCCTGGACGACACATGTGAGAAAAGCATCACGTCCCACTGGTGCTGTCATATTTACAATTGGTGAACTAAATTTGGGATCAACTGAAACGAAAAAAAAAAGTTATTCATTTTATTGGATGTTCACATTAATAGTTTCGATTTATGGTTGATTGGCAAATAATTGGTTATCATAATCTAGAAAAATGATTGGTACACATTGGAATCGGGTGATTATTACTTATACATAAAAGATAATCAAAGTGTTTAAGCATAATTTAAGCTATGAAAAGGTGTTCGAGGACTACAATATTTTTATTAGATAAACAGTTATATATATTGAATTTAAAGTCAAGAGTTTTAATAAATATTCAAATCGAATCTTGAAAAAAAATTTAACAAAATTTTAAGAGGAGTTTTGTTAGGGAAATATTTGTACATAACGTAAAAGAACCCTCTTGAAAAATTACTACAATTGTTAAAAGGTTTTGAAAATTCTAAATTAATCGTGACGATTCCTTGATTCCCTTTGTATGAAATATTACATAAATTCATATGGACTTAAAAACCCTTTTTTTTTAAAAATCTTAATAAAATAAGCAATTTAATTAAATTTCATTTTTTTTGTTGGAAAACTTATAGGATAAATATTAGTTAAGAAAAACTATAAACCTAATTTTATAGATGATTCTTAAGGTAATATGATATAATTGAAATAACAATGTTAGATTATTGATTTTAGAATTATATACCTATATTTTTAAATGTTAAGGACTGTATGTTATTTTGACTATAAAAGGAAGTGAAAATATACACGAATATACTCTTTGGTATCAATTTACAGAGTTAATCTTGTATTACTTTCTCTATGTTTATTATAAACATAATTTAAGATACATTATTATAATTTTTGGATGAGATACTTAAAATATATACAAAGAAAAATTGCGAAAGACAAGATTGAACATTTAATTTATAATGCTAAATCGAAGAGTAAGAATCTGATAAGCTTTATTATGAACATACAAATACTTCTATGAAGGATATTGTTTTCTAAACAGTTATATATTTGTATGAAGTATTTGTGTTTCAAATGTTTCAAATTAAAAATTATTAACTTTTTTGATTAAGTGTATAACTGATATTCAAGTACTTTCGAAAATTGAAAGAAGAAATACAGAAGACTCAAACTAAAATATTAGTTCTTCTTACTTAAACTTAGCTAACTTCAAACTTCTATGAAAATAAATTTTAGATCTAATAAGATGATTACCAGTGGAGTAGCTAAAAGTTTATTACTTATATCTTACATATATATATAACGGTTTTGAGTTATATCAACAAAAGTTACGATAATTATATTATAAATTTTGTATATTCTTTTAAATGGTAATAAACTTACCTATCACTTCCGCTGGCACCTCCGCTCTCTGTAGATGACATTTCTGGCACATTAATATGATGGCCAATGTGATTTTTATGGCATAACTCAAAGCATTAGCCAGATTATAAAATGGTATATATTTCTTGGGCATATTTGAAGAGTTATATTTCACCTTTTACTTTTTTAAATTAAACAAATTTGTTTTATTAATTACTGAACTGTCGCTAGTTGATTGAATGAAAGAATTTAATTAAAAGCACATAAACCAAATAACCCGAAACTGAAAACCGGATGAATGAAAATTACAAACTTGAACTTTTCATAAATATTCACACTCCGACATACACACACAAACACACACTCCATTTTCAGAGCATTGCCTGGCTAGGTAATTGGCAGTCATTAGCGAGTCTTCCACTCTTTTCCCATGGCTGTTGCTATTCCTGTTGCTGCTTTTTGTTATTTATTTGTTTGTCGAAAGTTCAACAGAAAGTACTTGAATAAACGGAATCAGAATAATGCCAAACAATGGTAATAATAATAATAGTAATAATAATAATAATAACAACACAAAATACGCCAAATTAAAAAGTTTCAAGTTTAAAAACGCGCCCACAGGATGCTTTGCGGCAAGTATTAAGTATTTTTGCGTGTTTGGCTTACGTAAATTATCCAGAATGTTTCTGCTATGGATAACATGGAGAAAATGGTAAACTGACTGACTGAATAACAGACTGAATGGCTGACCGAAAGGAAAAACAAGGTGTTGCATGTGTCTGCTCATTTCATTTTGAAAAGAGTTTATGGAACGGAAATGAAATTCGTTGTGCTATGTGTGTATGGGCTCGTAAATAAGGCATAAAAACTGTCCGATGAGTTGCAGTCTATGTAGACTTTCTATTGCCTGCTTTTGGGCGAAGCCAGTATAAGTCAAATGTGAACTGAGTGCGCAAGAAATCGGTATTAAATCTACTGCAATGCAGTTGTAATCGCCATTCTCGTTTCGAAAGTAGTTGCTTAAACTTACATATAAAATAAAATATATTTTTATTTAATATGTTTTAGATAAATAACTATTATTTCTTTTATTTTTAATATAAATTAAAGCCTACTTTGTGGCGATCAAACAACTTCAATGACAGGAACAATTTCCAAATGACATTTCATTAAAATTTCTTGCAATTTCCTTTTGTCATTTTCATTTGATTTTTGTTGTTGTATTGATTTTTACATTATTTAGTGCAATTGAAAGCAAAGTTACCGGTTTGTGTGTCCTTTTTTTTTTTTTTGTCAGCCATTCAAATTTCTTATTCCCATTCGCATTCACATTGCATGCTTTGAAAATCCAACTATAAAATACAACCCCACACAGGTGGCTAGGGGTGGGCCCAGGCGCTAGGCAAATAGGCTTTGGAAAAAAAATATCTAGCAAATGGGCATGGGTAATATTATTAATAATTTAGAGCATGCGGGCCATGTCAGTAAACCTACAGACATAGAGGAGAGCGAGAGTGAGTGAAAGAGACATAGAGATAGACAGAGATAGACATGATATTGGCTTTTAAATGAAAATCTTGTTTGGCCTGTAACTGAAGCCATATTGACTTTTATTGTGTCAATGGCGATTATATGGTTAGCATAACTAATTGTCCAACTTAAGGAAAAAAAACCTATAGACTAGACGAATTTTTGATTAGACTGATGCATTTTCCATGAGTTTGCAATGTTTTCAAAGCAAAAGAGAAAGTATTTCCGGTTAATACCTTTGTGAAAAGGAGTTTTAGAATTTGTCTGCTACTCTAAACTCAAAATGCAAAGTTTAAAAGCTTTATTTTGGAGTTTAAGGCTTTTGTTTGCAACAGTTTATATCACTAAACATGATGAATGGCAAATTTTTTGGTATTTAGTGACAATAAGTTAAAAAAATCACAAACAAAGGGAAAGAGGTTTGCCGAAGCCAAAATACTTAACAAATCTTATCATTGTCTTAATGCAAAATTAAAACATTTGTAACAATTTAAATAGACTAGAAATTTTGTATACTTTTTTACTTTAGATTTCAGTCTTTATATACTTTATATATACATACACATACTTTACATCCTTCATCATAATTATTATAATACTAAGCACTTATTGTTAGTTTAATAAAAGATCTATTTCGATCTAATTTAATTCCAAAATTTTAATATTGTTTTACAGCGAGTCTCTTTGTTAAAAATTAACAATGGATTTATCACTATCTGGCATCCTTGTCATTAAACGCCTTATTTTGCAACACTGTCATAATAGTAAGTTAGTTTGCTGTGTAATGTCGTAGAGACAAGATCATTTGCCCAGCACAAAGAAAGACCTTCATATATACATTTCTAACACTAACTAATGTCTATCATTCATTAGGCACAACTGGTTTCTAAATACAATTGGACAATTCCCAACACTCTTCTTTTGCTTAATTTAAAATCTTTTGGCCCTTAAAATTTAATTTTACTTAGCTATTTAGTCATGAGCAGCCTATCCCAAAACTGAAATATATATATATTTAAATATATATGTGTACATTTATATATAAATAATATTTATGACATGTAATAAGACCTACTCATGAAACTTTGTAAGTAGACCTAGACAGAATTACAAAAAGGAAAGGAAATGAAATGAAAAGAACCCCCTTTTATTCACCAAAAAATGTATCCTATATTATTTTTATGGTTTCGGACATGCAAAGTTATGTGCTATATATGCTCCATACAATTTGTATAATCAGCTGTTAAATTATGTGCAAAATGAGGGCCTTAAAAAAATAAGTTAAACCACAATTTTGCACAAGGTCAACTTTAATGCTACCCTCATGTGCGTGTGCGTGTACGTGTGTTGACCCCCAAAGCTATGCAGCAACAAAAGAGAGGAAATATAAAGCAACAGTAAAAACACTGAACAAATGACGTTGATGCTGCCGAGCAAACAAACAAATTTTAAATTCCCCCCCCCCCTCGCTTTGTCATTTAGCTAAATTTTCAATTTTCAACACAAACATTAATTAACACGTGATATATTTCACAGCTTATCGCTGTGATCTAACTTCGACATTTTTTAAAATAAAAATATTCCTATTTTATAACTCTCTCTCCTATTCCAGTGGCTGCTTTAGTTGCAAATATTTCCACTAAGTTGGCCAGAACTGCATAAAATTAGCATAAATCAAAAAGAATTTTCCAGTACTGTGCCGGCACCTTGAAGTATGCAAAGTTTTACTTTGCTCTTTTACTCCCTTAATCCCCTTACCATTTTTTCCTTCCTTTGTTCATTCTCTTCCTACAAGTGCCCCAAGCACGGAAGTTGATTATTATCGCTTGTTATTAACAACAACAGTAACAACAATAACAGGAAAAAATAGGCGGCGGTGTGCGAGGGCGGCAGGCAGATACAAAAGAAGGCGGTTATATATATATACCCATATGTGTGGTGTGGGAGTGGCAGCAACTGCACTCACATGTTGGCTATTATGTCAAAGGAGTTTTCTGACTTTCCTCCCCCTTTACTTTCTTTTTCCATTCTTTTTACCTATATTGCCCCCCATTTTTACTGTTGACTTTGCAACTTACGACTTTGGCCAGGAATTTGGTTTTGTTTGTCTCCTTTACAGTAATTGGTCTTTGGCAATTTGCAATTGATATGCAATTGTGTGGGTGGGTCCTTGTACTCAAATGTGGGTGTGTGCGGGTGTGTGTGTGTGTGTAAATGAAATTCATTGAACGAATTGAGTTTCGTTTAGAAGGGCCATTGATTGATTTTGGCTTGGTCTTCTTATGGCTAATAAGAATTTCTTTGGAATTGAATTCTTGAGGAGAGATAATATGTGTATTGTTGGAAATCCAACAATGCTATCAAATCTCTTCAGAGATACCTTTAATTTTCATTGTTTGAATAGCCCAGTTTCATAATCAACTGAAAGAGATTTAACCTTTAGTAAATGATTAATGAAATTTGAAAAAGAGTATTTCTGTAGGATGATTAGTAAGAAAACGAAGTCCTAGAATTACATTTCTATATAATTCACAAATTAGTTTTTATACCCTGTACCCATAGGGTAAAAGGGTATATTAAAGTCGCTAAAATGTATGTAACAGGCAGAAGGAAGCATTTCCGACCCCATAAAGTATATATATTCTTGATCAGCATCAATAGCCGAGTCGATTGAGACATGTCCGTCTGTCCGTCTGTCCGTCTGTCCGTCCGTCTGTCCGTCCGTCTGTCCGTCCGTCTGTCCGTCCGTCTGTCCGTCCGTCCGTCCGTATGAACACGTGGATCTCAGAGACTATAAGAGCTAGAGCAACCAAATTTGGTGTCAGCATTCGTGTAGTGTCTACGCAGATCAAGTTTGTTTCAAATTTTTGCCACGCCCACTTCCGCCCCCACAATTTAGGAAAAACGAATAACTAGAGTAAAATAAAAGGTAGCGTATTCTTATTTGGCACACCCAACAATAAGGCTAAAAGGTATCAGCTGACCTAATTTTGTTAAAATCGGACAAAAAATATCAAAGATATACCTATGTAAAATTTGCACTGAAATGCCATGTGCGACATTGCGTAGTAAGTGTGAGCGAGATAGCATGCGTTCGTTGCTGCCGCTTGTGAGGAGAATTTTAGTTTGAACTGATGGCAAATTTTAAGGAGTTTGATTTAATACAGTTACTCTACTTGGTACAGGGTATAGTCAAAGTCGGCAGGGACGACTTGCTTGCTTCATTTTTGAATTCTTTCGTTGCATAGACTAATGGAGTAGGTAAAAATAGGTATTTATCTGAATAGATTTTCCCTCAATTGCAATTATTTTTCTCCCAAATGGATGGTCAATTGATTGTCGTTAATTGAAGTACTGATTTGATTTAAAACATTATTATTTATTTGTTTAATGTTATAGAAACTGTGAACTGTACTTATTAATAAACGAAAGAAAATCAAATTTCATTCTTATAACAGCTTAAAATTAAAACTTGCCGTTTATAAGTGAATAAATGAATCAATAAATTAAAGAAAATCTTTATTTATTATTTGGTTTCTATTTTGAAAGTAATGATCGATTAATAAGTTATTAAATTGCACTTTTTTTGTGTCGAAAACCATGTAAAAATAAATAATTAAAGAACTTATAATTATTAACAGAATGTTATTTGTTGATATTCGTTTTCAATATATAACAAATATAAAAATTTACGATCAGACGATTATATAGTAAATTGGAATAAACTAAAAGAGAAAAGTTGTCTTAAAATAATAATAAATTATATTGTTTATTGTTGTTTCGTTGATCTTATAATTAACTTCTATTAAATGGAATGTAAAACTGGATTTCTAAATCTATTTTTAGGTAAAACATTGCAAGAATAATTTCAGAATTTTTGATAGAATCATTAACAAATTGCTATAGCAATTCAAAAAAAAAAATATATATAGGAAAATATTTTATAAATATTCATCAAGTATTTGTTACACAAACTTTTCATTTCAAAATGGTTTTCAAATTACAAAACTAACATCATATGAAAAATAGAAAATTCAATGCTTATTTATGGTAGTATTTTTTTTTTTTTATTAATATCGCAGTTTTAATTTGATATCTAAGTAAATAATAATTTTTAACGAATTGTTGTTATTTCACAGAAATAAAAAATTGAAAGGTAAACCTTTGAAATATCTAAATAATTTTATGTTTTAAGGGCAAATATATTTGCAATTTCTATATCTGAATATGAACTTGATAACTGAACGACTGAACAACAACAAAGTGAACATTGTTTTATGTAAAATGTAAATGACATAGAAATTGCATAAAGCGCAAACATAACTTCTCTCTCTCTCTCTCTCTATCACACTCCCTCTCTCTATCTATCGAATACAATTACTCTACCTCTATCTTTGGTCCCCCTTGGGATGTTATTTAATCACATCGACACAGTTGAAAAATTCGATGGCAACATATTTGCAACAAATAATAATCAGGCGATAGATTTACATATGTAACGGGCCAACAGTCCTGGTCAGGTTTGGTCTATTCTGTACGAATATTTCCCGTCTCCTGTGTGCCTTTTTCAGTTTGGTGCTCGTTATTATGCGGTTTATGGATATCAATGAACTTTAAATTGCAGCCAGGCCAAAAACCGCCATTTGCCATACACTATTTGCCATGAAACATGAAATATGAAATATGCAATTGTATGGCGCGCCTATAACTATGCAATACACTGTATGCAGGCGCGTATGCATACACACACATACACTGATACATACATATATAATCATATGGCGGGCAATAAACAGCAGAGAGCCAGACACATTTGTAGGCAAATTTTGAAAATACACATCAAAAACACGCGTCACGGCTTAAAAAGAAAGCAAACATCTGACGAGTGGTTCATTGAGTACTTTTTTTTTTTTGGGGTGTAAAGGTAAGGGAAGGGGAAAAACAAAGGGACGAAAATGGAGATCGGTCTAATGGTAAAAATAGCTTGACTTTAGGTTTTTTTTTTGTTTTGTTGAACCCCTTATTTTAAATATAATTACCCTAAACACGCAGCTGGGCCCGAAAAAAGTCGCTAAAACTTGCCACTAAATTGCCAACAAGCGACAAAAAAAATACCAGCAACAAAACACGCAAACAATTTTTTGTTGTTTTATTTTCTTTGTTTTTTTTTTTCATCAAATTTTCATATGTTTGATGTCGCGTTTGTTATTGTTGTCGCTGTGGTAATGCATTTTTGCAGTTTACTGATAATTACTTACTAATGCTGAGTGAGGAAACCAATCAAAATATTTATATGGAATGTTGACTTTGTAGAGAAGGAAAGGTAGGAATATGAAATGTTTTATAAAACAAAAGGAAAGTCTGTACAATGCTAACGGTTGGATCTGTGATAGATATATAATAAAGCATTCCAACTGGTTAAAATCCTAGCCTAGTTTTGTTTTCATAACTAAGATTATTTGAGGGTTTGGTTTGAGTACAATCGGCTAATCTACAAAGTGGTTATATGTCGACTCGTCTGTCGATCCCAAAGAAATTAAGTAGAAATCATTTTAGTAGAATCTTATTAAAATTTCTTGTAAGCCAATTATATTAATATTATTATAGCCAAGTTTCTGAATTTCATCTTTATGCAAGTTTATTAATTTTAATCTACATAAAATATAATAAAAAAAGAATTTTTTGAATGAAAGGTAAAGAATAAAAAACTTAAATTCTTTGGTAATTGAAAAGGTGCCACAGAATTCACAACAAAATACGGAATATTATATATTATTTACTTATTTAGTTCCTTTCGCCCTACCAATAAGTTGATTTGCTTTAAAAATTCAAAACTTTTCAAACCACTTACAAAAACAGATGATCTATAGTCTAATCTTTAAACTAAAAATGAACAATATCTTTTCAAATTATAGAGTATTATATAAAAACATAATTTAACAGTTTTTTAAAACATAAACTTAATCACTTGGTTTGAAAAAACAAACAACATTGGAATATTTCAGTCAATTATATTACACTTTAGTTGAATTATTAATTTATTACTATTTTTTGTATTATTTTACCCATTTAAAAATAAGTTTAACCACAATTTATACTTTAGTTTATTTTTAAAAGTTTTGAAAAGTTCTTAAACATCTTCATTGTTTAGTTTTTGCAGTATTAAAACAGGTTTAATCATTTGTTATTAGTTTTTTCCATGGTTATTAGATATCTTTCACAATTTTTGGTACAAGTTTGAGTTGTTTTGTAATTTATCTCAGTGAAGTTTTGAGTTTTTTGTTATTGAATTGAATGCACATGCAACACTTGGCGGCAAAAATCAGCCTACGAATCGAAATACTTTGATTTTCTACTGTAATTTCCCGCTCGATGAGAAAAACACAACCGCTTGTCCCGAAGGTTGTCGTTAGACTAAACTCCAACGACACCTGAAAATGTGCCACGAAGTGAGACATAGCCGAAGACGATGGTAAATCGTCGTCGGCTGGTGGTTGGGTGGTTTGGCCTTGATGGCCAGAGAGGGGCATTATAGTGCCCTGAGTGGGCGTTGGGGGGAGAATAGCATTTGCTGTCGGTGGCAGCTGCGTCGCGAACGAATCAGACAACTGTGATTTTTGTTGTACTTGTTGTAGTTGTTGTTGTTGCTGGGCCACATTTTATTTTGCGTTTTGTTGTTCTCGTTTTTGTTGTTGGCGGGGAGCATTTCACATCGTTTCTTTTTTTCTAACTTTTGGTTTATTTTTGTGTGCTGTGTAGTTGTGTGAGTGTGCGTGAGTGTTGCCCAATGGGGGGTGTTCACAGGAAACTCACCACGATTGAAATGCTCTCAGCTGGATTGAAAGCCAAATTGAATTGAGGGAAATATTCTCTGCATACTTTTAAGCGCTAGTGTTGAAATTGCAGATTGGATTTATGAATGAATTTTGTTATTGTTGCTGTTGTGTAGCGTAAAAAAAGGGTTGAGGTGGGATTTGGTGCGTGTTAAGCAAAAATTGATTGTCATTGGTCATGGCATTGGCTGTTCTCTACATTTTTTTTCCTTTGTTTGTCGAGGCGCTTGCAATAAATACTACTTTAGCTGGTAAATGGGGGACACTGACGGGGGGTTTATGCTGTTTTTTATTTACATTATGCAAATTTTGTTGTTTTCAATCTCAGGTCAGGTGGGTTAGTTAGTGGCAACAAAAGTTAAAGTTGAATCCAATTTCAATTAATTTTACTTTGGAAATTAAAAAGTTGTACAGAAAATCATTGGTACAATTCCTACAAACGAATTTATGCAACTGACAAGTTTGGAAAATGACAACACAAATTTAAAAATTCTAGTGTATTTTAATTTAATTTTATAAATATAAATTTAAGGTGCAATTTTTGGAATATTAAAGGTTATTTAATCTTAAATTAAATATTTGCTTGTTCCATATTTTCGTAATTACTTTGTGTACAGAAATGTGTTTAAAAATATTAAAAATAAGAATTCAAAATAAATTAAATAAGTGAAAAATATAATAACGGTTTTTCGAAAAGGAAAACCTTCTTAGACTTACATTTTATAAAACCAATGCATCTTTTAGGTAAAATGTCGAATTGTTAACTTAATTAAGTTTAAGCAAAGCTCAGCTAAAGCCGAAAGAACTTATTTTAATTGAACGGTTTGTATTCCATAAAACTATCCTTACATTGCAACTTCAATACAAAACAATAATAATAAAAATTGTTTTCCCGTATTTAGTGAAATCTTTTTAAAGACTACTTTATTAAAAGAAGTAAAAATGAACACGTAGTTAACAACTGTATGACTTTATAGATACTCTTCAGCGAAGTCTTGGATCCAAATTTTAAATCAAAGCTAGAAAGAAGCTTATAGTTTTCATTTTTAATGAAGAATTTGATTGATTGATTCCTGAATTTACATTGGTTTTAGTTTATATTGGTTATGGACCTAACATTTTTATTGGATTTGCATATGTATTTGGATTTGAATACGTATTACCTAAAATAAATTCATTTTAAAATAACAAAAACAAATTTTAAGCGTTATTCCATTATATTTTATTATAAATGCAACAGTTTAAATTTCTCAAACAGAAAGATTTTTTGACTGACATATTGATTATTTTGTTGATTGAAACGTGTAAAATGTATTACAAATATTCTTTAAATTGTTGTTCAACATACGCACTAAATATTACATTTGTTTTTCAATTAATTTTTTTTTTAGGATTTCTTGCGGTAATATCAATAAACTGTTAAGTGCATCAGACCAGACATAGACATTATATGGTAACGCCTACTGCCGCTCTTTGTACCCACCGAAGTTAGTTTTCAATAATCGTGCCAGATTGTGTCAGGTACGGGACTGTACCCCCTCTATACGCTGTCTCTTTCCTACCTTCTCGCGAATAAACGCTGGCGTCAACTTAATTGCTCATATATATCAGTTTCAGTACTTTTTCTTCCCCTACCTCTTTCAATTTAACTAATCCACCGTTCTCCACAACCAGCCCCTTTTATTTCCACTGACATGGAGCCTATCATTTTCACACAACTCACGCACACACACACACATATAGAGGCCATAAATAATAGAAGAAGACTCCAAACAACAACAATAATAGCAATAGAAAAAGCAAAGTTCTGGTTAAAAAAAAAAAAAAAAAAAAGATTGTTGTTAGAGCTAAAAATGTTGAAAAGGATATCCGCGTCCTGACGCCGTGATTCACCTCATTCTGCTCTTCCTGTTCTCTTTTCCCGTTTGCATTGCGTGCCAATGCACTTGCGCCACAAATCATACCAACAACAAACAAATTACAACAACAACAACATCAGGCAACTACGTAAAAAGAGTTAAGGGTCGCAACTTTATTTTCAAGTTTCTTTCGCTTCCTTGGTAACTTTTTCTCATCGTCTTTTTGTTATTTTGTTGTATTTGGTTTTGAAGGGAAAATGGGGGGTTCCCCTAATATAAATTTTGACACCTGATAATTGCTTTTCACTCGCTTCCGCGTTTTATGCGCTGCTCTACGATCCGATGCGACGACGACAGCTGCTTCTACTTTCCCCCCAATTCCAGCTCCAAAAAATCCCTTCTTTGCTTCGCTCCTTCTTCCTTATTATTGTGGCGGAACATGCAAAGTTTTGGCTTCCAGTTCGATGTGTCTTCAGGATAGTTTTTTTTTTTTACTCTTCTCTTTTTTACCCCTCCACAAATAAACTGTTATAAATTATGACTAAATTTTCGTCATTTTTTATGGCTTTGTTTAATGCATAAAAGTTTTATATGATGAGTTATAGAGCGCTACCATGATGCCATTTAGAAGGGAAATTGGCAATTAAAACACTATAAAAGTATGTAGATAATTATTTTGATATAAAGTATGTTCCTTAAAGAAATATTAAGACTTACTTTGATTGCCGCTTCTTGGATTAAAAATAAAATTTGTTTCTCAAAAATTTTCAGCAATATTTTCCTCGAGGTTTATCTTAAAGATTTTTAAGTATTTTTGAAGGATTATCTTTAGATTTTCTCAGAGAATAAGGTAAGATAAAAACTTCAAAAGAATTCATTTAAATATTTTGTAAATATTGCCTTAGTTATTTCCCATGAACTCCTTATAAAAATTTCTTAGGAAACCTTATAAAAATTCGGAAGCACTACTTATCATGGTTCTAGAAAAGTTTTTTGAAGATTCCTCTAGGAATTTGAAGAAGATTTCTTTTTACTTTGAGATACTTAGCAAAAAAATTCGAAATGCATTCGTATAAAAAATATTTACACTTGGTTTTTTTTACAGAAATTATTAGAAAAAATTTCTTAGGGATACGTCGGGAGATTTTGCGAACATTTCTTTAAGGTTTTTTATAGAGTTACTTTTAGGTAAGGTCTTTACAAAAAAAGAGAGTCTTTACTGTACCTGTTAAAAGCAGGCTTGAATAGTATAATTCTGAGTCAATCATGTATAAGTAACTCTTAATTTATAAACCAAATCCTTTTTATGGGAAAAAAAAGGTAAATGGAAACTCCAAAAAGTTTAAAAGCGATTAGCCAGAAGAGTATCAAAATTAATCGTCATGAATATTATTTTTAAGTGTGAAGATATATTAGCCAAACTGTAAAATAAATACTTTTTTTTTATTACAAATTACTTTCTATTCACTGGTGGCTTGTACTTTAAGTGATTATTAGTTACTTTCGTACTAACTTTAATTTTCTAATAGCTTTTAAAATATTATAGACGCAAGTGTGGCGATCGAAACAAATAAAGAAAATAAATGAAGAGCAAAAATCACTGTGGTGTAGAATGTAGAGTATATCGATAGTTTTTTGTAGCACCTTTACTCCATTTTTTATCACTTTCTCACACTCTTTTTTTTTGCCTTTGTTCTTACTTCTCTCCATTTCTGATCACTTTTATTTTCCCCATTTATATGCTGACAGCTGACTTCAGTTTGCCAGTTCTTATCTTCACCTCAAATTGACAAGTAGCCATTCCTCAAAAATTATTTAATATTAATTAAATTTAATAAAAAAAAAGTGAGTTTTAGTGAGAAAAAATAATTGTGTACAAGTTGCCTTGCCTGTATTTTATGTGTATTAAAATACAAATTTATTTGTTTTTATATGTGAAATAAGAACGTTTAATTGTTAAAGGTGAGTTTAAAAAAACTGTCTATAGTTAGACTGTTAATTTAATTTACACTTCGATTAAAAAACGTGAAAAAAACAATAGAATCTAAAATCTCTAAATCTCTTCAGCTTTTACCTTTTATCTATGTTTAAAGTATCAATAAATGTAGAAGAAAAGTAATTTTCATATTGATGAAAAGCTTTATTATCGGAAACAACTTTTAAAAATATATTTTTATTCCCTACTTTTTTTTTTTTTAATAATCACCTTATTAAAAGCTTTACATTGATTTGTTAATGAGTCATTTGAATACATTATATTTTCTCTAAAACAATATAAAATACCTTAAAATAGTTATTTTTATCACATTGTTTTTTATTCTTTAGTTACTCGGTGTAGATTTCTATTGATCGAATTTGTCTGATTGATTAATTTGGTATATTATTCTACCTCGTTTCCCACATTTGAAACTAATCACAGAAATCAGGAAAATGTTGAGTCTATGTTGCCTGTAGCCTGTCAGCTCCTTTTCACCTTCCCTCTCTCCCTGTTTTCTCTTTATTCTCCTCCCTGAAGGGGGGCGCTGTCTGTTCATTTTGTGGGCAGTTTTAGTCATAAATTTTATATGACACCTGCAGGAGCTAACATATTCGATGCCTGGCCCCCCCACCAATCTCTCCTTTCTCATACTTACTCTTTACTCTTCCCCTTTTGTCACATTCATTATTCACACATATTTTGCTAATTAGCAAAATATTGTAAATGTTTGGATTTATGCTAGCAACATACCAGAAACATAAGAGGGTTAGATGTGAGGGGAAGATATGTTAGCTGATGGAGCAGTGCATCAAAGCTGCACCACAATGGTTTTTGGTCAGCTCACATGGCCAGGCAAGCGTGCCCATCCACACAACTCTGTACCACCCACAAAACCTCCCTCTCTCCCTCCCTCACGGCTGTCTCTCATTTCTGTTGATTTAATGCCCGTGGTGTCGGCTCCCGGGATGGGGTAGTGTGGGGCCTGACTTTTGATACCTTTAGATGCTTGGCTATTGGACTCAACCATTGCTTTGCGGTTAACATAAATTTTCGTTTTGGCTTTCAATCGACCGTCAAACTGGAGTCAATTTAATTGAATTTTCTGCTGACACTTCTCGACAAATTCTCAGTGTGTTTATTCAATTTTGCCTTGTTTACATTTGTCGCGACGCAACTAAAATCCCCCATCCACATTCAATCAAAGCCAATTTGGTGGCTTAGGAATCATCTAGAACTTCCCGTTCTCAAATTGCATCCATAGAAATGCATCGCCGATCATTTTATAGAAAGAACAACTTAGGCAGTTCAATTTTGAATCATTTAAGCTAAGAAGTTGAAGACGGTTAAATGACATTAAAAATAATTTTTTTATTTGGAAACTTATATTACACTCTATTTTAGTAGCAGAAGTCGTTTTATCGTTACTGTTGATATCTCAAATTGATGTCTTAGATAAGTTTCTATACAGTTGTAAAGGCAAGTTATCAGCTCAATTTTGAAGAGTTGATTTAAATCTGTCAGATAGATGATGATAGTCACATGCCACTTAAAAGTACTCTTACTTTAAATATGATTTAATTTTTAATTGGTTCCCTTAATTGCTTTGATATAAAGAATAGTTTGTTAAACCTCATCTATACATCCCAATCTGGCATCCTTGGTGAGACTTTTCGTTTTAGCCATCAAGGCACCTGGTGTTTTTTAACTTTACAGTTAATATACATATTTATATCGTTGTAAAACAAATTCAGAATCCATCAGTGTATTATCAATCAGATATATTATATAGCTGAATTTGTAAAATAAAGCAAAAAGCAGGAAAACTAAATATTTGATCAGTAATCTTAACTGATTAAATCTGCTACTTTACTTAGTTTGTGTATAGCATGAGGTCATGTTTCTGGTTAATAAAGAAATTGAAATGCTAATTTTATATACTTTTAATAACATTACAGATCAATAACTAACGGTCAACAATTTATTTAAAAGTTTAAGAATAAATACGAAAGTATTTATTAAACTTAATCTTAATCTAACTAGTATATAAAAAAATTTCCAATTTTTAATCATTATATAAAATTTTTATTTACTTTTTTGCAGGACTATTCTCTTAACTTCTGTTAACCTGCAATGAAAACATCTTCTGTTCATTAACATTTTTCGGTTTTATCCTGCACTGTTAAATAGCTTCAAAAGCTTGTTATGGTTTGTGAATTGGCAAGTAAAAGCTCTTCAACAGTTTTTTTATACCGGTAAGTTTGTTCTTACAAGAAAACTTTTTTTGGGATGTGCTTTGTTTCAGAATTTTTGCGTTAGATTTAAATTTTTAAATTGTTTAAGTATTTATAAATATTTTTAAAAATCTCAAAACCATTTTCCCAATATAAAAGCGTAAAAAAAGTTTTTTATATTTTAAAATTTTGGATTTAATTTACGTACACTTCCCTATGAAGCTTCTTTTTTAATAAAACAATAACAAATATAATGGTTAGTATTTGGTTATATTTTAATCAAACTGACTAAATGTTCAGCTTTTAACGTTTTCTTTTTCTTTTTTGTTCTTTTAAATCAAGTTTAAAGATAAAGAGCTTTGGCTATGTTTAATATGATAATATATAAAAATAAGATTCTTAACCATACCTAAATAACATACACTTAGGCTTAATAAGGTTACTTAATCGGAAACTTATCTGAAACCAAATCTGTTAAAAATTATATAAAAAATTATATAAATGCCTTATTTATACCTCATATCAAATTATACATATAAATATTATAAAAGTTGTTGCAACAAAAATAAAACAATTTAACTTTGTGATTTTTAATTTTTATTAAATTTATATTTATTCGCCTCGAGCTTTAAAATTTTAATTAATTTTTCACCAAATTTATCAATTAAAATAAATAAAAATTGTAATTTGTTTTAAAGTTACAAGTTCTAGCAAATATGTTTTTAATTTAATGAGATATTTACTGTAACCATATTTTCCATCAGAATTCACCTGAAAGATCAAAGTCAATTAAATTTATATTAAATTGTATGCATTTCATTTTTCTCGGAAGTTTCTTAAAATTTTTAAAAATATTTGTATTGTACCTATAGTCAATATATTACAAATTTGTTATATGAAGTTTTTTTTTCTCAGTTATGCCGAAAAATCGATTCTAGATTGTTAAGAGCTGCTTTATAGAAAAGTTGTTTTTCCGTATGACTTTTCACTTTTATTTTCCCACAATTTTTCCACAAATTTATAATGTGTGGGCTATTACCGCATTTCGTGCTATTTATTCACGTGTTGCATGCTAATTAATTCGACTAAATAAAGAAATCGCATTTTCATTTAAGTACTAAGCAAATATAAAATATTTAACAAGCTAATATTTAGTCTACCTTATAAGCGGTAGCAGTTTGGTGGCTGTGAAGCGAGAGTTCGCTCAATTATGGCGCCGCCGCAAGGACAACGCCAACCTGAACAAAAAGTGTGAAAATTTCAACAGCAAATGAAAGAAAGGCAAAAAAGAAGCGCTATGCATTGCATACGCAAGTGGGTGGGCAAAAAGCATAGTATATCAAAAGGAGCAAACGCAAGAAAGAAGACATACACGAAACAAAAAGAAGAGCAAACTGCTGGTGAAACTTAAACAGCCAGAATGAAAGTAAATGGGAAACCATTTTAAAGATACTTCATATCAAATATTTATGTATATTAAAATTACAGTTTCCCTTGTTGCGGTTTTTAAACGTGGGCGGGGGGAAAAAGGGTAGAAAAAAATGAGAAATTGTTAATGTTTGATTACAATGGATTTTGCCATTATCAATTACATTATTAAATAATATAAATTTACCATGTTGCAAATGAGAGCGAGGTGTTAAATTTTCCAACATGGGTGAAAATGGTGTAGCCTACTTTTAGGCTCCAACATTGAACTGCATATATTTTCGATAAATGAACATACATATATATGCATGTATTGTATGTATCTTTTTGGTTGCCATTGCGGTCTGTTCTCTGCTGTCTGTTTTCTAGGAATTTCACTTTTTTTTTCTTTTTTTTTTGCTTTTGGCAATTTATATTTTGGACATGCAGCACATGGTCTGGTCTGTTGGTTTTATTAACTTGGCGGGTTGGTTAGTTGGTTGCAGCAAATCGCTTTATATTCCAATTTGTATACCCTTGCGGAGGGCAATACAAAATTAGTTGGTAGCTCTATTTATGTATGTGGAAATTTACATTTAAATCAGAAGTATTTATATATAGTTTCCAATTTTTATTATTGTGTCAAAAGTCATCTTAAAGAATTTTGCCAAGATCCAAAGTATTTAACAAAGTTTTCTATTTATATTTCATTATTATTGTTTAACTTTTTAATAAAAAAATTCATATGAAATTGTGTTTATCAGAGAAATAACAAGTTCATAGTGAAAGTTCAGTGACATTTTTCACAACTTACTAAATATTAATTTTTTAAAAAATTTTCCATTGCTTTCTATATACAAATAAGTAAGGGTATATAGTAGGAAATTTTGCTTAATATTCTCTATAAAAATTCTCAGTCGAATGCACCAGAATAGGAAATTTTCTTTTTTACTTTCATGGTACCGCTTAACTCTTCAACTCCTGAGCAGATATAAAATAAATAGGAAAGAGGGTGAACCAAAAAAAAAAAAATGCAAACTAGCCATTTAATTGCCCACTCGTTGAAGTTTATAAGGGCAGCCAGCAGACATTTAATTTATTTTAATAATTATTTCATCGTTTTTTTTGTGTTTTTTGCAGTTAGTTGGTTCGCTTTTTGTTTTGCTTTCCTGCAGTTACTCTGCGCATTTTGAAATTAAATTATAAAGTCGCTAACGTTTTCAGTAGTATATATAAATATATATATATATAGAGGTATATATATATTCGCCCACTTTTTTAATGAAAAATGTTGCCATGTGGTACAATGGCGTAAAAATGTTTGGCTGACAGTGTAAACAATACGATGAGAGGTGGCTAAATTGCGGGGGAGCAACATCATCAGCCAACTTGGGTGCACATTTTGTGGCTCAGTAAATATTCGCCTCGGGCTCCTATTAAAAATCAACAAAAAAAAAAAGAAGGGGGGAATATGTCCGAGTCAGCTGCAGAGGCAAACAATGAGATTTTCAAGAAAAGTGTAGAATTTTGTTTAATATTCTCAAATATCTAAGATTGCATTTACATTCGCATAATTATAAAAACAGGTGAAAGCTATAAAATTAAAATTCTTTTACTTGTAGATTTTATATTAATTAATTTTATCTATATTTTTACTTAATTTATTTGTAGCTTTTCAAAAAATTTAATTTATGCATGCATTTACTTAGTTTACTTGGAGATTTTTTGTATTATTAATTAGATCTTAGAGTCTTAAGATTCCCTTTGGGCAATATTTAAGAGGTTTCAATTTAATGATTTAATATTGGTTTTTAACTGATAATTTCTATTGGAACAATTGGCTTATGAACCAATATATTTTAAGCTATTAACATTAAAACGTAATTTTTCTAAGCCTAGAAATCTTAATGAATTTTTATACCCTGTACCCATAGGGTAAAAGGGTATATTAAAGTCGCTAAAATGTATGTAACAGGCAGAAGGAAGCATTTCCGACCCCATAAAGTATATATATTCTTGATCAGCATCAATAGCCGAGTCGATTGAGACATGTCCGTCTGTCCGTCTGTCCGTCCGTCTGTCCGTCTGTCCGTCCGTCCGTATGAACACGTGGATCTCAGAGACTACAAGAGCTAGAGCAACCAAATTTGGTGTCAGTATTCGTGTAGTGTCTACGCAGATCAAGTTTGTTTCAAATTTTTGCCACGCCCACTTCCGCCCCCGAAATTAAGGAAAAACGTATAACTAGAGTAAATTTAAAGGTAGCGTATTCTTATTTGGCACACCCAATAATATGGCCAAAAGGTATCAACTGACCAAATTTCGTTAAAATTGGACAAGAAATATCGAAGATATATCTATGTACAATTTGTACTGAAATGCCCAGTGTGACATTGCGTAGTAAGTGTGAGCGAGATAGCATGCGTTCGTTGTTACCGCTTGTGAGGAGAATTTTAGTTTGAATTAATGGCAAATTTTAAGGAGTTTGATTTAATACAGTTACTCTACTTGGTACAGGGTATACTCAAAGTCGGCAGGGACGACTTGCTTGCTTCATTTTCAATAAAATTCAAATTTCTTTTTCTAAGCTTTCAATTTAAACTTGCACTTTAAGTAAGCTGTAAGATTTAAAGCAAATAAAAGAGTAAAAGAGAACAGTAAAAAAAAGTTGAGTTCAAATAAATCATCCTGGTTTAAAGCAAGGAAAACATTTTTTGGGATAAACTATTACTTAGATTTATGATAGTGTAAAAATAACTAAAATTAAAATTTCTCGGCTGTCTAATATTCATTATATTCTTATTAATGTTAACGTATATTGAGTATTTTAAAATTTAAAATCTAAATCTGGAACCGTATTTTAAAGTTTGCTGATTCTTTTATGTCTATTTTAAGAGTTTTTAAACAAGCTAAAGCTACTTGACTGCTGTAGCATATAACAAAAAATGTATATACAAAAAAAAAAAAGGATTGAAAAAGTTATAATAAGTATTGAATATTCTTAAAATGTGGACTTATCTTATATTTTCTATTTTAAACACCATTCAGTTATTTAATTGTTCTAAACTTTCTTAATCAGAATTTCTTATTTACCATTGCTTATAGGTATAAACCAAATATTAAACTAAATATCTAATCTAACTAACCTAATCAGTCTAATTTGTTTATGTAGTAGTAGTTGAGCTATATAAATAAATGATTTTACTTACCTTTGTCTATCTATAAAAAAATAAAAAAAAAAAATTTTCAAATGTATGAACTAAAATAAGACGGCATTTTGTTTGTTATTTATTTCAATTTAGTTAAACCAAGATTACAGTGATAGTACATATATATTTATATACATAGATATACATACTTTATATATATATATATCGTAATTATTATTTTCTTTTATTCAGTTTGCAGTGCATAGAAACTAAGCTTAAATAAAACTAAAAATAAAAGTGTTAGCAACATTTTTATAATATTTTTTTTTTGTTGTTTTATCTCTTAAAAACTAGATTTGAGAATTGTTATTAGGTTTAGTTCATTTACAAACTGTTTGGTTTTAATTTTGGGTCACAATTCGGTTGTTTTTATTTTTTTGGTTTTATTTAAATTATTTTTCCTTATAGTTTACATGCTAATACTTTGTATTTCCGTTGTATCTGGCATAAATCATTTCGGTTTCCTTGCTTCAACTTAGATTCTAGGATGGACTTAAACAACAACAAACTTTTTACATTAAGCAAGTCTTAGCTTTAAGCTTTACGAAATCATTAAGATGGAACAGAATTATCTATATATTAGTTTATCTCATCAATCAACTTGAGTTTATTAAATTATTGCTTATGAAATATTTCTGGATTTTTTGTTTGTACATTTATTGAAAAATTCTTTTATAGTTTTTCAGTTTTTCTTTTTGCTTTTTGGGTTTATACATGCCACACACTTAAATGAAAAAAGATAATAAATATTGAAAATGCCATTAGTTGGGAGGATTTCTGTAGTTGAGGGGACCAACTTTTAAGATCCTGCATGCGATCCTGTTCATCGGTTAAGGAGTTAGCATCATGTTTGATCAAATGCGGACTTTTACCATCGCCTCTATATGTGGAGCCATGGTCGGGAGCTAAAAAAAAAAAAAAGGACAAAAGGAATGGAAAAAGGAAAACAATGATGATTACATTGATTGATTGAGGTTTTTATTTTTGGTTGTTTATATTGTTTTTATGCCAGCAAGTTAATCAAATGTCATATGACATGCTCTTTTCATAACGGCCAAAGGACTCGAGGTCGTCAATTTTGGAATGTCCTTTTTCAATTATGCGCTTGCCACACACCAACGAGCATAAACAATAGACACAGGATGCGTTTATGGCCAACCATTTGTAGCAGGCGACAATGCGAAAGAGATAAAAACCAAACGATAAGCGTGAGAAAGAGAGGGAGACAATAAGCGAGAGACAGAGAAAGCGGTCAATGGGACTTGAGGTCTCGAAGGATATAGAAAAACCAAACTCTGTTTGTCAGAAAATATTGCATATAAAAAGGACACCAACTACTAGTCCTGCCTCTGTCTTTGCCCCACTTATTTATAACATTCTCACTTATACAGTATTTCCCATTTGGCAAAATCGAAAGTATTTTACTGTTTTCCATTTACCACCCCCCGACAGCCGTACTCCTTTACATTGGTATGCCAGTCAACTGGTCGGTCCTGCTACTGCTGCTTCTGTTGGTATTTTGTTTCAATTTCAACTTGGCAGCATCGAAAATTGTTTCGATTTTTATTGCTTAAGTGCGTTAAACCCTTGCGCCGTAACACCATACCAGGCATTCCACAAAAGTCCACCCCCCCCTCACCCCATTGGCCCCGCAAAGAATCGACAAAAAAAAATTGAGGTGGGTGGATGGTTGGATGTGAAGGTCTGCCATCAATTTATCCTACAGTTCCCTTATTTTCTGGTGTATGTATTTTTTTTTTTTTTTTTTTGGTTGTTTGTTTGCCTGGCAATCTGTTTCATTGGACATTTGTTTGCGTGTTGGTCTGGGCATGTTTTTTTTTTTGTCTCTCATGTTTTTTTACTGAAATTTTTGTGTGTGTGTGTGTTTTTTTTAGTCAGGCTTTGGTCATTAGGTCGATTGCTAGTGCAAATTGTGTGGTGAGAGAGATGCGGCAACAAAATTTCAAATAATTGTAGTTGAAATGAAGTTTATGGAAATTGATGAACATATGCAAATCAAGTGCAATCAATATGTTCAAATCAATTTTTGTTCTCTTTTAGAAAGAGAAGACAAGCTAAAAGGATTTTAAAAAAGTTTGCTGATTAACCAGATTGATTTCTATTGTCATCGAAATTTGCATTTAAACTGATTATTTGCAGTTGTTAATTACAATTAAGTTATAAAGTAAAAACAATTATTCATACAATTTTAAATTTATTTAGCTATATGCCAATGCAATCTTCCATATCAATATAAAATCCTTTTAGCCTTTTAATTATGTTAGCATATTATTATTTCTATGGAAATATTTCTAACATTAGCGGGTTAATTCAAGATCCTAAAAGATCTTTATATAAATGTTATGAAAAGTCTTTCAATATCTTAATTACTTGAGCTTTCCAAGAGATTTTTTAAGAAATAGAAAAAACATATATAAAAATAAAGTAATTTTCCTAATATTACAAAAAAAGAAGGATTCTAACTGTTGGATCAGAATCAAATATAAGGCAGCAAAATGGACATAGTTATATGTATTCAAATTGTTTATTCTTATCCACAGATACAATACAAACATATTAGAAAGATAAATAAATAATAGAAAAAAGACTACTATAATCCTTTTTTTTTTCAAAGAGGAAGACGGTTTATAGCTGTTCAGATACAATTCTATATCTACCACTGATCCTTGATACAACAAAAAGGAAATACATAGTTGTTAATAATTAAAAAAAGAACTGCAATGTATTTAATTTTCTGATCGAACTAAAATTCTCGTTGGACTCTACTTTTGTTGAGAAATATTTGAAAAATTAATTTGAATGGTAATTTATTTTAAAATAGCTTTTATAGGGGCAACCTTTTTATTTGATTTTTAATATAAATCATTTAAGCAGCGGCACCAATTATAAGAAAAAAATAAGTAGACTTTTATCAGTTTCTACTTAAGTTTAGTAAGAAAATAAACTAAATTAATCGGACTAGACTAGTTTCGTTAAATTAAAATGATTTAGTGTGATGTTCTTCTCTTTAAACTCTTAATAGTGACAGAATATTCAGAGAACAATTATTGAATAACATTTTTTTTTTATTCTTGTTTGAACTTAAATAATTTTATGTAAATTGCATTTGTCTTTTGTGGTTTTTCATGTGTTTTTTACGTGTTCACATTTTTTTAGTGTGCTTAATGATTTTTTTTCTGAGAAAAAGAAAAAATGAAAATCATTTCTTTATTAAAAATGATTTATATATGTTTTAACAGAAAAAAATTTAAATCAAAAATAAAATTTATACCTGAGAAATATTTTAAAAGAATAAAAAAATGCATAAAAAGTTAATTTCTTTGATTTTTGCAAAGAAAATTTAATTAAATTAAAAACAACAATTATTTTCGGTTTTAAACCAAAAAAAACAATAAGTCTCTGATTGGAGTTGTTATAATATATTCAGACTAGTCTTAAATTAACAACTTAAATGTCTGGTTATTGAAAATCAGGAAAAATTTTCTCGTTCTATATTCTTTCTATAATCATTTTTACACCCTGTACCCATAGGGTAAAAGGGTATATTAAAGTCGCTAAATGTATGGCAGAAGGAAGCATTTCCGACCCCATAAAGTATATATATTCTTGATCAGCATCAATAGCCAAGTCGATTGAGACATGTCCGTCTGTCCGTCCGTCCGTCCGTCCGTCCGTATGAACACGTGGATCTCAGAGACTACAAGAACTAGAGCAACCAAATTTGATACCAGCATTCGTGTAGTGTCTACGCAGATCAAGTTTGTTTCAAATTTTTGCCACGCCCACTTCCGCCCCCGAAATTTAGGAAAAACGAATAACTAAAGTAAAAGTAAAGGTAGCGTATTCTTATTTCGCACACCTAATAATATGGTAATATGGTGATACCAAAAGGTATCAGCTGACCAAATTTTGTTAAAATCGGACAAGAAATATCGGAGATATATCTATCTAAAATTTGCTCTGAAATGCCAAGTGCGACATTGCGTAGTAAGTGTGAGCGGGATAGCATGCGTTCGGTGCTGCCGCTTGTGAGGAGAATTTTAGTTTGAACTGATGGCAAATTTTAAGGAGTTTGATTTAGTACAGTTACTCTACTTGGTACAGGGTATAGTCAAAGTCGGCAGGGACGACTTGCTTGCTTCATTGAATATAATTTCATCCAACTCGATTAACCCTAGGTCAATGGTAACTTATCAATCTAACCATACTGATCTATTGTTTCTCATTTTGTGTCTAGGGATCCCTTCTGTCAATCTTGTGATGTTTCAAAGTAAAGGAGTTGCAGTTGCAATTGTTTGGCAATATTGCTGTCATGTCATTGCATCTTGGTATCTAGTGAAGGTAAATTTCATTTGGGGACTTCAACTAACATTTCCATAGGAAAACATTGACATAGATATGTTTATATGATTGATTTCTCTTCTCTTGTTGAAGATGGAAATCATCAATATTGTGTTAAACTCATTTTTAATATCACTTAATTTAAACTAAAATAATATGAGTATCATAAACATATGCAATTTATTTCTATTAACCCGATTAGGCCATAACTTGGCTTGATTGCACCCAGGGGCTTATGAGCAGTATTATGCAGAAATTACTTAAAGTTTTCTCTCAAGTTGAGTTTAGCCAAAGAGCCTATAAAACCCGTGAATGTATCTCTGTGTGTGTGTGTGAGCCGGAAGCTAAAACATTTACCCACAACAGTTTGCTCTGGTCTTTCTCTGTATGTGTGTGTGTTTTTGAGAGTTCTTCTTTTCTTTTTTTTTGCATTGCTTGCGTTTAAACGCTTTAAAGACACCATTGGGAGCTGGGACTGCCACATCTTCCACTTTTCTCCCACACACACACACACGCATAAACACATGCTCAGACGTCAATAAAAATCAGCCAGACTATGCCACCCACATACAAACACACACGCACACTTGGTGGATATATATATATATATATATATATATGGACAGGATACTGGCCCCTGTGAGTTTGAATGTGTTGGTGTCGGCTTCTTCACACATTGCCAATGTTTGCAGACTCCAGCAAAACAAGCAAAAGCCAAAAGGAGTTGGCTAAAGCTGCTTATAGAAAAATACAAAAAAAAAAAAACAGAAATGTACGGAATAAAAAATACAAGCCAAAAAGACACAAATACCAACACACACACACACACACAAACCAACATACACAAACAAATATTCGAACCCGGTGCAAAGCAATTTGCGCATTTCCTGTTATAAAAATAAAAAAAAAAGGGTTCCATCTCTCGTTAAAAACAAAACGCACGAACAAAACGAAAAGTCCTTTGGGTAGAGCAACCAAAATGAAAGGGGGAGGGAAAAATAACACAAAAATAAAAATGGAAAGAAAAAAAAATTGAAAAAAATGAAATAAAATAAAGGACATTCGATGCCATATTTCACAGTTATGACAAAGTTCGTTCAATGCAATGAAGTTTGACTTGGGGTTTGGTTGGTTTTCCCCCCCATCTTCTTTTTACAACAAACGTTTATGGTGCGCGATTGTCCTTGTTTGTCGCAGAGTCCTGCATATGTCAGGAAAAAAAAAAACCAAAAAGAAGCAAAACTATAAAATGCAAGCTAACTATATTTCAATTTGAAAGTTTTAAAAGTTCCATTTCACCTATTAAGCAATTGGCATTTAAAATTTTTTACGTAAAGTGAGTTTAATGTGTAATTAATACGAATCTAAACTTTTTTATCTTTAATTTAAGATTTTTTTTTTGTTAAAATAAGGGCAATTTAATACTTTTATTCTGTTCCTTTTAGAGCTCTTGATATGATACATCATGTTTATCCTTATTGTCTCCTTGATGAACAAGTATAAGAAGAATGAGAAGTATTAGAATTATATATTAATCTAACTATGTTAATTTGATAGATTGATTCTTCATTATTTAACTCTCCAGTTATTCTGATGATATAGACGGATTCGACTTCTGCCTTTTAGTATATGATTTTATAGTTTTCTATATCTTATATCATACTTTCAAAGTTATAATTGAAACTATTGAGAAATATTCTTTACTATTTGAACATTTTCTTTCTCGTTTCTTCTTTGAAATTTGCAATTATCTTATGAAAACATAAAAATATATTTATAAAACTAGAAAAATAAACCATTTCAGACCTTTTGTTATATTTATATTCTTGATCTGATATTGATATTCAAAAACTTCAAGGTTTGAGAGATTTGCATGAATAATTTGTTTTCAAACATTAGAAGAACTGAAGGAAATTTGGTTACTGGTACTGGGTACAACCAAGTCGGCTCCGCTGACTAGCTTTATTTTTGCTTCCACAATATATTCACGATTGTTTACTCTAGGATGAAACCTATAAACTTATGTCTATATATCTTAAATTCAGATATTAAAAGAAAAATAAATAAAGTAAAAAATAATATGACGGTGATTCGAATATATATAAATTTTTAAATTGAGTGTATTTGTTTATCCATTTATTTCTTAGATCTCAAATTAATTTCTTTTCCATATAAATAAATTACTCTCTGCATAGTTTTCAACTTAACAAAGTCAAAATATTACAAAGTTTACAAAGAATAATTAAAAAAAAACAATTTACTTTAATTTTCTTACTCTTTACATTTAAAAAGAAGCAAAGAAGTTTATATTCTAATACTAAAATTAAAATTAAAAAACTATTTTTCAATATTTCTTGTCTACTAGTTTTTGTGACTGATTTATGTATAGAATCTTTTTGACATTTCTTTAACTTTTTGTTTATGTTCATGCACCTTAATTGTGTGGTGGCGGCTGGTTGCACTTAAAAGGGAACACTTAAGGATAACTACAGATTCGAAAACTGAAAACTGGTAACATTCAACACTTGAGACTCACTTTAGTCGGCACCATATGTTATATTTATTGTGCATTTTATTTCATTCTTTCATTCTGCTCACTTGTTTCTTTTATTGTGGCTATGCATTTAACGCTCTGTGCCCCGGCCAAGTGAAAAAATACAATAAAAATAAGAAAAAAGTAAAAGGTATAGCATACTTGGCGGCTGTAGAGCAATGTATATAAAATACTCGAGGCACGCGATGGTCCTACACTTCTCTCCTCCTTCTGCTTCTCAATTGCTACTGCTACTGCTAGGGCTGCTGCTACTACTGTCTGTTGCATTTCATTTACTTTATCATTTTTCACTTTGCGCATTTGCCGCTGATGGTGCACCATTGTGTGGTTGGGGTAATGTGGTGCGGTAGGGCAGACAGCTTGTGCAAATTATAAGCAAATTATTGCCAGACACTGAATGCAAGTAATCATCATGGATGGTATAGTGTAGAGTCACAGAGTGTGGTGATGGAGTCTCCACTCTCTCTCTATCTCTATCTCTCTCTTATGTGGCTGCCACACGATCTGGCCTCGGCAATTTCTTTTTATGTCATTTCCTTGTAATTTGTGTCATATTGTTGCCCGCTGGCCAAGCAAATTAAAAACAAAAAAACGAGAAGAAAAAAAATAGCAGAAAGCCTGGCTGCAAGAGCTTCAGCTCTGCGGTTGCCACTAGGACCGGACAACACATTTTAATGACAGTTTATGTACCAAAAAGTAAAGTTGCCAGTACAGCATTTAATGGCAACTAAGCCCTGACCCACAATAATAATATCTTTGTTGAAATGCCCGAGACCAAATGGCAATATATAAGAACCAAACAAAAAAAAATTCAATTAAGACAAAAGTATTAGCTTTTCAATATGTAAAAACTTCTTCAGCTTGAAGATTTAATCAAATTTAAAATACTTTTTTAGACAGACATCTGTGTCTTATATAATTTGCATACAACAAATTGCAAATATCTTCAAACATAGATGGGCGTGTCGAAAAATCGCCCACTTATCTCAATGTTCATTTTTGGTCATGAAAACTTTGCTTGTTCCGCCTTAAAGTGTCAGCGGGTGCAACAAAAACAGCCGCGACATATGCAAAACTCGGCAACGATAAGAGGCAGCCACATGGCTACCACACACATACATACATCTATAGTCTACAGTCTACACACACACACATACATACATACATACAAACACCCCCCGTAGATTGTCTTCGTCTACCCGTTGCTCTACTGGTACGATATGTGCAACATCTAGCAGGTAATAAATCTAACTGTAAACGCTACGCTTACGACATTGCATGCAACGCTTGAAAGTTGTCGTCATTGTAGCACTCAAAGCTGCCACATACCCAAACCCAACATCAGCTCCCCCCATCTACACACACCCCCACCATATTGCTGGCCATCTACTGTTAGTTTTTTTTCTTTTTCTTTTTTTGTTGAAACATTTTTGCTTGGGTTTGCCAAAAATTGCTATAGATGAAGGCAAAGTTGTAGTCCATACCCTTGCCGCCTTTTCTCTTGATGTCCTGAGTGCAATTTGTCTGCAATTTTTATAGGGTGACTCCCCAGCAGCCCCCCCAGTAGTCTCTCCCCATCTCTTGCTTCTATCCCACTCATATTCAATTTGTTCGATTTGATTTTGTCGCCCGCTTTTCTTCTTTTTTTTTTCTGTGCTTCTGTTTAAGTGCATTTTATTTTAGCCAAAACTCGCGTATGCAGAAATTTTCCACTTCACAGCAAGGGCCTTGTAAAATTTTATGCGTTTGTCCTTTGCCAAGACAAACCAAAAAAAAAAAAAAAAAAAAAACAAGAAAAAACTGAAAATAAAAGAAGACAAGAAAAACGAGTTGCTAAGGATTATAAAATTTTATGTTTATCGATTGACAAACTTGGATACGGATTTGGAGTTGTTCTTCTGTTTAATCTTTAACTTTTGTCCACTTTGCAGCATTTGGCACCTCAAGCTAGAACCAATTGTGGGAGAAGGGGAACCGAGTTGAAGAAGAAGAAAAAAATAACAAATACCGAAAAGCTCGTTATTATTTATGATGATTGTACATTATGATGGGCCACATTAGCAGCACATTAAGCCAGACACTCTCTGCTAAGTCAGCAAAAGGGAGGAGGAGTCCAGGGGAGAGTAAAGGAACGATAACCCTTAGACAGACAATTGCATGCTAGAAACACATATTTTCATTGGCTGAGAGACAAAACAGAAAGACAGACAGACAGACAGAAAAAAAAAACAAGAGGGGCAGACAGACAGAAAGACAGTTGCTCTGAGGAGACTGTCATATGCTTTGGACAAATATTTATTTGGCATACCCTTTAAGTAGATAAAGGTGTATTAGGTCAACATTATATCAAAGAATTTATAATTCATTTTGATAAAATTCCTTAAATAATTGATAAATTATGAGAAATATTAAAAGTGTATCTATTGTTCCTTTGACTGGATTACTTTTTAAACTGTTTTCTTCCTTTAAACTTTTTCTCTCTATAAATTTGATATCTTATTTCATAACAGGCAATTTGGAGTTAGAATAGTTAATGTTGTTTTTGGTTTGGTCAATTTGAAACTGCTTGCTTTTCCTATATTGTGTTTTGGTTTACAATTTTACCACATTTTGTAATTTCTTGAAACTTAAGTTAAATTTTAATTAACATAAATAAATATTTAGTATTTCTTGATCATTGTTTTGCAAATAAATTTGGTAAATAAATAGGAATATTAATATAAAGAGTTCATACAAACACTAAACTATCTATGAAGCATTTTTACAATTTACTCCTTAAGTATATATGTATGTGTACCTAAGGATCCCTTTCTTTAGGACAATTATTAGGAAGATGCCTGAAATCCTTGCTGGGATTTGATTCTAGATTCTTCTCTTAGTAAAACATTAAAATATTTAAAATTTTTATATATACCTACATTACTTATTTTAAATAATAATAAATAATAAGTGCGTGATTGATTATAAAATTTATACAGTAAAATGAATCAAAAAACCAAAGCTGCTTAATAGTTTTTTTTTTAAATATTATCTTTAAGTGTTAATCAATATTTTCTATCTAAAAAGTAAAAAAGAATTTACTTAAATTAAAATTCAATAAATTGGATAATGTCAGATAAATTTTTGAACATAAAAAATATGAATAAATTGACAAATGCCTTCTGAATACATATAAGAAGATTTTCTCAAAATTATATATCGCCTAATGTGAATTGTTTCAAACGATATATTCGATATATATGGTAAATAAGCTTTTCTATATTTTTTTTAGTATGTTTTTAATTTCACGATGCATTTTCTGTTATTTGCCAAAGTTTTTCTGATATTTACAAAATTTTTTTCTTAAATTTAAAACCATCTTTAAGACTCTTGAGTATAGGGGTAAGGATGCTTTAACAATATTTTTATTATTATATATTTTATTTAGATTCTTCTCAAAATCCAGGGAAACTTAACGTCGTTCCCCAATGCGTTACAGTCTCTGCCCTTTTTTTTTGTGATTTTTTGAGCTTCAAGGCAGAGGAGAGAGTACAAAAAAAAAAAAAGAATAAAACACAATATAAATATCTATATCTAACAAGTGTCGACAACGGCATTGGCAGACTTGTCCCCTTAAGCCGAAGGAGCTAAAGTCGTTATGATTTGTCATAAACATAAAATAAATGGCCAAATATTTATAGTCTCTGCTGTGTCATGGATAAGGGAGAGGACTTGTGGCATAATGTTTCGATTTCAAGATTCGAGTGGCTTACTAAACAGATTTCTCTCCCCTCTAGAGAATTTAACTTACTGTGATGTTGTTGTTGCTGGTGTTGACGTTGCTGCTGTTGTTGTTGCTGTTGCTGATGGAGTTGATGTTGTTGCTGCTGATATTGATCTCTGCCCCTTGTCGATGTGGCTGAAGCATGATGATCCTGTGAATTCCATAAGCTCGATGTCCCACCCATATACATATTATTTAATGATCCATCCGATGATTGATTATCCATATTTTTTGTTTTAATACGTTGAGATTTTGTATTTTGTTGATTATTATTGCCAAAGGGATTATTGCCATTCTGATTTGCATTGCTGCTATAACGTTGATCTAATCAAAGGCAAAAAGATTAAGTTCGTTGCCAATTTATCTAAGGGAAAGACTAACCTTTGTTGTACTTAACAATAACCACAGGCACCGTATTGATGGACACTGTGGGAGCCATGGTTGTAATTGTTGTTGTTTGTGGTATGTCTGTTAGGTTAGGGGAGGGAAGAGAAATATGAATTAAACTTATGCCAGGACACAGGAGTATTAAATTGCTCTCGGTCCCTTAAATCAATCACTGACACTTTGACCTTTTAGATAACCCCTTTTCAGTTAGCTTAAACCTAATACATGGCTGAAATTGGTATTGGTATTTATTATGCATATATTGTTGTAGCTTTGAGCCAGTAAGTCGATGGCCAAGTCATTGGCTTAAATTAATTAAAAGCGACAGTTAGGCAAATAGTTTTGGGGGGCTAATTGCCAATGACTGTCTGACTTATGGCCATTGTTGCGTATGTATTTTAGTTGATGCTTATTGTTATTGTAATGGCAGATATATATATATATATATAGATGTTGTAATATATGTTTATATGTAGTTTGTTATGTTGGTTATACTTACGATACAATTTGATCGCACCATCTGTGTCACCCAAAGAGTTTTTGGCCACACAACGATATGCCCCAAAGTCCTGAATGTCAACATCGTAAATGGTCAGACGCATAGTTATTTTATAGCCCGATTCGAATGTCTCTGGTACGAAGCGTTCACCTGAGTAATAGAGACATTGAATTAAAGTACAGAATAAGAAAGTGAATGACTTGAAAGAGGAGATAAGAAGCAACAGAAAGAGAGAGATGAGAACCACAATGAACTTTAACCCATTCCATTTACTAGCCAAAGTAATTGAAGTCGAAAAAAAAGAACTTTTGCATTTGCCACAACTTGACTAGGTCGTTTGGCTTCTTCGTGTCATCTTTTCTGGATAACTTTGTCTTGGTCTTGGTCTAGAATTTGAGTGCTTACCCTTTCTCCCTTCCCCTCTAAAGTCAGTCAAATGGTTCATTTTAATTTATACAAAAACAAGTTGGTTCTGGTTACCACGCCTTCTGGTCTAAACCGGACTAGATGATTTTGTTTGTTTGTTATGCAGGTTTTGATTTACGTTTGATGTCGGTTAGATTTAGTAGTTTACTTAAAGCCTGGATATGGGTATATATATATATATACATATATATATACATATATATATGTAACTATAGTTGTAAGAGGGGGGATTGTGGGTAATTGTTATGCATGCCAGGCATAGACTGAGATACTCTGATTAGTTTAGTAAAATGCTTTTTGTAATGGATGTGGCAGGGACCAAAAGATTAAGACAAAGGCAATTGTTTGATTAGAGGTAATTGGGTTTCGGTACAAAAGTCAATTTATTTACAAAACAACAAAACCAAAAACAACAACAACAACTCGAATATACCCATTAAAACAACTAAAGTTGCCAAAAAAAACAAGCACCCCAAGTTAAGATTAAATTGGGACACATATGATAAGGGGTTACATAGTTGGAAATAGTTATTTAAGGGAAGAGTTAGATTGAGATTGAGATGTTCATTTGTCTGGTTTAGGAATTTCAGAATTATTGATTTAGATTTAAGAATTTAAGCTAAGGTTAGCGCACCGTTTCAGGCCTTAGAAGTTTTGATCTTGATTTTGAAAATATATGAATTATGTTTATTTATGGAAGATTTTAATATTAAGCATAATTTAATATGAAGTATAAGGCTTTATTTTATTTTCTATCAACTTTTTCCTTTTGAGTTGTTAAGAAATAAGATAAAATTATATATACTTCATAATCATAGAATGTTTAATTTTCAAATATTGCTATTTTACAATTTTGTAAATTGTTTTAAAAATAAAAATGGTTCTAGTTAGAATGTCAGTTAGTTAATGGGGCTTTATTATTGTCAACAAATGGATTTAACCTTAGATATTTGTTCCTATATGAGGCCAATATGAAAAATTTTTTAAATTTTCAACAATCCATAATATTTGAAATGTTGTCTTTAAAAGACAGAATAAATATTAAAAATAAATATCATACATGTAATATTTTCAGAAAAGTTTCAGTTGGCCATGAGAAGAATTTGTAAAAGAGAAACTAAAACATATTAGTCTATAACTTTCTTTAAAATTTATTTGTTTGTGTAATCTTAAAAGTTGGTATTAAAGCAACTCTAGACAAATCTATCTATCTATCAAAGATAAAAATTGAGTATTTTTGATATTCAAATCAAAAGTAATTTAAAGCAGATAAAAGGGACTTGGAAATTTTATTTGAATTATTCTGAATAAGAATTCTAATAAGGCCCTAAGTCATTAACTAACTCTTTCTTAGTTTCATCTTACATCTATTCTAAATTCATTAGCCGGATTAGGTCTCGGGATGACTAACCTTTTCTTAAATAATTTTATGATTTTTAAAACTAAACAAAACATCATTTAAAGGATTAAAAAATTTATGTAATTAAACAATAACATATATAAGAAATATATTAAATTATGAAGCTTATGTAAATACATTTTTTCAATAGTTTTAAAGCTAAACTGAGCTCCGTTGGAGTAAGCTGCCTCCCCTAACTCCTTTCTCATTAGAAAAAGTATGAGATATAACTAATGATTGCTTTATAATATGCATTATTGTATATATTTCTTTATATCACATATATAACATTCTATCTTAAATTGTATAGAAATTATGGCATGTGAATATTTTTAATTAAAGTTTATAATTACAACGACAAATTTCATTTACTATACTTGGTTGCTGTAAGCCTCTTTGGTTTAAAGCTCTCTTTGTGTTTCTACGCAACCCATCGGCACTTTCTTCTTTCCACTTTCCTTTATGGTACAACCTTTTATGCACTTATGAAAATCCACCCACTCACCGAAAAACAAAAAAAAAAAAGAAAATGAAAACTCCATTAAAAAATCACGTGACGGGACGGGAAACAGTTCTAGCCAGCAACTGCTTTTGACTTGAGGTCATTTTCAATCACTTTTTTCATTTTCTACGGAAAATAACTAGAAAAGGAAAAAAAATGTACAACTGACTGTGTATCTGGTGGCATTTTTTTTCGCTGAACTGCGTTGATGGTGGAATAGAAGTAATGGCAGGGACACTGTAAAGTGCCGACTGCGGTTTTGAGTGTTCAACTTGACTTGCTTGTTTTTTTTACTCTCTCAATCTTTTTTTTCCATTTTTCTTTCAATCCCGTTCTCGTTCTCTTTCTGTGTTTTATCATTGGGCATAGTTCATTTGTCATAAAACATGAGTGGTTGCATTTGAAGTGGTTGAATGGTTAGATGGTTAAGTCATTCGTTTTAACTTCAAATGGGTTTAAAATATATTGCTCAAGTAGTGAGAATTAAATTAATTATAATATTGTTTAAACTTATTAATAAGTTTTTAAAATTATCCATAATTTATTACTTACCTGGCACAATTATTGTATCATTTTTCATCCAATAGTTAATGGACTTGGGATATGCCTCCGATTGGCATTCCAATGTTATATTCTGTGCAAGAGCAGCTCCAACTAATTGATTTTGTATCCAAATCATTGGTGGAACTGTAACAAATAAAAAACATAATATTAAAAAGGGAAATTAAGAAAATGTGGAAAATGTGTCAGCAATGGAAACACATGAACAATGTGAAATTCCATTTGTAATTAAATTAATATAAATATTTTTTGTTTTGCCTTTGAAAGTATTTGACTTGTGCTTTTGTGAAACTAATTGCTTTTTAATTACTAATTGCTAATCACAAAAAAAAAAAAAAAAATGTTTAAATTTGGAAAGAATTTTTTTGTGTCCCCATAAAATATCTAACTTAAACTTGGCCATCACATTTTCTAGCAAATTGTTGGGCAACTTAAATTTTTATTTAATTAGCAAGTGCTCTAAAAATGTTAACTAGCTGGTAGTAGGAGAGATGTGAGGTGCTCTCTGGCAGTGAGCAGGGGGCATAAACACTTAATTATTTACTTTATGCATGGCATACTTCCCTTTCTACCTACTTGTGTTGCCATTTACCCCTCCTCTAACTCTCTGTAACTGAAATGAAAATGCAGAGCATATTTTCTATGGTAAAGATTTTTGGAGTGGCGCTTTGTATGTACTGAACGACACAGTCTGGAAGTCTAGAATCAGGAGTCTGGGTCTGGTTCTGTGTCTGGTCTGGTCTGGCAACTCAGTGCATCTTCTTTATGTACACACACACTTATATATATATATGTATATATGCACACTCATTCTCAAGACAGGACACCATGCGGTGCTCTAGCGTAAAACTATAAATATTTAAATATGCTAAAATTGATATGCCCCCTTCACTTTATCATCTTTCTCTGTCTGATGTTCTCTTCTTCTCTGTTTCTCTTTACTTTATACTTACAATGCACAATGAGCATCACACGCTTGCTAACTGTTGGCGGTATGCCATTTGAGGCAATGCAGAGATAGGCCCCCATATTCAAACGATTCACTTTGGCAATGGTCAGAAAAGAGCCATTGTAGGCGATTGCTGAAAATAAAAAGGGAGAGAGATAAATAAGAGATGATAAATCTTCCAAGTGCAAATTAAATGCCAAAAATGAGAGCAAGCAAATGATATATGCAGATATTGTATATTCTTTATGTATTAATTTTGTATTACATTTTTTGAGTACTTTTTAAGTCAAAGCTTTAGAAAAAATTCTTTCTTTTAGATTCATAGATATTTTTATTTCAAAATATAACTTATATATATCAAGATCTCTGATTTAAGAGTTTGGTAAATGGAAACTAATGTTATGCTCGAATATAGAACTTTTAATTTAAATATATATAATCAAAACTAATATAAACCTTATTAATGAATACAAAAATATTAAGAATAACCTTGATGAGTTGAAGTTGATGAGTACTCTAACTATTGCCTGTACTGCTTGAGAATTATAAACTGGCACCCTAAAAGCACACTATGTTATTGTTTGAACAAGTGTATTCCTACAATTCTCAAACAGTTTTAGGCGAGTGATCTTCCGTGTTCGTTGAAGCTAAAGGCAATACAGAGGGCCAACTGAATATGTTAAACTGTTGTTAAAATTTGGTGACACGGCTCTACCGTTAGCTTATGTATATTATCTTATTAACGTCAAATATCCAATTAAGATTTAGAAGACTTCTCTCAATCAATGTTATTTAAAGTGAAGAATAAAATATAATAAGCAATATTTTTCTGAGTTAATTTTTAGTTTACCTTTCACTTAAATAGCATTTATAAGAGCCCAACTGATCATACTTAATGTGGTTAAATTTGTTGATGGATAGTCTAAGACTGTCAATAACGAGATTACTTTCAGTGTTATCATTCAAATATTTGCATGCATAACTTCTAGCAGCAATCCTGCACCTAATCACCTATCTCATTGCATATGCAGACCAGAAAGAATCTCAATTTGAATTGCTGCAACTTCAACATTGGCATGTGTGCTGTGTTGCCTGAGGAGTCTTGATGGCAAATTCAAATTGCCAAATTTTGAAATACCTTTCTAGCTGAAGCTTTGGCATTTTGCTCCCCAAGAGCAAGCTCTTATGTTTTTGCTTGGCCTTACTAAAACTATTTTTGGAGCTTATTCCATCTCGTTTGCATGTCATTCAGCGTATTTTATCGATCCAGCGAATAGTCAAATATTTACAAATGAAACTTTCATGGCCAAATCAAATGAAATTGACTGGTTAACTTGACCTGCTTGCGGGTACAGTTTCTATCTTCATACTCTCAATAGCTATTAAAAATTTTCTATTTTAAAAGCAAATCACTAATTTTAATTAGTACGAAGGTGAAATTATAGTGGCGAGAAACTATTATTATAATTATTACTCTAGGACCAAACGGCAACACCAGTCTTCTAGGTTAATTACACAATGGAGAGTAACTAACTTTAAAATGTTGTAATGAAATTTAATATAGAGAAAACACGCAGCGTTTGTAGAGAGGCTAACGAAAAAAAAAGAAATATATAATAAAATTTACATGCATACCGCGTGGAATGGCATTCATGCTTTCATAGTGATACCAGGCCACAACTTACTTTCGGCTCCATTTGGTAGTGGTATCAATTCGCCTCCCTCACGTCGCCAGGTTATCGTTGGAGTTGGTGAACCGATGGCGGCACATTTTAGGGTTACATTTGAACCCTCACGTATGACCATATCGGTGCTGGTTGGATAGTCCAGTATGTCAGGGGGTACTGCAATAACAAACACATATGCACACACACACACAGAAAGTTTTTGTGGCAAGTGTTACAAGCGTCATATTATTCATACGCCGTGTGGTCCAACGAGAGAATTGTCAGCGGGTGTATGAATAGTTGGCCAGGTGTCAGAACATGTTGGCAGCAGGTAACAATTGTTGTTGTTGTTATTGTTGTTATCGTTGTTATTATTGTTGATGATGTTAGTTGGCATGTAAATGAAAGAGATAGAGTAAAGAAATTGTTATAGTGGCAATACTTTCATTAAACTATTAATATATGTATGTATATATATTTGTTTGACAATTTGTTAGTATTTTGAATTGATAGGTTAATTCAATGCATGTTTATTACTATAATTGTTTTATTACAACAAAACAAAGTTTTTATTATGTATTCCAAAAACGATTTAGGAATCTTAAATACCTTAAATAAGACAAGCAATTAATGTTGTTTTAAATTTGCAGAGCATGAATGGTATATATTAAAGGTTATATCTATCTTATAGGTTTCTAATTTCATTCTTTACATTTGAACTTATTACGAAATATGTAGATAGTTGTAAATTTCCGAGAAAAATGATTTCTTTCTGTTCGTTACTGTAACCCAGACAAAATTGTGGTCATTCTTTTGTTTTTATCATTCAAAAATATAAATATGGTTCTTCCTTGGAAAGGAACTCATTTGTTGCTTTGCTGTGGACATGTTGGCATTCATCGAAATATCAAAAAGTTTACTTTCATTTCATACAAGCCAACATGTTCATATCTGTTGGATGCCTGTCTTTCTGTTGCTGGCTTTCAATTAATTATAATTTTACCCTTGACAAGTTTCCACCTGGCCAAAAATGAAAGACAGTAGCAGGTGGAATGAAATAATTGGTCGAGCTGGATGTTTATTTAATTACTAGAGTTTTTGATGAAACTCTCAGCCAGATTTACAATGCGCACTTTACCATTTCAATTATTTGTGACATTGCCAACACCCGAAGAGACCAAGTTCTTTGATTGCTATAGATTTACTTGGCCAATTTTTGCTTTTTACTTAACTTGGCAAGTGTTTAAATAAAAGGCAAAGGGCGAATAGGGCCAGGTTATGACGCACAATGTAACTTAAAAGTCTTCATGTCAACAATGATGTGCATGTTTTACAAAATGTACTTTCTTTGTCCTATATCACCCACTTTCCTCACTTGACACCCACATTACGTATACGCAGAGTGGTACAAATTGAAAGTAGGCGCTGTTGCTGTTGCTGCTGCTGCGGCTTTCCTCTCTTCCTATTCGATTTCTCTTTTAATGGCTCTACTCACGTCACACATGTTTCAATCAGCCACGAAGTAAGGCAATGAAGTGGGCCCATCCGGGCGGATTGGTGGATAAAAAAAAAGTGGTGGCGGGGGACGTGTAATTGGGCACAGCTGAAAGCAGCAGTTGATAAGTTATGAAATGAAGTGAAATGATGTGTGATTAAATTTTTTGGCGAGATGACGGAGAAAAAAAAAATGGATTATTATTATCAGCCAAATCAATATACGATGGAAAAAGAAAAACACATACATACATGTGTGTGTGTGTGTGTGTGTGTTTGTGTGTGGGAAACATCACATCAATTGCGAAATTTTGAACAAAATTTATTAAATTTTTAAATGCAATCAATTTGGTATTGGTATGTGTAACCTTTAACCTGTAGAAACGATAAAGCCAGCTGCGCTTTCCACTTACCAACATTCCAAACACACAATCATTTTGACACTTTTTTCTAGTCCATTTCAATCCATCTCCTTTTCCAACTCCCTTTTCACCTCTTCTTTCCTATTCTCGCCCCATTGCCGTCCAATTCACAATCAAGCAAAAGGCAATTGCTTCAACTGACATGCATCAAAAAACTAGAAAACAAAAACAACAAATTGCCAAAAAAAAAAAAGGAACACTAACTGAGGGCATAACAAAAATTCTATACTCTAACAAATTGACAAGTTGATAGATTGGATATATTATTTTTTCTTTTGTTCAATATTAAAACAAGTTATAGAATATTATTAAAATTATTTTAGAGGCTGATTATTCTTTTTAAGTTTTTTGATGCATTAAATTACTTTTTAATAAACCAAACTAATTTTTTTGTAGATCCTGTATAACAAACAAAGGAAGAAGCACTTTTACACTGTTTTTTTGGGGGGGAATTCAATTTCAATATTGTTTTTATAAATAGAAATTATAGATATGTTTTAAAGTTATATTTTTTTAATTTTTTCTTGACAAAAACAAAAACGTTATATCATTGAAATATGATCTACAATTTACAATCTCTCTGAGCATTATTATTATTTTTTTCAGAAATCAATCAAAGGACTTTAATGAGGCATTTTGACACACTTCAATCCTCTTGAATGTCTTTTATAATTCAAAATAAATTTAGTATGAGTTGAGAATGTATATATACTTTTTTGCAAGGGTATAACAAAAGGGAGAAAATATAGCCGCGTCCTATAACAAATTGTGGACACATTTTCGCTTGACATTTTGGGTTGAAAAATTCCTTTTGCAATTTTTTCGCTGATGCAGTTCAAAAGTTCTTTTTGGTGATGATTGTTTTTTCGTTATGTGGTAGCTAGGCAACCATTGGGAATAATTTATATGAAACACTGTATTTTTCTATTGACGTTTTGCTTACGTTTTAATGGCCAAAAAACTATAGCTAAGCCGATGGGGCTTGATGCTGGACTAAAATCCAGTATAAACTTTTAGTTATGAATTTCATTTGATTTTTTAATCGTTTTTTATTTTTGTGTTTTTTATTTTGATCCATTTTTCGATTTGGCATTTTTAGTTTGTTTGTGGGTTTCAAATGCAAGAAGTGGTTTGTCGAAAGCTTTAATAAAAAATTTATAAATCGAACTAAAAAATGCATTTGCAAAATGTTTTTATTAGATTTATCAAATTTCCCCATAGAAATTGATGAACAATTTATAAATGGATATTATAAGTGGAATATTATAATGGAAAATGGAAATTGTTGTAGTTTAATCACACTTAAATGTTGAATGCTAAAAATCAAATTTTAAATATTGCAATGTTTAAATGGACCACAATATTGGAAAGTTAATTTTTCCTTAAATCATGGCAAATTTGATGTCAGTCAATTATTTTTTGTCTGATCATGAATTAGGTAAACGAGCAAATGGAAAAAAATATATTTTTTTTAATAACGAAATAGTAATTTTTGATTGTCTGTTAATGCTATATAAATCTGTTTTGATTCTTAGCGTCATTTAAATAATTTTTATACCCTGTACCCATAGGGTAAAAGGGTATATTAAAGTCGCTAAATGTATGTAACAGGCAGAAGGAGACATTTCCGACCCCATAAAGTATATATATTCTTGATCAGCATCAACAGCCGAGTCGATTGAGACATGTCCGTCTGTCCGTCTGTCCGTCCGTCCGTCCGTCCGTCCGTCCGTCTGTCCGTCCGTCTGTATGAACACGTGGATCTCAGAGACTATAAGAGCTAGAGCAACCAAATTTGGTGTCAGAATTCGTGTAGTGTCTACGCAGATCAAGTTTATTTCAAATTTTTGCCACGCCCACTTCCGCCCCCGCAATTCAGGAAAAACGAATAACTAGAGTAAAATTAAAGGTAGCGTATTCTTATTTGGCACACCCAATAATATGGCCAAAACGTATGAGCTGAGTAAATTTCGTTAAAATCGGACAAGAAATATCGGAGATATATCTATGCACAATTTGTACTGAAATGCCCAGTGCGACATTGCGTAGTAAGTGTGAGCGAGACAGCATGCGCTCGTTACTGCCGCTTGTGAGTAAAATTTTAGTTTGAACTGATGGCAAATTTCAAGGAGTTTGATTTAATACAGTTACTCTACTTGGTACAGGGTATAGTCAAAGTCGGCAGGGACGACTTGCTTGCTTCATTTTAAATGAATTTGATATTATTTATATTAGGTTAGGTTATAAGGTTAGTATTATAAGATGTTAGTAGTTAGACTTGTTTTTATATGTTTATCTATGCAACTTCATAACTTAGAATTTGACATAAGAAAACATGAATTGTTCTTTTGATAACTAATATAATGAAATATTCCAAATAGTAATTGAATACTTGTCCCTAAGGAACTTACAGAGCTCCAAACAAGAGACTCTATTTAGTATATAGATTCCATTTCCAATATGGAAGTATGCTATATATGTATATGTACCTGTATTCAGTACCTAATAATTTCCATTTAAATTGTAAATATATCTCTCTCAAAACAATTCTGTGTGATTTTTTGTTTCTTTCTCCCCCATTTGGTTAACTTAATTCTTTTTGTCACAAAACAAATGGGGAGGGTAGATTGCGATTGATGAGGTAACCCCCCACAGTGGCAAACTGATTACAACTGCAACTTAACCTCAACTCAATTTCCATGTACCTTTATCAATGTCTACTCTTTTCACTCACTTTCTTTCCCTTTTGGCCTCATACCATTGTTCTTCTTAACTGGCTTAGCGCGTGCTTTCCACGTTTTCGTTTACATATTTGCTTATATTGTGGCAAAAGCAACGACAACAATAGTTAAAGAGAAAATAAAAAGAAAAGAAAGAGAAAACGAAAAAGAGGAATGAGAAATTTGATGGGAATGGCAAAGGGCTAAAAGAGTCAGAGGGAGAGGAGAATGATAGTAACTAAATATACACCACAAAATCGCGCACTTTGTCAGCGCCATGAAAAGCCTTGCTGATTTAAAGCGGCTTGCCACTTTGCTTATGGAGCTTAGTTCATTTGAGTGAAAGGCATTTCGCTTACTTTGCTTCCTTTTGCCACTCCCCTTAGCCCAACAGTCACTGTGCGAATGAAATGTGAATGCAAATCAGTGAAATCAACAGGCAAATTAACAATTTTCGCTGAGTGTAGCGGGTCGGACGATGGGTCTTTAATGAATTTCGACATCAATGAAAACACAATCAACCAAAGTGGTTACTTACGACCAGAGACAGGAAACAGAAACCGAAAACCTCAAAACCGTAACCAATGCTGTGACTGGGTGAACGTGAGCAACGGTATCCTGGAACGGGGAATAGTGGTAACTTGGTAAGAGGGAAGCGGAATATTCATTTAAAATTTTGCCTGAGGTCTACGCTGTCTGAATAATTAACGCCAGGACATGGTATGACATGGACAGGGAGCAAACAATCGAGAACGAAATGTGGCACGTAGCAGATAAATTGTTTCATTACCTCTATACACACACACACGCACACTTAAACACACACATATAAACACAGACACAGACAACAGGTAATGTGTATAAAATTGAATAAAATGCAACATTTTGAAATCATGTTTCTGACAGGCATTCTAAAAATTCTAGTATACCAAATTGAAATACAATGTTGTATTATAATCCATAAAAATTCCAAGAAAAAGGATAAAGGATCAGTTGAAATCAATAGAAATTAACCAAGTAATTTAAAAGTGCTTAAACACATTCTATATCAAGAGTGAATTGACCGCTTTTCAAACACTTTCAGCACAATTAGGTTAAAAGAGCTTAAAACAATTTCTAAACAAAATACACCCACGCCCACAAATTCGCAATTAGATTCCAATAGAGAGTAGTTAGAAGTTGCCCACAACTTTGCCAGAGAAATGGTTTCCACAACACACACTCTCTCTCTCTCTCTCTCGCTCTCACTCTATATATAACCCACTTTAAGCAATCGCCACTTGGCTAAGCAATTAGTGCAATTTGAAAAACTATCAACAGCATGAAACTGAAATGCGAAAACCATCTCTACACAACAATACCAATTCCAACTGTAACTCCAACTCCAATTTGTGCTACCTTCTCCCACTTTAACTGGTTCTCCTCCAGTTGATCCATTGTTAAAAGAGGCGAAGGCAAAGGCGAAAGCGCCACCTCAGCACTCAAGACAAATTACAATTAATTTTGAAGCAAAAGTTACGTGCAACTCAGACATCAATTGGACGATTTGTGTTGAACATTTTTCCCTTTTTCTTTTTTTTTATTTGTTTTTTTTTTTGTTGACTCTATTGTTAGGAAAATTGGATGGATGCGTTGCTTATTGCACTTGTGTTTATTTTATACTCACCAACAACATCGAGGTAACCAACTTGACTTTTCATCGGATCCGTGTTGATTTGGCACATATACCTGAGGAACGAAATTGATGTGATTTACTTTTCTTGTTTTATGCAATAAAATATAAAAGTGTTTCTAATAAAAATTTATGGTTTAAAAACGTGCACAGCTATAAACCTACTAAAAGTATAGAGTGTATATAGCCTCTTCATTTTGTCTATCTACCTAAGAAATAAAAGCTTCTTTTTATATTCAAAACTAAAAAAGGAACAAAAGTATATGTTTTTTACGAAATGTAATTGTGCGGTTTTAAATTAAGCCTGTCTTCTTTTGAATTGTTTGTGCATTTTCATAAAATAAAGTACAATTTTTAAAGGAATTTCATTTTAAAATTTATTTTTTTCCATAAGATATTCGCTATCTATTGGTTTAGCTTTAAATATTTAAATTTTTCTCAAAAATTTTAATTAATTATACTATACTGGGATTTTAAGATCTTTAATTTTTATTAAATATCTTTTTGTCTTAGTTTAATTTTAATTTGTTCAATGATTTGTAGAATCAATATTTAATCTCAGAGATTTTCGTTAAGCCTTAATGTAATATTTATTTGGCAAGAAGTTTGTAGTACACAGAGCTTATTCGATTGTATAAAAAAGTATGTTTATAATAAAGATCATATCAACAAGTCTGAGCTTATATAGTCTTGTCCGTCTATACGTTGGACTGTCTTGATCAACGAACTGACTTCTTTTAAGATCATTGAGCTACACAACTGCGGATTAGCGGTCGTCCTTCTCTTTGCTACAGAAATCATTGCAGTCTGACCACCATATCCATTAAAAAATACGATCGAAAATTAAAATTTAACTTAATAATTTAATTGCTTTTTGGAAAAAAGAGCTTCTAAAATTTGTTTTACTAACAAGTTTAGTGGTTTAATAATGGGATAAGTTGATCCCACTAAAAATAGGATCAAAAAATAAACAAATAAACTTGATGGTAAAAAACTGATAAAATATATTTTTAATTGTTATAAATGATAATAAATGTATTCAGGAAAAATAATAAAAACGAACTTATATTGTCGGCAACAGATTTAATATGTTACCTATAACAAATTTATCGCATGGAAGCTAATATTATTTATCTGAATCAAATTGTTTATGGCGAATTATGTATTTTGCTCAAAGGAAAAGTAACTCATGGAATACTAAAATCGGAATTAAATTGGTTGTTAAAATTGTTAAATTTGTTATTTTTATTATTATTAATATATAAATTGTTATATTTCTTATATAAATTAAAAAAAAAAATTCCCGCTATTATATTCTGATCTAAACTGATTCTCATATATTTCTCATATATTTCTAACCAACTTATTACTCATCTTCGACTGTCTACACCTTCTTTTTTTGTATAAGATTTTATTTATAAGCCCTATTTCTAACTTAAGTTCCAAATTCAAATTAAATAATAACAAAGCAAGTATAGAACCAATTTAAAGATTACTTAATTTGCCCTAACTATTAATCCAAATGATATATATATATATATATATATGTATATAGATTTCATTCTATTGTTACCGAATTCCATTATACTATTTGTTTAAACAATGCATTTGGTTAAACAATCAGAATATTAACATGCAAAACTTATCTTATTGTTGGAAACTATTATATTGTTTTATATATTTTTATGTGTATGCTATTTTTGTAGATATATATTTGGTTTTCAACAACATTTACCATCCTTTGTCGGATTCCTTCACATCACGTATACGCAATATCCAGGCACGTTTCTCGGCATGAGTTATGCTCATGCGATGATTTTTGGTTATGACGTGATTTTGTATCGTTAAAATGGTCTGTGTATCGACACGTAGCCACGCAATCTGAAAGAACCCAAAAAAAAAAGAAAAAAACAAAAAACGAAAGAACCAAAAAATGAGAAATGTGAAGTTTTATGTAGTTTAAAATGTTCACCGATTTTCCTAGCCACTAGGCTAATAGGTGAGTGGCGTGGCCTAGGCTCATTTATTATACAAAAAAGAGTCCAGAAAGTGTCACCAAGGCAAGGACAGAAGGCAAGAGAGGGGTAATGTGAAAAATGAAAAAGGTGCAAAAGTCAGTTTAGTAGAAAATTGGCTTAATTTTTGTTCTATATTCTTAGTACTCGGGTTGATAAAGACAAAATGTTTACAAAGCGCCTTTGTCATCGGGGGTATTATGAAATATAGCTCAAAAGTACAACAGATAAAACAAAACAAAAACGAATAATAAGAATGATAATTAAATTTGAATCGATATTGAAATTAATTCATGCCAAATTCTGAGTATTCCTGATTGCATAGCTTGTTTTTAGATATTGCTATACGGTCCGGGACGCTTTAAACATGGCCAAAATGATAAAAGTCCGTTAGAAATGTTAATAATTGTGTACAGTTTGAGTTTGAGTTTACATTGATCGCTGGTTACTGAGGTTGAAATCGGATTTAACTTCGTTATCTGGCGATCAAGTGAACCTGGCTTAGAATACAATCAATGGTAAATGGGCTTTAAAAATTGAATTTTTAGGACCCTCAAGTTATAAGGTAGAGAAAATGTTGTCTTTATATTCGTAACAATTGTTAAGACATCACTTTCACTAGCTTTCAATTTGTTTGCTCCAAATGCAACCATAATACAATGAAATGAAATGATAACATCATAATGCCCACTATATTAAATAGAGAAGATATCATCATTGTCCTCATCATCATCATCAACAGCAGAAGGGTCAATTTGTTTCAGTTTGTCCATTTACCTTTCAGCCTAAAAGCTGACTAACACAAAATTTGTTGTATGCTTTTTCGGTTTCGGCAATTCATTGTAAACCATTTTCTCTCTTTCTGCTTTTTTTCTCACTCCCTTTCACATGGGTCACGAAAATCAAAATAGAGCCATGGGGTTCGAAACGTGCTGAAGACAAAAGGGTCAGAAAAGGTTGTATGCCACGCATTATGCGTTTAACGAACGACACGCAAAGGTACAAAAACGATACAAAAAACTGTGTGTGAATTGTGTGTGTGTGTGTCTTTGGGTTTGTTTCTTCTTTTTTTTCTATGTTTCATTGTGTTTCCTGATGAAGTGTAAACTGTTTGCCCTGGGTTGTTAGCTTAATTGTTGGGTTGATCATGTTTTACCTTATAGGTTTGCAAGTTATCCACCACACATTGAAGTACAGCCTCTCGACTCACTGGCACTGTGACATTTTGTAGCAATTCACCGAATTTGGGTAAATCTGTTGGAAAAAGAGAAAAACGTCAAAGAATAAGAAATCAATTTCAATTATTATCAAGTGCTCAAAATAATTTTATTCTAATCTAAAACAAGGTACATATCAGGTTGTTTCGTACATATAAAATTTGAAACATCTGTATCTACCTTTGTTTCGAATAGACTAAAGAGTTTTCTTTAATCAAGAATCTTTGTATGTGTATAATTTAAGTTAATTTATGGCAAGGTCTAACTTGTCTTAGAATAGGGGAGCTTAACTTATGTAAGCTTTCTTTAAGTTAAGAGCCTTAATTCTAAGATAATTTGACCATTACCCCATCAATCAAAACTGAACATTATCTATTCTTCAATTTCAAATTGCTTTAAGTGTAATTTTCAATTGAAATTTTAAGCTAATTGACATAGAACATTATCTTTTTTTTAAAGTTCTAACGTTTAGTTGGAATTTTTTTTCTACCAAGTTTCGAAAGTTGACTTGAAACCTTTTGAAACTGGTTGAAAGAATGCTAACTTACAGCGAAATGCATGTCCTTCGAATGATTTAACTGACACTATATAATGATAAATGCCGACTTGATAGATAGCTCAAAGTTAACTTAGATGTTGATTTTAGTTTATTCTCTTTTATAGAAAAAATATGCACGAATGAAAAGCGAATTGATCAAAAGAACTCGGTTAAGCAGGCAAAAAGTAGGAATAAAAAAAGCTTAAGAAAAGACAGTGATTTTATACCAATTGAGAAGCAAAAAGTACATATAATTGATCTTACCTAAGAAGACTCTCAATTAATGAAAGAGGGAACACAAAATCAAGCTTAAGTTAAGCACGGGACCCCAAAAAGAATGACCAGGAAAACAATTACATTACAAAACGAATACCGTAATTTTGGGATAAAGGAAAGTTTTCCTGCAATTTGTCCAGCTTAGCGCCTTTGGCACAGTTTAAAAGTAATATCATTTATGTTGTCAAATATATCATAAACATTATGTCACAAGGATATTGCAATAAATCCACTTGAGAAGACACAAAACATATGCACATTAAATCCTAATTTCATATGCCCATAAATCCACTAAACAATCACACTTTCAATCCCCTCTCAAAAATAAGGGACCACAAGGACGATGACGATGTGTAACAAATTTTCACATATTTACACACGAACGCGCCAAAAAGTATGCCATAAAAACACGCAAATTCGCACACACACACGCACACACATATATAAACGTACAAGCTTACTGTATTGGGGGTATATCAATAAACGAAGCCAAATCAAATGAGTTGGCAAAAGCGGCAGACGATGACGAAACAAAATTGCGACCAAGACAGCAAGTTATCAAGGGATGGATAAAGCAGCAGAATGAGTAAATGAGAGTGGAATAAAACCACAGTCTGCTTCTCGGCTTATGGTTGAATATTTTTTTTATTAAACCTTGGGTAGGGCTGCGTAATCGAGCTTATTAGCCAAAGAAAATGATGGTTAAGCCGTCGCCGATGCTATTATCATTATCTAGTGAAGCATACTTCAGGGCGCACTATAAAAAAGAAGTAGAATCGAAGCAAGTTGTTATTGCTTTTCCCTAACTTTTTAAAAATAAATAGTAATTTTGAAATTTTTACCAATTATATTTCAGGTCATAGCTGAAAACATTGATTTCAGCATTCTGTTTAAAATATATAAACAAAATAGTTCAAAATGTCCTCAAATATCCTAATCAATATCCTAAAAGTATTTTATAGACTTTTTATATACTGCTAAAAACTATATATATAAGCATAACCTTTTCATTGTTTATATGAAATTTTATTTTGTGGTTTCCGATGGTCAATTAATTCATTAATATTAACCTTAACTAAACTGGTGTATGGGAAACGGAAATACAATAAATTTGTTGCCTAAAACCTTTCCCTTTTCCAACTTGTGGTTGAAAATATTCAACAAATCCCATTAAATACTCCATAAACTCTAATAACCAAAGCCAGAGTATAATAAGAGCCGCAAAACGTGATGTTTAGTCAAAGATTAGGCAACGAAAAAAAAAAAAACAAATGTCAAATACATGCAGCAAAAGTTTGGCTCTTTTTGTTGTTGTCGCTTTTGTTGCCATTTTTCGACAATGCTCACTTACCCCTTACAATTGCGATTTACGGTCACATCAATAAACATCAAAAAACATATACCGGCACCCCCCTCCCCCCTTGTGTTAGCGCCCTTTTCCTTTGCGATTTTCTTTCTCGCGTTTGCTTATCGCCTTGTTTACGCATTTTAAGTACAAGATGGTTATGTGTTGATTTCCTTTAACTGATGCGTGCCCCGCATATGAGAGAAATTGTTGAGATTTCTGTTTGTTCTTTTTTTTTTATTTCATTTATATATATGTATATTTTTTTTTTTTTTTTGTTTAATGCTTATTATATTAAACTGGGGCGTATGCGTAACACAAACTTTGTTGGGTCCCCCTTTGGCTTGTCAAGTTGAAAAGAAAAACACAAACACAAGAAAAAAACGACAGACTGTTGCGAGACGGGTGAGTGTTGGAGGATGCTGTGTTAGTCGAAAGGCAGCCGGCAAAAGTTTTAAAGCCTTTGCTTCTTTGGTAAAAACCACAAATCTGTTGCATACTTGCGGGTGCTCGCAAGCTTTAAAGTCAACAAACGCACACTGAAGCCAGATGGCAAAAAAATAATATGAATAATGAATATCTTATCGGTTTACCAATTGAAATAACAATTTTAATTGCCACTATGTAAACTTGAAACGTTTTTATAGTCACTTGTTACTTATGAAAATATTTTCACTTAATTCTTAAAACTGAGTAAAAAATGCTTTAAATTCAATAAGAATTAATTTAACTCTGTGAACGCTTAATCAAACTAATATTTTCAATTATATTTTGACGTTCTTGTTATGAAAACGGTTTTCTTACTTTGTTGATATCAAATCTACATATAAATGAAATAAAAGTAATTAAGAAATAAGTATTAGCAAATTTCTTCTATTATTTTCTGTATGGGATCTGTCAATTTTAGTGTTATTCTTTAGTCTAGCCCACTGTGCCACTAGGAAAAAATGTTTCTATGGTTAAGTCAATGGTTTTTGCTGTGTTTTTTCTTCCTTTGATTGACTGGTTGAGTACTGGTTGACAAGGCTAGCGGAGCTATCGGTGGCAACATGCTTGATATGGGTTGAGCCAGAAATGAATCCATTGAAAAACAATTTAATTTAATTTATTTATGTGCACAGTTGAGAGGAAACCAAAACGTTTTCTTTTCAGTAACAAAACAAAAATAGTTTTTCAAGTTTTTCGGCTGCTCATAATTTAAGTGACCCAAGTAGCTTATCCAGCTAAGTGCTTCAGTTCCCAGTAGGCACAATTTCCATTTTTGCCACTTTAAGCTCACTTCTATTAAGTTGACTTAACTTGACTTGACTGGCATTTCAACTTAATAAGCAACAACAAGCAAATGGCGCTATTTAAATGCTAAACAACTCTATTAAGTTGCACGACACACACACACACACATATACGCTTAGAGAGAAACACACATACACATGCTGACACACACGCATGCAGTACATACATTTTTCCTTTTCCCCCATATCCATGCCAAGGGCACACCAGAGAGCTTAGCATTTGAAGAAGAAAACTGAACCTCAGCACGTTTCAAATACAATTTACAATAAATAAAATTTAAAAGCAAAAAAAAAAAGAAAAAATAGAAGAAGAAGACGAAGATATATATACAAATACAAAATACAGCAACAGAAAGAGAAACAGAGGAAAGAAGCAAAGAGACACGAGTGACTTAATGGCGCCTTGCTGGAAGGAAGCAAAAGACTCTGGGCAAAAGACCGAAATGAGCACGTGACACGGCTAAGGATAAGTGAAACGATGATATGATGAGAGCAGGTTAAGAAATACAGGTAAACAGTCATAGCTAAAGCAAAGGAGAAAAATATATACTCTGATAGTTGTAATTATAAAATAATAATAAACATAAATTTAAAAAACCAGAGCAAAAAAGGAATAAGATAATTACTCATCACTTTTATGACTGATCTTTTATTCAAACTAATTAACGTCAGAAACATAAGTTTAAATAGTCCATATTAAGTGGAAAAAGAGAAAAAGCAACTGGAAGAAAAATGAAATAAAGTTATTCTGGTTGCTCCAATTAGAAACATGTTTTGATATTCACTTTTTAAAGAAAACTTAATCTGCCAGAAAATTTAAGACTAAATTTAAGTATGAAATCAGTTGTAAGAAAGTAACATCGAGAAATTTTTGTTGATATCAACTAAGTTATTAAAAAAATAATAAATTAAGGAAGAAATTTCAACATGGAATTGATATTAAAATCAAAATATTTTTAAATATAAAAAACTGTAGAATTTTTAATAAATTAATTTAGAACTTAAGGCATAAAATGTATTTAGACGACTTGATTTCAATCTAACTTCAATTCAATATTTATCACTAAATGTTTCTCTTACTAGATTAAAAATGTGATTAAAATATTTCAGAATATTTTAATGGTAAAAAAGGACATTAATTGTAGTAAATTCTGCTTAAACTAAAACCTTATTTGTTAATTTTTGATAAAGTTTTTCAGTTTTTTTTAATTTATATTTATTTAAAATTTTTTATATTATATTTTTAAAAAAAAAGTTTATAACCTAAAAATTAATTTCAAATTTATTTAAACAACTTCCTTACTTCCTTACTTCCTTTATATATTTTAAGATTATGCCAGAATCTGCTGCATATGCATACTTTGTATATCTCTTTGGCTGCATAACTCCCTTTCTTCTCTCTCTCTCTCTCTTTCACTTCCTTTTTTGTGTCTTGCTTATGAAAATTAAAATAAGTTACTTGAAAAATTTCACTTACCTTTCTCTGGTATCGCATTGACGGCCGTATCCTCGCGTATATCTTCCAGTAGTTCATCTTTATTTTGCATTTCCGCTAGTTTTCAACAATGTTAAGCCAACGAATGATAGGATATATATATATATAGAGAGAGAAAGAGAATAGTACTGTTAGTAGTGACTTTGTTAAAACTTAAGGGAATTTCATTTTGACGAGTAAAAGTAGATTAAACCTAAAAGATTCTCCCACCCTTTTGCCTTTGTCTCTATAATGTTTTTGCATTTTCCCAATATTTACTCGCACTTCTTGGTATTTCCATCAAATGTGCAAAGTGGGTGGTTGGGTGGCATATAATAAGGGAGCGGTACAGCGTTGTGGCAAATTCAATTCCCCTTAGCAGGTAAATGCAATGTAATGCATGGACTCATAAAATATTTAGTAAATGGAAGCAAAATGGTTAAATAGATTTACCTTTACGAGTTTACATTTAGCATGTGGTTCAATTTAGTGGCTAAAACGTGACAGGGAAAATGTATGGCCTAAAAGCTCTTATTAGTGACTGTAATTAATATTTATTGTAACATATCAATGATGACATTATTACATGATTCGCAGGAATCCAATATGGACTTGAAGTCTTTATATATATGTATCAGCAATCTGATAAATACACGTCACATTTTTCCAAGTTATTTCCTTGTTTTCGGATTGTTCCCATTTTCACGGTCACGTTTTCTTGGCTGCAAATCACGTCATAGTAAGTAGGAGAAACGAAAAAGAAAATTCAGTTTTTCTTCTTTTTATTTTTTTTAACTTTCACAGTTCGTTTTTTTTTTCACTAGTAAGACGGTATAGAAGTTGGGGCACGTAACATTTTGTTGGCCCTTTGAATGCATTTTCTATGTCTGCACATGAGCCAAAAGCCACAACGAGAAGAAGAATTTTTTAGAAAGAAGTCGAAGCTATGACAGGAACTGCAACAAAATATTACAAACCCAACCAGGAGCTGCCAAGTCGAGTACAAAAGTTGCTGCCTTTCAGTTTGGCTTTGCATGGGTTTGATGTTTGGTTGGCTGCCTTCCACTCTCCCCAACAACCATTCATTCATTCATTTCCCCATCCTTTCCCGTTCCTTCTTTGCCAAAGAAATCGAATTTATTGCATACTTTTGTGCGTTCTGCAACCACAAAATGTATTTGCATTGCCCAGACATCTGTGACAAGTCGAAGTTCTGAGCCCTTTTCCCGCCAGTTAGCATGTGCTCGGCGTTTATTAAAATGCAAAGAAATTGAATGGCAAGACTGAGAGTGTGGAGGAGTAGAATAGAAAACTAGAGAACCGGCTGGAGAACATGAAAATTAATTGAAAATTTGTTTCATTTTGGTTTCATTTTTGTTATTGTTTTTTTTTGTTTTTTAATTTCGTCTCTGAATTTGCCTTGTTTATTTACCAGCTATGTATTTTGTTAGTCTTCATTCCAGTGTTGCTTTTGTTGTCATAGAATTTTGGCTTCAACTGGAATTGTCATTCATTCGGTTTATTGATGTATGTATCTGTCTGCACGCACAATGAAAGCAGGCCAGAGACCAAGGTCTTTGGCCACATAAATTACATGACTTTATGTCTATACTACTATTCAAGCAGCCAGCTAAGTTAAGAGCAAAGACAAAATATGTACGACGAGGTGGCAAAAGTAAATGGAAATAAAAATCAATAAGAAATAGACACAATGATAGAGTTGCTTTGAGTTCTACGTTTCGCTTAAATTGTTAAAATACTTTAATAAAATTAGATGGGGTTGAAGACATAAAACAAAGTGTTCTATAAAAGCAAAAAGTACCTTAGTTAGTTATTGTATTGGAGTAGAGATGAAATTCTTAATTTGTACGCAATTACTTTTAATATCAAAAGTTGATATAATCAAACAATTTACTCTCGGACTGGTAGGTAGATAAGCTAGAAGCTTGAGTAGCAAATAAATTACGAGTTTTCATTAATGTTAGGCAAATTGTTGTTGAAAACGGAAACAACAAAAAACTTTAATTTATATATTTTACATATAAAATAGTTCAACTACGTCACAGATTTAGCATTACAAAACGGTACAAGGATGCTTTTCATAATGTCCTTTGATTGTTTCTTCTTTCTTCTCTTAAAATTAAGCTTTTAATGGAATTGACCAAGGTAACATAAGCTTACATTAAAAGAGAGTATATAATGCCAAACAGCTGCAGGTAAATATATATATATATAATTATATACATTGTTTCTCTTCTATATATATATGCATGTCAAACCTGTTCTTCTATAACTATTACATTATCTAATTTCGTACCGTGCTTTTCCTCTAACATCTATAGATGCTGTAATACTATCATTTCCTTGTCCCGTCATTGCCATTGTCATATTAAATTTTCCTCTATGATTCCGTTTAACTGTTTTCCTAGCTGTTGTGTGTGTGTGTTTTTGTGTGAAATTCCATGCCACGCCTGTTTTTGTTTCGTTCCGCCTTTGCTTCCGCTTTGCCCACACTGCAATGGCAATTGTTTGACAATTTTTCAACAATTTCCCAACTGAGTGCAGATATTTTTGTTGCTTTTTTCTCTCGTCTCTTGTTCTTTTATTTGTGTGCCTTTCCTTTTTTGTTTCTCCCTCTTTTCTGTATGTGCATAAGTATGTGTTTATATTTGTGTGTGGCTGTGTGTGTGTGCATCTTTCACACGCTTTAGCGTTGCAACTAAAAGTATGCAACACTATTTTTCCCCCGTTAGGTTGGGGTTGGTTTTTTGTTAAGCTCACTGGCAACGAGGCGGATGAGCAACAAGGTGGGAATAGTGAAGAGGATGAGCAATTGGAGGCGACCCAACAATCACGATTGCTGTTGGCCTTTGAGGCTTCACATTTTATACTCTAGCAAGGAGTATCATAAATTAGCTCACATGTTTGTAATGGAACTATATAAATATTTGATTAGCAGTTCACGAACACTTTTTCTATTATGTATAAAATAAATTATTGTTGTTCGAATCAAACGAAACAAACAACAGATTTGGATTTTGGAAATACAGTTAACATTTTTCGTGGTACCAACATTTGATTTAAGTCAACAAGTGAAAGCGTATACAAACTTCGTCACAATCAAAGAAAACTTCCGTTTTCATCTCCTTTTTTTTTTTCGTAATTTGCGTTTTATTTTGTGTTTTTTTGTAACGCTTTTTGCTGTTGCCTCTTGGCAAATGTTTGTTTTAACATCATTTCACGTTAGCTTTTGCTGTTTTTGTTGTCCCGTTTGATGTTACCTTTGTACTTTGCCCCATTCCCAGCGAAATGGAATAAAAAAAAAAAATTGTTGACCTCCGACACAGCCTTGTCTCCTTGAGGGGAATTAGTTATCAAAAACTTACCATGGCCAAATATCAACTCAATTAGCTGAAACTTTACATAAATGCCAAAGTTGAAGAATTATTGGTGAAGGTTTGGCAATCCTGGACACCTGATCTCCATAGTTTTGCATAAAATTTTAGCACTAAATTTCGCCAGCTACTAATTTTCAAAAGTTATTTCCAGTCCCTGCTGTGGAACTGTTCTTCTCTCTATCATGGATAAATGAATAAAAGCGGCAACATAGTATGCCTTAGACTAAGAAATGACTCAGTTATTTAACTATCTCTTACTTTAACTCTATCTCTTGTTGTCTGTCTTCTCTTCTCTTTTTTTTCTTCTATTCCTCTTTCTCTGTCTTACTCTATCACGTACGCAGCATCGAAAAGTTTTATAATCATTTGGACGCAAAGTTGCCTTCTGAGAAAAGTTCGTTGAAAAGGCAATGGCAAAAATAAGACTTGACAAGGCGGAATGGAAAGTGTTACAGATATTTAGGGCAGATTGATAGATAGGATTTAAAGTGAATTCTTTAGGTTGAATTACACTTAGCAATGAAAGCATTGAACCAAAAATTTTGAAGGAATACCAATAATTTGATCAATAATATTAATTAATAAGTTCGATGACCTAATTATTAACTCACTATTAAAAATTTATATTATATTCAATTAAATTACAGATATTATTATCTTTACTGACAAGAACTTGCGTAATATTTTCGAAATAATTGAAATCATTAGCTAAAGGCTCGCCCACACACAAGGACACACACTCATACTAAAGATACTAAAGATTCATAGACAAATTTGTACAAATTAAAGACAAGTTTGTTGACACTCGGAGGCTTAAGAAGGCTTCCAGGATGTTGGATGAATCACCCCTGAGCTGTGTCTACAAATATTCAGCTAATAAATCATCGAGAACTCACCCAGCCAGATCTGACACGAAAATTGGCTTAAATGCGTTAAGCAGAAGAAAAAAAGACAAGCGTAAGGAAAAACGGAAAATCTAGTGAAATCGAGAGAGCGCCCCTAAAGGGGACTACCGAAAATGTCTATAGCAGCAGGTGCGTAAATTCTCAAGGCTAAAAGCAAGTTCGCCGCAAGAAGCGTAAATTAAAATTTCCATGAAGGACCTGTCCATAAACGGCGGTACGGCGCCCTGGGCAAGTGTTTGAGTTAGCGATTTTTCGTATGCTTGTGAAATTTTTTGCTTGTTTTTTTTTTTGGTTTTGGTTTTGTTGTTTTGCTTAACATTGTTTTTGTTGCATAATTTTCGGCGCACAACCGAACAAACAAACACAAAAAATCTATTTTCATTTGCTTGTCTGTGTTGGCTACGCCTTCGTGTTGGGCTCATGTTCATGTTGCTATTCCTGTTCCTTTTCCTGTTCTTGTCTCATTGTCTGAGACAAAAAATTTAAAGCATATTTCTTGGCGCTGTGCCGCAAGAAAAATGGCATAATAAATAAATCTACTTTGAATTAGCGCCATTTACTTTACATTTATTTTTGCCGCCGTGCAATTTATGGCCGCTCAACGCTTTGAAGATGATATTCTTTTTTTTTCTGTCTTTCTCGTTTACTCCTGTCGTTTCTGGACCAATTCTCTATCGTTTGTTGTTTTTGTCGTTTCAATTTTTTTTTGTTTTGGTGGCGGCGCGTGCTTTTTGGCTAATGAAGTTTTGAGGTTAGACAGCAGCAGCAACCGAAAAGTATAGACCAACAAAGCCTACCTACCTAATTCCCTAAAGGTGTGGCATGTTCACTTAAGTGAGTTCAAAGTGTGGGGGCAATGATTTAGTCTAGCAGATTGCTAAAGCTTTCCTTTCATTTTCCATTTTCGACTTTAAAGAAAAATACACAATAATGCGAGTGAAAATGGCATCTCAATTTATCTTTAAAATTATCATCAAACATATCTGAATGGGGATTATAGTATTTAAATGCCAGATTTTGATTTTAATATTAAAACAAGATTATTTTAGTTTAAATAACTTAAAATGGCTAATCAATAATTTGTATTGCCATGGATTATTATTTATCCTATTATGACTAATGTTATTATTATTTTTGTTTAGTTTGAAATATCTTTTATGGACTGCCATTAGTGGCAGATGGTGAGAGGTTCTTCTTTTTGTAGATAACGAAAAGTTCATACAACAAAAGACGATTCTAAATAAAAATATATATTAAATATTCGTACACAACCCTATAAAGTATACACATTGTTGTTCACTACAAATATATGAGTCGATATAGCAATGTGTGTTTATCAGTCTGTTTGTTTCTATATCCTTTTTAAATAGTAGTTCTTGAGATAGGTAAATGAAACTCGTTACAAAAGCTATTTATGCATATAGCTTATATAAGTTTATAAATTGTTTAGATCAAACCATTTTAAGATATACCCACTATAGGAACGAACGATTTAAAATAAAGTTTTTAGTTTTAAAATATGTTTATTTTTTTAGGCATTTAAGATCTGACATTAATAAGTTTCAGAGTTGATTCGGAAAACATAATTTTAAGTGAGTAACAGTAGAATTAATATTTGTATCAACTTTATCAATTAGTAACGATTTTTAAACTTTTCATTCTTCAAGTGGATCAAATTTAAAATTTATGTCATTTCTTTGTCATTTGCTACGGAGTCAGCATTCAGTTCAAAAGAACAAAATCACTTGCCACAGAACCACATTTCATGTCGAATAAAAATTCATTTGAAAGTTTTTTTTTGGTAGCAGTGAAAAAAACTTGGTCATCTCATGTCAAAGTCATAAAAACGAGAAACTGACGACCCCAAAGCGCCATCAATCACAATGTCAATCACATTTTGTCATAAGTAGATGTGAGCACATACATACAACCACACACACACAAACACGCAAAATATACACACACATTTGGTAAGGTTCAACATTGTGTGTAATGTCAACGTTTGTCCACTTGTTGAACAGAAGAAGAAAAACCTGGGCAAATAGGGAAGGAAAAAAAGGAAGTCATAGACAAAGAAAACTTAAGTGGTCACTTGCCATGGACCATGTGTGTTTTTGTATATGTGTGTATGTGTGTGTGTGTAAATGCGGTGTATGGTCTTGTCTGTGGCTTGAACCAGAGAGAGAAAGGCCGAGTATATGTCAGGTCAGCAGGCAACCACAATACGCATACGCCATGTGGGCGCCTTAATTATGCCAAGGGAGAACGGCTTAAGGTTTTGAAACACAATGACAACTTAAACAGCCACTAAAGCTAACCAAGCACGTGCTTCACAAAACTCCACCGACAGTCGCCTGTTTGGATGTGCAATGAGCCACACTGTTATTCCATTCCTCGTTTCTTTTTTTTTTTTGTGGTTTTTGGACCAGACTGCCAAGCACATAATTCAGTTGAAGTGACATTCACATATCTAGTGAACGGCGTAGAGAAAAAGGTTGCCACTCAAAAGTTTGTTGGCACTTGCCAAGCTAAACAAGTTGACCTTGTGACCAGACAAGCCCAAACCAAATAGAGCATGATAAAACTTCACTCCCACGCTTTTCTCGATATTACACTGGTCAACAGGGCATTCAAGTTTAAAGACATGTCAATACATTCCCTTACTTACCCAAATGATGGGCTATATGATCACGTTCTTCCGATTCGCCAATAATAAAATCCTGATGCTGATGATGCAGATCCATGTGATGCAGTTCACCATCATCGTGATTATCCTGGGCAGCCACTGGGGAAACGGGTGACATGGTAATGGACAGGGCAACAGTGGCAACAATTAGCCATGAGCATATTTCCGGCATTTTATGCTTCCGCTGCAGTTTCATTACGCGGCGTGGCTTCTGCTTCTTCAACATGGCTTCCGTTGTCAGCGGAAATATTTTAATTTTCATTTTTTTAATGTTCTCCCCTCTTTTATGTTCTTTTTTTTTTTTTTTTGCTGTTGTTTTTGTTAATTTTGATATAATGTATTTTGCTTATGTTTTGTTTTTTCTTTATTTTTTTTGTTACTTTTTGGTGTTGTCTAGTTTTGTCTACAGTCTACTGGCACTTGCATTATAACAGATTCTCTCACTTTCGATGCTCGACGACGACTTTTAAATATTTATTTGCAGCAATTTGTTCAGCTCCGGCTTTTGCTGCATCCATAATGTCTCGTTCCCAAAGGACATTCTCAGCTGGAAATAGTAAAAAAAAAAAAGTATATAAAAAACATCAAAAATATATATATACAATATACATATGTATATATGCAGAATATTTGCGATTGTTTTAAATTTTTTTTTTGTTTCACATTCATTTATTTTTCCTTTTTTTTTATTTTTGCTCTTCATCATCATTGGCATTATTAAATAAAATTTCATTATTTATGCATTTGACGTAAAAGTTGAAATAGTTCGTTTACTCACTTTCCAGTCATGTATGTATCCCTGTGTGTATCCTGAATGTGTGTATATGTATGTGTGTATTCATAAATTATGCATATTGCATAATACAAAACACATTGTGTATTAAAATTTCGGTTATTACGTGGCTTATGCCAACTATTTAACTTTTACTTAATATTATATTCTGAACTCAATCTATTTGAAAATCCGTAATTATGTTGTTTTTTTTTTTATAAATATTGTAATGAATTTTCGAAAATATTTATACAAGATATTTTCAATAAACACAATCAATTTTAATATATTTTAATAATAACTATATATTTACGCACCAATTAGTATTATAGCCTATAACAAATAAATGTATGCTATTAGAAATGTTATGTAAAAATATCTACACAATTAAACGAAACCGATAATAGCAGGTAACTTTTGGTAATATTCTTCTCAATGTATCTTTTAATACAGCGCAAAACTTTAAGACAAGTTTCTTACAATTTGGTTTTCAAAAGTTGGTCGATACTATATCTCCATATTTACCATACCTATTTTTTGGAATTCGATAAGAACTTACTTAAGTTTAAGTATTTTTTACCAGCTTAAGAGCAAATTTTGACATGAAAAATAAATGAATTATTTTAATCATATTTAAATCAAATCAAATCGTATTTTATATTTCACTAAATTAATCCTTTCAACATATTTTACTAGATTTTATTGATGATTTTAAACTGAGTTTTATATTCCCAAAATTGTATGCCTTTTATATACCAGTTATCAATATCTGAGAGGTGGAATTGGCTTAAAGAAATATACAAATATTGTCTATCTAAGCTAATACCTGTTGCTATATCTTATATTGAAAATCCCATTGCCCTATTTGGGTCAACATATTTAATTTTAAACAAACTCTTAAGTATTTAAACTTTACAAAGATAAAACTAAAAATATTTATTGTCGATTTATTAAAAGTGCAAAAAAGTAGGGCAACAGCAGGGCAATGAATTGCATCTGAGTCTAGACAGATTTTCTGTCAAGTTTGTGACTTTTGAAGATGCCAGAATGTGCATGTTTTGCAGACATTTAGTATCTTAAACTATTTTATTTTATATATTAAAAACTTTTTAATAACAAAATTTTACTATTCATTATGGAAAAGTGTCAAAAGTAAACCAACATAAAAGTCATTTAATGAAGTTTGGTTTCTGCAAAGTCAAAGAATTTTGTAATATAGATATATTTGCCTAAATTATTTTTCCTATTTTAATTTTGCATATTGCAATTCAAAATTTCATTTAAATTTTTCTTTTTCTATCATTTTATGTGTTTGATTTATTGACTTTTATTATTAGTATTGGAAAACAGTAACTAGAATACAAACTCAGACTTGGCAAATTATTATCAATTACTTTGATTGCACTCTTTGTGAAGAGTAAAGAAATATTTTTAAAGTACTTAAAGAAACTCTTTATTAAAGGAACAGATAAATCTGCTTTACATTTTAAAATTGAAGCTTTTCCTGTGAAGATCTTTAAGTTGATTTTGAGTGCCAATTGGCTATGTTAAAGCTTAGTATGTTTAAATGTACATTACTATCTTAAATATGTTTGCCTTTTACCGATTGCCAACATAAACGATTTACATATGGGCACTTGAGTAAATCTAAAACCAAGGCCACAGTCAACGAGGCGTATGAGTAACTTGACATGCTTCATTTGTCTCATAAACAAGCACTAGAGAAAAATGAAAAGATTAATTTACAAACGCAAAACAGCTTCTTCCAATACCCTACACTTGTCATAAAAGGGTATATAAAAGCAGTCAATTTACTATAAAAATTAATGTATTTGTGACTCAAATTATCGGTCTTAAATTAAACATATATCTGTCTATATACAGAACGTTTCTTAAATGCAATTAAGTGCAGATAAGTCAGATCATGAATAAAATGTCTAGAGTCCTTTATTCGTTTAAAAATGGATACAATTATTTGCTACAGGATACTATTCAGTTGTCATTCTAACCATTTGGTTTTTGCTCTTTCTGTGCACTTATTCAGCATACATTTTGTAAGGATATGCATACATTGAAAAATAAAATAAAAGAAGAAAAAAAAAATACCAACGGATGCTTAGTTTAATTGCTAGGAGCTAGCAAATTAGAAAACTCAGAGACTCGAAGCTAACACAATACGAAGAGACTGAAAGGAGTAATAGAACGAAAACGAGAACTTGGTCAATGGGGAATGGAAAACTTGAAAAACAAAAGTCAAGTTGGTAAACGCAACGGAAAGCGGCAGAAAGGCATTTAAACTTTTCGACAAGTTTAATTTCCCGTTGAGGCCGAACCAGAACCAAAGAAAGATACCATAAGAGAAGTATAGAGATATCAAAGACTGAGAGAGAGAAAAGGAGAGAGAATGAAACAGAGATGAAGATAGAGCGCTTATGAAATTGAAAGCACTCTCAATCCATGATGGAGTCAGTGAGAAGGTGCCCGGCAATCAACTAATTGCGGCCTGAGTGAACCACATTGTTGCCTTGCGTTCCATTCTGTCACAATCAGTGCAGAAGGTCAGAAAGGTTCAACCATTCTTAATATTATTATTATTATCTTTGCTTATTATTACTTTTGGCTTCTCGTTGTCATTTTTTTATTTTTGCTCCTTTCATATTTTCTTTTTTTTTTTTTTTTTTTGGCTTTTTATCAGTTGGCCAGGTGAAATTAATGAAGAATAATGTTCAGCCTGTCCTTTTATTTTGACCAGCTTTTGTGGCCTTTTATGGGTTCCCTTTCTTCTTTTTTTTTTCTTTTTTGTTGGTGTTTCTCCACACTGGAAATGTCATAAAGATAAGAAACAAAAAGCCATAGGGAAAGAGTGTGAGAGCGAAAGAGAGGAGAGGGTGAGGTTGGTGAAAACTTGAACGAAATGTGACAAATGGTTTTTTATTTAATAAATTGGCTTAACCGGTTGGCGTGTAACAGGACAACTGAATGTGCCATGAACTATGACCCCAACGGGGAGAATTTCTGACATTTATGGGCGTAATTGAGTAAAAGATGAAATGATTACAGGGCGTGGCTTAAAGCTGTGACAGCTTGTTTGAAGTTTTTCCATCTCATTCTACTTTTCTCTGGTTTTTTTGTTTTCATTTTATTTATTTTTTTTCGTTCTACGTTTCCTTTCTTTGTGCTTTTGGATGGATGGTGTGAAAATGATAAAAATTTTAAATTGAAATTACAGTTTGGGTTATATTATAAATACCCATTCATGAAATGAATACCAAACAGCGAGAGGTAATAATATCTGACAGAATATGAAAAATTGAATTAATATAATAATAGAGAAACATGAATTGATACACATATAATGGAATGTATTCTATATGCAAAAGTTGAAACTGTGAAAAAATTATTATTATTCGATATTGTCTTTCACTAAGTCAATAAAAATTTATTTTTTTTTCAAGGGTTTGTGATTTTTATTTAAATTTAATACAAAAAGTGGTAAAACTTTTAAACAGATTTATGATTTCATTAAAATTTTGTTATTGTTTTTCTTAATTGAAATATTAAAGTAACAAATATTATATAAATAGTTTTAGTTTTTTAACTAGTAACACTATTTGCTTAGTTAGGTTAAGTTGGCATAATTCGTTCATTTTCAAATTCCTTTTTTTTCGATCCAAGACAATAAATATAAAAAATTAAAAGAAAAAAATAAAGATATAAAAATAATGACCATATTTCTTAGAAAATCCATTCAAAATTAATTTAACGTGTTCACATTACTAAATTTAATTAAGGTACAGCAACTCGTGTAGAAAATGATTGAACACGCTAAAGTTCAAAAGGATATAATAGTAAAAAACTAATAGTCGTTCCATTTAAACAATTTGTTGTATTGGCCTCATTTCACAACATTGAGGAGAAAAATGCCATGAAAATTCCAAGCAACTTAAATATTGTCAGGCGAAAGTTCGTTTCAATCGGTTTAGGTTAATGCGCTTTTCTGCATATTAGCAGCGACATCTTCTAAGTTTTCTGACATTTTTGTTTGGCTTTTCCTTTCGGCTCCTGTTACTCTGTTTTTGTGTCTATTTGAGTTTCTGCTAGTGCTTGTGTTTCGCTTCCACCATCAGAAGGTGACATAAACAAGCCTTTTATTTGGCATTCCACTGCAGTTTTTGACACGCCAAAGGCGCAAAATGTTAACATAAAAAACAGCAAAAGGAATGCGGATAAAGCCAAAAACAAAATATCGCGTGAGAAATATAAAAGCAACAGCAGCCACGCAAAGTGGGAAAGAGAAAGTTTGTATATAGGATGTGGTAGTATGATACAGAATGGAGAAAGGAGAGTGGGGTGGAAAACGGATAGGGAAGTTACTGTATTGGGACTATCATTTGTTATTTCATTTCCGCAAAGGAAGCCAAAGAATGCACGAATCTAAGGGATTAGCGACGACTGTCAATGACAGTTGAAATCATAGAGACGCCAATTTTTTGTTGTCTTGGTTTGGGAATACACCGACACACCGCCACACCGCTTTCCCTCCTCCTTCTTGCCACATTTCATTGTTTGTCATTTAACGATTGACAGTTGGCGATAAACAAAACGAAATGAAACTGAAAATGAAAATGGAAAAGCCCGAAAGAAAACACACCTCGCCAGCGATTTGGGATTGGAAATGGGAATCTTAATGATGACGCTGCATAAGAGATGGTCGGGCCCCCCGCTCTCTCTAAAGAAAGTGTCAACTGTTTTGGCCAAGATTGCTTAGTTAGCCAGCCCGTTTATATACATTGCTCGGGCTTTTCATTTTGTTGTCTCTCCGCTTGGCTATTTATCATTATGACATTGTTTGGTTTGGCTTTTCCCCCGGCTTCCCATTTCATTTGTCCAGAGAGTGAAACAGATGCTGGCAATGTTCTATTCGTTCGTTCTTGTCTCAAAGCGCTGTTAATCAAAGATAACACCAAGTGCTCAAGATACACACAAAAAGGACACAAGACGAAAGCAAATATCTCTTTAAGCATTTCATGGTATGGTAATCATTCAGATTTTGACCTATAAATCAGTATAATTGATGTAAAATATTTACTTTTATCTAATTTGCTTAGATTATGACAAGAATTTTCAAGGTTATCAATAATTATGAAAAATAATTGTCAATGCTCTCAATTTATTCTTTCCTTTAAACCTTCAATTTGTTTAACTAGCTAATACTAATTGTTGTTGAATTTTTTCTGTTATTTGAGCATTTTGAACTTATTATACAATTTGTAACCGCCATAAACTGCTTTCAAGTATAAATTTCATTTTGTATTCGCTTCGTCATGTAAAATAAAAATCAAATCACAGCCCGTCCATCTCAACTGTCAGTTGCCTTCGTGCATTCTTGTAACTCCCGCTCCTGCTTCAGCTCCATTTGGTTGTCTTTTCTCAGCTGGAAAAAAATGTTTTTAATATATAAAAACGGTCCGTTCCCACATTCCCTGACTAACTAGCTACCCTTACTTTGCTTTCCCCCCTTTTTTTGTTACTTTTCTTTCAATGTTTCTTCTTGTTATTTCATTTTTTTTTTTTTTTTTTGCCATCGTTGGTTCGTTCCTTTCTTTCGTCTTGCATTTGATTAACCTACAAAAGGCGTTTGGGCGTGGTGGCTTGTGTTGTTGTTGTAGTTGCAGTTTCTGCATTTTCTTAACGGGTAACTTTAATACAAAATGCGGGTGGCAAGGAAACGAACAAAGAATGAAAATGCATAAATGCATAAAAAATTGGCCAGCTTACAACCAGCTTTACATATGTAGGGGCTTGAGTTAAAAAGGGGCGATGGAAACGGCTGGATTGCAAGGATTTTGAGGAGAGTGCGACGTTTATGTTTACATTGTTGCAGTAAAGATTTTTCCGACACGTGTGTTTGCTTTCCCTGTTCACTTCCGTGTCCTCAGTTAAGTTTTACCTCAATTTGACTTTCTGTGGTCAAAAGATTTAAGTGTATGAAATTTCTCTTTAGACTTTAAAAATATTTTCATATTTTAGTTTTCGTTCAAAATTTACAGCATTTTCCATCGCCAATTACCGAGCTTAATATATTCAAATTTCATTTATTTTTTTTTCATTTTTAAGATGCTAAAAATAATTCCCACAAATGACGAAATCATTTTTTTGCCGCTGCACTAAAGTATGCAATGAAAATTTTCCATTGCGTATGCGTGGCTCTGCGCATGTGGTGTGCATTGCATTTCCTTGTTTTTTTTTGTTTTTTTGTTTTTGTGGCATGGTCATGCATTTCCGGTTTTAATGATTATAACACAATCAAGTGCATATTGCCTAATTAGCGGACCCCGGGTACAGCAAAACGCCAGTCAGGCTGCATAAAGTGCATAAAATATTTGCCACGTATCCTGCGGGCATTTGTATATGCACTTCTATGTGTGTGTATAGATGGGTTTGTGTGTGGTTGTGAAAGTATTTTATGTCGCCTATTGAAAGGCATGCCACAAGCGAGGGTCGTTCAATAGTTGCAGCAACAATTATCATGTTGATTTTATGGCTCATATTTGTGTTTGTGTGGGCGAATACATGTACCTATGCATGTATGTGTGTGTGTTCAAGTATTTGTCGGCTACCAGTTTTATTTGTTAGCTATTCCAAACACTCAACAACTATTCATTAGCACACACTACACTTATCAACACTTTATACAAAACGATTAATAAATTCGCAGTTTCACCAACAAAACAATTATATGTCAATTAATTTAAAAAAAATATATTTTAAATCATGATTAACTAAATTCGAGAATTAATGAAAAATAATGGATATAAAATATGCAAAAACTTTCAACGATCAATAGTCAAATGAGATAAATATTGCAACATTGCCAATGTCTATGGATCTCAATGGACAGAGTAATCGGATATAACATTGCTAAATTTATAAGACACTTCAGATATAAGTCTGATAATCTATCTATCAATCGGATAATTTCATAAGAATATTCTAAGGTTCTGGCAATTTTCAACTTTCTATCTAATTTCGTTATAAATTATAAGAACTAATATAAATCAAATATTCGTATAATAAAAGCAGGAAAATTTTTCAATAGAAGCAAGGACAAAACAAAATTTTTCCTACAAAGCTGAAAACTTAAGAATATAGAAATGAATGGCTACCTTAACAAAGAATTCTATATTGATTATTTGTCTATTTATTTTAGTTATATAATGAAATATAAACAAATATACTTATATGTTAGCTATATAGAATATATAATCATATTGAAAATATTTACAATTAAACCCACAAAATCAATTGGTAACAGAACTAATTATATTTTTATTTAAATAAATTTTGTATAATTTTAACAGTTGCACAGTTTAGTGTATTTATGAATAAGGTTTGAATTGTTTCTATTAAATTGAAAACTGCTTAAAACTAAATTTAAAATTTCAACTAAATCAGACTTTTTTTAGTTCTTTATGCAATGAAATTATTTGTTAACCTCTACATAGTGGCCATATGCTGCCATAAGAAATTCAACGATACTTTTCCAAAGCATATAGATCTAAAAATGATTTGTAATCCGTGGTATTGTACCAGTGGCATAAACCGATGCAAATGTGACTAGGTCGAACACTAAAAAGGGATTGAACACCAGCAGCTCGACAAATTAAAAACTTTCAACAATTCCAATTATACTTTACACTCGTTACGAGGATGACTTTATTTGTATTGGTAATCGTAAATTGAAGTTAATAAAATATAACGTTGCTTGAAGAAAATATATATAAGCTCATGTGGTTTCTTAATATTAGAATGGTTTTTCACTATTGATGTTATTAATCAAATCAACTTGGTTGAAAGACGTCTTTACTGTAACCAAATCAGGCAGATTGATAAAAGCTAAATGCGGATCACCCATCAGTTGACGTGCCAAACATAGAAACGGCTTCTCATAATTATAACGTGATGTCACGGACAAGTCAATAAAATTCTTATTCCTATATTCAGTCTGTAAGCCAGCAGACATTGCATCTGCCTTATTGCCACATAGTACAATCGGTATCTGAGGACATATGCGGATCAGGTCCCGTCTCCACCTATGCACGTTTATCAATGTTTCAGGACGTGTTACATCAAACATTATAATCGCACACTTAGCCATAATATAATAAACATCTCGCAAACCGCCGAGTTCCTCTTGTCCGGCCGTATCCCACACAGTGAAACTTATATCTCCCTGATTTGTTTGAAAATTCAAAGTGGAAACCTCAACATCTCTAGTTGGCAAATGGTACCTTTGAAATTCACCGGTCAAATGGCGTCTTACCAATGATGTTTTGCCAGTTTGGCTGTCCCCTAGCAGGACACATTTAAACGGCATGCGAATAACCATTTGAAAAAAATATATATTTATATGTATTTATGTATGAAAATACTTCTTATTAAGTAGATGTTTGAATGTGTTGTGTTAATTTGGAGTATCTTGTTTTGGCATTGCTAAAGAAAAGCCTTCTGTAACTTGAAAGGGAAAGCAAAGTTACAATATTTCAAATATATTGAACATAATATTCAGATAAGAATGAGAACAAGTGCAATTTAACTTAGAAATATCAAGGATATGAACTGGTTAGTCCCTGCCATTACAGTCTTAACATTTTGACTTTGTTATTCTATCCTATTATGTGATCAAGACTGAAAAGTTTCTTTTAAAAACATGACTATTTATATTATTTAAATAAATGAAAAACAAAGCAAGATCATAAAGAAAATGTCATCGGAAAAACATATTAAAAGTTCAAATAATTATTTAAGAAAACCAATTGCTAACTAATATAACCTCAAGTCTAACTATAATAAAATTTTTTATACTTTAAATATAAAGAAATTAAGTTTTGTCTGACTTCAAGTTGAAACATATTTATATTCTCTGAAAAACTGCAATTCATCAATGCAGAAACAGATTGCCCAACAAAATATATCAAAGTAAAAAAAAAAAAATACAAAACAAACATTTTTTTTTGTCATTTGCATTGCGTTTTTTAATGCGCTATTTGTTGTGGCTATGACAGAATTTAATTTTTTTAACAGTTTGGTTTTTGTTTTTGGTTAGTGGCCTAATCCCATTTTATTTGTATTATTGCTGTTTTTAATTGCCATAATTAAATGTCAAATTAAATACTAAAATTGTGTGGTTTAATTAATTCAATTACCCTCAAATGCGATCAAAACAGGAAATTTTATTTCGTTTCAAACAATGGACCACAAATTGCATAACTTGCAAATATCAAAAACAGTTAATATATACTTTTGTTCTTTACTTTTTTGGCGATGTCCTTAAAGTATAGTTCTTTATGTGTTTATGCTGTAATGGACCATGCTCGAGTGGGCCATGCCCAGGCGAAACTTAAGTTGCAGTTGGCAAGCCAAGTTTCCGGCAACAAGGGACAAACGCGGACTCTTATCCTGCGTAAAATTCGAAAAAAAGAACTAGTGAATAATTCGCGATAAATGTTGCATGAGAAACGAGGTACGAAATTAAAGTTGACACAAGAGTTGTAAGAGTTTTACTTTTATATTCCTTCTTATAGTTTTTATCTTTTGATTTGCTAGCTTACGTACAATGCAAGATATTTTGTTGCATACTTTCAGGATGCCCTTTGAACGTATTTCTCACTTTCTGTCTCTGTCTGAATATTCAGCTCTCATTTGCTTTCTAAACACTTTAGATTGACACTTATTCTAAGTATTGCAAATCACGAACGCGAGTATTATCGTGTTGTTGTTTACTTGATTTTTGGTATTTCTAATTTTACCGCGTAACGTGTCCGTCAGCATGGCACACTAAAATCATACTAAACTAATTTACTTAGCAGCACGCACTGATTACACAAAGTCATCAGCCAACGAAGCGCAACGATGTTCGTCAGGACACGAGTGCTTGCCTCGGCTCTGTCCCGAAGTCCTGAGAGCGAAAGAGTGAAACGAAGTTGTTAAAGTTCGTCTACGATGCAAAAAGAAGTTGCCGACACAAGGACGTGGTTTGTTGATGTTGAAGCAATCGCCAAAGAGAATGTCAGACAGCTTAAGAGCATAACAGCTGTTTTGGGTTGTTGAACTTAACAGTTCACTGTTAAGGAAAGAGAATAAGTAAAAATGATAGCAATTTAACTAAATAAACAAGAAGTTTGACAAATTCAACTTAATTCAATTCTAATGAATTAAAAACAAATTCAAATATATTTCGATTTAAATTTTCAAATTGATTAAATGCCAGCTGGTCAGACTTTTCCTATTCGCCTGTATGCCTTTCAGAACATCTGAATTTGAATCTAAATTCTTTGTTTAATATAGCTAAATACCGATGAATAAGCATAGTTATAATAATAACATAATAAATTAGTAATAAATTGTTCATTAATTTTACATTTTCTGCAAAGTATAGATCAAAGCTACTGTATAGAGAGAGCTTATAGTGATCGGCAAAAAAATATAGCGTACATTAATTTAATTTATAATAATTTTAAATTAATTTAATCTTTGTAAAATTAAATAATTATGAAACCCCTTAAAGTCCATTTATATACTTCGGAATAATGTTAAGTTTGTTACTTTTGTTTCAATAACTAACATATTTTTAAATAGAACAGCTTATATTGCATCAAAGTTGCATTATATGTTTACCAGAAGAACACTTAAAAGTATGCTACAAATTTGTGTTTTTCATCTATAAATATATACATTTTAGTCTTCTTTATTTTTAGATAGTTGTATCATTTAATTGCTCAATAGTTTAGATTAGATTAAGTCCTTATTTTTGCAATGTACCAATTCAATGCTTTTTCCCCTTTTTTTTAAATAAAACTCAAATACTACCAAAGATTCCAACTATCTAAATGTAAATCACAAAACTTTTATCTATTATTACTATGATAAATATTATTAATGGATAAATACATTTTAGTATTTTATATTTGTAGTTTTTAAGCTGCAAGAAATTGGGAACAGGTAGATATAAATTGTAAATATGGGACAATATTAACGTTTAATTTCTTCTTATTAAGGAATGTATTTAAGCTTAAACTATTGCCTATCATATGAATGCATGTTTAATATGATTCTTTCATATTTCTTTCAGCATTTTGTCCATAAATGGTAATATTGCCTTACATTTCATTTAGCATTCAGAAATTACTGATTTCAAGATTGAAATTGATACACTAATTTATCGATTTATATGCAAAAATGTAATTTTAAAATTTATGTCATTTCATCACCAGCGACAAGGTCCTGGCTAAGTAAACCATACCCCGATTTTGGTCAAAGCCTTCAATCATTTAAAATGCCCTAGACATACATATGTACAAACGCACACACGCACGCACACACAATCATCAATGGAAGAATCAAACATTATTTATGCAAATTACATATCATTATTATTAGAGCTAACAACGACAACAATAACAACAAAATCGGACAACAACCCTCGACCCCCAAAAAACCACCAAAACCACCGACCGCCAACGGCCAACACCAAAACCCAAACTCCTAAAAAACAGAGTGGATGGTAAGGGAGATAGGGGGGGTAGGAATTCAACCATATCCGTCATAGTCATAAGGGCGCTCTTGGCCAATGCATTGGGGAACCAATTTGGCAGCCGGCATAAATAAATTTCCACTTAATGTAGGTCAGTAATATGTGTGTTAAAGCATTTTACAGTAACAGAGAAGAAAAAGGGAAAAAGAGTATACATTTTTATGTGTTGAAGAGAATACGATTTGTTCTCTTGTTGTTGCAAAATGTTTACTCTTTATGAAGGCTCTCTCTTAACTTAAGATGTTAACAACAAATGCTTTTTGAGATATATAGTAATGGACTTGCATAATAGAAGTCTTTCGTAGTATATTTTGTGTTTAGTTTATAGCTATTATAAAAGATTTTTAATAGAATTAAATTCTTTGTTGACCAATTGAATTGAACTTGCTTCTAGTACCTATTGCTTAAGTCTTAAATAGTCCAAATTAAATGTTGTGTTTAGTATATGATATTTTAGTATAAGAATGAAGAACGTTCCTTCAATAATCTATATATTCTATATTCCTTATTTTAGAAACAAAAAAAATATATAAATAATATTGTATTCAATCCGAACCTCTTTTTAATTTTACAAAGCAAAACCCCGACATGTGTTATCAAGTTATGATTTTATAAAAACAATCGTAAAGAAGTTTTTCAAGTAACTTTAAGTAAAGATAGTGATCAGCCAATTAATGATTTATATAGATTATACTTTAGTATTTACGGTGGTAATAACATAAATCAACTTGATTAGTAAAAGTTGTTCATTTGATTATTAATTAAATATATATTAAAATGTTTTTACTAGAAAAAATGATATTATATGATCTATGATTGGTCAAAATGCAGTTAGTCTAATAATCATACTTTGTCTTTTAAATCAATGGCAACATACTTTTCAAGTATTCAGTTTCAGTTTCTCATATAATAGATCATCTTAAATTATAGTATTTAAATATGTTTTTTATTTATCAACTAATTGTTTTTTTAGTACTTTTAGTGCCACATAAGAGCTCTTAGCTTATGACATATCGAATGAGATGGAAAAGATACTCCAGCGAGCAAACTAAATAACCAAAAGTAAGAAGTGAAATCCTGGCCAAGGAAGAGGAAATCCCCTTTACGTATAGCAGCCGGACTCTGTTGCATTTGCCTGTGGCTACATAAATAAAACAAGAGCCAAAAATGAAAACGAAACTGTGTGTAAACCAACGAAATACTCATTCCAACATACTTACAAGCCCGACCATAGATTTTTGCGTAGTCTTCACCCCATCTCCAGAATCCCTCTCTTACACACACACACACACACCACTCTTGGTAACGCATACTATTGCAATGCAAGTTGGTAAAATTTATGTACAAACTCACTTAGGCAAGAATGTTTATGCGTTTTGTACGTGTTGGTTTGCTGTCGCTCATATGAAAAGTTGAGAGAAGAGCAGCGGAGTGCAGTGAGTGGTAAGAGAGCGAAAGAGAAAGAGTGGAGAATCGTCCCTCCCCCTTCCAGCATTGCCAGCATTCTATCTCCATCTCCCACATTTATTTTGTCATTTTGTGAACGTTTTTTTTTGGCAACATTTTTGAATGCCGTTTGCACGCACAGCAGGCTGACTGGTTGCTGGCTGGCTTTCAGGCAAAAGTGTAATGAAATTTTCTCGTTTTTTTGCTAATGACTTAAATGCAAAGGAATTTATGTAGCCCATGTATACCAGTTAAGCTAATTGCAAGTGACATTTGATTAAAAATGAGAAATACTTAGGTGAGACACAACAAATTATACTTAAAGAGGAAAAATGAAAGCCATTTAACAATTTAGAATGTTCTCTAAAATACTCTTATTAGGGTTTAATAGATCACTAGAAAAAATTATACAATAATTTGTCTATTTAAACCAATGACTACATTCTGAATCCTTAGTAGAATTATTTTAAGACAATTCATGAAAATTCCAAAGAGATTATTAATCTTATTTTTTGTGTCCAATTTATATTTCAGAGATTGTATGGGTGAAACTGAACGCTCATTAATTAGAATTGATCGCTACTTATAGAGACAATTTCTTTGTTATATATGTAGATTGCTTATTGACTTTTAATTTACTCGCCTTTAACTCTTTTGCCTAAGCTAATCAATTTACTAAGGTTTAGCGGCTAACTCTGCTTTTTACATTCATTTTACATATTAACATCTCAAAAGTATGCAACACTTTATACTTGCAATTCTTTTGGATTTACTTTTCCTATATATTATATTAATAATTATTATATTATCAGTTAAAGCAATCCTTAATAACCGATTTGTTCTATGAGCGTTATATCTTCCGACCCGATTATATATTTAACCGAATGCTTTCTACTTTTCTGGAAAGGTTCACAAACCTTTTGTTACTCCTTGATTCTATCTGTCTATTTTCTTAAGTAGATTTTTTAGAATAAATTCCTTGTTCTTTTCTCAGTTAAATTTATTTTCTTCTTTTCGTTTTGGCATCAAAATGAGGGCCAATTATCTGTCACCTTAAGCAGCGATTCCGTTAGAACTATGTATTTGCATATAATTAGCTCTCAACTTGGAGACGGCGTCTGCGGCCTTTGGATGCAAACGTCACTTGCAAAATTTTTTGTGCATTTCTTTTGCACTATTTTCTCCACAGTTTCCACTTGCTCTGGCTCTCACGCCTCGGCCAACTTTGACAATGAAGTTGGAAGGATGACGAGCACAGAAGAAAAAGAAGAAAAAAAAAATACCAGAAATGTATATCTATGTTGCAAAAGAGAATATCATTGGCATGCAGAAAAGTTTCTTCCCCCTAATAATATGGAAAGATGTTGGGGGGTTTCTGTTGCCATCGAGGCGCCAACTTAATAAGGCCACAAGCCTCTTTAGTACTGACTGGAGAGGAATGTGAAGAGAAATGCTAACAGAAACAGAGAAAGTGCAGTCGATGGCTTTAAGTATCTAAATTGCATTTTGATATAAAAAGTGAATAATAAATGTAGTTATTCTCTTTTGGTAATTCACTGAAAAGTGAAAGTACCCACAAAAAGTACTTTCAAACTTTAAAGCCAGTGCAAAAAATAAAGTTGTTGAAAAGCCTCGGGTTAATAGAACCCTAATTAGCCAGTCAGCTTGGCCCGCATTTTCATTAACTCGGCACAAACTCTGCCATCATCAGCCAGAAACAGAAAATCAATGCACATTTTGTTTGGATATCTCCGCCATGGTAGTGAAATTTTTGGGGCCGTCAGTGCCGAAACTGTTACCGTTAGTGTGATTTTTGGCAAGGCTAATACACTCGATGTAATTATTCGTTGGCGATGCTGGATCGGCAAAACTGCAGATAGGCCAGATAACCAAATTATGGCTGCCCGAAAAGTAGCCAGTGAACAACGAACTCAATGAAAGGTAAACTAATTTGTGAGAATCATTGAACCATGTCAAGCAACAAAAGAAACATTTCATGAATTTATTAGTTTAATGTTTTGTCATAAACACCTATCTAGCTCTATGGAAATAGTCTCTAAATAAGCTTCTTTTATGTACTATTATCCATCGGAACATGCAGATAAAGAATGGTTTAATAATTGAATAGCATTTATTATATTTTATATGTTATTAGTTTTTTACACTTGTGTTCAGTTTATTAGTTTCTTCAGTTTATTAGTTTAATTACGACGATTTACAGATCTTGGCTTTAGTACACACACAGGTTTTATCGACACAGATGATCTCATCTTTTTTACTGCATCGATAAGGTTCATTATCATCCGTAATTGTACTTGGGGCTTTAGTTGTTCTTCGTGGCCAGAAAATAGATAATACGCCACTAAGATTTAGGGCTATAAGGAATATTAACAATAATCGAAAATTCATTTTTAAAAACGTATATAAACTAACTAAGACGATACTGAACCCAACAGATCTAGAATTGGTAATGAAATTCATTTGATATGGTCTTTAAACCAAATTAAATGCTACTATGAAAAGTTAATTTTGTGAAACCATAACTAAATATAAGAATTATATTGGAATGAGTCGTGTATGTAATTATACTCTTTCATTTTATAGCAATTCGAATGAAATGTGATTGGAATTTTCGATAGTAATAAAGAAACAGATTTCTTAATCGAGTCAAATCGCTGTCAATGCAATAATGCACAATGGAATAAAACCATTTTGTAGCTTTTAGCTTTTCAATAATCCATAAACTTGACCTGTACACTTGATTACCTTGGTTAATTGCACCAATTACAAACAAATTACTAGAATGAAGCAATTAGTCTGATCATTTGATCGAACAATCTTTCTGCTTGATTCTTTTCAATCATCGTTTGACAATATATATAAAATAACTTATACAAATATTATTTAAATTCTCGTCATCAGTTCAGCAGCTAAAATGTGGCTTAAATGTTCTAGTGTGATCGGATTAGTATTTATTTTTCACAACATTATCCAGGTATAGTAATTTATTCTTAAGGCAAGGAAATTTCTAAAATTGATCAAAATGGCATTTAAAGGTCACTCCGAATGTTGAATTGACGAATATTAAATGCACTACAATGGACGAAACATATTGTGGATTTGAAAATTGCTATCTAAAATCGATCAATCGAAGTTACAAATACTTTTCCGTTAAAGTAAATCTACATAAGATTCCCATTAGAAGAGTAAAGGTGATCGAGTATTTTACATCCACTTAATATGTTGTAAATCTATATAGTAATGTTTTTTTTTCCCCCATTTTAGATTAATTTAGCACTTTACAAACGTTTAAGTGGATATAAACCTTTTCTTTATAATATTACTTTGGACGGATGTAAATTTATGGCTTCAAAAAAACCATATCCTGTAGCTAGTTTTTTCTTTAATATTTTTGCTTCATATACTAATATGAATCATAGCTGCCCATTTGATGTAAGTATATGAATATAAGATATATGTTTTTTTTAATTGGTTTTGAAATGGTAATTGTTGACTATTTATAGCACGATATTATTGCGGAAAAGGTTCCAACGGCTGATATAAATTTTCATTTTACGAAAGTTTTACCTTTTCCTGAAGGAGACTATGCAGTATATACAGTTTGGTATGGCGATGGCCAAAATCGCGCCGAAGTTAATGTCTATGGAACCCTATCTTGAATATACAAAGAATAATATTTTATTATTATTATTATTTTTATGTATTGTTATTCACCATCAGAGAACTTATAAAATATTTTTCCACTAGCCTTTTGATTCACAGTTTTTCTCAATCATTTATATAAGCTTTCAAAACATATTTAAGTTTCAGAAAATTCGTCTTATTACATCAACGATTTAGTAAAAGTTTGAACATTTTTTTGATTAAAAAGTTCGTTTTAAATTAAGCAATTAAAAACTTAAACAAAGGCTCGCTGAGATTCATGCGTCTAAGTGGTTATAATTTATGTCGTACCCTTTTCCCCCCTAAAAACAAACAAAATTTATGAACAATTTCAATACTGATATAAAATAATGTTCATTATAAAATAAAAAATTTCATGGCACATTGCGTGCAAATTGTATGCAGATACAGCACATTAAGTGGTTGGATTTCAAAACGTAAACAAATTTTTGTTTTTATATTATTTTTTAAACAAAGTTGGTAAAAATAGTGAATGCAAATATTTGCTAAATAACGTTTTATGCCAGCAATATACTGCCATTTATATATACATATAAATTTATTTATCTATATATATATATTTATTTATATGCATAACAGCTTTATCCTCAATATGTATTGTTATTGTTTGTATTACCAGCGAGTGCCAGTAAGTGCATTAATCCGTAAAATGAAATATTTTAAGCCTGTATATATCCATGAACATATTCATTGAGCGGATTGTTAGATGAGAACGAATTTAGAATCAGTTAAGTGGTTATTAACAAGAACTAATTGGGGCCAATTACCTGAATCTAAAATCTTTGTTTGATGAATGCAATGAAAGGAAAATTTAAGGTATTAAATGTAATTTATAATAAAAATATAGTGAAAAATATATCAAAGTCCAATATATTTGCAAGGCAAGTTCATTGACTTTAGAGTTATTTTATAATTATAGAAATAAAGAATTTTTCAAACTTAAGCTTTCATATCTTTGAGTTTTCCTTCTCTTAAAGTTCTCTTTTATATATTTTTTTTTCCATTTTCTGTGCCTTTTTCCTTGCCAGGCAACAGTCGTTAAGTAAATATGTTTTTGTTTTTCTTCATTTTATTTTTATTTATTTTACGATTAAGCCTGCCCAGATTTGTTGACGCCATATGAGAGAGTCGCTTACCCACTTTTGCTTCTTCTATCACATTTTGGGGCAATTTGCTGGCCGTTAAATGAAAATTAATTGTAATTACATCTGTAAGACTTCTTTTCGGTTTATTGCGAGTCCTGTCATAAAAACTGAATCGTACAACACTTCAAAGGAATAAAATTTGAGGCGATGAAAAACTTTTCGACGTTTTTGCCCCACTGCACCCATCCGTCATCAGTAAATTGAGTGCACCAGCAAATATTGAATTCAGGTGAAATCAATCAATTGCAAGCCGATTTCTATATATATAAATATAAATACATATAGTACTTCAATTAAATGCAGCTGTGTAATTTTTATAAACAAAAACAAGAATAAAAAGAAAAAGAAAAACCAAAACAAAAAATGTTTTTTCCTGCAAAAATAATTTTTTGAAATGAAACCAATTAAATTGGATTCTTTTTTTCTTTTCTTTGTTCTATTATTATTGGATTTTTCTGTGAAACTATTTAACTTAAATGCTTTTTTTATGATAACAATTTCTAGAGACTGCAAGGGGAAGGGCAAAAAGATTGAAGAAACGTGTGCAAAATGCCTGTCTACAAGCAAAACGTGCTGTCAATAAAAGATTTGCATCGACAGATGCCAGAAGAGAAAGGAAATAAGTTAAAAAAAAAATATAAAATAAAATAAAAATTTTGTTGTAACATTTTGCAAGCATTTACCGAACGTGATTTGAGTTACTTATCGAGCATAAATCTTCTACTCAGGCAGATGAAAAGAACAGGTAAAGCAAAAGGTATTCCTATGCGTAGTCCTTGCCAACTGGCAACTTGTTTGCCGAGTTGGGTGAAACACATTTTTCCTACAATAAGCACGATTGATAGATATATAGAAAGTAGGCGAAACTCCAAATGTAAGAAAGAGGGAGAGAGGAAAAAAGTTATATAGAAAAAGTGCGAAAGTAAGTTAGTTGACTATTAATGCCATTTAAATTTAAATTGTCATGCTGGTCAGCAAATTTTAATGAGTCCTTTCAGTTACAGTTACCCTCTTAAATAGCTTAATAATATTAATATATTTAGTTCCCTACAATCTTAAACAAAATGTAGTTTTTTTATGGATATTTCTTGTAACTCTCTTATTTGGTTTCTTTCTTCAAGTTTCTTCTTGTTATATGAAAACTTGTTTTTAGTGTGGATCAAATGGCATTTCTTTTATATGTTTTGATTTTCTTTTCAGTTATTTAATAGTTTTTAGCCATTTTTCAATTATTTTTGCAAATTTCATTTATATTAATTTTTCCAAGTATTTTTTGTATAGATTTTTCCACCCACAAACACTTATAGTTTTGAATTTCATAGAAAATATCTGATACTAAATAAATTTTATTGAATTAAAGAAAAAAAATTTAAAAAAAACTCAGGTAAAAACAGGTAAACTGAATTCATAAAAAGAATTGTTGCTATAAATAAAATCAGCCAATAATAATTGTCTATTTTGAAATTCGACTCACAAAAAGTGAAAAAAAATAATAACAAAGTGACAAAGGTAAATCAATAAGTGAATGAAAACTATAAAAATACAAATAAGTAATTTTATACCTAAGAGTATATATACATATATATATATATTACTTGATCCATTTAGCTCAATGACTGACCTGTTTCTTGTTCATTTAACTCAACTCAACTCTGCAATTTTATTGCTTGACACATTGATTGAAGTTGCCGTCGACATTTGCAATTGCCGAGCGTTTTTATTTACTTTTTCAGCCACGCCCATTAGTCCTGTTGTACTTTTCCCCATCAATGTTAATTGCCTTGGCATTTTATATATATATATATATAAATGTGTGTGTGTTTCTGTCTGTGTCTATGAGTGCAGGATTCTTTGGGTGTGTGTTATTTTAAATTGTCCTCGAAAATGCTTGTACCCCCCGAAAATAAACCAAATGCAAAAATTTACTTCAATTGAATCAACAACCACATTTTCCTAATTTAAATACCCTTTAATATTTGAGTAAATTAGTAGATTTTAATAGCTTAATCTAATCTAATTTAATACATAGTTAAAGGAGCTGGAGCTGTTTCTCCCTATGAACAATTATAAAGTAAACTGACAAAAAAAGTAAGAGATAGTAAGAGATTCATAGGAATTATAGTAGGGAACTGTTCTGTATTTAAAAGTTTATCTCTAGCAGAAACAAAGGATTAATAAAACACTTCGACTACTGTTTGTCATCCTTCTCTGAGTTATTCATTTTCTGTTTAGCTTAGGATCTAGATAGAGCAATGAGGAAAAAATTGAATAAAAATTAATTTATATAAGTTTATTACATTATTTTTATAGGGTAACTTAAAAATCAAACCTCTCCACAAAGATTTATTAAATTAAGCTTAATGGCAGCCAAAAGTCAAATTGAATTTTATATATATTTTTCCCATTTATATATATATATATATACATATTTTTTTTTTATTTTGTTTTTTATATATATATATTTTTTTTTTACATTTTTTTTGGCATCATATAACTTAACGCTGTTTCCCATCTATCAATTCCAACTGAACCCAGTAACTGTTTCTGCAATGGCCAGGGCCTTCAATTAGCTGGCATAAAGTTCAAGTTTCATATACAATTTATGCATTTTCATATTGCCAGCTCAGTCAACAAAAAAAAAAAAAAAAAAAAGAAGAAAAAACAACCAACAAATTATTCATAATCTTTGGAATGGCTTCCGAAATGCCAACTGTTTGGCTTTCAGCCAATGGATTATTGAATATGAAATAGTAGTTTCAGAAGGGAAGAAAATATTATGGAGAGGGATAAAAGAAATAAAAGAAAGGCATATGAAAAGGAAAATGTCCAGCTGATGACTTCAATTAAACTTGTTGCCAGATTTTTATTTACCAAAAACAAAAAATTACAAAAATAGCAAAATGGGTAAAAATTATTACTGGGTAAGGAAGTCAATTTGATGAAGAAATTGACAAAATTATGACAACTTTATAGTTGATAAACTAATGCAAGACTATTTTTATAAAAGTTTTACCTTGAATGTATTGATTTTTTAGAAATATAAATATATAATAAATAGTTAAATTTACATTTTTTTTTGTAAGCTTCATTTTTCTGTTTCTATAATTTCCATTGCTCTTGCTCTTTTCTATTCTTTTATTTATCTTTACTTTCTTTTTCTCATTGTGCCATGTTTTGTATTGTATTATCTATCCTTATAATATTTTTCCGCTCCACCTTTATCCTTTTTTAATGTCAACAGCTAAGCTCTCCCCTTTCGTCCTTACGCAATTCCTTGAGCATTTCTGTTACATTTCTTTCGCATTCCACCAAAAATCGCAATTTGTTTGTGTTGAGTGCATGGCTCGAATAACAACATAATTCATTTTGTCACTTGTATATGCTTGTTATTAAATTGTTTTGTTGCCCCACCTCTGATAGTTACCCTTTACTCCCCAAAAAAAAAAAAAAAAAAAAAACAAATATAAACAGTCGAGAGCTGTCATTTTGTCTTTGCTCTGCGTTCAGCCTCCCATCTCTGGCAAGGAAAGAAATTTATGCAAATTATAATACGCAAATGTACAAGTTATACTCGGGCAGACAATAAACAAGAAATGTCTGAATACAAAGGAAAAGACAATATTAACTTGGGTTGGTGTGTGGTTGTTTGGGGTTGAATGTAGCCTTATGTCCTTGGTATAATTGTAAGAGGTGCATGTGTCTCCGTCTGTCTCCACTGGCAACATTCCTACATATATATACACATACACATATGCAATCCACAATATGTGCACATTCCCATAAAGTTGAGAAGTTGGGCCCCACATAATTGAAACAATTGCAATTCTTATTGTCTTTCTTGCTTTCTCCATTTCTCTTTGTTTCATGGCAACCTTTCTCATGTGTTGGCCTTTCTGGCTACATATTCTTGTACTATGTGTGTCATTTAACACCAGTTGCCTGCCAGATGATGATTATTATGGTTACATAAGAAAAAAAGCACGCTAAGTGTACTTAAGACCTTTTAAAGATTCCGTCATTGAGATTGCACAAAGGCCAATAAAGATGCACATTTCAACGAGAGAAAGTTGCAGCTGCATCAATCAGAATGGCAAGAACTGTGCATATGTGTGGACCTTGAGAGTAATCAATAAAATAAAATCACTTTATTCTTTGAGGTTTTCTTTTTAAAATAGTTTTAAATTAACCCTAAACTTGCCAATACCTTATGTATTCCAAAGCTCAAATCAAAATATGTCAATTATGCATTTCACAATAACTTTCATCTAAAATTTCTTGGAGTGTTTTTTTTTAAATAAAACAAAATGTAGCTTTTAATTTGTTTTTACTAAAGTTATTCAGTTTATAGTTTGGAGATTTTACAGGATACTTCAACCTCATTATTAAATATTAAAATATTAAATATTTTGTTTCTCTGTTCATAGGTTTTCTTTTATAAATTGTTGTATCACATTTTTTTTCCATGGATAACTTTATTATACATCATTTAATTTTACTATACAAGCTTTTTGTGATTCTTTAATTTAAAAAGATTTGTCATTGCTATTAACATGATGTCTCATTAGGATCAAGCTCCTTTTTCATCTAAAATATTTTTTCTCAATTTAAAAATAACAAAAAAAAACCCCATATGATTTATTCTAAATTACCAGCATATGATGATTATTTAGCATATTTTCTATATATTTTACAATTTTTACAAGAATTGAAAATTCTTTCGTATTATTATAACGTATACGCCCCGATGGCATAATGCAAGATGGTGATATCAATGATGTTTTCATTCTGTTAACCACAAAATTGAAAAGAGAACAATCTCGCCTCTTGAGTATATGGAGAGGAAAGGACAAGTGGTTGTGATTTAATGTATATATCAGTGTATATATATATATATATATATTTTGGTAAGCTTTTATATTGCTTTTTCCCTTCCGTTGCGCTCTTTTCATGGTTGCCGCCTGTCGGATATATTAAAGCTTATACCGTTTAAGTATGTGTGTGTGTGTGTGCGTGGGTATATGTTTGGCTAAAATATAGCGGGGAAGGAAAAAGGGGAAACGCATCCATCCAGTTGACAATTTGTTAGACGCTACAATGAACATTGTTGATGCGATTGATTGAAAGTTACCAAGCAAAGAGATTAAATGCCATTGGTTTATGCTCTTGTTATCAGGATAAAGAATTTGATTTTCCTTCGTCCAGGCATTCCCCTACTACAATTCTGTCATGTCAACAAGTTGAGGGACAAACAATTTAAATTACAAAGCAAACTTAACACAAAAAAAAAATATATATATATATATGTATAGACGTATTTTCAAGTTTTGGCATTTAGTTTGTAGCATAATTTATGGCAAACAGGAAGCAAAAGTTTTATAAGAAAAACAAAATCGAGTTTGGGCCACTTCCCATCTTATTTATAAGCCTGTAAACAGATTTTACGAGCCAAGGACAAACAATGGTTGGGGCATTCAAGTTTTGACCTCTTATCGATTTAGTCAAAGAAAAAAAAAGGGAGAAGATTTTTGTTACTTTTCAATTTATTAAAATGACCGTCAAAAATCGCTTTTGTCTGTTGTGTATATGTGTTTGTGTGTGTGTGTGTGTGAAAAAAAGTTTTGTGAGCTTAACCTAAAACACTTTTTGGACACTTGAGTGGGTTAGAGAAAATAAAAAAGTTTTCCTCTTTCCAAACCAATAGGAGCAGGAGCAGCAGTAGTAGGAGAAGGAAAGAAAAGTTTACAATGGATGAATGTATATGTTGAGTTAAGTTTATGATTGCCTTGGAGGACAACACTGAATCTTAAAGTTTGTTATTCGTTTATTTTTTTTTTTTGGTTTCTGTATTAGTTGCACTTGATATACAGGCTGTTCATTTCTTATGCCAAATCCTTTACACATGCCATGAATACTGTTTCACTTTTTTTCTGTTTCCGTTCAAGCTTTTCCACTTGACAACTTTTAAAGCGAAAGTGGGAAGGCAAATTTAGCCAACTACAAATATAAAACATGGCCGAGTCGCACACACATACATACACATAACCCAAATACCGGAAATGCCCTTTATAATGCGCTTCCGGCTCATGTGAGCTCCAGCCAGACAGGGGTGAACACAGTGTTCTAATGTGTGTGTGTGTGTGTGCCAGTGCATAGCGTGGCGGTAAATGTTAAAAACCAAACCAAATATGTAGCAAGCCCTTGGCTAATCAAAATGTGCAACCAGCTGCAAAGACCCACGGAACTTTGGGCAAAAAGGGGATTGGATTGAGGCAACTGTTTGGTGGCTGCGGCTGGTTGAATATGGCGACGTTTGACCGCAGCAAAACAACCATAAACAGCCTGGCAAAGGCAACGTATCCTTTTGGGCTTGTTGTCGAACATTTCCCAGAATAGAGTAGAAAAACAAACACCAAAAAGAAGCACCTAAATTTCTATGGGCTTAAATGCGATATTCTAATTATAAGGTCTTCTCTTCAACATAATAAATTCCAATCAAACAAATTCAAGAGAATATTTTCAATATATAAATAGTTGAAGATAAAAATTTAACATTAATTTAATGTATACTAAAACCAAAAATGGTAACTTAAAGTTTATTTTTGGTGTAATTTCTATTAATAATAAGTTACCTAATATATTTATGCCTCCCTTTTGCATTATCGAACCCCTAAAAATCTCATTTAACTAAATATTTTTGTTAAAAGCTATTCACTGAAAATCCGCTTAATAATTTTCTTTCAAGATTTTGACTTTCACTTCGCGAAATAATAATGATAGGCAAAGGCAAACCTACCGCGAATTTTTAATTAAACTTTATGCCATCCCATTAAACCTTTTTAGCGCTTAGTTGCTGTATGTCAGTCAGTCTGTCTGTCTGTCTGTCCGTCTCTTTCCGTCTCTCTGCCTTTTTGTCTGGTATTCAGGGCGCCATTGTGAGCCAAGTTTTTGTGGTTAATTATCGATGAGAGAGAATAGAGGAATCTCTTCTGCTCGAGATATTTGGTTAAGGTCTCAATCTAAGGCAACAGCCAAGTTTAATGAAGTGCAAAATGTTTGAAAAAGGCTTTCAATAGAGGCAAAAGCATCAATGGGTTAATTAGAATTTGTTTTTGCCATATTGTTATCTCTTTATTATTAAAGTACCAGGGCCATTGTCTAGGCCACCTGCTTGATTTATATGCCAAAAGAAAAATACTAATGATGGCCACTTTCTTAATTTATTGGATTTCCAACACGCAAACAGCTGCCCAAAGGTCAGCTTTTCTCCTTATGCCTTACCCATTTTCATTTTTCTATTAATTTTTCTCCTTTTTTTTTTTGTGTTTGCCTGGGGTCATTTATTAATTGCGCCTTGTATGCGTGTTAATCTCTTCATTATGCGATTTCATAATGGATTACATTCAAATAAATGTGGCTCATTTGCCATAGTCCCTGCCCACTGACACTTGAAGAAGTCTCCTTTCGGGTCAGCTGGTAATTTCTTTAATTTCGATGCCATTTTCCTAATGATGCGTGGGCTGTTTGGCTAATTTTTTTGTCCTGTGGGTTAAATATAGTAGGAGGATAGCCCCCTGTTTTAATATTAATGTCTCAGCTAATATTTTTTGGAATGGGCCACTGTAATTGAATAAGATGCATTAGGCAGTTGAAGCATTCATAATGACGAAAATATGTATGAAATTGATAGAGGCAAAAGTTGCTTTTGATTCAAATTCGTAAATGCAAAAAGAAAACTTATGCCAAAAGTTTAGACAAGGAAAATTTAAGATTTAAGATATTATAAAAGTAAAGAACTGTTTTGGATAAATTTGTATTGTTGGATAGTATAATATTGTTGGATGGTATATATTTTCTTCACCGATTAGTGCAGTTTTTTTTACTTACAGTTTCTTTCAAATAACTTTATACATTTTTATTTTTAACATAAGTATGTGTCATTAAAAGAAAAAAATGTCCTTTAACATTTATCCTTCAAATATTTTTCAAAATTTCTTAATTAGTTATTCCATGTTATCATTAAATTACATAGCAACTGGGCTAATTAAACCTTAAAACTAATCAGCAAGTGACTCTTGTACGTGCCATCAAACACTTTACTTAGCCAGTTTTAAACTTTAGTTAGCTTATTGAATTTAAGTTTTTGAAGTAAAATTTTTATAAAAGTTAAATTTAATAGTATTTTGTGCTATCTAGAAATAATCAAAAGAATCTGTTTAAATGTGTGAAGCACGGCTACGTTCACAATTGACTCATTAGCATAGCATTGGAATAACAGATTATGTTAAGTAATAAGTAACATTCTGTCAATCTTATGTTATGTTAAGTCATTCACAAATAAAACGCCGAGAAGAGCAAACGCTCAATAAACATAAGAAATGATTTCATTTTCGATGATATAATTATTAATATTATTTAATTTGTTTAATTACTAAATTTCATTCTTTATTATGTAATTATTTCTATTAATAGTTTGCCGATAATATAGGGTATGATCCTTGTATTGACTTTATAAAGTATTTGTTGAAATTCTGACACCAGTATCTTTACCAGTATCTTATTCATTATAGCTTACAGATATAATAAAAGTAAGAAAAATAACTTTTTGCCCCTTTAACGTTCTGTTTTTACACCCTAAAATTATATTCCAAATCCTTCTGATGCTTCTAATTGATTTAGGAAGGATCAGTTTCGTATAAAGTGATACCGATATACAATTTTAAATCTTCTTTGCCATTTCTGAAAAGTTCATATAAATCACATTGTTTTTGATATTCCAAATATCAAAATCCTATAAGGTACCATAAACGCACACTTTCAAATCCTCTGCTATATTTATTATATATAAGTACGCCTTGACATAACCTTTGTCAAAATGAATATACCCAGTCGAAACTGAATACTACAGTATAATATATCCTTGCTTGAAGTAATAACTATCAAGAAAAGTCGCAACGATTAGATCACATTTCACAAAGTCTGTCCAAGCCAGTGCCTTAACCCACCTGTAATCTTATATAAGCATTTGGGCAACTACTTTTCTTCCCCCTTTTCCTTTGCAGACATCTTTTCCACACTGGTGACACTTTCAATTGTCCCCCAATCCCTCCAACCCATGAACCATTATATTTCGCTTGTATCCCTTTACCTGTGCTACAATTTGTAACTGAAAAGTGAAAACCATTTAAATAGTCGTAAAAATGTGCGACGACAAGCGACCGAAATACAATAAAAGCCAAAATGGCCTGCCCAGAACTCTTCTATCTGTCTCTGTCTTTATATCTTTGTCTCATTCGCCCACTCTAGTCGCTGTCAGCTGCGTTTACAAGCAGAACGGACCAAATTGAAAACAGTTAAGGAAGCACCAGCAAAAGGAATAAGGACTCTTGGAGTACAGACATCGAGGGCAACAAGGACAGCGATACCAAGGACAAAGAATGAAGACGACAGCGACAAATGGCGGTGCTTGTTCATGAAAATTTAAATTGCAAAATGGGCTCAATGGTTGGGCGTTAACAATGAGCCTCACCACACTCTGGCCTCGCATGTTATATACCCACCCTCCCCCTCCTCCTCTTTAGCTAATATTTGTGTTTTAATTACCTGCAAAGTGTCAGGCAGCTGAGTTGAGTGCAAATTTGTGTGCCAGAATGACGACGACAGATGGCGCCACCCAATAATTTTAAGACATTGTCATTGCTCTAACACAAACAAGAAAGTTTCCTTAACTTAAATGAGAAATACAATTATTTCACATAGGAAATAAAATGTTAATTATTAATTGGTAGAAGAAGTTGTTCAATCGAGAAAACATAAAAGGATTAACATAAAATGACAAAGAACAGAATAAATATTTACACGATTTTTTCTCCTGGCAAACTTTGTTAACGATCCGCTAAATACTTTGTCTTGAGAAATTTTTAATATCTTCTTTGAGTTATGTTTGGTAAGAACAAGAACAAGATGGAATTTTGTCGGTTACCTTGCAACAAAAGAGCTACTTTAAAATAATCCTCTTCACCAGTCCATCAGACATGGACTGGATATATCATTTGGTATCACAAAATCAAGAAGAAATGATTAAAATTAATTAAATTAATAATTTAAATAGTATTCTTCAAAGAAACTCCTTTTTAAACTCATATCATATCATAGAGTAATCTCTCCTATATCAAATGAATGCGTAAATCAACTCCCCACGACAAGTAGGCCTCGACCCTTTAAAACACGTCAAAAATATGTATTTAGGTACCTGAATACCAAATAAAATTTTTATTTCGTTTTCCAATTTAGGAGAGTCAACATCTTTAAAGAAACCAAAAATAACCCAAAATAAAAAAATATTTATTTTAATCAACAAAAAATATTAAATTTTCAAAGTACATTTTACGTGGTAAGTTCCTAAATACACACAAAAAGTTTTCTCTCCTTATATCCGTATTTCGGCAGATCGACCATGTTTCGCCTTCTCAGCAATTGTTACAAGGTGGTCAAGCCTATTTCCATTTCCAATCGTGTAGTGGGACATCGTTTGTATGCGAAGGATGTTAAATTCGGACCTGAAGTACGGGCCATGATGTTGCAGGGCGTTGACGTGTTGGCCGATGCTGTTGCCGTCACAATGGGTCCAAAAGGTCGCAATGTAATCATTGAACAAAGCTGGGGATCACCAAAGATTACCAAAGATGGTGTAACAGTGGCCAAATCCATTGCGCTTAAGGATAAATTTCAAAATATTGGAGCCAAGCTCGTGCAGGATGTGGCCAATAATACTAACGAAGAGGCAGGAGATGGCACCACCACAGCAACTGTATTGGCAAGAGCCATTGCTAAAGAAGGCTTTGAGAAGATTTCAAGTGGAGCCAATCCAGTGGAGATCCGACGCGGTGTTATGTTGGCCATTGAAACGGTTAAGAAAAATCTAAGGAGAATGTCGCGCCCGGTCAGTACCCCCGAAGAGATTAGCCAAGTTGCCACTATTTCGGCTAATGGTGATAAATCAATTGGTGATTTAATTAGTGAGGCTATCAAGAAAGTCGGAAGAGATGGTGTTATTACTGTTAAGGATGGCAAAACTCTCCAGGATGAGTTGGAAATTATCGAAGGCATGAAATTTGATCGTGGCTATATTTCACCCTATTTTATTAATGCCTCCAAGGGGGCCAAAGTTGAGTTTCAGGATGCCCTGTTGCTATTCTGTGAGAAGAAAATCAAATCTGCACAAAGTATTGTGCCTGCTCTCGAATTGGCCAATTCACAACGCAAACCCTTGGTCATCATTGCAGAAGATGTTGAAGGCGAAGCACTGAGCACCATCGTGGTTAATCGCTTGAAGGTCGGTCTTCAGGTCTGTGCTGTTAAGGCTCCTGGTTTTGGGGAAAATCGTAAGGAGACACTTGCCGACATGGCCATTGCTACTGGTGGTATCATCTTTGGAGATGATGCCAACTTGGTGCGACTAGAGGATGTGAAGGCCAGTGATTTTGGGCGTGTTGGTGAAGTTGTTGTCACTAAGGATGACACATTGTTGCTAAAGGGACAAGGACAGCGTCCCGTCATCGATAAACGCATTGAAAATCTACGCGATGCCATTAAAGAGACAACTTCAAATTATGAGAAGGAGAAATTTCAGGAGCGTTTGGCTAGACTCTCTTCAGGCGTGGCTCTCCTACGTGTAGGCGGTTCCAGTGATGTAGAGGTCAATGAGAAAAAGGACAGAGTTAATGACGCTCTAAATGCCACACGTGCGGCTGTCGAAGAGGGCATTGTTCCTGGTGGTGGAACCGCGCTGTTGCGTTGCATTACCAAGCTAGATAAAATCAAAGGCGCTAATGAAGATCAAAACTTGGGCATCGAGATTATCCGTCGCGCTTTGCGCATGCCTTGTCAGACAATCGCCAAAAATGCCGGAGTTGATGGTGCCATGGTGGTAGCCAAAGTTGAAATCATGGAAGGGGACTTTGGTTATGATGCCCTTAAGGGAGATTATACAAATATGATTGAGCGTGGTATTATTGATCCAACTAAAGTGGTGCGTACTGCTATTTCGGATGCTGCTGGCGTGGCTTCTCTTCTAACCACTGCAGAAGCTGTTGTCACTGAACTCCCACTGGAAGAAGCTGGTGGTGCTGGCATGGGTGGCATGGGAGGCTTGGGTGGCATGGGTGGCATGGGTGGCATGGGAGGCATGGGAGGCTTAGGCATGTAATATATATTTTAAAACAAACGCCAATTACACAAAGATTCATATGACCCCATATTAATACACCTTTTGCTCAACATTTTCGCCATAATACATTTTTACATTAACATCTGCATTGTGTCCAAGGTCGCCAGAATATTAGAATCCTTCCATGCTTGTTCTCATTTCCAAATAAACGTGTGCCCTTCCCAAAAGACTTTAAAAAAAGTGCATCTGAATTTTTGTTTGTTTCTGTAAGGGGTAATACTTGGGCGACATCAATATACCTTGTTAATCTTCCTATTTTCGAAATGAAACAAATTGAAAAGGACTATAGGATGTTGTAGAGGAAACGGAGCCGGTGACCAACATCTAAATACTTGACTTGTTGTTAATGTTTATGTTTCCTTTTTCCTACATTTAGTTTTTTGGACTTTTTCTTGCTCTGTCTGCATTTATTATATGTATATATGTATGTATATGTATATAGTTTGCTCTATTCCTGACAGTCTGCTTGTCCAGGAAAAGTACTTTTGCTTATGTCCTTTGGTTGAGTTCTTTGCTGCCTGGGATTTTTGTCGTGGCTCCCACAATTGTGTTAACCACTTGTTGTCGTTTTGCTTTTTATGTTTTGTTGTTGTTGTTGCTGTTTCCTCTTTTGAATCCTCTTATGAAATACGAGCCAACCACATAGAGCAGCAACATATCCTACATCCTACTTTTTGGCGCTTCTAATTGTAGTAGTGGAATAGTAAACGAAATAATACACCACTTGACTATTATGCATTTGCTGTTTAAACTTTTTGACATTCATTGTGCGAGTGTAAGGGGAATTTTTGCATTTTTGCACACATTTGCTTTGGTTTAGTTATGCGCCATAGTTGCGCCTAAGCGTATGCAGCACTTGAGCGTGCAAAATCTTAACGAGCTAAGAGAAAACTTACCGCAAGCCAAAGTGGGACTTATTTCCCTCTACGACCAGCTAACCGTTCCAGCCTTCCCCTCCCAGAACTTATGTGTGTTAAGCATCGCCTTGGGGGTATATCCTTGGCTTGAGCGGCTGCTGCCATTTCCTTTCTTCTTTACTTTTATTTATTTTTTTTTTTTATTTTTGCCTTCTCCTTTATGTTGTCAACGCAAATTGCGCTGGCTGCATGGCGTTTTTCGTGTGATGTTCAAGTGGCTGTTAAGAAGATGATCCCTTGCAACAACATCAACCGCCATCCGTTCATCCAGCACCCGCAAGCTACGTGTCTTAATGATGCTACAAAAGATGCATTTACCACCCAAGCCCAAAGGGCCAAAGTTGAGATCTGAATTGTTGCCACTTAATTATGAAAAAGGCCGCGTCAAGTGTCCTGTGGGTAATGCCCCCGTCTACCACAATCAATACCCCATCAAATGGTAAATTTACGACTATGTCTAATCCTGTTCGCTTAGCGCATTAAATCAGCTTCGAAATGGCCATAAAATTGCTCTCGTACCATGGCAAACAATTCAAAAAATTGACAATTTATGGCAAAGGGGAAAGGAGGTGAATTTTACACAACGAACAAATAAAAAAAAAAGTATCTAAAGAATTGTGCTTTATGTTGAATGCATAAAGCGAATCCACTGATACTCTTGCTGTACTTTAAAGAGATTTTTCTGTTGGCAAATATTTGGAAAGAAAGATTTAGAAAAACCCTGGGAAAATTTGAATGCAAATTTAACTATTTTAGAATAAAGAAAACAAACATTTACTAGAATTTTATTAATTTTAAAAAGAAAAGAGGGGAATTTTATTATACATTAAAAATATAATTAAATGGGATTTCTGTTCTAGGGGTAACATGATTGCCAATGCTAGAGGCTAAAGTTATATAAAGGTAAATATTGTTATCAAATTTTAAGATAAACTTACTAGAGTTAACATGGAATGATCTCAAGGGATTAATTCAAAATAGTAATTTCTTAGTTAGTATTAGTATTAATTTACTTACTAGATCCATCTCAACAGTGAGATCATTTTGAATGGACTATATAACTTACTGACCTTACGATTTAAATCTATTCAAAGCATTTAAAAACCTTTCAGTTATTCATTTACTTTAATTTTACTCTAAATCTTACAAATTTCTTTAAATGATTCCTAAATTTATTTTCCTACTTTAACATTGTTTTTTTTTTTTTATTTTATCTTATATATCTCTTTCATACATACTTTTACTCATTCGGTTGCTTTACATTCATAGACATTCATGAGGTTCTTCTACCACAAGAAAAGCAAAAACCAAAAAAAAAAAAAAAGGCAACGAATTGAAGAACCATATAGACAAATATAGGAAAATCGATGGTCCTGCAGCTGCAACCATATCCTTACATATACCCCCAGGCCATGCTTTCCGTCTCACATTCGGATGCTGTCGGTGCTTAGATTTATATTGCATTTGATTTTGATTTTTTGTTTAGTTTGTGGTGGAACAACCACAGCAATAGCAAACACATGCAGTTTGCCCAATGGTAATACATGCACTTTTTACATATTGCATCCATTGTTATGATTTATGTGGCACAAAAATATTTCAGGCGCGTTTCCTGTGAATACTTTTTTTTTCATTTTTTTCATTTTTTTTTTTTTTTTTTTTTTTGTTTGTATTGTTTGCCTTTTATGCCGCAGGAACTGAGAACGTTCTGAGAATGTATTGAGTGCGGTGTGAGTGCAGAGTGAGTGTTTTTCGGAGTGAGTGGTAACCAAATTCAATTTCAATTTGCACCCCATCAAAGGGCAAACAAAAGTCTTTGAACTTTATGCATAAACATATTGGAGATGAAGTAGACAGAAAGAGGAGGGCTTCTGTTTTATTTCATTTTTTCTTTTTATTTTGTTTTTGTTTTTTGGCAGTCCACCAGTCTGGGACGACATGTGGAGCACTTGTGTGTTTTGAAACGACAGCGACTTCTGTTGTCAATTGCAGGCGCGTCTGGGGCGTTACTCCGTGTCGTAATATTTTGTCGCCTCTTTTTCGGTCTTGCAACTGAGTTCCATAAACAAATTCGGTTTACTGGCGCCCCATTGTCGATTTTCGTTGAATTTGTGGTAATTGAATTTCGTAGGAACATTTCCAAAAGGCAGCCATGTTGCCAGTTTTCAGTTGGAGTCATCAGTCACATTGGCTAAATAGACAAAAATAGACAACTACTAAATAGATCTCTCTTTCTCTCCACTCTGTGGGGATGCATTTCATAAGCGGAAATGGCAGTCAAACGTGTTTGCCCCATCCAAATAGTCGGCGCACGTATTGAATTCATTAAACACCGAGTCCTAGCTGGCACATCTGCATGGGTGATTGTTTGCATCTCCTCTCAGTCAACCTTTACACACTCTTTACCCATGTGCCAGGAAATGCATGTGTTGCCCTGTTGCACCAAGTGGCATGCGTTTCTAATTTCCTGCCCAGTTGGTCCTCGACTCCATTTCTAGCTCCTCTATGTGTGCAGTATTCTGGCAATTTGAAATTCCAGTTAGCACAACAAGTTATAGAACGATTTGACCATATTGGTAAGAGTTTTTAATGTCATTTGCTGGCTAAAGGACTGAGCTTGAAGTTGGCAATGCTTACTTTTCGATTAATTGAATTTTGCATTGGGGCTCTGAGACTCTTTGGTCAGTTGACAACTTGACAAGGTGATAGGTGATATGAGTTTTAATGATGATATATGAGGAGCAGGGTAAAGGTGAAAGCAATTTACTCCAATTTCTATGGAACACTAACAAGGGAATGAAGCAAACTGTTGGTATCTGCTGGCAATTGTTAGGCAACTTTTCTTAGAATATTGTCAATTATTATTCTTATAATAGTATGAAATTAAAAACTAAAAATGAAAGAAACCTAAAACTGTATTAATATCTAATCAAAAGCTATTCCAATTTCTCTGTAATTTGATCTGAAATACAATTTCAATTTGAGTTAAAAAAGGACCTACAATATCAACTCTTTTTAGAGAACTCTTAAGCTATTATTTACTTTTACCGAAGTTATTCAATTACATTTGCATAAGTAATTTCAATTATATCAATAATAAATGAAACATTTTCAATCTGCATTCAATAGCCAAATTGATTCCGTAAAGTAAAACCACAAGCCAATAGGCAAGAAGCACAATCAGACCACACTGATTGCATTGACGTTGAATTCTCTTGTTTTTTTTTTTTTTACTCTTACTTAACGCCTTTTTATTAATTGCATTGACTCGGATTGACATTGTCAGTCAACATACAATTAATCAATTTGTCTACTTAATTATCATGCAACGCGAGTCGTTAAATAAGAGTGGAAAAAGCAAAGTTAAGACCAACAACAACAGGTCAATTAAAATGAATTGTGCTTATACTTAATTTATAGTAATCCTTAATCAATATTTTAATCCGAAAATCAATGTAACCTAACAGAAGAAAATTCAAATCCATTAAATAAGTCTGAATGGGATATATGAGCAGGACATGACTAGAAAATAGATCCTACTGTAAGATCAATTCAGTTCATTTTTCGGTTTAACAAAACTGAAATATGAGTTGTCACAATTTCCAAAATTTTTTCCTTCTAATTGAAAAGTTTATTCGTTGTTTTAAATTGAAAAATCAGAATAGAAACTTTGAATTCTTAGGTTGAGTTTTGCATTTCAGAGTAGATGTAGATACTTGCCACTGCAAAATGACAAGTTAGATGCCTTCCTTTTTGCATTTTGGCTTTGGGCGTCAGCTGTGGCCTTGTTGTTGCCACATTTCATGCCCCTCAACCACTCATCAGCCTCTATACACAACATTGCTATGAGTTGCCTCATTGTGTATGCACTCAACGCATTAAGTGGCGACATGTGTTACACACTGAAGACATGAGAGAACGAGAAACAAGGCATCAGGCACCAGGCAAACCAAAAAACCAAACAGAAAAAAAAAATGAAGAATACACACAACAGTAAGCCTGAAATCCTTTGGTAGTTGGGGGGCATAAGCGAATGTTAGTTGGGTGTTAATAGAATCCAACATAAAGTGAGCTGCATTCTAATGCAGAATTTCAAAACAGAACATGGTACCCAATTTGGTCATTAATCAAAATTAGTATGGTTGTGCAACATAACGGTATGTTGTACATTAGCCCCCAAAAACCCCAATATCACATGTCTTTCAATTGGAACATTGCTTAATATTATTAAATTTTCGTTTTTCGTTTATTTTCTGCTAATTAAGTGGCATCGTCATGGCGACAACTGCAGCAACAAATAAAAGCTCGTTTCGATTTTCTATTTCGTATCAGCAGGTGGCAAAATCAGCCAAATGAAATTTCCTTCGAAAATACAAGGATACAAAACAAACAAACAAAAACGTTGCTGTGTGTGTCAAACAGGGTGTATGATTGGGTGCGGGAGTTGGTATTGGTGTTTGTGTGTGTGTGTCTGTGCATACATATGTGTGGCTGCTAGGTAAGGTTACCGTAGGAGGAGTTGGATAGATGGGGTCTCCTTTTGACAGGCAATGCGAGATTTTGGTTTGACAACCACTGAGCATGAAATCAGAGTTGATGGCAATCAAAAAATTATAACTTTACTATTGTAGGGCATTCGTGCATAGAAAATATGAAATGACAGTTATTGAAATATTTAAACGAAATATTTAAACTAAATTATTTGTCACAATTGCGATTTACATTTGTAAATAAGTAAAGAACTTTAGTTATTATTGAATTATACTAAAATTAAACAATCAAATAAGTAGTGCACCTGACCTAAGTTTAGTTATTCTACAGACGGAGAGGCAGGGGTCTCCTTTTTGGCTGGTTAATAATTTTAATCTTTATTGATCTGTTAATTATGACAAATTTACCCAATTGTACAAATATTAGAATTTAACTTTCTATTCAAAATTTATTTATTCAGTGTCTAGTATTGGAAAACCATGTTATCTATTAAATTATTGGAGTAACAGGATAGTTAAGCTGGACTACAACACTTACGTTTCGATTATTTTTTTGTCATATTATTCAACAGTAGAGCACTTTGACTGTTTGACTGTTTGACTGTTTGACTGTTCGAAACTGTCAGCGTTGTTCGCTCTAAGAGAGAATGCTTAAGAGAGAGCTTAGAGAGAGATAGATGGAAAGTCTCCTACAATGATATTATCTTTGATCTTTTTTTAGAGGTCGATCATTTCTAAGGAAATTATACACTAAGAACTTTAAATGGGTTGTTATTGAATATCGATATATAACTATCGAAGTATTTGAATTATCTGGTAACACTAACTATCTCAATGTATTCTCTGTTTAATTTTTCTTTTCAGTTATCTCTCTGAACCTTTCACCATTCAATATTTTTCAGATTAAGTAATTAAAAGATAGACTATATTATTTAATTATTATCCATTAGATTAGTAGTCAAAAATAAATTGAATATCAAAATTAACTGTTAAGACTTTTGAACGACGTTATTGATCAACTGGAGTAAAAAACATATAGCAAAATTTGTGAGTAGTTAATTTCCCGTATTATACCAATGGTATAATTAGTATCATGTATAATAATTAAACCAAAAATAAGGCATAAAAATAACCTTACATTTACCAAATTTATAAATTTAATTTTGATTGGAAACGACTTAATGGATTTCAATAACGAAAACTATTAATTTAACATATAATCATTCATAATTAATAGACTAGATATATAAATGTAAATAGGCGTGGCTATTCTCCTAGATCTTTAAATCAACTTATTTTTGCCAACTTTATAATATTTATTAATTCATTTAGTTCCATTCTAATGTATTTGCTTATTTAGGCTGCACATTGACATTTATTAGTCAAACCGCAAGGAAAATTATGAAAACTTGTCGTCGTCAGACAACCAAAAGTTGTTAACTTGAACAAACACAATCACACACACACATATATATATAAATAGAAACATATATGTACATGGAATACATACACTTACAGAATTTGCGGTTAACCAACATGTTCTAAACTTAAGTTGGTTTATATAACCTATCAAAAGCCATGGTTAAGAACATATACATACATACATTTACACACACACACACACATACATAAATATATATGAAATGAATGCTTTCATACGTGGATAAATTGTATCGGTTAGACTTTACCACGCACAAACCGCAAAAACCAGAAATTCAACATTTTGTGCAATTAAAATTGAAATTGAATTAGATATTGCATTTCTTTCAATTATCTACTCCCTCAGGCTCAGGCTCATGTTCAGGTTTAGGATCGGGCTCTGGCTTGGGCAGGTGAATTTCGAATTTTGAATTGTAGTTCTATTGGGGTTTCGTTTACCGTTTTCGCTTGCGAAATTTGATTTAATTGCGGTACTAATGCAATTAGACTTTCAGCTAAGATAAATGCGGTTGCCATATTGGGTGAATGAAGGGTGAAAGGGCTTCTCGCACATTCACACGAACCGCTTGTGAATTATGCAAAAGAGGACTAAATTGCTTTGCCAAACTATCTTGGACATGCAATACTCTGTCTCCCTTTCTCTCTCTCCCTCTCTTTTATCTCTAACTCTCATTTTTTTTTTTTTTGGTTAAATGGAAGTCTCGATGCTGAAATTTTTATAAGTTGTGCGTGCTGGCTGGAAAGGACTTTCGCGTCAAATTAGTGCGACACGCACAGCAGCTTAATGCTATCTCCCTTTTCCATTTCCATTCCCTTTTTCTTATTTTTTTTTGCTCCCATGTTTCTCATTTTGCATAAATGCATGGAAAGTTTGGCTTTTTTCCTGCCCTTTACTTTTTCTTTTGCCATTTACTGTTGCGACTTTCAGGGGATTTTTATGCATTATCTACGTGACATTTTTTTTGGGTTTTTGTTCGTACTTTGTTATTTTTTTCCTCCTGTTAATGGACAAATTGTTTTTGGCCCAAGTGTTTAATAAATAAATCATGTAACAAAAGGAAAAGGTAAGCAACAACAAGTCAAGTAAAACTAAAACTAAAATGTCAATGTTTTCTCATTCGGAGTTCTGTTTTTTAAATACCCTAAAAATAAACTAACAACTGTTAAAAACATATATAATAACATTTGTATTAGAAATCAAACTTCGGATTAAGAATTTAAGACTAATTAATAGACCAAGAATTTTTTAATAATTATTATATTTTAATAAATTTTTATATGTAGAATACTTAATATATTTTAAATTTTTTCATACTTACAAAGCAAAATACAGAAAACTGTCCCTTAAGGAAAGATTTGTTTTTTTATTTTAGTTTTTGAATATATCCTATTAACATTTGAATACTGAGTATTTGAATTTTGTTTCATATACTTAACATTGAGCATAACATCTATGCAAATGAATCATTAGTAAGCTAAAAAAAAATGGATAAAAACATATATAGCTTGTAAAAGGTACAAAAAACAAGAAAAAACAGACTAAAAACTGCTTTATCTACTGATAATTTAATTCATTAAAAGTACATATAGAATAAATAAAGTAGATTAAGCAACTAAATAGATAAAAAAAGACAATAAAAATGGATCTTAGGTGTATTTTGGGCTAATTCTTCAAAGATCCTTAAGTCAAACTCACTCGACGATAAAATTGTCAGAAAGTCAATCAATTCTAGAACAAATCTAAGCGATCAAATTTGTTTTTTGTTTATTAATAGAATAATATGTATATATAAGAAGCATTATTTACCTTAAAGTTTATATAGCTGCACAATTTATATAATAATCGAGAATGTAAAATGAAAATGACTTCTGTTAATATATTTTTGCTTACAATGTAAATAAGAATGAATGCAAGCCTTGTTTAGAAACAATTTAATCAAAGTCAATAAGGATAAAATTAACAAATCAGAATATTCAAATGGAATATACCCATCTCGTTTATTTAAAAATTTTGTATTACAACTCAATTTTGGATATTTTTTTCATTTGCAAACCGCAAAGCTTATAGTTTCACATTTTATATTATCTGAGCATCAACGCTCTGTCTTAGTTGTATAAAATTAATGTTCAAAAACAGACAAACCATTAAAACTCAACAGTGTTGAGCTGTCGACCTATCTACGTCCCCCTATACCCACACTTGGTTGCCCTTTGGCAACCGCAGAACTGCGTTCATCACTTGCAACAACTAACAACATGGCCAAATCCTCTAACAGCCAAGTCCCTGTCTTTTTTAGTCTTCTGTTCTCTCCTTCTATCTCTCTCTGTCTCTCTTGCTCTCTTTCTGTCTATCTGTTTCAGAGCTTACCGCAGTTAATTTGTTGTACAAACCCGCACACAAATAAAGCAGGCAACAGGCAACGGAACAGAAATCGTTTGCTTTGAGCCAACATGCAACTCTTTATCCAGTTTCAAATTTACAGCATGTCAACAAGCAACCCAGGGCATATGTCCAGTTTGCTTTAACCCCCGCAATCCCCTCTATATCACACATTAACCATAAGGACCAAAGGCATGCAGTTGGCTTTTAAATTGTGTAAATATGTATTACGCATACGTCTCGTTGTCCCTGCTGAGCTGGTAATGTTGTTGCTCCTTGTCCTAGCAAAGAAAAACCCTGTAACTCAATTTCCCCAGCATTGCAATCATGTAGAACTTAACGCACAATTGAGTTGCAAAAGAATACATACTGATGAACCTTTCTAAAGAGAATGCCCGAGCTGAAAGGAAAATGCTTTAAATGTGGGTACAGTTGTGTTTGTTTCTTCTCTCAATCAGAAAACTATCTAAGCAAAAAGCAAAGTCAGATTGAAAATACATTTAAATTTTTCTATGGCCAAAGAGAGAATTTCAAAGTAAGATTTTACTGTGAATCTTTATTTTGTAATTTAAAATAAATTCTAATAATTTGTAAAATAAATGAACTTTGAACTGAAAGAATTGTTTTTTTTATTATTTTTTCAATTAATTTACTTAAATTAGTTTTCGTCGACTTTTGCATCTAAGCAAATTTGATTTTAAAAACACAAATTTCTTGCCAGCTCACGTTTCGAATTCAAAGAGAACGAGAATATTCTCATTCAACTCTACCCATAAAATCAAAGCGAGAAAAGAAGTGCGATTTCAACTTGTTTCACACACAACCAAAGACAGACTATATATATATATATATTATATCTCTCTCTATCTTTGTCCCTCCCATTTGCTACAAACTCTTTCACCACGCCTCCTCCACTCCTTTTTATATATGTGAGAAAAATCTAAACCACATGGACAACACGTTTCCCATTTCTACCTCTATCTGTTGGACTTCGTGTTAGTTTTTCGCACACTTGAGCTGCACATTTTATGGTCAACTTCCATTCTGTTTCATTAATATTTCATGTGTGTGTTTGTGTGTGTGTTTTTGGGGTTTTTGTTTTCCATGTCCAAGACAATTTCACATTTTCCTATTTTCCATTAATGTCAATTTAAATGTTCAAACACTTTAGCAATACTCTTTAGTCCTCTTCCAATCCTGGCCCCACTATTGCCATCAGTTAAAGACTTAGATTATCTTCGAAAAATAGTTGAATAGCCGTAGGAGCCGAAACATTTTCCGCAGTCATTTGTGGCAATTTGCGTGCTCATTGTTAATTTGATTGCCAGTTCCCGATAAGTGGAAAACACCTAGCCAAAAGAACCAACCTGCAAATGGGCGTGGCTGGGCGCATAATTGAACGATAAATTAAATAAACTACCTACCTTTCCCACTCTCACCCCGCATATCATGGACACTAAAAAGTGATACACAAAAATTCGCCAAATAAATGCACTCAACGAGAAGAGGCCAACAAATTTTCCCCATTTGTGAGGCAATTGAACTGTAAGTATCGACTTCTCCATCAATTATGCACACTTCATAGTTTACCGAGTAAAGTAAATTTAATTGATAAATGTGAAAAGAAAACTTAATAGCTTAATTAATTGAAAAATTTACTAATAAGTTAATATGCACAATAGTTTATTGATTAGCTTTGGTAAATTTGATCTATTATGATTTCATTTACATATGTGCTCTTGAAAACAATAATCAGATGTGCAAGTAATAATTAATATATATTCCAATATAATACAGGGTGGGTCACAAAAAGGGAGAACTGTGAACTACTTTTATTATCTACTTTAATGTGATTGAATATATAAAATATAGAATACATAAAGTGTAAATTGTCTTTATATATAAAACTGTCACTCGATTTCTATTTCATTTACCATTTAGAGGTTTATATTTATAAAAAAAACTTTTTAAGTAAACAATAGAAATTAATATCTTGAAATGGAAGTTTATTTTGTGATTGCTTTTATTTGAATAACTTTTTCCTTTTATCTAAGGATAATTTCTCCTATTTCTTCTTCAACAATCTCTAGCAAAATGAAATCTCTATTGAAGCATTATCCTTTTCTATAATAAGTTTATTAGTTTCTTATTACATTATCTTTTTTTCTATAAGTTTTTTGATCTGGTTTCTATCTTTTTCATTCTGGTATATTATCAGAACTGTCTGCCAATTAAATTCAAGTTTAAGTTTAAATCAAACCCATTAATTAAGTATGAACAAAGTTATGAACTAGTTTTTCTAACTTCTCAATCTTTCAACGAAACTTTATTTTATTTCGCATTACTCAGTTTGAAAATAATTCAAATTATTAAGTACATTTTATATATATTTTATTATTTATTTAAATGACTGACCAATGTTAGCATTTCAAATATTGTTCTATAATATTTCATTAAGTTAGTAAGCTATTACTAAAATATTTATTTTTTCAAATTATTTACGCTAGTTGGCAAAAAATTTGCCACATATTTAGAATTTAATGAAAATCCAAAGTAAAAAATATTGATATACTGCAAATTTGTTTACCTAATTGATACGTGTTGTTGGTTTGGAATTATATTCACAAATTGTGTATGGAAATTCCTGGCTGGCGTTGTTTAAAGAACATTTAAATTTAATTAAAAGTCATCAAGTATTTAAGATGAATAAATTTTTGGCTAAAATCGCATACACAAAATTAACTTTGATGTTTATTTTATTTATTATTTTATATTATTTCGTTTTACGGTCTGGTAAACAACTGGCCAGATATGGATAGGGAAAGTAGATGTTGAGTGCTTTGAACTTGCCTTCAAATTTAGTAGGAAATTAAATGTGAAATTTGTAATTTTATTTTTGGTTAGTTGCTCATTTTTCATTTTATATAAAGTAAAAGCCGTATTCAAAGAAGGTACGTGACTTAATATTAAAATGTGCGATATGGATATGGTGAAAGCAAGTATGTAATTCCAATATTTATTTATTTTAAGAATGCCAATCAACATAGATCCGCTCTCAGCTGTAAATGAACTGAGCAAAAGTTCACCTTATGTACAAATTGTGGCTGGGGCTGCTAGCGGTTTACTAACTGGATTTGTTTTACTCAAAGTTGGCAAATTGGTGGCCATAAGTGTTGGTGGAGCTATACTGATCATTGAGGTCGCCGTGGAGTCGGGTTTGATTGAAACAGATTGGAAGAAAGTTCTGGATAGTAGCCAAAATCGGGTACAGGCAGCTGTCAATAGTTCCAGAATCTCAAATGCCAGAGTAAGAGCCCTCGAAATGGAACCTTTTGATCAGGTGCAGTTGACGGAGAAAGTCAAGAAACTAGTTTCTACTAGTGGGCGATTCTGCGTATCTTTTGTTGGTGGCTTCTTTTTGGGTTTTGGCTTAGCCTAATACAAGGAATAATAATTTTGATTGCATTTTTCTATTCCGTTATATGATATTATGTATAACTAAAAATTTTAATGCCAAATAGGCCGCAACATTTCTGTATTTAAAATCTCTTTATATAAGTCTTTTTTTAATTTTTTTATTCAAACGCTCCTCCCTAAAACAAAAGCCTTGAAAATTTTCCTAGTAATGCTCTTAACAACTAAGCGAACCTCACTCATTTATATGTACACGCACACATACACACATTAAAAGTTTTCCAGAAAAAAAGAAAGAAACTTGAAAGTTGTAACAACATTTTCATGCGCTTTTAAACATTTCAATTTTGTTTCATGGCATGAAGGCAAATTTATGCATAAGCAAAGTTTTTCATACCACAGAAGAGGCAGCTCAAACTGTAAAAGGGCGTGGCTAGAAGAGGCTGAGCAAGAGAAAATGATATTTCATTGTTTATCCGATTCATTATTTTATCCATTTACTTTTGAATATATAAAATAAAAGTTTAATCGTTCTTTTTGAACCCAAAAAACATTCAGAAAAAACAATTAAATATTTTAAATTTTTTATTAAATTAGTGTAAAATATTTAAATCTTGTTAACTACTTTTGATAGTGGAATGGCAAAAAATTTCACTCTCGTCTTTAAATTATTTTCTAATAAAAGTATTAAAATATTTTTTACTTTCAACAAAGTTGCTCCATTAATTTATTGTATTTTGGTAACTGTCAATGTCTCTTGAAAAAATAATAAATAATTAAAACAAATAGCTAATATTCCAAATAATTAAAAACTTTTCCATAAGATGTGCCATTTGACTAATCCTTAATTGTTACTTAAGCTTAAATAGATGAAATTTGAGAATTTTAAGAATTTGTCAAGTGTTTTTGTGTATTTAAGTTAAATTCTCAAATATGAATTAAACAGATTTATATAGCTGAAACCATGCAAAAGGAAGTTAAGAAAAAGATGAAAAAAGCCTTTTTAATGGGTATCAGAGTAGAGGACGAAGTAGTGAGCTACACAACATGTCTATTTCTATACATGATAAGAAAGTTAATACTTTAAAATTTGAAATAATGAAAATAAAATTTGAGATTGTTTCAAAACAGCAAATTTATAGTTCAATATTGTTTTATGATTGTGGGATTTTGATAGATAAACCACAGAAATAATATTTGTTAACTTAACTTGCAGATTTATGAAGAAGTACTTAGGCTAGCAATCGTTAAATCCCAATTTAGATTGTTAATAAATTTAGCACATATCTCGTAGTCATTTGTTGTTATTCCCAAACTAACGTTAGACTCTACGTCTTTCTTATCGTTGCCACTTTTCCTCTTATTTGGCGTTGCCACTATTATAGAAGTTATAGTTATGAGTAAAGAATGCCAGATGCCACTCCAGTTTATGATTAAATAATAACAAATTTTCTTAAACAATAGTAAGCAGTTTGAAATTGAAATGAATTAAAATATTTTTTTCAGAGTGCTTAGATATCAATCAGTAAAAATCAGTTAAAACTAAATTAATTTTGGCCATGTCTATCTGTTTATTTGTTCTTATCTCAGACTATATCTATAATAACTTAGTAAACAAAATTAAAATGCCTTTATAGCAGTGCTTTAAGCTTATAATTTATAAATGCGTTTATTATTTTACAACAGATGTTTGCAATTTTCAAGGCTCAAGGTTAATAATAGTTCCAAGTAATTTTGGTTTTCTAAATTGTTTCTACATTAAGGTCAATTTTACTTTATGCTAAGTGATTGTGATATTCGAAATGTTAAGAAATAAAAATCGATAACAATTATGGTCAAATGCACAAACCAAGTTGCTCACATATAAACATGGCCATGACTGTCACGTTTGAACAACTATTTGACATGTGGCCGAGAAAGAATTGGCTTTCATTTTTATTTTTTCTTTCATTTTGTTTTGACTTTTTGGGCAAGGCACAAATAAATATGTCAGTCTGGTGAAAAGTTATAGCAAAAACCAAAAAAGAGAAACTAAAAATGAAAGCCAATTTAAATTGAAACAAACGTACATCTATACATAGGAACACGTATTGTGCATATGTATACATAGTCGTACCACATGTCGTATGGGCAATGAAATTTGCATTTGCTAGAACTAAAAATGTTTTACCTTTCCCAAAAATTTCTTTTTATTCCTTTAACCATTTTCAAGCTAAAGTTTAATTTGACATTTTAATTATGCAAATTTGGCCAAAGCCAAATAATAGATAATGTCAATTAGCAAGTAAAGTTTTTCTTCTTCTCAATGAATGTGTGTGTGTGTGTGAGTGGGAATTAATTGAAAGAGCACAAGTTAAAAAGTAAAGGAGAAGAAAGATAAATGAATTTAAAAGTTTACTTTGTGATTAGCATTTGATTTTGGTCAAAGCACATTGTGAATAAGGATTCAGATTGAATTGGCTTAAATAATGTTGTTTAGCGGTAAAGTAAATTCTTCTTGTCTTCTTTTTATTCAATTCGAAATAATTTTGTATTACTGCAGTTTTACAGCCTTTAAGCTTTAATAGTTTTGCTTTCACTTTGTCGCCATTGGTCAGGTAGCTTCCGGATTCTTTCTTATGCCTCTGCTTGTGGATAACCTGTGTTATTTTTCTTTACTTTCCCCATTCGCCTCCGTTTCTCTGTCGTATTTCCTTCTCGAGGTTGTGAGTTTTTTTTTTATATTTTTTCCCTTATTCTTTGTGTTGTATTCACAACAAAAGCAGCAGCAAATGAAGAGGCTTGCGCCCATTGTGTGAAATGCAATTGCAATGCCGATGCTCGTATTTTTCTACCTGCTTTTTTCTACCTGTGCTTTTTTTTCCTCTTTTTTTCATTGGTCTGCAGGCAAGCATGAAAATTTAATGAGCACCATTTTGCAGGCTTTGAAGTTGGAATTTCGTTGTCTGTAGTGGTAGTATGTGTGTGTGTGTGTGTGTAAAGGAGTACGTTTCGAACTGTTTAAGTTTTAATCGAGTTAACTGGACTAACTAATAAATTACTAAATTATTTGCCTGAATTGTTGTTGGCAGCCAAACAATTTAATAATTCCCAGGCATAGAAATTTCATTTCAATATTGTATTTGCGGTTTTGTCTGCATGTGTGTGTGTGTCTCTATGGGTATATGCGTCTGTCTATATACATACTTATATATATGTATATATATAAATACATATACTTATATATGTATATATTAATTTTGCATCGTTTTGGTGAAAATTGTTGAGCATATTGCACACAATTGTTTGCGTTTCGGGCTTAGGTTTTGAGTTTTGGTTTAGTGTTTAGAGGTTAGTTTTTGGGCTTTGATTTGGTTTAGTTTGTTGGCTAAACAATTATGGTCAATGCTTGTTTGGTTATTGAAAATAGGCTTTTGTGTTCTATTGTATTGTATTCATAAAAACGAAGTTAAGGCAGGAGCATACAAATTTGTGGGTTTTATGTTAACATTTGGAAAGAGAAAAATCATTGAAATGTAACTACTTAGCATCAAACCGAAATGAGGTAAACTTGTATATAACTAAAATAAATATTAAATCAATTTATTTGTGGTTTAAATAAATTAAATTGTAGAAAAATATATGTTTATCTATCTATCAACGATTTAAGTTAAGTGAACATTAACAAATATTTCTCTATAGTTTATTTTGTTTCAATTTGTAAATTGCCTTTGATATTTTTGGGTTTAAAAGAATTAACTTTAAAGGATAAATTTAAATTCTCTTTTGTAAAAATCGTTCATGATTTGTAAACTGTTTTTCAATCATTTGATTTATACAGTTTCTTTTAGGCTTTCATTATTACTTAACGGATAAGTCACAATTATCTTCTATTTCGTTCATTGATCGAAGACTGATCTTTCTTGCTTCTTTCCTGTCTATTTAGAATTAGGTTAATGTACTGTAAGGAAGTTTTCCCGGCCGGGGTACATCTCCCAGTCTCCCCAGGGCCTTTCCTACACAGAAAATTTATGTAAGAAACCCGGACTTGATGACGGAGGAAAGGGAGCATAGCCATATCCACAGTTGGCTTGCTCTAATCGGTGATTGCTTTAACTATACCTAACAAGGGAGGGAAAAAGGAAAGGAGTAGGGTGATCGACTTCTACTAAACGATTAACAAATGCAAGGGAAGGGTATCAAGCCGACTAGGGTGTCACCCGGACATCGGCTTGAGAAACAAACACGTTGGGATTAGCCCAGGCAATTCAACCAGGTCAAGTAGGGTGTCACCCGGACCTTGGCCTGTTTGAATTATCCAGTTGCGACTCGTTGGATAATTCCTATTATTTAAGTCAACTAGGGTGTTACCCGGACATTGGCTTAAATAAAATAGGAATTATCCAGAATCGCTACAAGTACAAACAAACTACTAATGGCCCAAGAATCTTCATCAGATCAATTAGGGTGTCACCCGGACATTGGTCTGATAAAGTTCCTAGTCGGGTAGCACTAGACAAATCATATTATCTTAGTCAATTAGGGTGTCACCCGGACATTGACTAAGATTAATATGATTTACATGGCTCCCTACATAAAATACAAATACTACAAAACATACACTACATGCAAGTACAGTACGTGGACATTTAGATAATCGAGGGAATTAAAATGACGGGATGTAATGTGGAGGATAAATCATTGAGACTGTTTTAAAATTCGGGGTCAAATATTATAAATTTTATTAATGTCCCTCGGACCTAAACACTACTTATCTCTAACCTGATATTGATTTACCACACTTGACCTAATAATCTGGGGGAGGTAGCCCTGTTGGCCACTGATTGGACTCACCCGCTGTACACACCCTTGTTTAGCTCTGTTTCCAATGATTGTGCTTAATTTGACGTCTCTATGGTCTTCTGGATTACCGAAAAAGGTATTTTGCGATTATTATATTAGCTGTAGGGGACACTTTAGTTCTGCTCAATATGTTTATCCACGCACTGCACTTTATTTGTTTTCAACTTGTCTGTTGCTCGGTCCTAGCTCAACTGATCTGTCGATTTAACTTTCGACAGCCCTTGGCCTCTGATTTTGGTCGCTGACGCCGGCAGCGACCAATCAAAACTGCCAACACATTTTGGCGATGACGCGATCGATGCATTTACCGTAACGCATGCGTAGCTTGGGCCTCTAGAAGTTTCTAGAACAAAAGAAACTGCGCAATATCTCTGTCGTCTTCATTCGCAAGTCCCGTTGCAATTCCTATTGCTACATACATATATATGGCGTGACATGCGCATACATATATGCATAGAAACATACATATATATATGGCGTGACATGCGTACATATGTATATAGGCGGCAATAGAAACTGCGCAGTAGCAACTGGCGACTTTTAGGCAAGTCCCGTTGCATTGCTTGTTTCATTTCTTTGGTGGCCCGATGTATGTGTATGTATGTGTGTGTGTACTGGCGGTGGTGGCGATTTAGAGATGCTCTAAGGGAACTAGTTCTACTAATAAAAATACTATCAACAAGTCAGAGAATAAACTTATAATGACTTCATGAACTTAATACTAATTAAACTAGAGATAATAATAAGGAAATGAATATATATATATCCCCTTCATTGGGGCGAAGCTTTGAAAAGTGCTTCGTCACACCCCCCCTTTACTTCGGGTGGGATGGACGAAGAAATGACACGGTGACGCGCTGTGATGGGTTGACGTGTACCTTGTACACCATCCCGGCTACTTCATGTAGAAATCGGGTATCTTTATCCCGCCGTCCTCGCTTCTGGACTTCGGTGATCAATTCTTCAGGGACTGTGTCTGCTATTCGTTTAGTTCTCCATCCTTCTGGTACAGGTTGCCAATTGACTACGGACTCGTTCAATGGGGGTGAATCAGGGGTATCCACTACTATCGGAAAGACGGGTGAGGAAGGTGGCGAAATGTCCTCAAAATCGGGGTAAGGTGCCAGTGGACTGGGTGGCTCGGAAATGGTCTCATCGGATTCTTGGTCACTCATTGGATCGTAGGTATCGGGGTGACCTTCCATGCTGATGTGAATGTCGGGAATCGGTGGTACCCAGATTTCTCCCGTCTCGGGATCGACGATGGCATGGCGGGACGGACTTCCACCTGGAGGACTGTAGGGCGACGGAGAGCGGTAACAGGGTGATAACATCCTTGGGTCTGGGGATGGAGACTGCATTGGCGAGTTCACCGGCGATCTTGGTGGGTAAGGCGGCGTTGCTCTGTCCTCATCGTTTGCTTGATCTTGAACTTTAGGTGAAGGACTCCATCCTCTGTAGTTGGCGAATTTGCCTGGGTCGAAGCAGGCAAGATCTGCTAGCTCGAGGTGAAACCCAAGTACCTGTACCGATTGTATTGTCGGTCTCTCGGGGGCGTCTACTAGCTGGAAACAGTTGTATGTCTCTGCCTCAGTGGGCTCGTGTAGGGCTACAGGTGCGGAAGGATCGCTCGACGAGGGCTGCATGGTTTGGTCCAACCGTGGGGTGGGCTCGCGTTGCGACTCAGGGTTAGCGAACTCCGCCTCCCAGGTTGACACCAACTGACTGATGATGGCTACGATTTCGTCGACGCTGTAGATTGGCGTTGCCATGATGCTGTGAAAAATATGCATTGAATACTCTGACTTGTGATACCCTATCGTTGATACCCTATTACCCTATCAGTGTGGTTTACAATGGGCGAAAAATATCTTAAAATTAAAAATTACATGCTAACTTAAATTAACCATGAGCGTTGTTCATGATTACTCTTGCCTGTTGGCGCGAAGCGCCCTCGGGTTACGTTGCAGAGATTCCCCCTTAGGGGAACAGGGACGTTGGGAGAGCACACTTTCCATCAAGTGGCCCCTGTGAGTTGACTCATCTCTGGTAGGGTAGCTTCTTCTGCTTCATAGGGATGTCTGCTGGGCCCCTGTTGGTTGCAATGGTTTGAAGTCATCTATGCTTGCTGTGCGTCGTTGTCTTCCATGGGCTTCTTCTGGTTCATGGGGATGTCTGCTGGGCTTCTGTTTGTTGCAATGGTTTGAGGTCATCTATGCTTGCTGTGCGTCGTTGTCTGCCATGGGCTTCTTGTAGGCGGACTATGTTCCTGGAAATAAACTTGATTACTTTGTAAGGCCCGTCAAACTTCGGGGCCAGTTTGGCTGCAAAGCCTTCTGCGGCTTTAGACAAATGGTGTTGTCTAAGTAAGACCAGATCGCCAACGGCTGGTCTCCATTCTCGGCGTCGTAGGTTATAGTGCCGGCTTTGGTCTAATGATGCTTGCTGCATGTTGGTCTGGGCCAATTTGAATACGTCTGCCATGCGTTGTGCTCGGGATTCGGGTGACCATGGCGGTGTTCCTAGACCAGGGGTAGCTTCGTCGTACAATGCTCCAGGAATACGTGGTTCTCTTCCCAACACTAGGAAGGCTGGGGTGAATCCTGTAGAATCACATACGCTTGAGTTGATAGCTAATGTGAATTCGGGGAGTAGTTGATCCCAATTGCTCTGGTCTTCTCCTTGGTATTGAGCTATCATCGTCTTGATAGTTCGATTCGCTCTTTCCGTGGGGTTCTGCCGTGGGGTATACGGCGCGGTGTACTGAAGTTCTACTCCAGCTCTGTTGCAAAGTTCTTTGAATGATTTACTGGTGAATTGCGTTCCATTGTCGCAGACGAGGGTACGTGGAGTTCCGAATCGTGCTATGATTCTTTCTCGGAAAGCCTTTTCCAATGCAGTAGTGGTAGCTTTACGCAAAGGTATGAGCTCCACCCATCTACTGTAGGCATCTAGAAAGACTAACAAGACTGTGTTACCTTGTTTCGACCGGGGTAGAGGGCCGACAAAATCCGTGCATACTATGCTAAATGGTTCCTTGACTTGGCGGGTGAACATCTTTCCTGCTGGTTTTGTTTGATCCACTTTGTATCGTTGGCATTGTATGCAGCTGCGAACATGACGTGTGACGTCACGGAAGAATCCAGGCCAATAGTATTTCTGGGCTATTCTGATTATTGTTTTCCTGATTCCTAAATGCCCTGCTGTGGGTTCATTGTGGCATTCCTGTAGTACTCGTTCTCGGTTTTCCTTTGGTACACATAGCTTCCATGGAATGGGGTCATCTTCTTCTGGGTGGTGATCTCTCCTACGGTAGAGTTGATCACCTTCGTATCGATAGTCGGGAAACTGGTCAGGTTGTTCATCGATTTGGCGTTTGATTTTACGCCACCATGTACACTTTGGCAGGGTATCCTGTATGCTGTTTAACACCTCTAAGGGCTGTCGAGAGAGGGCGTCAGCTACTATGTTTAGCTTCCCTCGGCGGTACTGGATGTCAAACTCGTATTGTTGTAGTTCGAGGGCCCAACGAGCGATGCGTCCTGTTGGATTATCTATGGAGTTGAGCCATTTAAGGGCCTGATGATCCGTGATAACTTCGAATCGGTAGCCTTCTAAATAGCAGCGCATCTTGCGTATTGCCCAGACGATGGCGAGGCACTCTTTCTCAGTTGCTGAGTAGTTTTCCTCGGGAGCAAGTAGTCGTCGGCTGGCATACGCTATTACTCGTTCTGTACCTTCTTGATATTGGGTCAAGACTGCACCCAATCCATAATCGCTGGCATCGGTCTGTAAATAGAACTTGGAATTAAAATCTGGACAAGCTAATATGGAAGCAGAAGTTAGTCGAGATTTCAGCTCTTCAAATGCGGCTTGTTGTTCACGATCCCAATTCCACTTGGCATTCTTTTTCAGCAATTTAGTGATAGGCTGAACGACGTTGGAGAACTCTGGAACGAAGCGGCGATACCAGGAGGCGATGCCTAGGCATCGGCGAAGCTGGCGTACGTTGGTAGGGGGTGATAGCTCGCGCACTGCGGCTACTTTTTCAGGATCAGTGTGAATCCCATGTTCACTGATAACATGTCCGAGGAATTGTATCCTGCGCTTGAAGAACCTGCATTTTGCTTGGTTTATACGCAAGTTAGCTTCTCGTAGCCTGCGAAATACTTCTCGTAGATGCGTCATGTGCTCTTCCAGTGTGCTGCCTACAACGATGATGTCGTCTAGGTAGGCGAAAGCAAAAGGATCCATTTCGGGGCCTATTACGCTATCCAAAGCGCGTTGAAATGTGGCGGCTGCTGAATGTAGTCCAAATGGCATAACTTTCCATTGAAACAGCCCACGACCGGGGACTGTGAAAGCTGTGCATTCGCGACTGGATCTGGCCAATGGGATTTGCCAGTATCCGCTCTTGAGGTCCAATGTGGAGATGAACTTCGCGTGCCGGAGTTTCTCTAATATATGATTAATCCTGGGTAGAGGGTAGGCATCTCGTATAGATTGGGCATTGAGTTGCCTGAAATCTATACACATGCGCATGTCACCAGTTTTCTTACCCACTAATACGATGGGTGCGCTGTGAGGACTCTTCGATGGTTTGATTCGGCGTTCTAATAGTAACTGGTCTACGGTATCATTGATGATCTTCTGCTGTGCTGGATTACGGGGGTAATATCTCTGCTTGATGGGACGGTCGTCCTTCATTGTGATAACATGCTCGGCGATGTGGGTGACACCTTTTAAAGTGTCGAATTTAGGCAGCTCTTGTGCCAAAAATTCTTCTATAAGTTGAGTTGAGCTAGGGTCTCCGATTGGGGATGGGGATTCATGCATTGCTGGTTCACTTGGTTTAGTATCTTCGGGGGTCACTGGCAGTGTTGTGGTTATTAGATTAAGTTTCGTTGACTTACGTGAGCGGCTTCCTTCTACTTGTTTGCGGAAGGGGTTGTTCCTTATCGCATGGTCAGATGGGGGAGGTAGAGCTGCACGTCTGGTCCAACTCTCAGTTGGGCTTTTGTTCTTTTGGTAGACCGTTGGGTCATCTGTGGTTAACTTGGGCTGTGGGTCACGTCTGGTAATTATTGTCGACTTGATCGGTGGCCTGATACTAGACTCTGTGATAGTATCAACTCGGGTGAATGCTCCATTGGACTGTGTTGCAGTAGGTTCCAATCTGATGAAATTTTCTCCGCATTGGATTGTGGTACCAATACCACGGAGGAAATCTGAACCCAGAATGATCTGGTCCATAATGCCTGGTAGAATTAACAATGGTAACTTGGTGTGTGATATTCCTAACCACACGTCGGCTTCGATGGCTTGGGTGATCTCCTTGCGAGATCCGTCGGCTAAGTTGATAGCGGCGCGTATTTGTTTCCAGTCTTCTGTGGCTGATACCTGTTGTGCCAAAGAATGGCTGATGAAGCTTCTTGTAGCTCCGGTGTCCAACGTTGCGTGTATCTCGTGACCATTGATTTGTATTAATGCTAGCAGGCGTCCTTCAGCAAATTGAAGTCGGCTTATACTTGGGGATGACTTGGCGCTTCCTTTGTTTGATCCCCGTTCAAACAAATGCGCTCGGCGTTTCCCGAACGTTTGCAGCATTCGATGGTTCGAATGCCTCTTCTTCCGCATTCCCAGCAGAAAAGTCTGCGTCGGTTGGTACATTGGTGGGCAAAATGTCCTTGTTCGCTGCAATTCCTGCAGGCGCGTTGCGTATCTACACGTGTGTCCGCCAGTTGGTAGACGTTAGATCTGTTGGCTTGGCGTCCAGCCCCAGGCTGATAGGTGGGCTTGTTGTTAATCCTGTTCTTGCGTGGCTCGGCTCGGGGTACATCTAAGGATTGTTGAACCTGGTTGTCGTAGGCAGAGGACATATTGACCTGGGAATTAAAAGAATTTGTAAAACTTGTGGAACTTTGGCTTCGTATGACCTCATAGTTGACGATTAACCGTGTTAGCTCCGTTAAATCGTGAAAATCTCTACGACGAGTGTACAGCTGGTACTCGGGATGTAGATTGTCATAGATGCGTTCCAATTCTTGTGGTCCGGTATAATTGGCTCTTCGCATCATGAGACGAAGCTCGACCAAATATTGTTTAAATGGTTCATCCGTGCGTTGTTTTCTTGTTCGAATAGCATCCTCCAGTTTTTCGAAGTATCGGGGTGGCAAGAAAAATTCCAGAAATCCTTGCTTGAAGCTCAGCCAGGATGATTCTAGTAATCCGCTTGTTTGCCACCATCCTTCGGCTCGGCCGGATAAAATAATTGACATCATTCTTGGTAATGACTCAGTATGGATGCGATATGTGGCTGCACGTGTTTCCAATTTTTCCAGGAAATAAAGTGGATCGGTTGTCCCATCGAAGCTAATGCCCCATTTGGACACTTTATCTGCTATGGTCGATGGGCTGAGGTTTTCCGTGGTTCGTAATGTAGTTGAAATGCCTGCTGTGGTTGCCTGTGGTGGACATGCGAGTGCTGGTGAGGCTTTTCTGTCAATGTCCTGATTCCTGGGTATCTCGATCTCAATTGCATGCTCGGTGCACCTTGCGGGAGATACAGAACGTGATCGTGGTTTAATATCCAGGCTCTTGTCGATGGTTGCCGTCTGTCCATAGTGGGCTTCTAATTCTGCTAGGCGTGCAAGTACGTCTGGTTTATGGTCTTCTCTGGAGGCGAAACTGGAAAATCGGCTGCGCATTTCTTCCACGGTGCCGCCTTGTGTTAATCCAAATTCCGTAAAGAAATTTTCTAGTTCAGCTTTTCGGCGATACGTGATCCATTTGACACCCATGTTGCTAGAGTATCCAAATAGAACGTTGCTGAAATTGAACAATTAATTAAACAGGCGGTGTTTAATTTTTAATAAATGACAAATATTGCCACTGGTTAAATATCCTGTGTATCCTTGATAACTTGTTGACTATGCGTAGGTTTCTTGACTCGGGGTGTCCTTGAGGACTGATGACTAAGTATTCTCGGCTGGTTTGTTATATCGTTGATTGATCCTGGTTGACTTTGTGTATCGTTGATTAATCCTGGTTGTCGATGAATATCGTTGGTTGGTCCTGGTTGACTTTGAATATCGTTGGTTAATCCTGGTTGACTTTGAATATCGTTGGTTGATCCTTGATTGACTTTGGATATCCTTGTTGATTCTGGTTGGCGATGAATATCCTTGGTTGCTTGTTGACTTTGATCCTTGTTGTTCACTGTTGATTTTATTTAAGGACTCTTGTGTATCCTTGGACTGCCTGTGTTGAAGTCTGCTTGATGAATCCTTGACGGGAGTAGGATCGACTGTTCTGGTTGACGTCTTCTTGGTGACTCTCTGGAGTAGGATTGACTGCTTGCCTTGAGGTCTTCTTGTTCAATGCCTGTACTTCCATCTGCTCTAAATAGAAGTTGCTCTGCTTGTGCCAGAAGCTGCAATTATTCTTATAGTTATTAATTGCAGTTTCTTTTATTTTAATGTTCGCCGTTACTGCCTTGTTTTGTACATTGGTAATGTGTATAGCGATGCGAAGTCGACCAATAGAAACCAAGCAGGAGACCCCCCCTTCTGTTCCTCATCAGAAAAATTCAGTGTGAAAGAAGGAGACAAAAAAAAATGCTAGAGTCTTTGGTTGCTATGTGCGGTATATGAATTTTGGTTTTTCTATGATACTTTGCTGTGACTGTACCATCGCATGAATTCGAAACGGGCTTCGCTGCCGCGTTTTTCTGTTTCTCTCTGACTTGCCTGCAAATTTTAAATTCTAACTGTGCTTGCTAAATGAATTGTCTGTCGATGATTCTGCTGCCTATTTGATCACGATTTGGCTGAGTCTATTAGCTATGTCAATGATTTTGTATTTAGTTCTATCGTTGACTCACTTACAACTAAATTCCTGGGGGTTGATTATACTAAGTACTCTATCGTGACTCTGCTGAGTATGTTAGCTATGACGATGGTTTTGTACTTAGTTCTATCGCTGGCTTGCTTAAAACTAATTTTCTGTCGATAATTCTACTGGTTACTCTATCTTGACTCTGCTGGGTGACTTAGCTATGTTGGTGATTAGACAGATCTATCGTTGACTTTTTTTAAATTGAATTCTTGCTGGCGGGGCTTTCATGCGGGGTATGTGAACAATGTAATGGACTTATGGTGCACTTGTGATACTCTGTGATTTGCCAGCATGCATATATTAAAACACAATAATAAAAAAAATTAATTTATTTCAAAAATTTCTTTTATATTGCTGAAAGGGAATTTTGTTAGGCATATAGGTTAGCAAGATTTGGGTTATGGTGGGTATTTATTCCACACAGATGAAATCCTTTATAAAGAAATTATTTATATATAAAAATGTATATAAAAAAAATAATATGTCAATCAAGTCTCGGGTCCCTGCTCGGGCGCCATCTGTAAGGAAGTTTTCCCGGCCGGGGTACATCTCCCAGTCTCCCCAGGGCCTTTCCTACACAGAAAATTTATGTAAGAAACCCGGACTTGATGACGGAGGAAAGGGAGCATAGCCATATCAACAGTTGGCTTGCTCTAATCGGTGATTGCTTTAACTATACCTAACAAGGGAGGGAAAAAGGAAAGGAGTAGGGTGATCGACTTCTACTAAACGATTAACAAATGCAAGGGAAGGGTATCAAGCCGACTAGGGTGTCACCCGGACATCGGCTTGAGAAACAAACACGTTGGGATTAGCCCAGGCAATTCAACCAGGTCAAGTAGGGTGTCACCCGGACCTTGGCCTGTTTGAATTATCCAGTTGCGACTCGTTGGATAATTCCTATTATTTAAGTCAACTAGGGTGTTACCCGGACATTGGCTTAAATAAAATAGGAATTATCCAGAATCGCTACAAGTACAAACAAACTACTAATGGCCCAAGAATCTTCATCAGATCAATTAGGGTGTCACCCGGACATTGGTCTGATAAAGTTCCTAGTCGGGTAGCACTAGACAAATCATATTATCTTAGTCAATTAGGGTGTCACCCGGACATTGACTAAGATTAATATGATTTACATGGCTCCCTACATAAAATACAAATACTACAAAACATACACTACATGCAAGTACAGTACGTGGACATTTAGATAATCGAGGGAATTAAAATGACGGGATGTAATGTGGAGGATAAATCATTGAGACTGTTTTAAAATTCGGGGTCAAATATTATAAATTTTATTAATGTCCCTCGGACCTAAACACTACTTATCTCTAACCTGATATTGATTTACCACACTTGACCTAATAATCTGGGGGAGGTAGCCCTGTTGGCCACTGATTGGACTCACCCGCTGTACACACCCTTGTTTAGCTCTGTTTCCAATGATTGTGCTTAATTTGACGTCTCTATGGTCTTCTGGATTACCGAAAAAGGTATTTTGCGATTATTATATTAGCTGTAGGGGACACTTTAGTTCTGCTCAATATGTTTATCCACGCACTGCACTTTATTTGTTTTCAACTTGTCTGTTGCTCGGTCCTAGCTCAACTGATCTGTCGATTTAACTTTCGACAGCCCTTGGCCTCTGATTTTGGTCGCTGACGCCGGCAGCGACCAATCAAAAACTGCCAACACATTTTGGCGATGACGCGATCGATGCATTTACCGTAACGCATGCGTAGCTTGGGCCTCTAGAAGTTTCTAGAACAAAAGAAACTGCGCAATATCTCTGTCGTCTTCATTCGCAAGTCCCGTTGCAATTCCTATTGCTACATACATATATATGGCGTGACATGCGCATACATATATGCATAGAAACATACATAAAGTTTGACAACAAAGTGTTTTCACAACGCCAAAAATTATCATTTTGTTACTTTAAGATGAAAAAAAAACCTAAATTAAATGGTTTTTTAAATTTTTTTTAATTAAAATATGTTAACTAAACAATTCCCTTTCAGGAACACAAAAAAAAAATTTTAAATATGTTTCAATCAAGAAAAAAAAATAACAAAAACTGAAGATTGCACAAAATTCAACTGCCAACTAAGTGTTTTCACAACTTAGTTTTTTCACTTATTCTATCGATTTAAAGAAAAACTTATAATATTTAATATTTTGTAAGGCCACCATTGGGCTCTAAAACAGTTTCCAATTATCTATTCATCGATTTGATGAGATTTTGGACATAATCCATAGGGATATTTAGCCATTCCTCCAAAATAATGGTCTTCAAATTATTTTCATTTTCGGGATGTCGTTTGGCGGTTATTTTTTTGAGATACGCCCACAAATTCTGAATAGGATTTACGTCTGGACTTTGGGCAGGTGAATCCAACTCATTTTTGCAGTTATATAGCAGTCAGTACCTCACAATATGCTCCTTTTGCTTGGAATCATTGTCTTGGTAAAACTTAAAAGTTGGTTTACCCTCGACAAAATACCCGAATTTGTTGGAACTGGCCACCAAATCTGTGTGCAATATGTCCAAATATTGTTGGACATCCATTGTGTTCTCAATAAACGACAAATCGCCAACTCCTTTCGTCGAGATGTACCCCCAAACCATTTCCGAAAGTTTGCCAAACTACCAAACCAAATTCTATTATTGGAATCCAAGGCTTTTAACGGCTTTCGCCACACTCTGCTAGGTCTACCCTCATATTATAGCATCATTTTGCTTTCAACACAAACTATAAAATCATCCCAATGTGAATCAGTTTTTCCTCCGTGCATCCTCGCAAATCTTAAACGCCTTTTAATATGTGATTCCCACATCAAGCGTTTTTTACAAGTAACACTGGATGACAAACCGGTCCGTTTTAGGACTTTCCGGACATCTTCGCGGGATGTGTTTATGCCACATTTCTCTTATAGCTTTCTGGCTAGCGTTCTGGTCGAAATGGTTATGTTTTCACTTGCCCTTAGTGGCATAATTTCCCCGGCTTTGGGTGTTATGACCCGAGGCCGTCAGGTTGTAGGCTTTGTTTCTAGCCTTTCTTCCTTTTTGGAGCGGTTTAGGGTGTTATATACTGCCTTTATTGAAAGTAGAAACATTTTGGAGATCTCTACAACCGTTTTGGCTATTGTAGACCAGTAATAGACCATTTGGGCCATACCAAAACTTATCCGTTTGCTTGGCATTTTTAAACATTCAAAAGGCGGTTAAAAACGAACCAATTCTAGGAAACTATGACAAAATTACTCAACATATTGAAGCAGCCACCGAAGATCGCTTCGAAAATTCCGGGAAACAACGGTAAATACAAAAATAACGACGGAAAGAACCTAAAAAGCGAAATGTGTAAAGACTTAGTTGGCAGCTGGATTTTGTGCAATGTTTAGTTTTTGTTGTTTTTCTTGTCTTGTTTGAAATATTTTCAATTTTTTTTTTTGTAGTCCTAAAAGTAAATAGTTTAACTAACCTACTTCAATTTAAAGAAAATTAAAAAATCATTTAATTAGGTGTTTTTTTTCATCTTAAAGTAAAAAAATGATGCTTTTTTGCGTTGTGTAAACACTTTGTTGTCAAACTGTATATATATGGCGTGACATGCGTACATATGTATATAGGCGGCAATAGAAACTGCGCAGTAGCAACTGGCGACTTTTAGGCAAGTCCCGTTGCATTGCTTGTTTCATTTCTTTGGTGGCCCGATGTATGTGTATGTATGTGTGTGTGTACTGGCGGTGGTGGCGATTTAGAGATGCTCTAAGGGAACTAGTTCTACTAATAAAAATACTATCAACAAGTCAGAGAATAAACTTATAATGACTTCATGAACTTAATACTAATTAAACTAGAGATAATAATAAGGAAATGAATATATATATATCCCCTTCATTGGGGCGAAGCTTTGAAAAGTGCTTCGTCACAGTACTCTGAAAATTATTCTTTGTGCCTCGTCTTTCCTTTTCAGACTAAAAACTAGGAAACGGTGATAAGGGATCAAATGGGCCAAGGAGATCCAGATTGTTCCTAGTGCTAAAAATAATCCTTAAACAAGTAAAAGTTGATTGTTTAATGATTTCTGCTTGCTATTCAAATAAAGAACACTATCATTAGTTTTCTGCATATATGTTTCCTAATAAATTCAGTTTAGTTTCCTAATGAAAGGAAACCTATAAAGGATTTTGTATTTTCAATTCATACAAGTAGCGAATATTTGATATTTTTTAACTAATTTTCATTCCCAATCATAAAGATGAATCAATATGTAACCTTATTCACTCATTCATCATGGTTACAGGGCTTAACTAGAAGCTAATTCGCTTTTTGCAAAGATTCCAACCGAAAATAACAAATCACACGCATATTTGAATACAATGCTAATACAAAGCCAAATACCAAGAGTCCTGGCTGTCATTTTTTGTCAATACAAGAGACTCATTTTTGGAAAATTGATTGATAGTTTTCATTGGTAGATTCTGAACAATAGAAAATAATGGAAAAACAGGTAGAATGTAGATAAAATGTTCCTGCTATGGTAACAGTTTGATTTTGGTTTGTTTGCCGTTTGGTTAGTCATCTCCTCTTATTGTGTGCTTTCGGGCAAATGAATTTAATGAAGTTATTATAATTATGGCCAACGGAAATGTTTTAACAAGCCACAGGGCACAGTGCCTGAAAGTATACAATGGTTATGGTTTTAAGCTTTAAAGGAGCCTACAGAAAGAGATAGATAGGTAGAGAGAGAGAGAAGGAGATCTCTGGTCCTATATGATGAAACCGGTAGACATGTAATTTAAGGCTTCATATGGAAACGTTAGAAGGGGTACAAGAAGCAAGCCGCAAAAGGCGGATGTAATTTTCAACTCAAATTGCCTTTTGCCCATGTTTGGTCGAGCTAAAGGGCTTCCAATAAATCTAACCTGGTGGTGGTAGTTGTGGGCGGAGAACTTGGACAGTGACTGGAAAAGGAATGGGTACTAGAGTCGTTCCCTTTTTCAGTATTTTCTATCTGCCTGTCTGGATGGCTGGGCTTTGTGTCTGTTGTCTGCATTACGTGCAAATAGTTACGTGAAATTATTTCCGGCATCAGTAACTAATATCACTTTGTTTGAGTTCCCCCTCTTTGATAGACTTGCAATGAAGTTGCATTGAAGTTTTCTAGTTTTTCAACCGCAAAGACAAACAATGCCAGTTTATACGAATTTTTGCGGTTTTCAAGTTGAGCTTAAAGTAAACTTTAATACTCTAAAAACAAATGCTAGCTAAATGAAAACAGAACTTAACATTTGGAAATCCTGCACAGTTTTCCACCTGTCAATTTCTATTACCATTCCAAAGGGAAAAAGAGGAACACTTTTTTGCTCAGACATTTAACAGATATTGCGAATTTCCACCGGAGCTAATGCAAATTGTCGCTATAAATGTTAATTAAATTAAAACGCTAATAGGCGTGAAATATGATAACACACAAAGACACACATACACACACCCACACACAGAAATACAGAACGTACCCAAGAGAAAGACAGAGCGAAAGCGAAAAAAAGAAAGAGACAGAGAGCGTCAGGTGGCAGCAAAAAATATTGTAACAGCTGCCACAGTCCCTTTCCTGCTTCCCTATTTTCTGCCACTGTTCAGTTGGTGTGGTGCCCACTATTGAGAGTGAATGAGGTAGAGAAGAAGAGGAGGCGGGAAACCGGTGGAGAATTGCCAAAGTTTTGCCGCTTGCTTGATTTTCAGAATAATATTCGTAATAATTAAAATGAAAATTAGAAATGGGTAAAAAGCAAAGCAGCTGCCAAAAAGGGAAAGCAAACAGACAGCCAGCCGGCCAAAAAAGACAGACAATCAGACAAAAAGCCAGACAGAGAAAAGGATGGATATAAAAGTGGCAACGGAGAGGTATGTATTTACCTTATCCTCACTCACCTGCCCTGCCCTGCCCTGCTATCTCCCAACTGACTGCTTGAATTTTGCCTTTTGGCGGCATCTAATTAAAAGGGATAAGTGCCAGGGCAGGTGTGAACTTAAAGAAGAGACCCAAAAATGGTTAAAGAAGAGATGCTGGTAGAATGGGATGGTTATACGTAATTGCTAATTGCTGTGATTATGAGGGTATTGGGAGGGGAGCCGACTGAGTTAGTAAGCCATGATATTGGGGCCATTTATACAGAGAGCAGATTGAAAAGTTTTTCACAACAAACATAAGTTCATTTGCATAAATATAAAATAACATATAAATGTAAATCGTAATGAAACTAAATCCAATATTAATTATTGGTAATTTGTAAGCAATTCAAGTACTTCAGGTTTTCTTAAGCTTTAAGTAAAGATTTTAAGATAACTTCTTTTTAAATAAGGTCAATCAGTTTTATATATAGATATTTTGAATATAATAATGACAACAATGATATATAACTGATAACTCAGAAACTTTCCTTTGGATGACTGAATAAGCTTCTAGCTATAATTACTGGTAATATATGACCATATAGATGTTAGCAGTTATGAACTAATTGCACAACAGGACGTATGAGTGATAGATGTATACGCATACATAATAATACCAATTTCTTTTTATCTATATTCTGTCTATAGTCTCTCTTTACAATCTGTAAAACTTTTCAGTCCACCCTCTTTGCATAAACAATTATCTGTTGCTTTTGTGTGATAGTTTAGTGGCCTGCTCAATCACTGGAGACATACACACACACGCATACAGACATACATACACTGACACATACAAGATACGATGGCATCAAAAGCCAAATTACCTGAGGGCTACATTTGTCTACCTCCCACTTGATCATAGCTGTACATACATACATATATACTAATGTGTCTGTGTAAGTGCCCATTGACAACTCACACCGCACAATTATAAGGGACAGAGAGAATCAAACAGCTTAGCCAGGACATAAACCCATGTCAAGCTGGCCATCACAAGCTGAAACACCACAGCAAAGCAGAGGATACTTTTGCTGTTTCCCATTCCGCATATCACCTTCTCACCCCACAACGCCCCGCTCCGCCCTGCCCCCCGAGGACTTCTTAATTTGAGTGTAGCTGTCAGAGTTCGGCGCGTGCATTGTCACAGATTTGGTGGACAAGTTGGCTATGTCGAGGCAGTCGGACTGCCTATTCCCTACCATTAAGATGATGAAATGTCCCAGAAGGTCGGTGTGGCAACAACGATGGTAGCGACCCACTCACTTGTTGCCTATTAATTGTTATTAATATTTCATTCAATGTGTCCTTTCGGTCTATGTTGAGCTCTGTTAAGGCCCTGGTTCAGGCTTGATAATGCTTAATTTGCTGTTTAATTATGCACAGAATATATTTTCCACTTTGTGGAGAGAATTTCGGAATGCGGGGTGTCTGTAATTACAGTTGTTTGTTATCAGGCCTGAAGCAGGACTTTAAAGGGATATTGTACAAATGTATATATATATATTTTTTTCCCTCCAGTTGCCAACAAAATGACAATTTACACCAAAAAGGCAACAACTTAACTTAATTTGGCTGACATTCTAGTTACACACTTGGCTTAGACAGAACATAAAAGAAGAGTTGGTAAAGTAGGAGGTGGGTAAGGAATGGAGGCTGCGTGTAAATGTCCAACACGTACCAAACACATAAACAGCTTTTGGGTCCTGTTGGCTTCTTTGTTTATTTGTTTGTTAGTTTGTGTTCCCTTTTTTTCACTTTACCCCTCTCCGAGCCAAGTGAGCTGACCTCATAAATTTCAAATTTGTTTTTGGGACTAAACAATCTTTAGGGTAAAAGGAAAAGGCTTTGAGGGTTAAACTACATGTTTCAGTTCATTTTGATGTTGTTCAGAATGAGAAGTGGTTAAAATTTCAAACACGTTAATTGAAAAGGTTGACCACAATGTCACCGCCGGACGGATCAAATGAAATATGGATCAGATAATATTCCACTCCAGTTAGTCTTTTTTTATCTCTTTCAGACAAAAAGAATTGATCGAAAACTATGCGACAAAATATGTATCTTTGCCATGTCATCTTTTCAATGGACAAAATTAATGGCCAATGCAGTAAGCTGACTTTTAACTCCTTTACACTATATTTTCCATCATGCAGAGAGTAAAAGATAGACATGAAATGAGAGCAACAGTCAAGCTGATTCAGAGGCGGATGATACTAAACTTCGAAAAAGGATATGCAGTGGTCAGGTCACCAAATAACTAAAATTTAAAAATTTTAATATATACTTAAAAGCTTCTAATTCAGTATCTTTTTGGTAAGGCTTTAAGTTAGATATTTGAAAGTTTATATTCTTTTTAGATTTTTAGAAATTTAAGGACTTTTGAAAGCTTTTTTTACTTATTTTATATATCGCCGAATTTAAAATACATTACTTTGGTTTTCCCCCTTTTCGAGGGCCGCCACTGAATCGATGCATTTGTCACGCGTTGTTGTGGCCATGGCTTATTAAACGGCTTTTAAGCATGGAATTGTAAGAGTAATTTCTATAGACCCGTTACAGATTTATGTACTGCTGCGGTTCTGTAGCCAAATGAGGTTTTCGGCAAATAATGCAGTACTTTGAGTTGCAAAGAAAACGCTTTTATGGATGTTCAATGAGGTAAATAAATGGGTCAATGCGCTAAAGTTATTTTTAAGATGATTTTAAACATAGGGAATACAAATAAAGCTATTGCAGAGTTATCTTCATTTGGAAGAACCACTTTAGAAAGTTTTACACCTCAAAATATGACCTGTAGCCATGAAGCTAGTAGACTTACTAGTAATTAGTTTTAGTAAAATGATAAAATGTTTATTTTTGGTATCTTCCGGCTTATTGTTTATTGTCAGACAAGTCAGCGCCTTTCGTTGTGCCAGGCAACGACTAAAAATAAATGGAAAATTTATGTTATTTATTTGGTAATCGATGCCTATGTCCTGGCCACATGTTAGCTGTCATTTGAGTAGAGTTATGCTCCATTTGCCGTCAATCATTCTGACAGTTGTTTTAATCATATTTGTTGTATATCAAATGCATAAACAAAACTTTTTTTAAACTTTTATGTTAAATAGAAGAACTTTGACTATGATGATTATACCCTTTAAAATAGGGATCAATATATATATGTTAAGGATTTATAATTATGCTGTATTAATTGTTTTTATTTTTCAGTTTTTATAATTAAAATACTAAAGCAAAAACATAAACTTATTGTATTGCATTTTCTTATCCTTAAAGTTATGTTTTAATTAAAAGATTTCTGTTAAAATAAAACTACAATTCAATTCAATATATTTAAGAAATATCTACTAATAAGTTCTTAAAAAAACTGATGATACTAGGATTATCCTTTTCATAGAAAGAACTTATAAATTTTAAACACATTGTATAGAAATATTTTTAAGTTTATTTGCGAATTAGATTTTTAAAATTTGCATATGTCTATTTGTTTAAATATTTATATATACCCACAATAGCAAAAAACACAAAAGAAAATGTAAACAAAATAATTAATAAAATCCATATTCTAAATTATATTCACTTAAAAGCTAGAAATTATATAGTTAACACTTTCAATGTAAACAAAACAATTTATATATCTTTTATTTTATATAAATATATATAAACTGGCTGCCAACTTATGGCTATATCAAATTAGAATTTCTTTTAGCAAGGATATAAAAAAACATAGCCAATGGGGAAATCAAAGGCTCAACTAAAATTGCATTAGCCCCACTCAAGGAAAAACTAAGGTAAAAGTTATGCATATGCATTTTTCTTTTTGTGGTAAATCCCGTTTTTCTCTATTTCTGTCTGTTTGGTTGTCTTTCCCTCTTCACCTATACCGCCCTCTCTCTCTTCCCTCGATTTCCCGCACTGATTTCGGGCAAATTGTTTGCAAGAAAAACAAAGGAAGTTGAGTCAAGTGCAAGCCGGCTTAGCCAATCCAACTTCTTCTTTTCCGTGTTGGAGCAATTTATACCGCGTGCTTGGCTTGAGTTGCTCCTTGGAGCAATTGTCTGACTCGTCTACCCTTTTGTATCTCTTCTCCTCCAGCACCTAGATCTCTTTGTTAGCAGTTTAAAGGTTGAGCGTAGTTCAAATTGTTTGCCAGGTATTCGGATTCTTTCACTGGAGCACTTTTTCTCGGCTATTTGATCTGTGATTGAGCTGAATGAGCAAATAAACTTGTGGCCTGCAAACTCTATTCAGCTAGTGAAGGGGAGTTCCAATTCAGTTGAAAGGTGAATGAGCTCAATGGATTTTGTGGAGAGAAAAGTTTACTTTATTATCTGTTGATGTTATTTTTCAGCTAAAGCATAAGTTTTAGGTGTTTGATTGCTGCTTGATTGAAAGAGGTTAACCGAATAAGATTTGCAAATATAGACAAATCAAGTCTTGAGTGAGTTGTTTAGATTTATTCACAGATTGAGGTAAGTTTTACGTTTTATTTTATAAGGATTAGGATGGATTTCGATTGGATATATGTAAATGTCGCTACTTTGGTAAGAGACAATTGATAATTAAACTTATTTTGTGGTTTTAAAACATAAAAAACATCAACTGTCATCTCATTTAAAGGTAAGTTGGTGGAAGAAAAAATAAGTTTGGGGTGAGGTTGAAGAACAATTAATAGAAGAACATTATGGGTTTGAGTCTAAGGTAAGTATTAACTTAAAGTAATCTAAATGAAATGGGCCAAAGATTAGTTTCACTAGTTAAGACCTAGTTAATTAGTAGATTTTGGTTTGCGATATATTGCATAAAGTAACTTTTAATAAAGTAAAAGTGGTATCATAATATGGCAATATATTTTTCTCTCTTTTCCATAGCCATAATTCAAATAAAAACAACAAATGTTTGAAGCAGAGCTTCTACCATCCACATTTCAGTTAATAAAATATAAATAAGCATAAATCACGCACACGAGCAAACATGAACATGATTAACAAGGTCATTTAACGGCACTTGTATTCTTGCTCCATCCCTTCGTCTCTCATTCTTAACCAAAAGGGGCGTGTCCCGGATAAGAACATTAGCCCCAAACCGAAAAGGCTTAACCACAAGGCAATGGCCTCCGTACAAAGAATTCGATTATTGTGTTAAACGCTGCAACGCCCCGAGGCTGAGCCATAAACAGAAACAAAAACACAAAAATAAAAACAAACAAAAGGCAAAAAAATAAATATATATATAAAATGTATAGAATAGTGTTCTGTTTAGATATATATTACTCTGGGGAGACATTTGATAATAACTTGCGGGCAATGTTTGGCTATAATCAGCATAAGTTAGCCAAGTTTCATTCGGGCTACGCCTCTGGCCAAGGGCCATCTATCTGTATCTGTGAGTGTAGACAGGCAACATATTTTTGGGCTGACACAGCGGGCATTAATCATTTGTATTGGTTTTGCCTGCCATTTTGTTTTTGCCTCTATTTTGGGGTAAACAAGTCAATTCTGAGGTACAGGATAATAAACGAAGCACAGACAAAAAAGGATAACAAATGTAAAGTAGGAAATGGATTAGCCTAAAGGTTTTATTCAGTTGATATGAACCAAACTAACTAAAAATGATATTCAGGAAATTACTAGAATTTAATTAAATTAAATTTTTGATTGCTTTAAATGTATGTAAATTGTTGTTTATATTTGTTGAATTAAACACTTTCTTTATTAAGAATAAATTATATATTTAAGAATCTAAATAAAAATTTCATTGTTTCAAGTTTTACTTTCCAAGTTGAATTAAATAATATTAGTAAATTTATTAAAATATATCTAAATCAATTAATCATAATAAACCAATTTGTTTTAATTAATGTCTACTTTTTTATCTATTTATTATTATTATTTTTTTTTTTGGTTTAATGAATTAATTTTTATCATATATCGAATCAATTAATTTGTCATTAAATGCCGTTTGATATACCAAACTGTTGAGTGGATAAAAGCGTTTAAATTAGTCTCAATGATTTATGCATGGAGTTAGTTAGTAACTAGTTTAAGTATTACACTATGTGTTATATATTATATATGTATGGAAATATTTGTAATTTAAAATATATCTCAACTCATTGAAATTAAACATAAACTAAAAGTTTTCATTGAAAATTTTTGCCCAAGATTTTATTAATTAAATAAAATATATAAATAAATAACAGATATAAAAAAAAAAGGTTAACAATGATTTTCTTAATATATTTTTTTATTTTATAATTTCAAAATATTAATAATGTTGATTTTAATCAAATATCAAATCAGATAACTTTTTAAATATATTGTAAAAATTTTGCATATAATATATACAAGTTATGTAATATATCTTTCACTGGTTTTCATCTTTCATTTTCATGCTTCAACTGTCGACATCTTCATTTTCATTTTAGCAGAGGAAGTTTATTTGCCAAGAGGCAAGCCATGAAGTTTGTTAGGTCGACAACCGACATTTCTGTCTGTCTGGTCTTGTTTATGCTTTTGTGGGCAATTCTGTGGGCCATCCTTTGGCATCCTTGTGGCTTCTATTTTGTGGTCGCTCCTTCCTCTGTCAAATTATTGCATTACAAAATTGACAATTTCCAAGTGGCAGTTGAAATGCCAACAAATTTCCCATTGTCACCTAGAAGCTTTTGCGTCTTCGTTTTCATCTTCTTCTCGTTATGGTATAGTTGCATCAAATTATTATTTAGTTGCCGCAAGTTTTTTAATTAGCATGCTGCACATTTTCTTGACATTTCCACTTGCCACCAGACGAGGGACGAGGAATCATTGTCATCATGGGCTTTGGTGTCTTTTGCCTCTTCTCCTTTTTCGCCATTCTCAAGTGCTAATTGCATTTTGCTGCTGATTTTCAACTTTGAGGCTGGTTTTTTCATTATTGCTTTTATTGTTCTTGTTGTTGTTTAAAGCAATTAGTAAAAGTTTTTCCATTGAAAATTTTAATAGAGGTTACAGTTTGGTGTTTTTACGGAAAATCTTTTAATTGAATTAAATGTTGTATCAAGTCAAATAAATTTGTTTTCTTCACAACCAAATCAAACAAGACAAAACAAAGACATATAAACACACAAACACACACTCACACATAACGAAAGGTACACACGTACATGGAAAAACAGAGATACACCCACATCAATGCAAATATTTGTAAATCGTGTTCATCATTCTGTTGACAAGGTCGTTTACAAAATAAATTCACTAAACAAAATGTTTTTATTGGATTTAACTTGTTTATGGTAAAAGCAATTTTGGGCAAAAAAAGAAAAGGGAAATGTGATAAGGTAGGTGACTTAAGCTACAAGGGATTACATTTATAGGTTTAGATATATATAGTTAGATTGGGTTTAGCTAAAAGCTCTTTAGCATAATCCATTTAAACAAAAGGTAGTTTTGATTACTTACTTAAATGAATAGTTAAATAAAAGCTTAACAATAAGAGGCAAGTGAGTTAGATCTGAAAATGTATCTAGAGAGCTTGAAAAAAATATATAATTTAGTTTTATTTAAGTTAATAAAATGTTATAAAATATATATATATATAATCTTAAATGAATTTTATTAAAACGAAAATCAAACAGAACTTCATATCTTCTTCTTCTTTACTTTAAGCAGTATATATCGTTCTAAACTCTGTTTAAGTTTTTGACTTTAAAAATAAATCTTCGAAAAGCAATAATTATAAGGAAGTTTAAATTAGTTTGCTTAAGGAACTTTAACTAAAACATACTTAATTTACATAATTGATATAAAAATTTTATAATTATAATATATATTTATATTTATATTGTTAATTTTGTTTATTATTAAGCGTTCGTTTCTCTTCAGTGTTCGTTCTATTGCGAATCACTTAACATTACATAAGATTGACAGAATGTTATATATTACTTAACATAATCTGTTAGTCGTAGGTAACTTACTCCAATGCTACGCTGATTAGTCAATTGTGAGCATTGCCATATTTCATATATTTTAACATAAATATTGTATTATAAATAAATTAAGTGAGCTTAAATTGCTATATTTAAATAAGCTTAATGAATTGTAACCATATTCAACGTTAGTCTATATAAATAAAAAACAAAAAATCGAAAGAAAACTTTCTTGTGGATCATATGAAAGGTAAAAAAAAAACTTGTCTTAAATTCTTTTTATTTAACAAAGTATAAAAAAATAACTAACAACATATCTTTTTATAACTCATCTTTTAGAACAAGTAACTCTTAGTATTTATGTTATTAATTGAGTTAAATTAGATCTATATAAAATTGATCTTAACAATTCTTAAACCCTAAAATCAAATTATATTTATATTTTAAAATAAACAAGACTTTTTATTTCGAACTTTTGCATTCTTCAAATCAAGATTAAATAGATTATGGTTTTTTATATTGTTCATTTTTTTATTTATTTCAATGTTATTCAATTCTTTTGAAGATATTTTCACATGCCACAAATTGTGTCGCCACAGATGAAACAATTAATTTTATTCGCCGAGACAACAATGTGTAAATTACGCTTATTAATTGCATATTGCTCACTTTTGTGGCATTCATTAAAATACAATAATGTTAAAAATATGAACAAATATATTTACTACATAAATAAATACAACCACACACACACACACACACACATGCAAACAAACAGATCCATACATTTATATAGTTGGTGTTTTAAGCTGCATTATTGCCACATTTAATTAGTCAATACAAAAACAGAAAGGAAAGGGCAAATGGCCAAAAAGCGTTGACACAGACGATTACAATGTTCACAAAGTCGTGTGGGGAAATGCTGTGGATTCCGTGGGTTAAATAAGAAGGTAAGGGGCGGGGCGAGATTTCGTTTTAAGCGTGACTTACAACAACCTAGTGACCACAGTATCAGCTCATTCGTAATGTTAATTAATTGTTCATTGATGCTTATCGCTGCATGTAAATTTTGCCAACTCATTGGCCTCCCCTTGCCATTACATCATCTTGTCTGCCTACCTCTTACCTTTTGCTTCCTGCTTCCTGCCTCCTGTCCATTTGCCTCTTCTTGTATATGTATTGCATTAAAGTGCATTTATTTAATTGCACAACATTGATGTTGTTGTACTCTCTTCTCTCTCTCTTTCACTCACTGTGCATTTAATAGGCATTAATGAGACATGACATTTTAATTGGATTAATTGCGTTTATTAAGTGCCACTCGATAACTGAGCTGATTGAGTGGTTGCTACTGCAACTGCAACTGCTGCTGTTTGGCCTTTACCAAGCTACGGTCAAGCAACAAAATAAAAATAAAAAATAAATAAAAAAAACCAAAGTATATAAACGTAAATTAAAAACTGAAAGTGAATGAGAAAAATAAGGATTTGTCTTACAAACTGAATTTAAAATTATATAAAACCAATAAGATTACTGTATCAAAGCAGAAGTTCTGCAAGTAAAATCCTTTTAGTGTTTTATTATAATGAAACTTTTAATTGTAATTAAATATGGCTTTGTTTTTCGTACTTTCATTTGTCTTTGATAAATTTAGGCTAGTTTTTTGATTTCTCTTCTGTGATATCAACTTTTGATTTCTTTCTTCATATACGCGGAATTTGACATACTCAAAAGGTAAAGTTACTTAAATGAACTAAAAACAAAGAAATGACTTAAATATATCTTACAAATGCATTTAATTTCATATAGGTGAAATTTAACAAAAGATTCCTATTGACTAAAAGTTAGTATATCAGTTTCCATATAAATTGTAAGCTCTTACAAATATTTGGAAAAAATAAAATGTATATAGAAAATACAAAAATTTGTTGTCTAGAGATTGTCTCTGGCTAAGCGAAAACAAAGCTGTTTTCAGCTATTTTCACACACAGCAAATCACAGTTATTCGACAATAGTACGTGGGGAAAAAGAGAGAAAAGAGGAAATACGAAAAAGATGATGGCCGAAGCATAAAAAAACGTAAAACCAAGTCTTACTTGACCATTTGAGAAATTGTCTGCAGCGAGTCAATTGTTCATGGATTTTGTGGACATGGCTATAGCTGACATGTCAATCTCTCTCTCTTTCTTGCTCTCTATGTAGCTTCTCCTTTTTCTCTTTTACCATGTTTTGCACTAACTCTGGCATTTGAGGCATTTTCCACTTGAAAATGCATCTCTGAGATTTAAACTCACTGTGACCTGCCTTTAAGTTGCCTTAAAGCAAACCAATTCCACTGGATTTTCTTTTGTTTGTTCTCTTTTACTTTCCCACCTGCTGTGAGCAAATAAAAAATTATGTTGCATACCACATGGCGGCGGCAAGACTTGGCATTATGCAGGCAAATAAATTTAATTTAATAAAGTAAAACAACAAAAACAAACAGGAGGAGCAAAAGCAAACAAAATCTCAATCAAAATGATATAGCTTACATAGCGAATATTGTATACTCTCTAAGTTTCAAGGCAGTTAAATGATTGTTTAATTTAAGTACTCTGATATTTGAGTACTTAGTTATTGAACGAAAAATATGCAATATTAGTCGGAATATCTATCATCTATAAATACTTTTAGAAGAATGATCTGAAAATTTGTAGTTTTCAGTAACTAGGAAACTATATTCACTACAGATTTGCTAAGGATAGTTATTTCTTTTAAAACTGATGTAAGTAGATTGGCTTAAAGGATTCCAAATGCCTATAAAAATCATAAACATAAACTAAATAGCTATAATAAACATAAATAATCATGTCAGTTGTAAGATCTAAGCACAAATATATATAAAGTATATTATAAACTTTAGTTAAAGTTTCATTAACAACAAAGAAATGTACATAAAACTAACATTTGACTAATTCGTAATCCAATTTCTTTCCGATTTAGTTTGAATTCAAGTTGTAAGATGTTACACATATAAGTTATTATTGGAACTATTTTTCCCAACTAAATATACAATATTTGTCTATATAAAATTTCACAGTAAGATCATTCACGTAGCTAATCTTATCTCTCGCTTCACTGTCTAAATTTGAAACAAAGCAAAGGAAATGCACTGAAAAAGCTTATTTGTAAGCAATTTATGAGCTCTGACATAGATATATATACATATATGTATTTACACACACGTGTGCTGAGGTAAATGTCTTATATATATGTACATATATACATACATACTTACAACCCCAATCCGATTTTATAAAAGAAAGCCGTCTTTGACACGCCTTTGCTTTGTGTTAATATATCAATTTCAAACAAGATACAGAAAATATGAAAAGAAAAAAAAAATATGAACATATAAAATTTATTAAGCAGGCATACAAATTTAATGCAAGTTTATTAAGTTAAAGCTCAAAGGCGGATGAGGGAATTGTGTTAGAGAGGGGAGTGGAAGGAGTAGGATATATGTACTGCTGCTGGCTGCTGTTAGCTAAGCAAATAAACAACGTTTTGCCATTTTTCATGTTAGGCTTAGAGACTGGGAAAATGGGTAAATAGAAACGTGAAAGCAGTTAAAACAAACGAAATCAAATAGTGGATAAGCGATGGAAAGTGTGAGTTGTAACAGTGTGTTGGTGTAGGTGTGTATATATCTGTGTGTGTATGTGTGTTTATCCATGTGTGGCAGGCAGGTCGACATTGGCTTATTGCACTTGTTGCAGTCCACAAAACGTTGGGCGTAAAAATGTAACCAGCAAATAAAACTCACAGTCAGACTCTCCAACCTAACATCTCCCCCGAACTCCCCAGCTACATTTCCTCTCCCACAATTTGTAGCTCTCCATCTCTCACTCTCTTTCTCTTGTTGCTTCTCACACTTTTCACGCCATCTCGCTTCCTTCTGCCTAGCAAATGAATTAACAAATTAAAAGCGTAACAAATTGGCTCAGGACGGGTTAGTGCAAAGGATGCTGCATGTTGCATGATGCCTGCTGCATGGTCTGGGTATGCTTTAAGTTGATTTTAATTAAATTAGAAAGAGCGCAACACATGTCAGTGATATAGATGAGAATGGCAGCAAACTAGCCTGGCAAATTGACGTCAAGATGGGTAGAAGGGGATGGAAGCAGGGCAAATGCTGAAGATATGCAACAGAGAGTTATCCATTAGATAGCAACTGAAAACGTTTGCCAGTGGCAAGAGTAAGCTGTCCTTTCAACAAAACCATGTTGTTGAAGCAACCTTCATTTGTATATGTGCAACTTACTTATAACTAAAATAGTATTAAGTGCACTTGTACTTCGTTTTACTTTAATTAGATTGACTCGAGCATTAGCCAAATGTTTTAACGCCATAAAAAGAGTGTAAAATTGTTCACCTTCCAATATTTGCCAACGTGTTGAGAGGAATATAAAATTAATAAATAGTAAACTGGAAATAGAATAAAAAATTTCGTTAAAACATAAAGATTTATATTCAGATAAAAAAAATTTCTTGAAAACTTTATGACCAAGTTTGGCTAAACATTATAATTATTTGTATATACTTTATATACTTCAATTATCATATAAATATTTGCCTCATTCCAAAAGAAAAGAAACTTAGTTTTTAGTTAGTCAAATAGAAAACTTTCTACTCATTCGAATTATTGATTTGTTTTTGGTTTTCTTAAAGCATTATTTGTTTTACTCTTACTTGGTATGGGGTATGCTTATAATGCTTAAACCCTTTTCAATATTTTCAATTGCTCTAATGCATTTAATCCTAAATGTTTTTGGACAAAGAGAGAGAGAGAGAAAAAATGTATACAACAAAATCTATTTTAAGACCGCTTTTATAGGACAACAAACCCGACCGCACTTTTAGAACCCTTCCACACAATCGCTTTGAAGATAAACGCAGTTACAGTCGCAGGACTTTTTGTCCACTCCCCCCATTCGAGCCCATTGTCCTTGCCCGTTCCCATGGTAAAAACGAAGTCAGCTGAGTGATTACAATACACAGCGGGAACATTTGTAACTTTGGCCCAGACGCTGTCGGCATTTTATTGCATTTTTATCGCACTCTTTCCCTTCCCTTAAAATCTCTCTATCTTTCTCTCTCCCTCTCTATTCTACTCTCTCTCTCTCTTTCTACCTCTTTAATGTTTTCTTTTGTTTTATATTTTATGCTATTTTCTATATGTGCAGTAAAAAATGTCTGAATTTCTAAGTAGAATAGAAAACAAAAGCTTTAAAATAATTGAATTTCAGAATTTTCTTTCAATATGCAAAATCTAAAAATATAATCCAACTAAACTGATGAAATAATAATAATTGTAATAATAAAACTATAAAATTTTATTTTAATAAATGACAAAAAATTAATCCACAATTTTTTTGTTTGAATTGAAGTTCGTCCGTTCGATTATCAACCACGGAAACTTGACATTCCTCACAGGATAGGGAAATTTAAAGCTCCTGTCATTAGCGAGGGGAGAGAGAAAAGCGCGTCCTTTGTTAGAATCTAACACCATTTCCATTGATTACTTCTATCAATAGTAGACAGGTGAGTCTGATGAGGTGCTAATGTTGGCAGTCAAGCCATGTCACAATCGAATGAGTTTTGAATTAACCAACTAGTGATGAAAGGCTCTGTCAGTTACCACTATTCAATTTCCCCATTTAAGCAAACTCTTTGCTACTTTTCAATTACAAACTCTTGCAAGCTTTCACTTACTTTCACTATCGCTCTCTTTTGCTTTAAGGCAGAGACAACTTTTGTTTTATATATATTATTTTTTTATTTTTGTTTTTGCAAACCAAAAAATTGCAAGTAAAATGCCTTTAACCAAGTTGAATTTAAGTTGAAAACTTTTCTAATTAAAATTAAATAGAAACTTCGCCTCGACTGAAGTTTTGATTATTATTTGGATTTGTTTTTTTTTTTTTTTCGTTTGCTTTTCTTTTCTTTTACTTTACATATAATATCTAGTTCCTTGCACACTCTTGTTCATGCACTGAATAGAAATATAGAAAATGGAAAATGTGGGGGAAAAATGAAAAGCATTCCGTGGAATTGGAACAAAGAAAGTTGACCAAAAAACTTTCAACTGAACAGTCAAATGGTTGACGTGGATGTCGCTGCCTCGAGTGGTGATGCCTGATGCCTGATGCTGAATGTGAAGGTCAAGAGGTTCGTGTTGGATTAAGTGAAAAGTTGTCCAGTTGAGCAAATTGCAATGAAAATTGTAAAAGTCTTGAGAATAAGTTAATGCAAATATTTAAGCAGTGCAAGCTAAACTGGAAGTCATTAAATGGCCTTTGAGACTTGAACAGGAAATTGCGAAAGAAAAACTTTTTCCTAATTGGAAATTGAGCGTTATGAGGCAAAAATAGGGCAAATCTTTTCAATTTATATTAAACTCTCTCTTTGATATACAACTTGCGATTGCAATTTAGTTTTTAATTGCCAATATTTGTCTCATTTAAGACGATACAACAGTAAAACTTAAAAAGAGTTATTTTTGATTTACGATCTTTTCCAGTTTCAATTAAAATATTTATTTTCCTCAACACTTTTACAATATTTAGATTTATTTGCATTTAACACTTTTTCCCAGCAGGTGGAAAATTTGCAACTTGCTAATTGCTAACAAGAATAAAAACGAAAAATATAACAAAATTTACGGTATATAAAAATGATGCCCCGTAACGTTGCAAGGTGTGAGCAACTGGCACCACAGGAGGGACATTTAAGGTGCAAAAAATATGTGTAGAAAATATAGTAAAATTTTAATAAAAGCAAAATAAAAATATAGAAGAGAACTAATGAAAAAAAAACCCATTTGCAATAAAATTTAGAAAATTTACCCAGTCTAAATAAATGTTGATGGAAATTTTTGTACTTTGTTCCATTTATTGGTTAAATGTGCATTAGTTGTTTAGTTATAAGCTAATTAATAGCCAACCAAATGGATTTTATTATAAGCAAATTAGTTACCACTCACACACAGGCATAATGGCCATTAATGTGCAGCAAAAATATTCATTTAGGTGAATGTTGAAATTACTGAAAACGATTTTCATAATAATAGAGAGAAAAATAATATATATGTAGATGCAATTAGAAGAGAAGGATAATAAAATTTTAGATTAAGTGTTAAATGTAATGAGATTTTTAAAATGAAAGTTTTGGAGAGGATATTTCTGTATACAAAAAAAACTATAATTCTTCAACAAAGCTTAAGGAATCCATCACTCGCTCACTTCATTTCATTTCTTATTGCTAATCTTTTATTTTAATATTAAATTGTAGAAAATACTTACAAAGAATAAAGAAATGAACATGTAAATATACATTTATTAGACTTGACAATCTCTATATAATTGGTCTTGTTAATTTGTCCACAAAAGATTCCAAGTGAAAAAAATGTTCACCTGAAATACGTTCAGACACTGCCTCTTCTTTCCTCTTCAGACACTCGGTCTCTCCTAATTAATTAATGTTCATTAGCAAACTTGTAATGCTCTTTGTTTTTGGATACAAATCAAATGCGTGCGGCTTGTCTGATTGCCCAAGGAGAAAGCAAAAAGAAAACAACAAAAGAGAAACCAAGGAAAAAAGAAAAAAACAAAAAAAGAAAGAAAGTTTCAAACTCATTAGGTAACCGTAACTCTGGCCTGCTGCCCGATGCCTACTCTAACTGAAATCAGACGTTGATAATAATGCTTAATTACGTGTTTAATTATGCATGAGACTTCTCACACCCATTTACACTATGACGCCAACCATTTGGCGTTTTCTTCGTCCTTCGTCCTTGTCTCCTGGGCTCTCCATTCTGTTGTTTGGTGGTCGAGAACGGCGCCGGCTTTCAGTTTACTCAACGGAAGTTGACGCTCAAAGTCTCGTTAATAAATTATGTAAATTGTAGGCGCAAAAATCTTCTACTCCCCTCTATTGCCCCTGTCCTTTCTTTATCCTTCTGCTGGTAAATGAAAATTTATGCATGGCAACTGCGCAAATGGAGATGGAAATAACTTGGCAAGTGTCTTAAGCCCAAAACGGAAGTCAAGTCAACACATTTATGAGAGAAAAGATCATATTTTTTATTAAATTAAAATATGAATTAACATAAAAAGGAAGCTTCAAACTGTTGATGCTCTCTAGTTGAGCTCTGCCAATTTAAAATTCTAGTTAAAAGTTCTAATTGGTAATCTTAATATAAATTATTAAAAATCTAAAAAACTTTTAGGTTGAATAATTAGAAATAGAAACTGTTTTCTTTTTTTTTTTTTTGTTCGTCATTATTTGTTTAACTTTGATGAGTGATTTCATTATATAATACCTTTATATAGTATATGAAAACTTTGATCAAGGGCAGATTGATTGTTGTTATATAGTTAAATACAAAAAATATTGGAGACGTAAGCGTTTTAGCTTGATCATTTGCCAATAAGTTTCTATACTACAAAGTGTACTTTTTAATAGTCCAAACTTTCGAATTTCTCTATTAAATATTCTTTGGCCACATCCTTTTTGATTTCATAAGTCCTAAAGAAAAATGAAAGGCAACTCTTATTTAATTATTTCCTGACCATTTGCCAATTAACTCTTTTCTTTTAGCTTTAGCACAAAATGGAAAATATCTAAAATATATTAAGCTATTAATGTCAAGACTTTATTGAGTAACTAAACCATACCAAAAGACCTTCCAATGCCTTGAGAATCTATATCTATCCTTAAACCAAAAAAAAAACAAAAGAGAACTTAAAAAAAAAATTCGAATTTCGTACCACAAACGTGCGGCCACAAGGCAAACCACTTGCTTATCTCTTCGTTTGCCTTCGGCATGCCAGAGGAGAAAATGAAAAATGACGCCAAATGAAAACTAAAACTCAGCACAACTAATGGCATTAAAAATACTTATATACTACACATATATACCATGGCATGGCAAATGAAGTTTTTGGTGGTAAGAGTTTAGTATCCAATGCCAAAAGAAAAGAACCAACGGCAGCCAGACAATTTGATTAAGTGCCAAAGAGTGGAGTCAAAGTCATCTCATGGTCTTGGTCTTGGTCATGATCTCAGTCTTGCACGGTTTATTGCTCTCAATAATATTATATTAGCGGAATCGAGGCCAGAGCGTGAGCGAGTTGAATTTGATTAGTTCTAGAATGTGTGCCATCCTTTGGCTCTCATCTGTGAATGGCGTTTTAAAACGACTTGGTTGATTTTCTACCCACCAGGCAGAACGTCGACGAATCAAAAAAGGACCATCCAATATAACGAAATCGAAGCCCAGTGCGGTAAGAACTTTATGCTGTCAATTGGTAGAAGAAATGAATTTAATTAGTGTTGGAAAACATTTAAAATGGAATAAGCTAAGATTCAAGTTGGTACTAAAGTTGATAAGTAAAAAACGATCTCCTTTGGGAAACTGATAAGTTCAAAAATAAAATCCACAAAAACTATGAATCATAAATTGGTTTGTTATCTATTTGGATCGTAAGACTTACCCTTGTGGTATTATCCAGATAAGGTGATTCAGCTAAACGCTGATCGTAGAGAGGTTCATATGCATTAACACTTATATAGGTGGCACAAGTGTCAGAATATTTGCTAACTTGATATTTATCGACTATACCATCATTAATAGAAGAGTTAAGCCAATTGTTCAATCCTTTCAATTGTGCCCAATCATAAGGTTTTAAGCTGATTCCCAATGGTGGTTCGAAAAAAAAAGGAGCTACTTGAGTAACAAGATCCGATTTGTATATGGGAACTTTGCGATCACTAGTAATTTGTGGAAATATGGGAATACAATATACGCTACAAACAGAGATTAAACAACATTAATAACAATTTACTGTAGTTATTATTAAACTTACGTGTGAAATGGCAGAGCAGTTTGATATTGTTTCACAAATTTAAGAAAACCTATTGCTAAACTTCTTGTGGGTAAAATATCCAATTCGGTGGAAATAATAAAATATGTTTTAGCATTTAAACGTGCCACATTCTTAAGCAAATGTAATGGATAATGAAAATGTTGGCGATAATGTGAGAAGGTATCATTTGATGGTTCAATTTCATAAGGTGCATGACAGTGATATTCTTTACCTTCTCTAGCATTCAAGCCTCTTAAATTGTTTGGTACATGATTATCCGCAAATATCAATTGCACTGACACCCATCGGTCAAAGGTAAATCCATAGATCGTACAATATTTAATGTAATAAAAGCTATTGAGTGTCTGCTCGAAATTATCACCATTCACATAAACAGCCAAACTGATGGGAGCTTTCCATCTTACAAGTAACCATTCCAACTTCCCGAAGTCCATATAAGTGCCATGTGTGGTCCATGTAATAGTATCATTACCAGAGGCCGCTTTTCTTAAAGGTTTTATGAAATCCCGATAGATCCAATATTTGCCATTTTGCTGCAGAGGAAAAGGTGGATTATCCAAAACGTTGACGGGATTCGGCTTAACCGTTGAAGAAGAATATCGCGGTAATTGGAAAAGCACTACATATAGTATCAAAATTACTATAATGGCCGATGTAACAAGTTTCGATAGAAAAACACGACGCCAACCAACGGGACGCATTTTTTGTTTTGTTTATATTAAATTAACAAAAAAGTTATTTAAAGCAAAGGCTTCTTTGGTTTTGATTATAAAATATTTTAGAAAATGAATTATTAAAAATGATGTTTTTGAATGTATTTTATGAATACTAAAATATTTTAAACTAGAAGGATGGGCTAACTTCGGACACGCCGAAGTTTGGATACCTTTGCAAACTGTCTTTTTTAATTACATATAAATAACCAGAATCATTAGAAAGTATATAAAGCTAATCAGCCCGTGGCTCCAAGAAAAAAACTTACAAGTAAAAAAAAATTTTGTTTTGGTCCGATTGTTCCTATAGGAGCTATATCATATAGTCGGCCGATTCTGTTAAAACTCAACAGACACATTTTTATATATACCAAACTTACAAATACCAAATTTCGACTGAATCGCTGTTAAAATAACCAAGATTTTCATCTAAAACCAATTTTTTGGCCGATCGTTCCTATGGGAGCTATATGATATAGTCAACCGATTTTCATAAAACTTGGTGGAGTTGAGAAGTATATAAAACTCACAAATACCGACTTTCGTAATATTTCGTTGGAAAACAACAAAGTTATTGAGGTTAAAGCAAACATTAAGTACATTGGAAACATATACTGGTTACTTTATGGTTTTCTAACTGGTTGTTCTTTTGCATGATAATGCGAAAATTTATTATTTTCTATTTTCGTCGTGGTTTTTTTTTAGGTAAACATGGCACTAATGAAACGTTTAAATGGTTATAAACCGTTTCTTTACAATATCACAGTCGATGGCTGTAAATTTCTGGCTGCAAGAAATCGAAATCCTGTAGCTAAATATTTCTACGATTTGCTGGCGCCATATTCTAATATGAATCACACATGTCCGTATGATGTAAGTCGAATATATATTTATTTTTAATTACACAAATGAAATGATTATAATTTTCAGCATGACCTTATTTGGGATAAAGTCACAATTGAAACAATAAATTATCAATTTTCGAAAGTGTTACCTTTTCCTGAAGGAGATTATGCGATTTATACAAGCTGGTATAACAATGGAATTCTTCGTGCTGAAGTAAACATATATTGGAATCTTTCGTAAATCTTTTTAATCTTTACAAAAGTATATTCTAATAATCAATAATAACTGTAACGTCAATTGTAAAGTTTTCTAGAATAACGTGACATTTATTTTGTGATTTTAAATATATTGTATTTCAAAATAAAATAAATTTTGCATGTGTATGAACTATTAAGGTAACCAAATCATATCCTTTTCGTTTTATTTATCCAAATCAATCTATCTTAAAACTAACAAAATGGACTGAACTAAACTTTTATCTGATTCTTTGTACACCTTTTTAGTTCAATACAAATTTATGTTAATGCAAAATGAATGCTTAAAAATGAAGACTATTTTATGAAACACTTTTTTTGTTTATTTTGTGTATACTAACATCGGCCTTTATACCGATTTAATGGATCATTGCCCATATCCCCTGTAACTATATCTCTAAATCTAGTTTATAATGATTTACTTTTAAAAGGTATTTACTATATATATACATATTTCTGTCAAATGATGTCATTTTTATATTAAAACGCGATCAGTAACTAAACGAAAGTTCAACAGTTAAAATGTTGCTTAAATATTTTTGCCTAGTGGGATTATTACTTTTATTAAGCAATGATATTCAGGTAAAAATGTTAAACTTTTTTAATCAGGAAAGTAATTCTTCTCCTAATCAATATAACTATCCTAGGTCGAGTCGAAAGTTGAACTGACAAATTTAAAATGCACTTCACTGGATGAAGCATTTTGTGGATTTGAATATTGTCACATTAAATCGATAAATCGGACTTACAAATATTATTCCCTCAAAGTTAATCTACATAAAATTCCAATCACAAAAGTTAAAGTAAGTGAAAAATTTAAATTAACTGAAATAAAAATATATAAGAATTTTTTTAAGGTCAATTTTGCACTAATGAAACGTTTAAATGGCTATAAACCATTTCTTTATAATGTCACATTTGATGCCTGTAAGTTTTTAGATGCAAGGAACCGAAACGCAGTATACTCTTTTTTCTACAATCTTTTTGAGGCCTATTCCAACATGAATCACTCTTGTCCATTTGATGTAAGTCATTATATTGAAAAAAAAATTAATTTTAATCAATTGTATACATTTACAGCACGATCTTATTGTGGATAAAATATCAATCGATAGTTTAAATTATCATTTTTCGGAACTTTTACCTTTCCCTCTAGGAGATTATGCAGTATTTTCGAATTGGTATGCCTATGGGATCAATCGAGCTGAAGTCAAAGTTTTCCTAACTGTTTCTTAAATGCCTTACAAAAATTGGTTCGAATCTTAATTTTAAAAGATATTTGAGAATTTAAATATTATTTTCAAAGCTTCATATACCCTTAATATTATAAATTAGTGTTGTTTTAAAAGGTATTTTGAAAAGTTCTTTCCTCAATCACGTATTATACTTTTAATGTAATAAAAGCTATTCAATGTCTGCTCGAAATTATCACCATTCACATAGACAGCCAAACTGATGGGAGCTTTCCATCTTACAAGTAACCATTCCAACTTCCCGAAGTCCATATAAGTGCCATGTGTGGTCCATGTAATAGTATCATTACCAGAGGCCGCTTTTCTTAAAGGTTTTATGAAATCCTGATAGATCCAATATTTGCCATTTTGCTGTAGACGAAAACGTGGATTATCCAAAACGTTGACGGGATTCGGCTTAACCGTTGAAGAAGAATATCGCGGTAATTGGAAAAGCACTACATATAGTATCAAAATTACTATAATGGCCGATGTAACAAGTTTCGATAAAAAAAACACGACGCCAGCCTATTTTATCTCCTATTCTATCTCTATTTTAAGAGCCAAATAAATTTGGCATCAGTCACAAAGGCCTGGCACCTAAAATATTGCTGTAATTTCTGAATTCCAAAAAAATTGTTTATTGACTAACGACAGATTGCAAATATAATATATTTTATAATTAAATAAAAAATGTTGCAAATTTATTTGCTAAAAATTTGGGTCTAAATCATTATCGGATGGCAAAGGATCGCTGATTGATGATATACCTGTTCTTAGATTTGAGTTTTATATATAAATATATATTATAGTTGAGTTTTACATATATTATATATAGTTTATATTCAATTTGTATATAAGAGTTTGCCTTAAACTTCTAATTTTGAAACTTTGATGAAAAACAAATATTTGTACCCATTTTTGCATTGTTTGTAATTAATTTTATACCTTGGAAAAGAAGTTTTCCTGTATTACTCATTGCTTTACTTTTTTCCTTAAAATATTTGGTATTAAATCAAATTAAAGGTAAAAAAAAATTAAATGCAATATTCCAATAATTCTGCATAGGTCTTTTTGCTTTTACTAGCATTTCAATTTGCATGCCCTGTCATCATCTTTGCCATAAATCATCCGACTCTCCCTCTCTTTCCACTTTCTATTTGCCATGGTATCTATTGCTTCAACGCCTAAATAGCTGCCACATTTTATTTTTAACGCTCTTTGCGCTCTCAAGAATGCCAAGCTAACGAAATTATGCAGACCAAAATAAATGGAATATCATAGGAAAGAAGGGATAAAAGTGACTATAACACGTTGATTTTTATCACCTGGTGGCGACATTCCAGCATCCATTTAATTAGCGTCTTTTTTTTTTGGGAAGAATAAATAATGTTGGCATAAATTCTCAAGTGGCATTGCCATTTGAATTTTTCATCTTCTTTTCTTGTAAGGATTTGTTTTTTTTTTTGGAAGGGTATTTTAGCATAACTCATTATGCCATCGCACCACATTCCACTCAACTTTTCAACCGATTTTATGATTAACATTGGGCAAACATGCAAAGCTCGCTGTAACGGCATTTGTCATTAGGAAGGACCTACCCCATTCCTCCTTTCTGGCGCTTCTCCTTCTGTCAGCTATGTAACGGGCTTTGCCGGCCTGCCTGTCTAACGAACATTTGTCATTTCTGCCACTGACAAGCCAGAGCTATGCACATTGGCAAATAGTTAGCCTATTTTCTTTTCATTTTTCTATTTTTCCCATTTTCTATATATTTCCTTTTCTCTTTTTGTGTTTTTTTTTCCCCCTCTTTGCATTAGCTACCATTTGAGCTCGTTATGGTCGTTGTAGTAGGTGTGAAATTATAAATTGTTGAGAATTTATGAGCCTATTTCGTTATGTTACTACTGGGCCAGGTGGTTATTGCTTTCGTTTATGGTGTTGAACAGTTTTTTTTTTTTTTTTGGCTTTAAGTCGAGACTTATCTACAGTTCAATTGCATAGTTTCTTTAAAATGCAAATATTTCCATTGATATTAATTGATAAAGCTTAATATACAAAACAAAAATTTATATTAAAGTTGTGCAATGATTTGGTAAAATATATTTAGGTACTTATACGAAAAAAAAACTTCAGTGAGTAAGTAAAAATAAACTGAATTACTTACAAAAAAAAAACATTTAATATGTTATTTTTAAATGTTATTTGATCACTTTTTATTCTAGTTCAAATTTTCTATGTCATTGACATTCGAATGTGAGATTACAGTTCTAAATGGAACAATTTTTATTATCCGAACCATTAATATAGTGTTGGTCAATATCTAATTGCTTTTTTATCAAATCCAAATTGCTTTCGAATAACCATTTTGTCATTATTTCGATCAATCTGACAAAACATTAAACCAAATGGTTCCGATCAATTTATTTTTTATGTCTATTTTTTTTTATTTTTATGGAAAACGATTGAAGAAACATTGAGATAGCAATTTTTACTTCTTTAAATTCCGGAAAAAGGGTAGATTAGTTTTGCTAATAAAGAAAGCAAGTATTCAACACAATGTAAAGTATATATATATTTGATCAGAAAGCCGAACTAAGAGTCTTTTGTCAGTAGGTCTATTGTCAGGAGCAATAGTTTTGCACAATATATCCTTCTATTTATACCCTTGCAAAAAGTTTATATTAATTTTGGTTAGAAGTTTATGCATTGCAAAGCATCTTTGGCTATATAAAATATATATATTCTTCAACATGATGAGCTAAGTTGATATAGAGATAGTCTCGTCTCTCTCGAGACCTTTAAAGTAACAGAGATTCAGCACGGTCAAAGTTAGGCTATAGTTCTAATTATATATCCTGACTGTAACACTATATTATATTATTCCCATAGGAACCATCACTCTAGATTACTGTTTTAGGTTAATAAGTTGGCTGCTTTTCGAGCGACTATCACAAAGTTTGATATTTGCAACTTCATTATAATTTTGTGGATAAATTAGCAAGTTATATAAGAGTCGACAGTTAAATTATTTGGATACAAATAAAAATAATATATAAAATATACAATAATATATATTTGTCTTAGTTTTTATTATTTCTATTTATTTTTTAATGATTCAAATGACATGGCGAAAGTAACTTGGGTCTTTTAGTTTACTGACTTTTTATTTTAAAAAATTTTAAGATAAACAAAAAATTGTTGAAAAATATTTTATATTTATTCCTTTGCTGGATAAAACATCAGAAAATAAAATCTATCAGTTGTCTGTTCTTATTTTGTTTAACTAATAATTTAATATTTTATGCATGACTTGCAAAATAAACAGCAAAAATTCTTCCTAATATTTGTCCATTGTCTTTTCTACTTAGTTTTTTTTTTTCTCTTCCTGTTGTGTGGGGGGGGGCACAAACTTGTACACAAACTTTTCCTGAAAAGGGAAACTGAACGAAAAAAAAAAAAGTTAATATTAACGCAAGAAGACGGACGCATTTTGACTTAATATATTTTCTCTCTTTTTTTTTTTTTTTTTGCTTTTTCTTGTTACGTGGCCATTTTGACGCTGAACACGTACCCTCTTGCCTTGCTTGATATTTGCCCTTTGCTTTTGTTGGCGAAAATCTTGTTAAGAACTCAAAAAGCGGGAGTAAGAAAAAAAAAAAAAGAGAAGAGAAAAGCAAGATGGAAGAAAAACCTTTATCTTTTGAGCACATTTTGTTGTGTAAATTTTACAATGCCGCATTTGGCATACAAAACAAATCAGTAGAAATGTCATGACAAAAGGATTGAGGCCTTTACTGAATAATCCAACCGAAAGAAAAGTGAACAATTATCGTTTATTCGTTATGGAAAATAAGCAAAGAATAAAAATATTCCTTTGGTACCTTGTACAGAAAACATATAGAAAGCAATGTCTTGCTAAATAATCGAAGTTATACAATTCTTTAAAATGGATCCTTTAAGATGCAATTTAAAAAAACAAGCAATTAAATGATTTTAAAAGCCATTTTAGTTTTTTAGAAAAAAGTATTTATTTTTATTACATTTATCTAAATCTTCATGGACCGCTTAACAGTTAGTTTTAAAAATTGGTGTACCAAAGTAATTAAGTTGCTTATATGGTCAATGATTTCATCTTTTTAATACCTACACTAGCTTATTTTAAATAATAATAAGTCTATATATAACTAAATATCAAGAGTAGATATCCATTAGAATCAGTCAGTTCTACATTTTCCATATAAAATAACACAATGTACAGTAAATATTTGCCTTTAATCGGATATATTTTTATTGTCTATAAAGTTATACAGGTAAAAAATTATAATAAAACTAGAAGGATGGGCTAACTTCGGCCACGCCGAAGTTCGGATACCTTTGCAAACAGTTCTTATTATAATTCTAAGAAAGTATATAAAACTAATCATGCCCGTGGCTCCAAGAAAAAAACTTACAAGTAAAAAAAATTTTTTTTTGGTCCTATTGTTCCTATAGGAGCTATATCATGTAGTCGGCCGATTCCGTTAAAACTCAACAGACACATTTTTATATATACCAAACTAACATATACCAAATTTCGAGTGAATCGCTGTTAAAATAACCAAGAATTTCATCTAAAACCAATTTTTTGGCCGATCGTTCCTATGGGAGCTATATGATATAGTGCCCCGATTCTGATAAAACTTTCCAGATATGTTAGAAAGTATATAAAACTTATAAATACCAAATTTAGTGAGAATCGCTTTTAAAACAACCAAGTTATTGCTCGAAATCCATATTCATGACCGATCGTTCCTATGGGAGCTGTATGATATAGTCAACCGATTTTGATGAAACTTTGTGGATATGTTAAGTAGTATATAAAACTCACAAATACCGTATCGTAATATTTTGTTGGAAAACAACAAAGTTATTGAGGTTAAAGCTTATTCACGACCGATCGTTCCTATGGGAGCTATATGATATAGTCATTGCGTTGATCCAGACAGACGGACGGACGGACGGACAGACGGGCATACGGACAGACGGACAGGGCTAAATGAACTCAGCTCATCGTGCTGATCAAGAATATGTATACTTTATATAGTCGGAGATGCTTCCTTCTATGCGTTGCAAACTTCTGACCAAAATTAATATTCCCTTTTTTGCAAAGGTATAAAAATGAAAGAAATGGAGTTTAATAAATCTTTATTTAAGATTAATTCAAGAGTTGAACTGACAAATATAAAATGCACTTCACTGGACGAATCCTTTTCTTCTTTCGAATATTGCTATATTAAATCGGTGAATCGTTCCTATAAATACTTCTCCGTAAAATGCAATCTTCACAAACTTCAAATAACAAAGGTTAAGGTAAGTTAGAAATTTAAATATATTAAGCTATTATTATTTATTATAACATTTAATTTAGGTTAATTTTGCCCTTTTGAAACGTCTAAATGGTTATAAGCCTTTCCTTTACAATATAACAATTGATGCTTGTAAATTTTTGGATGCTCGAAATAGAAATATTGTAATTAATTACTTTTATGGCTTACTTGGACCAAACTCAAATATGAATCATAGCTGTCCATACGATGTTAGTATCAAAGTATCAATTTTCTTAAGTCTAGGAATTTCAAAAGTTTTTTATATATTTTCAGCACGATCTTATATGGGACTATGTTGCAATTGAAAATATTAACAATCATTTTACAAAAATTTTACCCTTTCCGGAAGGAGACTATGCAGCATATATAGGCTGGTATGCCTATGGAATTCTTCGAGCTGAAGTAATGATATATTGGAATCTTTCGTAAATTTTAAAATGTTAAAAAAATTATTAAGAATAACTGAAGAGTCAATTGTTAATTTCAATAGAACAAAGTGTTTTTTAAACATATTGTTTTTCATTTTAAAATTCTTGCAAAATTTCTTATTTATTAAATAAAAGAATTACATAAAGAAAATTTTAATCAGACTGAATTTCGTCTGTGAATCTTATTAGATTATTTTCCGGAATTTTCTGTATTTGTTTTCGTGGTGAACCAACAAAGGAAGCAAGATAGTTGTGCCAACTTTAAGTACCAAATAGAGAAACTTTATATAGTCAAACTCCTCCGAATTTGCCATTAATTAAAACTTAAATTCGATATACAAGACACAGTCGCGAATTCCTGCTGGGTGAGCTAGGTAATTATGTGATAACTTTAATACAACTCTAGTTATTTGTTTTTCCTTAATTGTTGGAGCGCAAGTGGGCGTGCGAAAATCTGAAACAAATTAGATCTGCGTAGAAAGTACACGAATGCTGACACCCAATTTGGTGGCTCTAGCTCTTATAGTCTTTAAGGATGGACGGAAGGATAGGAGGACAGACGCACTCGGCTGTTGATGCTGATCAAGAATATATACTTAATGGGATAGGATATCCTTCTTCTCCCTGTTACATGCATTTTAGCGACTTTAATATACCCTTTTACCCTATGGTTACAGGGTATAAAAAGTGACACAATTTTCAACGGTTGAGTGATTATTGTTCATTTTCAATTGGTATATTTCCAAGTTTATTACGCCATTGGGTTTTACAAGTAATTATTATAACAGAGACATATGTTAAACTCTGAATTGAAAAATCACACAAAATTATCAATTATTAAACTTGTTTTTTTTTTTAATATAATACAAATGATCGGGAAACGATCGTTAAGCAACATTATTGTTTCAAAATTCATTCGCAACGGATCAGTTTATAATTGATTTTTGTCAGTCAACTCAGCGGTTAATATGTTGTTGAAATATTCTTTTTTAACAGGATTCATTCTGTTTGCCTACGATGTTGTCCAGGTATTCTTTATTTATACAAAAAAAAGTAATTTTTGTTTTTTATCAAGATACATTTTCAAGATTACATCAAAAGTTGAACTTACAAATATAAAATGCACATCAATGGATGAATCGTTTTGTGAATATGAATATTGCTATTTAAAATCGGTTAATCGAAGCTATAAGTATTTTTCACTAAAATGCAATCTGCATAAAATCCCAATAACAAACATTAAGTTAGGTAAAACATTAAGTACATTGGTTACTTTATGGTTTTCTAACTGGTTGTTCTTTTGCATGATAATGCGAAAATTTATTATTTTCTATTTTCGTCGTGGTTTTTTTTTAGGTAAACATGGCACTAATGAAACGTTTAAATGGTTATAAACCGTTTCTTTACAATATCACAGTCGATGGCTGTAAATTTCTGGCTGCAAGAAATCGAAATCCTGTAGCTAAATATTTCTACGATTTGCTGGGGCCATATTCTAATATGAATCACACATGTCCGTATGATGTAAGTCGAATATATGTTTATTTTTAATTACACAAATTAAATGATTATTATTTTCAGCATGACCTTATTTGGGATAAAGTCACAATTGAAACAATAAATTATCAATTTTCGAAAGTGTTACCTTTTCCTGAAGGAGATTATGCGATTTATACAAGCTGGTATAACAATGGAATTCTTCGTGCTGAAGTAAACATATATTGGAATCTTTCGTAAATCTTCTTAATCTTTACAAAAGTATATTCTAATAATCAATAATAACTGTAACGTCAATTGTAAAGTTTTCTAGAATAACGTGACATTTATTTTGTGATTTTAAATATATTGTATTTCAAAATAAAATAAATTTTGCATGTGTATGGACTATTAAGGTAACCAAATCATATCCGTTTCGTTTTATTTATCCAAATCCAAATCAAATCTATCTTAAAACTAACAAAATTGACTGAATTAAATTTTTATCTGATACTTTTTACACCTTTTTAGTTCCATACAAATTTATGTAAATGCAAAATGAATGCCTAAAAATTAAAGCTATTTATTAAACACTTTTTTTTTTTTTATTTTGTGTATACTAACATCGGTCTTTATACCGATTAAATGGATCATTGCCCATATCCCCTGTAACTATATCTCTAAATCTAGTTTATAATGATTTACTTTTAAAAGGTATTTACTATATATATACATATTTATGTCAAATGATGTCATTTTTATAGTAAAACGCGATCAGTAAGTAAACGAAAATTCAACAGTTAAAATGTTGCTTAAATATTTTTGCCTAGTGGGATTATTACTTTTATTAAGCAATGATATTCAGGTAAAAATGTTAAACTTTTTTAATCAGAAAAGTAATTCTTCTCCTAATCAATATAACTATCCTAGGTCGAGTCGAAATTCGAACTGACAAATTTAATATGCACTTCACTGGATGAAGCATTTTGTGGATTTGAATATTGTCACATTAAATCGATAAATCGGACTTACAAATATTATTCCCTCAAAGTTAATCTACATAAAATTCCAATCACAAAAGTTAAAGTAAGTGAAAAATTTAAATTAACTGAAATAAAAATATATAAGAATTTTTTAAGGTCAATTTTGCACTAATGAAACGTTTAAATGGCTATAAACCATTTCTTTATAATGTCACATTTGATGCCTGTAAGTATTTAGATGCAAGGAACCGAAACGCAGTATACTCTTTTTTCTACAATCTTTTTGAACCCTTTTCCAACATGAATCACTCTTGTCCATTTGATGTAAGTCATTATATTGAAAAAAAAATTAACTTTAATCAATTGTATACATTTACAGCACGATCTTATTGTAGATAAAATATCAATTGATAGTTTAAATTATCATTTTTCGGAACTTTTACCTTTCCCTCTGGGAGATTATGCAGTATTTTCGAATTGGTATGCCTATGGGATCAATCGAGCTGAAGTCAAAGTTTTCGGAACTGTTTCTTAAATGCCTTACAAAATTTGGTTTGAAACTTAATTTTAAAAGATATTTGAGAATTTCAACATATTTTACACTGTTTCAATTATTTTTAATAATGTAATTCATTGTTGTTTTAAAAAGTATGAAAAGGACAATTTTGTAACAAATTTATCTCTCAATTATATAATGCGAAGTTCTAATAAAATTTGAAGGTGTTTTTTGTATAAAGTAGACGTGCTAAAATTGTGTTTAAATTTATAATGAAAAACTTAGTGTAGGAAAGTTCCTGACCGATTTTCGTAAATTTTATTGACTGAAAATTGTATAAATCGTAATTTTAAAAGATTTTTTTGTCTCGCATTGCTTTTAGTTGCGAACAACAACAACCGGATACAATTTTCAACGGGTGAGTGGTAATTGGTCATTTTTAATTGGCATTTTTATACCTTTGCAAAAAAGGTATATTAATTTTGGTCAGAAGTTTGCAACGCATAGAAGGAAGCATCTCCGACTATATAAAGTATACATATTCTTGATCAGCACGATGAGCTGAGTTCATTTAGCCCTGTCCGTCTGTCCGTATGCCCGTCTGTCCGTCTGTCTGGATCAACGCAATGACTATATCATATAGCTCCCATAGGAACGATCGGTCGTGAATAAGCTTTAACCTCAATAACTTTGTTGTTTTCCAACAAAATATTACGAAAGCCGGTATTTGTGAGTTTTATATACTTCTTAACAAATCCACCAAGTTTCATCAAAATCGGTTGACTATATCACATAGCTCCCATAGGAACGATAAGTCATGAATATGGATTTCGGGCAATAACTTGGTTGTTTTAAAAGCGATTCTCACTAAATTTGGTATTTATAAGTTTTATATACTTTCTAACATATCTGGAAAGTTTTATCGGAATCGGGGCACTATATCATATAGCTCCCATAGGAACGATCGGCCAAAAAATTGGTTTTAGATGAAATTCTCGGTTATTTTAACAGCGATTCACTCGAAATTTGGTATATGTTAGTTTGGTATATATAAAAATGTGTCTGTTGAGTTTTAACAGAATCGGCCGACTACATGATATAGCTACTATAGGAACAATAGGACCAAAAAAAAATTTTTTTTACTTGTAAGTTTTTTTCTTGGAGCCACGGGCATGATTAGTTTTATATACTTTCTTAGAATTATAATAAGAACTGTTTGGAAAGGTATCCGAACTTCGGCGTGGCCGAAGTTAGCTCATCCTTCTAGTTCTAGGTTAAGCACTTATGAAACGTTTAAATGGTTATAAACCATTTCTGTAAAATGTCACATTGTAAATTTCTGGCTGGAAAAAACCGAAATCCTGTTGTTAATTTTTTCTACAGTATACTGGGACCGCATTCTAATATGAATCACACATGTCCGAGTATATATTTATTTTTAATTACTCAAGTGAAATGATTTTATTTTTCAGCATGACCTTATTTGGGATAAAGTTACAATAGAAAAATTAAATTTTCAATTTTCGAAACTCTTACCTTTTCCTGAAGGAGACTATGCAGCATATGTATTTTGGTATGCTTATGGTATTCAACGGGCTGATGTTCGAATCTACGGGACTTTAAGCTAAGATTAACATCTGTAAAGTAAAATTTCGAAAATAGGGTTCTGGTGATTTTTACCTTCACTTAATTTTTTAATTGTGGAAATGGAAGCACTTAAATATTTTTATTTGAATAAACAATCATTGACCTAAAATTTATTGCAAAATACAAAATTTTTGAATTTATTTATTAGTTGTCATAATTTTCAAATGATATCGAAGAAGTCAGATCAGTATATCAACACTGTGCTGTGGAGCCAATTTCTTAACGCATGAAGAAAGGCTGAAGATAATTTATTTGTTTTCAAGAAAACTCAACAATTTGGTAAGGAACTCATTAAAATTTGCGACACGCTGTCAACTTCAACCGTAGAATGACACCGAGACGAAACGTAATGAGAAATGCAAATGACGCCAAACAAAGAAATAAAAAATATTGCCCTGCCCATGGGTATATGAAAGCATTAAGACAAAAAGTAGTTGAACACAACACATACATACATACATACACACATGCATAGGTGTAGCAGTGAACAAAGTGCAGGCTAAAGGATATGTGAACTTTCTTCTCTATGGAAATGGTAAAACTCCTTCCGATTCTCTTTCTGTGTATCTGTTTGCGTGCATATTTAATTATTCATACGCCCTGTCTGCCCGCAAAAATGTAAAATAGCATAAGTGTGAGAGAGATGCGAAAGAGAAAACTTACAACCAAGATGAATGCCAGGCAAAGGCAAAAGTTTTTCCCATAGGCTTAAAGTTGTTGTAAACAATATATGTATGTGAACAAGTACTGTGGATTCAACAACGAAGGCGTGGCTGAAACTTATTCAAAATAAATTTGGAAATTGCAAGGCAATAAGAATATAAAATTGTTGAAAATTATCAACATCTTAATCAAATTAAGTTTTTGAACAATTTGTTGATGGCCTTTCAACAAATTAAATATCGAGTTTTCCATTTTCCTAATTACAATATTTTATTACTATATAATTCTCATACACTACTATAAGAAAATTAAATAAAAAATTAATTAAAGGTTACAAAAGCAATCAAAAGTATATAGAAAGATAATCATAAATCATTAAAAACTATTAATTAAATGTACTTCTTCTCAAGAAAATATTTTAGAAAGTCATTTAAAAGTCATAATCAACTTTAAGTAAAGGGATTTAAGAGGTTGTTTTTTTCTTTTTTCTTTGGTTTTAAGCACTTAAACGTTTTTAAGAGCTGTTCAAAAAGGCTTTTAACCTTGATTACAACTGTCAATGAGTCTTAAATTTAAAGGTAATGAAATCGGTAAATTAAAATTAATTGCTTAATAATATTACAATTCAAACACATTGTCCTCGCCTCGCAAGTGTAACCTTAACTAAAAGTAAACAAATTCAAGTACACATGCATTTTAATATTTAATAATAATATATAATAATTTAAATTTCCTAATAAGTTCATCTTATTTAATGTTGAGTAATCCGTCGACATAAATATTAAATGTAAACCATTTATTAAACAAATTTACGTTTTTAAGGGTAAATACCTTATAAATTTAAAAGCATGCATGAAATCAAATAAATAAAACTATTTTACAATCCTTAGAGAGAGGAGTTGTTAAATCAGTAGAAATATATATAAAGTTGAAAAATCTGACTACCAAAAAATTATAGAAATGTTTGAAAACTATTTAAGAATAAGAATGAGACAACCAAGTCGAAGTTTGAATACCTTTGCAAACTTTTTAATAAAAATATTTTTTTGGTTCGATTATTCCTATGGAAGCTATAGCATATAGTTGGCCGATTCTAGTGAAACTCAGTAAACACAATTCTTTATATACCAAACTCACACATACCAAATTTCGTGAGAAACGCTCTTAAAATAAGCGAGTTACTCATCTAAAACAATTTTTCTGGCCGATTGTTTCTATGCGAGTTATTTGATATAGTGAACCGATCGATATGATTCCGATAAACACAATGCCTATAGCAAAAATAAAGCCTAGATGGAAAAATTTCAGCTCTGTAGCTTTAATACACCTTTTTTGCAAAGGTATAAAACTAACAAGATATCTTAATCCTATTGCAGCACATTTCAAAGCAAAATGAAACAAGCAAGTCGTCCCTGCCGACTTTGACTATACCCTGTACCAAGTAGAGTAACTGTATTAAATCAAACTCCTTAAAATTTGCCATTAATTCAAACTAAAATTTTCCTCACAAGCGGCAGCAACGAATGCATGCTATCTCGCTCACACTTACTACGCAATGGCGCACTGGGCACTTCACTACAAATTGTACATAGATATATCTCCGATATTTCTTGTCCGATTTTAACAAAATTTGGTCAGCTGATACCTTTAGGCCATATTATTGGGTGTGCCAAGAATGCGCTACCTTTAATACAACACTAGGTATTCGTTTTTCCTAAATTGCGGGGGCGGAAGTGGGCGTGGCAAAAATTTGAAACAAACTTGATCTGCGTAGACACTATACGAATGCTGGTACCAAATTTGGTTGCTCTAGCTCTTGTAGTCTCTGAGATCCACGTGTTCATACGGACGGACAGACGGACGGACAGACGGACAGACGGACGGACAGAAGGACATGTCTCAATCGACTCGGCTATTGATGCTGATCAAGAATATATATATTTTATGGGGTCGGAAATGCTTCCTTCTACCTGTTACATACATTTTAGCGACTTTAATATACCCTTTTACCCTATGGGTACAGGGTATAAAAAGTAAAGAAAGATTTTACCCAAACAGTTATTTCCTATTTCTTTTTTAATTGCTTTTTCAGGTTAGTACATGAAACTAAGGAGATAAAATAAAAAGATTTGCAGAAAAAAGAGATCGATTCAATTAAAAACTAGTTTAGCTAAAATCATAAAGTAAACATTCTATTTCTGTTTTTCTTTGTTTAAAATTTTGAACATGGCTTAATTATATTGCTATTAAGTCTCAGATATGGTTAATAGCAATATAGTTAAGCCGAGTACGAGTCTTAGATATAGTTAAACATACTCGTTTAGTATGATATTATATTATATTATTAAAAAGATTTAACTAAGTTGTATGGGCTATTTTTTACAGCGTTGTTTCTTCCAAGACTAAGTTACTTAAAAGTGTGTAAAGTTTTCCTTTACAATATTTTCTTAATACAAATAATTGCAAAATTGAATACAAAATTTGGGCAATAACATTTTTATTTTTACATATATATCCGTATACTAATTTTAACGACCTTTACATTAAGGATATATAGAAGGGGACTTAATTTCTGTATAGAATTTTTCTATATACCAATTAATGAATTTTGTTGCTTAGATGCTTAAATATGTATTCTATTGCCATTGTGTTAATGTGGCTCACATTTATTCACTACAATCTCATTCAAGCTTTCATTTAAGTGATAATTATACACCAAGGCAAAGTCTATATATATTTCACCCCTTGGGCCTTCTTCAATTTTTAATTTCATGTCAGTGGACATGAGTCTCGTTGCCTTGGCTGGCCGGCTGACTGCACTTTAGCCAACGTGTTGCAATTTGTGTTAAAAGCAGTTTGCCTTTTATGAGCCATCATCCTGGACACATATCGAAAGTTGATTTTTACGATAATGTTGGAGAAAAAGCAAAAAAAAAACTTAACGTGGGTCAAGATCGTTAAAATCCATTGGCATGGGGCTGTGCAATGAACCTACCAGCCCCCCCTCCCATCTCTTGTTTTAAGGCAGGTCGACTACTTTAAACTCCATTAGCTTCATATTTACGGTCAGAAGTTTGAAAAAGTGTTAAAGTCCTTAGCAGAAAAACAGAAAGCGTAAAGATAATAAAAAGTTGCCGCTGCTCCATGATAATAAAACTCTGTGGCACGTGCTTACTGAAATGGACACGCAGCCTGGACACGAACCATGATGTCTCTAGACTCTTTTGCTAACGTTGTTGACATTCCACTCCTTTTCCTTATCTATAAACATACATATATACATATACATATATATTTCTTTTTCTTTCCCTTTAGATTTTGTTGCTTTCTTTATCTTTCCAAATAGATTTTCAGCAGCTTCAGCTATGTGAGCATTCTTTCCCGCTAGCAATTTGTAGCTGAATGATGTGTGAAGGATATAAAAATTGCAGTGGCAAATTGCAGGGATTGCGGGGGGGGTGGATAACAGCGAGGATATAAAATAGACAACTGGGGGCAGCAAAATTCCTTACTCTGATAAACGTGTTGATAGTTGATAAGTCGGTGATGATACTCCTCTTGACAATTTAAAGCTGACTAGGGCATTTTCCAGCTAGAATGTATCTGTGTGTGTGTGTATGTGTATGTACAATTTTGACTAAAAAAAGGGCAAAACTATATTACAAAAACATTTTATGAAAAAATATCACTATTGAAAACATATGCACTTCTGTTTTTTTTTTGCATTTTTTGTTTTGTTTTTTTGTATGAAGAAATTTAATCCACAAATTCGTCACTTCAAACCACATGGAAATAAAAATAAACCATCACTTAAACAAAAAGTTTTTTAAAAACAACAAATACAAAAAATTTTTTAATATTTAGTGAAAAATAAAAAACATCTTAGAGTAAAAACTACAATTAACCTATACACCAAACATAAGGGCAACTATTAGCACTGTTTATTTAAGTTATTTAAGAAATTTTGAAATTCTCTTTAACAATAATATTATAAATTTTATTATAATAATATTTTATTATATTATTTAATTGTAAATTTTCTATTTTCTTCTCTTTTTTTTAATTTCGAATTTAATAGTAATAATATTCATTCAAATATCTAAATATTTCTCTGAACAGGAGAACAGGAGATGCTGCTGCATTTCACAGATTTGACTTATTCCTGAAACTAATTTGGTTTAGAAATACTTTAAATTTTCTTATATTCAAGTAATGTCTTTAAAGAACTTGCCTGTCGTTTGATTAGTACAAAAATTAATGAACCTAAATCGAAAGTTTTAATCAACCGAATCGGATATGTATATCAATTGGAAATCTAAACTACTACACAAATAGTTAGGTAAGTCAATTTGCTTTAGGTTAGATGTGATTATAGAAATAATGATTGAACTTTGTTCAGTTGTTTATTCACGTTGCTGACATTAAATACAATTGACACTTTTTGAGCTTCACTTGACCGAAAATTGTTCATTGTTTACTTGCTTACGATTCGATATATATATATTTATAAATAATTTTTCTTGGCATTTGCGTAAATTGGAAAACAAAATTCAATTACTAAATGCAAATGCCATTTCCCCTCCTATATGTGTATCAAAAGTCGTAGCCAAAATAGTACCAAACACCAGAAATTGAAGATATATGAATATAATATACTCTACTTCATTCATTGTTGGTTTGCTAAACGTATAACAATAATCTTAGATAAAAATATTATGATCTATTTTATTTTTATTATATCAATGCATTAATTAAACAATTTTTTTTTATAAATATCCTTCGAATGGTAATACCTTTTGGAAGAGTATAACAATACAAAAACATTTGCCATACTTGTACGTTTTTGCCTGACATCGAGGCCAAGTGTGGGGCGTGTATTGTCGTCATCTTTATATTTATATTTATTTCTTAAAATTATTGAAAAGAGTTCAAGCGCCTTTTGTGTGCAAGCGGAAAACTTGGCAAAGTCTAACGGAAATTTCTCCCCACAGATCTGGAAACTCTTTCGGATAAAATAAATTGCACAAATTTATTGCATGTATTTGATATAGCTCATGTAGTTATTTTAGTTAATTTCTTGAGAAAATCAATTTTAAAAGTATAAATCAATTTTAAATGGTTTCTCAAGCTTTTTTTCTCCATTTTTTATTTGAAATTTAAGTTTTTTTTTTAATTTTTACCGCAAGCCCATTAAATGCCAAATACCAGAATACAACAAATAAATTCAACTCAAAACTAAACAAAAACCAAACAAAAAACTGAAAGAAAAACACAAAAAAAATGCTAAAGCTGTGAATAAAGTCCTTGGCAAAAATGCCAATAAATAATTTGCAAACAGTTAAAAAAAAAACAAGGAAAGGCAGCAACTATAAAAAAAAAAATCAAGATAATATGTATAAAAACTTTAAGAATTATAAAATAAATATTAATACAATATTAAAAATAAAAAACATTTTTATACTTAGACTTAAACATTTATAAAGATTTGATAAAAATTAGAAATGAAAAACTATAATATATAACTAAAATCAATATCTTTAAGTACAGGAATTGGACTCAAAAATTGATCCCAGCTTTTCTCTAATTCTGTTTAAGCCCATGATTACCTTTTAGATACAAATCCAGATAGAAATAGTTAGAGTTTTAGTTCAAAAATCTATAGTAGTTAAGTTTTAGTCTCAGCCCACATGATGTCCTTTTGTTCTTTTGTATTTCTTATGCAATAAATAATACAATAAATGGAAAATAATAAATTGAATCTCTTTTATCCTTGGTTTTTTTAATAATTTGACTTGAGAGGCTTAAATCTGAAACCATTTCTGAACCAGCTGAATAATTGCTTCCAATATACTTTATAGTATTGTATTATAGTTTTTCTCTTAGATGGATATATATTTTATTTATATTATTTTTTTTCAGTTTTTTCCACTTCAGATATATATTTCATATAATTCTTTCATTGCCTTGGCCTCAGTCTCGATTCTACCACAAAATAAGCTTTGGTTGTTTGTAGTGCTTATTTAAACCAACAATAACAATAGCAAAAAAATAACTCCAAACAACAACCAGCCAACACCAAAACTGTAGAGAAAGTTTTTTTCTCTTGCCACAGTTAAAGCAAAACAAAAATTGGCATGGAAAAATTACCACAAGGGGAAAAATGGAACGGGAACTCGAGTTAAGTTCGAGTTTTTCCGACAGCCACAGCGCCTGGTCTCAATGCGCTTTTCAATTGCTTTTAATTTCATTTTGTTGTTGTTTCTTTTTCTTTTTTTTTCTAATTTAAAAGTTAATCAAGTGCTAAATTAACTTAAATTGCAATAAGTCAGAAAATTATTTTACTATGGCGTATACGTTATATCACAGTCATAAATCCTAAATTAAGTATACGTCATGGGCATTCAATGCAAAGATTTACGACTTTAAATTTTGGTTAAAGGCAAAACAGACAAAACTAGATCTCAGTTTAAGTTAACTATAATATAATAACCAATTTTAGATTCTGTTTTCTGGAGAAAGATTCAAAAGGGAGCTTAAAATATTTACCTTAAGATTATAAGAAATTTTGAAACCGAATAACTCCGTTCATTTCTTCTATTTCCTATCTTCAGTTTACACAAATATCAATTAGACTTAGATTTTTTGCCCATTTAACATAATTTCCGCCCCGTTAACACCTCAAAAATCAACTAAGTGTATCAAATAAAATAACACAATTGTCATAATTACTCGCTTGACCAGTTTCATGGCCCCTAAATGACCAGACCAAAACGAGACGATAATGCTGTGGATGTGGATGATGATGATGGGAACAACAGTAACTTGTTGTAACAAGTAGTAAGCAAATGGAGGGTGAAAAAAAAACAAAACAAACCCTGGATACCAAGAAAACAGGCTTTATATATATATATATACTTAAGCTTTTGTCTTCTCACTCCTCGATGATGTTGAAGTTGTTATTGTTGTTGTTGTTGTTGTTCCACCCCATAAGTTGTTTACATTATTAGCTGCTTTTACGCTTGCCAAGATTTCTTCTCGTCGCCTGCTTTTGCCCCGTCACACTTTGCCCACACACTGTGGTAAATGCTTACAACTTTATTGGTAAAATAGCTTATCTCAGAATAGTGGGGAGAGTCAAAACATGAGGGGAGCACGACCTGACCCTTAAACCCTTAGTGCGTGCTAATTATTGCATAATGATTATGTTTCATTAGTCGCTGCCATCAGAGCCAAATGGGAAAAGTTTTCAATGTTGGGAAAAATATGAAGACAAAAACTTTAAAGAAGGCAACAAAAGTGCAAGTAATAGTTAGCCAAGCATACTATGGTCCACAAATACAATGAGTGGGTAGAAAATGGTGGAGCGGAGTGCGGGAAGCGGCAACAGCATCAGCATCAGCATCACTCTTATGACACATTTTAATAAGAACCTGTAAAATTTTATGCAACACCGCCATCGCCATTGCCATCAGAAACACAACGGCAGTTGGCAGCCGCATAAAAATGAAGTCAGGCAACAAGAAGAAGGAACCAGTAATAGAGGAGTCATATGTGTTAGAGTAGTATTGGTGAGCCAAAGTGAAAAGCCGTATCCTGCCTCATGCACTGAACAAAATAAAGGCAAGGAATTTGGTTTGCAAATTAAGTCATTAAATACCAAAAATCTACCAAAAAATCTGGCCTACATAAAATCAACTTTAAAGGTTCAGTTTAACGGATTAATACTCTTAAGTCTTTAGTTTTTTAGATCTCAAGCATTATAGTTGGTCGTGATCAATTGTCGCTGGCATAACTAAATGCTTGGCTTAGATATTTTGAAAAGTAAGTAATATTAGTTCGCTTTGACTCAAATAAAGAAAAATTACAAAATAAATTTAGTTGCAAAAACAAAAGGATTGTACATATATCAAGATCAAATCAACAATTAATTATGAATTTTATGATATGAAATCATTGAAAACTATTACTTTACATATTATTATACATAGGAAATAGATTTTTGTAGGTGTCATTAGGACAGCTAAAACATAAGATATATACTAATAAGTTGTCTGTTGATATATTAGTTTAACTGTGAGAGCTTGGTGAGAGCGAGCTAAGAACTTACTCTCTCGCTCTCGCTTGGACATGATCGTAATCATAGAATAATGAGAACGGAGTTCAGTTTCAGTGCTCTGTGCCCTGACTACAGAAAGTATATTATATAAATTTTAACTTGATTAAAATACAACTTCTAATATATACTGATGAGATTATTATTATAGAAGGAAAAACTAAGCCTTCATATTATCATTTGTTGCTTTTGTTTGATTTCAAATCTCTGTAAAGAGTGACTCTTAACTCGATCGCGCTACCGCCACTCCCCTCTCTTGCTCTCTTCTATTTCAAACTAAGAGATAGCCCAATTGCTTCTGCTACAATATCTGATTTTTATATATCCATATTTAACAAACTCATTTTATGTACATATGGAAATTAAAGCTTATATAATATAAACCAATTTTAGTTTTAGAATACATTTTAAATTCTGTTTTATATACACAAAAAACAACTAAATTCTTGCCTTGCCATATGACAAATTTATTTATTTCTCTTGTATAAATGTGATTTGTATTTATTTATCAATGATATATACTTTAAAATATATGTATATATACCCTGAACATTATCGTTTGACCATTGTTATTTTTTTTTTTCATAACTTCCACATCACTTGCTTCTCTCACTGCATTTTCCACTAAAAACACAAAAGCAACAACAACAACAAAAAGAAAATATGAGAATGCAAAAAATAAGGGAAAACAAGTGCAACTCATGGCTTACTCCGTAAGCAATTTTCACTGTGCATTGAGCTGCAAATAAAACGCCAAGTTGCACATAAATGTCACTAAATGCGCCAGTGACATAAACACACACACACACAAAGAGACACACACACATATATAACTTGTAAACTAACATAGATACAAAAGAGAGAGAGAGAGAGCATGATAAAATGGCGGCCATAGAGAAAAAAAACAGGTGTCACATTGTTGTCGCTCGACTGTTGCGTTGTTTTTATGTCATTTTAACATTTCCTAATGCATGTGGAAAGCCGCAACAACAGCCGCAGCAACAACAACAACAAAGGCCATACAAAAGTTTTACTAAGATGAAGATGTAGTGAAACCAAAAGACTTAGTTATGGCATAACAAAGCACTTACACACACACACACATGTATAGATATATGAATATATATACATACAGATATATGTATCTATATATATATATATATATATATATATATTGGCATACTCAGAAGCCAGATCTTAACTAAGTGGATAAAAAAACAAAAAAAATTATTGAGCCATTTGATGACTAGCCATAAAATACGATACGAGTAGAGAGAATAAGGGAAAACTTTTTCTCTTTGCTTGAGTGGCAACGAAACTTTTCAGTCGAGAACTTCATAAAAACTATCAAAGAAAAGGTCCTAAAATGAAATTAACTTGTGCGATTTTCAATAAATGAAACAATGGTAGAAAGGGCAACGAGTTTTCCAGCCAAAAAGATTTATATTAGATATAACTGTAAAGCTAATATACAGACATTGTCTTCCAAAACCATAAAATTTCTTTTGGCTTTGAATATATTATCTTTTTTTCAAAAGTAAATTAAAAAAAGTATCTCTAATATGAAATATGTCCAATTTTAAGGGAGAAGAATGTATAATCAAAGTTTATGAAACCTTTCAAAAAGCTACTTAATTAACCGAATGAATATCGAATTTTTGAAACTCAATTACAAAAAAGGGTTTTTTCTGGCTAATTGTCAACAAGTGAATAGAAACCAGACCGATAAATTTGACTAGGTAAAGAGAGAAAGAGAGAAAAGAATGAGCTTTTGTGTGTTTCTAACTAAATCCAATTTTAAACAATAAGAAAGACCCTGCCTTCCTTTCTCTCTCTCTCTCTCTCTCTCTCTTTGGCCCTCATTTCTCACATGTTCAAAAATATATGTAATGCAATTTAAGTCAAATTTAATCAATGCACAGCATAAGCGTTCCACTACACCAACAAAAGTTTTGCCATGCTATCAAATAGCAAGTCAGTAATGGTTGCCAAAAAACGACTGAGGGGAGGGAAGAGAGAAAATGCCTGAAAGGGAGTCAAGTGGAGAGGAAAGTGGAGACGAGTTGCCACAGTCAATAGAGTAAAAGTTATGCTTGGTTGCCCTGCTACTACTATTCTGCTGCTATTTCTGCTTTTGACTCCTTCAATAAATGAACCTTGTATTCCTCATTCTACTAGTTGTATGTAGTTGCAGCTGTAATCAAAAGTAGTTTGGTTCATCTAGACGAAAATGCAACGGCAAATTCAAAAACTGAAAATAAAAATAATAAAAAAAAAAAAAGGAGAAGCATAGTTTCGAATTTTGGGATACAACAGAAGCAAAGGCTGTTGAAACTTTTAAGCAAATACAGAATTTTCATACAAACTCATATATTCTTTTCAATGTGTGTTGGAAATGGAGGTAGATGGGCAATTTGCATACTCGGAGAAAAAGTTTAAAACTTTGGCACAATTCATATCCAATCATCAATGTGAAAGGAAAGCGCTGATTAGCACTTTGTATATCATTTTCCTAACCTTAGACCCATTTTGAGAATCATAACCCATAAGATAAATAATTTAACTGACATTCATTTTAGTTGCCTAGTTGCTTTTGGAACTATTTTTGTAAGAATATAAATTACAAAGTAAAGATTTGTTTTTCTCTACTCTTAGAATGCAATTCAATGAAATATTAATTAAAGTTTTTTTTAAAATCGTTTTGCTCATCTATTTTGTAAATTTCGAAAAATAGAGATTAACATTTTAAGTATATGAAATGCCATAGATTACTGCCAAACCTTTCAATAAATGAAATACAGATTCTGTTTTATTGTTGCCTACTTTTCAGGGTGCCTAGATAAATAAGTTCTTAAACATATTAATGCTTATTTTGGTTATATATAGCAAGCATTATGGAACGTCTTTATTATATCTTTAAAAAAAGACAAATTTTTATAGAATAACCTAAGATTTTAACAACAACTTCTTTAATCCCCTTCACTCTTACTTAACTCTAAGATTATTCAAATTATATATTGGTGAATATACAGTTTTCCTAAGATCTTACAACTATAATTGTCTTAGTTGTGAGATATTAATGAAATTTTAAATCACAAATTTAATATTCGGTTTATATTAAAGCTTTTTTATATTTATACTATGCTTGTTTAATAATTGTAGCTTTTAATTTCAATCAAATTATTAGCTATTACTTTGAGGATCTAAAGTCAATTGTAATCAATTTTATTTTATTATTATGTATACATTTGTAATTTCTTATAATTTAAAATGATTTTTTTACCAAGTTTGACCAGGTAACTCATAGTATCAAAGTTGCCACATTATTTGAAAATATTTTACCAAAGCTTTGATTGAAAAGCTTTTCATTTAAACGCTAATTTTTACCAATTATCAATGCTAATAGCTTAGCTTTAGAAAAATGTTAAAACACACTTAACCAACTGAAGAGCTTTTCATGCAAATAGTCTGCAAATTAAGCTTTTAGGAAACTTTGTGATTCAAGATATTTGTTTAAATGAAAATCCTTATTGTAATTGTAACTGTTATCAATATATATACTGAGTTGATATACTAAACATGTGTTTGTACAATGCGTAAGTACTATTAAAGGTTCGGTATAATGCATGTATTCTATATGCATAGTTCCATAGCTAATCTGCTTACACATATTGCAACTGCAACACTCTTCACACTCTGGGCACTAATAATGTCCATTTGGAATGCATAAACCATAACGTCATAACAAACACTCTATAGGCATTCGTTTCATGGCCTAGGCAATTAATGCAAAATGTTACTCGACTCCTGGATTCAATGTTGTCTGCCTGCGGCATCCAACCTACCTATTGCCCAGTCTCCCATACTCCCTCTCTCTCTCTTTTTCTCTCTCTTGTACAATGTCCTGCTCATACACACATTGACCGCAGACATTTGCATAGCCATAGGCTCAGGCTCAAAACAGCAGTCAACTGGCGCTTATGTTTTGATAGCCATGTAATTTCCGCCCATAAACAAAGGAGGTTGTGTTCTGGGGCATGGCCAAATTCACATAGGTTCGAGAAGTGAATCACAAGAGGTTTTTGGAAGTATGAATAATTAGCTTAGCTACACTTAAGGTAACTTAATTGAAAGATTAATTGCACTTATGACTTCAATGGCCAAACAATTTGTTAACACTGCTTAAGAATACTTATAAATTAAAAACAGAATTAAAAACTATTTAGATTTCTTAATGGTTTTCATAATAAAAAAAATTTGTATTACATTAAAGACTATTTTAAAATAATATGAACAAGTTCAATTCAGAAAATTCAAGGCTTAATGTAAGAGCAATTTGATGTTATATGACAAAAGATATATACTCTGGATTGACTGGTTATGAAACTATAGGAATCTTTTTTTCAAAATAATATGCATAGTACCAGTTCTATTTTAATTCTTTTACTTTTTGTATGTTCATTTTTTATGAGTTTTTAATGACAGTAATAGGACTTTTTGTATTGAAAGTTAACTGTCTTCAAAAGACAATTTGTCGAAGTAAATCTGTCATACTAGATTCTATATCAGATGTTTAATGGATATCTCTAATAACCAAACCAAGAGCCATTGTAAGAAATTCAAAAAATCTTTTTTAGAGGGTTTTGAAATATTAAACAATACTTGGTTTAACTTAAAGCAAAATAATATAAGGAAAATATTTATTTAGTTTTGAATCAATTTCTATATAAACAATAGGTAAGATATAAGTTATTAATTTGACAAAATAATCTACAGAAGGGAGCTGAAAGCAATTATTCTTGCAAGCTAACTAAGTTTGAAGAATATCACAATTATAGATAAAATATGTTTGACAAATTTATTTTAAGATAAAAAGAATTACTTGAATAAAGACTTTATTTTGGTTTAAATTGTAAAGTAATTGAAAATCGAATTAGAAGTAGAGTTAAGTAAAGTAGAGTTTCACCATAATTAAGGAATAGAATCTTTTTTGAAAAAAAGCCAAAATTCGATATACATTATATATTTTGAAGCATATTTCAAATTTTCATAGCTGCAATATTTTATGACTAATGCATGTTCGGTAAATATTAAAAATATACGATTGAATTTTTGACAAGTTGGCATAAGTTTTCGACCTAGTTGTTATGGCCAACTAACTAAAATCTAAATAAAGTTATATTTTTTTATTCTTCTTGCATTTCTTTCTAGTTGAGCCACCGCAAGCAACTTAAGAAAATCAAAAGAGAAGGAAAAACAAAGCGAAACCTTGTAGAGCCACCAAAAATGGTATGAAAACTTTCACTGCTGTATCCCTATACCTCTCCACTCCCCCTCCATTGCCATCTTCATCTTCATCTGCCACTCTTTCACTTTTCTTCTCCAGCCACAACCAGCAACAACAACCTTGTGAAAAAGTTCCATAACAGAATTTATGCGTGTAACTGGGCGTAGTAAAAGGCAAACACTGTAAGGACGCAAGGAATAGAAGGGAAGGAATGGGGACGAACAAAAGGCAACTTTTGCTTGTTGGGTGCAACTTTTAAATAAATTTCTAAATACTCGAGTTACGCTCTCAGACGATCGCCAAGGTAAACGTGGCAAAGTTTAAATGGCTGGAACACCAAAAAAAAAAAAAAAAAAAAAAACAAGAAGAAAAAAAAATTGCTTCACTTTGCTGTGTGTTTTGGTATGTAGGTGATTGGGTAGAGAGGGTAACACTTTTGACTTTTGCGGTAAGAAAGTTTTTCGCCTCTCAGCGCATTTTGTTGGTATAAGAATTTATGTTAATAACTTTTCGTTTTAAAATGTGTGCACATACAATACATATATTGTGTTCTTGTGTAAAGTCGTTGTTGCCTGATAAAGGCCATTGATAGAGTAATAAACATTTCATATTTGCTTTATACCAAAGTCTTTTCAATGTGTGTACACACTTGTTAGAGCTTTAAAATGCCAAACAAGATTGGTAACTAGGGAAATTGGTCTAAACAAATTGGCTAGACGTTCAAAAATGTCTCATATAAGCTTTGTAATAAAGCTTTCCCCTAATATAGTGTGACCAAAATTGATATTAAAGCAAAGTTATATTTCCTAGTTTTTATTTTACAAAGATACTCACTTACCATGTAGTTTTCTATTCTTAATGGTCCTTTAAAGCCAGTATAAACTAATTAAACTTTATTTAAATTTATATTTTATTTTTTATTGCTTTTTGTATTACAGGACATTGAGATTCATACTTTCTATTCAAAAACTTTTCAAATACCTTCCACTAAGATGAGCCAAATGCCCATATAATCAAGTTCTATATTCACTTATTAATATGTTCTCAGTATAACAATTTCAAATTTTTTTAAGCAATTTTCTATAATTCTTCTTTTTTGTAACTATAATTTAAACTTGAACCTATACTCAATTCACTCTACTAGCAATCGATTAAAAGTTTCTAATTCCATTAAAATTATTTCAATATTTATGGCCAAACAATTTGCTTTAAGTCAGTTGGAAACAGAAGCTCCTAAATTACTAGCAATCAGCAATGCGAATAATCTCATATATTTAAATCTTTTTACAATAGTTTTACCTTTTCTTTCATTTTATTCCTCTTCTTTTTATTTAAAAAGAAAAATCCCCTTCGTGTGCAACTTGCCATATTACATGAAATGCCAACTTTAATGCAAACAAAATGCTACACCTTCACTAGCCACTTTCCATTTCACATTATCTAGCCGAAAAACATTATTTTCCGTTAAGTCCCCCTGTGGCTAAAACTCTCTCATAACTTGGACCAATGCACACACACAAATAAAGGTATAAAAGAATTTTGTTGTCTAATCGCAGCATCGAATTGCTAATGCCCTTTCATAAGTATTTAGTTTATATAAAAGTAATTAATTGAATTGTTTTGATTAACTTATTTGGGGGACTTATTTTATTTGTTATTTACTCATTTTGTGTGCTTTGTACTATTGTAAAGTCCTAACTTTCTTTAAACTCTTCTTTTTAAATTGATCTTAAGTATTTTTATTCCGACCGTAGGGGGTAGGCCAACTCCTCTGTAAGTATCACAAAAATATGTGTTTTTTACTGAGATTTTCCAACACTGTTTATTAGCAATGCCTCTTTAAGATGTTTTCAACTCTTTCAATTGCAGCAATTAGAACTAAATTTCTTAAGAATCTAAATTTTTTGTCATAATCTTTAATATACCCGTTAAATCATATTTTTGTAGGGTATAAAAATTCATGCCGTTTGCAGCACGTAAAAACCTTATAAACAAATACAATAAATTTAAGGCTTGGTAAAAATTGTGCAAAACCAAGTAGCGCACAAAACAGGTGTTAATCCTGCTCAAAACAAAGAAACAACAGAAAAAAAAAAACAGGATGGAGGGCAAAACAAAACTTTAAGCTTTCTAAGAAGAAGAAGAAGAGAAACGGAAAAAGGATAATCATAAAAAATTTGTTGCACATGAAAACAATTGTGCTCATTTGTACAAAGAAGGAGAGTGACAGAGCAAGAAGCAACAGAAAGAGAGAATAAGGGTAAAGAGAGCGGTAACTTTTGGCAATTTGCATTTGTTTTTCTTTCTCTGGTTGCAAGTTGTCCTGGCAACTCTCTCTCTCTCGCTCTCACTCTCTGCGGAAAAGAGATAGTGCTACATGGAGTTCTGTTCACATTTGGCTCCTAATGTCGTTATTTAGTTTTAGCATACGAGCAGCTTTTAAAGGTTATCTCATTTTGGCCATTCCTGTTGTCTCTTGTTGCACACAAAAGTGAAATCCACCAGAATAAAAAATAAAAACAAAAAACTGACAAATATTGTAAAATGTAAAGTGCATACTATAGCAAATGTGTTGTGTGTGTGTGTAGTTTAAGCCATATGGTGACCGGCTTTTGGTTTTCGTGTTTGGTTGCTTGCTTAACTGTGTGTTAGTGCTTAACGCGCTTTTTAACCGGCTTTGTTGCCATCAATGCTTTATTTCCCGTTACTTTGACAACCAATATGGCCAACAGTATTGCCAGCACAAACTAAAAATGTTCATACTAAAAGCTTTTGCCATTATCGCGTTAACGTTTTTTATGATTTAACACGCAAAGTGTGATGTATCACCCACAAAAGGAAATATTTCCTGCCAGATAGATAAATTGCTTGTGATTTGAGCCGATTTAGCCTGTTCTAACTGTTAGCTATATGTTTATAAAAACATAACTTTGGACACGCAAAAAAGGAAGGAGGGAAAAGGAATTAAAAGTATTGTTTTTGTGATTTTTAAAATTTTTATAGGAATAGAACATATTTAACATCCTTTTTTCATATCTCAGATTCAGGTAGAAGCTTAAGCCATTCAATAGTGTCAGAGATCCCTTGGTATCGCTTGTCAAAATAGTAATTCGCTCTTTTTTAAATCAATTGCTTTGTATTAGTTAAACAATTGTTTTTATTTAACATAATATGCCATAGCTTTAATTCTTTTAAAAACCTAACTGTTCAGGATATTTAGGAGGTCAAGAAACCCCTTTAAACTGTTTTTTAGACTTGCTAATTTGAACAGAATGAACTGGCTAGTCTCTTGCAAAACTATTGAAGAACTTCTAAGATATAAACAGTTTTGAAGATCATATTTTAAACCTTAAATTTTAAAAAGAAAAGTCGATCTTCACTGTAAATGGTTATTTAATTCTTTTTCTTACTCATTTATCATAATGTAGCTTACTAGACATGTTCTAAACATTTTAAATTAACAGTTATTGAAAACTAATATTAAAAGTTTATATGAAAGTTTTTAATTTTTAAGTAAAGTAATTTCAATAAATTGCAATTTGATGACTTGGTGTTTAGTTTTTCAAACACTTTCTTTAGCACATGTAAGAAAAGTGACTGATATCATACAGTATATCGATATATATAGATTAACTTTATACTAACTGCATGTCTAATAAGTAACATTAAATACAGTGTAAGCAAAAATCCATTCATATTCCTGTCTATAATTAGAGTTAAAGTAAAATCCTATGGTCCCAATTAGGTATTTATCATTCATTCATCCACATGACATAAATAACACAACCATTCAAGATCGAGTTGATAAAATGGCTAACGTCACTTACACATTCGGTGACATTGACCAAATTTCATGGCATTAAAATAGGAATCTAAACCATTTAAATAGACATTAATATGATATCGGAAAATAATCTTTAACGCAATTTTCTCACACTAATAAAACGATTATAAAGGGAAAATTCAAAAAGGAAAGCTAAAACTTTTGTGCACATGTTTTGTATATATATTTGTTTCGCATTTTCGTTGTTTGTTTTTAATGACAACGAATTGACAACGCAAAAACACACACAAACAACAAGATTATTAACTTAAATACAACAAATATTCAAACCAAGTTAGCTGGCAGAAGGTAAATTGTGAGCGTTGCCAATGTCAACCGTCGCGTCGCCACCCCAACAAACCTCAGCCTTCTTCTTTTGCTAACTGGTCTTATTGTTGCTGTTGTTGTTTTCAATGCCGCCGCGCACATGGAAAATAAATATTTTCCGGCTAACTACGACTTTTCCCGAACTCAATGCGAAATATATAAACAAACTTTGTTAACATTTCTTTGTAAACGGTCACAGCAGCGGCAACGCAACGCGTTTGACTACAAATCGCCTTCGATTGATTCAAGTATCTTAGAAATAAAACAAAAGATTTAAATTAAAAAGAACAAAAAAAAAAAAAATGCAACTTGAACCTGCAACAAAATATAATCCCAAATAAAAACAAAAGAAAAGCCTCTTTTCAAGTCTATGGACAAATGGTTTGGTGAGAAACGTCTCTGGCTGTTTGGTAATCATCTTCCACTTCTGCCCAGAAGGTAAGTCTAACTTCAAATTCATAAATTAAACAAATAAAGAAAACATTTTCCTCATTCCTTTCCCTTATATCTCGTATTTCGCATTTTTGCATTGCCTTGTTAAGCCTTCTCCTAAGCCTTGGCCTTAGACTCTGACAAAGTTCTTTCTTCATGTGTGTGTGGGTTTTGTAGGAGTTGGAAATTTAAAGGTCATTGACAAAGTTTAAGATTGAATGTGTTGATAATTTAACCATAAATATTTACTTAACCCTGATATTGTTTTCTTGTTACCCTTTTTTATTTACTTACTTTTGTTGTATTAAATAATAAAGGCTTTGTTTTTGAAAAGTTTGAGAATTGACTCAAACCAAGACAAATTTTAGTGCCATTGAAGTTGATATAACCTTTTGGTTCATGGACTGTTCCAGTTATGATTGTAGAAACTTTAAAAGCTTTAAAACTACAGAAATTTTGTTTAATTTTTATTTAAGTTTGTACAAAAGTTTTCTATTTGATCAGCAATTTAGTGAAATTTTAAAATTTAAGTTGTAAACAAAAAATTAAGCAGAAAAAAGTAACAATGTGTACAGATTTTATACTAAATATCCTTGAAAAAATATCTTATAATAATCCTTTCCTGTTAATTTTTAGAACTATATATTCTACTCATGTAAAAAACTTATCTACAAAGTTTCGATCATGCATTTTAAAATTTAAGATATAAAAAGTGAAAAGAAATAGATAGGTGGACGATGGAAATGACTAGATCGACTTGGTTTTTGATGCTGATCAAGAATATACTCTATGGAATCGGAAGGCGATAAAGTCGAACGACTTAAAAATATAATATTTTGACTTTTCATTTGTTTCTTTATATGCTCTACATTACTTATAATACATGGTCAAAAGGAAAAATCATTTTTGATTTAATTTAAAAGTTTTACAAATTAGTTTATCTGAAGCTCAATCAGCTAATTCTTGCTACTGACTGGTCTTATCTGTATTCCTGTGTAGATATGGATACTGCCATTCGTTTCTTCTATAATACTATGTTTTCACTTTTCGATGCCTGCGTTCCATGTGTGGCCCACGTAGTGTCTGACAAGCCACCATGGTTTACACGTGAATTATCTAACTTGAAAAATGTAAAATCTAGATATTATAAGAAGTACAAAAAATCAGGTCAGCCATCAGATTTTTCTCATTACTTAGTTGCTCGATCAAATTTCTCTGTGCTTAATGCACAATGTTATAAGGATTACATTTTGCGCTGTAAACTACAGTTTTCCCGTGATCCTAAGCGATTTTATAACTTTGTTAATACCAAACGCAAGGTAGCAGTGCACCCGTCTTTTTTACGTTTTGAAGACAATAAAGCAACCGATGATCAGGCCATTGCCGATATGTTTGCCGATTTTTTCAATACAACCTATTCCCCTATCGAGCATCGAGCCAACTCTTCATATCCCTATCAGTTGAATAGGTCTAATTGCATCTTTAATCCTGTGATCGATGAAAGCTCACTTCTCAGTACGTTCACTACAGTTAAGCCCGTGTACTCACCAGGACCTGATGGGATACCTGGTTGCGTACTCAGGTTTTGTGCTGAGAATTTGATTACTCAAATTCATAAGTTATTTGAATTGTCCGTTAGAACTTCCTCTTTCCCAACTATTTGGAAGGAAACTTTTATTATTCCTTTACATAAAAAAGGTAACAAATCAGAAGCCTCTAACTATAGAGGTATTTCCAAATTGTCCGCTATTCCGAAGGCTTTTGAGAAAATTATAACTTCCCAATTGCATCATTTCTGTAGTTCTATTCTTTCTTCTACCCAACATGGGTTCATGAAACGTAGATCTACTACCACTAACCTATTAGAGTTTACTTCTTTAGCGATCGATGGATTCAGGAATGCACTACAAACTGATGTCGTTTATACCGACTTCAGTAAGGCCTTTGATTCTGTAAACCATTCACTGCTTCTGTACAAACTAAACAAACTTGGGCTTCCAAGCCTTTTGCTGAGTTGGATTTCCCAATATCTGACTGACCGTACTCAAAAAGTTCTATTTAAAACCTCTCTTTCGAAAACCATCAAAGTAACCTCGGGGGTGCCACAAGGTAGCCATCTAGGACCATTACTTTTTACACTATTTATAAATGACCTACCTTCAGTAGTAACTCATTCTCGTGTCCTTATGTACGCTGATGATGTTAAACTTTGTCTTAGTCTTAAAGACTCAGAGTCTCCCCTTTTTGCTCCAGGCAGATCTGAATAACTTGCAGACCTGGTGTGAAATTAACATATTAAATCTAAACGTTTCGAAATGCAATGTCATGTCATTTCATAGAACTAACTTTCAATTAGTTACGTATTATCTTAATAATACTCCTTTAAAACGTCTGAACGAGATGAATGATTTGGGTGTACTCATGGACCACAAATTAAGTTTCTCTCGTCACATTTCCATCACAGTCAGTAAAGCCATGAGTGTTCTTGGTTTTGTCAAACGATGGTCGAAAGAATTCGATGATCCTTACACAACTAAAACCCTTTTTATTTCACTGGTCCGTCCTATTCTGGAGTATGGATCATGCGTTTGGTCTCCTCAATATGAATCACATCAAATAAAAATTGAATCTGTCCAGAAGCAGTTTCTGATTTTTGCGCTTCGTGGCTTAAACTGGGACAGAAATGTTAACCTACCCTCGTATTCTGATAGACTTCTTCTTATTAATCTTTCGTCGTTACTTCACCGTAGAGTAATGCTGGGTACTTTGTTTATACACAAGCTTGTGAATGGACAAATTGATTCCTCTAATTTACTTAATCTGGTTAATCTATCTGTACCTTGTAGACTAACTAGAAATTATATCCCTCTAACTTTAACTCGCTGTACCTCTAACTATACTTTACATGAACCCTTTCGAGTTCTTTGTTCCGATTACAATCGCCTTTATCCTGTAATCGGTTCAGAACTTTCTATTTCTCAACTTAAAACTTTTATTCTTAACTATCTAGCTCGTAGTTAGTTCTAATTATAACTGTAATTGTCGTCCGTTGTCCTCGCGATTTCGTCTTTTGCATGCTGTCTGATAGGGTTCGCGCGTAACAGGCATTGTCCTGGTGTCGCTTGGACCACTTGAACGTACTTCGCATTGTACGCGTCAACGTCCAGAAGAAGTTACCCATCAAGAATTCCAAACTTTAAAAGGATTTTTCGGATATATTTAACTCTATGAAGAAACGTGTTTGTACACAGTTCTCCTCAGTTTTATTAAACTAATAATTTGTACAAGCTTCGAGAAGGGAATTTGGGTAAATCGAATAGTTTTAGCATTTTTGTTCAGTTGTCTTATGCCAGATGTCTACTAGAGCGATATCAACTCAAACTAAACTTGAAGAGAGCTGAAAAATGCCAAGCTTACTAAAAAAAAAATCGTTATATTATTTAAACTTAATAACTAACATATACCAAATTTTCCATAGTTACTATGGAAAAAACTAGAAGGATGGGCTAACTTCGGCCACGCCGAAGTTCGGATACCTTTGCAAACTGTTCTTATCAATTACATATAAATTACCAGAATTATAAGAAAGTATATAAAACTAATCATGCCCGTGGCTCCAAGATAAAAAACTTACGAGTAAAAAAAAATTTTTTTTTTGTTTTTGGTCCTATTGTTCCTATAGGAGCTATATCATGTAGTCGGCCGATTCTGTTAAAACTCAACAGACACATTTTTATATATACCAAACTAACATATACCAAATTTCGAGTGAATTGCTGTTAAAATAACCAAGATTTTCATCTAAAACCAATTTTTTGGCCGATCGTTCCTATGGGAGCTATATGATATAGTACTCCGATTCTGATAAAACTTTCCAGATATGTTAAAAAGTATAAAAAACTTATAAATACCAAATTTAGTGATAATCGCTTTTAAAACAACAAAGTTATTGCTCGAAATCCATATTCATGACCGATCGTTCCTATGGGAGCTATATGATATAGTCAAGCGATTTTCATAAAACTTAGTGCATATGTTGAGAAGTATATAAAACTCACAAATACCGACTTTCGTTATATTTCGTTGGAAAACAACAAAGTTATTGAGGTTAAAGCTTATTCACGACCGATCGTTCCTATGGGAGCTATATGATATAGTCATCCGATCGGAATGATTCCGAGATATACAATGCCTGCAGCAAAAAGAAGCCTAGGTGCAAAATTTCAGTAGCTTTAAGGGTCTCGGAGGAGATTGCGTTGATCCAGACAGACGGACAGACGGACAGACGGACAGACAGACAGACGGACAGACGGACAGACGGACAGACGGACAGACGGACAGACAGACAGACAGACAGACGGACAGACGGACATGGCTATATCAACTCAGCTCATCGTGCTGATCAAGAATATATATACTTTATATAGTCGGAGATGCTTCCTTCTATGCGTTGCAAACTTCTGACCAAAATTAATATACCTTTTTTGCAAAGGTATAATAAAAAGGAAATATTGAACAAGAAAAACTATTATAAATCATAGTGGGCTTTACTCATGAATACCACTGTATATAACATGTAATTTTTTTCTCCAATTTGCAATGCTTTCATAAAAGATATTTTATATATGAATATATATTTTTTCTCCTATTTGTAGTTTCATTTTTTTCTGGTAACTATCTTGTGGGCAAATATTTAATGCTTGGTTTCATTTAAAAGTTGTCTTGTTTACCAACAAAATGCATTCATTCATTCAACTCGTTCGTTAAGCAGTAAGCTCAAAATGATTTCAATCATCATGCCAATGGTAGATAAGTATTTGGCTATATAAAAACGAAAACCAAAAAACATATTTTTCCATATTTTTGCCACTTTTTCCATGGTTTCAATCATTATATATGTTTTTTTTTTTTTCTCTCTCGTCGCACTTTTCATGCAGACGAGCAAATGGCGTTGACATGTCTTCGAGAAGGGTTCTCTTCTCGTACTCCGCTTCTTTCTGTCGCAATGTCTGGTCGGGATTGGGGCAAAAGCAGTGGCAGGAGCATTAAAAACCGCTAAATCATCCGCTGCCGTTACCGCTGCCAATAAATATGGAAAATTTTTTTTTTTTTTTTTTTTTTAGCCCTTTTGTCTGTCTATGCTGTCCGTCTCACAGACATTGTCGGCAATCTTTGGGGTTAGAGTGAGACTCGGAGAAGGATTTGGAAATGGTGACAGAACGGCATGGAAGGAGACGCTTGAGAAACCAAACAAAAAAGTCAAACAAAAGCGACGAACGCATATCAATGCAATTTGATGTCTGTGTACATTATTGTTCAATCACTCATACATACAAATACCCGCACACCCACAAACACACACACACACACACACACATATATACAGTTTTTTTGATTGAATTTCAATTTGATTGCATTTCTAGTTCTTTTCTCTCTCTCTCTCTCTCTTCTTCCGTTTTCTTTTTGCTTTTTTCTTGGTTTTGTTGATGATGGGTTTGGAGAGGACGGCTTACATTTCTTTACTTTTTAGATTAGAGAGGGGAATGGGGAAAGTTAGTTACAGATGTAGCTCATTTGCTTGTCGGCAAGGAGGCAGCCATAATTGTGGGGCGTATTTGAATTGAATGATTGACTAATAAATTGTAATGAATTAGTTTAGGGTAAACTCTTGATATTGATGGCCAAACAACGAATATAATAAGAATCTATTCAAAACTTAGAAACTGAAATGAAATGTATAACCAGAACAAGGACTAAGAAAGTAATTAGAATATTAATATTTATATATATATATGATATATATAATAATATGCATAAATTATATAAGTCTCTTGGCATAGTTTTAACCATACATCATACTATATATTAATCCGTACTAGTTCTCATCTCTAGATATGATTTTACCAAGCTTTCTAAAACCCTTGTGCTTATATTTTCCATCTTTTATCTTATAAATTTCATTATATATTTTAACAACAAATTCAGTAAACTGGATTTTTAAGGAATTAATATGATATATTATAAATTTAGATATAAATATTATAGATAATAACTTTACACAAATTTGATAGACTGGCAAATGATTGTAAATTTAAATTACTTTAAGACAATCCAACGAAACGAACTGAATTATGAAGCAGACCCAAGAAAACTATAGCCAGATGACGTAAATATATATATATATATATATATATATAGTCAAATGACGACAAAAATCAGAAGGGAAAGGGAATAAAATCCGCTAAAAAAATAAATGGGAAAAATAAAATGATTGAAGAGACATATTTTCAGAAGAAACATAAAATAAAATTTAAAAAATTACTTAATCAAAAACAGGAAAAGAAAAGTTATTTATAAGAAAAAGAGAAACAAAATGCAGAGATAAAAGGGAATAAGAATATTAAGGAAAACAGTTAACTAACAGAAAAGAAAAACATAAAAATTAAACTACATTGAAAGAAGAAAGTAAAAGTGTTGAAAAGCAAAAAGGAAAATTACTAAAGAAAGTAAAAAAAGTAAAATAAAAATTAGTTCTACAGAGTATAAAAATAAAAGTAACAAGTTTTAACAAAATGTAAACAAATTAGAAAAGTTATTAAATTGCCATTGAAAAAAAAAGGAAAAGGAAACTTTAAAGAATAGAATGTAGAAAAAACTATGTTAAAAAAGAATAGAGGAAGAATTACTGAAAGGAAAAGGATTTAGTAGCAAAAAAAAAAAAATGAAAACTTACAGATTTTCTGTTCAGTAAAGAAAGTCAAAGTAAAAAGATTAATCTGGTAAAAAACTTTCGGTTATTGTTTAATGCATTAGGTAAAAGTGAAACAAAAGGAAAATAAAAGAGGAGTGCATAGTCCTGATGAAAGGACTAAAAGAAGTTAAAATTACTCAAGAACAAAGAAAAAAATTGACGAAAAAAAAACATTTTTCGATTTTCATGCACAAAAGACTTGGCAAAGAGTTCACTTTAGACTCTTTTTAAGATCTGGCTAACTAAATTGTTCACCCTTTCTTTTTTTTTTTTTTTTTTTTGGTTTCGTTGTCTTTGCCATTGAATTGAACTCTTTTCACTTTGCTTTTGCCAAGTAAATTGCTAATACCACCTGCTGGAAACCTTTTTATGTACTTTGACTCTAACCTCTCTGACCTCTCCCTCTCTCTCTCTCTCTCTCGTTCGCTCTTTCACTCTTTCTTTTTCTTTATTGGCTTCGTTTTTCTTGTCTCCCTTTGAACTTTTTATGAGCCTCATTTTTGCATGTGGCATTTTCCTAGAATCTGTTTGACTTGCCATCACAACTCTCACTTCGCCACATAATGAACTCACCACCTCACCATCAGTTCCACCTCCATGTGCACCTCCTGCTCCTGTCAGTATTACTACTAGTGAATCATTTGCATGTGGCAGCAGCTGTTTGCTGACCCAAAAAGAAATAAAGAAGAGAAAAATATCAAATACGAGACACGAGACACGTCAGAGTCAAAGGTTTCCTTTCCATATTGCAATTTCTGGCATAAAATATGCACGATGTCCGAATACTGTTTAAAGGATATGTATATGAGATATCGATAAAATAAATAGACAACTGATGGGCCCAACTGTCTATGGCTTGCCATTTAGTTATCCTTTCGCTTTGGAGCCGTGCAAACGTCCATTTCCTAAATGTTTCAAAACTATTATCTACAGCAAACATTTCACAATTCATTTCTTTATCGTTTGATACAAAAAATTCAGGTGTGCAATGAAACGATTCTGAACGTAGACGGAAACGGAAACGCAAACGGAGCCAGGTAAACGAAATGAACTTTCGCCTTTCGTTGCGTTTTTCGGGCTTAATTAGCCATGTTAAAGTTTTTCTGTGGCCAAAAATGGAAAGTGAAGCCAACAAAATAAAAAAAAAAAGAGAGGAAAAAAAAAAGAAATCGAAAAAATCAAAGAGAAAGTTTGCCTTTTGCCTTCCCTTCACTAGATGACATTTTGATCGGCCTTGGCCTTTGTTGTTGGTTGGGGGCACATGATGACTGTCTTCACTTTTCTTTCTGGTCTCTGTGCGTGTGCAGCCATTTGGTTGGCATTAATAGCTTGTTATTTATTGCATTTTACGCTTGTTTTTACCGCAAGGCCACATCAACACACACTCACATGCCACACGTTGCCGCTTTTCATATCGCCACGTTGCCATTTTGCAGTGTGCAACGCGCAAAACTTTCACCATCCAACAAATATTTATTGCCATTTTTTGTTCTCTTTTTTTTTTAGTTGTTTTTAGTACAGAAATAAACATACAACGAACACTTGAGGTAGTAAAAAGTTTACCATTGCATTGCTTATTTTTAAGCCATACTGTTTTTAGACCAGTTGAAATTTGAGTGAAGCCAAACCGGTAACGGTGTACGCGTAAAAAGGGCAGCACAAGTTGAGGGCCGTGAAAAGTTGGTGTTCAAAAAGTCAGGTAATTGAGCGAAAACTTTGATATGATGGCGGTTAAATATCATGGTCGAAAATTCACTAAACATGGCAATAAAAAACAAGAAAGAAGGCAAATGATTACTTATAAAATGCATCTTTACTGACTTTTAACTTACCCTGTGGCAGGAATTCTACAAGTTGTTGGAATTATAGAAACTAACTAACTATTGTATGCCCTATACAATCACTATAATATACAAAGGACTAAGTAAATTTTATGTTATAAAAGATTAACTTACTTTATTAACAAATTTTACACACTTCAACGCTTAATGTTGAATAAAAATAAATTATCTTAATTAAAAATACCTTATTTATAATACAAATATTTATTCCCATTTCTTAATATAAGTTTTTAAAACATGATTCAGTTTTCGTGTAAAGTTTTCCCCTTTCCCCCTATATAACAAACGTCAACTGTAAATACTTCATCATTCCCATTCATTATTCATTCCTCAATTCAACCACAAGCACTCGAATAAGTTTTCTATTCTTTTGCTCACAGTGTTTTCCTCAAAAAGCTGCCCACACAATTATATCAACAATAGTTTTCACACCCATACACCCACATACACACACACACACAGAAACGGTAAAGTAATACACAAAAATTCGATACCATTCCAACAGAGCACCGAATCATTGACCCCAAAGAACAACTATAAGAAGAGAAATGTATTCAACAGAAAGCCGGCTTGCCTATTAGAACAATAAATAAGTAAAAAAAAAAACAAATATAAGCACTCTCAATACAAACACCAAGAAAAACAAGAAACAAATGTTCGACTTATGGATACTCTGCAGACACTAAAATTATAAGGCAAAGGGTTATTATTTAATGAAATTAACTAATACAAGTTAAAGAAATTTATCAATATAATATTAGATAAATAAGATTCTGGAAATAAAATTTTAAAAAAAGATATAGATGCTATAGACACTGAAAAGTATATTCAAATTTATGTCTTTATATTTTTATTCATTTTGATGTTTTAAAATTAGCTTAGATTTCCATAAACTATCTTATAGATTAAGTAGAAGAGTAATTACCAAGATAATAGCAAAAAGTTAATGTCAATAAGATGTCAGTATCCAATTTATAAAGTCAACACGTTATATCCATATAAATCAAAAGCCGCTATGCCCCACTTGAATACCAATATATATACCATATATATTTTATATTGGAAAAGTTTCCTTATTTACATATTTAATAAAAAAATCTGCTAAAGTTGTACTTACCAAGAATAAAATCTACATCCTGTATATATAAGTTTATATACCCGTTTAACCTTTTCTATATAGGGTATAGCCACGAAAACGGAAAATATATAATTAAAAGGCATGAAATCGACCACAATAAAGAGTAAAAGGAATGAAGGGGAGGTCGAAATTGAAATCAAAGCAAATGCCAGGGTATTTACACAAAAAAACAAAAGCTCAAGAAGGTATATAAATAACCATAGGATAAAAGAGATGGGGGAGAGACGAAAACAAAAGCAAAGACAAGGGTTCGAGTTGGAGAAGTTGAATGGATGAGGTCTTCAACTGTAATTATGCAAATTAAATTCGCACTCCAAAAAGGTCAAAAGCAGCAGAGAAATGGCAAAAGGGCAATTAGAATGCCAGTAACAGCAATTGAAGTTGTTAAAGGTGTTAGACACCACAACTTCATTTGTCTATCTATTTGGTATTACATGGCGTATGCGTGATATTGTCATATACATCATATTGGACCCATTTGCCGACTTGTTCGCTTGTTGTTATTTCACTGCATTTTTAAGTATTTTTAATGCATATTTAATGCAACACGCAACCGCAACCACGACAAAAAGAAAGAAAAAACCAAATATTCGTCCACTGTCCAACATGGCTACAGTTCATGTGCAATGTCCAAATCACTACGTCCTCCACCACTAGAACCATCATCTCCTTTATATCCCAAATGTGGTTGGTGCAATCATCGTGGGCCATTTACATTCCGCTCCGTTTACCAAAAACATTCCACTGGGCCAGAAACTTCAGTCGTTTGCCGGCTGTTGGCGTTTCGACATCGCCTTCATTCTGCGGTCTTTGTAGCGTCTGACAAAGGTTTCCAGTTCCGTGCTATCGTGTTTGTTATTCTGTCTATTTTATTGAAGTTGTTAGTGAAGTCTGGCCAAAACAAAAAAGGAAAAACATAAAAAATATATATACATATACAGTTAAGCCTTGTAGAAGAAGTTTCATAAATTGATTTTACCATGAAAATGTTTGAGATATCCAAATTATTTTCACTGCGAAGGTATGACAAATATACTTGTAGTATATCATAAGATTACTAAAGTACTTTGAAAATGTAAAAGTTATAATTTTTATGAATATATATATAATCTTTGTTTTCTCTAATAGATATATTAATTTGGTTTTATTAGCACAATTCAAATTTAAAACAAAATCTTCACCCACACTCGATATAAATCTTGATTTCTATTAAAACTTTCATATATTTATTTTTTTTTTTTTAACTTTATAAGAAAGCTTTTTATATTTGCACATTTGATATGCAAATTTGAAGCATTTTGCATAAACTTAATTTCAATGTCAATTTATTTTTAGTTATAGAATTTGAATAATGCACTATAAGAACTTTTGTTTCAATTACTTTTTTCAGACCGTAAAATATTATTTACCCTTAGTTTTTGGACTCAATTTTTCCAAATGAAAACCTTTTTTTAACACTTTATTGATTCCATTTCAATATTTTGTTTTATTATCACTTAACTGTATAAATAAGTAGAAGAACAGCGATAGGTTTTTACCTATATAAATAAGTTAAGCTTTCCTCTCTTGAAAACACGCTTTATATAGGTAGAAAACTAACTCTAAAATCTTTGATTCAATCCGATAATCTTCTATACAAAAAGTTGGAGTATACCAGTTGAAACAGTGGTAATAGAAATTCTTAATCTTTAAACCAATATATATATATATATTTATATATATATAGAATTCTATTATATATATTTTAAGCAAAGCCTAAGGCTTTGAATTCAATGAATGAAAATAAATGAATGAAAATAAAACTATCAATCTAAAGTAAAACATTTGGTGGACAGGAACTTTGGTGCTTTGAAAATATTGCTATACCAAACTGTATATATATTTGTATTCATATATATATTTTATTAAAATAAAACTTAGTTTGATAAATGTTTGAAACATAAACATAAATAATTGAAACATAAGCGATCTATCAATATTGGGTTAATTATTTTATTTTCTAACGTCCTTAAAAGAATTTTTTGGCTTTTTCATATCTTCAGCAAAATATTTAAGAATTTGCTGATTAACCGAATCAAAGTATATATAAATATTTATAAATATTATTGGACTAAATTATTTAAAAAAAAAAATAATAATTGTTTAAAATTTTTTTCTAATTTTTCGCCTCTTTCTAAAAAAAAAGTCCAATTGTCATATAGGCCTTTTAATATATTTTCTTTTTTTAAATTTAGTTGTAGTTGATTCAAAATTCCAGACATTAAATTAAGGACCTCACTTATTTTGCTATAATGAATGATAATGAATGAAAGATATTAATAAATCATAATCCCAATGTAGACACAAACAACAAATATCACATACAAAGCACTGCTGCACTATATTCCCCTTATTTTTTTCTTGTTGTTGTTTCCTAGAGTCACCCAGCAAAAAAAAAAGTTAGGCAAATCTTTTTCTGTACTTATATAGCCCAGTTTGAAAGATAGTCGCCCCTTTTGACTATATTCAAACACTAGGTAACCTCAAAAGGAGCCAAGTAAAACTACGCCTCAAATACTTTCCGGTCGTCGGTCGTCGCTAACAAAAACAAACAAGCTGGAACTGAGGGGAAACTTCTTGAAAAAAATAAAACGGCAACATACTGAAGAACTTCAGGCAGGGGCAACTGGAGGCAACTGCGCATGGTTTGCTTCTGGTTGGCTTTGTTGTGGTTTTTTGTTAACTTTGGTCGTATTGCTATGACATTGAGTCCGTCGTGTTGGATGGACGGAACCGAAAAAAAAAGAAGCATAGAAAAAAGAGTAACATTAGGTAAAATAGAAATGAAAGAAAGAGTCAGTCAGTCATTGGTTGTCAGTCAAACAAGCGACTGGTGGTCGTTTTTCGTTGCCAAAAAAAAGTCATTCATAAATTTTATTGATTGTCTCTCAAAAATTATCAAGAAATTGAGCTAAAAAATTTATTGGTTGCATGGTGTGTATTGTAGAAATGTCTTGTTTTTTTTTTAGAAATTTTTTTTCTTTATCAATTAAAAATCAAAATTCTACTATATATAGTTGCAAATACGTCAAATTTTAGCCAGATGGATACCTAGGTAAGTCATCTGCTAGCCAATTGTTCTCTATCTATCTAATTGTATTGCTGTCTTATGCCTTAGTCTGCACCATGAATATTTAATTGCATTTGGTACTTTCTTTTTGTTGTTTCTTTCTTTCTCATTTTGGCCATGTTTTTGTTATGTTTACGACCTAGACACATGTTAGGAAGGGATATGTATGTATGTACATATACCACTTAATTCGAGCCATTTTTCTTGCCCTCCTCAGAAAAGTTCAGTTACCTCTATAAGGGTAACTGGTAATTCATGGCGTTGACATTGAAATGCCAACAAAATGTTGCTTTATCAGTCATAGAATATCATAAAATAAAGTAACGGGAAATGAAAAACCTTGCACATGCTCACACTTGTACATTCGATTTGAGAATTAAGGACACGCACCTGACAAAGTGACCAGAAAATCGATTTTAGCACAGCTAATTCGTTGGTTCCTCTTATAATCACAAGAATATAATTGGATTCTCATCGATTTGTGTTGGAAGAAACAATATTCATAAAATAATCAAGAATATGGAACAAGAATTGATTTTTGTTGCTTTCATTACCCATTCTCCTTTTAAACGTAAATTTATGTATTAGAAGAGCGATTGGTTTAGGTAACATTATTTATGATCTAGATAGCCTAATCTCAAAAAACTACATTAAATTGGTAATAAATGCAAATTTGAAATTTTGCATTGTTAACATTCGCAGAACAAGATTATATATAGACAAAACCTTTTAGATTTTTCTTTTCTAGGAAAAGATTTATTGACCTATTTACAAAGCGTTAATTTCCGAATCTAAAGCCTTCCAAAGATGAATCATGAATGTATATAATTACGATAAACTAAATACTAACTTAGCTTAGCTTAACTTAGCTTCTTCTATATAAAATATTAATTACATATGTATACCATATTAATTAATTTCTTTTTTACAAACTTAATCTCCAAAGAAAAGAAGAATTGGACTACCAAATTTGCTCTTTTATATAGAGCAAGATGTCTGCAGAATATAACCGAATAGTTTTTAAACCGATTCTGCGAAACATTTTTATAATTTTATCTGATTTAATATAAAAGTAGACTTTTTATTTTTAATTTTCTTTTTCTTTTATTATATTCTGAAATCTAATTTTATAAATAATATTAGTCAATCTTCTTGCTCCTAAGTGTTAAAATAAAATTAAAATTTTAACAATTTCATTTAGTTAAACTTATATTAAAGTATGATAAAAATTAATATTCAGATAGTTTTTAATCGTTATAAAATTGGAGTCCTGGCTTAAATCATTTGTGAACTTTCCCATTCAATTGATAGTGTGGAGAATATATCCAGTATAGGGACTCAAAATAAATTAACTAACTTTAAATTAAACAGTGGATGTGCCAGTGGAGTTAAAAAAGTTTTCCAGTTGTAAATTCTTAATTATTTCATTTCCCAGATCTGCCACATTTATATAGACAGTTGTATCTGAAAGACTTAACCAAAATGACAAAACTTTCCTATATTTTAATAGTAATAACAGAATTTCATTTTGAGTCATTTTGAAACGGATACTATATCTTTCATTAATGATCTTTATTTGATCTTTAAAAAATGAGAAAAGAAAAAAAAATTAAATCACATATTAAACATTTTTATTTACATTTTCTAATATTTGCTTAAGTAATTAGAAAAACTTGTGTTTGTTGTAAAATATCTTTTCTTTTTGTTAATTTAGAGTAGAGTATTTTATAATTTCTCTCATTTGTTCTATAAATTACAAATTTAAAATGTAGTTTTTGCACCATGTGAACAAAATTACCAACTCATTACAAAAACTTTTCCCATTTGTTTGTTTCATTTCATCAAAAAACCAACTAATGTAAAAAAAAAACAAAGTCAAAACTAAAACCAAAACTCATAAAATTCGAAAAACCAACAAGAATTTTTGGACAACTCGAAAACTTGTATATAAACCATCAAATCAAATAAAAAAATCAGTATATATGTAAACATCGTTCAGCCCATATCAGTTTTTGTTTGTGCTCGCGATCCTTCCATCCACACATGTGTTTGTGCCTGAGCTATCAAACAAATAAATTTAAAGACATTTTATGTGCTCAATGCAAAGCAATGCGTCGTGCGAATATCAAACGTGGTCAATGTTTGAGCCTAAGGTAAACTAACCAAGGTTCCTTATCAAAGAACTTTGTCCAATTGAATGTGATTTGTATAGCTGTGTGGCCTTCCAATGATATGCTGTGTTTTTGATTCAATTCTTATTCATAAATATATTCTTTGCAGACCACAAGGTAGCAGCAAAATGGATCGATATGAGAAGCTCAGTCGTCTGGGTGAGGGCTCCTATGGTGTGGTTTATAAATGTCGAGATCGTGAGACTGGAGCTTTAGTGGCGGTAAAGAGATTTGTGGAATCTGAAGATGATCCAGCTATAAGGAAAATTGCATTGCGAGAAATAAGGCTGCTGAAGGTAAGGAGTTAAAATGCACCATTTCTTAGACATCTTATTTAAACTCCTAAAATTAGTATAACATTCCTAAAAAAAATTTCTAATGTTGGTCAAATCAAACGCTTTAGAGGAATCCCAAAAAAATCTGAAAAGTACATAGAATAATCATGCTCCTCTATACGTATAAAAGCTCTTAGGTATTTTCTGTGTAGAAATATGCAGCCACACTTTTTTAAGCTTTCAATGAACACCTTTTTGTTTCTTTTACCAATGTCATAACTGTCTTTGACAACTCTTGTATTGCTGCAGAATCTGAAGCATCCGAATTTGGTTTCCTTGCTGGAAGTTTTTCGACGTAAACGTCGTCTGCATTTGGTTTTTGAATTCTGTGAACTGACTGTACTTCATGAACTGGAGCGACATCCGCAAGGCTGTCCGGAGCATCTAACCAAACAGATCTGCTATCAAACTCTTCTTGGAGTTGCTTATTGCCATAAACAAGGTTGCCTGCATCGGGACATAAAGCCAGAGAATATACTGCTTACCGCTCAGGGTCAGGTTAAATTGTGTGATTTTGGATTTGCCCGAATGTTGAGTCCCGGTGAGAACTATACAGATTATGTGGCCACACGATGGTATAGAGCCCCAGAACTCTTAGTGGGTGATACACAATATGGTACTCCAGTGGATGTTTGGGCCATTGGTTGCCTCTTTGCTGAATTGGTTAGAGGAGAGGCCCTTTGGCCGGGTCGCAGTGATGTTGATCAGCTATATTTAATAAGAAAAACTCTGGGTGACTTGTTGCCCCGACATATACAGATCTTTGGCCAGAATGAATATTTCAAAGGTATCACATTACCAGTACCTCCAACATTGGAACCTCTAGAAGATAAAATGCCAGCCAAGTCCCTACAAAATCCATTGACAATTGATTTCCTGAAAAAGTGCCTCGACAAGGATCCAGCCAAACGTTGGTCTTGCGACAAACTAATCAAGCATTCGTATTTCGATGATTATATAGCCAAACAACGAGAACAGGAGCATATCAATAGCCTGGAAGCAGCCACATTGCGTCAACAGCAACTTGCCTCACAGCAATTCATGTTGGCCACAGCGGCCCAGCAACTTCAGACGGGAGCAGCTCAGGCAGCCGCCGTAGCAGCAGCCCGTGATAAATCAAAGGTAAATGAATAAATTTTAGATTTTTAAAATAATTTTCTTATGGTTTTTTTTTTTTGTTTCTTTGCAGACTTCAAACACATCCTTGCCTTTGCTGACCAGCACCCAACATCATCATCATCATCAGGACTATGCGAAATTACAACCATTAAATAAGAATGCCACTCTCCTCCATCGCACTGAACATCATCTGCCCACCATATGAGCAGATTTATTTCAATATATTTTTACAATTTATTTCCTTACTACCTAAGAAGCTCTTTGTTTATTTCAATAAATATAAAATAATAAATGTGAAGTGTGTAAAAAAATCAAAAAAAAAAACAAATTTGCTCAGTACTAAGTGAGTCCTTTGAAAAGGAGTCGGCACCGTTTAAAAGTCTCGTCCTATTTTTGTCGAAAGTCCTTTTACTTTTGCACATACACGCACATTGAATTATCAAATCCACTTTAAAATTAAACAGTCAGCTCTATGTATAGTAGGTACTTAGACTGGTTACCTATGTATACATTTCAAAGAGCCTTTTCACTTGTTGTGCCTGACTTGATGAAAATAACGTCATTCCAAATTACACAGGAACGGCTTGAACTATATAATGGCGAATAGTGTATTTCAAACACCAGATCTAAAGAGGCCATGTTTTTTCCCCCATTCTCTTAAAACATTTAACACTGTAGAATCTTTTTGAATATTGTATGTAAAGAGAAGGATGTCTGTGAAGCGGCTTTTAAAGAACCATGAAGTTGTCTTATCAGCAATCGTTTTTGTCCAATTTAGGAATTGCATTGCCTTTTCACTAATTCAATGCTTAAACAAGTTGGGAATTACAACTAAGTAGAGCTAAACGGGGGAACAAAGCTTGTTAAGGGCAAGAGTTTAAAGAGTTTATATTTAAAAAATACTGGTGGACAAAAATAATACAATTATAATTTTTAGAATCACCCTAAAGGTACTTTTCTATCTGTACAACTTCATCATACTAGATATATAGTTTACTCTTCAATTCTTAAATTTGGCTACATTTCATCTCAACTTCACTCCGCTGGTAGTCCGCTCCTGTATATAAGCTGACAGTGTGTTGGCAGCCTTCGATTCTTACTTTGCTTCTTTTTTTTTTGGCAAGCTAATCCACTGCTAAGCACAGTACAGATAATCAGTGACACGTAGCAACTTACGTGTGTCCTAGCCATGTTCTGGAAGTGGCCTAGGCGGATGGAGAAGAAAAAAAAGAAGCACTCCATAAGCGTTGATTGTTAGCTGTAAGACCTTGATTATGGTGATTACGATGTGATATGATTACTTAAAAAAGTACGCTTACAATTCATTTGCATTTTTTATAACTTTTTCACGATTTTATTATTAGTATGGGATAGCATTTTTTTGTGATTTTGTTCTTTCGTTATATTTATTGTTTATACCAAAACTTAAGTATGATAAATCCTTAGACAAGCAATTGAAAATGCTTTATCAACTTATTCTATAGAAACAAACTTCAATTTCTCTTCTCTGTGCACTTTGGCGAGTTTAACAATTCAGACACCTCTTTACATTATCCTCGATGGCTCTCCCACTTAGTTTTTCTTTTCCCCAATTTTTTTATGCCCCCTTTTTTTGGGAGGACACTTTGCATAAACGGCACTACAGATTATGCAACTGTCTGGTATTGTGAAGGACGAAGAAGTAAGAAGACAACACTTTGCATATCCTCTGACTAGGACGACTTACAAATGCACAGCAAGTAAGCAAAATAGAAAGGAAAGAAAATAAAAGAAAAGAGAGAGAGAGAGAGACAGGAAAAGAGAGAGCTATGAAGAGAACTTCGTGGAACATTGTGATGGCAAACGAAAAATCAAAGTGTCTAACAATTGGCGACAGATGCAATGGACCATGAGTCCCATTGGAGGGCAAAAAGCAGAGCAAACTGGACGACGACGATACAGTCAATTTTGTTGTCAGCCGGTTGCATTTTCAACATTGCATACTTTTAGGCCACACACACAGACATACACTCAGGACTTCTACAATGATGTCCTGTCGTCATATTGTCTCTAGAGATTTTTCTGCTTTGTTGACAATTGTTGCTAGACTGTAGCATAGTTTTACTATTTCTCTCCCTCTCAGTTAAATTTAATTAAAACTTTTTCTAAAAAGTAAAACAAAAGCCAATCAGTCGTCGAGTTATAGTTTTCAGTTGGTCAACTGAGATTTCCATCTAGGCCAGATGTGGTGAGTATTTTTTGGCCATGAATGAAACAAATGGACAGATTTGAATTGAAAGCCGCACACAATGAGTGAACTATAACAAAGGAATATTTCTAATGTCCAACAAATATTTCTCCCCTTTATGAAAGTAATATTAAATGAGAATACAATGACTATATATACTAACTTTAATAGAAATCTTCTGTTGCTTTTTCTCAATCAATATTTAGCAGATTTCTATTTAACTCAATAGCTTTAGAAATGCAATCTTCTGACTAGAATTCGAATGGAATTAATGTGGAAATTCAATATGAACAAAGGACTGGAAATAATAAATTTTTTTTTATATATTCAATGTAATACTTTTTATAAAACAAATTAAGGTTATTAATCAGTGAGATTTTATTCGGTAAAGAATATTGTTTTAAATCAGTAGTTTGGTTATTTTAAAAGTAATTTTTACAAAATTTGTGACAAGATTAGTGGATATAAATGAAACAATTAAGTCATCCCTCACGAGTTTAAGTATACCCTGTACCAAGTAAAGGAACTTTACTCGCATTTTCTATCAGTACAAACGAAACTTTCACCTCACAACCTGCAGAAGGGCTTGGCAACAATTTGAAATGAATTTGATCTATGCAGACACTACACGAATGCTGCCACCAAACTTGATTGCTCTAGCGCTAATAGTCTCTGAGATCTAGGTGTTTATACGGACCGACGGACAGACGGACGGACATGTCCTAATCGACTCGGCTGTTGATGCTGATTAAAATTACTTATACTTTATGGGGTCGAAAATGCTTTCTTCTGCCTGTTACAAACATTTTAGCGTCTTGTTATACCCTGTTACCCTATGGCTACAGGATATAAAGTTTATCTTGAGTTTCACCAGAATCGATGGACTATATGTTACACGTGGCATAGATAGAATCGGACGAAAACTGAACTCAAATTTCACTAGTTTTATATACATCCTACAGAGTCTCCAAAATTATATTTGTTTGCAAGGATTTATCTCATCCTTCAAGATCGAACCAACGAAATTTTATTATGTATATTCCAAGTTGAACTTTTAAATGATAAATAATAGTTTTTTTTTAATATTTATATTTGAATTTTGTTATATTTATTTGTTTAACCATATCTGTATAATTGTATATTATTTTGTATACATATATATATATATATATATAAGTTTTGTATTGTAAGTCAAGAATAAGAAGTTTTCTAATGCAAACCAAATCTCGAAAACTTGTTGAATTTGAATATTTTCTAAGATAAACCAAGTTATTTAAAATATATTTCTCATGTTGTTGGCTTTAAGTGGTGTTTGCCTGGTTTATATTATTCAAAACTTCTTAATCTTATGTGAGTAAATATTTCAAATTTTAATTTAACCATTTTTAAGCCATTTGCTTCATTTCAAACCATCAACTAGCCACGCATAGTAATTAAAACATTTATCTATCATTAATTAGCATATATGTTTAGTGATTTGATTTAGTGATTACTTGTAAAATTTTTGTTTATTTTTAATATTTAGTTACTCAATACCATCGATATAATTCACCATCTGCATATCGACGATTCAAATCATTTTTACGCTGCACATCCCCTCCAACGCCTCCCAAAAGCTCATTTGGCTGCCAATTGCGATAGACAGTTGAATCCTGTAACTTATCGTCCTTGTCCAGGGCTTGTTGTTGCCACCATTTCAACTGGGGCATTGGTGCTTGAGCCGGTATAACCGATATAACTTGTGGCTGACGTCGGGGCCATAAACCCAACTTGGCCAAACGTTTCTGTTCATCAATGTCCGTATCATCGGGTGAATCTAAAACCCGTAATTGTCTTACCGAATCCTTGTGATAGGAGTTCTTTGTAACCGTTTTCAAGGCAAGCGGATGAAATGGATCATTGCCATAAAGTTCACGATAGCGTTGGCTCTTAACAAGGCTAATGACTTGGAACATTGCCACACAAGTTGCACAATTATAGCCAACAAGTACTGGGAGAAAGAGCATAAGGTAAAATAAATTCTTTTATTAATTAGTTTACTTACATATGTAGAAACTACCCACCAAAGTAAGAACTATAAGTAGTCCCAAATTGATTAGTTTCTTTAGCATTATCATGAGGACAATGTGAAAACAAGCTATTTGGACAAAATAAATCAATTCAAACAGGGCCAAAGGTAAAACAAGCCATTTATATAACTGAAACGGATTATTGGAAAAAGGTTAATTGCAAAAGGAAGTGCATTTTATTGACTAAACTTCATACCTTTAAGGAACCTAAAATGGCTAAAAAGGCAGCCACTATAGTGGCATACAAAATCACTTGAATAAATATTAATACATTATCGGGATCTATAAAATGTATAAATAAATATTTAAATTAATTTTAATTTAATTTTAATTAAATCCACTTACAATTTTCGATCCAATGGATACATTTCCTAACCAAGCGATAATGTTTATATTGCGCATCCTGCTCAAATAATTCGACCAGGGATTGAAACGACTCAATGCCATGTACAAAAAGATAAATACTCAATACCAAGCATTTAATCTGTCCATAGAAAATAAGTTTATCAATTTAAATTAACAGCAATACAAGCAAAATCATAACTTACAGTAGATGTAAGACCCACAACAATGACTCCCAAACGGACTGAGCAATAGCACAAATAGGATTCCATAAACAACATATTTTATTTAATTGTTAATCATATTTCAAACTCAATAACTAATCAAAAACTGCGGCCATTAGCTGAACCACAGCAACTGAATTCAAATGAAATAAAATCGAAATAAAATATGACTCAAAATGGCCTTTACGGTAAATGACAAAAGCATGTACCAAGATTTTTATCTGAATAAAACAATACAAACTTGATCTACTGTCAAGGAGTCGACCATTTATTATCCTGTAGTAATTAAAGTTATATTATTTGTTCTTTTCTTCTTTTTTCAAAGAACTTTTAAAAAGAGATTTCCCTATTTTGATAGGATATTTAATTCCAAACTAAGTCAATAAAGCAAAATTATTTTAAAACTACAGATCTGAGCGAAAGTCTGAAAATTAAATTAGTAAAAGATAACATCCCCTCAAGAAAGCGAACCGAAACACACCGAAAATATAGTTAGAAAGAATTCAGTTTTCATATAAGCAGTTTTTCACTACTAAAAGATTTAAAAGGTCAAAAAACATAGCATACTTTTACGGGTACAGGGTACAGGCTACATATTCAATGCTTTGAAAGCGCTTTTTGCTAAATGGCGAATGAAAAGAAACACATTTGTCATTTGTTAGCTGGCTGCCGTGGAGTCAACAACTTCTTCTGAAATGGAAAATACTATAATAGTTTCGTTTGTTAGTCAGGACACAACATGGTTCTCATGGAGTCCTATCTATTCTGTGCCTCAGTACGTTTGGGTGTATTGGTGATCAGTGCATTTGCTATGGCAAGTTAAAGTATTTTAAAAATTGAATAAAATTCTTAAACATTTTTTGAATTGTGCAGGCAAAAAGCGTTATTATTGTCTATGTCATATTTGTTAATGGGATTGGCTTCATGAATGACATTTTAGAGGTTTTTGAAACGAGCTACAGAACAAATCATATTATAAAGGATACAATTTATTGGTTGGAAAAATGTAAGTTTGTTTAAAGATACATATTGTTTTACCAATGATTAATTTTTTAACAGATCCCCAACAGATTTTATATTTTGTACAATTTTATAGCTTTGGTCATATTATGTCATGTATGTTATCTGCCCATGGTGCTTATAGGGTTAGTATATTTGTATAACTTATTCCTTTCAACATATGTTTCATATATTATTTTTTCTAGTTGAAACGAAATGAAGTCATACCTTTGACTATATTCGAGGTTTTCTATACAATTCAAGTTGTTGTGTGTTCCATATTTTTCCTTAGAATCATAAGGCATTATGTGAATTTGTCAACTTTAATAGTTTTAACATTAATTTTAACTTTTTATGCCAGTAAGTATTATGCTGCAATTCAAATCTTATATATATATTAATTCCTTTCAAGTCCTAGTAACCTATGATACATTGGCTCTGATAGCATTTCTACAAATTGTTAAACTGGTTCATAGCGAACGTTATCAACGTCTGTATGGCAAGGATCCATTCAATCCTGTTTTGAGAACAAACATGGAGCATAAATTGGAAAAGGATATAGATAAATTTAATGTTCCACAACCTATTATCATTTATGTAATGCCCAAAATGGGGCAAAAATTATGGCATCTGCCGCAATCAAAGTGGTGGCAAGAGGATAGCCCCATAAAGGAATCAATTGAAGATAGTAATGTGGTGTCTGAGTCCTCGAAAAATTTTCATTCTAAAGAACTGGTATCAAATGCACTGCTAAGAAGTGTCTTAAACAAAGGCTATAAACAAAAAGAATAATTGTAAAGCAAATAAAATATAATTTTGTGTATTTAAAGGAAACAAAAAAAGTAATAAATACATATTAAGAAGTATCTAAATGTGGTTAATTTGTTTATGTTATTAATTTTGTTAGTTTTATACTAAATTATGTTTTAGATAAACAATTTAAGCAAAAACCAAAATAAAGTAAAACAAAATTGAGTTGCCACATCAACAAAGAAAGATAAGTATGAAAAAAGCTTTTATGCTCTTCAAGCTTTCGCTTTTAACAAGCTTTTCACCTTATTGTAAATACACAGAAAGAAATTTAAAAGTGTACACTGGAAATTGTATTTTAAAAGATCTCTATCAATGCGATAATGATAAAATATTGACTTTATTTTTACTTTATTTCTAGAGAATTGAAAATTTTCAAATTTAAAACTAAATGAAAAGTTTTAAAATCTTTATCAAAAGAAATATAAATTTGTTCTAAATTTAATTTTTACTTAAGTCCCATGATAAATAACGCTATACTGAACTTTAAATAAATTTACTTTTAATTATTATTCATCTTTAAAATTATTAAATATATAATAAAATAATGAAATATAGTTTTACCTTCTTACTTTTGATCTTTTTAAAATATTTTCTTCTTTCTGCTGCCTAAATCTTCTAGATATAACAAACCCTTTACAAAACCAAGTACGCCTTGAGATTAGATTTAACTTGGTAGCATTAAATAAACATTCGCAAAACCAAGTTAAAAGCCAAAAGTAAAAACACAGTGACAAAATGTCGCCATTTTTTGGTAAAATTGTTTCAGTGCTTGTGATAGGATTCATTTGTTGTGCTTTGCTCCTAGTTTTTTATGATTTGCATTTCCCAGAAGTGGAGGAGAAAGAGTTACATAATAGTGGTTTTATACGCCAACATGGGGACTATTGGGTATGGAATAATTATATAACAGCTATCGAAGATCTGATGGGTAATGAAAGTATAACCATAACATCACATGGCACCTATATGGACTTGGGTTTGCTTTCCAATGTACTGGACAGGTGTGTAATATGAGTAATTAATAAAGATTTGATTTTAACTTATTTCTAATTATCAATTAGATGGCAGGCACCCATAAGTCTAACAATATTTGCCTGTGGCGAGGACTATGACAATTTCATCAATTCATGGAAATATCTTTGGGATTGCTTTAAAACTGTTGATCTTATACAGCGATATGTTACCATTCATCTGGTCTTTCATCAAAATTTTGTTCCAAGTCATTTGGATAATTTAAAAAGTGTACTTTTTAATGTTCCATCGAATTTTTGTAAGAAACCAGCACCATTTGCAATTTCCAATCAAGAGAGATCATTTTGGTATCAACAGAAACTAAAGTATCCTGTGAATCTTTTAAGGAATATTGCTCGTCTTAATGTACGAACGTATTATATTTTAGCATTGGATTTACAGTTATTGCCACCATCGAAATTTGTTAAAAAATTTCAAAAATTTATTTGGAATCATGATACTTGGCGTTATGCCGATATAAGGGAACCATATACAACGTGAGTGATGTTCCTTACAAGGAATTAAAATTGTTGATAAATAATTTTTGTTTTGCAGAGTCTTTTGTTTACCAACATTTGATATCAAAGATAAGGATTATTTTGCTATTACAAAATTTGAATTGCTAACTATGTTAAGAGAATTTAATATAACCAGTCACATCAATGGTCTTAGTCGAAGTCAAATCAATTGGTTACATGTCTCAAATCCGAAGGACGAACTATTTATCTATAGTCGTTCAAAGAAAAAAGATATGTGTGTAGGTTATATAAGCATTAATGAACTGGAACCACTTTATGATGAAAATAATGAAATGGAATCTATATATGAACAGGATTCTAATTTAAAGGTAAGAAGTGGGTTTCTAGAGATTTATAATTATAGATAGATATTTTAAGTAGTATTGGTAGTATTTTATTTTTGCTAATTTCGAAGCTGGTCACAAATGGTGGTAAGATTTATTTTGATTGTGGTTGTAAACATTCTTGTAGAATAGAAAATGAAACAGTCTTAATAGTTGATATGCCGCAAAAAAATTTCACAATAGTTAATTCTATTTTGGAAAAATGGTATGATATATGGTAGTGAACATTATCCTGTTTCTTTCTGCAGATTATACCATTACCTTCTTCATATCCCTTTTTAGTTATTGGTTGTTTATATAGGAAATCTCTTAAACTGAAAGATAAGCTCTAGATTTGAGTATGTTTCTAAAGATTTTTTAAGGAAAGAATACGAATAAGAAACTTAGGCCTAGACCCTTAAACCTTAAGTTTTAAATAGATTTTAGCCTGACAAACATTGTTGGACTTTGGAATATGAAGGAACCTACAAAATAACCCTGTTTTCAGATCTTATAAGTTATTATTAGTAAGTTGATAAAATGTGGTTATATTATTACCTTATAGTTGTGGTCATCATAAATGAAAATTCAGCGAATTTTTTTATAATCTATAATATTTACAAGATCATAGATCTGCTTTTACAATAATGACACTTAAATCAGACAATGTCCCATTGTTTTACAATTGGTTTACTTAAAGTATGTCAGCTATAACTTATTTAAAAGGAAACATTATAAATTTTCTTTGTTTATTAATTTTTATTTTGAAAGCAAAGATAAAAAGTTTTATACAAAGGATAAGCATTTGAAATATCACATTTTTTCTTCACTTCAATTTGAAATCTATTTTAAGAAAAATCTTACTTCACTTAACATTTGAATTTCTAATTTTTATGGTAGTAAAAATCAGTTTAAATGTTCATTAAAAAACTTCAATTTATTGTCTACTTTTTTAAATTCTTTAATAGATTTAGAATCAATAGTTTCGATATAAATATATATAACATTAACTCAAAATCTTATTTTCGATAAAAAAAAATTCGTCTAAAATTATTTAATTATCTTTTTAAATCCAGTCTCAAGTTTTGATTGATCTTAACTACACCTTTATCGTTTTGGATGGAGCCTTTCTACTTCGTCCTTCCTATGACAGTTGGCACGATTTGAATCTCGTTCCCCGCTCAAGACAAAGTTATATGAACTGGCGTAAGCTATTCAATTGGCATCAGTTTTACTATCAGCTTATGGGGTGAGTTAACTATGTAAAATGTGAATAATGTTTTATAATATTTATCTACTATATATATATATATCTGTTACAGTCTAGTTCCTGATGACTTTGCCAACAGTTGGTATTTACGATCTCGCAGTACTCAATTAATGATGAATATGGAGAAAAATAAAATAGATAAAACAATAAAGAAATAAACATATCATATTAACAATTGTAACTAACTTGAAACTTAAGCTATATATGTACATATAATATCACTTTTCTCTTAGATCTGTCTCTCTAGTCTAGAAATCATCATGTGGAACAATTGGGATTAGTACCAAAAAGTACACGATACTCGGGTTCAATTTTTTTTTTAATAAATTTTGTCATAGCTCTGGCATATTTTAAGCGTTCCGATTTACGAGATGGTGCTTTCTTGATACCAGGACTATGGACTAGAAATGCAGGATGAAGGACATGATATTCATAACCCTGCAAACACATGGCGTAGTTCTGCAAGATAAACATTTTAAAATATAATAAAACTAATTGATTTTAAATAAATTCTCACCTGTATTCGTTTGTTAGATTGACCCTCCCAGGTCACACGTTCATCGAAGAGCGGTTCACTATTATCGCTCACATAGAATGGTTCCCAACTTCGAAATTTACCAATTCTTAGCGTCTTACTAAACAGTTTCAATTCATCGCGAACACTGGGAGCACGATTAAGCCAATCCTGTTGCTGTGGCACCTTATGGCAAGAGGGACACACCTTAACATGGAATATCTGAGCACGTTTCCTGCGATATAGATCCAATAATTCGGCCTTATCTCGCGGTACTTGCTCTCCCGCTTCAATTTCAAATACTGGCAGAGGATAAATACGTCTCGGCTGCTGGGGATCCAAGGCCAAGACACTATTATTTCGTACCACCATATCAAGAAATTGTTCAACAAATCCAACACTCGGATACAATTCAATATCGCAGGCAAATATAAAATGAGTATTTGATGCCTGACGGGCAATATTTCTGCCCACATTAATGGGATACGTCATATTGGCCTTCACTTTGTACATGGCTTCAATTGGTATTTGGCTATAAGGTGGCTCAATTAGTGTCCCATTATCATCCTTACACCTGTAGGGCCAACTCAATGCATCTGCCTCACTCAGAGGTACATAGACGGGCATATGAAGATTAGAGAAGTACACATGGAATGTTACATAATCATTTATATAATTACTGCCAGGTAAACAATTCTTAACATATTGAATAGCATCTAGTGTAGTATTCAGATCATATCCGGGTGTATGTATAGCAAAACTAATGGGTGCTTGCCACCTGCAAAGAAGAAAAAGCAAAGAGGAAATGTTATTATTGCATCAATAATTGTTTATCTGGTAAACCAATTGTTTAATAATGCTTAAATTATAATACATATTTGATCAATTCGGAGAAAAGTTGTATTTATTTATACGCAAATAAACGAATAAATGGATACCCAGAGTTGCTGTCTTTGATTCATTTTCTTAATATAATTTTTTGTTTAACAATTTAAGGAAATTTGCGAAATATATAGTGCTATATTTAATCTACTTAACTCTCGGCCACCATTTCTACATTATCGAAGAATGTGTAATCCCCATTTGTGGTATAGGTTATGGATTCGGCACAACCCATCAAACGGCTCTTTTTTCCAATAACCAAATTTTGTAATAGCCAATATTGACCATGTTGTAATTGTTGGAACTTAAGAGGACGATTCCGGCAGTTTAATAACTTTTGTAGTTCCAAAGTGCGAGGTGACAATTCTCTCCTACTACTTATTGGTGATAAATTCTCAACTATAGCATCTGTTGTGGTACTATCTTCTATTATACTCAAATCGGTGGCATCAGAGACATTAAAAAATAATGATTTGCCAATGTCAATTCTTGAAATGCTCGGTAATTTGAGGTTGCGGGCCTGTTCCAGATTTTGCCATATTAGAATCGAAGCCAGAATGAGCAATAAAATATATGGCCATAATCTCATGTATCGTCTATTGCCCATGCAAACCATGGCTATAAAACTGTAAAGAGAGAGACGTATAATAAAAGTAATAATAAAAACTTTTCATTAAGCAACAGTATTATGTATTTTTATAATGACATTGGAAAACAGAACCCCCCACACGTGCTTTAAAACGAGACTTTATACTTTGATAATTCATAGAATTGTTAAAACTTGTTACCAAGTTTCATAATAAACCAATGTTTATTGATAAGAATTAAAAAATTGTAAAACCCACAATCTGCAAGGTGGATCATAAAAAACTAACGTCACAAAAAGAACAACATAAAAGATAGAAAGTGATAACTGCAATAAATAACCTGAACATGCATAAGATAAGCATAAGAAATATATATATAGCATTGGGCCAATTGGGAAAAACGGCTTCAAAAAAAAAAAAAAAATTTCCCCAGTTAAATTGATAATAATTTAAAATCAATCCTTATCGCTGATATTCTGTGGCCCCTAAATGTCTAAATACGTAGTATGCATATATATATATATATATATATATATATGAAAAAAAAATATATATATATATATATATATATATATATATATATATATATATATATATATATATGTACATACATATCAAAACTAATAGATTATTAGAAATATATTTTAATTATAAACAAACGATTAAATAACAATAAGATAAGCTATCTTACAACTTTTTTGACTTTAACATAATAATTTAAATATTCAAATTATATTGATGTTTCCAATTTGCAAATTTGGCAAATTATTATATAAAGTAAAAGATTTTATTCTTAAAATTGTCATAAAAAATTTGGAGCCGACTATTAACATTTGTAAAAACTCACAAAGATTTAATGATTTTACCATTTAGTTTTTTATACCCTCTATCCCTAGAGTATCAGGGCATATTAAAGTCGCTAAAATGTATGTAACAGGGTGAAGAAAGCATTATTCGACCCCATAAAGTATTAATATGCTTGATCTGGCAAGTCGATTGATTCATATCCATCTGACTGCCTATCCGTTCTAGATCTCAGAGGCTATAAGATGGCAAATTCAAAGGAGTTTCCCTTTTTTGAAGTTTCTCTACTTGGTACAGGGTATACTCAAAGTCGGCAGAAACGACTTGCTTGCTTCAATTTCTTTTCAAATTAAATTTAAATAAATGTTTGATAAAATATGCAAAATAGTTTACAAATTTCTACTATCTTGACAAACTTTGAATGATTGTCCGAATATATTTTGGTTTTATGTAATTCTAATTATATTCAACTCATTAGTAATTCATTTTCATGATCTATGAGTAAATTACTGATGATAATTTCATTCCGCAAGTTATCTTTTCAATTCATTTTTTGAATTTTCGTCTTTTTAACTAACATTGACCACATTTGATTCACAATTAACAAAAGTCTGTTTTTTACTTAAATGTAAGTCAACTTAATTATCCTAAAGAATTGTATTATATATATAAGAAAAGTATCTAAATCTAATCATTCATCTATATCTTAGAAAAGCCGACTAAGCTACCTTTAGAAGAAATACTAAATTGATTTCAGTTAAAATATATTTTGGGTATAAATAATCTCAAATTTTTTAAACCTATTGATTTGAACAAACCAAATAAAGCAATTTTTGATCCGAATCCGAATAAAGTATGATTAACCGAAAAAAGCAATTATCGAAGAGTTCAAATGCCATTCTATCTCTATCTTTAATCATTATATATTAATTGTCATGTGTAAATAGTTAAATATATTTTCTCATGTAAAACTGCACAATATCTTTTAATTAAAAAAATTTTTATGATTTACACATTAGTCAGATGATAGCGTTTCAATATCAACGACATGCACCTGTGCCAATGGTTTTCAAACAATAATTGCAGTATCTCAACCTTTGCTAATCAGTTGGTAGATATCATTAACATGGTGTAATATAAAACCATTGATAATAATCAGTTAATATTTCGCTAAATCAATAATTGTTTTGTTAAATTTCATTTCACATCACTTTTATTTACAGTAAATAAAATATCCAGCTGTGTTATTTGAAATCATTTTTAATTGATTAGTTTTTAAATTTCATTGTGGTTTGCTGCATTTGGAAAATTTGCGCAGTCAATTATTGAAAGTACTTTTCACAAAAGATCTTATCTAAAAATTTATGACAAATTGCATACTTATCAGTCCATCAAACTAAAGAGGTTTTTCCTTAGAAAAAAGAAAACATGGAAACTGTAAATTATATTTTTTTATGATCCCGAACAATTAGTGATATGAATTGATGGAAATTTAATGCCACTTGGTACTCGAACAAAAATAATTTTATATTCTTTCAAATTAAAAGGCCTATTTAGAGATGTTTACAATAGGATTAATCGGGCTAATTGTAGTTTATGATTAAGACGAAACACAATCCATATGTGGCCATAAATTTTTACGCACACACACACACACCTTGAACTTTACTTTTTTGTTAGTAATTTTATGTATACAATTATTTTAGCAACTTTTGGCTACGAGTGTTCAATGGCAACTGAACGCAAATTTGAAAGCCCCAAAAAGAAGAAGCCAAAATGTATTTAAACGGTTATGATAAGGTGAGTACTCAAGTGACGTTCATTAGTTTAACCGTTAGCACTCTCATCCGGTTTATCTTTCCTGTATTATCAGACTCTCTGAAATTGATAGATAGCACTCTTTCAGTGGGCAGTCGGAACAATATATATATAAAGGTTTTCAACTATCTGAATAAATGAAGCAAGCAAGTCGTCCCTGCCGACTTTGAGTATACCCTGTACCAATTAAGGGAACTTTATAAAAGCAAACTCCTTCGAATTCGCCATTATTTCAAACTAAAATTTTCCTCACAAGCGGCAGCAACGAACGCATGCTATCTCGCTCACACTTACTACGCAATGTCGCACTGGGCATTTCAGTACAAAATGCATATAGATATATCTCCGATATTTTTTGTCCGATTTTAACTAAATTTGGTCAGCTGATACCTTTTGGCCATATTATTCAGTCTGCCAAATAAAAATACGCTACCTTTAATTTTACTCTAGTTATTCGTTTTTCCTCAATTGCGGGGGCGGAAGTGGGCGTGGCAAAAATTTGAAACAAACTTGATCTGCGTAGACACTACACGAATGCTGACACCAAATTTAGTTGCTCTAGCTCTTGTAGTCTCTGAGATCCACGTGTTCATACGGACGGACGGACAGACGGACAGACGGACGGACGGACGGACGGACGGACGGACGGACGGACGGACAGACGGACAGACGGACATGTCTCAATCGACTCGGTTGTTGATGCTGATCAAGAATATATATACTTTATGGGGTCGGAAATGCTTCCTTCTGCCTGTTACATACATTTTAGCGACTTTAATATACCCTTTTACCCTATGGGTACAGGGTATAAAAATTGCACTAGTAGCGGAAGCTATTACATGGCGTTTTTTTTTAAGAGCCAATAAAGGAATTTAAAAAGTTTCTAATCTTTGATTGACTAAATACAATTATCTGTTTTTTTTATTAAAGTGGCATTAAATATTTGAAAAGGTATTTAGAAATTTACAAAAATTAAATTCATTTCAAATTTACATTTCTAATTAATTCTAAATTCAATCTTTAAGTGAACTTTTCTATTGCGATTGTTTTTGAAATTCAAATTTATGTTTACTAGCATAGAAGTGGAAATCAGTTTCAAGAATATTTTCTGGTTGATTACTAAAATCATATTTATTATTATTTACTTAAAATAAAAATGAACTAAAAAGAAGTTTGAATATGAATCAGGAGATTTTGTGCTTTTATAAACTACTCAATTTTTTTTTTTTTTAAACCCAATATTGTATTATATTTCTTTGATATTTAATATTAACCCTATCTTAAAATGTCTATGACATCTTAAATTTAAATATATTGTTGGCAAATTAAGATCTATCATTTAAATGAATCCATTCAGTAATAGAAATTAAATGCTTATAATTGAAATTCAAATTATTAGATTTTTCAGTTTGATCTATAAAATAAGCATTATAAATTAAAATATTTTTAAACTGAACTAATTGCTTATTGGAGTTTAAAACTAAAACTGTTTTTTAAAAATTCTATCAAATTTCCCTAGTCGAAAACACGTCTCCAAACAATTTTTGATCTTTTATTATAAACATAGATTGGTTGTCGAATTATTAATTTAGCAATTTAACAGATTATATTGCTTAATATTTATTTACAAAATTGTAATTAAGATCAATTTTTATTTAAATTCTTTTAAAATTATAATAAAATAGTTGACAGAGTACCCTAAAATAAGTTATAGTTTAATCAATCTGTCTTATTAGTGCCAAAGAACGCACTTCATAAATATATCTACATTATTCCAGTTTGTGAACGTTCCAACAACTGATTAAGGGCCACTGGCTGCCAATTGCTAAAATTTCCGTCGCTTAACATGCAAACATTCCGATCAATATAGCAAAAAAGTTTGCCTACACGGTAAATCTGCAATAAGAAAGAAACGATTAGTATAAGAATTAAGAAATATGTGAAAGTTACTCATACCTGTTTACCCATTTCACGACGACCAGGTAAGGGGGCAAATATGATGCCCAATTCGGAACATTTCTGTGAGACCAACTCCTTAAATTCCAGTTGAGCGGGTTGTGTCATATCCATGATCATCACGGGCGGCAAAAGCACATTACTTGGCGGTGCTGGTGGTACAGGGGGAGGTGGCGTGGCTGTTGTCGGTTGCAGCATGGCATCTGTAGCACGATGCATCATTTCCAAGGCACGACGTAGATGCTCCTTTACTGATGGTTCCCGCAAAAGTGGTTCACTCAGCATACTCTTCCAGCCGGTATACCAGCGTGAGATTTCTGCATAATCAGGAGATTGATTTAACCATAAGACTAGAACCTAAAACACGATGACAGGAAGAGAAAAGATTAGATCAAGGAAAGATTAATAATAAATATAGATCAACGCACCTGCATCCATCGTGGAAAGAAATGCTTGTCCAACAGATTGGCCATATGCATGGGTGGTATCAACTCATGCCACTCCCAAACTTGATGCCACATTTCAAGATCTTGATGCAAAGGATTGATAATGAATTCACCCAAAACAATTTGCAATTTGGGTATTATATGTAGTAAAAGAAAATGGACTAATTCATCTTCAGGGAATGCCTGTTGCCAGGGTGTTAACATGGCCCTGGCGGAGCGATCCTGTGGCGACCAGGATTGCAGGGCAGCACCCAGTTTTCCTCTAATCTGTGGATATATTGATTCTTCGAGTTTAGGTCCTAGAATGTTATGCCAAGGTAATATCCAGCTATGTATGGGGACCGTATCGGTCAGGGGATCCCAATCTTGAACACCTTTGGCTAGTCGTGGTAAAATTAGTTGCTCTAAAACCGAATCGAGCACCCAGGTTGGCATTAATGGGGCCCATGCATCAAGTAGAGCAGCCATGGGAGAATAATCTTTTGGCGGCCAACTGGAGGCACATGCACGAAATGATGGCATCACTCCTGCCCAGATTAATGAGGAATAAGGATCAAAGACATTACGTGTCTTTTGTTCATTGAGATCCTCATGCTGGAGCATACTGCGCCACTTCTTAATCAGTTGCAGGGGTTTCGTTGGCTGCTCCAAGGGTTGCCAGCTGGCCAATTCCCTCTTCATGAGCGGTGCAATTACACCAGCAGCTAGGTCGGCTAGTCCGAATTCCTTGAATTCTGATGGATAATCATGGATTAGTTCAAGGAATAAGTGTTCCGCCTGTGTTAGACTTATGTCGGGATCGTCAGTCAGCTTTTCCACCCGTTCCAATGCCTCTTCAAGAGTCTTTATATGGTTCCTTTCAAGTTGGACAATCTCTTGTAGATGTTTATATTCAATTTCCAAAGCCTGTTGCTGACTCGAGGATTCTCGCTCAGATTTATCTATTGATATGATCTGTTGTTCGCATTGACTGACCAAAAGTTGCAAGTTGTGAGTCAATTCTGGCATAGCAAAGACCGAGACCCCACTTCCTGATCCACCTATTTTTTCTTCCGTGTCGTCGGTGGCTACTTTGACCTGTCCTAATGCATGATAACCACTAAGAACTCGCTTTTCAGGTCCTGTCATATCAATAACTGGAACGTTGCCCAATTTTTTGCTCAATTTCTCGGACAACAAATGCTGGGATTTTTTGCCCTTTGCTATGACCTCCTCCACAGATTTATAGTAGTAGCGTTTGCCGGACTTTTCGTGACTTTCTGATCCAGCGCCGGCACCACCTTTACGCCATTTGTTCATCTGATCTTTAAAATCTTTGGCCTCTTGCACATCTTCGTCTACTTTTAAGCTGGGCTTGCCTTTTCCGCCAATACTGGCTGCTATCTCGGGGCCGTAGGCGCCAATAGCTCCGCGACCTTTTCTTACGTGCGCCTGAACTGGCTGGGATATACCCTGCAAGTCTTTGCCCAGACCCTTGCCCGGCTCATAGCCCATTTGAAGCAAGAGTTTAGCGCCTATGCCTCTAGTATGTTGCTCCCAGGCTCCGACATTACGATCGCTGGCTATGTGAGAGCGATGTCTTAGTCCAGCAGTTTGTCCTGTAACCTTGCCCATCTTGGGCTTCTGTTCCTCCTCCGATGAAGAGTCATCGGTGCTCTTCTGATTTCCAAAAGCGGGACGGTCATTTTCACTAGATGCATCACTGTTTTCCACTTCCTCAATGTCTTCTTTATCCTTATCCTCAGCTTTGCCGCTGTCCTCTATGCCCTTATTCTTCTTCTTCTTGCCCGCTTGTTGGATTCCACCGGCCACAAAATTAACAGGCATAGTGTAATCCTTGGGTGCCCGAGTGCGGGAACGGGATGCGCGACTACCCTCATCCTCTTCACTGTCATCCCCATCTGCCCAAATGCCTGGAAAAAGGAATATATTGATTAATATGAATAAAAAAAATTTTCTTATTTACCATAAATTTGCTGGTGCTTGCTCTGCCTGCCTCGCGGTCGGTTTATATTAAATTCATTGTCCAAATCATAGTCAGTAATTTCAAATCGCTCATATTCATTGTCCGACATTATAGAAATACAATTTTAATGCAATTTTCTTCAATAATTTGTTCTAAATAAAACGTTTACACGAAAAGCCGCATTAGAGATGGGCAATTCAAGTAATAGTGCCATTCCTCATTCTACAAACAGCTGATTTGGTAAAATAAGCTAAATCCAAGATAGGAAAAAGCTGTTTGTAAATATTAAATATTTGATTTTTTTATTGTTAGACTTTACAAACTTAAAGAACTTTAAGTTCTCTTGCATTTAGACAAAATATAAATTATTAAATAAAACCGCTTAAAAATAGAAGATATATTTAACTCATATTTAAATTTTCCCGCAATTACACTTAAAACTAAGCAAGCTAGAAAATGGCTAAGAGGTCACAGCTTACGTTACGTTACTCAAAGAGTATGTGTAAAGTTAACAGCATCATTTGCGAGCACTGTTAGACTCAATTACTGTTTCTGTTTCCAACGCGTGCGGTTCGTTTTGCGCATCGAGAACAATAAATTAAATGCAATTTCAATCAACAAGCAGAAGCAGAACAATGATGTTCGCTCTAGTGTAAAACATTTGACGAGTGTTTGTGTGAATGATGATTTAAACACACGCAATATTAAACAAAACGAAATTAAAGAATTTCGTCAAAAAAGCAATAACAAAAGTGAACCACGTGCAGTGCAACGCTCTCCCGCTCTCGCTCGCTCTCTCTCTTTCGCTCGCGTGTTTATTGTTTATTGCCGCTCTCCCCCCAACCCGCCACCAACAAATTTGCCGGCTTTAATTTTTGTTGATTTCATTTGGATTTGGATTTACTTATTACGAAAAACCAAGAAAAAAAATAAATACTGAACAATGGTCCAGGTTAGTATTAAAACTATTAAACCATTTGAAAACTTTGTTATCATTAAAGTTGTTTTAAATTGACAATAAAAATAGATAAAGCTGAACAACAAAATAATTAGAGCAGTGGCAGAAAAAACTTTGAATAAATTGAAAACAATGGAACAAGGTTCGAAATTTTCTTTAAAATTCTAAAACTTGGTTAAAGTTAAAATTTGTTTAAATGTGATTAGATTAACTAGTTAAGGAACTTTTAATTTAATTAATATGTTTATACGTGTAATTAAAATAAAGAGTACATATATTTTTAAAAATGATTTATAAGAAAAGATTACTAACCAGTAAAATTTTTATCAAAATTCGATCTATCGATAGAGTTTCAATTTTATTTTTAACCCATTAAAGGCCAAAAATCGAAGATATTTTTGCTTGAATAACAATATGATAAAAATATTTATTAAATAAAAATTTTTTTTTTTTTACATTTTTTGAATTGGTCTATAAGCTATATCTGCTTTATATAGAACGTGAAAAGGCAGTTAAAACATTTTAATTCTATAAAATTTAAAAAAGGTTTCCTTTTTACTTATTCAATATTTTTTTAAGTTTTCCTTGTAAAAAAGATTGGCAAATCCGAACAAAAAATCTTCGTATCGGACTATCGAAAAATTTTAAATCCTAAAGTTTGATAAATCTTAATTGTTTTGTTAACAAATGAAGCAAGCAAGTCGTCCCTGCCGACTTTGAGTATACCCTGTACCAAGTAAAGTAACTGTATTAAATCAAACTCCTAAAAATTTGCCATCAGTTCAAACTAAAATTTTTTCTCACAAGGGGCAGCAACGAAAGCATGCTATCTCGCTCACACTTACTACGCAATGTCGCACTGGGCATTTCAGTACAAATTGTACATAGATATATCTCCGATATTTCTTGTCTGATTTTAACGAAATTTGGTCAGCTGATACCTTTTAGCCATATTATTGGGTGTGCCAAATAAGAATACGCTACCTCTAATTTAACTTTAGTTATTCGTTTTTCCTAAATTGCGGAGGCGGAAGTGGGCGTGGCAAAAATTTGAAACAAACTTGATCTGCGTAGACACTTCACGAATGCTGACACCAAATTTGGTTGCTCTAGCTCTTGTAGTCTCTGAGATCCACGTGTTCATACGGACAGACGGACAGACGGACGGACAGACGGACAGACGGACGGACAGACGGACGGACAGACGGACATGTCTCAATCGACTCGGCTGGTGATGCTGATCAAGAATATATATACTTTATGGGGTCGGAAATGCTTCCTTCTGCCTGTTACATACATTTTAGCGACTTTAATATACCCTTTTACCCTATGGGTACAGGGTATAAAAATTGAAATTATGAAAACTCTTATATTTATTTTAACTGGCATTTTAAGAAATTAATGATTTGGTTTCTAACTGAATAATAAATAATAAGAGAAAGAGTCTACTCTTCTCCTTTTTATTAAATATTTATAATAAATTTAAATTATTAAAACAACAAAATTTAACTTAAAATTTGTATTCTTGTAATTTTTTTAAATAAATTCATTCTAAACATATATCGCTTATCATAATCTAAAGAATATAGATAACTAGAGTTTAGACTGATTTGGGCTCTTTAGCTATAAAATGAACATTTGTGGAATATAATACAATGAAATGTTAATAATCTGGACAAAAAGAATATAATCGTTGACTATTATAGGGGCTAAGATAGTTTTCTTAGCCTGAGAACAAATATCTAGGATGAGCGTGTGTGGAAAGACGGTGGAATACTTTTTTGGCTTATTAAAACCGCACTAGTGGATTTGAGTGAATTTGTTTAATTTGTTAAATAATTTAATTAATATTTAATTTATCTAAAACTATTATATTAAATATAAAAAAACTACGTTTTTTCGTTTTTACAAATAAATTTAGATTTAGCCTTACATTGTTAAACACTTTCTTAAAGATATTTAAAGACCTAGAATAATGATGCAATCCTATATATACACCAGAAAATCCTTTAAAGTCAAGTACTTTTTGTATTTTTTTTCTGTTGTTTTGCAACTGAGAAGCCTAGTTTCTAGTTTTTGTTTCATTCCCTTCCTCTCTGTGTAGTTCATTCCACCCTGGGACGCTTAGGTCCTGTTCTGACCTGACCTTTGACGCAACTTTTGTATACAACCCCGCAAGAATAGCGGAAAAACCTTAAACGTGGAAATGCATCTCGCTTTTTCTTTTTTCCGTTTTCATTGTTTTTTGATTTAGCCACCACCCAACTTACCTTACCCATTACACCCCTCTCCACCATTACAGTTGCAATGTCCCAAACGGGAATCAACCACCACATGAACCCCAAAAAACAAAAAACAAAAAAAAAAATTGGAAAACAGATGGAATAAAACAACAAGGAACGATCCAACAAAATATGTTGATATGGCAAAGAATCCAATTCGAATAGGAAAATTGGCCCATTTGGATCTATGTATGTATGGATGTGTGTGTGTGTGTATGTTTATGTGTATGGTGGGCTTGTGATTGTGGAGGACATCGCGTTGTGTCCTGCCCATGGAAACTGTTCGCTTTCGTAATGAAACGAAAACGTTGCATTTAGTCAATTTTCCATCCACCACCAAGCTGTGTGAGTGTGTGGGAAAGGTGGATAGGGACCGAAAAGATATTTTGGCCTTTTTATAATTGCTAGCAGATAGCTGGAATACCCTGTAGATATTAAATATCAACATTGATTGAATTAAATAATGATTTGAAATGACAAAAATAATCTTAAAATAATAATAAAATGAAGAAATTAATAGAACTTTATAAAAGCGAGAATTATATAGTACATCAAAATTGAAAGTCTCTTTTTAAATATTTTAAAATTTTGCTTACAGTCACCTCAATACTAATAAATGGTTTCAATTTAGAAGCAATTAAGGACACTTCCAAAACTTAGAATTTTGTAACATAATAAAACTAAAAATTATATAAAGTAAGATAGATTCCAAGTTTTAAATAAGAAAAATTTATATAAATGTAAGTATATACCCCATTTAATACCCTGTAATTCAAATATATATATGTATACTGTAGCCAAAAAAAAAAAAAAAATGAAAAAAAAGTGATTCCTGGTTTACCTGCCGCCCGCCAAATGATTGAAGTTCCACTTTTCGATTTGAAATGCGTTTGCGCCTACCTTGTCGGCCTCATTCTCGGCCCAACTGTCCACGTCTAGGAGCGTATTCATATCCTGAATCCTTCCCTCTTTCTCCTTCTCTCTTTCTGGCTCTTTCTCTGTATCCCTCTCATCCACATGGACGTCAAAGCGCATTTTGCACATTTGCATTTGCCGAGGCTTAGTAGTCAGTTTTGTCGACTATATCGGAGGGTGAGATGGAGGTCGGCAATGAACATTTTTCCTCCATCTAAGTGGGTGTGCGGGTGTGTGTGTGTGTGTGTGTGTGTCTCTATGCATGTGCGTATGTATATATGTTCAATAGCTAAACGAACGAACATTTCTGACGTTTGACCAAACTTCTGTTATTGTTGTTGTTCCAGTTGTTGCTAATGGCGAACAGGCGAGTTAGCCAGGCTAGTTTGGTGGTGATGGTGGCATAGTGAAAGAGACAGAAAAAGAGAGGCATTATTGGTTGGGGGAGCTCTTGTTAAAGGGGTTTGGGTTAGGTGGGAGTTAAGGTAGGGTTAATAGGCACATTTTGTATATGCGATTTCTGTTAGTGAGTCGACTCTCTTATTTTGTAACTACCAAAAGGCAAAGCGAATGTCCAAGTGCAACTATGTTGATGTTCCTGTTGTTGTTGTTTTAGGAATACTCTTGCCTGGATTACAGGCAGAACGATTGATTATAAGGACAATTAAGTTAATTATACTAAAGGGCAAAGAGCATGATAAAACATACAAAAAAAAAAAATTATTTTAGATTTCTTAGTGAAACAACTAAATTTATATACAGGTTCTCTTTTCAATTTCTAAAGCTTTGTTTAAACTATATACTAACAAATTGCAGTACTTTTTAAAGTAAACTGAACTATATTAATTTTAATCCTAGATGGTAGCATAAGTTCTTCAAAATTTTCTTTTTTGAAATCTCAAGCTGATCTTATCTCTGATTATTAAAAATCTCAAAAGGTTTATATTATGAAAAACCTTTTATAATCCTTTTTAAAAAATTTTATATTTATTTTGAAATCGGACATTTTTATTAGACAATATTTGAATTATACATTTTATATGTTTTTTTCATTTTATTTGAAATAAAAATCTAAATATTTTGTGTTTTATTAACTTTAATTAAAAGAAGAAAACCTATATTGATAATTTTCTATATAGTTGTAGATATTTTTCTATATAATTACAAACGTAATAATAGTTGATTCATTATCAACCACATAAACTAATGCAACATTCCTATTAATGTTTTTTGTACCAATTTCCATTATCTGGATCAAGTCTGGTGGTTTCAATGGATCCTGTAGTTACATCTGTTCCTTAGGAAATTCCTTTTCTTGACTAAAACTTGACCTACGAAATGAAACCAGCTGTTTATACAATATATTTGAAATGGTTATCTATCAACATTTATGCTTCTCCTTTGACCAGCAACTTGCCAGTTCTGTGCCGCCCCTTTATCTTCTCTAGTATTAGCCACATTCACTATAAACCAACGGACCAACCTGCACCCCTTTTCCTGTACCTGAACAAATTTGAATGATTTCTCCCTTTGTCTCTTTGGCATTTTGCTTCTGTGTCTTCGATTTCTACTGCTTGCTATACATCGCATCCCCCTTTCTTGCCCTCAAGGCAAATTTTCTTGTGCGTGTGTGCTTTTGCGTGTGCGTTTATTTTTCAATTAACGAAATGCATTTTGTGGCTTTTTCGTAGAAAATGTTCTCAAAACTTAAGTATCATCCCATAGACTACGGGGACAACTGACCCTATATGGATTCCTATAGATTGTGGTTACAGGATGCCCATATTCATAGTCATCGACATCCATTATGTCTATATTTTGTTCTCCATTCGTTGGAGAACTTTGGGAGTTAAATAAATCCATTGGTTCATCACATGTTTTTATCTCTCTAAAATTCTCATAGATTCCATGGTTTACTTGAGGTAACAACTGGATATGATTAACATTATTAGGATGCCAACGAGGACAACTGCCATTATATGGATTACCATTGATTGTAGTTAGAGAAGACCCATATTTATAATCTATTATTTCAATATCTGGTTTACGATTCATTAGGGAATTCTCGCTGTAAGATAAATCCATTGGTTCAACACTTGGTTCAATTCCATGGTCTATTTGGGGTAAAATTGTCTCTCCTGGAGTCATAAATGGGATTTCTGTTCTTAATTTTAAATCCTCATTACTAAAGAATGCTTTAAGATAAATTCGATTATACATGGGAGCCAGCCAGTGTAAAAGTTGCCAAAACTTTTTAAATGGAAAGACCAACCAAAACAGGAACAACTTAAATCCAAAGAATTTCGATGCTGAGGAAATCATCAAAAAGGATAAGAATCTAAAGAGGCAGCAACATCCATATCTAAACCAACAGAAATGCCACAACCATCTCCATCTTTGGCAATATTTTTGCATTAACCAGCCTCCAGTTATCAAAATCATAAATACTCCAATAAAGTTTTGCTCCAATATTGTATCAAAATTTGTCATCAGCGGCATTACTTTTATAAATCGTGGATCCCCGGCTAAAAGCAGTCTCATATATACCACAAATAGGATGGTCAAATGGTATCCAAAGGCGAAAGTCGTGTAGTTGAAATAATTTGGAGATTGAGTCAAAAAGGGTGTAATTACCCATAAAGCCAAACCATTTAAGAACTGACCCAAGCGATCATTATCCAGTTGCATATCTACTAGTGTCAGTTTATATGGCTGATTGGTATAAATACCATAACAGGATCCCTTATGAACCGGTAATTCAATATAATGTATTTTTCCATTATATTTTGCTAAAAACTTTCCATCATAGCATTCCCTACCCATATGATGGGCATCCTCGATCTCACTGGCTGTCGTCTCCCTATATTGCTTCCATTTCAATGGCGTTTTTATATCAAATTTCAATTGCACTTTAACTGTTTGGAATACATTTTGCCATGTTAATGGACTCTCTAGCCGACAATAGATTTGCAGTTTATTCGTTTCATATGATATCCGTAATAAAGTTGAATCATCTACAATATGTGTCTCTCCGGGAATCAATAACTTAACATTGGCGTTGACCAATGTAGAAATGATTACGGGAAAACTTAAAATATAAACTACAAATATCCACATATACGAAGAATTCACAGACATGTTGATAACTGAATGTCAATATGGAAAACAGAAATTAAGTTAACAAGAAAAGTTTACTTAGTTTCAAATATTTCCATGACAAATGTTGCCACTTTGAATTCCATGTTAGAATTCCTAAAAGGATACATCCATTCGAATTAAATGATACAGATTGCTAGATTTTGTTTTAATCAATATTTCTAAGTAGATGAGAAATATAATACTGGTAAATAATAAGAATTCTAGAGTAGTTATCCTTTATAATCCTTAAATCAGGTTTTATGTGATATTTTATTTGGTTTTAATACTTTATCCGGAATTCTGCTTTGATAAATCACTAATTACGAAGAATATATATATATATATATAAATTTGACAAATTCCCAACAACAAAGTTAATAACAATATATGTCTTTAAAAGACAAGCTCTTAAATTTAGGTCTATAGCCTAGTAAAGCGCTGAAATGTAGGCAACAAAATTGGTGAACTCGAGTGCCTATAATTCAAACACTTTAGTTTATGAACTTGATAGTTTTAGATAGGAGCATATGGATCGTTTATCAAGGTTCTTGTATATAGATTCCATTAGTTTACTGTGGCATGGCATCTTTATAACCCACCTACTTCGTATATCATCATCATCTCTTTCATTTTATACATCTTCACGTTGCTCTTGCCATCATTCGATGCTTTTCTTGTTTGTAGTTGGCTTTTTAGGCATTTTCATGTCCTTTGTGCCACACATTTCTCTTTCTCTTCATTTTTTTTCTTCTCCATCGTTTCTTGTACCTTTTTTTTTTCAAAACACTCAAACAACCGCGTTCCATTTTTCGACTACTTTTTGTGGCTGCATACTACGTCCGTACTACACTCTACTACTACTATTCAAAAGTCAGGGTTAAGGCAAAAAATCGCACATTCAAGTCGCGATGGCCAACAAAACAGAAACAAGGAAAAAAACGAGTTAAAAAGAAAACAAAAACAAAAAAAAAAAGAAAATAGAAAAGAAGAGGAAAGAAAAATTCACGCACAAAGTGGCAAACAAGCAACAACAAACAGTAGAAGTCCCCCCAGAAGAAGACGAAAAATAAGTGCATGAAAAGCACACTATAAGAGTGAAAGAGACAGGCGGCACACACACACACCCATACATACAGACGACAGAGCGAAAAGAGAGATGAAACTCGACGTGCATTATGACCAAAAATCGAACTGAAATTTCTACCATTTTTTTTCTCGTTTTTTCTTCTGCTGCTGTTGCTGTTGTCCTCGGTCAGAGAGTTCTGGTCCTGGTCCAGGGCATTGTATTCATGTGTGTGTGTATGTGGCTATCACTGCTTTCGTTTGCAAGTCTTCCCCAATTTTTTTTTTGCAATTTTTGTTTTTTGTGCTTTGTTTTTGGGCCTCATGCATTTTCCGTGTTTCGTTTTGTGCGCAAAATAAATTGGTAAACAAGCGAAAAAGTTGGATAGAGAGGGGAAACAGGGAAAGAGAGAGAAAGAGAGAGAGAGGGAGAGAGGCCGAGAAAAAGAGAAGTAGTGTAGAGTGAGAGTGTGTGTAGGGGCATAGGGGGACCGTATATGAGATTCGTATATAGTCCTGGGAGCTCGGTGTTGTGTGTGTGTGTGTGCGTTATACGTTGCCTGCATTTTAGTGCCTGTCCATTGTCCATTCTCTTCTACCGTTCCATCTCTTCTCTACATCTCCTCCACATTCATTTCCGCTTACCCTGTGCATTGTGAATCTCTCTCTCTCCCTCTGTGTTTGTGTATGTGCCTAGGTCTCCTATCTCTCTCTTTCATGTATCGCATATTGTGCGTCTGTTTCTATATTGCGTTGTTGTCGTTGTTGTTGCTGCTGCCCTCCTCACTCGTCTTGTCATTTATTTTTGTTGTTGCTGTATTTCTCCATCAGCGAAATAGGCTGCGTCGCTGCCCGTTGACGTTGTCCTCCTCTCCTTCCCCACTATTGCCACCTCATCCATCGCCTACGACTCGCTCAACGTCGAGCGCAGCCTGGGTGGATACCCTTCTCCTTCTGCTCCTTCTCTCACTTTTCCCCAGCGCGTTTATTGCTGCTGCCGTTTTTGTTTTTTCGGTCGCTGCATTGGGAGGCGGAATTTTTTTTACTGCCCTGCCTTTGTTCACAGTGGGATAAGATCGCTTTAAAAATGCAAAGTAAATGTACATACGGAAATACGTTCCCATGTTGTTTGTATTTTAAACGTAAAAAAAAACAACTAAAAAATAAATATTGAAAATTTTTATTTTATTTTATTGTGCATTAAAAATTTTAATTTTATAATTATAAGAACAAAAGAAAAGAAAAAGAAGGTGATTTGATAACTGTTAGAATCCTTTTACTTAATGTAGATTATATACGAATATTGCTCAATTATTAGGGATCCAACATGCTTAACAACTATAATTTAAAAGAAGAAATTTTTCTTTTAAAAAAAAATAATACATATCTAATATATCTTGATACAATATTTCTTTACAATCTCTCAGATAAAAGTCTATTGATGACCACCTAGACTCTTTTTTAACATAAAATTAAATAAATTTTTTATAAATATTAATTGAACAATATATTTTTTTTTCCAAATTTCAGGTAAGCTTCAAATCACATTTGTACCACTGTACCGAATCCCAATCAGCATTTGCGCAGCACATAAAACGACGAAAACGCAACGCAACGCGACGCCGCCTGCAGTCGCCAGGGCCGTCCGCCTAGTTATTTGTGCCAGGCAAAAGGCCAAACGCATGTGTGATGGCCAGCCACCAGCCTCCCAGCCTAGTACTGCCCCATCCACACAAACATACGCATACACACATACACAAACAGTATGAATGCATATACTAGCCAGGACGAGGATACAGTACATAAGGCAAAAAGAGTGAGAGAGAAAATGGGGGCAAATAGAGGGAGCGAGTGAATCAAACGAAACCTCTACATATAATGGCATTGCATATGAGACGAAAAACCGATGTGTCTATATACATACATACATACATATATGTATGTATGTGAGTGTTATTGTGTGTGCATGATTGTGTATCTATGTATATATATATATGTACACATGCATGCATGGATGTAAGTGTGTCTGTGTGTGTGTGTACGGAGCCTACGCAACGGTAGCTACCTCAAAGGCGGCAAACGCATCGAATGCGCATCGAGTCGAAGTCCAACGTTGATTGTATTATATTGGCAGAGCTCACAGAACTGAAGCGGGTACGAGACGGTAGCGGTAAATGGGGGCTCTCTCTTTCTTCATTTCTCTCTTTCTCTCTCTTCAGTCTCTCCTGCTACGCATCGGGCATAACTGTCCATCAGCCATCAGTTGAACATCATGCACTTATACACACACACACACTTACCCACCTACACACACAAACACGTGTATGCAACACACATGCAAGCAAATTGAATAAACTCTCAAATCAAATTTTTCTCCAGAACTCTTTGGCCCGTTCTGATGTGGGTGCCACACATGACATCTTCTACGTAGTCGTCGTCGTATATAAATGAAAACTCGCTTAATGTGTGTGTGTGTGTGTGTGTGTATTGTGCGTATGTGTGGGTGTGTGTATCTTTGCCATTTAAAAAGGGTCAATGAAATGCAAAAAGATTACCCAACAGAAGTCCTCTTGTTTTGCACTCGATTCGATTTCCCATCTTTCATTGATTTGACTCAACCTGTCTGTTTTTTTGTATTGTGTTTCATTTTTCATTTTTCTCCATTTCTTCATTCTCTTCACATTGAAGATAAATATTGTTGCATTTGATTGGAGGCCAGTTATATTGGTTTTCTTTTAAGTTTTCACAAAATATATCTGACTTATAATCTTCAGTTCACAATTGGGTTAAAAACTTTTGTCTATTATTGTAACAATGAAGAAAACAACATTTACACCGATCTTTCTACACACTTTTTTAATTCAAATATGAACATATACATGCATTATATATATGAATCAGCTAATTTATAAGATGCTCAAATAGTAAAGAAGAATACTTTAACGGGCTTTGGGAGCGTTTTTTATGTATCAGCAAGTAAGATAACAAATGCAAATCTCTTTATTTGCAAAGTAAGTAATACATTGGAGTGTTCCAATTAAAATTGATTGAATGATTAACACATAAATTTCAAACAGTTTTCTTGTACATAACCTCCTAATGTATTTACCTTTAACCTGGATTATTAGTTTTGAATTTGGAAAAATGTTTTCTCCATTTCCTTAATTTTGCTTCACTTTTAGGCTGCATTAAAACTTGGCACTTGAGTCGATTCGAGTCTAGTTAAATGTTTGCTTTTCTACCTTTTTGAGTTAACAAACAGAACAGGAAACAACACAAACACCTTTAGTCAATGAACTCGAGCAAAATTGTTGAGCAAGGAATGTAAACTGAAAGGATGTACACACAAACACACAAATTCGAAGAGGTACACAATGAGTGATTGAGAGGAATAGAAGGAGTGCAGGCAATTCGACATACATTTTTGGCCAGCCACGAAGTAAAGACAAAAGCGCATACAAAAACACTTTTACCTTCATTAAAATTACGTTTAAATATTAGACTTTTTGTTGTCGTTTCGTCTGAGTTTGTTCAACTTGTTTTTAAGGTCAAATTACAAAAACAGCCACAAAATGTTACCAGTACCAGGCCACCCATGGCTGGATTCTGCCACTCCCCTGGACCATCTCGTCTGCCACTCTCATTTGCAGACAAAAATGGAAAATTTTACATATGCATGAAATGGAGCAAAATTTGTAACAACATTTTGCCAGAGTCTAGGAGAAAGGCTTTAATTCTCACAGCAGGCTAAAGAGTGAGGCATGGGGGGATTGTCTCACCCAAAGTCTGTCTTTCAGTCGTTCTGGCTGTTTGTTGTTGTATGCTGAAGGTCAGCAAATTGTGAATTTTGTTTTGTTTTTGGATACACAAAATTTTTGTTTAAAATGTTTTTTTTTTTTTTTTTTTTGGTTGGGGTCAACACACACTCACACACAAACAAATACACGGAAAACTCAAACTCTCGAGGAAAACTTTTTCCAGGCGACTTGACCTACTCTAGCAACTTTTCTATCTGTCTGTGTGTGTGTGATTATTTTGTTGAAAACTGTTTTTAGTTGCTGCTGTTGTTAGTGTAGTTGTTGCAAGGATATCATGAACCGGCTAGAGTTTTTCTGTTTGTCGACCATTTTAAATTTTGCATAATTTCATTTTACCATTTGATCGACATTGAAAGTCATTCGTTCAATCTATGAAATTACAAAAACACATTCTACATGGATATATATATATTTATATATACAAAGGACTTTAAAACCTTGACTTTGAGTCAATTTAAATTGATTTTTGTTGTCCTTCTTGTTGCAAGCTAAAATTAAGTTCTACCGGAAATGTAAAATAATGCGACGTATGGCACTTAAAGTCCTATTCATTTTGAAAACATTTCTTGGAAGTTCCTTAGACATGTGCATTAGCAATTTATCACTTATGTTAGTTATCCTGTAGTATCCATCTTTGCTTTTATTAAACATCTGAATCCTTCAATTTCTGCTAGGTGAAAAATAGAAAGGGAAAATAATTCAACTTGTTTTATAAAAGAGACGTTTGAGTAAGCTGCCTGGGATCTTAGTATTTTGCCATTGGTAGTTCAGTATATTCTTTTACTAAAATGAAAATAAACAAACTGTTTATCAGATTTCTAAAATTCTTATTTCCATTGTAAATTTTATGAAATCTTTGACACATTACAATTTTCCTATCAATAGATGACAAAATTTCAAACAGATACAAGTAAATGCGATTACGGTTTGTGTTTTCTAACAATTGCATTACCTCCATCTGTACACATCTATATATATATATATATATATATATATATATATATTTTTTTTCATATATGTATGTCTTCAATTTTATCTCCTTCCACATTTTATTCTCACATTCATCCTTTTGCTCAGCAAGCAGCAGCAACAAGTTCTCTTCAGCTTTCACGCACACTTTGGCAGAAAACTTTTTGCACATTTTATACAACTTATATAAATGGCAAACGACACTTTAGACACAACCCACAACCCACTTATTCCTTCCCTACCGTTCCATGCATACACTCCCACACACATAGACACACAAGAGTCTCCTGCTGCTTCTACTCATCGTCGTCGTTTTCGTATTTGGCAAAGATAAAGTTTTGTAATAAAAATGTCTGTTGGCAGACATACCGGCTGTGGCAGCAATAGGAGGGGCAAGAGAAGTTAAAGGGAAGAATGCAGAGTGGGTAGATGTAGAAGAAGTCTGACTGTGCCTGGAAGTTAGCCAACCGGGCAGACATTCTGTCTAGCACTTTTAAGCCCGAAGTGTGTCAGGCAACTTTGCCATGTCCTCGACATCGTCGTTGTCGACGTCGTGAACGTGTCCTTGTCCTTGGCCCACACACACCGAGAAAATTTATAAATATATATATATGTATATTTATCTACAAATATATATACTTATATATATATATATATATATATCTGGGGGTCTGTGTGTGTGTGCATTTAGGTGTGGAGAAAACTTTCGCTTTAGTTTTGCGCTGCTTTGCATTTTATATTTGAGACAAACATTGAAGGACTTGTTGACAGTAGTTAGTAGCCTGAGGTTAGTTGTCTATATGAGAGAGTTTTCCTTTTTAAAGAATGAATTTACTCAATGTTTGCCTCTGACAAATATAATGGAAAATGTTTTTCTGTATTCAAACCTAAATTTTATTCCTTAGCACAATATTTAAAATTTTAGTTGTGTTTGTTTTATAACTTATTGATTAGAGAATCTAGCAAAACTAGCCCAAATTGTAGTCCTCTAAATTAAAGTATCTTTTAAAGTGCTGGACGGAGATCCTCTGCGTTGTAAGTTGACCGTTTTATTTGATTTCAAAAAGTTATATTTACATTATCCTCCCATATGAGCATAGATTCTATAACAGCAATTGGTTATCTTCCTATATCTGAGTTATCTGTTCCAACTGTTAAATTTAAAATCATGTTTTACTAATTTTTATATTTATTTATTTATTTTTGGTTGTTTTGCAAATGTTCGTTTTGGAAAGAATTTTTACAGTTTTCATTACAAGTTGTTTTAAATTCCTTAACAATTTTTTATATAGTAATATTATGCTTGTTTATAATGCTTATGTTCTTCTGGGCTATCTATATACATGTGTTGCATTTCTAAGCAATTTATTTCTGGTACTAAAATTAATTTATTGCAGTAATGAAAGCAATGTCAATTTAGAATACGTTGTGCATTTTGTGAAATTTTATAAATATTTCTTGTGAGACACCCTTAAGACCATATGTTTATATGTATGTGTTTTTTAGCACTACTTTGCAATTCCTGTTCGTTTGTTTTATTTTGTTTTTGTATGAGATGGGATGAGCGAGTCTACAACATGCGAGTGATATGCTTCCGATAATTATTAAATTATTATTTAAGGTACTTATAGAGAAATGCGAATACATTACGTCTACAATTTTACATACTTATACAAAAGAGTCCCCGAATAAAAGTGAAGAACAACCCAACAGAAAAAAAAAGAACCAACAGCCTACGTCTTACGTCTGATTCCTATCAGACAAAGTACAAAGAAAATGATGGTCCAAGCGGCCATAACAAGAAAACCATTGTAGACCTTCTCATTGGTAATGCTCCAACCTTTTTCAATGACATTTCGTGCCGATATAGAGGGTATAGTAAATGGTAATACCATTACCAAATCCTGTAAAAATCCTGGCATGCTCTCCAAAGGCCAAAGGAGCCCTAAAAAATAGAAATGGAATATAATTATATAATTTATTAAGGAAAATTTTCATGTTTACCGCAAAGTATAATCATGGGATAAAAAGCTCCTGTGGCCACAAAATTAGCCTCTGTATGTGATTTACAAAATACCGAAATAAAAAGACCTGTAAAATTACATAACATCAATTAATCTTTGGTTTTTAAGAATCAAGTTTCGATAAGACCTACCAAACAACATGCCACAGAAGGCCGTTAGTGTGAGTAAACCTATTAAAGTTGTTGTATCTCCATTATTATAGGTATCAAAGACAATTCCTATATACATAATGACTTCAAACGATTGCAGAGCCATTATAATCAATTGGGTTAACAGATGCGCCCAAAGCATTTCATTGGCTGAAACTCCAGCTAATAAAGTACGATCCCAAATGCCATCCATGCGTTCCGAAATGAAGACAGCAGCAGTCATTAAGGTAGCCAAAAAGAATACCATCCTAGATAAAAATTTAAGAAAATCTATTATAATCAAATAATTCCTTAGATTTTAACATAATCATTCAATCGATACGTTTAAGAAACAAACGTTTTCGTGATAATCATGATGATTATCTTCTACTCACGTCATTACCACACCAGGTGCACAATATTGTTGAAATTCAATATCGGCACTTCCATAAATTGGTTCCTGAAATTGTACCGGTAACTCCACCACAGCCGTTGAAACATTGCAATCCTTGACCACACTCTGCATAAAACTGCTAAACTTATCTCTCAATTTACGTTGCATAAAATAGGCCACTTGTTGATCTATACAAATTAAAGGAGTATAAAAGATACAAAGAAAATCCTAGATATTTGAGAGCCAATAACCCTACGACCTAAAAAACAAACCCCTTACCCGTCATATCAATGTGTATACCGAGTTCGGCATTGTCTACAGCTCCATCAGAGGCATGAATGCCATCTTCCATTACCGAAAATATCGAATCACTAAAATTATGCGCAAAATGTATGTAGCCGACTGTGATAGCACGTTTGGCATCTTTTAATGCCTCCGATTCGGTGGCATAATACTTTCTAGTGGCCACATCGTCACCCAGTTCTTGTATATAACGACAGGAGAGCTTATGAAAATGACAACTATCGTTTGCATTATACACTGTGATCAAATTTTCATCAAAACATTCGCTATAGCTATTCACTTCGCCCGTATATACACCCAATTCCAGATTTTTGGGTGTTTTACCGATAGCCAAATAAAAGCAAGACAGCTGAATAATGGGAAAGAGTAGCATAAAAATGATGCCTCTGAAATAAAAAATAAAAGTTTTTATTTTAAAAATAGTTTCTTTTTTAAGTAATATTCATCACTTACGAAGGCTGTCGAAATAATTGCACAAAATTCTTGGTCATCAATGCCTTTATTCTTCCCTTTGTCGTAAAGAAGATCTTTTTGCGATTTTCATTCGGTGTTTCATCATGTGGAATTGGCGGTTTCTCCATTGTATTCGGTTCATGAGCATCTATTACTTCAGTGGGCAGCGCAGCTGTCGGTAATGAGGCTTGATTTCTATTATGATCCAATATTTGTGCTAAATCATCTTCATTGCCCTGCCGTTGACTGAGTATAAGAAACGCATCCTCAATAGATTGAGTGCCAAATTTGATCATTATATTTGTAGGTGTATCTTCCGCTAGAAGAACTCCATTTCGCATGAGGCCAATCTGCGAAGGGAAATGAAATTATAATATTTACTAATGTTTGCAAAAAATAGTGTGGCAGCATATTTCGAATTAGAAAATACCAAAAAACTTGAATAAAACAAAGGTTTACTTACACAATTTGCCTGTTTGGCTTCTTCAATATAATGTGTGGTAATAATCACAGCCAGTTTGCTATTTCTGGTAGTTTCCACTAGAAAATCCCAGATTCTGTTGAACATATTCTCCAATTAATACACTTCCTTAATACAAAAACTTCTACTAGACTTACTTCTCGCGCAACATGGGATCCAAACCCACTGTTGGCTCATCCAAGATCAACAACTCCGGATCATGAATCATGGCGCAGGCGAAAGACAAACGTCGCTGTTGTCCACCACTGCATTCCTTGATCATTTGTCGTGCTGGTGGCAATTGCAATAATTCCTTCAATGTCTTGAATTTCTCACGAATCTTTTCATCTGTTAGACCATAGATGCGACCAAAATAGAAAATTGTCTCCTTCACAGTCATCTCTTCGACCAAAGCTATTTCCTGAGGCATAAAGCCGACACGAGAACCAGGCACTCCACTACCAGGTTGACCTGGTTTAACACCCAAAACATTTACCTCACCCCCATTGAGACACCTTTGACCCACAATGCAGGAGAGCAGTGTGGTTTTGCCACAACCTGAGGCACCCAGTAAGCCATAACTGAAAAATGATATTTTATAATATTATTGATCTGCAGATAAAGTTCATTCATTTCGTATGCCACTCACATGGAGCCACGCATCACATTCATATTCAGCTGATTGAGCACAATCTTGGGATTCGATTTGGAGCCATAGTACTTATAGCCATTCCTTACTTCAACGGCCGCCATTTTTATACCTTTGCAAAAAAGGTATATTAATTTTGGTCAGAAGTTTGCAACGCATAGAAGGAAGCATCTCCGACTATATAAAGTATATATATTCTTGATCAGCGCGATGAGCTGAGTTCATTTAGCCCTGTCCGTCTGTCCGTATGTCCGTCTGTCCGTCTGTCCGTCCGTCCGTCCGTCCGTCTGTCCGTCCGTCCGTCCGTCCGTCTGTCCGTCTGTCTGGATCAACGCAATCTCCTCCGAGACCCTTAAAGCTACAGAGCTGAAATTTTGCACCGAGGCTTCTTTTTGCTGCAGGCATTGTATATCTCGGAATCATTCCGATCGGATGACTATATCATATAGCTCCCATAGGAAAGATCGGTCGTGAATAAGTTTTTACCTCAATAACTTTGTTGTTTTCCAACGAAATATTACAAAAGCCGGTATTTGTGAGTTTTATATACTTTTTAACATATCCACCAAGTTTTATCAAAATCGGTTGACTATATCATATAGCTCCCATAGGAACGATCGGCCAAAAAATTGGTTTTAGATGAAAATCTTGGTTATTTTAACAGCGATTCACTCGAAATTTGGTATATGTAAGTTTGGTATATATAAAAATGTGTCTATTGAGTTTTAACAGAATCGGCCGACTATATGATATAGCTCCTATAGGAACAATCGGACCAAAAAAAAAAAATTTTTTTTACTCGTAAGTTTTTTTTCTTGGAGCCACGGGTATGATTAGTTTTATATACTTTCTTATAATTCTGGTAATTTATATGTAATTGATAAGAACAGTTTGCAAAGGTATCCGAACTTCGGCGTGGCCGAAGTTAGCCCAGCCTTCTAGTTATCAGTTATCTTATGTTCTGTTAGCGGACAAAAATAGAAAAACAAAAAATAAAAATTATATTGGAATAAAAATTATATAAATTTTTCATCTCTTTCCCTCTCGCTTTTTATCTTTTTTTTTTTTTTCCTTTGCAATTAATCATTTGCGTCAATAATTCTCGATTTCTTGATTTGGTTATGTATTTTATTGATTTGTGCTTTCAGGCTTTATGGCAGACACGTGTCATGGCACACAAAGCATCGATCTAACCATAATTCTTCTATATATTCTAAGCACTTGCTAATTAGCCAACTTGGCGCATGGCTGAAAGTGAAAAAAAAAAACTGCCAGCGATTACTTGTAAAAACTAAAAACAAACCAAAATCCTATAGAAGAAAGTTCATTGAACTTTTGTTTCTCTTTCGACAGCAAGTAGAAGGCACACCTCTCTAACATTTTATGCAATTTATTTTAATAATAATTCTTTCAAATGACTATTTCAATATGTCTCTCTTTCTAGCATGACTGAACAAAATTTATAATTTTACTTACAAAATCATCTCTCACCTAAAAGACCCATTAAAACGTTGACTTGATTTAATACTTTTTTGTTGCGGTATCTTTTTAAGTTTCTAAAGCTTAAATTGCTTCATTAACCTTTCATCTTTATAATATTACACATTCATCATAGTAAATCTTTAGCTATTAAAAAATGTAATGTATGATGATTTGCAAAAATCTTTCTACATTAGATCTCAAATAAGTGTTGATGAAAAAGAACTTTAAGAAAATGTTTTTCCAATACATTGGGAAACTAATTAATGATCTAACAGGCAAAATGAATCATAAAATATATTTTAGAATTTAGTACCATTCAAAATTGACTACTAAATTTGCACAGAATGATATAAAAACAAAAGCAATTATTATCCAATTTATATATGCGATTCTGAATAAGCATTTCGAAATGCTTTTCTAACTAATTTTCTAGCTGTAAATAACTTTTCCATGTCTGTCATGGTTAAATTGTCGTTCCACTTTACATGTTCTTGGAACTTGTTCAGTGAACTGGCTCTCAAGGTTGTCAAATAATAATTTGCCATAAAAATTAGCAACTAAAATTTAGTAACTAAACAATAAAACTAGATGGAAAACAAAAGCCTTTAACCTAAGCTAAATAATTTGCACAGATATCTTTCTATATATATATGTAGATAGATGTATATATACGGATGTTTGCACGATGAAAAAGTAACTTTATTGTCAAGTGAAATTCTTTAAGCTAATGCATGTAAATTTCAATTTACACAATACAAAAAGCAAAGGGTCTATATCTCAGAACAGGAAAGACAACAGAAAGACAAATGTCTTGAATAACAAATTTGCTTTCGAAATATATGTATATACATACATATATATAAATTTTACATACATACAATGTATACATATTGCATACGTATGTAAAAATATATTGTATGTATATAGTATATCGACGTCAAGAGAATGCATATAGAATAAACAAATAAGTTTTGTGAAGTGGTCTGTGAAATGCACAAAGATATCGTATGTAAATATATACTATATATATATACATATATAGAGAAACTGACTAAAGTGGCTTAAAAAGGGAAAAGTTTGAGTGGGGGCTGAATGTTTTCAATTCCAACTTATAACATGTGATTCTGATGAATGTGTCAAGTTGAGTGATGAGAGAAGCTTAAAAAAGGCCCCGTATTATGTGAAATGAATTACAATTGCTAGGTAACAATAAAGTGAGAAGTCTACAATTAGTGTAGATCAGTGTCCACCTGATAATCTAACCAAAATGTAATACACTTAAAGTTTATAATAATAAGGACTAGAGTTACTTTTTGCAAACAAGTAATTATTTGATTTATATTAATATTTGGCTATGACTAATTGTGACTAAAAGAAATTAAAGTTTGTTCGGATTTTTGTTTTTGGTGTTTTAGTTTTTGTTTAAATAATTTTAATCAAAGTTATTTTTTCCTAAAATTTTTAAATCAATTTTTAATTAATTTTTAAATCTTTCTTTGGTCTTACAGTTTTAATATTTTAGCTGCCTATTTATTCAGTTTTTATGATCGTATTATTGTTAATTTCTATTTGTTCATTACTCATTTACATTATCGATCATTCCTGTTAAAAGCGAAACAAAATTCATAAATGACGTATCAATGACCTCGCCTTGTCAGACTTTGACCCACTTTGACTGCCAACTTATTGGAGGTTTTGTTCCAAAAAGAAAAAATAAAAAAAACCAAAAACTGGCAACTCTCTTATTATTTATCTCTTTGCATCTCATAGATAACTTTATAGTGCGCCGGCTAACAGCAATAAAGACAAAACAGAGGAAGACAAGAAACAAAAAAAAAAAAAATGCAAACACACAAAGCCCATAAAAAATGTTCGAAAGTAAAAAACCCAAAAGTAAAACAAAATAAATAAAAAAAAAAAACAAAAACTGGCCGAAAACACAAAAATTGAGTAAGGTTAGTAACACAACAAAATTCGTGGCCATAAATTGATATTGTTGTTGTTTGCTTAACATTGTAGCCAAGATGACGCAAAGGACAACAATTTCAACCTAATCTCAACAAGAGAAAGAGAAGGAGTATGAATGTAATAGTAAGAAAGAGAGAGAGAAAGGCGTGAAAATATTAAAATCTTCAGGGCCTAAATATATTATGTTTAAACATTAAATCTTTGCAATAATCATATTGCAAATGCGTCATAATCGTAATAAAGAAAAATTTGGGTAATATGCAAGCACAAATTACCAGAAAACAAGACCTGATTTTCTTTTAAATGAACTTTCGTATGCCCTTACAAATCATCGAAATTATCTTATACGTCCTATTGTTTATTTTTAATACCAATGAAAAGACAAGACATTTTAGCATTTAGTTTTTTACCACGATAGAAAAAGGTAAAGATGAACAATCTAATCAAATCATTGTTTTTGTTTAAACAAATTTCTTTTCTCTATTATTTTGAATAACATTTATCATTCAAATAGTCGGGATAACTATTTTAAATATAAGAAAACCTATTCATTTTAAATTAAAACTTTAAATGTATTGGGAAATTATACTATAGTCAATTAAATATAATTCGTTGCAACCGTTTATATATAAATTAGAATAAATTAGTACCTAAAGCCAATAAATTTAATTACTTACTATAGACAATTCATTTATTTATTTAATATATTACTAATTAACACATTTTGTTTTATAAAGCAAAATAAATAAAAATATAAAAATTCCCAGTAAATTAACAAACCCAAATAACATCAGTTAACTCAACATTTTTTTTGACAACAAGAACTATTTTAGCTAATTTATTATTCATAAATATTTAAAATTAAACAGAAAAGCGTAGTTCTGTATTTGGCCATACAGAAGTTTTTATACCCTTATAGATCCTTTATTTAAATATATAAAAAACTTTGAAACTAAGCGATTAGAACTGCCGTCCCAGACAGCTTCTGGAATTGGTTCATCTACTGCATGATAATACTGAACTATATATAAATCAGAGTTGCCTCATTCTATATATTTATATAAATAATATAACCTTTTTCCTAAAGGGTATACAAAATAATGGTAAAAACACATGGTGCGAAAAAAAAACAAGGCAAAGCAGCGCCAAAAATAACGCAGAGCCAAGGTTGCCAACTGGTTAGCGGGTATGTCCGCTGTTGGCGTCAGCGTCAACGTCAACGTCGTCGTAACTCAATTGCTTGAGCCGCACATGAAATATTGTTCATATCGATGTTATTGTTGTTTTTAATTTTTGTTGCTGTTGTTGCTGCATGTGCACCTTTATGTTATTTGCAAATATTTTGCAATGCTTGCAATTTAGTTGGTCAAAATAACTTCTGTGATGGCCATGAGCTGCATAGAAGCTCTAAAGAGAAAGAGAGGGACACCAAATTAGAGTGAGAGAACCAAACAGAGAAAGAGAGACCCTCAAAAAAGTCGCTGATTTTGCATTTGCAAAAAGAAAAAAGAACTCCGTTAACGCCTTCATGATACGCCTCCAAAGCGGTTTTTTTTTTACCTTGATGCAGTTTAACGGCTTATTTAACAGACCTCGCGCAATCGAGTCGGCCAATACTGCAGTGTTAGTGGGTATTTAGTTCGTGCAACATGCAGCACCAACATCAACACCACCACCAAGCAACAGCAGACAGCTGCTGCCCCCCCATGCAACATGTCGGCAGCAGCAGCAGCAGCACCAGCAACAACCGACCAACAATAACAACTCTCTCAGGCTAGTTGCGACTTACTGCTTCCTTCTCGTTTGCCGACTATTTTTCTCTTCAGTTAGCTCTTTCTTCATTTTTTCCTTTGCCTTTTCTTTTTTTTTTTGTGCTTTTTCTTGTTGTTTCATTTTTTGTGGCATGGCCACTTCTTATATAATCCCAACAACAATCATTTCGGCCAAAGCTGCAACAGCAACAACGATAACGGCAACAACAACGACATCGCCAGCAACAGCTGTCTGCTTCAGTTAGTTGTGTGCCTATATCATTAACTTTGAATTCAAAGCGGTTAACTTAAATTTCAACTTAAGTTGAATTCAGTTTACTAAACAATGAAAATTGAAGCAGAAAATGTATCAAATAAATAACTGTTTCATTCGTTTAAATATTTAGAATATAAAACAAATATTTAAGTTTATCAAAATAAACTTTAAACTATTTTTAACCTGAAGCTGATTAACACTAAATCTTTTTAGCACCTTTCAATTGAAAACTGTTAGCTCTTGAAAATTCAGTTTCTTGATCTGATTAGCCATTATATCAGTTATATATTAGAAAAGGTTAAACTCTTTTATAAAATTAACATATTATTCGAAAATCAATCAAAGTATTTTTATAAATTGTGAAGGTTTTTAGGCTTTGAGTATAAATTACGACATCTAAAGAATACTGAAATGATATTTAAATAAAACAGGAGTTTTTGTATTTGTATCAAAAACTAAAATATCAAATGATATTTTTTTGTTTTACCTCTATCTTCAATTCTATTTCTTGAGAAGTTTGCGATGGTCTTAAAATTTATTTTTCTTCTAAGCTTTTTATCAAAGTTTCATTATGAATGATTTCTATTGTAGGCATTTCGCCAAATTTTTAATTTCTCGTCTGCTTATTGCAAGCTCATGTAATTTTCTTTCTTTTCGATTATAATTTTCTACTTTTCATTATGCATCTTTGTCTTTAAACTTTTTTTTTGTATTCATTTTGTTATGTTGCCATTTTATATTTGCTTTTTTTTTTTGTGCCATTTCTTTTAATTTGTGTATAAAGTTTTTCATGTGTGTTAGATTTAGCGTTTTGTTTTTTCTGTGTCACTTTTGTGTCTTTTATCATGTTTGCAATGCAATTTAGTGTACACATGTAACAAGTTTGCTTACAATTATATAAAAAAAGCAAATCTATAAATAAAAAAACTCTAATTAATTTGAAGTAACAATTTAATTAAGGAAATTTAGAAGACTACAATGAAATGATGGCAAAAATACGGAAATAGTTTTTTAGCCTATAAAGTAACTTCAGCTAATACTAACTAAAACATATTCTCTTAATATTTTGTATGAATTTTTTTTTAATTGATAGAGTTAGCTATTAAATGTTGCCTTTTTTGATAAAAGTCAAGAAAAAGAAACATTTATAAAAGAAAGTATTCTACTTAAGTGCTTTAATTGTTAATCAAGTTGTCATCTTTTACTCATTATTACAATTATCGTCCTCCCTATATGATCAGCCTGACTATTCATATATATATTTCCCTTGTTGTCTCCATTACTATCTTTTTTCCTTGTCACCAAATTGAACAACGATTTTATGACAGTCATGCTGGAGGAGCGAGAGGCTGTTGCAATATTTCAAGTTGCTCAATCCAATACCTGCAGTTGCTCTCGCTCCTATATATATATATATATATATCTTTCTATCTCTTTCTTTCTCTAAATAGAAGTGTGGAAAAACAAACAGAAAGTTAAACAAAAAAAAAAAAAAAAAAAAAACAGTACCCCAGAGTCTTCACTTTGTCTCCTTAGCAACTTCTCTTCATCTTTTACTTATTTCTTTCTCTAATTTATGTTTTTAGTTTTTGTTGATTTTATTTTATATTTTATTGCTTCTTCTCTTTAAACCAAGGAGAGACCACAATATGTTATGAATAACTTCTTTCTTTCGCATTGCTTTTGCTTAGTTTTTCTTTATTTGTTTGGTCAATAAAACATATATGCACACACACAAATATTTATACGCAACAAAGACACACACACACATGCACCAACATACACATTTGGGCACTTCACTTCACTTCAATGTTTCATGCTTCGCCTCAGCTCAAGTTTGTGTCTTAAGTCTTTCGTTTTGTTTTTTTCACGATTTGAATTTTTAATATTTTACCAAAAACAAAACAAAAAACATATAAATTAATTTCAAAAAATGATTTTTGTTATACTATTTTTAAAAATTTATCTTATTTCACTCGAAAACACTTGTTAAAGCAATTCAACTTAAAAAATTTTTAAAGTTTGGTGTATATTTCTGTTTATATTTTTTTTTTCAACATAAGGGACTTTAACTCCCGTTTTTTATATCAATTATTTATTTTTTTTTTTAATTTTTTTACTTATGTTTTCTATTTTTCTATTTTCTTTTTTTTTGAACAAAACGAAAATGTTGTGCAATTGCCTTATATTTTCGTTATAGTTTTGTTTTCCTTGATTGTATATTTATTTTATTTTCTTTTTTTTTTCCGTACCGTTAGTTTTATGTTATTCAACAAAATTAAATTTGCTTGTGTCTGAACCACACTTCTAGGTTTGCCCTGTGCGCCTGCGCGCTTCAATTTTGTTGAATCTATGTTGCAATTTTCTTCAAATTTTGGGTTTTTCTTTCTTTTTTTTTTTCGCCGTCGCTTTTGTTCGCGTTTTGCCGTTTCGTCTCCGCTTGCCCCAAGTGTTGCTCGCAAGCTCCGTATATCAACTGAGCGCAACAAGTGGTCGCTGACAAGCTCGCAAGCTCAGACGATATTTTTTCCCCCAGCTGCGACTGCGACGTTGACAGCAGCAGCGCGGCACTTTTTGCCATAGTAAAACAAAAAAAAAAAAAAAATAAATTTAATGCGAATTTTTTTTTTTTTTTGTATTGCTTCCTTTTATATTTATATATATATATGTATATATATTTTGTTTAAAGCAAAAATGTATAGAAAAGATGGATTTTATAAAATGAAATTATTAATGCCGCACAACACAGCAGTTTTTGTTTTCTGTTTTGTATCTTCTATTAGATGCCAAAGTCTGGATTTTTTTTTTCTTCTCTTAAATTGTCAGTAAATATGTTTAATTATTCATTTTTACCGGGAATATTTTGACAATTTCAATATAGAATTGGCAACGAATTATATTTACCATATTTTTTTCTGTACTATTCTTGACCAAAAAACAATTTTTATGTACCTCAAAAGATTTACCGCTCAAAATAAATTTTTTAGTCGCATATTAATCGTTCCCTGCTGTAGAATCGCCTCAGGCCATTCTTAAACTTATCTGTTTTTCTCTGTCTATTTATAAAACTTTATATAATTATGAATCTATATTTAAAAATTAATAATAAAAACCTTATTCATTTCTTTACAGGTATGTTACCCAACTATTATTTAATGGTGAGTTTTGTTTCATTCCAATTGTTATTTTATTTTTTTTTTTTTGGGTTATTATTATTTCAATGATTTCCCTTCACAAAACACGATTTTCCATTTTCATGTAAGTGCTCCGAACGCGTTGACATGCAAAATCTATATAATAAATAATAAAACATTATTATATTCAACACAACAATAATTATACACTTAAAGATCCATTTGATTAGATTATACATTTTATTTTGGTCCGGCACGTGGCCACCTTTGATCATCGTCCATCATTGGCATGAGCATCAAATGTCAGACCATAACTCTATTGAGGAAGTTTCAGCAGTGGCAATAACACTCTTGAAGGTTCTGAAAGTTCATTTGAAATACATTAAAAACAAAAGCAGAGTCCAGAAAAGCTTAGATTTAAGTTCAGGTTATCTTAAAAGTAATTCTCAGAATCTACTAGACTAAACTTTAGAATTGGTTAACAAATTGGTATGCCACGAATATAATTATATTTTGAATTTAGGTTCTTTTTACTTTGACTTTAAATATAAAATCATTAAAATGTGAATCTTGTAACTTGTCGTTATATCTTTAGCTTTATTTGTAGGATATCTGTGCTTCCAATGCAATAAAATTTGCAAATTTATATTGCAATTTCTTTATGGGTTTATATTTGAATCAAAAATGATATTTAGTTGTTGATTTATTGCAGTCTTCTTTTTTTTGTGTTAAGTATGTTTGTCTGTTTGTACGTTAAGTCTTCTTCTCTTTGGTTAACAATTTTAAAAATATCAATTTAACCACATGTTACCCTCTTCGGTCCAGCGATTTGTGATTTCAATCTGCATACGCTTAACCCATTTGCCATACATTCAAATCAAACATTTTTCACAACTTATTTGCTTGTTGCGAATACATTTATAAGATGCTGGTGTTTTTTCTATTGCACAAGTTTGGCAAAACATTTATGTGGTTCAACAAAATGTTTTGGTTTTATTTAACTGAAGCATAAATTTTGTTACCATGATGCTTCAATTTTCTGACTGGATGCTGCATCAACTTCTTTTTCTGCTTATTAACATTTTGTGATCTTTTGCTTTTTTAACCATCAACAATCAAATTTCGTGTTCAAGGCCAGAGCGTTGGCGCTTTCTTTTACAATAGGCGACCTTGACGCGGCAGCGACTGCGCAAGCGCACACTTGGCACTTAACTCAAGTCTGCACGCCTTCGTTATCAGAGAGGGAGAGTGAAAGAGAGGACCGCACACAATAAATGGTATGGAAAGAGATAGACTAAATTAACCCACTTAGAGTGTGTTGAACGCATCACCTGTTTGCAGTCTCCTACCTGTCTCTCTTTCTTTCTTTCTCTCTCTCACCGTCTCTCTAGCTCCGTAGCTCCCTTCATCTTTCTCTCTTTATTTTTAACTTCTTTTAGTTGGTTTATTGATCGGCCCAACTAAATGGCAAACAAGGTTTAGCCCAAGCGACTTGTAATATTTTTCGTAAATTTTGTTTTAAACACTGTTGAAAAATGTCGCAAAGTTGTTGCCGGTTGTGCAATGGTTAACTAGCTGCTCGACGGTCTGTCTGTCCCACTGTCCGTCTTGGTTGGCCTAATTGACTTGACAGAGCGCTACTCTGTAGGGTCTCGAAAAGTGCGTGGCGCCCTATATATTAGTGAGTCTATGCACTAGGCGATCTAGTTAGAAATACTTTATTGGCTTAGTTAACTTAGATGCTTTGTTTGTTTTTAGAGTGTTTGTTTGTTGTGTATAGCAGTTTTATTTTTTATAATAGTTCAAGTATATATTACAGTTTATAAAGCTACAATAATCAGACCAACAATTGTAGAACAGTTTTTTATTTTTGATTGTCAATCGTATATTAAAACACTGTATAACAGATGTATAACTACTTTTAGAGATGTGTAGTTACCAGCACAGCCGTATAACAGTTGGGCCTTAGTTTACTTTGATAGTATAACAGTATCCCCCCTTAAAACTATCATAAAACTTGTTTCCCAATCTTTTAAGTAAACATTTTCCATCCTCTAATTTAATTTGAATATAATTACAATAAAAGCGTATTTAGTGTTCGACTACAATTAATTTAAAAATACTTTGCCATGTTGAACAAATTTGTTAAATTGTTAAAATTTAAAGTATAAACAAAATGCAACTGGTCTGTTGTACTCTTCAACTAAGTCTTTGGTCAGTTTGCTCTTTAACACTCAATTTATTTATTACTTTATTTCATTCTCTTCGTGGCTCCCTCTGTTTATCTATCACTCCTCTCTGGTCACCCTTTTGTTGGCTCTCTGGGCAATTGCAGCGAGGTTAAAGAGTGTTGTAACAATTGATGGGTTTATTGTGCTTGTCTTGTGCTATTAAACAAATAATGATACGAATTAATTGTATTATTATATATTTATTTATTTACTACAATATTCTTTTCGTGTTTATCTCTCTATCTTTGTCTGTTTGGTATTTTTCATTTTTGCATTTGATTAATCGCCATATTCAACAATTAAAAGCTGTAATTATAATGTAAAATGTTGGTTAATACTACTACAAATGTTGAAGTTTCGCTTTTCGCTTATCTTATTGTGGCTTGCCGTCTAACGTTGTTTTTATTATTGTGTTGGAATCCCCAATTTTTTTCGGTTGCATTTCATTTTTTGTGTTGCTTTTTGGTTTTATAGTTCAGGGTTGACCCCAGTTGAGTTGCCAATTAAAGATCTGTTTAAGTTTTCCATAACGATTAGCAACAATTTTCAAGCTTGATCTTAATGGGGCCACTAGTTGAATGTATATGGCAATAGATTGAGATACAGCTTAGCCAAAAAAAAAGAAAAAAAATACAGACAGAAATTTAAATAGGGTTAAGTTTGTGAAAAGTATTTAACCAAAATTAGTTAATAATATAATGAAATATTTTCTATGCGCTTTCGCAATTCCATTAGTCACTTTTTGTGATCATTCACTTGTTGCAACTCTGGCAACTTTGTGCAAAGCTTTCAATTTAAATATTTTTTGGCTACCTAAAAAGCTTTTAAGCTGAGTTTCTTCCCCCAAAAAGCTTTGACTTTCACGGATCAAAATATTTACAAGACTTGGCAACAATTGTTGCAATGAATGCAAAATGAAGCTGCAACATTTTTATTGTTCTACACTTTTTAAATAATTGCATTTAGTTAATTAACATTAATTATATTCAGTTGATAAAAAAGTTAATATAAACAAAAAATGTAAATTAAAGCAAACTAAAGGGAAGGTTCGCTTCAAGTTAAGCTGTAAGCGTAGGCTTCAACTTTATTATACTAGAGATCTGTTTAATGTAAATAAAATTCTATATAATGCTGAGAAAACTGTTTTTCGAATTATAAATTTTAAAGCAATTGCATTAACTCACGAAACTAAAACTAGTTAAACGTCTTATTGACTTGCAAATAGATTATTTATAAAGCGCTATCGAAAAGTATTAAGTATTGACCATTTATAAATACAAAGTATAAATGGAATTTATTGAGAATTTTCGCAGCAACATTTATATAGTTAAAACTACTTTATATCTTATATAAAAATTAACAAAAGCAAAAATGCTCTAGGTACACGTTTAATTTGAAATGGTTAAATAAGGCATTTACATCTGACAAGTGTATTATATATATAGTAAATATGGTATATACATATATAGACGATCTAACACAATAATATAACAATGTTGTTCCATCTATTTCAGTGGAATATAACCAATGTAGCTAATTAATTATAAATGAATACATCAACTTAAAATCTATATTGTGGAAATATTGTCTGTATAAAGGTATAATGACTGCAATTTTTGTTTCTATGTTATTACTGCAGGAAAATATCTTTTAAATATCAAAACTTTATCCCAACTTTTCTTATAATAGTAACTTATTACAAAGAGAACACCCTGTAGACCAGCTGAGTTTAAGAACTTAGTCCAATAAATGTTGATATAGTATAATTATACTATAAAATGAGAATTGGCCAAGTTGCGCCAAACTCATAAAAGAATCGTACTGTAAATGGGTTAAGTACCCTAAAAAGTCCCCTTACACTTAACGAAACTAAAAACCTTTTTGTAAATAAACTGGGAATAAAAAATAGAACAGGCTTTTGCAAATTCAAAACATGAAGAAAAAAAGTAAATAAAAACCGTTTGTTTTAACGTTTAGACAGGTAAAATTCTCCCAGTGTATGCCTGAGTCTTTCATTTCGAAACTTCGACCCCCATAACTAGAATCATAATTTCGCGCAAAAAAATGTGGAAACTCAAATATTTAGTAACAAAAACAAAATGTTAAGCAAAATGCCAAACATCTTCTCAGTCTTAAAAGACAACGACTGGAAGTCGTTTTGTAGCGCCAAAAATTAGAATTGTATCAACAAAAAAAGGAAAATGTTGCTACTCATAGTGTTAATTCCTTTTATTGAATTGATAACTGGTCGTCCAGGAAACGAACAAATTATAAATGAATCAGGAAATCTATTGAATCAATCTGGAGCTCATCATGTGCCATTTCGTTTTGGTGCTCAGGAAGATGGCAGCATGTATTACACTGATTTGGATAATTTAAGAGATTTTATGCTCTTTATCAGAAATTTAACACAACTGAGAACCCTCTCGGAATTGGATTATATATACAATCGTAATGCTAAGGATGGTAAAACTCAACCGGAAATACCGAATAGTGAGCCATTTCCTTGTATAGATGTGAATGATTATCGTTCTGAGACGATACCAAACAATATTAACCAACTTCAACCGGGTGATATAGATATAGTGGCTGCCTTTGGTGATTCAGTAAATGCCGGTAGCGGAATAATGGCTCTAAATGCATTTGGCTCTATAGCCGAATATCGTGGTCTTACCTACACTGGTGGTGGAATCGAATCATGGCGTACCGTTCTGACTCTACCAAATATATTGAAAATATTTAATCCCCAGTTATATGGTTATGCAGTGGGTCATAGTCTTATGGTGGATGTAAAAGTGGCTAGGTTTATTGTGGCCGAACCAATGTTAATGCTACGCGATTTACCATTTCAGGCTCATGTGCTAATCAAACGATTTAAAAACGATCCACAGGTCAATATGCAAAAGCATTGGAAACTTCTTAACATACAAGTCGGTGTGAATGATATATGCACTGAATTGTGTCATTGGAAGGATACTGAGGCATTTCTACGCATGGAAGCGCAAATGTTAAAGGAAACATTTACCCTTTTGAGAGATAATGTACCACGACTTTTAATCAATTTTATTCTTATGCCAGACATTGATGAAATTATGCAAGTCATACGCAAAGCCCCAAATGAGTGTCGGGGTGGACAGAGATTTGGTTGCACTTGCTTTGATAGTTATCTTCAGGAGCGTTATTACTCTGCTGTTAGACGAATGCAAAGCGATCAACTGAAAGTGGCACAATTACCTGAATTTCGTCGTAAGGATTTTGCCATAGTGCCTCATAGTTTTCTTCAAAATATGACCAATATTTTTACCAATGATGGTGTAATGGATATGCATTTCTTTTCTCACGATTGTGTCCATTACAGTCAACTGGGTCATGCAGTATTGGCCAAGGTCCTCTGGAATAGTATGCTAGAGGAACCAGATATCAAAGAAGCTAAATCGTGGCGAGAGCCAATGAATCATTTTCTGTGTCCCAATAATAGAAAGAGAAAGTTTCTAAGAACAAGCAATGATAAACTGAAATAGTTTGAAGTAAATTAAAGATTTTTTTCAACAGGTCAATAAATAAATTTCTACTGAATGACCTAAGCTACTTACAGACTGCGGAAATGTTAAAACTAATAAAACTACTTTCGTTGTCGTTTTTTGTCATGTAATTTGAACTTGGTACCCCAAGGGTTATTTGTAAGAGTTTAAGTTGCTTGTAAGTGATCAACAAACGATTTTATTATGACTTTGTTTATTTTTTCATTAAAAAAAAAGCAAAGAAAAGAAACGCAACCAACACTTGATTTTTATTTGTCAACATTATATAAATGTTGGACAAAATTAAACTGGTTGATAAATTTAGATATTATTCTAGACAGTTTATAGACTTTACCTTGAACTCTTCCAGTACGTGAAACTTTTTTTGTCAGTTTTGATCCCTAACTCCAGAACTCTAATTAAATTTAACCTGCAAAGTTAAAAATTAAAATAATAAATGATAAACTATTTGATACTCTAGAGTAGGTAAACATTGATATAAATACATTTGTCGGAACATAAGAAACTTTCACTTGAATTCTTACAAAAACACTTTTAAGTTAACAGCAAATATTTGCTATAATTGAATTATAATAATAAACTAATCTAATCCACTTCGTCTCGTATACCCACAAAAAGAAAATTAATTTCTCTATGAACTTTTGACTTCATCATAAAAATTTGGCATCTAAATTGTAAGTTATAAAACCATGACGATAGCCATCAAGTCATATCAAATTAGAACATCAGTTAGACAAGACACTTTTAAAATAATGTTTCTACTAAAAATTATTGCTTTATATTGGATTCTATTGTCCTTTTCAAGGATAAAATTAGTATCAGTAGCAGCAGCGGCAGGAGGACAACCCAATCAATCAGCCAAATTCTTGGATCGTTATGGTATTCAGCCCAGTCCTTTTAATGCTGGAAGTATAGGCAATGGAAAAGTCTATTATACAAATTTAGAGAATTTACGTGATATCCTGTTAGATGTGAGAAATGCCTCTTTGGTCTATTCACTATCTCATATCAAGGATTTGTTGTACTTTAATGCCAAAATGGGAAAACTGCAAAAACAAGTGCCAGATGAATACCCTTTCCCCTGTGATTTAAGTAAAAATTTAAGATCTGAAAAGGTGCCAAAAAATATTGGTCAATTGAGACCTGGTGATATTGATATAGTGGCTGCCTTTGGGGATTCAGTGACGGCAGGAAATGGTTTATTATCCAAAAATTGGCAAGATGTGACAAATGAATATCGTGGTCTAACTTTTATTGGTGGTGGCATTGATAATTGGCGAACTGCTTTAACCTTACCCAATATCCTAAAACTTTACAATCCTCAACTGTATGGCTATGCCATTGGTCATAGTCTAATGGCGGATAAGAAAATCTCTCGATTCAATGTGGCCGAACCCATGTTAACAATCAGAGATTTGCCATTTCAGGCAAGAGTCTTAATTGATCGAATGCGAAATGATCCAAAAGTAAATATGAAAGAACATTGGAAACTTCTAAGCATTTATGTGGGTCTAAATGATATATGCTTTGAACTCTGTAATTGGGATGATATTGAGGAATATTTGAATATGCAATGGAAACATTTTCGTGAAACATTTACCCTGCTAAGAGATAATATACCACGACTTATGATTAGTGTAATAACACCAGCAGATGGTATCAATTTATGGAATTTAATAAGTCGTGCTCCCAAAAAATGTACCATGCGCTTCTTATGCTCCTGTCTGGGTGTAAAGCGTCAATCATATTCCATTGAGGCAATAAAACGTTTGCAACTAATGCCATTACAATTATCAAAACTAGATGAATTCCGACGTGAGGATTTTGTTATAGTAACTCATGATATATATGAAAATTTGAATGGTGTTTTTATGACCAACAATACAATGGATATGCGTTTCTTCTCACACGATTGTATGCATCATAGTCAACGGGCTCATGCCATATTGGCAAGTGCCTTATGGAATAGCATGCTTGAGAAATTTAAACCGAATGAAACGGAGACAAATTGGCGTAAACCTGTACAAAATTTACTTTGCCCCGATGAAGGGCATAGCTTTCTCAGAATCCGTTAAACCGGAAATTGAGTGCAAAATATTCCTACATTTATCTACAACAAAAAAATAAATATTCCTATACGCACACACACCCTTTACTCTGTTGATGTTGGTTTTTTTTCTTCTTCCATCGATCTCAATCAGCCTTCAATTGACACGCCTCACATATGAGTGAGTCAACTGTACAACTTACTTATGTACTTTTATTTATAGATCACTTTAGCTTATTATAAATATTTCTTATCCAAAAAAATTATGTATGCATGGGCAATAACCGCTATCAAGTTCACATTGAGATGAATGTAAGAAACAGAAACGGATACGTTTTTGCATAAAGATCTAAACAAACAATTAGCTATTAACATTTTTTTTTTTTTTTTGTTAACTACAACAATAGCAAATCCACTTTGTTCAACGATTACTTAAAGCCCGCTTAATGTGCAAATATTTGGTGATGCCATAAAGTGATTCGAGTCTCAATGTACTGACCGGCCAAAACTGAAACATTAGACAGATGACAGACTATACAGAGGCGTGCCACTAAGAGGGAAAAATATTATATTCATACAAACCACAAAATGTACGATCTAAATTCAGTTACAACATCTTGATAACAGTTTTTGTAACTGCTCTTATTGTGTATTTTTTGTACGTGGCTAACAAAAATAAGTGGCAAGTCTGACATTGGGCGTAAACAAATTATTAAGAATTACTATTGCAGGTAGAATAAAGTAACACAAATTGTTTTAACAGGAGATGAATGTTGTAATATTATGTTCATAAAAAAAGCTGTGACACATTTAAAAAAATTATTTTAAATTTTTAACAATTTTTCAAATTTATAAAGTTGAAATTCGGAGTCACAGAAAAAGTCAAGCCAATTAAAAGACTTAGCCAAAGAAAATTAAACAGTCCAATTGACAATTGAAAAACCAAAAAGCCTTTATTTAAATAAAAAATTAAGATTATTTTTATAATATTTGGTTTCTTTCAAATTCCATGTTGAAAAACAAGTCCACAGGTTTTTTTCTGTTTACAACTTTATTCTATTAAAAGAAAAAATAAACTAAAATAGAAATTTGATTCGTTGAATTAAAACGTATTTTCTCTTAAAAATAAAAAAAAAAAAAACATTTTTATTTTCAAATAATATTTACAACCAGTTAAAACATTTCATTTAGTCTAATATGCAAACATTTATTAAGAAATGAAGTAGAAACTTGGATTATATATATATATCTATATTCTAGATATTTAACATTTCAATTAACAGGTCATCCTCACTATTTTAGCTGTTAAATAAAAAATGTTTTTCCTTTTTAAAACATATTTAATAAAAATGTATTAAAATATATATATTTGTTTATATATTTTACTTATTGCTTTCACACTTAAAAAACAAATTACAAGCTTAAGTTATTACTTCAATTAATATCCTGAACTCTCGAGTAAACAAAACTTTTTAAAAATTTTCAACCTAAAATATTTAATGTATCAAGTATCTGTGGCAAAGGTTAATCCATTCAATTTGACAGGTGATGGTACCCAAATGTCGGCGCCTTTGTCTTGATGTCTCTCTCTCGCTCTAGCTCCAATTTATTTATATTTATTGTGTTTAATTTAAATTTTTTTTTTGTTTTGTTTTTAATTTTATTTTCCATATGTTGTCATGCCATGTTGTAGTAGCATCAATGTTTTTGCGGTTGCCACAAGGTAATTATTTTGTTTATTAAATTGTATTTTGTTTCTTTGAACCCAAGCGCATAGTTTGTGTTTCTTATTGATACCCTTTAACCATTCATTAATAAGAGTATATAAGAACTCCCAGAAGGAAATCAAGTGAAGCCATAAAAATGTTGTTGATTTAAATCAATCTATGTATGTCTAAACGTTCTAATATAAAAACATTTCGACTTAAAGGTTTTTTTTTAAAGAATTTTTACAATTTGGCTTAAAGAAAACCACAAAACTTTTTATCATATTTTACCTTTATTAAAGTCTTATAAATATTTATGTCCTACTTCTTTAGGATTTTAATTTCATGTTAACTATTATTTTTCTTTTATTTAAATATTTTTATCAGCATTGGGTATCTAAAAGTCTTTGCACTAAAATTTCTTTATGAGGATCACTCAGATCAGTCCTATCTGGTCAGCTTTGTCATTTTTATGATGTTTAAGTGTCTCGGTCAACGCTTTTAAGTCAAGTTCTGAGCAGTTTTTGCTGTTTTTTGCCTTTTTTTCTCGTTTTTGTTGTCTGTTTTTTGGCTTGGTGAGATTTAATGGAAGAAATGAGTTGCTCGAGTTGTAAATGAGTCTTATGTTCATGTTGTTTTGGGGCTTGTTCATTGGGGTATTAAAAACGCTTCTCGCATTTGCTTGTTGGATGAGAACGCGTTAAGAAGTCAGTCGTGAGTTGCGCGAAAATAGTCATTCAATACTTGAAAACAAAACATATCGTTGCATAGTTTGCGACTGTTAAAAAATACAAAAATAAATTTAAATCCTCTTTATTATTCGGTTCTTAAAAATAGTATAAAAATTTATATTAAGTTTCGGTTACAATTATGTTAAATTGTTGAAAATTTGCAAAACTCTAGAGATAAACCAAATACGTTTCATATGTTTTTTTTGTATCTTATGAGTAGTGAATGAAAAAGTATAATCTCCACAAGTCTAACTTACTTCAAAAAATGTCGCACTCTATGTGGATATTGTTCTTAGTCCTCATGTGGACATCATCAGTGTCAGCTAATCGCCGTATACGCCGACAAAATCGTTCCGGTCAGTTACTTGCCGATATTGGAGTACGCGCCCAGACCTATAATCCAAGAATAAAAAATGGTATACAACAATATACAAAAATCGATCAGGATCTACGTCAACTACTTCTTGGCACACGGCGTACAGCACTCAATTGGGCACTACGGAATATTGACATACTTAATGCTAGTAATATGCGGGATGGAAAAATGCAGGTGCCAATATCAAAGAAAGTACCATTTCCATGTCCATTGAATAACACGCGTTCTGAGACACCTCCCACGTCCGTGGAACGTTTACGTCCCGGTGATATCGATATTATAGCAGCCTTTGGGGACTCCCTTTCAGCTGGCAATGGAATACTGTCCAATAGTGCTGTCGATATGATCAACGAATTTCGTGGATTAACATTTTCTGGCGGTGGTCTGTCTACTTGGCGCCAATTTCTCACATTGCCCAATATTCTGAAGGTCTTCAACCCGAAACTCTATGGATATTCTGTGGCCAATAGTATGGTGTTTAATCATCGATCCTCACGTCTGAATATTGCCGAACCTATGGTCATGTCACATGATCTACCATTTCAAGCTCGAGTATGGATTGATCTGTTACGTCGCGATCCAAATGTTGATATGAAAAACCATTGGAAACTTCTTACTGTTTTCGTTGGCAGCAATGATCTCTGCTCGGATCTATGTCATTGGGATAATCCGCAGGATTTCCTTGATCAGCATGCCAAGGATTTGAGGCGTACCTTTCGTTTGCTTCGCGACAGTGTTCCCCGTTTGCTCATCAATGTAATCGCGGTGCCAAACATCCTACTCACTCTGCATAGCCTAAAGCAGGTTCCACTTCAGTGTTTTGCCGTACATCGTGTGGCCTGTAATTGTTTGATCAATGATCGTTTGACCCGCTCAGATATTGAGCAACGCGTTAACACAATCAAACGTTGGCAAGAGGTGGATATGGAAATTGGCCGCTTGCCAGAATTTCAACGTGAGGATTTCGCCATCATTTCGCATCCTTTGTTAGTCAATGTATCGGCAGTGACATTGCCCAATGGAAAATCAGATTGGAGTTTCTTTTCTCACGATTGTTTCCATTTTAGTCAACGTGGCCATGCGATTACTTCAAATTATATTTGGAATAGCATGTTTCTCCCTGATGATCAAAAACCTCAACCGACAGAAATCCCCACAAAATTTGTCAAATTTATTTGCCCCACAGAGGATCAACCCTACTTTCTAGTGCGACCAAGCTAAGATTTTAAATTCAAATTGGTTTATCAATTAATGTTTAGTACTTGTTCCTGTTTGGAGGTTATCCTGTGATTTAAGCTTTTAAACTCTATACTTAGCTTACTTAATGAAAAAAAAGGATTATTTTAAATCACTAAAATTACAAATTAGTAATTTGTTTTTTGAATTGGTGTTTACTTTATTAACTACAGTTTAATATTCAAAAGAAAATATAAAAAAATATTTTAAAATAAGTTGCTAAACATTGAAAGGCATACAAAATTTGTTGGTTCAATAAAGAAATGGGTAAATAAGTTAGAAAGATTATTATTTAACTTGTTTTTTGTTAAACACCATATAAAAATATTTTCTTTTATTATAAATCTAGTCAATACTGACTTAAATCTATTTCTATAAAAACTATGTTAATGTGTGTACATACTTTTCTAAGAACAAATCTCTATTCAACTTATACATGGATAGAAAGTTAAATAAAAAATAATAATAAAAAACTTTTGTCTAGCAAACCAACTGGACTTCTTTTTAATAGTGCAATTTTTGGATAGGTTTACCTAATATCAAAAAGATCCTGGGTTTTTTAGGAGTTATATCAGCGCAAATGTTTCTTCAATTACTTTTAAGTTATTAAAGATTCAATGTAGATTGAACGTATTCATTCCCTTTACTAAAGCAATTTTTTTCTCTCTTTCAATTTAAAGTTCTGAATTGTTTTAATTTTAACAAAAGATAGACAAAAGAGAGAAATAATCATATTTAAAACTAATTTAAAGTAAACTTCTTATATTATTAATATAAAAAGGACTTAAGCATACTTGCTAATCACACAAGTTGATTTAAATTATTCTTAATAAATATTTTACAATACATCAAGTACCTTCTCCAAAAGCTAAATCTACGTAGTTTACTTTTGAAAGTTGTTTTCCATATACTAGGATATTCAAATACTTATCATATCACACTTTGGAATCATCTTTCCTTTCATGTCAATGAGTTTTCTTTACCTCACACCAATTACTCTTATCCTGTCCAGCCTGAATGGATAGACCTTTGCTTTTTTTTCATGTTTTGATTTAAAGGTTCTGAGTGTGTCTCCCCTTAACTTCCCTAACCCCGATTCAATTAAAATATTATGCAATTTTTAATTTATATTTTTAATTAATTAAAAAACACTAAAAAACAATATTCCACAAACCAGCAACGACCGTTCGCTCTTACCCAGCATAAAAATTCATTAAAAATACTTTTTGCTTATGAGGCACAACAAAAAACGAGGCAAAAAAAAAAAAAAAAGAATTGGAATCATCCATGTATGTATGGATATATGAATATATATATATATATATATATATATATATATATATATATATATATATAGATGTGTATACATATATTTCTGTTTGTTGCAAACACCTCCCATTTGGTCGGACTCTATGCGTGACAACGCCGCCTGCTTATTATGAGCTAAACCCCCCTCTGCCTCCTCCGTTCACTTTCCTCCCAGTCTCTTTTACCACATCTCACCAACAACAACTGAACACAAAAAAAAAAAAAAACCGAATAAAAAAATGAAAAATTAAAAAAAATGAAAAAGAAATGCGAAAAATACAAAGCGACGCAAACATTTCGCATATGCAACGAGAGGGCCACCTGCAAACCGGACAGTTGCCAATGGGCGGAGACCAACCCCCAAAAGAATCCGTTCCTGAAAACATATATATGTATATATACACAAGAAAAAAATTATATACACGCCCACTGCAAACAAGGTTGCTGTTTGTATGAGTGGGCGGTGGTGGGGGGAATAAATGGCAAAAAAAAATACGAAATTTTTAAAAAATCTCGAGGAAAAAAAAAACAGAAATTGTGGCTGCATGTTGTATGGAATGGAGTGAATCCCCCTTATATGAGGAGTAACATGGGAGGAGGGGCTGTAAAAATTATATTAAAAATGCACTGTCCGAAAAAAGGGCGTAACACACTCGTACATACACAACACACACACACACGGGTATAAATCCCACAAAAAAAAGTAATAATAAAGTTGAAGCTATTTTTTTTGCTTGTTGTTTTGCTGGGTTCTGCCTGTTACCAGAGCGTTGATATATTTATATATACACCTCATCTGCAAACACATGTATATGTATATCCATCCATCCAACCACCCATCCACCCACTCACACACATATAACATTACATACTTACATATTTAAACATTTACACTGTCCCATTGCAAAATGTATGCAATTCTCCGCAAAGTAAATAAACCAAACGACATTCTCATCAACCAAAAAAAGAAAGAGAGAAAAAAAACACCAAAACCCAAATGATAAATAAAATTTAAAATCACGAGCCTTGATTAACCCAAACGAGCATTAGGCAAGGGCTTATAAAAAGAATGCATTTAGCAGCCTAACGACTATTAAATACCCTTAATCATTACAGCGTAGACACCCTTAATGACTGTAGTTACTAGTTGTAGTAAACACCAAAATCTTGTGGTTATAGAGGCAGAGAGTGGTGCGTAAAATTTTGTTGTGAATGGGAAAATACCGACTTCTAATCCTTTGTATATATGGATATAGTGTAAAAATATTAGAAAAATTTGGTATCCTTAGGTAATTTAAATAACTTTTTCTTCAAGTTATCAAAACTTCTTTGAAGAAAACTTAGAAAGGCTTTTGAATTTACCTCTAAAAGTAATGTTCTCTCAAATAAATGGCCAAATTCAATGTGTTATGTATTAGATCTAGTTGATTCGTTCACATATTTTTTCCTCATAGATCGTTTAAATGGAGTAAATCCGGAACCAAATCACTTTTTTGTAGTCTATAATATAGAAGTATTATAAAATTCTAGTAACCAGCAACTTATTTTTATATAATTTATCTCAGATATATTTCATTATTTTATAAAAAATCGAATAAAATTGTATATTAAAAACAAATACTGAAAAATTAGAACAACTTAACTTGTATATAGTTTCTCTATTTTAATATTTTTAACCTATTAAGCTCTTAAAAACAATCGACCTAAAGTATAAAATTATTTTGTAATATTTAAAGTTTACTTAGGAAGCAAAATCTCTCTATAAAACTGTTGAAAATATATGGAAAATGGCAACGTGCACAATTGACTCATTAGCATAGCATAGCATTAAGTTACCTACGAGTAACAGATTATGTTAAGTAATATATAACATTCTGTCAACCTTATGTTATGTTATGTCATTCACAATTAATACGCCGAAAAGACCGCACGCGCAAATAAACATAATTATCAGGTTATGGGCCCAGATCGTCGCGTCTAACTGTCGGGTGTGTGAATCAAAGTAAAATTGGTGTACTTTTAACCTATAACGGCGGAAAAGTGAAAATGATGTCAATGAACGCTATAGAAAAGTTGGATGATCATAATTACGCCACGTGGGCGATTCAGATGAAAAGTCTGTTGGTGCAAGCTGACCTCTGGCCTGTCGTTTGTCAACGTGTGACAAAGCAGGAGAGCGATAGCGCAGAAGCGCGGGCTGCACATGATCTGAGGGATGAAAAAGCTATAGCGGCTATAATGCTGTGTTTGAAGGCAACACAGATTAATAGCGTTAAGCATTGTGAGACATCTGCAAAAGTCTGGAAGAAATTGGAAGAGCTACACGTGCCCAGAGGGCCTGCACGTAGGGTAAGACTCTTGAAGCAGCTTTTGAACACCAAAATGAGCGCAAGTGACAGTATGGCAAGTCATATCAATTCGTTTTTCGATGTGATGGAGAAACTAAATGAGATCGGGGTAGGATTACCCGATGAATTTGTAGTCATTCTCTTACTGTCATCTTTACCTGAAGGGTATGAAAATTTTGTAATTGCCATAGAAGCCCGAGATGAGCTGCCTAGTATGACGTCATTAAAAGTAAAACTCTTGCAAGAAGGAGAGAGACGTAAAGAGGAGTTCAGGGAAGAAAGAGAGACAAAAATTTTCGGCGCGCAAAACCAAAAGAAGACAAGAAAAAATTGGAAATCGTTTGCAAAGTCTGGCGACAAAAAGGCGGTTTGCTGGAATTGCGGAATTCAAGGTCATAAAGCGGCAGAGTGCAAAGCGAAAGAGAAAATTGAGACGAGATCATTTTCTGCTTATGTGGCAAGGCCATGCCACAAGAAGTTGCCACAAAATGTTTGGTGCTTGGACAGTGGGGCAACTGCGCACTTATGTTCAGATAAGGGTCTGTTCATTAAATTGGAGCTTCATAAGGAAAGAATTACACTAGCGGGTGATAAATTTATTGAAGCGAGTGGCCGTGGAATTGTACGATTGACCTGGAAACACAGCACGATTGATCTACAGAATGTTTTGCTGGTAGATAAGTTGCAATGTAATTTAATTTCTGTTGCAAAGGCGGCTGGAAAAGGTTTCAAAACAGAATTTAACCAAAGGAAAGCGACCATAAGAGATGCGCATGGTAAGGTGGTATTGGAAGCCACAAATGAAAATGGTCTGTATTTGTTCGAGAATAAAATGAACAAGTGTTTTACCGCCAGTTCTGTTAAAAAGCGATTAGTTAATGGAAACAATCAGCTTGGACATGTAAACTTCGAGTCAAAGAGGAAGTTGGTAAAACAGAAAATGGTTAATGGTGGCGATAAGGGATGGATCAAGTTTCAGAACGAGAAGTCACATGATCAACCAGAGATCGCACAAGTAATTGAGCCTGGATTAAATGAAACGACACCGGAGGGAGAAGCTATGGATTCTCAAGTAAACAACGGTGGGTTGCAGTCAGATGACAAAATAATACGTGTTCGCGGAGGACCAGGAAGGCATACTGGTGGACCAAGGCGTTCATGTTTGCAACATAATGGATCAAACTTAATATCCAAAGTGGAAATGGAAGTTCCAAATAACGTTAAGGAGGCGTTAACTTCTGGATATGCCGATGAATGGAAGATGTCCATGCAGAACGAGCTAGATAGTTTGCGAGGCAACAAAACTTGGAATCTAGTCGACCTACCAAAAGGTGGAAAAGTCATCGGATGTAAATGGATCTATGCTATCAAGCGAAATAAGGATGGCGAGAACGAGCGACTGAAGTCAAGGCTAGTCGCAAAAGGCTGTAGTCTACGCTATGGAGTAAACAACTGGGATACATCTCCGCCAGTAACAGGATATTCGTCGGTCAGATTAGTGATGGCGATGGCAGTTGAACATAGTCTGTACATGCACCAGATGGATGTTACTGCAGCATACTCAAACAGCGAGTTGAAGGATACAGTATACATGCGTCAACCAGAAGGATTTGTTGACGAGAAATACCCAGAGCGAGTATTGAAGTTAAGGAATGGACGAGGATGGAATGAGGCGATAAACAAAGTTATCGTAAAAATTGGTTTCAGTCCCTGTGCAAGTGAACCTTGCATGTATACCCGTCGGACTGGTAAGAATATCAATTTAATTCTCGTTTATTTAGATGGTCTCATTCTAGCAAGCACTAGTCTACAAGAGTTATCAACTATCAAAAGGCTTATCGCAGAGAAGTTGGATGTGGTAGATGGTGGCAAGCTAAAGCATTTCCTAGGGATGGAAATTGATCGAGATGGCGAAACAGGTGACATATCAGTTGGTCACAAGAACTTCATTGAAGAATTACTTCGCAAATATGGGATGGCTGAGTGCAAGCCAAACGTGGTGCCGTTGGAGCCTGGGTCTCAAGTCAAATGCACCAAAAAGGGATGTAAGAAAGTCAACCAAGTTGAGTACCAGTCGATGATCGGGTCATTCATGTACTTGGCTAGAACGACTCGTCCGGATATTTTGCATTCTGTATCAAAGTTGGCCCAAATGAATGCAAAATTACATGATGAGCATGTAGTTGGGGCAAAGAAAGTCCTGCGATATCTCAGAGGAACTGCAGACCTGAAGCTGCGGTATGTTCGAACTGGAGATCCAATAGTCTGTTACGTGGACACGGATTGGGCAGGTGATTGCAGTGATCGCAAGTCATATAGTGGCTGGGCATTCATCGCTGCAGGTGCAGCGATTACATGGGAATCGAGAAAGCAGAATGTCGTGGCGCTCAGCAGCATGGAGGTTGAGCACGTATCGTTATCGTCAGGGGCCAAGGAAGTGACATACTTAAAGAGGCTGATGTCAGAGATGGGATTTCAAGAGGAAGATCCTATGATTATGTATAGCAATAATCAGAGTGCACAATGTTTAGTTAAGAACCCAACTTATCATTCTTGTAGTAAGCACATTGACATCAAATTCGACCATGTAAGAGAAATGTATAAAGATAATGTAATAGATGTAGTCTATGTACCCACAGAAAGTATGATTGCGGATGTTTTGACCAAGAATTTAAGAAGAGTAAAACATCAAAACTGTGTAAAAGGCCTAGGGTTAAACTAAGTGTTTAATAGAAGAGGCAAAGTCAATTATGGCACGTTGAGAACGAGTGTTGAAAATATATGGAAAATGGCAACGTGCACAATTGACTCATTAGCATAGCATAGCATTAAGTTACCTACGAGTAACAGATTATGTTAAGTAATATATAACATTCTGTCAACCTTATGTTATGTTATGTCATTCACAATTAATACGCCGAAAAGACCGCACGCGCAAATAAACATAATTATCAAAAACTATTAAATTCCTGGCTATATATACTTTCAACTTGTGGCTTCATCTATGCATATTTCTAACTAGTTCTAAAAGACTTTTAGCAAGAGTATGACAAAGGGGAAATCCTTCTATTCAATACAGACATTTCTCAATCTCCCATTTTTGGTTTAGCTAAAAAAAAAAAATAGCATAGCATATATATGTGGGCTGGGGCTGACGCTAAATGAAAAGAGGAATAGAAAATAGGAAAGAGAAAGAAAACGAGAGAGAAAAAGGGAGACCAAGAGCGAAGCACTGCATAAATATAATATGATTGCAAACAAAAACATTTGAGCCATTTGAGCTTGTCATTTGTTCAGAGTTGTTGCTGTATTTTCGTTTTCATTTTTTTGTTTTTTATCCGCTGCTACCCCAAAAAAGTAAAATTGGTTTTATTTCTGCTTGTTTTTTATTTTTCTTTTTGGAATTTACACTTTTTGTTCGTTCTATTTGGTGGCTGAATATTGACACTCAGACATTTCGGCGGGTGAGCGTAAATCCTTTATGCAACAAAGCAAACTCGTTGGAAATATATCCACGAAATATACTATTGATTTGGAGTTTGTTTCGCTTTTGTCTTAGTCATAAATATTGAATTTATTTAGCTCAAAGGAATAACCGAATAAATGAAAATATCACAAATGAAAAAATGAAAAAATTTTAGAAACTATATTCTATATAGAATTTTTAATTATGACGAGAAAAAAATTGAATTAAGGTATACCAAAAATTTTAAAGCAATTTTGTTGATTGCAATTGATGAAATGTTGGAGACTTCAGCTCACTGACCACCAATTGGTAGCTTAGCCAGACAAATCTATCAAGACAGCTTGAGATACGCGCAATGGGCATGAAAATGTCTAGCGTCCGGTGTCCCTTAGAGTCCTTGGACCAAGGAAAAAAAAAAAAAAAAGAGAAACAGAAGAGAAGTCAACGTTTGACATTAAACAGCGACAACATTTTCGCTTTGCATGCAAAATGCCGACACAAAGGGGACCAGCAAACGCGAACGCAAGTCCGTCTCATAAAGCAACTGACAACCGCATTGGATGCTTCAACTTCTGTTCCTCCCAGCACAGTCAACTCCGTCTCCATCTCCATCTATTGCTCTAACGACCCGCGCGCTAAAAACGTCAACCAGACATCCAACGAACGGCGGAAATAGAGCAAAGTTCCCCAAACGAAAACAACAATAAGACAACAAAAAAAAAATGAAGGAAAATGGAAAAAATGACACACAAGCTACTTGAGCTTGAACCAGCCACAATGGTGCTAACCCCTTACCTACTATTGTACCCCCCGTCTTCGTCCTCTATTTTTTTTTTTTCCTTCTGTTTCTTTTTTTTTCTCTTTTTTGCCGCGTTCAGGCATGTGGCTGACGGGTTAAGGCTGGACAGTTGACCAGCACCACCACCGCCGTCACCGTCACCGTCATCACCACACAACGACCACCACACTGAGGACAGGCACATGAGGCGAAATGGCGGTTGTCGTCTTTTCATTGTTTGCTGGATGACTGCAACAATCCTGGCTCGACCGCCATTCTCCACCTTCTTGTAATGGGAATGATTTTGACGTCTGTTTAGTTGGCCCTTTGCGCTCCTCAACTTGGAGTATGGCTAATGGCCATTTGTTGGTTCCTTCTCATCGAAATGCTTCCTCTGTAAGCTAAACGGAAGCATCTTTTAAATAGCGCGTAATGGTTCCTGACAGCTGCAAAGCAATGGGATACTGACATATCAAACCATTCAAGCCAGATTTTAAGATTCTCCATGGATGTTCTAATATGGCAGTTAACCATATTGACTCAGTGAAGAGATGAGACAATAGTAAAAATAATTTATTTATAAATATAACCTAACACCTTTGGATCTGTCTTGTACTTGAAAACATTTTGATAAATTTTATTTATAAATTAAAATTAATAATTTTGCATAAGTGAAGCAGAGGCCAGAAAATGCTTTAAAGTAAAGGGCAAATTTTCTTTTTGCTGTCTATGTCTCTATAAGAAGTTTTTATTATTAATTTAGGCAATACAAGTTATAAAAACTATTAATATGTAAAAATTTTCCTAAACGAATTAATATTAATGAAATTAAAATTGATTTATATTCCGGTTTAAATCTTAAAAAGCAGTATACAATATAGTAAAACATTGGGAAACTTCTTTGAAGAATTCTTAAAAGAAGTTCGTTTGACCACAAATTCTCCGTCTTACTTTACATTTTGAATTGGTCACTGGAAAAACTCGTCGATTTTAGTTCTAGTTTATTCCGTTAGTAAGGCAATATTTGTAATATAATTGGGCAACATATGTACATAAATATTTTTTTAAAATTTATTTAAAAAAAAAATGCGTACAAATTCCTATTGAAAATAAAAAATTCGTATAACAAATCATCATTAAAAAGAAACACTTGAGCAAGATTATAGAGTAGACGTTTAATTAATTATTATTAATAAAAAAATATTAATAATATTATAAAAAGTATAACAAATATTTACATATATTAATTGCAAAACAAGGCCTTATCTAGCCTTGTACAAATTATTAGATTTCACATTTTTTCCTTAGATATTCTAATTAATTTGTATAAACCTTGTCGAGAAATCATTTAAGTGTTGAATAGTAAAAGGGGATATAGATATTGACTTATTCAAGTTGGCCTAAAGTATTTATGTGCACTTCTATAAAGTATACAAACTCCGATTTATTTATTTAAAAATTCCAGCCAAACAAGTTTAAAATTAAGTTACTACCTGTTACTGGGAAATAGAATATTTGTTTGTATTTCGATTGAAAAGTGTTTGCAATTTATATGGATATGCAAATAAACTTGCAAAAGCATCAATATTTTAGTTTTATTTTTTTTATTGAGCTGAGTCAAATTGATGTAAAGAGATATATATCTATATTCCACTTTAGGTTTTTTTGAATCTTTGAAAACTTTGAAATTTCCCCCGCCACCCGTACAATGAGTGCATTCAGATGAAATTCTTTCCTTTTTTTTTTTTTTACTTTGTTCGCTGTAAAACCCTAAACATACAATGGGAATGAATCCTATCTGGATTTCAAATATGTATTTTACCTTTTCTCTCACCTCTCCCCCCCCTCTCTCTCTCTCTCTCTCTCTCTCTCTCTCTCTTTCTCTGCAAAGCACAGCGCACATATGCATTAGAGAATATCTCTCGTGGACCATTTGCTTATGCCTTTTTGCCATTGTTTGTGCTACACTTCAACGCACTTTCGTCATTGATCCGGAGAGAGCGAGAGCTACATAAAGTGGAGGAGTGTTCACTCCTCTCTCCACTTAAACTTTACTAACGCTTTTTTTTCTCCCCCTGACATTCTCTCTTTTTTTCTCATTTTTTATTGAATTTGCTATGCTCCGAACCGTACCCCACCTGTCCCAGTCAGTTTTGCTGACCAGCAGCAGCAACAGCGGACCCACAGAGTAGACCGAGTTCGTTGCATTATGCCAGGACATACGTTTTCAAATTCCATTCCTGCGTACAGGTTTTTTATAATTTTTTTTCTATTTTTTTTTTTTTTGTTTCTCCATTTCTCATATGTATGTATATGTGTAAGGGGGGGGGGTACATGAACAGAGGAGGTACGTATGTTGCCAGGTTGCCACGTGCAGGAGGACTACGGCGCTAAGCTTTGACTTGGGATTTGCATTTTTTACGCGCCGTGGACCATCAGCAGGAGGAGTTTATAGGAATGGTTTCCACTTTTGCTGATGTCGTGATTTTTTTTTTCCTCCTTCCTGTTTTTGCCTTGGCTGTTGACGTTTTTGTTATGGGTTTTCCTGTGTTTTTCCATAATTTCTGTTCGCTTTCTTTCCACTCACTCACCTACTTTCTCTCTTTTTTTTTTGGACTCTCTTTTACCATATTCGCTTATGTCCTGTTTTGGGATAAAAATCCATTTCATCAGCAGGGTTTCCGTAGTCTTTCTGCTTTGTCTGATCGCGTTGAAATTGTAATGAGATTTTCTGTTTCTCCTTTTTATTCTGTTGGTTTATTTTTTTTATTTCTTTCTCTTTTTATTTTTTTTTGAAAGGGTTGCCCCGGCAATTTTACGGTAATATGCTTCTGAGTCCCATACTTAGCGAGTGTGTGTGTATGTGTGTGTCGGGCATTTGTCCATTTAATTTATGAAAGTTATCTACAACTCGCATCTTTTGCGGTGGCAACTGCATTCACATTCATTCATCATCGCTCTGGACGACAAGAACAACAAAGTCTTTTGTCCTGTTTTTGGCAAAAGTTTTTCTCTTTCGATATGGGATATGATTTCCTTTTTTTTTTTTTTTGTTTTGCTTCTTATTTTTTGTTTTGGTTTTTTCCTTTTGAAATAGATTAGGTGGTGCCCCTGGCTGCTGCTGGTGGCTGTTTGGTGGAAAGGGGGGTTAGAGGACGCAAAATGAATGGCGCCATGGAGCAGAGTCAAGTTCATAAACGAGGCTTAAGGCTGACGATGCGAGAGTAGATTTGAGGGATAGAAAGTGGTGGAAATTTTCACTTGTCTGATTATTGTTTGTGAATTACAGTAACAGTTGGAGAAAGAAGAAGAGATCTGTGAAGAAGGTTAAGTGGTGGTAAATTGATTTGAGCCACTAGAAATGTATCATGCTCAGCGATTGGTTAAACGATTCATTTGCATGTGCTTATTTAGTCTTTTGCTTTATTATTACTAATGGATTTTCACTTACTAAAATAAAAGGGGAGGAAGGTGACTCAGACAATAAGCGATTCTATGAATGGATTATTATAATATCATGATACGTTTTTTTATGATTTTAATGACAAACTAATTTAATTTATCTAAAGTATAATAACTTTTTAACATTTAAATATTTTTTTAGGTTTAGGTCAGAGCTAAATGTTTATACGTGTTTTTGGAGGGGGGGAAAAATCCCTAGAATTAAATGGAATTAATTTGTTAGAAACTGTTAAAAGCAACCAGTTTTAAGAACTGGAGACACTTAAAACTTAAATTTAATAATTAAACAAGGTTATAAAATAATGGACTTTAATTCCAAAGTGTTTTTTACATTATAAACAAATTAAAACTTTTCATTTTAAATATGGAAGCTATGTAATTAAGATATTTGTATTTTGTGATTATGAATGTCACAGAATTATCTTCGCAAGTAATCAACGATAAACTATGACTATATAGGATGCATGCAAAGGATTTAACAATTTTAACTTTTATAACTCAAAGAACACATTCTTTTCAAAAGCTTCACATTTCTCATATATTAAATTGGTTTTAAATAAATTTGGAAACACTTTTCAAGTAAAACCTATAGATGGTTTCCGATGCTTACATTTGCCTACCTTTAAACAATACACATTTCCAATTACGCGACAGCTCGCCCGCTTTATCCCAACCATTACCTGTTCCTGTTCGTGCTCCTGCTCCTGCTCTTCCTCCTACTTCGATTCGTCTGCTGCTGATACTAAGCTTGTACTCCATTTCGGTACAAAAATTTTACCATTTGTTGTTATACATGGGGTGGCTCAATAGCAAATTGTATTTAAAATTTATATAAAATTCGCGAAGCATTTTGTTGTGACAATGTCTGCACTGGGTTGGGATATACTAAAGTGGAATGGGGAAGCTCTGTTTCCGCACTCACCTCTCCCAAACTCTTTGGCAATAACAAACAGTGAGATAGGGGAGAGAGAGAGAGAGGGGGAACCCACCGCACGGTTATTTTTGCCTGCTGTACTACAATCAACGTTAAAAATTCGCGCGATTTATGCATGCATGGAAGGACATAAGAGTTGAGAGTGGATCTTTCTGTGTATGTGTATATAAAATGGCAAAAAGCCTCTGTCGTTGCCTCTTCCTGTAACTCTATCTCTTTTGCACTCACTCATTTGTTTTCTCTCTCTCTCTCTCTCTCTCTTTTTGACTGTCGCTGTCTCTGTCTGTATGCCATTTTCCCATTTTGTTCGTTGTTATATTTTCACTGGCGAGTCACCAAAAACTCCGCGCTTGTTTATTTTATTGGCACGTAAATTTATGTGGAGTTTTTTTTCCCCCTCACCCCCTTATTTTTTCACCCCACTCTGTCTGTTTTTCGTTGTTGCCCGTTATTGCTGTTTTCTATTTCTCTTGTTGTTGTTGTTGTCGCATTGTATTTTGGTATAGAACGCGCAGGTTTCCCATTTCACCAATTCATCCATACAAATATATATATATTCTATATACACAATTGTATGATTTTTTGTTTATTTTAATTCTATTCTTTTCTATATATTTTTTTTTATAAATAATTTTCGGTTGAATGTGCAAAAACAAACACACCCAATGGGAAAAATCAACGATAACATTTCGTAGACATTTTTGTAAATAAACTATAAAAGCAGCAGCGAATAACTGTACACTGTATAAATACATAGGTATATATGTATATATATACTTTGTCATAACTAAATTAGTCACACACTTCATTTTGCGAATACTGAATGCATAGACTAGATAAAAATTTGAATAAACTGAGAATTTGTATATAGAGTAATTAATATTAATGTTTTTCATTATATTTATATTTTAAAAATACTGATATTAATAATATATTAATTCATTGAACTAATAAAAACAAGTTAGGAAATCTAATCTAATAAATGAAAGCAGTTTGTCATCTTTAACTGAAGCAATGTCCTTTCCTTCAAAACATTCTTTATGCCTTTTTGTTCTATTGAAAAATCTTGAAAACCGACTTTTAACTGCATAAGTCACACATAGAAGAAAATGCTGTTCATAAATCTCTTTCTTTTCCCCAAGAATGAAATGATGTAACCTGAAATCTTTAAAAAACCAAATCTTAGCCAAAACCAGTCAAAAGAATTCTCTGTTTAATCGAAATAGCACAAATTGGCCCCAAAAGTAATAGAAATGGATATCCTTATCTTAAGCAAGCCTACCAATAATTTTAATCACCTGGACATACAAAATGAAAAAATTGGTTTCAATAGAAGCTTATGTATTATTTCTCTGACTTTTCGGATTTGTACAAAACTTATTATTATTGGTAACTTATAATTATTTTGAGCTCCTCAATTTTTAAAACAACATTATTCATATAAATTTTTAATAACAATAAATTGTTTAGTGACAATGAACTAAAACAAAAAAAATAAAAAATACCACAAAATAAAATAAAATTTAAACAGATTTCGAAAAGTTAATTTAATATAAAATAATTTTTATAGATTTGCAAAACAAACAATGCCAAAGATAAGTGTGTGTGTATAATAAATAATAAAATAGTGTCTAAGTCCTTGAACTTCTATATTTGTTGCTACACGTTGTGGTTTGTTCGTTTAGTTTACTATGTGTTTATTATTGTTCTTAAAAGTCATTTAATAATCTCATCTAGTTAAAGTTTAACTTAGAGAACTTCACACTCTATCTTTAGTAGTTATCTTTAGTTAGTCCACTTTCTGGCTTTACTATAGATTTCAACTATTTAGATTCCTTTTAAAACTTTCATATCAATCAAGCAAAGTTTTATTTGGACCTTTGCTTTTGACACTCAATCAAATGTGCTCTAATTCTAAAGGCAGAAAGTTGTATACCCTTTACATAACGAATTAAACGTTACATATGTATATATGAGACTTTTATGATGTCATTAAATCTAATCATTATAAACTATCTTGTGACATGAGCTTGGTCTAAAGGTAATCAACTGTCAGACGACTATTGATAGATAAACCATATATATATCTTACTTCTATATAAGCAGAAACTAAATTGACTAGAAACTGTTTAAAATTTATTATAAATTTGAATATTATGAATATTTTTAGTACAGGGTATCATCTGTTTTTAAAAAGGTTATTTTTTGTTGTTAAAGCATATTTGAGTCTACCTTTAGCATTGTATAAAAAGGTAGCCAACAATAACTGCCTTGTGAAAGACTGAAAGAGAAAATTCAGATAGTGAGAGAGAGACAAAGAGAAAGAGTAAGGGAGAGAGAGAGAGAGAGAGAGAGAGAAAGTGATTGTGGGGAATGGGGTAAAGAACAGGTCAGCATCATCATCAATATGCAAAGGCCCAGGCAGATAGGCAACAAAAACAAAAAAAAAACGGAATTGTAGCCTGCCATTCAATGCGAGTAGAACAGGAGTGGGAAACAGAGACAAGCAACGAATGACAGCGAAAGAGAAAGAGAGAAAGAGAGCCCCCAGCTTCACGTTCCATGCTGTCCAATTATGCCCCACACATGCAAATGCAACGTGCACTACACCAATCCAACCAACCACACACACACACACACACCCACCCACCCAACCAGCCACCCGTTCAACCATTCACTCACTCAGTAACCCATCCATCCACCCATCCAGCCACCGTCCCCAGGCAACCACTCAGCGCGCTTGTTGTGCCCGCGAGGCAGTTGCCCAGAAGCGGCACAGCGACACGACGAGAACGACGACAACGAACCAGGCCCATGAAACGATCCAACAAGCGACACATGGGCATGGGTTCCAATACGATTGAGATTGAAGGTGGCAAGAGGGAAGATGGAACTCTGTTTCAATTTGCACCCATACATACATGCATGCATACATACATACACATATTCAGTGATGCTGCAGCGATGTCGCTTTTCTCCCCACTACCTTCACTATATATCCCTTTCCTCTGCCAATCCCCAGTCTCTGGCAGGCTCGTTGCCTCGAATTCTCTTCTTTTTTTTTCGCGTAACGCAAAAATTCGGCGAGCTGAGCAAAGAGGAAGGATGAGATGATCCCAAACATTGCTCTTGCTCTTTCACTCTACATATCATTGATGTTGTTATTCTGTCTCGTGCTAGTGTCGTTGTTGATGTTGTTGTTGCTGCTGTTGCTGTTTTTGGTGTTTTTTTTTGTGTGCGTTCTGTTGAAACAATCGATTTATTTTCGGTTTCATTTCTGATTGGCAATATTTCATAGCCATGTCGTTCGTTGGTCCTTTGTGTTTCCTTTTTTTGTTTGGTTTCCCAGTTGCCCTTCCTCTGTTTCATTTTTGGTGGAATATGAGCATTTGATTTCTCCCCTGTGTGTGTGTGTGTATGTTTTTTTTATGCAATCGGACAGCGAAATGTATTTATACAAATATCGAAAAAAAAGAAGAATATATACCGAAATATAAAACCAAAAAGCCGAAATTTGTATACTCTTGCAGTTGTTTGTTGAGTTGTAAAAATACTTCTATTAAAATAGTTGGCCAATTTTGTTTATAAAGATGTAAGATTTGGTATTAAAAATGTTAATTAAATGAAATTTAACTAAGAGATAAAAAGCAAAAATAAGTCTTACGAAATAATTTTAAAAGATCATTTTATATCTACATAAAACTTCCTTAGAAATGAATTCTTAAAAAAAAAGAATAGAAGAATGAATTCTTTAAAAAGAATTTTCAATATAAAATCTAAAAAAGATTTAAAATTTCCAACAAATTGCAAAATGAGACAAAATTTTGATATTAATGCCTTCTATGATCAATTTCAAAACTGGATTTTGAATTTTATATATATATTAGATATATGCATTCGACTTTTCTATAATCATTTAAAATGCATTACAAAAGTATTAAAACTAGTTACTATACATAGAACAGTAAAGGTTTATTGGTTGTATAGGATATTGATTTTAAATGATATATATTATCATTATAGTTATAATAAAATTTCAATTGTTAGACATACGTTAAATATATATATTTTATTTTATATATAAAAGAAAACTATTTGCAAGAAGGGGAAAATCCTTTGGCAATGGCTTGATGAAGAGAAAACTAACCAAAGATTTGACAAGTGCAAGAGGTCTTGTCTGTCTCACAGGTGCCTAAAAATATTTCCACTGTATGTTTCTTTTCTATTAATTTAATCAAATTGAAATTAAAATTTCATAGATTAATTATTAAATTTTTATCTATAACATTTTTATTAGATTTATTAAAAAAATTAACATTCTTAACATATCAGTTAATAGAATTTTACACTTTTTTTGGGTTTTCCTTTTTTAAAAGTAATTTAGCCTTCGTTTTCATAGATAAACGCCCACTTTTTTTTTCTCTGTGCGTTAATGAAAATTGCTTTTTCGACATAAAAAAAAGGGCAACATTGTTCGTTAACGCCTACAATTACACTTTTGGCTTGTGCCTGCGTGATGTGTCTGTGTGTGTCCGTATGTTTGGCTTGCTTTGACACTTGTGTTTGCAAAGGCAAGAATGGACAAGAAGAAAAACTCATAGTCGTCTACGGGGCGTATGGGCAATGTTTATCTGCTTGCGGAAAAAAAACAAACGATTTTCCTTTGCATTCGCTTAAATATTTTGTTTTCGTATGATGAACATTTTGACTCTACAAAGTAAATTCTTTATAGACTTTATCTGTTGTATGTCAAAATTGGTTGAGGCTAATTGAAATAAAGTTATATGTCAATCATCTCAATTACCTGTTAAGCAAAGGATCTTTGAGATACTATTGATACATTGAGAATTAGTCTTTCAGAAATGTAAAACCGTTTTAAAACCATTTTTAATAGTGTCAGTTTCTTTTTTTATAGTTTCTAAAACTCCATAATTATTTAAACTTTGCTCTAGCTGGACTGTAAATTTATAAAAAGTTAAAAACTAGAAACATCAAATTCTAAGATTCAAATTGTCTTAATATAGAATAATTTTACTAAAGAACGAATATTACAACATCTAAAATTATGCTTAGTTTTCTATATAATAATAAGAACATCTTAAACAATGCATAGTTTTTGTATTGCAAAATATCGAAAGATACAATTTGCAAAACTTTCGTATATATAATATAATAATATTATTAATATACCACTTAAGGTTTATCCCTCTAACCCTAATTATTTCCTTTACAATTTCTGTTTTCAATTGAATCTGTTGCCGTGCCCAACTCACAAATATATATTTATATATACTTCTATATCGATAGTCATTAATTTTCATATATTGCCTGCATACACCTGCATAGATGAAACCCGTATGCAATTATTTAAAGTATTTACCTTACCTTTTCTCTTATTCTATTTTATCAGGCATTGCCAATTGGTAATAATTATTTCTGTTTTGCCATATTTTATGGAATATTTTTAATGTTTCGTTGCTTAGTCAATTATTTATATAAATAATGACCACATCGATAGGCTGCAACGCGTTATTCTTTCCGGTTTTTATTTTTTGGTTTTGGTTGAAGAGTTTGAAAATTTCCAAAATGCCAATTGAAGCGGCAAAATGCGTTTGCATGGAATATGCAATTATATATCGGCTATATATATCAGTAGTATATACTTCCATTATATACCTAAAGCAAATACCATCATTTATATGTTTATATGTATATGCATAGATATATGTATGTAGGTATGAATATTTACCTATGATATATAAAATTGTCTGTACATTTGCATTTTGCTTTACCACAAAAGTTTCATTTCCGTTTTGTGTTGCACCATAAAATATCCATACCACACCGTTCGCTCGCTTGTGTGTGTGTGAGTGTGTGTGTGCGTTATGAAAGAGCATAACTTTGGTGGTGGGAGGTAAGTGCAGCAGCCGCGAATATAACAAATAATACGACATAACTAGTGACAAATGTCAACAATTTTAGTCAGCTTAATGCAGACATTTTGGATGGGGGAAATGCTATGCAAATCCATTGGTTCATGTTCAATCAATGCAAAATGACGATAAGATACTAAAAAAAAAAAATTTTTATAAATTTTACCAACTATTCAGCATTTGAAATTTTTCAGCATTTTTAAACCTATAAAAAGAGTTGAGATAAATAAAAAAGACACTCAAACATGAGATAAAAGAAGTCAATTTAATTTAAATTCCTTAAAAACTTTTTCTGTTGTGAAAAATTTCATACCTTATCATATCCTTAACTCTTTTTATCTAAAAACAAAATCTTTCAACCTTTTTCTATATTCAGTTTATAATTTTTTTGAAAATTCAAAAGGCATTTAAGAAAATAGAAATCGATTTACTCTTACTCATTCTAACTTATAATTTTAGGTGTTAAAGTTTTTCAATTTTGTTATTTTCCAATTAATTTCCGAGTTGACTTTTTGGAAATTGATTTGATTGTTCCGTTAGGATGATATTTGTTTATTTTTAAAACTGAATAGAAATCCTTGATGCTTGTTTGGTTTTTGTGTTTTCATTTTATTAGCGAAATGGTCTTGTTATTCAATTTCTACACCCTTCAATCCTCACCTCGTGGACCAGCACCTTCATCTAATCAATATTTCTGTTATTGGCAGTGCAACTACAACTACAAGGCAACTGTAACAACTACAACAACAACTACAATAGCAACAACGACAACGCTGCATAAATTTCAAGTCCCATTTTAGGGTTATTGGCGGTGAAAAGTGACGGGGAGAATGGTGGGAGGAAGTAGAATGACTGTGGTTTTGCAGCAAGCCTTCGCGTATTTCATCTGACGGCGGGTAACGACGCGGCCGCCAAACATTGTCGTTGTCCTCACACTCGCACACAGACACACACACGCATAGTTATGTATGTGTGAGTACTCTCTCCCAAAAATTCCAGTCAACTCTTTGGGCCCGGTCATATTTCTAACTCACAACCAGATTCCCATCCTCCACACTACGCCGCTTCACTCTTGGTCTTTGCCTCAGCTTACTAGCCGGGTGAAGCGGGGAAAAAGGTCCCCGCCCCATATTGTCGTTAGCTCTGCTGGTTTTACGTTAATTTGCACAATTTTTGAGTTATGTCAATCGATTTCTAATGGGCGTCGCGTATGCGTAGTCTACCCAATCCCTGTAGCATACCCAGCCTCCTCTTCCCCATCCCTTATCCAACCACGACTACTATATCACTATGTCTAACTTTGAACAGCCGTTACCGTGGTTTGAGAGGACAACGGTTAACGGTTGGTGGTCGAATATCGACGATGATGCTCAATTTGTAGTTTTATAATTGAAATAAGTTCTCCCCCATTGCATTGAGGTTGCGATTCCCGTTCTACCATTTCGCTGCCATCTAGGGAAATATACAACAGTAACAACAACGTAAAGTGTTTACCACTGATTGAGGACCAAGGATTAGTCAGTGCATTTTAGATTCTTACTGCAGTCACCTGCTTGTGGATGAGATTACCAACAGCTCCAATTAGCCACAGTAGCCAGGGACATCAACGACAACATGGGATATCCATCATTGCCATCGATATTTGTTTTCCATCCATCACGCCATTCATTACTCATATCAAAAGTGAACCAGTCGGTGAGTTAAGTCTGACTAAAGAACTTACAGTACCCTACACCAAAATAGAATTATTCTCACTTTGCATCAGACAAGTAACCAATAAGTAGTAAAAACTCTTGCCATAACGGTGGCATTTCATTTGTGTCAGGATCAGATGATTGAAGAAGAGTTCACAAATATATTGTACCTGCAGAGAATAATTATTTATGATTATATATATAACTATAAATCTTATATACTACTTCTGTACAATAATATAAAAGAAGTGACTAATCTTTCAAGAATTGTTATTTGAGCTTTTTGATCATACAACAAAAACCTATCAACACAGTTTGTTAGTGTATTCCCGACTAACTCAAACTATATCTCTTATATAAATGTTATCGTCCTTTAATATAATTTACAATTATGGAAGAAGACAATTTCATCATCATTTTTCATGATCAACTCTGTTAAACGACATCCATCAATGCAAAGATTGGTTTTCAAATACGGGATTAATAGAAGAAGTAAAACTAAAGTTCACTTATAAAATTCGTTTTAAATAAAGGACTAAGAATATAAATAAAGCTTTATTACTCATATATATATATACATATATACCTATATAAGAAGAAACAATATTTTAGTTTTTAACATCTTTTATAATCTTAAAATCGCTCAAGCTCTGTGATTCTAAAAAATTTCACAATTTAAGTTACAGTCAATTAGAGACTGTATCTTTACTAGTAAACTTTTTGATCGTGCAGTTTATATAGAACTACAATGTCCTGTAAATTGAATTATATAAAAAAAAAAGCGTTTCACTATTAGATAAATATTCAAATTTTAAAAGAACATGATAAGTTTTATAAATATTAGGTTGATGCTTAGATTTCTTAAATATATATTTCTTGAAAATCTTCTTATCCCTTAATTCTCATAATAATATAGTATAATACCTAAAATTGAACAATTGAGTTTTGCATCCGTTCAATTGTATATATTCAATCGAAATCTGTCAACTTTTTCACATGATATTATAGATATGGTATCTCTATATCTTCCAACTAGATCACATATAGGTATTATAGATGCGGTATCTCTATATCTTTAAACTACATCGCTGAGAAATCAGTTAAAATTTTAATTTGTAGACTGAAATTGGTTTTATATATCCATTTGGTTTCGTATTTTTCGATTGCCTTTTTTTTTGGCTCATCAAAATGTTATACACAAAATATGCAATTTCCAACCGCCTATAAATATGCAATGCATTTATGCAATTATTACGAACTTGCACACACTCACACACAGAAACACAACATACGCGAAACCAAATGAAAATAATATATTAAAAGAAAAAATCTCTCAAAAAAAAAAAAAATAAATTGGCAAACCAAAATCCTCGCCATGATAATTGCAGTCGGGACAATTTTTTGCACATGAGACACATGGAGGGGATTGGCTAGGGAAAATGGTCAGATGCGGTCAGCCGCCATCAAATGTTGTCATTAAATTCACTCTAATGGCATGAGGAGAGTGATGGTAGGTGGGGGGTGGGAGTAGGGGGCTCACTCATAACCTGTCGTGGCAAACAAACAGAAATTGCATTTTATATTTTATTCACGAGTGCGCAAAAACGGAAAATCAAAAACAGCAACAAAAAAAAAAACAAAAAAAGAACAAAAATAAATGTGATAAAACAAAAATCTTGTTTATTCACATTCGAGAGTACAACCGACAGAGATGGGTGTATATACCTATATATATGTAGGTACCTTTATATATATATATATATATATATAGAATATATGTATATAAAATGGCAGCTGCAAATATGTATTTGTACATATAGTCCATGTTAGTGACGCTAGCTCTTTCTCTCTCTCTTGCTCGCTCGCTCTCTCTGCCCCGCGCTGTTGCATATTCGTTGCCTACTTACAGGCGAATGGCCAATGATAAATAACGGTTAATGCAAACTAGCGACAACATGGCCCTTTGAATTGGTTGGCATTTGAAAATTACACAAAAAGCCTCCCCATCGAATTTTAAATCATTTGGCACATTGTGTTGGAGACGAGGTTTAGGAGGGGACAATAGGGGTAGGGATGGGGTTGATTTGCTGGGTATAGAAGGTGATGAATAGTGGGGGGGGGGTAGCACTATGTTGGGTTATCCAGTTTGCAATTTTGTTGTAATTGCTTTTGACATGGCCTATGTGTTAATGCTGTTGTTGTTCTTTTTGTTTTTATTCCTTTATATACACACACACACACACATACACACATAGATACATATAATAGTTCGACGTATTGCTAGCTTCTAGGATCAGGGAAAATTTTGTGATATTTGCTACTCTCAATCCCCATCCCACCGCACATACAAATTTACATATGTCGTTGTTGTTGTTGTTGTTATTTCGTATTGTTGGCCCGTGCAGTTTTTGCAATTGGCTGCTGGTAAAATATGTCCACGTTTTATTTAACGCGTTTTTTGACTGTGCATCGTGCCTCCTCCTCCCATCTCTTCTCATGGCATGCCTATACATAATCGTTGGCAACGAGACCAAGACCGAGAGTCAAGTGCGTGTCAGAGGCGTAATTGCGTTTATATATTGGATGGTTTCTAATGCATTGGCAATTTATGGTTAAAATGCCACGATAAATCGAACAATTTCATTCCTTGCGTGATTTCTAACCAATTTTAAAGTTAACTCAATGAAATCATGTTTAGAACAATCTGGAAAAGAATTTTCATTAGAAAAGTCTAAGCCTGTTTTATTATGTGTATGTGAAAAGGCCAAAATTACTTGTCGCTTTGCTAAAATTAAGTAATTGTGCTGTTTTTCATAATTATTGTAGATTTAGAGTCCTTTAAATGGGTTTTTTCACTCCAAATTTATAGCTTTTAGTCATTTTTTAACAATTATTTAGTATGAATCTTTGATGAAAACATTTACTTTTGCTATTTATGAAACCAATTTTGGACACAATAAAATATGTTTTTCTTAATATTTCGTTTATTCTTAATAAATAATAATAAGAATAAATATTCTGGGACTGATTCTCCCAAAATATATAGGTATATATTTCTTCTGCTTTAGAAATATTAAAGATAATGATAAAACTTTAACTATTCATCTATATAGATTGGTTTTAGGAATTCACTAGTAGTACTCATTGAATTGTAACATGGAAGATGTTTTTTATATACCAAATATACATTTTAATACATCACTTATATAATATTTCTAAAACTTGACAAACTTTTTTAAAATCATACATCAGATAGATTTAAAAGCAATGGCAATTATTTCTAATTTTCAAAGCGAATTGATTTCAGAATGACTCTCAATGAGTAGCAATACCTTTAGCTAAGATTTTCAACATTGTTAGTTCACTTTACTAAAATGTCTTCCTTTTTTTTTTTTGGTTTTAGGAACAAAACCTTATGTAAAAGATAATCAATTATTTAATAATTTTAATTTGAAAAACGAGACTTTTCTTTATAAAAATTCTGTGTGCACAAACACACACGGCGGAATATTCAATTTGATTATGCAAAAAAGTACACAAATATCTCATTTCATATCCTTTTGCCTACTCCTATTGGGCGATGAGACTAGGTAGAGTTAAGGATGTTAGGTTAAAGGGAATGGGAGTCCCCTACTTCTGTGTCGCTGTTGCTGCTGCCGCTGTTGCTATATTATACACAATTCATTTGCATATTTTATTGGTTGCCATTTAATTATTTGCATTTTACAACATTTTTTGGGCCATGTGCCCCACACACACACACACACACACACACATAGATACACTGATGATGTTGATGATGCTGCTGGTTTTGCTCTTTGACCGCCCTGGCTTATGCTGCATTTATTTTCAATTAATATTAATAAAGCAGTACAGTCGCGCACTGTGGGTCGCCACAAGAGGAGAAGAGATGAAAATATGTATATGATGTCTATATATATATATATATATATAAATTGTGTATTTTTGAGATTAATTACAAAATAGTAATATATAAAAGCTCTTTTGTTGTTATTGCCTGTACACTCACATACACATACACAAACACATGTATTTATGTATGTATATGTTTTCATTTTGCAATTTACCAAATAATTATTTTGATAACAAATTCTTTAGAGTGTTGGTTTTTGTATTTGTTGCTTGTTTTTATGGCATTTTTGGTTTAATTTGCATATTATTATTGGCAAATTATTTTAATTGCATTTTGTGGCCATAAATGTGGTAAGAAAAAAAACAAAAATATATGAAATGGCGAAAATTGCAAATGTATATATAATAATGGTACAGTCACAACAAAACATGCGATTATACTTACATAATTCCGTATTGCAATGCCAAAGTTCATTTATATTTCTGTATGAAAATTAATTATTTAACTTTTAATCGAAATTGAAAATCTAAGCTAGAATTAGTAGAAGAAAACTTTTCAACAAATAAAATTTGTAATTATTGGAAATTAATTTAATTAGAATTTATATTATTTTATTCTCACCATTAATAATAATTTGGGATATTATAAAATATATTATTTAAAAAGAATATTTTATTGAAAATCTTAATTGTTTTCTCTACTCTTTTTACAGGCACTTGATTATGATTGTGAAGTCCAAGGACAACAGGACATTCCACAGGCCATTCAACTCTTGGGTGAGATGAATAGCAATGTTAAACAGGTCACAGATCTTGTGGAAGGAATGTTGCAACGTGTCAAACGTGGTGAATTGACCACAGAATATGGCCTAAGTTTTCTAGAAGTAAAATATCACATGCTTTTGGATTATTTGATTAATCTCACCTATGTGGTATTGCGTAAATGTTCTGGTGAGACTATTGAAGGAGATCCATCAATTGAACGTTTAATTGAGATACGCACTGTGCTGGAAAAGATACGACCCATTGATCACAAGTTGCGTTATCAGATCGATAAGTTGGTTAAAACAGCCACAACTGGTGTATCAAGTAGTACAGATCCCACACTCTATAAACCAAATCCTGAAGAGATGATGAGTGCTGCTGGTGCCAAACATAATGTGGATGATGATGGTGATTCCGTTGATGGCCAGGACGATGATGAAGAGGATGAGGAAGATGGCAGTGATAGTGAAGAAGATGAGGATGAAGCTGGTGCAGCAAAAAAGCCGCGCAAAGCAGCTACAGCTGGCAAAACAGGTGTCTATGTACCGCCACGTATTAAACCAGTGTACTATGATGGCGATGAGCGAGATGGGGACAAGGAGAAGAAGGCCTTAGAGCGGGCCAAAAAGAGAGCAATAACGTGGGTTTTATCATTGCATTTAAGCATTTTATCTTATTAATTTATTATTCATTTTTATTTATAGCGCCTCTATGATGCAGGATCTGAAAGAGGAATGTTTGGATGCACCTACTGAGATATCTTCAGGCTCACGTGCCCAACAAATATTGTCACAGACACAGAAAGAGAGACAGGAGTACGAGGAGACATATTTAATGCGTCTGCCAGTGACAAAGGCAGACAAACATCGCCAACGCAAGTTAACCACATTGGGTAAGATAACCGAAAAGTCAGGCTTTAATAGTAAACGATCTAGTCGAGAAAGATCCCATCTCTATCTCTGTAACTTCTTGATTAGACTGATTTTATTTTAGCTTTACGATTAGCAACTTTCGTTAATATACCTTTTTAATTACAGGCACATTAGGAGATGAAATTCTTGGTGAGATTAGCCGAGAATCGGCTCTACGCGGAGATGGCAGCAAAAAGCGTAAATTGGCTAAATCTCGAGGCGGCAAGGGCAAGAAACGTGGCGGTAAAAAGCGAAAATTCCATTAAAGAGCCAAAACTACGATTATATATATTTATCTATAGGTTTCTATTGAATTATTTGCTTTAAACATTTATCAGTTACCTTAAATATTTTTTAATATTTTACAATTTAAAAATTATAAATATTGTTTAAACTATTAAGTTTTTGTCTTTATCTCAATTAAAGTTTTCTCTTCCAATTTCATTTCCGAAAACCGAAAATGTGTGTTTTCTTTTTATTTCTTACAAATTTATTTACAGCCAATCAATTGGATTAATTTATTATTGATTTTAAAAATATTTATAAATATTCAATAAACCATAAGCAAAATAAACCAAAAAAAGCGAAAGGCTAAAAACAAAAGCAATTAATGCGCATTGTAAACTGCTAAATCAGTTTGGGCCACAAAATTGCAAATATATTTTAAAATTAAGAAGTTTTCAAATTAAATACAAAATTCAAAATTACAAAATGTCTAGAATATATTAACTAAACAAACCAAAAACAAAAAGAACAAACAATTTCCATTTAAACAAAATTAATATTTAAGGCACAGCAAAATTTACAAAATCCAAAAAAAAAAACTCAAAAATATTTCGTTGTTTTTAGGAGTCAAAAATGAAACAAAAAACAAAAAGAGAAATGAAATTATAAGAAAACTTTGGGCAAAAAAAAGATTTCGGCTGCTTTCGAGAGTATTTTTGTTTTAGTTTTTAAAGAAAAAACCAAACTCTATGTTGAAATAGTTAATGAAACAAAATGTGAAAATACCATAAACTAAAAAAAAACTCAAAATATACCACAAACAAACAAAAAAAAAACCAAACAAATACCAAAAAAATACAAAAAAAAAAAAAATTACAAATTCAGTGACAAAAAGAAAACAAAGCAGTTGCCTTACAAGATACAAGAGACCGGTTTAAGCCATAAGAAAAAAATTAAATATTTGAAATATTTGAATTAGAAAACAAACAAAAAAAACTGAAAAACAAACGAATACCAAGATCAAGAAAGAAACAAACATATATATGCATATTGAGCGATAATCTTAAGCCCCACCCACTACAGCAAAGAAGACGACGAAAAGATAAAGAACATCTGATATGGTTAGAGATTTCTTTGTTTCGATTCTGGCCGTACAATTATTTTTAGAAAACTCCTAAAAACAACTGAATTTAGACACAAAATTTTATATATTTATTAATATATAAGACATTAAATTTAAGCAAAACATTTTGAATAATCCAAAAAACAAGAAGAAAACAAAAACAGAATGGAGCGTACGTCCACTTGAAAAGTTTTTAAATTTCAAAAACAATACAAAAAAGCAGTTTATGAGACAAAGCGAAAAAAGATAAGAAAAACCAAAAAAAAAAAGCGCATATTGAAACACATAAAAGAAGAAGAATATATATATATATATTACCAACATATATAATTATTACTTTTAAATGTAAATGATAAATCAAGAAAACAAAACAAAAGAAAACAAAGAAACACAACTAAAAGCCAGTAGAACTTAACTGGCCAACTTCGGTTAAATCGAAGATTTTATATTCTTGCAAATTAGTGACCATTATAGTCGTCCGACTTTAGTTATCTGTAAGCATTAAGAGTAAAAGTATTGATAAAATCGAATAGGTCTTTAAAGTACTTGACTAAGTTGGTGATTTAATGTGTTTCCAAGAGAATCGAAATCGAATTCAATTAAGAATTAAAGAAATTCTAATATTTTAAATAATGCAGTCAGTCCGTTTTTTTTTTATTATTAGCATACCAAAATTGATTAGAACAACTCAAGAAACTATATAGTTTTCCGCTCCATTTTAAAGAATGAATAAATAACTTAATAATATGGTATGGTATGATAATATGGAAAAATCACATTGTCAACCAGAGTTCGACAGTTTGGTAACAGAAATGTTGTTTAAAATATAACAATTGTTTATAACATATTCAAAAAAAGACGGAAAAATGTTGATAAAGTCTAAAATAAAATCTTAATTTAAATTAGGATAAAAGTTGGTCCCTTCTATGTCCGTCTCTTAGATTGCTTGCCGTATAAACATATTTCTAACCAATAGGCCATCAAATAAATTTCGACTTTAATATTTCTATTTAATATTAAAAAAGCAAATCCTAACAAAAATAATTCAACTATATGGTTCTCATTTTAACAGATTTATCTTAAATTAATATAGAAAATGAAAATGAACCTACGAAATATTGTCAGATTGATTATTTTTGGAAATCCTTTAAAAACTGAGTGAAACATTTGCTATTACAACAAGGTGAAGGTACTAAAATTCAGAATTTTTAACTAATTCGCATATGTTTATATTTGACAGTTAATAAATAGATAACTGACGAATGGATTCCTACTTATTAATTGTTAAGTTATGCTGATTGATTGACTATATACCTTCTAACTTATAATATAGTCAACTAATTTGAATCTTGTTTAAGTAATGCTCTATAAAACCTAAACTGATTAATACCAGTTTTAGTAGAACAAGCTACGTTCATCGGTTTTTTTTAGATCAGAATATATATACCATATATACGAAAGATGATACCAATTGTAACGTAAGGCCATCGATAGTCACTTCACAATTCTTATGTCCGATATAAATAGTGAGGTTCAAACTCTTACAGTTGGTTATACTGTCCGATTTATGTAGGGTGGTCCAAAATCTTACAGTAGATTATACTAACTGTTATTGGACAGTGGTACATAATAATTATGCAAGGATATAAAATGTAACAAAATACCACAATCTAGTATTAAGTTAAATTAACTTTTAAATGGAATCAAAGCAAACTTTTGGCTTTTACAACCAACTTTGACTAAAGGATGAATAAAATTTTTTCCAAATTTCCCAATTTCAATACGTTCAATTGAAACGTTATTGAAACAAATGAACTTTTTGGCTATAAATCTTAATGGAAATGCAACGTATAAGGCAGACAACATATGGAAATTACCACATAAATGCAATAGAACTCGAAATTATTTACAGGCAGCAACTTGAACAACAAAATGTGAATCGTTTTTCATTGTTTTTCAATTTTTGTTTTTAAAGCAATTAAATAAATTAATTTAATTAATTTATTTACGTTGAAAGCTGAAAGACTGAATATGTTAAAAGAAAAAAAAACACAAAGAAAAAAAAAAACAAAAGAAAACCTAAAACGAAAACGAAAAATACTAAAAGAAAAAATGATGAAGAAATACCAAAAACTTTTCTCAAGCGTATGGAATGGAACTTAAATAATTTTAATAGCCGAATTTCTAGCACAAATTAATAATGATTAAAAAAAAAAAAAAAAAAAGTGAAAATGCAATTTTATTTTCTATACATTTATTCCGTTTAATTTTTGAGCAATTTTTCAAATTTTGAATTCTGTTGAAAACTTTTATTTATTCTTTTTTTGCCCCAACAAATTTATTCATGCAATTTTTTTTTATTGTGTAACAAATGACAAGAAAAAGAAAATGGGATGAAACAAAATGTGAAATGAAAACGGAGATATTGCAAATGAAATGTAGACAGAGAATGAAACAGAAGAAAGAATGTAAAGCACAAAGAAAAACAACAAAGTGAAAAGAAGAAAAACAACCAAACAAAAGTCGCCTTAGCCAAGCACCACAAATAAAATAAAATAAAACAAAACAAAAGAAACAAAAACAAATAAAATAAAAACATAATGAAAATTTGTAAACCACATAAAACAAAAACAAAATACTAAATAAAAGAAAATATAACAAAAATACTGAAATAAAATACCAAAATTTATTTGTTGTAACATTTAAAAGAAAAACAAAACACACACACACATACACACACGAGAAAATAGTGCAAAAAGTTACAAAAAAACAAAAAAAAAAAAACAATTTAAAAAGCAAAGTAAAACAAAAGAAAATCAAGCAAATAATTTAATTTTTATAGCCAAAAAAAGAAACCGAATCGAATTGTATCGGATTGGATCATATGGGATCGTTAGATTTGGATCGTTTAGTTATTAAGAAACTTTAAGGAATTCCGATATTAATAAAAAAAACAAATCAACCAAAAAAATAACGAATACTAAATCCATTGGTTATTTAGTGATAGCAGAGACATGTTTTTAAACTAAAACAAATTCGAGCTTACAATTATTTTCGAAAACAACAAAAGTTAAAATGAAAAAAAAATAGGACACAACATTTAAAAAATTAAAAAATTCATTTTGGCATAAGTTCTCGAAACGAACAATTCCTTTTTTTTTTTTTTTGGTTCTAAAATGATGTTGTATAGAGAAGTGTGGAAAATGGATAATGTAATGTTTAATACAAAAAAAAAAAAAAAAACAAACACAAAATACTGAGTACATATTGCAATTGTGTGGAAATTGTATGGTTGGCAATCGTCACATGTAAAATTGATATATAAGTTTGAATTAATCTACCAAATATAATGATTAAGCAACCATTATAAACTAACTAATATAATACAAATTTCAAAAACACACACACAGACACGAACAAACTGATGATAAAATAAAATTTCAGAAACTAACAAAACTTCAATTTAAATTCTAATCTTTGAAATTTTTAAAGTGTAGTTATTTTTGCATATATTTAATAGATGAATTCCTTCTCCAGGTGACTTATTAAGAGTTAACCCTTTGTAGCACTTTTCCAGTTTTTAATAGAAGAAAAGAATTTGATAAAAGAAAGTCTTAGAGTAGACTCGTAGTCGCTTTGAAAGGATATGGTTGACTCAATTTGTTGTCGTTGTTCATTGAAAATGAATGGGTAATCTGAATTGTTTTTTGAAATTATATATTTGTTTGAGCAGCATCAAATCATCTCCACTTAATTGACTTCTTTTATATCTTCTTTTCCGAGCGAATCGAGTTCCTTGTGCGTAGCTTGTCGCTCTGATCCAGCAAGACTACGCAATCTCACCAGGCCCAGCCACGCACCAGACCACACTCGACGACGGATTCATCAGATTTCAGATGTTAACCAATAATACTATATGCTGATTTACAATATTATATTACAATACTAAGGCATTTGTCCAAATTATAGACATCATGATACAAATATGACATAAGGGAATGAAAATGAGAGAGAGAGTCACAAGGTATCAAAAAGTATGCCAGACAATGCAATATCTCATTTCATCTCCAACATATTAAATATTATCAAACTACTAAATATCGGCTATTACAAAAGAAAAAACTAATAAAATAAAAGTACTCCAAAGGAAAAAAAATATAAAAAGTTTATAAAATTTCAGATTCCAACATTTTCCTATATTGTAATGGATTTAACAATATTGGGGGTTTGATCAGGTTATTCTTATTCTAAGTATGTACAAATTATTTCTTTGAATGGATTTGCTTTTATATTTCTTTCAGTTTCAAAACCTTTTCAAACACAACCATTTAACATTTAAAAATTAAGAAAGGTTGGGAATATATACGTATATATATATATACGTAAGATAAGACATTTTACATAAAAAAATACACACCATAAAAAAATAAAAATTTATTTTTAATTTGCTAAATTAGGTAAACAATCAAGTTGCATATATTAAGACCTCCTAAACATGATATATACAATATTCTTAATTAAAAAAGATAATTTATACAATATTTTATAAAACAAAATTGATATATACAATAATCTAAAAATTTTATATACAATATTCAAAGTAGAATCTGAAGTGTCATTAAAACTAAAGTTACTAAGCGTGCGTTGTTGTGATCGCCGCTCCAGGACATACTTTTTGGGTATATCTTATATTCAAATGTAGTCGGCTTTCTAAATATGATGCTAAAAAAAAATTTTCTAAAAATCGGTCTTTACTTTTTAAATTCCTAAATACATACATAGTAACTGGTAAACGTTTCAATCAAGTTAATTTGGAATTAAAGTAGCTGTCAAAAAGATTCCTTTAAAAATGCATCTCCAAAATGTATTACTTGAATTCTATATAAAACCATTTACAGCAATGTAGCAAATATTCCACATTATGAGAAAGTATATTTATTCTTTAAAGAGAATAGCCTTCTATGGGTTGGTAATTTAATTAGCCATCTTACATGATTTTACTAGCTATCGCACATGCCGATACGGCTAACTCATTCCTAAACTTGACTGGGCCGATACTTTCTCTGGTCTTGCCAGATTCATTTAATAGTCGCCGTTATTACCATATGCTACAAACATTATTATATTTGATATTTAACAATATATTTGGGTTAAAGAGAGAACAAGTTTTATTTTAACAAGGAATTGTAAAACACAATGACAGTTTCCGTGTGTTGGAAAGGATCTTCTTGATATCTGCAGAACTATGTTTAGCGGTTTGTAATGCTCGTATGAAGTCGGGTGGGGGACCGAGTTTCTTACTTGCTTACAAATGTTGCAACAAAAAATTTCGATTTCTTTTTCAAAAAAAACAAGTCCATCTAATCCTGGTCGATGAACGAAAAACATGATAAGCGTGGAGAATGAAATAAATTGTGTACATTTGTGTGCCGTGGAAATGCTCCAAGCCAAAAAGCGTCAAACCAATTTCTGTATATCATCACAAGCCAGAAACCCAAGAAATGACCAAGTATACAGTAAATCCTCCTATGAACCAAAACGCTGCGGCGAATCTAAGCTTCACCTCGTGTCCGTGGACGTCTTTTCTCTCTGCGTGGGTTTACAGCTACAGTTTGGTTTAAAAAATGTCACTGTCCATACAGTTTTGTTGAGAAATTAAAGTCGGTCTCTTTCTTTAGCACAAGGCGGCTTACAAAACGGGAAAAAGGACTAACTGGAAAAGGATTTGCATTAAATTAACTATCCCAGAGAGTCGTCCTTAATGTATCTTACCAAGAAAAGAAAATAGAATTAGCAACAGACTTGATAAAGAGACGAGGGATCCTTGTAAGAACAAAGATTGACCATTAGCCTCACACTAGTTGATGTCAATTACGCAGGATAACCATATAACGGGCAGTTTTATCTTAGTTGGACATCTTTGATGTCTATACAGTGGGCCGAAAAACCGCAATATTAAGCCAAATGCCATTGATGCAATTGCTTTGGATAACCGTACAATGGGAAGCTCCATAAGCCAGATCTCAAGATGCCAGAACTGTGTAGTACACAGAATTAAACCAAATTTACGACATCCTGCAAGAAGTCCCATACTTACCTTGGCATTTTCATCCAAGGACCCAAACTTCCTTCAACTGACTCCTATTTAGAGCTATTTGTCCAATGGTCTCCAGATATTCTTGCAGTTTATTTGATCATTTAATGGTCTTTTTTTTCTTAAATTTTGGCTAAGTCTCACGGTTTTATGATTCGGATTCTTATATTTTTTTTACATTTTTTACATTTTTTACATTTTTTACATTTTTTTTTAAATTTTTTTTCACATTTTTTATTTTTTGTTTTCAATTTTTGTTTAAGGTCAACATTACTCGACCAGGACTGGAAGTAGACTGATTTGTGTAAGACTTCCCCCTAGGTACTTGTAAAAAATATGAACGTCTCTGGTAACTTGATGAAGAATTTTGGATTTTTTTTCTACTTCTATGTTTCTTTCTTACAATTTGCCAGTGTTAACAATTTTTCAAAATTTAACAACACTATGGTAGACACTTATTATTATTAAAATGGCGGTTTCTAATTCTTAGATATTTTTTTAAATTTAACTTTAAATTTAAAAAATTGAAATTAAATTTCTTTTAGTATTTTTAAGTTTTGCGAGTTTTTTAAGCTATTTTAGGAGTTCGAAATTAGATTCTAAATATTAAGTTATTTGTTTTACAAAATTTATAGACATGAAAACTTCTTGTGGTTTTTTTTTTTATAAAATTTATATAATTGAATATTATATTTTATTTATTTAATAAAAAGCTACAAAATATCAAAAATCTCCAGCAATATTTTTATATACCCAAAAAAAAAATTGTTCTTTCTGAGATGGTTAACTAGTTGGTTATCCTTTAGTGGCCATAATGGATAAAGATAGAATTTCATTATAAATAGATTTGTTTATATAAAATTAAATTTTATTTTAAGCTCTCTTCTAAATGCATTTCCTAGTACAATGATTTTTTCGTTTAAGATAATTAAAGGAACAATTTTAAAATTTTATTTTCTATAAACAAATTGGAAAACTGGAAAATAATCTTCAATATAACCCCGATTAGGAATTGAATTTAAATAGTTTAATTTAATTGAGAATTTTCTACATTTCCTACAAAAGAATTTTTAATATTGAAAACAATCTAATAAATTTCATTTGTCGGTTTGGTTTAATATAATAAAAGTAGCATCATTTATTCAGTAACTTTACATAGCAATATATATAGAAATATATTTACAAAAATTGCACAGAATAATCTAAAAATCAAACTTCCTTCCTTTTAGCAGCCTCTCTTATACATAAAAAGTTATTTATTTTACATTGATGCATTTATTTAGGCCAAAGGCTGAGCCAATTGCCTTTCCGATTTCAACTTCTGTTTCTCCTTGAGTAGAGCAAAACATTCTGGTACTTTGTTATAGAAATCGCATAGTTTTGTCTGATCGTTGAAGGCCAAATATTTGCCACAATTGTAGAGACGAGGATGACCATTGACGCATACGAAATATTTCTTGCAAGTGGTTGGATGACGATAGTAACGCAATTCACCTTCCGGACTGACATCCACTTCGGGTGCAATGCCATCAACTAGTTCGGGAGCAGGACAATTGAAACCCAAATAAGCCTCAGCATTACAATTGGCCACTAGATCGGGCCAATCGCATTGATATGTCTCCTCATTGAAAGCCAATCCCTCTGGGCATTTGGTTAGACTGGCTACACCATGGGCACAATTACGATAGACACCGCATTTGGTTTGATCTCCATTGGGATAAAAGCCAAATTGACGAGGGCATTCATCAGTGCCATTGGCTGGCTGAAGACGGGTACGCTCCTTGCAGGTAGAATAGGGGGCATAGGTGCATTCACCGGTGGACTTGGTACGCTGATGGAAGAGCAAGCCATCGGGACAGAGTTTATCAACTGGAACATCATCTTGGCATTCTGTATAGGCATCACACTGATCTCCAGCTGCAAAACGACCGTTTGGTGAGGGACATTCGGGGGATGCCAAAACTAGAAAAAAGGAAAAATACTTTTAGTAAAGAAATTTTATAATTTTAAATTCTTTAAAAGAAAAGATTCTTAATTAATGTATGCAACATTTTGTTTTATTGGGGGTAAAAAAAAACAATGAAACAATTCATTTGTCAAGGCCTTTTAACTAAAGACTAGAAAACTCGAGCAGCATTTTTATTTCGCATGGCTTCCACTTAAAGATTAGACTCTAGATTAGTAATTCTTTTGATCCTCTGGGTTTTTTTTATTGGCGGGCATGTTTGCGTGCTGCCTTAATCTCGGCTCCCTTCTCCCGAATGGGACCACTGCAGTTGGGTACATTGTCGATGTCATCGCATTGATTCAACTCCTGGTTAAAGGCCTGATCCTCTGGACAGGCAATGCGTCGTGGACGTCCCTCAATGCAAATGAAATACACTTGGCAATTCTCCTGCGAGGGATGGAATGTGTAGTCTGCTTCCTGTTCACCCAACAAGTCAGATTTGGGAGCCAGAGCTGGGCAACGGAAACCCAAGAAGGCCTCTGCATCACAATCTTCAACCTGATCGGGCCAATCACATTTATAGGTGGCCGGATTCCAGGCCAAACCCTCTGGGCAATCAAAAACAAATCCACGTCCTGCTGCACAATTCATGAACTGGCCACAGTGGCTGGCATCGCCCATGCGATAATAACCAAATTGATGTGGGCAATCGTCGGTGGGTTGGGCTGCCTGAAGGCGAGCCGATGGCTGCTGGCATTCTACATCGATTGGATAACCACATGGATAACCTGTAGACTTCTCATTATAGAGCAGACCATCCGGGCACAACTTCTCTTCGGCCACACCGTTTTTGCATTCAATGTAGGCATCACAGGATCCAGATACAGGAGCTGTGCCATTAGCCTCACGGCATCCTCCGGCAGCAGCGGCAGCTGTAAGAGATAACAATCCATTGGTTAATAGGATTCTATATAGAGGGTAGGCATATCGAAAGCTTACCTCTAATGATTGTTTATGATGAAGATGCTGCCACTAATTCAATTATTGTTCTTTTGTTTGTTTTTATTAGTTATATTACACTTAGGTAAACTTTAAAATGTCCTTATTTTAGGTAGATATTTAAACTTATATTCGATAAGCCGAAGTTTGTATATTCTTAAAGGTCTTTAAACCATTGACTAACCTTGAAATTCAGCTAAGTTTTATATTACATCAGCTAACGAAAAAAATTTATCTACAAGCCAATATAATGAAGAAGCTAGAAACTTTTTATGGATTAACTAACTTTTAGTTAGATATGAATGATATATTATTCAAAACTTATATATCTAAAATATACTGAACAAAAAATATATATATTTTGGGTTACCAACTAATTTCAAAAGGTTTTAAGATCGTTAAAGATTTAAGCTCAAAAATATAAATATATGTTGCTCAGTTTTTAGCATCGTTTTTTGTTCAATATTTAAGTAGGTTGGAACACACCCTCTTTTTTATGTTTTTCAAAACTCGTGTAGGAATTTTAATTGTCTGTGTAGGCCATGTACATGGTGTAATTATATATATGTATGTATGTATTTATGTAGTTAAATATGAATTAATGTGATGGGTTCTATTACCTGTATCATAATATCTGGATATATTGCAAGGAAAATGCTTCAACTAAAAACTTGTCCTCATCAATTTTTATACACCTTTCTAAATTCTTCGTTTTATATTTTATATTAAATATAAATTATATATTTATTTTGGAAATTCTTTGGTTTTTATTGTATATTATTTATTATTTTATTTACCTCTTTGGAAATTTTTTCTTTCTATTTATGTAGAGATAAGGCAATACTTGGGTATTTATACTTACTACCTTTTGAGTTTCTAATGATGCAATTGAATTTTGAAACTTTAGTTCATACTTTTATTTGTTCAATTATAAATTCAACAATTAAATTAATATTTTATCGTTCACAAAAGACTAAATTTGTTTTACAATATTTTTGAGAATATAAATTGAAAGCATTTACGCCGCCTACTTAAATTATTTTAATAATTTCCGTTAATGTGAAATCAATCAAAGAAAAGGTATAAATAAATATGTTTGTTTAAAATCTAAAAATTTCTGTGTATTTAAGTCTTCACTTAACACCTTTGACTAGATTTTCTTGATCTGTTTTTCCATTTGCTACAACCTTAACTAACATTAAAATCTTTACACCTAAATATAAAAAATTAAGATCAATATTATATTTTAGATAAAGTAATGAAATTTCAAATGGAAATTAAAACTAACCCAAAAAATAAGAAAATTAATCAGTTTTATAACATATTTATAATTCTCATGCATAATTTTCAATTTTAGGAAATGTGAAAGAATTTTCTAAAATTTTATAACTAAAATTTGATTGTAAAATAAGGTTATAAATGTTTATTGGAGACTTGAAGGAGGATAGGTGAAAGCAGTTTAAAAACCTCAAGTAAGTTAAGTTTTTATTTATATTTTTTATTTTTGTTACTATTGTTTGAAATATTATTCTTATTTATTATTTAAAATATAAAAATATAAAAATTACGATAATAGACGATTTATTAAGCTTAGTTTTTGTTTAAGTAAAAACTAAAGATTGTTTGATAAAGAGATCCCATTTTTGATTTAGAAGTCTTAAAAGCTAAATCATGTTAGCCTGGCCTTCAGTTTCACCAAATAAATTGGCAGACATATATTTTTTTTTTTCTTAAATTGATTATGTTAGGCTGACATTTTCCCACACAACGTTCACACGTTCCCTTCATAATGAGACTCCATAAATGAGCGCATGTTAAACTGAATTCAATAGGCTTTCCCCCCTCACATCTTGCTGGCACCTGCCAAAAACCAAAACGATACGAAAGCCATGAAATAAAAAAAGATGCAAAGGCTTTTAAAGGTCAGCATAACCAGCTGCTGAGATAACTTCGAATCTGGGCACGCATTGGATTCATCAAGCAAGAAGCCCCACGGCTCTTCCTCCATAGCCATAGCCAAAGAAGCAGAGAAACATCTCGCCAATGTCCAAAGTCGACAAACTTGTTTCATTGCGGCGAAGGCAAACCAAACAATGGGCCACATATTCAGCTACGCTAACCGAAAACCAAGATTATGCAATATTGATTTTTGTTTACAACAACAACAACAATATCTGGTCGTGTGTGAATTAATTTCTTTCCAAAAAATAAAAGAAGGAAAAAAAGCTATATGAAATGCTGGTCAAACGACCTTGAAATTTTTTTTAAAAATTGTTTATGCATTTTTGTGATAATTTTTTTTCGTTTTTCCTTTTATTTATATTTTTAATTATTGCGGAAATTTTTATTTGAATTTCTGCGCTAATTACTTGCATATTTTTGGACAATTCGTGCGATTTCCTCGTATTGTTGGGAAATTATTTAATTTAAGCATTTATTTTATATACCCTACCAAGTCGAGTATATTTGAAGAAAGACTTAAGAGGGAATTCTACATAAAACTTAAACAAACTGAACTTGAGTTTTTCATATATATCGGAAACCTCGAAAAATATTAGAAGTCCTATAAGAAACCTTAAAAATTAATATAAGAAAATATTTTAATTGAAATATAAATAAGAGAATGATAGACAAAATGTATAAATTTTCTTTTTTTTCATTTAAACGAATAATAAATATCTATATAAATTTTACTATATAATAACAGTCGAATCAACTTATTTGATTAAAGTTGAAAATCTTGATATGGAAATCCCATGATTCTTATATAGCATAGAATATAGAAATTATCGCCTGACAAATTGTCAACTTATGGAGCATATTAGGGACACATAAAAATAAACTCTTAGGGTATCAAAACTTCTTTATTGCCAAAATCTTATTGGCCCTGTGGTTGGGTTATTTTTTACTTTTTTCCTTTTTTTGTATCGCAATCCCATGACAGTTGCTTAATTGCATGACGATGTTGGTTGATCTGAATTATCGCATCTATAAACATATATGTATATATGTATGTGTATGTGTATGTGAGTGTGTAATTGTAGCTTATGCAAAATAGCTGTGAGAAATATTTCGTTATAAAATTGAGGTGAGGTTTCTCATAGGAGAAAAAGCGGAATTGAACATCTCCATTCGATGACTCAAGTTAATATGGAAATTTTAATTGTTTGTGGCGCTTAAAACGTGTGTAATTAGAACGTTTAAACAATTTGATTTGCAAATAAAGTTTATAAAGTATTGCTTAGCATGTGGCCATAAAAATAATACAGTGAATCTTCAAAAAATAATACAGTGAATCTTCAATTGAAGATTTTGCTATAAACAACAAAGATTGAAAAAATAAAACAACTATTAGATATTATGTAAATCCTGAAGAGTATAGGTATCTGGAGTATATATTTAAGTATTTATTAGTCTCAAAACTACTTCTATGTTCATTTTTTTTGGTTTTTTTTGGTTTTTTATTTTTGTAAAAGTAAGATAAAAGACTTTATTCTAGACTTTATTCACTTGATGAAAAATATATTGTTATTTGATATAATTATAGTTATCAATTTTTTTATATATTTATGCGAATCTACCAAACAGGATAAACAAGTTTTCGAGTATTTCACATAACCTAACCTATTTTTTATTTAAAGAAAATGGAAAATGATTTGTTAAAAAATTAATAATAATAATGTTTGACAGGAATTAAAGAATTATTATCCTATAGATGGATCATATCCAATATATAATGTTATATTATAGAAAATACAATGAATTATAGTAAATATTTCTTTATGAAAGAATTTTTTTTAATGGTATAGAAATAATAGAAATTTAGTTTCACCTTAAAGTTTCGATATATGGAAAATAATCCAAATCAATAAATTTTCCAAAGTTTTTTATTGTTGGAAAACGGAATTGAAAATATGTATGTTGTATAATAATTTATATAAAAACATTAATATACAAAAGTCTTATATAAATAGTTGAATATTATATAAAAACTTTAAAAACATTCGTATAAATATTTTAAAAAAATTTTAAAAATTAAGATAAGCTTTGGAAACTTTTTATTTTTTCCTTTTTTTATTTGCTATCAATAATTAGTTTAGAGGACAGCAAAATAAAATTTAATAAATCGATTCCACTGGCAATATAGATAATGATCTAAAACCTGTATTATATCAAAGTTGATTGGAAATTCTTCTAGAAAAAATAACCAGTTAAAGAGTTAAATTTGAAAATCCATCTAAATTTATTGATTTCATCAGGTTTTAAAAAGCAGATGAACCTGTTTCTCAATAATTGACTTAATATAATTTAATTATAATAAAATTCTTGCCAAGATGACATTTAGTTAAACAATTGTTGTCCATCTTAAAGTCCTTTTAAATTTTTGTTTTTAAAATAATAAATTTGAGAATTCGTTTTTAAAGAATAAAAGTAAATATATATAGATATAATTATCATATGTGAACGTGCATGGATTATATATGATTATATCTTCTACCCACAACCGACTTAATTACACACTTAAGTTTGTTGCTTAAGTCATTCGTTTGAAACCGCAAACAGATTTGATGAAAATTTTAAATAATTATTTACTAACCCATTGAGCCAAACATGGCCAAACACACTAAAGCACTGATTAATATTTTAGCCATTATAACTGTTTAATATATATATGTATATATATATATATTTTAATCACTATATTGGTGGTAGAAAGCGAACGCGATGTGCTACCAACGAGCTGACAATTTCGACTGTTTTGCGCTAGAAACGCAACGCATATCTTAACTGGCATATAAAATGGCAAAAGCCTCACTCAAAGCCCCGAAGCTCAAAGCTTAAAACCGATGGCATCGCTTTACTGATCTTCTATATACATATGTATATATATACATGACACTTTTGCCGCTTGCAATACAAAAAGATACAAAAGATGATAAAAACATGTTAATAAACAAGCAACCATCAGATTTCTTGGCTTTTGGCATAAATCTAAACGGCAGATGACTCAGTTCTTGTTTTGTTTCAGCTAGCAACTGTTTCTGTATTAACAAATATATAGAGAAAATAAAACAAGTTAATATAAATTAAACATTTTGTTGCATACCCTGTAACTAGTAGATTATATTTTTAAAACTATTATTAGAATTAAATTGAATAAAGCAAGGCAAAAGCAAAGTTAAAGAACTTTAATATATTAACAATATATTTTTAATGCATTTTTTAAATATATAAATTTTATTATTAAAAGAAAATAAGCCAAAAAAATAATTGATAAGAACAAAAGTTTTATATAAAGTCTTTTGGTCTTAGTTTGAGTTATTTTAAACCTAATATTTATTAATTTAAATTTTTTTATATTTTTAAAGAAGTTATATAATATGCTTTTCTGTTCCTTAGTTACAGGGTAAACAAACTTAAATTTGTATTTAATTTATGTTAACTAAATGCCGAAATGTCATGTTTTTAAATTAGCATTTTTCGCACTTTTATTTTCGTTTAACGAAAAAAAAACATAAAATGAAAAGAAACCCGTCTTAAAGTCAAGGTCAGAACTGCGCCCATGCGGTCGGTGCCAAGTGCTTGGCCGCTCCATTGTCTGCCACAGAAGATGAAGATCTTCATCTTAAATTTAGGCATATAACGTAAAGCAATTTTATTGGGGATTTTTCATAGAATTGAAACTGGTTTTCAATCATGTTTTACTTTTAGATATTCATATATTTAATCAGTCTGTTTAAAATTCATAAGAAAATCGACCAGAAGTTATAAACAAACATAATACAAAACAATAATTGATTTCTAATACGTCAGCAAAAATAAATCGATAAGGTAAGATGGGTTTAAATCATGTTTTTATCATATTAAATATCGAAGGCTTGTTATGAGCTAATCGAAAGACATTTAGTTGTATTATTTTTGGCTTTGTTTAAACATTTTAGATATGTAAAGAATAAGATATTTATAAGTTCCTTCTTTTCTTCTTGTAAAGATAAAAAACCAAAAAAAAAAAAAAAAAAAAAAAAATTGTTTAACTTTAAATCTTTTTGCCATTTTAACCCAAATAATCATGTTCTAGGTATGCTTGATATAATCTTTAATGTCTTTGATATAATCTAAGATATTTTTGATATAATCCGAGATATCTTTGATATAATCCATACTAAGAAGGAAGACTGTTGAATCTGTTGCTCTGACTTAAACATTTTTTATGCCTCTCTGTTGAATCTTATTGTTAATTAAAACAGAAAAATCTTTTTCTGATAGTGTTTATTTAGTTTTTTTTTTGGTATTTGTAGCATTAAATGTTTTTAATTTTCTTGTTTTCCTTAATCTCTTTAATGAAAGAATTAATTATTAAGTTAAACTCCTTTAAAAACCAAAAAATTGCTGACTTACCGACCCAAAGCCTACTTAAATATTTTTAAAAATTTTTCTATAAAATATAATTTTTATATATAATTATAATATGTATAATTTTTCTAACGTTTTCAAATGTTTTTACAAAGAAATTTTTAATGTGAAATGAAAGTTAACTTCATTCAAAGGTATTCCCAAATTAAATATTTAAAATAATAATAATTTTGTTAAAATATCCGTTGCATATAAATCAGTCTTTCTCTTACTTAACAGATATTTAAAAAGTTGTTTTTCAATACTAGATTGAAAACTTTCAAATCACCCATGAAGAAAATAGATAACAACTTAGATATTCATTTTAAATTAATTTTTCTTTATTTTGACATTCTTTTGTTGTTGTTTTTTATTACGTACCTAAAACTTCTCATCAGTTTTGTTTTTTTGTTTGTGTGTGTGTGTATCTGTGTGAGTTCTCTTATATATCAGCTAATAGTCCATGCTCAGCAATTTGTTTGTTTCTTGCACTTAACTTTTACAAAAAAATATATATATATATATGTATTTTATTACTAAAATTTCCATATATTCATTAAACATTTGAGAAAGATTCAAAATGCTGCGCTCGAATTGAACTCATTTTGATTTCACTTTGATTTGTTTTAATTATTTAATTGCTAATATACTATGGCTTAGAGGAAATCATAATTATTATATTAATATATATATATAGACTAACTGAATAATAAAAAGATTGGCAGGCTAGCTCTGAAGAAGACTCTCTTGTGTTAAGACATGACTTGGACTAATTGCAGCATGAAAATTATTGAAATTTTATTGATAATTTGATAATCATTATTCATTCAATATTTAAGTCGTTTAGCAGAAATGTAAAAAATACATAATTCGCTTGCGGCATAAGTATCTTTTATTGCATATATATATATATCTTTATATATATACAATTTGTTTAAATACATTTTTTTTATTTACATATAGAAAAATAATGCTTTCTCAATCTCTCTCTCTCTCTCCTTTTCTTTGTATGAGAGAGAGAGAGAGAATTGGAGAATTGAACTGAAAAATTTGCTTGAAATAATTTACAATTAAATATTTTCTGTTTCTATTTTTTTTATAATTTTTAATTTTTCTAAGGCACTTTAATACTTTTCCATTTTTGTTTTCTATTATTTTATACATAAATATATATGTGTGTTGTTGTATTTCTTGTTTTTTTTTTTTTAACAATTTTGCTTGGGGATCTACAGATATAGTTTAGCAACAGTTTTGTTAAATTTAATGATATTCATTTTATATTTGTTGAGCGCATCAAAAACTAGGATAAAAATGCGGCAAAATTAGGATTTCCTTAGGTATCTAATAGACATTCAAATACAATTACAGAACACCAATAGAATTGTGTCTATGTGTGGTGTGTATATATATGTGTGTGTGTGTCTGTGTACATATGTTGTTCCCAAGTCACTCTCAAAAATTGGTTTTGTGTGATTTCTTTCTTTCTTTTTTTTTTTTTTTATCATTTAACAGCATAATCTAGTAATTGTAAGTATATTTTCTTTTGTTTTTTTTTTATTTTTGTTTAATTCTAATTTCAATTTCAATTGAACATTTCTTTTCGATCGGTCTCTAACACAGTTTCAACTGTTAATCTAATTGTAATTATTAATTAATTCGATAAGGCCTACACTGAACGAAAAAAAACCCCATTTGTTTCTTCGTTATCTCATCTTTAATTAATTAGTTTATGTTTTTAACATTTATATGTGCACAAGGTTGACTTAATTTGTTTCATACTAAAAAGTATAAAATAAAAAACATATACAAAACTAATTTTAAGTAGTTCTCTCTCATATTTTCTCATCATTTGTTTCACTTTAATGATCAATTTATTCGTTACTTAAAATTAATACTCAAACTTATCTTCGTTTCTTTTCATTTTTTTTTTTTTTTTGCCTTTTACTAGTACAAATATCACGTTGTTTTATTTACTTGTTTTTAAATATTCATCTGAGGATTAGGATTGGGGTTTATAGCAAACTGTTCAAATCTCCTTGTTTCATATTAGTAATTCTGTTTTTATTAACTTTCCTAATTCTTTTTTTTTGTTTTATTTCATTTCATCTACGATAATTCATTGAAATCTTCAACATTTGAGTAGTTCTATGACCAATTGATGGTCAAAACTACATTTTGGTCATTGCAATTGCCAGAAAAACAAAATAGGAAAGGCAAAAACAAAATTGAAAACGATTTGCATATCGTGAACCCAATATTTCTTCTTTTGCAGTTGAGTATTTAACAAGAATACAAATACAATAAGATAAGTGGTTAAAGAAGGTCAAGTTTTTGTTTATGAATGTTTTTGAGAAATGGAAAAATTCAGCTATCTAATAATAATAAACTAAACTATAAATTAATGGCTTAAAATTAAAAATGATTTAAATACTCTAATGACTGCCAAGTTATGAGTACAAAATCAATATACATATAACTAAAAACGACTGAAAAGGAACTCAAAAGAACATTTTGGGATTAGTTAGAGAAAGATAATCGTGAACAAAGATATAGATTCAAATCTACATAGTCTATTTTGAAAGTTTCTAAGTAAAAGCTATTTGAATTTCTTTAATATTGGAACTTAAATGGCAAACTGAACTAGAAATCTAAAGAAAGAAATTAAGCACACTTTAATCAGTTTGGTTAATCACTTGATCTAGTTTGAAATTGTTAAACAAAATTAAGTTATAACTTTTAATGAGATGGCATATTTGGATAATTGCCCCACTTTCTCTATCTTAAGAATATCTAAAATTGAATTGATAAATTAATGGATATAGTTTTCCTGTCCTTTCTGGCCGTTCCCATATATCATTAAAGATTGATAACTCATAACTCAAATGGAAAATAAACCAACTAACTACGTTTAACGTACTTAAGCCGTGCTCCAAAAGGCTTTTCATCTATGCACTAGGCATAATTTATGTATGTAAGAGTAGAAAAAAGTTCCCGCCCCAAGAAAATGGAAAATGGCCTCTAAACTAACTACATAATCGGCTAATCCTAATGGCTAATTATCAATATCTATATATATATATATATATATATATATATATATATATATATATATACATATATGTAGTATAGTATATAGATATCTAGCTAACTTGTAAAACATTTGCACACTTGCAGTGTGACCAATGCTATAGTAAAAGGGGGATAGATTGATCGATAGATTAACCTATCGATCGGTCAAATTCTATAGCATTGCAAATATTAATAGTTTAGTTATTTGTTGTTGTGGTTGTTGTTGTTTTTGTGGTTTTTGTTGTTGTTTTTGTTGTAGTCTTTTCACATCTCTTTCCTCGCTCAATGCCAATTTGTTTTGAGCTCAACTTGATTTCAGAATTAGTTACTATATCGCACATCCTTTACGCATGCCATACATTATCTTCAATTCCGGATAAATAATCTTCTTTATCAATTGATTCGTTTTTGTTGCCAGCATGGCCCGTCGATTATCCTTTTTCAGCACTTTGATGCCAGGTTTATGCACCAAAAATGCATTATCCAATATATGGAATTCATAATCCAATACACAGAGTGCGTAGCCCTGGTTTAAAAAAAAATTGAATCGAGATTAATAAAGAAATAGAACGAAATGTTTCAATGTTCATTTAACTTACCTGGGGCATTTTGTCACTTTTGCCCTCCCAGCTAAGCCGCTCATCGTAATGGGGATCAGCATGTGTTCCTATATAGATGGGCTCCCAATGGACATAGTAACCCGTTCGTTTACCTTATGAAAAGAAATATTTGATTAGATTTTTATTAAATATTTAAAAAAATATATTCAATTGTTTACCTATGTGAAATACACTGAGATCATCTGTTTCATTGGCTGCCATCCATTCCTTGGATTTTGGCACACCATGACAACTGGCGCAGACTCGTTTATGGAAGGGTATTGCTTTACCTGTACGCAGATATTCCTGCAATTCTGTTTTGTCATGAGGTACAGGAGAATTTTCTTCTACCTCAAAAATTGACAATGGAAATACTCTGGAAAATTATAGAAAAAAGAAGGATTGAATTGGAATTGCCATAATTTTTTTAAAATATATTAATTATTTAAAGTTACTTATTCTTAAACAATCAAGTTAAAACCAAACTTAATCGCGTTTGGTTTCCTTACCGCAAATTTATTGTTTTTGATTTTATGATCTTGAAATTAGTTTTTCTTGAAATAATATTCCTGATCTTCAAGTTAATTTGATTATGAAATATATTTGAAATTCAAAAATAATAGATTCTCAAAATGTTCTTGCTAATTCTGAGTTTTGTTTTCTAATTTAATTTTAATTTTAAAATATTATAATAATTTAAATCTAATAAAAATATAAAAAACTCACCTGGGCGCCTTACGACGCAGATATGCCTCATTGCGGGCAATCATTTCGAGAAATTTTTTAACTAAACCCGGATTTGGATACAATTCAATATCGGAGGCAAGCACAAAATGGGTTAGTGCTGCATCGCGTGCAATATTACGTCCCACATTTACCGGATAGAGGAGTTTCTTTTGGGCCTTGTACAAGTGTCCCGAACTGATATTGAAATACGGGGCGGGAAGTGTGCAATTGTACATAGTTTTGAAGACATCTTGGGGTTTGGGCACCGATTTGGGTATATGTTTGGTGCTAAAATAGATGTGGAAGGTGGTAAAGGCTCGCACCAGATGACTGCCAGGCAGGCATTCTCTTAGATAACGTATGGAATCCAAGGTGGGTTGGAAATCTGTGCCTGGGGCATGCATGGCTATACTTACTGGAGCATTCCAACGCTCCAGTAGGGGAATTAGATTATCAAGGAATGTATAATCTGCATGTGTGGTATAAGTGATGGACTCGTGGCACTTGACTTCGCCATGCTCGGCTCTAACATAGTTCTGGAGTACCCAGAAATCGCCACGCTGCAGTGTCTCCTGATTGTAGTCGTGGTCATAGCAATTGAGAAGCGATTTGACACGCTCCTCCAGCTCCTTTTCATCACCGGTTACAATGTAGTTTCCGCCATCCGATTGAGTATTGTTCAATTCGGTGGCTGCCACATTGCTACTGCCGCCGGATGGGCCAATGTTGCCAACAACTTGATTGGGATCATTTGAACCAGACGGCACACCGCCGCTATCATTGGCCAAGGGCGGTGGAGCAGCCTCTGCCAGTTGAGCACCTGCATCTGCTCCAGCAGCTTCAGCATTGCCATTGCCTGCAGCTGCCTGAGCAGATAGCTTGTCCTCAGGCTCAAAAACTTCAACGGGCTGAAATTTAATTAAATAAAATAATGAATTCTGGTTAATATTATTTACATCTCACTTACATTTAAATTCTTGGGCGTGGGCTGTGATAAGGATGAGGATGATGCCACTTGATATGCCGCCACTATTGGCTGTTGTTGATCTTGGAGTACAAATGCAGCGCCGCTTGTAAAATTATTACCACCCCCAATCATTAGTTGACTGCCAATGTAAAGGATCACTGCCACATTGATCAGGATGCTGCAGCGCAGCAGCCAATTGCGGCGGGTGAACATCTTCTGCCCCAAAGGCTCAAACCTCATGTTGAAGCTGCAACGAGAACAAAAGAGTAAAACGAGCTGTTAAATATTTGAATTTTAACGTTGCGATTTAATTTTAATAGATGGCGGCAGCCAGGCAATAAATAAATATATAGATGGCGGTAATGATTCAATGATTCTAAAACTTTACAGTTTGAGAGGTCATTCAAAAGAAATTGAATTTTCTGTTGACTCGAAAATTATTATTAGCTTTTTTATTTATTTTTTATTTATGGTTGAGATTTCTAACATTTTACGAAATAATTTATTTTACTGTTTTCGTTAGAATTTTATATTCGAATGGGCCAGATATCTGCTATGAACAATTCGGTTGGTTATATGAAAATAAATTATTTTTTTTAGGTACAAGTGTACTTGCTAAGCTTATTGCAAACAGATATTTTGTTTTTAAACTGTAAATCTGAATTCTTTTTACTGTGGAGATCTGTTAACCGTTTACTATAACTATATAGTATAAATATATATATTTGAATAAATATATAAATGTTCTAGAATCTAGATATAGAGATTAGAGAAAACTGCTATGATACTTCATTATTAATTTTGGTCAGAAGTTTGCAACGCATAGAAGGAAGCATCTCTGACTATATAAAGTATATATATTCCTGACGACGAGCTGAGTTGATATAGCCTTGTCCGTCCTTGTCTTTTTCTGTTGAGTTTCGACTGAATCGGTAGACTATATCATATAGCTGCGGTCTTGAATATGGATTTCGAGCAATAACTTGGTTGTTTTAAAAGCGATCATCCCAAAATTTGGTATTTGTCAGTTTTATATACTTTTTAACATATCTATCAAGTTTTAACAGAATCGGTTCACTATATCAAATAGTTCCCATAGGAACGAACGGACAAAAAAATAGTTTTAGATGAATAACTTGCTTATTTTGAGAGCGATTCTCACCAAATTTGGTATGTGTAAGTTTGATATATATAGAAATGTGTTTACTGAGTTTCACTAGAATCGGTCTACCATATGCTATAGCTCCCATAGGAACAATCGGACCAAAAAAAAAAATATTTTTATTAAAAAGTTTGCAAAGCTATTCAAACTTCGGCATGGACGAAGTTAGCCCATCCTTCTAGTTTTTTACGTCATTTACGTTGTCAACTCTATTTACCTAGAGCCGCTTTCTATATAAAATCTAAAAAATATTAAAACTAATATATGCAAAATTATAAATATAGAAATCTTTAATCATTTTTATAAAATTTTTAATTGAACTTTTAACTCTGATTACTGGGATATATAAATTTTTGAAATATAGTATTTTGCCTTTATCAAGTTTATCTTACAGTGTACGTCTGTATGTATCTATGATAGATGTGATTAGATGTCTTGGTTGAAATGCTGTATATATGTATGTATATTATAATTTGACAAGTCTTCATATACATTTTTATTATGTTTTTATACTGCACATTCCACTTTGATAAAGTTTAGTATTTTATTTACTCCACCACAATCCATTACAGTTTGTCTTTAAGAACTCGAGACTGTTCTTTTATTAATTCATTGATGGAGAACTTGAGAAGTTTCTATATATACATATATATTATTATTGCTTATCATCACATCTTGCCTTTTGCTTGTTTCCATTATGTATATATACCGATCCGTCAACCTTACAAAACACTCCACTAGACTCTACGTTCCAGTGCAAACTGTTGCCAATATCAGAGGCAAACTCATTTTCTACTTGCTCTTACTTAACTTTATTACGTAGAACGTTTTGTTTAAACAACTTATCATTTTTGGACACGGAGTAGAAAATAAAAAATTATCAACAAAGTCTAAGAAAATTGTCTGCGTTATGGAAATATTTGCTATAGTTATATATATACCAATAAAACAAAAAAATAGTAGTAATTGTCGCAGAGGAAGTGACGGCACAGTTTGAGAGGCACTATCTGGCACTCCCAGTTTAATTATGTGATAAACAATTTTTACCGTTGTTTGTTTTATTAAAAGATAATTGAAATTTGAGGCAATGTTTATATGCAATTTCAAAATGTTATCGCAATTTCGTTCTCCAATACTACAAGTTGTATTTTGTTTAAACAATGAAAGTGCAACGACTTAGAATGGAAATGACGTTGATATTAATTATTTGATGAGACATGATAAAGAATATTATGATGTGCTAACATTGATTTTAGTTATGAGTCATCTTAACGTATTAAAAGAATTCTTCTTTTTGAACTAATTTTTTATTAAGTTCTCCTTATAAGGCTACATTATTTTTGTCGGAAGTTTGCAACGCATAGAAGAAAGCATTTTCGACTATATAAATATATATTTTCTTGATCAGGACGATGAGCTGAGATGATATAGACTTCTCCGTCGGTCTGTCCGTCTGTCTGGATCTCCTTCAAGACCCCTGAAAATTTGCACCCAGACTTCTTTTTGCTGCAGGCATTGTATTTCTCGGAATCATCCCGATTGGTTGACTATATCATGTAGCTCCCATATAATGACTATATCATATAGCTCCTATATCATGACTATATCATATAGCTCCCATTTTCCAATCTAATATTATGAAAACCGGTTTTTCTGAGTTTTATATACTTCTTTACATATCCAACAAGTTTTATCAAAATTGGTTGATTATATCATATAGCTCCCATAGGAACCATCGGTCATGAATATGGCTTCCGAGCAATAATTTGGTTGTTTTAAAAGCAGTTATCGCAAAATTGTGAGTTTTATATGTTTTTTTTAACATATTTACCAAGGTTTATCAGAATCAGTTTTAATATATCATATAACTCCCATAGGAACAATCGGCCAAGAAAATAGTTTTAGATGAATATCTTGGTTATTTTAAGAGCGAAATTTGTTATAAAAAAATTTGGTATATATACAAATGTGTCTGTTGAGTTTCGACAAAATCGGCTGACTATATGATATAGCTTCCATAGGAACAAAAAATTTTTTTATACTTCCTTATGATTCTGGTAATTTATATGTAATTAAATAAGAGAGTTTGCAAAGGTATTCGAACTTCGGCGCGGCGGAACATAGCCCATCCTTCTATTTTATATCAAAATCAAATTACAGTGACTTCTATAACCTTTGAGACACTGTTGTAAATTACGTTTGCAATGTTATATATTAAGTGTCTCCAAAAAGGCTTAAATTAAACCCATTTGCAAATTCAAAAAGATCTAATTTAAATTTTTACTGATTAATTGAAACAATTTAGGATATAAAAAATACTATTTTAAAATAAGGGACAAAAAGAAAATCAAAGCTTTTGGGTTTTTTTGAAGTATTTTTCACTTTTCTTTTCCATCGTGATGCGTCGAATTCAGTTTTGTATTAGCTCTGACTTCAATTCTGAATCTATATAACCTTTTGACTTATTAAACATTTTAATCTTTTAACTTATGTTAATATCAAAATCCAAAATATTCTTTTGTATACAATTTAATATTTAGTGAAATTTGGGTCAATTTTTGTTTTTTGATTATAGTAGAAAAATTTCTGTTAAATTTGTCAAATATTATAGCCAATTTAAACTACTTTTATGTGCAATAATTTAAAAGGTTTAATTGAGGATATAAATTTGAAAAAAAAGCAAACACTTTATTTACTTGTCAAACTCTCTAAACATTAATCTTGAGTTGAATGAAAACTCAACTATAGAAACGATGCCAGCAAAAGAATAATTATTCAAAATAAAAAAAAGATTATTTCCATAAGTATTTTGGTTGAAATATATTTTGCAAAACACGAAAAAGCCGTTAAATAAACAAAAGTGAGAAAGCCAAAACGAAATAGAAGAAAAAAAAGGAACATTGAAATTTTTGTTCCATTTAAGACACTTTCAAGAGGAAAACAATTAAAAGAAGTGGCCCAGCCTACCTTGCCAAGATATTTAAATAGGTTCCTATAATGGATATTGGTTATTTTTCTTGTTGTTGTTGGCATTGGTGGAAGGGGGGGTGTGTGCCAAAGCCAGATATTTCTTTGGAATACAAATTTGATTTTGTGTATTTTTTTTTTCTCTCTTTTGACTTGAAACCTGCGGCAGGTTCATTCATTAGTGGACATATTTCTCCCCAGGGGGGCTACACGCGCTTTTTACCTATATAAAAAGCAAAAAAAAAAGAAAAAAATAAAAGAAACCTTCAACCTCTTTGCTACTTTGATGAGGCTGATGATGGATTGTTAAGGTAGGTGAGATATTTGCGAGTTGTCTTAAGTTCATTGCACCTAGCAATAAAAAAAAAAATAAGAAAACCAAAACAACAACAACAACATTGAACAACTCCTTGAGAGGACTGAAAAGTGCCACCGGTTTTTATGTGTTTCTGGGGCAACGTATGATGAATTTGCATAGTCGACGGGCCTAACCAACAAGTCCCCCCCCCCACACACACTTACTACAAGTCTACGATAAAAAAAATGTACATATATATATATAAATAATCCGCACACGCACAAGACACACACAGGAAACGAACCCAAACAACTGAGAGCAAAATTATTTTGCGGTCTGCCCGGCGGACAATTTGATAAAAATCTTTCAAAAAAATGCGCGCGCGCGCGCTTAAACTCTCAAAGCCTTCTCCCGCTTATTCATCGACGCGGTTTGTCGTTCCGTCGCACAGCAACAAGTCTTCAGTCTTCAATCTTCAGTCTTCAGTTTACTTCTTCCATTTCATTCTCACTCATTTGGCATCATAAACGTGTGTATAGAGTTCAATGGCTGGCTGTTTGGTTGCTTTTCGGTTTTTGATTTTATTTATATACATATATATGTATATATATATATATATATAGTATCTACCTAGCCAATGGTGTGTGATTATGCAAAACACCAGGCAGACAGACGAAAAGAAAATTTGGAGCAAAACGTGAGAATTTTTATGAGTTTTCAATTTGCCAGTTTGAAGTTTGTTTCGTTTTGAAGAGCTACACACGTTTTGACATGAATTGTTCTTTTTTTTTTTTTGGAGATGGAATTAGAGTGGGTAGAAGTTGATAATTGTCATAGAAAACAGCTTAAAATTTGCTTGTAGTGACCTTGATTGGAGTTATACAATAATAACTGTATCAGATAAGCTGGGATTCGAGATCTAACATATGTACATATTTACATATATGTACAGAAAGTTCATATATACTTATTCTTTATATAATACGTACAGACATTTAAATGATTACTATATACATAATTATATATTATTATATCAATTTAATTATGTGTAAATTTATTATTACTTCAATTTAAAACACATTTATCTATTGATAGGAAAATCTAGTTATAGAGTAAAAACTAATCTATGTATATACATATGAGATCAAATATTCTTTCAATACGTTTAAAATTGTTTATAAAAATTTATTTTCCTTGCAATTTAGAATTAAAATTAAAAATAAAATAAGTTCTTTAAAAATATAACTATATATATAACCATATCCACAAGTTAGAAACAAAAAAAGTTGGAGATTAAATTTATAGAAAATGAAAATTTGGAATCCTATGCAATTCTGTTTAATTTGATTGCATATAATTTATATTAACTTTGCTCAGAAGTTGGCAACTCAAAGAAGAACTATATAAAGTATACATATATATTCTTTATCAGCATGATAAGCAGAGCTAATAAAACCATATCCGTCTGTATATCTGTCTGGATCAACACGATCTCCTCCGAAACTCTTAAAGCTAAACAACTAAGCTTTTGTACCTAAACTTTTTTTTGCTGCTGGCATTGTATGTCTCGGAATCATCTTGATGGAATGACTATATCTTGTAAAATGATAAGTAAAAAACCTATGGAGATTTAACTAGTTTTATATACTTCCTAAAGATTCTGCTTATTTATATGTAAGTGGAAGAGCCAATTGTCTAGGTTGCTTATACTTCAGCACGGTTGACCTTAGCCCATTCTTCTAATTTTATTTAATATTTCTATATGTTTGGTAGTTGAATTGTTAATGTTTTACAAGTTAAGTAAGAAACTCTTTAAAAATTACTATTATGTTAATACATATACATTCCTATATGCTAGATTTATAGAGTGCTGTTTTTTTTATACCTTTGCAAAAAAGGTATAACAATTTTGGTCAGAAGTTTGCGACGCATAGAAGGAAGCATCTCCGACTATATAAAGTATATAGATTCTTGATCAGGACGACGAGCTAACTTGATATAGCCATATCCATCTATCCGTATGTCTAAATCAACGCAATCTTCTCCGAGACGCTTAAAGCTACAGAGTTCAAATTTTGCACCTAGGCTTCATTTTGCTGGGATTGTATATCTCGGACTCATCCCAATCGGAAGACTATATCATATAGCTGCCATAGGATCGATAGGTCATTAATATACTTGGTTGTTTTAAAAAGCGATTATCAAAAAATTTGGCACTTGTCAGTTTTTTATACTTTCTAACATATCTGTCAAGTTTAATCAGAATCAGTTCACTATATCATATAGCTCCCATTGAAACGATCGGCCAGAAAAATAGTTTAGATGAATAACTTGCTTATTTTAAGAGCGATTCTCACAAAATTTGGTATATGTAAGTTTGGTATATATAAAAATATGTTTTATAAGTTTCATTGGAATCGCCCGACTATATGAAATAGCTTCCAGAGGAATAATCGGATCAAAAAAATATTTTTTTATAAAAAGTTTGCAAAGGTATCCGAATTTCGACATGGCCGAAGTTAGCCCATCCTTCTAGTTTTATAGTAAAACAATGTAAAAGTTACATAGGTTAATAAATGTTGTTAAACAATTGATTGTTATTAACAAATTATGAAGACCATAACTGTAGGAATTAAACTTTTACACTTTTTTTTATGGGCAAGTAATGAAAATCTGCATAAATTTTAACAATTATATATTCCTTTTCTGATAACTTTATTCCATTGCAGTTGATTGAACACAATACAAAAGGTGTATATAAAAATTATTATTAGATTTGATTTTAATAACATAATAAAAGAGTACTTAAGAAATTTAAAATTATTGTGATTGTTAGATACAACTCTCTACAAAGTGTAGACTATAAAAACTCATTGACATTGACTTGGCTTAATTATGAAAATTTCAAAATTCATTTGTCTTTCTTTAGTTTAGTTAATATATTATTAACATATAGGAAAGACAGAATGTGCTTGAGTTAATAAAACTAAATATTTAACTAAATATTTTAACTTCTTAAAAATATACCAATCCTTATTCAATCGATAAAGGAAATACAAATTGCCAATTGGAATTTCTAACCTTTACGTTATGTTTTTTTTTTTTTTTTGTATATAAATTAAATACAATTTCTAACATTTTAATGTGTTACCATAAAATAAATTGCACATTTCTTAAGCAACATTTTAATGTGTGTATTAAAGTTTTCTTGGGTATTTTAAAAATAGTTTTTCCCACATGTAACTAAGAAATGAAATTAAATGCCTTTTTTGGTATCATTTTTATTGCTTAGCGGCATAAGTTTTTTTTTTAGTGCAGATATTTGCAAGAATTTTAATTTTTATCACATTTACTTCCTTATTCCTGGCTGCCACTCTTTCTTCTTATGCGGCAACAATAAACACAAAGTTCCCCTCTATATATATATATATATATATATATATATAGATATATATACGTGTATATACTCAACCGGGTGCGACTCAAAGTCATTTGCCATTTGTGCAAACAATTTGCTGCGTCTCATGTTACGACTTTTCTTCTCCTGCCTCCACTCAAAAAAAAAAAAAAAGGAGAAAATATAAGGAAAAAAACGATCCCCAGCCCATAACAGCCAACACAAGTTGATGAGGGAGACGTTCGCAACAACGACGAGAAAAAATCATCGAAGAAATGCCAAACTGCAATTGACTTGCATGACCATAAAAATTAAGTTATATACACCAAGAGACCCAAAGCAACAAAAAAAAAAAACAGAAAAGAGAAAAAAGAAAAGAAAGAAAAAATCGAGGCAAAAGTTGCTTCTAGCCTTCTCCTCCTTAGCCGACTTCTACTACTACTAACTAAAGCGCAAAAATAAAGTCGAGTGAAATTGCTGCTGTAATATATTTTAATAGCACAGCACCAGCAAACGTGAAGTCAAGAGACGATGAAGCGAGGCCGGAAAAACTCTGTCCGGCGATCGTTGTTTGGTTGGGTCGTTCCTTTTGGTCAGTTAGCAACAGTGCGGCGGCACACTGTGTATGTATTTATATGTATGTGGAGTGAGGGGCATGGGGGCAGCAACATCTGAGACCTTTTGGTCAAAAAGCAAAAATGTTTGAGCTCTCCCCCTCTCACTCTTTTTCTCTGTCTTTTGTATTTACTGCTGTTTGCCTTATTATGTCTAATTAGATTGCGCTAGCCTGATGTTTTTTAACTATTGTGTACATACATAAGGAGTGTATCGGAAAAAAATTTGTTCAAAACATTGTATTGTCTTGATTAATGTAACTTAAGGAAATGTGTAGGTTTTTATTATGAATATTAACAGTATTCATAATAAAGTTTACTTTAAACAATATTTGTAAAGTTTGTAGACAATATTTGTTATTGCTGCTTCAAATGAAATAAATTTCCTTTAAATTTAAACATTTTTTTGTTTTGGGAAAATGTTTTTCTCTTAATTTTCTAAATGAATTTTGAATGAATATAAAACAAGAAAACTTAAGTTGCTCTAGAAAAATATTTTTATAAATATTTCTAGTATCAAAAGTTTTGCCTGACTCGATAATTAATATGAAATAAAATTATTTAATGCATAAATCCACAGTAAATATATATTAGGTATATTTTTTCGTTCCCTAAGCATAATCTATATCCTATAAATATACCTGAAAGATAGATGAATATAAATCAAGACTAAACTTGTATCGATTTCTAATATGGAATAGATTTTATATATTTATTTTGGTTAAGATGCGTTCGTTTGTATAAACCATAAAGATTTCTAATTTATTTTATAAAATTTTCCCCACTTATATTTTTATTGCTTTTATAAACAAATGTTATCTAAGGAACTACCATCGATATTCCTAGATTGCTGTGATTAACAATTATACGTTTTATATTCTTTATAACAAAGTATAAACTAATAAACTTTCGATAATATAATATAGGTATTTTAGATTCCGAATAGGACATTATAATAAAATACTATGAGAAAAAATAATGTAAATAATTTTTAAATACATAAAAATTTATAATAATCAGAAAATAAATTTCAAGTTAGAGAATACATTATTTCTGTATTTCTAGTTACAGCTAATTTTATTTATCTTTTTAAAAAATTTAAACAAGTTCTATATACAATTGATTTACTGTATTTAAATATTATTGTATATTATGACAAATATAAATCGTTTAAACAAATTATTGTTTTATGTTGCATAAAATGATCATGTAAAACAAGCAAATGAAGACGTGCAGATTGTTTACTATACAGTCCTAATGTTTGTAGTTCAATAGCTGGAACAAAAGGAGAAAGCAAAACCATTGAGGAATGTCTTGTGATTTTTATACCCTGTACCCAAAGGGTAAAAGGGTATATTAAAGTCGCTAAAATGTATGTAACAGGCAGAAGGAAGCATTTCCGACCCCATAAAGTATATATATTCTTGATCAGCATCAACAGCCGAGTCGATTGAGACATGTCCGTCTGTCCGTCCGTCCGTCTGTCCGTCTGTCCGTCCGTCCGTATGAACACGTGGATCTCAGAGACTATAAAAGCTAGAGCAACCAAATTTGGTGTCAGCATCCGTGTAGTGTCTACGCAGATCAAGTTTGTTTCAAATTTTTGCCACGCCCACTTCCGCCCCCGCAATTTAGGAAAAACGAATAACTAGAGTAAAATTAAAGATAGCTTATTCTTATTTGGCACACCCAATAATATGGCCAAAAGGTATCAGCTGACCAAATTTTGTTAAAATCGGACAAGAAATATCGGAGATATATCTATGTACAATTTGTACTGAAATGCCCACTGCGACATTGCATAGTAAGTGTGAGCGAGATAGCAAGCGTTCGTTGCTGCCGCTTGTGAGGAAAATTTTAGTTTGAACTGATGGCAAATTTTAAGGAGTTTGATTTAATACATTTACTCTACTTGGTACAGGGTATACTCAAAGTCGGCAGGGACGACTTGCTTGCTTCATTTTTTTTTATTTTAAACGAATCAAAGTATTGGCTTTGATAAAGTGATTGACTAAACCCAAAATTTAGTTGGGTGAATAGTTTAAGGACCAAAAGTTAAGTAAAGTTATTAGCATATATGCAAATTAACAATGAAAAAGAAAAGAAAAGGAATTTATAGTTATGAAAAACTAATGGAAAAAGTCTTTTGGTTAAGATAATAATTTGTATAATTTGCACAAAGCTTAATAGGTTATGAATAGATGCCTAAACAAAGATATAAATATAAAAAACACATGCGTAATATCCAAATACCAATTTAGTCAATCAATGGAGAAATAGATAAACACATAATTAACGATAATTGCACATTAACAAATATCAAAAGCAGAAGCAAGAAAGCAGAAAACCTTTAGATAACGAACAGACTTTTATTTCTATATGCAATGATGAGACTTTTTCTCTTTTTGTTGGAAGGAGACTAATGGGCTAGTCGATATATATATTTTTTTTTCTATAGTTCCCTACTGTCACATTAGACACAGACATTTCAGTAAATTGAGAAGAGTGTAAAAGTATAAATGAGATTGGGGGTGGACAATTGGGGAGGGGGTGATTATGGGGTATGGCAAACAATGATGAATGCCCAAATGCCTGTCAAACTTTGTTTACTCTTTGCGTTTGTTTATGTGTTATTGTTCCGTTAAGGAGTGAACAAACAAGAGAAAAACTAACAGAAAAACCATAAAAATATTGAACATATATTGGAAATGACAGTAAAAATGAATTATAACTGTATAATAGCATTAGACATGTCCAGTTGAAGATAATGGGTGTGGTTTTTTAAGGCGATTTAGTTGTATGTATGTAGGTATATATACGAATATGATTTATGCTCTCATATAGAAAACTCGTTAAAATTAAAAGAAAATTTCATATTTTTTCAATGTTTTTTTTTTTTTTTGCTTACCTTCGGGTAAATTGATGCACTTTTCTGTAATTACACTACACTTCGCTTATGACTTTGACCTTATTTGGGATAAGTTTATATTTTGACGACTCTTTTGTGCTTACATGACAAGGAGAATGTCCTGTGTCAGAAGGAGAATTATGGGCGAAATAATCATTGACACTTCTAGCACATGTTACCCAGTAAAACCTTTTGTCTACTAGTTACCAATAGTTTATAAAACCCAAGCATCTCCTTCAACCAAAAACCATATGGTTTTGCTTTTAGCTCCTACACCCATCACTTACTAAAGGCACTCAAAAACGAATTTTTCTTTTATTCCAAATGACTTTTTCATACCTCATTGCCCTTTTTAATGGTATACCCTTCTTTTACCAATAAGTTTCTAAAAAAAATACTACTTTTATTGTCGCCAATAGGGATCCAAATGGCACTTGTCCAACCACAAAAGGTAAAATTAGCTATGCCAATTAGGTACTAAAAATAAATGACTATAACTTAAGAGTTTGCGAAATGCGACAGAAAGCTTTTAAATGATGTTTGCTAGAATTTTGATTAGCAACATCAATCAATGGTTGGCATGGCTATAAAAATGCTAATCTCAGATGAAGAGAAAAAAAAGGAGGGGGAAGAAAAAGAAAGACAGGGAAGAATAAAAATAAACCAACATTGTGGTTTGCGGTTCTTGTGCTTTTTTTTTGCCTATCTTAAGGTTGGAAAATTGGTTTTAAAAAAAGAAGATGATAGTTAACTGTTGGGACATAAAAATATTGTCAAGAAATTTGTAAGATTTTCAATGTGTTGACAATTTAAATTTTTAGTGTTAATGTTCTTGCAGATGAAATGGATGGATGTAAGAGTTTACTATATTAAAAGTAAGCACTAGAAAAAGGAGTTTAATGAAAACAGGAAAGAGTATTTTAAATAGTTCTATGTACATTTTTAGCTTTAAATTTGATAATCAAAAAAGAGGCGGGAATAGAAAAACAATTCTTTTGAAAATATCATAAGGATCAACTTGTTTTATAATCTGTATTCAAATTGTCTTGGAATTTTATATATAACCTACTTTTTTACCCTTTTTAAAACATATCTAAGCCTTTATTAAAATTATCAGGTTTAACTATTAAATGGTTACAACTTAATATGTCAAAGTTGTTAGCTTTAATAAAAGTTACTCAAATAGGCAAGCTTTTATTTATTAAACATATTTTTATCAAAAATTATTATATAAAAAACAAAAATTTTAAATTGACCTAAATTATAGTAATATTTTTTCACTTTAACTTAAAAAATTAAGAAAAAATATATATATTTGTTAGTTTTTGCATTGATTGTCTAAATTTTAATATAATGAAGTTTAAACTAACACTTTGATGTGTGAAAAATCCTTTCAAACCACTAAATAGTTATTACATTTAGATAAGGAATAATATGAAAACCTTTTATAGTTCTATAATTTGAATAAAAAGTAATTTGAAAGGCCTTAAAACACTTAAAAAGGCCAGAACACATGAAATTTAAGGAATGCAAAAACCATCCTTAAAAATTATTAGTCAGTCTAATAGTTTGCTTCTAAAAGCAAATAAAAATACTCCAATAGAAAATGTTTTTATACTTTGTTTGCTTTTTTGTTACCATGCTTAATATGTATTTCATAAAAAAATATATATTTTTATTTGCATAAAGTAACAGAGCTTGCGCACTCAAAGGTTCTAAAATATATCAATGAATACATACATACATATATAAATACATATATTATTCATTATTCATATTATATATTCCTACATAGATATTTGCTAAAACCAACAAAATGAAGGTTTTTTTTTTTGTATAAAAAAGGGCATCAATCTATATTTATTTAAATGTCAATTGTTGACTATTTGGAGATCATTGATTGCATGCATTTTTTACGCTTTTATTTATATTTATAATAATTTGTATATATCAATGGTTTAAGCTTTTCATGTGGCTAATTGAGGTTGCTCTAGTTCTAATAGTCAATTACAAAAAAAAAACTTTTATAGAATTGATTTAACAATGCAATTCACCAAACCATATAAATTTATTTACTTTTAAAACTAGTTATTTGTACTGACAATTGGCATGTAGTTAAAAAAATTATATCTATTAAAGTCCATTAGATTGCCAATCAATTCTAGAATTAGATTAAGTGTTAGTAAACTGATCTATATATATATGGAATTAGTTTATATGAAATATCTAATATATATCAAATTTTTCTAAAGATTATTTTATAGAACATTTTTATTTAACAAATAAGTTTTTTTTAAAGTAAGCTTGTTAAGGCATTTTCCAATGATTGTATGACTCATATAAACAAAATTACCAATGGAAAGACCAAGTTAACTTAGCCATCTGGCCGTAAGATTTATTGGGTTTTTTCAATACTTAGCTAGCACACTTTTAGAGTATTAAAGTTATAAACTAATGGCTATAACTAGAATAAGCCACAACTTTAATGACAGTTACAATGAAAATGCCTTTAATTAAGGGCTGCAGCGGAAAACAACAAAGACACACACACAAACACAGAAAGACGGCCACAAAAGTCACACACACACACACACACAACCAACTGAGGGTAAACATTGGTGTACAAGTAAAGTAGACTTCTTTGTAAATAAATCAAGCGAATGACTGACTGACTGACTGACCGACTTTGTCTTTGTATAAGTGGGTAAAAGGGCAAGGGTGAAAGCTATTTAAAGGAGAATCTACCATTAAGTTAAGGCTCACGTGCCAGGAAATAGAATTGAATTGTTCAAAATGTTTGCATAATTAATACAAAGAACGGAGAAAACTATTTTGAGTAATGCATTGAGGGAAATTGGGTTAAATTACTTAAAAAGAAGAAATAGAAAGTTCTTAAATTAAAGAACTTTCATTGATTATTGCCTTTTCCTGAGGTATCTATATGTTTATATATATATATGCCATATAATATGAACTATTGTTATATTTTTACGATGATAATTATTATTTGTCAGGGCCAATGTACATGTATGTAATACGAGCCATAGAATTATATGAAAGCTCAATTATTATTATTATAATAATGACATGCGGTCACGGAAATATCAAATCAAGCTACTATTCATAAATCTATATAGTATATATAATGTATATATAGATTTTTGTGGTTTCTTTCATATACATTTTGGTTTCCGTTTTATTACCTTTTTTTTTCTTTTTTGACTTTAAGCTTCGCTTATTAACACAATTTGCTGTTTGTTTAGGCCTGCAAAGTTCTCGGCACGCAAGTTTGTTTGAAAATTTTCTTTGCATAAATTAAAATATATGAAAAACAGAATAAAACAAAAATAAAAAAAAAAAACGCACAACAATTGTGAAATTAAAAGTTTGGTGTTGTTTTTTTTATTCCTTGGGGTAGCCGTCACAAAGGAAGCAAAAAGTAAAAACCGGAGAGGATAAAAAAAACACAAAATGTTTGGCCAAATAAAATTGCGTGAGTTTTTGTTGTTTTATTTTTATTTTTTTAATGCAAAAGAGTGAGTCAGCCGGTATTAAGTTTTGATCCCTTTGGGCCTATTCATAAATTTTGTTTGCCAAATGAGTTATTTGTGTTTTTTTTTTCTTTTGGAAAAATAAATTAATAAAAGGACTCATTATGAGGGACTTTGGACATTTTTTGACTATATACATCGAATTTAATGAGCTGGCATTAAAAATAGATTAAATGACTTTTATTTTAATCCTTCTTCTCCATTAAAAAGTTATAGTCATAAAATTATCTCAGCTTCTACTTTTAATAAAGTATAGAAACCGGAGGTTCAAGGTCGTAGGTTTCAAGGATTTGGTTTTTGCTTTTATATTTAATTTAGTTACCTACATATAGTCATTTTGAAAACCGTGGAAACGTGTTAAAAAATAATAAACATTTTCAAAGAGTAATAAAGTTTATTCGAAATTGTCTTTTAATTTGGTTTAATTTTGAATTAATACATTAAAATTTTTAAAAATTGTTTAATGAATCTTTAAATTATTTTTAAACCAATTTTTAACATATATGTTTTGTATACATTTGAAATTAAACTTAAAAGACTTTGTACAAATATTTTACTTTAAATAGGCAATAAATTTCCTCAGACAAAACTGAACTAATTAAATTTTTGATTTTCAATAAGGTTAAAAATAATTTTATATAATTTTTTAAATTAAGTAGAAGGTTTTTAGGATTATATTTAAAAAACAATAAACCATTCCCCACAATTCCAATAAATGATATAAAAATTTAATAAAAATTTTATAAAATTTTTAATTTAATTTAAAGTTTTAAATATAGTAAGATGCTATCTGTTTTAAAAAGTATTTAGATAAAATTACTTAGAAGTGAGTTAGTGAGTTATGACCAGTCAATCTGTCAATCACAGAAATGAATAAAATTGTTTAAAAATCTAGTATCAATAAACAACTAAAATGTTTGTTAATAAATGAAAGTTAATCAAGACTAATTTATAAGCGTTTGAATTTTAATATAAAGCAATTCATTGAATTAATTTAACTAATTTAATTGAACTTTTATTAAAGAGGCAAAAACGTTTCTTAAAAAGTTGAACATCCAACAAATTATTAAAAAATAATTTTTACAATTTTAAAACAAAAAAATGAGCAAAGTTCAATATAAAAAAGGACTTAAAATTTTACAAAAAACATAAATTTTCAACTCATTTAAAACAGAAAAAGAAAAAACTGCTAATAATGTTCTAAGAAAAAGATGTCCATTAAAAGTTGTCGTTCGTAATCTTAATTTTTCAAGTAGACGAACACTTAAGAAAGTGTTATTTAAATATTTTATTGGCTATCTCTAATATATATATATAAAACCGTTAGGAAAATATGCACTCTCGATTTTCCCATGAATCGATTCAAATTCTAGGAAATTGTGTCATGTGTATAAAACAAAATTTTCAATGTCATCTGAACAGCAAAAAACAAAAACAAAACTACAATAATTGAAAGTATAATATGTGATTTTTATATCACTTCATAACAATTCCATTTTTGTGAGATTATACGAAGACGTGACAAGCATTTGATATGAGAGTTGAATTACTTAAAAGTGAATTTCTTGTTAAAGTTTTTATTATTCATTACAAATAAAATAAGTTAACCATATTTACACATTATACAATGTGTTTTGACTTTAACTTTAGCATCATCCTTGACATAGAAACTAAATTCCCAAAAGCACATATATAACCAAATCAAATCATAAGAATTTGCTTATCAAGCAAGAGGGCACACATTTATATTACTCATTCGCAATGTATGACGTTGGGAATTTCTCGTCAATGGATTCATGAATTTCTTTAGTGGGCAGCACGTGAGTTCTTAAACAAGAATAAAAGAAAAGAAAAGGGAAAAATTATATGGAGAAAAAAATCGATTGGTTTTGACCTCATAGACGCGTAACACATTTGGGTAGCTCTGCGGCATAAGGTGACTGCCAACTTGTCTCTTTCATTTTGTCCGTCTCTGCCTCTGTCTCAGTCTATTTTTCCCCTCTCTTTCTCATTCTCCTCCGATATGCGGACACGACGGTGCATTGGCACTAATGAAGCAGCCAGCGACAAATGCGACAAAAAAGCGAAAGGCAAACAAACACGCCACATTCAATGGGGGTGAACCTGATGTAAGTCCCAATTCCAATTCTTACTTTTCTGTTTTTGCCTTATTTTTTGTTCTTTGTTTTTTTGTATGTTCTCTTTCCAACATTCGCCTTTCGTTTTTGCTGCCTATTTATGGGCGTTTGCAAGCACGCGACCAAAAAAAAAAAAGAAGGAAAAACCGAAAATAAAGTAATGGAAACCAACAAACATAACACAAAAAATACCAATAAATTTGGCGCAAGTTCCAAAACAAAAAAAAAAGGGATTAAGATATGAAAGGAGAAACGATGACGGAGCATAGATAAAACTATAATTTAAAGTTTAATGGCAATTCGTTGCAGTCAAAATAATACAAAAATGGAAAGTGACAGAACACGAAACCAAAATATTGAAATATTGAATAAATTTATAAGTTTATAGACAAGAAAGTAACTATACTAAAAATGTCTTCTGATTAAATAAACAAATATATCTTTAATTAGAAAACCTTGCCTGTGTATGAACCCTTGCCTAATCCTAACCTTACCTTTGGCAGAGATAATTACTTATCATCTCTTAAACTTTTGGCACCCAGCTCACTGCCAATAAAATCTTTTAAATCTTCAACTTTGAAACTAATTAATCTCTTAACCGTATAGTGAAAATATTTGAAAAGTTTAGAATTCTTTATGATGTTGACTAAGCCAGCTTTTAAATTTAGTTAACTATATAAAAATGTCTAAAATAACGTTTCCTTATTCGTTTGATAAATTTTTGGCACACCACAGAGTGGAACGTGAATATTTTAGGTCTCTTCATTTACCAATTGGGCAAAGTAATATACAAAATTCCATTAAAAGTTCTATTAGGTCTTTTGGCGGCCAACGTGAGGCCCATGGAATTAATCAATAATCTCTATCAAAGTGAAAATCTTCCAACATGTCATCGCAGGCCATCAATTAAATTGCATGATACCATTTTGATGCGTTCGTTGTGGCTGGCGCCCAACGTGGGGGAATACCCATAACAAAACCCTAATACACACTGGGCGATGTCAAATGCAAATGCGGCGACATTAATGCGCATAATGAGCGACAACATGACAAAAACGGAAAACTAGGCGTAACGTCACGCCCCGCACAGACAGACACAAACATACACACACACACCACCCAAGTAGGGCGCGTTGTGGGCAGGTGTGCGTTTTGAATCGATTATCTGATGACGGAGACAAAAAAAAAAGGGCACACGCAAAATAGTAGCTGAAAAATCTAACGCGAAGTGTGACACAAATATACACTCACCCACACACACATACAAACACAGGCTTGTTTCTATTGTCATCGTAATTTCATTAATTACGTTTCGTTCGTTCGTATTTTTTTTCTTTTCTTTTTGTCTCTGTTTTTGTTCTCTCTATGGAATGTATCTGCATCTGCAGGTCTTGTTGCCTCTGACGTTTTACGTTGTGGCACCGGCTAATGTCATTTTCATTATCATTTACATGCATTATGTGATTTGGCCATTAATTGATTGGACCCCATTTCGTTTCCACCCCCAACACTCTGGTTTCACATCAAGTGACGTAATTGTATAAGGCATGTTGTGATGGGTGTGAGAGTTTTAGCTAGAACGTAGATTGTCAAATGGCTTGCCCAGTTGCAGATACTTGAAAGATATTTATACCTGCAGTACTAGGGACATAATGAAATTTCCTGTCATTACAAATTGTTGACTTACATGATTAGCACTTAATGAGAGTGACCAATTAACAGATGCATCCAAGAACGTACAATGTCGTACCTAGAATGAAAAGAATGAATAAAAAAAAAACATTTAAGATAAGTATTCGATAATATTCAAATATGGTATATTATTATAATAGAAGAGTATATTCAGTCGCCATTCTACCATATATACAAAAGGTACATTCATTAAAATAAAAGATACATTAGACTTGTTTATCTCCAGCTAAGTTTAATTCGGAGAAAAGAAATCCCTTATATTTTCGAGGAATCCTGACCTAATTAAATTTTTATCTTTTTCCATAGCAACACTCTCATAACATCTTTAATTCATGAGTATCAAGTCTTCTTATTAATGTTTCTTTATATTTGTGTTGGCAATTGAAAGATATTGATAGCCAACCAATTAAGTAGAAGATGTCTTAAATATCGCTATACATCATTATGTATTAATTACATGGTTCGAAAGGCAAGCTGGTAGAAGTCAAGTTTGTTGTAATAAATGAGCTTGAAAACTTCAACTTTAAACAATTATATTATTAAAGATTTAATGAGTAGAGTACAGTAGTGTTTCTCTTGTTGTTCAAACTAATCGATGGGGTCTTTATTTGTGTAAGTTTTGCAGAATTTTCTTTATCATTTTACAAGTATTTAAGAATCGATTTTAAAAGAATTTTGCAGGTAGCAACAATATCTTTTACCCATTTAAGATTACATACTTTTTTTTTAAGCTTTAAGTTGAAAACAATTTGTGTTCGGTGTGCACGCAACGTGAATATAATATGAGAAATAAAGTGAGTGCGTTTACAAAACACAATGTTGATGACAAGAAACGGTAAAAGTGGCAAAAAGACCGACAGACTGGCAAGATGGCAGAAAGGCAGACAGGCAGAAGAGAAAAGAGAAGAAAAGATGATGTTGATGGCAACGAAGATGCCTTAAATTAGGCAACGAAAAGTAAACGCCAAAAGTCACTCCACATTCACACCCACAGACACATATACAGTAAAGGAGTAAAGGAGAGAAACTGAGGCAGAGAGAAGAAAGTACATTTATTTATTTATTTATGCAGAAGGTAAGCCAAATGGCAAATGGTAAAAACACGTGCAAAATGCGCGCAAAATTACGCTGCCTTCAATTTTGCCATATATTTCCGACACACTGTATTCACTTGTTCTTCTTCTTTAGTCAATTCAACTGAATGCACAGTGTTGTTACCGCCTACATCATTCCGCTTTCCTTCCATTTAATAGCTACATTTAATATCACTTGTTGGTCTCTAAAACGGAGAATGGTAAAATGGCAATGGAATGATAAAATTTGTGGGTGTGGTAGGCCAACACTTTGTGAGATGTTGTGGCTTTTTTGTAGTGAAAATGGAAAGTTCACATTGGTTTTGTCGAACATAAGTTCTTAAAGTTCTTAATTCATGATTCATATTCCATATTTAGTGTATTTGTATTTTATCCTTGTCTGCTTTCTCTCACGTACAAACATAAAAATCTTTATCATTTAATGCGAATCGTTTACATTTCATTAACTTCAAATGAACATAAAGCAATATTATGCGCAATCGAACAAATATTTATATGGCATATATACATACACAAATATATATATTTTTATCGTTAATGTAAGGCTCTGCTTCACTATCTATTTGTCCTTTACCAACGATGATAAATCCTTTGCTGATAGGATTAACGCCAGACACAAAAAAAAACCAAAATACAATGGCATCAGCAACTGTAACAACCAAACACACACAAAATAAAAGTATTTCAACTTATTTTTTTTTTTTTTTGTTTGCGGTAACTGGGAAACCGACGAACCGAACAACCGTAAAGAAACAACAGGATGAACAATGTGCACAAAATGTTATACAAATATTTTTCTACAAGCGAGTGGAATACTTGAACACAAGTGCTTTGTTGTATGTATTTGGGTATTTAGTTTTATTGATTTACACAAGTGTGCGTGTGTGTCTCTGTGTGTAGGCGTGTGCAAACGAGGGAAGTTCAAAAAGTCAAGTCAACAAAAAAAAAAAAAGAACAGTTAAAGAATCAAAGATCTACAAGTATGCAAGAGTATCTAAATATATTTGCCTAGAACCTTTGTAACTTAAACAATTGGTAACTTTTTTTGTTATTTGTTTTACAATTTTTTCCTCTAATACATAATTTATAAATATTGTTTTATTTAAAGAACAAATCATAAAATGAGTTTCTTTTCAAAAAAAAAACGATTTTTATTTGTTAATGGATTTAAAATTTTGTAAAACCAATCCCAACATCTATAAATAAATATATTTAAAATATCGTGCTTCAAATTACTTGATTTTGGAAGATATATTTTAATCCACATTTAACATTTTTCAGTCACCTAATATATTTGATTTAACAAAATATATTGTCCATTTTGTATTTAAAAGACTTAAATCTTTAGAAAAGATTTATCAAGGTTGAGTTTTTTAGAATATGAAATATTTAATACCAAATTCTACAGTTTTAATATAAATTAAATATTAACTAGAGTTTTTAAAAGACTCTTATAGGGAAAATGTCTTTTTTTTTAAACATTTTTTATGTTTAAGTCCTATTTAATGAGGTCCAATGACTTATTTTATGTTTTCTGTATTTCAGTTATTAAAACTTAATTTGGATTTAGAGACAGACCCACAATTAATGAAAAGCAAAACATTAGTTCCTCCCCGTTGTCATTGGGCTTTGGACTAAAAATCAAATGTAAGTCTAGTAGATGATAAAACAAATCAAGCATTTATGCTATAATTCTTATTCAGAGTAAAATGATTTTACTGAAACTTCATTAATATATTCATTTATAAATATAAATGGGCGAAATTAAAGTTACAAAAAGAATTTATCTTAATAAACTTTTTTAATTGTTAAACAAATAAAGTAATAAAATTTTCTGTAATTTTTGATACTAAACAATTTTTTTATTAAAGAGAAACTTAAATTAGCAATTAGTATTTATTTAAGAATCAAATAAATATTTTTATTATTATCCTCAAATAAAAAGAACAATGTTTAGAAAATATGCACACATGTGAGCATAATAAAAATGTAAAAAATATATTTTTAATGGTTCTAAAGAGAGTTAAACTAAATTACTTTATTATATGAGAGATAAGAGTGCCATTGTTTGATATAATAATAATAACATACATATTAAAGAATACACACACACACCGAAACATATAGATAGGCCATGTTAACCTTCACCTGAGCATTAGCTAATCACCTGCATGTAGCCAACAATTACCAACGCCTATTAATAAAAGTAATTTTGAGAAACTTGAAGCCAACATGTTGCCACAAGGGGTAATTGCAACGCCTGATTATGAAATGAAGACATTATGGCCAAATGGCTATAGACTTGGCTACCTCAAAACCACTCTTAAAATAGGAAGCGTTCTGCGCTCATATATCGTAGTAGGCAGGCCTTCAAAAAAAAAAAAAAAAAAAAATAATAATAATAAAATACGCTAGACTGCCGCTCATTTCATGCGCATTTAACTAATCTGTCATCTAATCCGCGTTTTACATCTTTCACTGCAGACTCTTTCATCAGACTCCTCGTTCGTTCGTTCTTACCTTGACTGCCCAGACGATGCCTGTAGGCTGACTCCCATCTTCACTTTTTCCATTGCATAAGTCAGTACAATAATAAAAAATGAAATAAAAAAAATGGAAAGGCAAAACAATTAACTTGTTGCGAATAGATTCAAAAGCAGCTCCGCTTGTAACAGGAAACGTGATAGTAAGTAAGAATTTCTTTTTTTTCTTTTTCTTCAATTCTTAAAAGCATTTGATGCGCTACTCTCGCCGGCTGCCAGTTAGCTTTACCACATTGCCTGACATTCGGTGATAAAATCCATAGAATGAGATACAGATGCAGATGCATTCGCCTGCAACTTCACATTGCATTGTTGCGCCCTCCCCCAACCTCGCTTCTCTCGTTCTCAATGGACTACAATACCTATGGTTTGTTGTTTAGCTTTTCTCTTCTTTTCTTTTCTTTTCGTTGTTTCTTATTATTTTATTTCTGTCTCGGCCACTTTCATTTCACAGACGAGTGCATCCATTTGATGTTTTTGTTACAACTCACTCGTTTCCCCTCATCTTTTATCAGTTGCCCATTGTGTTTGCCTATTTCCCCAGTGAAAAGTGAGACTGAATGGCTGGCGGATGGCAGCAATAGAAGGCATTCTGGCACTGGCTCGACAACAGTTTGATAAGAACTACATAATGTATGCATGTATTTAGTAAGTACTTAATGCAAATATATAGATAACAACGACATTTGAATACCCTTTAATAGCTAGTTTCACAGTCTGAAAGTTTGCACAGTCTTATTCCTGGCTTGCATCAATAAGAAAATAGTTATGAGATAGGAATAAAAACAGAAAGAGACAACAAAACAGAAGGAACAAGTTTGAAAAAAAAAACAAATCTTTGGTAAGTCCTTTTTACAAAACTAAAAACTTTAAAAATTGTAAAAAATGCCTAACTTTAAGATCTAACAAACAACATCAGATAAGGTTAATTAAGATGCTTCTTTAATATTTTATCTAATATTATTTGAATTTTTCAATTGAAGGGTCCTCAGTTATTAAAGTTTACAAATTTTTCAGCTTAAACAGAGGGACTAACCCTTTTTAAAGACTTTCTTGGATACTTTTCATATTTTCTATCTATTCTAGTAGAAAAAAATTAAGAAAATGTTTATGAAATAACCATTAAATATCTAAATAAATAACAATCAATGAAAAAAGCACTTCTTGAGTTTTCTAAAAGTTTTCTTAAAAAATTAACCATAATACTAATAACTATTTATATACATAAATATATGCCAAAAATATGTTATTACAGTATTACAACCATAATTGAATTTATTTATATTTGTCTTAAATATATTAAGTAGCTAGTCACATTTTTCTATAAGTCATCAACTAGGCACTTTAATCGGTTTATAATTAAAATATTTCCTATTAAACCTCATATAAGTATATAAGTTTAATTCTAATTAAAACTGTCGCCATTTTTAAACATTTTTTCCTTTAAGAAGAACACAAGTAAGAACCTTCTGGCATCGTGTATGTACATATGAAGACTTTTCTAGTAATTCCCAGTGGTTTTGTACAACATTTTGTTTTGGCCTTCACTTGACTTCCCTGTAAGTTATTTCTTCTCCCTTTTGTTTTTCATATTTCTTCATTTTTTTTTTACTTATTTTTTGATTAGCCCCTCCCTACAACAATTTTTACAACTTGCAATTAAACATAAGTTGGTTAGCCAGCTTCCATCCATGATGTGGATAATTTTGTTGTTGTTGTTGTTACTATTCCTATTCCCTCTGCCCACTTGGCGACCAACTATTTATGGCGCTAACATAACTCAGCTAGTAGACGGCGTATGTACTTGAAGTCTAGCAACAAAAACAACAACCTTGGCTTTGGTGTTCGAGACTACATTGAAGCACCAGCACCAGTGCCAGTGCCAGTATCAGCTTTAGCTCCAGCTATAGCTACAGCTGAGGCTTGGACTTGGGGGCTTCTCTTTTGGCATTGCGTGTTGCGCATGCGCATTGCGTTTGGTATTAATTTTTGTTGTTGTTGTTGTTTTTTTTGTTTTCTGTTGTTGTATTGTATTTTAGTTGCCGCCGGCTGCTAATGTTACCCAGTTCAATTTGCCATATTTATTTTTTTTTTGCCTTTTATTGAAAATAATGACTGGCCAAGCAAATGACTGACTGTCTGACTGGATGACTGACTTGGCCCCTTTTGCTTAGATTTTTGGTTGGTAGCATTTGTTGTTGTCTTTGCCCATTCATATATAATAATTTATGGTTTATAACGTTTTAAGCAAATGGTTAATTTAGTTAGTGAGCCTTGAAGGTTGCGTCTGAGTGTGCTTTTTGGTTAATGAAGGTTTTCAGCAAAAATTTTGTTTATTGAGGAAGCTTATGGCTGATAGCCTTGTAACTGATAAGCAAACTTCAATAAGAATCTTATGCAAATTATATATTTAATATTTGTATTAAACAACAAATCTTCACCGAATGACGCCATATATACAATAAAAGCTTAGAATGAATATTAAATATATTCAAGCAATGTGTAAATCATCTATGGACAATTCGCCAAGTCAAATTTGCAATTACATGGGAGAACATAACCAGTTTTCCACTGATGCTTTTCCGATATTTGTTGCCCAGGGCCTGGGTTTTGACCTCTGTTAATTTATGCTAGTTGCGCTTCATTTATTCATTTTGTAGCATAAAACTAATTAAAAAGCCTTGGTTCCTCTTGATTAAGGCTACAAATATATACATACATATATATACAATACAGATTCTTTAGGTTTATAGCAGACTTTAATTGTCAATAAAAAGATTTTGATAAATTGTTTTATTTTTCTATAATTTTTCGCCTATGCGTCATAAATTTACAAAAAAATATAAAAATAATAATGTCTAATGATTATTTCATATTTATAAGCTCGTTTGTAAAAAAAAACAAAATAAAAAGAATCATTATGGCTTTTAAATTAGTCACACTGTTTCTTGGTAAATTTGTGTTGTGGTTTGTGAGAAGAAGTTTTTATTTTGTTTTATTATTAAAGGGCTAAATATCATGAACTTTGTATTATATAATTACATTAGGTTTTAAAAATTACAACATTTTAGGCACTTTTATAGAAACCTTGTGCAAGTTACAGGCCTACCAAAAACTTTTTGTTTTAAAACTTGTTGGCTGCCAGCGACCTTTTTAGGTTATAGCAAAACCTTAGTCTCTTTAGGAGCCCTAAGGTCAATCTAACGATAAAAAAAAATTACTTTGTAATACCAATAAAATTTTGCTAGATTAACATTTCATACAAATAACTTATAGTACAAATTTCTATACTATATTTTAAAAACATTCTTTGATCTAGAATATTCTCAACAATATATTTCAAAAACAATTTCAAATCAGTTTATCTAAGTTGCCGTATAAACTTATTAAATATTTAAGTTTATCTATATGTTGTCCTATTTAATTTTATTTCTATTTATTACAAAAATTATTCTTTTAAATTAGCTTTAGTCATAGTCAGAGTAGATAATAGAAATTGCTATATAAATTTTTTTGCTTTAGTTTCAGCAACTGAAATTTAAATTTATGAGGCGCACTTTTCTCGGCTTCTCTCCAACATATCTTAAACTTTTCTCTTGAACAAAATTGATATAAATTTATTGATTATCGATTATATTACATATTATTTTACGGCATACAGTAGTTATTATATAAAATTTAAACAATCATTTATGGCCAAAGGAGATACTAGCAACTGTTAGGCCGCAACTGTAATCAATACTTTAAGAAAGGATATTGCATTCTTTTTAAGCAAACCAAATGAGCGTTATAAGAATGAACACCTGCAACAGGTTGAATTCCCCAAAACAAGAACAGAACAGAACACTATCATTATGATGCCATAGAAATTCTTAAGAAGTAAAAGAGAGAGGTTGTTGATAAACATTTTCAATATTTTTTAATCCCATTCAATTAGTATCGGCAATTTGATTTATTGAAGACCCTGCCAAGTACATCAAAATCATGTTAAATCACATGACGCACTTAATGATGAAAATGAGAATATGGCAACAAGAAAAGCCAGACAGAGGAAGAGGAAGCGTATAGACAACATACGCCAACAGCTGTGGAAGCCAAGATAAGCGCACCAAAATGGGCTTAAAGTGACAGAAAATAAAACCTTAATGAGACTGAACACAAAAAAAAAAATAAATAAATAAAAAGAAAAAAACGACAAAGAGGCAAAGGCAGCATACATACACATTCATATGTAGGAGGGAGAAACAGGGGAACCACAGATTACGGCCAGAACACAGAGAAATTGTCACAGCTCGTTGTAAGAGCTCTGGCTCTTTGGTAGAGTTATAGTACACTTCTTTTTTGATTTTACGAGCATTAAAATAAAGTAGACAGACACACGCAAGAGGCCACTTAGGCCAAAAATGTAACAACATCACTTGGACCCTGGACATAGTCTAAAGAGATATTCAACTTACAGATTCTTTGATAGATTAGAGTGGCAACCAGAGAGAGGACCAGGCTGAACCAACTCAGACCATGCCACGACGATTCTTCCTTCTTCATGGTATTGTAAGTTGCATTATTCGAAGCATGACAGGCGTTGCAAGACTATCGATTACCATCGCGCATATTTTCGCATCGACTATTTATAAAAATAATCATGTTCCCTTTAATGGGCATTCCTCATTAAGCTCCTACCTAAAGTTTCAAATTCCCCCCACATACACTCCACCCCATTCCATACCTCATACCTCTAGTTCTAAATATAAAAGCAACAAAAAAATTTATCAAGTGGAATCATAAGTAATGCAAAATGATTGAGAGGGCGTTTATAACTGGTTATTGCTTAATTTTTATAGTAAGGCAACTGCAAGAAACTTATATAGCTCTCAAGATAGTTAAATATCTGTTAGATACAAGATATAAAAGAATTTGTTATATACTATATGGTTAACAATAGGAATTTCAAAATATTTTGCTTAAATCTTTCCTAAAAACAAAGAACAAATACAATAAGTTGTCTTAATGAAAATGTTTACTATGCTTTGTATTAAGAATATATGTACTTATAAAATCTAAACAAAGGTATAAAAAGTATCTTATGGGTTCAAAAATCCTCTCTTCTAGAAATTGCATGGCTATAAAAACAACTTAAGACGGCTTATAAATGATTGATCGCAAGACTTTTCTATTGAAAAAGAACTTAGAAAAACCTTAAACAATACCGACTATGAATTTACAATTTTAAAGATTATTTTCAAATGGAAATTGTTACTCATTTATAAATTTATATAAAGAAAATGCACTTAAGCTTTATTTAATACTTTAAGACATGGAAAAACTAAGCTAGAACATAAATAAAATCATATGGGAAATTTCTAAGAACTATTATAACAGTTTTCTATATTATATACTCAACTTTAAATCTCTCTGGATTTAAGACATCAATGCATATTAAATGCTATACCACTTGACTTTGAAAGCCTGAGAACCATTTATAATAATGCATTGATACAGAAGAGTCAGATTTCGAATTTCAATATGTTCAATATGTGGAATATCAGTGTACAATCAGTTGAAGGAGAAGTAAGAGAATAATAATCTACAGTATGCATACAATATATACATGGAGACATACATGGGGACACTTTGACACAACGTGGAAACGCAAACAGTGCACTTTTTCACTCTTGATGCATCACAGATAACTTTCTCGCTGAATTTATTTAATCTTTTTTTTGCCTTTTGCCATTGCAACATCTTTTCACCATATGCTTGTCTTTGCACATGTTTGTGAACTGAAATTCAATTTGCTGTCATTTTCTTGGTATGCATTTACTTATAGTTTGCCGCATGCCTGCATATCAAAGGGGCATATCCGACTGACTGTCTGCTTGTCGGTCCGTTTGTCTCTCTTTCTGTCTGTCTGTCTAATTTGCTCTAAATATTTTCATGGTCCCAAAACTTAATGATGACGTGCAGTTATTTTATTGCTGAAAAATCTCATCTACCACAACAACGTGATGTTAGACAGTTTTTATAAGAATCACTTTGTATTTTATGTATATATATATAAAAATCTGACTAAAAATAGCAAAGGCAAAAAACACAATCAAATGAAATTTTATATAGAATAACTATGAAATAAAAATAAACAAACAATAGAACACACACGCACACACCACACACACTCTCAATCATGCACAAATTTTCAACTTAATTATAATGTATTTTTTTTTTTTTGTCTTTCTTTTTCTTTTTTCAAAATGTTCTTCAAATTTCTTGTTATTTTATTTTCCTGTGTGTGTGCAAAATAAAATAAATTTTATTTAAATTTATATATAATGGATAGATATAGATAACGAAAACGTTGCCACATAGTTTATGTCCTTGTAAACCAACTATATAATGAAGTTGAGAAATTTAAAATGTCATATATACATATATATCATGTCACATACACTTAAAGAACTTATAATTAAATGAAAGCAAATTGGCCTTTAAATTGTTATTTGAAATATTTGTAATGCTTTTTAAAGGTTTCAAGTTCAAATCGTTGCATATCAATTAAATTCAATATATTGTTTTTTTTTTTTGTTTTTAGGTCAAAAGTTAAGTACTTTGTACCAAATTGCATTGGTGGCACAGATTCGTTTATGGAGCCTCAACTTAAAGGTGAAGTTAGTTAAAAGTTTTACGATTTGAAATAAATACATAGACAGTTAAATAACATAAACATTTCTGTTTGAGTGAAACCTTTTTACTTTTACCAATAAACTTGAAAACAAAAACAAAACTATTAAATTTTCATTTAGATTTACTTCTCGCTTGATCTTTTGCTCATTAAATAAAACAATTCTCGGATGTACATCTAATTAAATTTAAATAAAATACCTTTCTCTGATCTTTTCTATTCTTAACTCAATCTTAAAAATAAAAAAACAATTCATTTCAATAATAAAAAATCATAAAAATTTGGTTATAACTTCAGCACAACTCTAAACATTCGTTTTTCCTAAATTGTGGGACGAAAGTGGGCGTGGCGAAAATTCGATAAAATTGTGATCTGCTTAGACTCTAGACGAATGCTGATCACAAATTTAGTTGCCCTATCTCTTATTTTTCTTATATCTTTAGTTGTTTCTATGGACGGATATGCCTTAATCGACTCAGCTATTGATGCAGATCAAGAATATATATACTTTAAGGGGTCGTAAATATTTCTTTCTCTCTGTTACAGGCATTTTACCGACTTTAATATACCCCTTTACCTTATGGGTACAGGGTATAAAAATGCATATTCATATACATACAGCAAGATATATTTGTTTCAAAAGGGGAAAACTACTTTCAATTATTTAAAGTTAAGACAAAACTTCGATTTAAGACTCGAATACTTTACTTTTTGAATCAATATACACTTTTGTGTCAAAAATATCTTAAAATATAAATTTTAGTGAAGTTATTAGGGCACAAGAATCGAAAAAAAGAATTGATTCAGCTTTTTTTCCATCGCAAATTCTAAATAATAATTCTAAATATTACCTGTAAAATGTATATTAGCTATAAGTTTATTTTAACTATATATTAGCTAATTTAGAACTACTTAAAATAACGTTAGAACTAGTTCATATATCAGTGGCCTTCACTTAATATTTTAGATTTTATAAACCAATGTAGAAATTAATTTTTATTGACCCTTTTATTATGTTGATACTATAACAAAATTTGATATTAATATTTCCTTCTAGCCATGTCTAAGATGTAAAGCAAATGCTATTGCATTCGACCACCTTCGGCTGTCTGTATGTATGGCAATGGTTCTTGACCTTGTTGTTGATGCAATGGTTGAGCACAAGTTGAATTTGGTTGCTGACAAATTGGGTTCTCATATTCAGTATGTTCTTGCTGTTCCTGCTCCTCTTGATAATCCAGTTGGAGTTCTGGTTGCTGTTCCGGAACTTGTTCTTGTAATAAATTTTTCATTGACTGATTTTCCCTTTGGTCAGCTGTGTCCGATTTAGAAATTGGAGTAGGACTTGGCACATTTATGATTATTGGTTGTTCTACCATAGGCTGTGGCTTCTTGAGCAAAAACCGTGTATGAGGATGTTGTTTTGTTTCCAATTCCAAGCGATCAATTAGCCAACCATTTTCTTGATTATTTGAGGCCCAGAAAAATACAGTGCCCTTGTCCTTGGTACCATGTACTGAAACCTGGAATTGAGCCATATCCGCATTGCACTTATTCCTTGTATTGGTCAAACTGAAACCAGATTCCTTAATGGGTTCTCCAAGCAAACCCACAGCGCCTTTATGTTGCCTTAGTGTTTTTATGGCCAATCTATAATATTCCGAGTTACGGACACGATCCTGGAGCCTCCAGTGCATATATAAGACCGTCGAAAGTGAGGCAACCGCACCACATATGGATATTTGGCGCCACATACGTTTCGATGGCAAAGCTAAACGCATTCTTATGGTCGGCATAGTTAGTACACAGAAACCAGAAGGAAATTAAAGGGTCAGAGAAAAACTAAAAATTTTAGGTTTGAAATGTTTTTTTGTAATTTTGTTTTGAGGTCTTGTTATGTTCAAAACAACCTCAATAATATGACAGTATATTCAAGTTATAAGTATATGATAGAAGACCTGTGTTCAGGTGGCCACAAAACCATTTTCCAATCCATCTTTGAACTATAGAAAACTTTATACAAGTTGGATGGCCAGACCAGGCCAGGCGTCGCCTTTTGCTAATTGCAATGAAGCGGCGGCTACTTTTTCTTCCTCGTTTTCTTGGCCAACTTATAAATTGCCTTTGTGGTAGCTACGGTCTCCACAACTACTCGACTTGACTGCCGTTTGTACAATTTTGGAGCCACCGCCCGAAAGGCGTAGACAACAACAACAACAACAAAAGCCACTACTGTTGGCCAAAAGCATCCAGAACCAAGAACAAAAAATAAAAATAAGGAAAAACAAAAAGAGGCACAAAAACGTAAAACTCGTTTCTATAGCTGTACATAGTTTTCGTTTTGTTTGTGGGCCAAACAAGCGGCGCCATTAATGACAGCCTCAAACAGTGACCCATCCAGTGGACAGACCATCGCATTCATTGTACTTACCCCAGTCATGTGGCAAGTATACCTTTGCTTTGGTACAAAAAAAAAAAGGAAGAAGTTTCATAATATCTATACTGCAAATCGCTACAGATCTCTAACAATAAATTAACACTTAAAGACCAACTACAATTTTGTATGTAGATTCCTTTTTAACTATGAAAACGTGACAAATCTCTTGGAAAAAGGATAAGGACTTATAAATATTTAAGTTATATACAAATAACTGAACAAAGTAATATATTTTTAAGATGAATTTATAAAAGCATTTAAATATATATTAATATAAATATATATTAATATAATAAAAGCTTTTAAGAGTTCTAAGAGACGAATTTGAAAATGTTAAACATTAAATAATTAATCATTTTTTTATTGTTAGTTTTTTTTAAATATTTTTATGATCTATTTTCAGTCTTAAACGAGTCTTGATTATGTTTTAGAGCAAGCAAATATTGTTTTAATATTTTTGTAATTTTTTTTTAAAAGCAAATATATTAGGATTATTGATATAAACTATCTTAATATCATTTTTAAAGCTCATTAAGATTTACAAAGTAATTTTTTTATAACAGCAACTCGAAAAAACAATTTTTTAAATGATAAATCGTAACATTATAGAAATAAAATCTATATACATCCATAATATACTTTGAGCAACTTAAATCATGTTGGATTAAGTAGCAAAAATGAAAGAAAAAAACATATAAAATTTACTTAAATTGAACTAATTAAAAAATTTATCTTTAATCATTTAAATATATTTTTATTTTTTCGTTTCATAAATTTAAGAAATTTCTATATATATTATTTATGGTATTGAATCGTTAATTGCCTTCAAGCATTAACTACAAACTTTGTAAAAACTAATGAAATATGAACTGAAAATTTGATTAATAACTTTTGCAAGACTTAATGCAACCTTCTACAAAGTTTTTGGTTGTGAAATACCAAATTATGAGAATTGTTTTAAACTATTTATAAGTTGAACTTAAAGTTTTGTGAACTTGAAGAAATTATTTATATTTTTGCTCGCTTGATGCATATGTCTATAATTAAAGCAAAACATTAAATGAAATAAAATTTCCACATGAATTCAACTTAAATTCTCCCTTTTGTGTGAATTTTGTATTTTTTTTTTTTTTTTTTTTTTTAACATATTCACGCTATCTAGCTTAATCTTTGTCCATCAGCTGTCAAGTAGGCGGCAATTTGGTCAACACCTCCGCAATTTTAATTTTCTTCTCTTCTACTTGTCTTGTCTTTTCTGTTTCTTTTTTTTTTTTTTGCATAATTACCAACAGCAGTGGCACCCAGAAGCGGTAGGTAGGTATTTTCTCTTACAATTGGATTTGGCCATGACCATAAAAAGTAATACTTACTACCACCCCCATTCAATTCCCCCATGTCCAGCTGCCTGCCTCTATTTCTATCTTCATCTTTGCTGGCACCTTTTATCGCTTCATTTTAGGCGTTGCCTACTTACGACGTGCGTGGTAATTAAATTCGTGATGTGCTTCTTTCCCCCGAAACTTTTTTCTTTTTGGAATTATTATTTAAGATATTATTAAAAAGATAAAAACAACACCAGATACCATATAAGCAGAGTTTTCTTGGAAATTAAATAACCAGAAAGGTGCTCGCTTTGACTTTGTATTTTGTTGGTGTTGGTGTTGCTGTTGCTTTTGTTGTTACCTTGAAAGTTCAAAAGTTCAGGCAGACCGGGAGCCAAGACAAGGAAATCGGCCAACAAGTAACAAAAAGTCAAAAGCAATTAAGCGTTCACAACACAATAAACAACAACAACAACAAAAAAAAAACGCAACATCAGAAGGAAAAAAATAAAATAGCAAAGAGTAAGAAGAGCCGACCAACTGGGCAACTTTTGTTTGCACAATTAAATTTCTGTACAACAAAAAAAAGAAGACAAAAGATTCTCAGAGATTCATAACGAATCTTAAATACACTTACTAACATTTACATATATATAGTTGAGTTATTTATATTTACAAAAATTTCGTTTTGATTTCAATGAAGAAATACCGAGGAAATTAAAAAGTTTAGTTTCTAAGTAAAATCTTAATTAACAAATAAAAATCTTAACTATTTTATTCGGCTAAATCTGTAAAACTTTGAATATATTATAACTAATATACCTTCTTTTTTCTTAAAGGGTATTTAAAACAAAAGCTTGGGAGAAAAAAAAAGAAAGAGAAATATTTGTAAAGGTCGCTACTGCTATTGCCTTTTGTTTGCCTAGACATTTGCAATTAGTTGCAACAAATTGACGGCAATGATTTTTTTTTTTTATTGTTGTTGTTGTTTTTTTTTGTGCCTTTTTGTTTAATCAGTAAATACAATATAAATGTATGGCATTCATATAACAATTATGAATATTAAATAATTTTCAACTTGGCTTTCCTTGTTATGTTTTGTGGTCTACAGTGATTTCAGGCAATAAAACTTTTGGTCTGGTCATAAGTATTTTTTCTGGCTTAAATAAAGTTATTAATGAAAAAAAATCAATGATACTGATAGAATGATGAAAAAAATATGTGTTTTTTGTGTGTGTGTTTGGGATAAGCCAAATAAATAAATTTTCAAATGAAATGAAAACATTCTGCCGTAAAATAATTTAATTTTTATTCACTGCTTTATATTAAATGCTATGAAATAGTTTAAAATTAATTGAAATATTTTATTACAATTGTTTTTAACTAACTTATTTTTCTCTATGTAGGTTCAGGAAAACGTATCCATAAATAAATTGAATGGCTTTGGGACAGATGCTCTTTTTGGCTAAGATACTTTAGATAAGTTTAATTTATAGCTAACTTAGTGAGGAATGTTAACCACAAATGGAAATCGTTAAACATTCCAACTTGTTACAGAATCAAGAGGAAACATATAAAGGATCTATTCACAATTGTGAGAATTTATTGTCAAGGAATGACTAAAATGCTCTACAAGGGTGTAAATATACAAAAAAAAAAAAAAAGTGTAAGAAAAATAAGGAATTTTCATGGCTTGTGCTAAAAAGCAAAGTATATAAAAAACAAGAAAGAAGCATGGCAAATCTTAAAGTCATGCCAAAGAGAAATCTGAGCAAATGAAGTAAAGGTGTCAAGAACTTTATTGACAGGCCTCAAGCTGCTGCTGCTGATGCTGTTGCCTGATGTTGTTGGGTGCTGCTGGCAGGCAAATAAAAACCTTAAACAGCAGAGAACCAACAAGCCCAGCAAGAAGGCAAATAAGACAAAACAAACTGGAAACGTGACAGACAAAGATGAAAATCCAACAGCAAAGCAAAACATAAGTATTTTTTTTTTTTTTTTTTTTTTTTTTTTTCGTTTTTGCATTGACAAATGAGCTACGTGAAAGTTTTGTTCAACTGTCAGTCCGCCGACCAGTGACAATCGAAAAGTCAGACTGTATTCCAAGTTCTGATCTGGGTTCTGACTGGCACTAAGACTGGGGTGAGGGGACTGGTCAGAGACTTTTGTGTCCATTCGTGTTGTTGGTGATGCTCTAGAAAATCGAAACCAAGCAATTAACACTTATTGAGATCAAAGTCAAGTGAATCGAATGCAATCCAATCGAATGCAATGCAAGTAAAGTGAAGCTTAAAACTAGTTTAAACGCAACGACTCATACATAAGTATATGTGGACACATATAGTTGAAGTAATATGTACTTACCATAAATAAGCGAAGAGCTCGACATACATACATAGATAGATACTTTTCGATGTCACTGTCAATGACAACAAGTAAATAGAGCAAAAGCAAACTAGAAAAAGGCGTAGAGATGGGTATACATAAAACCTAATTAATGGGCTACTGCAACTTTCTTGCCATTTGTATTGACATTTTTGTTATGCTCAATATATTTCAATACTGAATACTCTTTCAATTATCAAAACAGGTTTTTTAAAGAATAATGCATATAATTTTCATATGAAAAATTTAAAAACAAAACTAAAAATAAATTGGCATATCATTTTATCAGGAAACGATCCTTTTGATGTAGAAACTGACAACAAAATGATAGAAAAACACGTCTTAGGATCTAACAGATTTTCTTTATATATTCTTATAAATTTTCTATTTCTAATTATTGGAATATTTTAAAGCTTTAGCTTCTAGCTTGCTTTTGATCTTAACTGTTGGCATTTGCATCTAAAATCCATTTAGATAAGCAAACGGTTTTTTTTAATGAATTTTCTTAATAGAAAATATCTGTTCTTAAGAGCATTCCGCTTAAGCTGTAAATCGGTATTCATTCTTTTACTCTCTCTTTATATATCTTTGGTAACATCTGCCGCACTTTGCTTTCGCAGAACAGAAACTCATTTGCAACATAAAACTCTGGCAATGGCAGTGACAAGTGAACCGCTTCAAATGGCGAATGGTAAATTGTGAGTAAGAGGGGAAGTAGAATGGGGACTGAATGTAGTATGGAAAGAATGGTAATAACTGCCATGGCCAGTGAACAGACTTTAGACTCAATCTCCAATCTGCATAACAGTTGCAATTGCAAAAAGGCAAAACGAGAAGAAAACGTGTGTCACAAAATGTCACTCTCATTTATACAAGTGAATGAACGAAACTATGATAATGTCCAGAAAATGGAAAACGAACAAAACTAGGTAAATTTAGTTAAATTGGTAACTTAGTTGCACCTGGATGACTGACTGACTGAATGTCAACGCCAAATTCTAATTAAGGTTAATGAAAATGACAATAGACCACAATGAAAGGAAAGAAACATAAATTAAATGAAAAAAATTAATGATGATTAACGAGGATATTCAACCGACAAAAATTATGACTAAAACTATAAAACTGGCTACGGTCTGTCTTTTATATTTTGTCTGTCTTCTTTTTATTCGTTTTCTTTTGCTTTTCATCTCTTTTTTTTTTTTTTTTTTTTGGCTCACGCGCTGACAAAATTAGTCCTCTGTCTCTTGTCACTTGTCTCAACTCTGTGTCTCCAATCATAAATCAAAGTGGCTCGGCATTGTCAGTGGCAAAAATTCTCATCTAAATGAGTCATTTCTACATTTCGTTCTGTTATTGCATGTGGGAAAAGGCACACAATGTTAAGCCTTTGAAGTTCTTTTCTTTTCCTTTCTTCTTCCTCTATCTTACTCTGTCTGTTAATAAATCAAATATTGCCATGACTAATTAAAACTCGAGCAGGTTGAATACTTGAATGCCCCATTTGAAGCAATTAAACGGCTGAAATGGAAACTCAAATACAAAGTTGAAAGCAACTCACCTGATTCAATTTAATGGCCAGTTTCTGTAAATAATACAAAAGTAATTATTAAAAGACATATAAATTAAAATATGAAATTATCATTATACCTTTTATACCTATAATTTACTTTAAACTTCTTTTGAAAAAGTCTAAAAAAGAGTTCTTATGAAACATGTTCTTAAATAAGTAAACTATTTTATAAGCCTTGATAGAAAAAGAAGTTTGAAATTTAAGGAATACGCCTTTACAATATTAATATCTTCTCAAATGCTATATAGATAAGTACCCATTACTTATGATACGATTTGATAAAATGAACTTCCCACAAAAGTAAGTTTTATAATCAGTTTAGAGAACTTTTCTTTGTCAAATATTTCCAAATAAAGAAAACCTATCAAAATTTCGTGATATATCCTACCTATGAATATTTAATAGGTATATAAACTGGTTTTTTAATAATTCTGTACTTTAATTAATAGATTTTAAGGCAATGTCATATATTCCAGTATTCAATTAAGGGATTATATAATTGTTTAACTTTAATCACTGCGTTAAAGTAAAGTTTTCACTCTTTACCTTAAGCTAGTGCCATTAAGTGAGGGATTTCCCCAACAGCTTTTGCTGTCCTGCTCTTAAGTACACAATAACTGCCACACCCACATGCTCTTTCCAGAAACCATCTATGTACATACTTAACCCCACCAATCCCCTGCACAACCTTATGTCACACTCCCCAGAAAATCTTATTATTCAGCGTTATTGCTCTTGACCCAACACCCTCAGGCCCCAGATTCCAGATTCCGTTTCCCTTTCCATCCATTTGTTCATATTGTACGCAACAGAAGCCCACCAAACAAATGACTTTGTTTGCTTTGCCAGGCACATGGCCTGTTCGCTTGCACCCTCCATTCTGACCGCCCTTCCATGCTTATACATATATATATATATATCGCCCAGCCAAACCCACTTGAAAAGTCAAGTGGCAAACGCCAACTGCCTGAGCCTTGACTAAGCCATTGATGGAGAGTGTGAGAGCGAAAGAAAGAGTGTGAGCTGTGGGTGTGGCTATAGAGTATAAGATGTGAGACCAAAGACGAGAAAGAAAAAATACTCATACTCTCATGAATGAATGAAATTGCTGCACAATTTAAAAACTTCCGCATCGAACAGCAACAACAAAAAGAAACCAGCAGAAATAATGCGCCCCCATCTGTCGTCAAGTTGCTGGCAATGGCGAAAAACCTGCACAACCGTTGACATTTTTATTTCGATTTTCCTTTCCGTTTTTTCCACACACCATACCCTTACCGCCTTAACTGCATTTGGCGTAGTTTTTACTTCAAACATTTTCTATACCCTAGTCTGAACAAAGCGGTATATTAAAATTGAAAATATCCAACAGAATCTAGACACGATTGAGACTATGAGACGTGCTTAGCAGAGTTAAAGATCTTCTCTCACTGCAAACTGTTGGCATTTGGCGCAAGTTCTAAAAGTATATATAGCAGGGAACAAAGAATTGTAAATATATCCCATTTAATCTGTATAAAATCCAGATGATTTGATTCCCAAAACGAAATCAAAAATCTATTCTCAGTTGAGGTTTGAAAGGATAAAGTTGTGAAGTAAAATCTTTTAGCACAGTGGGATATAAAGTATGAATTTTAAACAAATTGGTTAACAGAAAAGAAATCCTTTTACTCTTTTATACTCTAATATGAATCGACATTAAATGAAGTTAACATTTTATTTCATATATCCTTAAATTGAAAATACTTTCCAATACTTAAAGGATTCCCGTTTCTTGTTTCATTTCTATAAAATTTTAAAATATTATAACCAATTTGTTATACAGGGTATATAAGAATTCGATATACAGAGCAAATGTTTTCAATTTATTTCAAGGAAGATGCATGCGGATGTGTTTAGTATGCGTTTTATTTATATTGACAGGCCAAAAAGAGAAAATGGTCATTTTACCAACTAGAATTTAGTTGGACAGCATTTTGGTTACAAAATGTTGACGGGAAATAAATAGGATTATTTTAAAATAAGTTTAAACATTTTTCATCTTTGAAGAAAAAAAATTCTAAAATATTTCTGTTTGCTTAAGCCCAACACAAGGAAAAAGAATTCTCTTCCCCTACATAGTACTCTTACATTTTTGATCCCTCCCCACTTCTCTGTGTAAGTATAAGTATAAGCAAAGTGAAAGCCAGAGTCGGGGCGTAAGTGTGTCCTGTGGGCATCGTTTATGCAGTAACTGCAGCATCAGTAGGAGCCACTCATCTTGAATTCGTCGCTTTACTTTTGCTCTGCTCTGCTTTGCTTTGCTCTTCTCTCTATGCAGCTGCATTAATTTTTCAATAGAGAAAATGCTTCTCAAAATACTAAAGTAGTAAGTACTTGCATATTGAAGATGTCAATATTAAAAGCAGAGATTCTCAAAAGCATATATAATATAGAAACGGAAAATTTGAGAAAAAACTGCTAGAGGTTAAACTTGCAAGAGAAATTTAAAACTACAAAGACAGAGAAAAAGTCATGACTTTGGTATTAAGGAGAAGTTAATAAACATTAATTTAACTTTATTTTTTGTCGAATTTTCAGCGATTTCATAATTTTGTCACTTAAGGAAAAAGTATATCATAGAACTAGCTGTTTTTTGTATTCCTTTATTGCTATATCATTTACAGCTCATTAAATATTTAATTCTTTAAAAATTTAAAGTTCAATTACTGTTTTCAATTGTTTTTAGTTATAAAATATTTATATATTTCCCCGACAAATTTATTTAACTTTAAAACAAATTTTTCATCGTAAAATATGAAACTAGATACAACTTTAGTTTAACACATCATCAATCACTTTACTAAAGTAAAAGTGAAATATTTACATATATTCCGCAAAGCTTCAACTTTTGATGACATATTTATGAATATATTATAGACGAGTAATCGACTTTTTTGTACTCTCTGTTGAAAAACAAAATATTAAAAAATTCATTGAACGTTAATAAAATCTATATAATATATTTTTACAATCAAATTCTTTAGGATTACTTACTATACTCTAATTCCACTTAGTTTTGTTTAATATATTTACATTTAGTCCTGTTTAATATAGTTATATAATAAAATATGCTTAATATAGTAATATAATTTATTTATTATTTACTTTTCATGTAAATTTATAAAGGATTCTAGAGAGACCCTAAGGGTTACTTCTATATGATAGTATCATTCGAGGGTGGTTAGTAAGATTTACCCACTGTTATTATTTATTTAGCAGCCCACAATGAAATTATTTACATTGGACAACTACTCGAACAAGAGATTTAATCTTCTCATATAGCTTACTTATTATATATATATATATATAGATATATAATGTATATAGTCAGCTATACCCTAAAAACTTATGACTACTGGGTATGAAAAAGTAAACTTTTTTAGAACTGCATTTTATTTGTATTCCACATGGAATGCACGCCTGTTCGTAGAACACGCACACAGGCCAAAACTTTCTCTCATATGGAATGCACATACATAACTCTACTTAATTCCCCTCCCACTGTTTCTTCTCTCATATATGTATGTATGTATATGGGGAGAGACAACTGCCAACTGCTTTTAATAATCCAAAAAAAAAAAATGCAACAGCCTTCAAACGTTCCTATGCAGTTCCGGACACAGAGAAGAAGAGCTCATTAAATATTTAAAACTCATGTACCGCCAAAATACGTAAAGAAGAAAACCAGGGGGAGAGAAGAAACAAAACAAAAAAAAACAACAGCAAACAAACCAAAAAAGTGCCAAGTAAAGCAAAGTAAAAAGTTTGTAAAGGAACTTTTTGTTTTCTCTTATTTTTTTTGTGGGTGGAGAACACGGAGTCTGGCATGGAATTTCAAGCCAAATGAAAGCCAGTATCAGCATCAAGGACTTAACCAAGGTATGGGCGTGGCTGTTTATAAATGAGTTTCGTGCATACACACTTACATACACTCAAAAGTAGGCGTGTATGTGTGTGTTTTATTTACAATTTAATTAGGCCTAAATTAAATTAATGGCCACGGCATTTGTGGAAAAGGGTTTTCTTCTTTTCGCCTACATTTTTGTTAAAAACGAAAGGTACGATACAGAATTTGTCTGTTTAACTAAAGGAAGTGCACCATACTCCTTGCCTGTGAATGTGTGTGTGTGTCTTTCGTCCTCTGTTAGTGTAGGTGTTAGTGTCTCTTGGCACTGTGTCTGTGCTTGCAGGAAGCGCTCATTGAAAGTTTATTCTCAGTGGGCGTTGTGTCATGTTAACCAAAACTCTTTGCCTGTGTCTGTGGCTTTGTGTATGAGCAGGTGTACGAGTGTGTGTGTGTAAAAAATTTGTCATGTTCTCAGAAAAGTATGCTACAATTTGTGAAAACACCGATTTAGTGTTACTTTGACAGTGACATTCATATGTATGTGTGAAGGTAGAAAAGGTAACCCATAAGATAGTAAAAGGCAGAATCATGTGCAACATAAATGTTTATAACTTTGCAAAAAAAAAAAAAGAAAATGTTTCCATGCGAAACTTTTAGGGGATCAAAAAGTTTCTGACAAATAAAGTCAATTTGTCATTTGTAGTTTTAAGTTTGTGAAATTTATGTGTTATGATTTGACTTCTTCTGCATTCTATTTACATGTATGAAAGGTAACAAACCCTTCTTAAGAAAGGGTAGATGAAAAGCAATTTAACACGATTGCAGAAGAGGCATTTGTTATGTCGTCAAGTTGACAACTTTTACATTAATGTATGCTCTTTATCAGCATATAAAACTGACATGATTTAGCTGCAAACATACTGAAATTGTATATAACTATATATATAAACTAAATATAAAACATTTAGGTACACTAAAATGTAAGTTTGTGGAACTTATAAAGTACAAAGGCTTCTTATACCTTTGCCATCTAAGCCACAGAATGTCATATCTACCAACTTAACAATACTAAAATATTTTGCAATTTAAATATTGACAATCATTTTATCATGCATCGTTCATATGATTAATTTTACAATTTAAATCAATTTTATTATTGATGGCTCAGTCAGGCATATTGCATTTATCAATGCATAATTTATATCAATTCAAATTTTCAATTGCATTAACTCCATTAGATTGCACATATACATGTATTTTTAATGCATATGCGTCCATGTATGTATGTGTGTGTGTGTGTGTGTGTATATGTGTATGTAAGCGAATGTGTTTATATAGCATAAAATTGCATAATTATTAATAAACATTTATTGGCATTTAAATGGCGTCAATGAAGCGTTATCAAGTGTCCTCTTTACCAACATAGGACATAATATAACCTTGAAGGGGGATTGTTGGGGAAGTGGGCTTGGTTGGCTCTTTCGAGTGGGGCTGGTAGCCATTTTCCCTTTTATAATATTAAACGTTAATCATACGCCATGTGTGTGCGTGCATCTGAAAGTAATTTGCCATGTTTCCTGAAGCATGATGTGTGAAAAGAAAACCGGAAACAAAAAAAAAAAAAAAAAAAAAACGTAGGCTTAAGGGTTCATCTTATTGTTGTTGATGCTCTTATCCTACTTCCTCTTTTTCTTTTTTTTTGATTTAGAAGGCTGCTAATGAGCCTACCAGATGTTGACTTTAAGCTTTAAGTTTGACTTTACCAACTAAGTGCAATTAAATTGGCATTTAATAGACTATTGATTGCTCCCATACTAACTTCATATGGCTTAGGTAGGCATTGTAGTTTATTTTAATTTACGCATTACATAATACAAGTAATTGATATAATGAATTTTAAATTGATTCCTGTTAATATGGCACTTCAATTAAATTAATTGATTTTGTGCAAAAACAAAAGAAATTGCAAAACAAGAGGATTTACGTGACTTTAGTTAAGTCGAAGTTTTTATACTCTTGTAGACTTACTTTTTATAATCAATAAAGCCAAAATAAATATAAATCTTATATAAAATTATTTTCAACATATATTAAGAATCATAATGTTAACAATTAGGTTGTAGTTTACCATTCATTATGCGTTTTGACAAACTTTAAAAATGTTTTTTAAATTTTTTGCCAAAATGGCTGACAAAAGTTGCAGTTCTCTTTTTATTTTTTGATGGTATAAAATTGCCATTATTTTTTTGATAAAATTTAAATAGCCATTTAGATTATTAAAACTAAAAGTCAATTTAATTAAAATTTTAATTTACGACCCACTAGGGATAGAAAGAGAAAGAAAGTTGTAAGCGACAAGCACGAGAGAGAGAGAGAAAGAATAAGTTATAATTTATAGTTGGTATAATTAAACTAAAAATGATAATTGCAAAAATTGTTGGGCCTAGCAAAACCGAAAATGATAGGCATAAATCCAAAAAACAAATAGTCAACGGGGTCACCATATATAGAAAGATAAATTGAAGGACATACACATATGTCAGTTGTTTCTGTGTGTGTGTGTGTGTGTGTGTTGGTGTGTGTATATGCATGTGAGCAATGTGTATTGTCAGTTTTTTGGGGTTCTAGGCTTCTATTTGTCTTACTGTTCAGACATTCCATTTCATTTAGTTTTGCCTTCATTCCATTTTTGTTTTGTACAAATATTTAACAAGAATTTACTTGAATACTTCAAGTTGTCACATAGAAGCAAGAACCAAATAAAGTACAAAGTAGTAAATGTCATTTCTTGTCCTGAATTTAGCATCAAATTTATGGGACTTAAATTGCATTTGGTTTCATTTAGAAAAACCAAACTAAAAGCAATAAATTTCATCCTTTAAATAAATGATAAACACAAAAGAGATTAACAGAAAATAATAAAAGATTTAAATAGATATATACATCAGTTAATGTATGTTTTGATTGGCAAACCAAAATATTATTGACATTGCATTAAAACTTTCATTCTAATTCGTTTCTAATGATTTTTAACAACTGTTAGATACTTCCAAACAACTTTAACTAAATATTAAAGTAATCTAAGTTATGTTAAATATATTAAGGTTCAAATGTAAGTAAATTAAAATTCTTTGATTTCAATCTAGAGAGCATGCCATTTCACCTCTATAAAAAATTCAGCTCATTACTTATACATCCATCAAAATCATCCGGTAACATTAGGAAGAGCTATGCTTAAATCAAAATACACACACACACACATATAAGTAAACACATGTATGTGTGTATAAGTAAATGGTCGACCTTTTCTACACTATTACCCAACATTCTCCTTTTATCTAAGTTCATATTTTCTAATCAAAACCCCCTTAGAAGCATTTACCTCAACACCTTTTTATGGGATACATTTTTTCTCTCTCTCTTTCTCTTTTCCACCTGATATAGGTTTATTTATTTCCTTGTAGTTTACGAGGGACATGACAAAAAAAAAAGGGACACCTTAAAGGAAATTGGAGAAAATAAACTTTAAGGATTTACACATGATTACACATGAATTTATTTCCCACCCACTCATTTCCTTTCTCTGTCTCTCTTTATGGCTTGGTTGCCGGAGACATGGCATCAATGTATCGGACGCCAATCTTCATCGTCTAATACTCTCATATAGTTTTTCTTTTTACCCTACCAAAGAGTCTTATAAAAGTTGTTCAGTTATTTGTAATCACCGAAAACAAAAATATATTTTTACTCTAGTTACTTGGTAAATATTTTTCTTATTTAATATCAAATAAAAACCCCATATATAGTGTAAAGCAAAGTAGTAGTAGATATATCCTTTATATTATATATATCCTTTATATTATTTTATATGTATTTAACTATGCAGACACGATTCAATCTGCCTAATTATTTTCTATTGTTTCTATTATCTTAAGGGAATACAAAATTCGTTGTAACGAATTTAGTAACCGAAACCTTGTTGTTGTTGGTTTTATGACATAACAAAACTTTGTTAGTTTCCGATGTTTTTGTGGAAGCAACAATAACAAAAACCAACAACAAAAAACACAACGACATAACATAACATAACACAATGTTCACACAAAAGTTGTTGCCCAGCAAGAATAACACTAACAACAGCAGCTGTCATATGTAAGTGAACAAGGACATTCCATCATAATGATTTCAATGTTGTTGATGATGATGTTGAAGTCTCTTTAAAGCGCATTAACTATTTCTAAAAAGATATTTTGCATATTCATACATATGCAATTTTTGTCTAGAATACTAAAAAATATTTGCAAAAGTTTTGTATGTTTCCGTTTTGAATATTTCATCGTATTTCAGTTATCCTTTCGAGCATGAATTTATATTGCTTCATATGGTTAGCGAAGCGAATAAAGTATTTCAGTTTTGTTTTTCTATAGTTTGTTTTCTTTTTTTGCGGTTGAGTCGAGTTGCTTAGCTAGAAAACAAAAAAAAAGTGCATAATTTCATTTCCCAAATTTGCAAAAGGTTAAACGACGGATGCAAAATGAAAGTAACCATGAAAAAATATTGATAACATATAGAAAACGCAATACCTACGGGTAGCGGTAGACGTTTTTCAACACTATGAAAATACATTACTTTTGGGGTGTAGTGTTGGTAAATATTAAAGTAAAGAACATTTGTCGATGGCACATTTTTTGTGTATTCTTTAATATTCAGCACTTTTGTACTACTAATCCTTGGCTAAGAAAAGTGACTTCAGTTGATGTCATATTCTTTTTTTTTATTCTTTCGGTTTGCAACATTATCTTTAGTACATTGTAAGTACTTCAGTGTTGGTTAATGCTAAAGAGAATCATTTAGTTTAATGAAATTTTTTCCTGTCCCTATATGCTAAGATTAATTTTCTGAGTATTTTCATTTATCCTTTGATTGATTTGAAACCCAATAAACACTATACTATATATCCCTTTCATACTAAAATTTGACTCTTGTTCAACACTTAAAATGAGCTTTCATCGCATGTAACCAATATTTTTGAAATTGAATCGTAAAAAAGGGAACTCTTTAGGTTGTATTACTTTTTCGTAACACTTTAAATGAACATACAAAGAGCAGAATATAAGAACGCAAAGACTCCAACTGCAAAAGCTGCCAATAAAACATGAAATATTTGGCATAAAATAACGTGGCAGCAACACGGCAATACGGTAATATTGTAACCACGTGGCGTACCCAGAAGGCAATATCCGAGTACAGGTAAACGCCATGCACAATGCAAAATTTATTAGTTTTGGCAAAGGACGAAGTCAAAAAAGAACGAATGAACTAAGTAAAAGCAGGCAGCAAAAAGCAACAACTGCAGGCAAGTTGCTCTCAATTGTGTTTTGCCAGCCGCCTGGCACGGCTTGGTAGTCCTAGATTTCTGCATGCATTGTAGTTGTAGTTACTACCATATATGCACAATATCTTTAAAATACTTGCCAAAACCCAGCAGAGAGAGAGAGAGCTCAACTAGGGCCAGGCCAGACCAGACCGCAATGCAAACTGTTTACCTTGTGCCTCGATGGATTTTTGTCGTTTGCTCGATTTTTGGGTTTCGCCTTCTCCTCTTTTCTCTTCTTTTTAACTGTTTTTGTTTCTTTTTGGCAGCTCAAACAGCTGGCAATAAAAAGTAAACGATTTGCGGCCCTAGAACTGAACTAACTTGGGAGCACAGTTTTTTGAGGCCATTGTAAAAGAGAGGCAAAGTAAATAAAGTCTACAAATTTTTGTTGCTAGAATTTATGCCACAAAGAGCGGCAGCTTAATTAAAATTCCTATAGGCGCCCAAAAAGTGCATCTGAATTGGGTTTTGCATAAGTCCCAAACAGCATCCATTCCAGGGTTTTGTCTTGAATAACGATTTCTGGGTCATCTTAGTAGTACACTCTCGAAACTGTATGAAGTTTGTTCATGGAACTAAATATTTGTTGACTTACTTAAATGTATTGAATTGGCAGCATAAGAACCTAGTTTTAGTAATGTATTGTCCTACCTGGAAAAGAAAGAAAAGTGCTTAGTTAGATTATCATTGATATATGTTGATATATTTTATATTTAAAATTATAATTTCTTTTTTAAGATTTAAATTTGATTTTATAATCAAAATCATTTTCATCTTTGAATTCCCATACAAAAACAATTAAAGGCATATTATCCATATTACGCATACGACACGTACACAGCTAAAATTTAGTTTGGATATATTTTACCCTTTTCATTTAAAATTGTGTTGCAAGAACTGTTTAAGTTTCACTTAAGAAGAAGTATAGGCATTTAATTTAAATTGTTTCTTAATTAGGTTTTAATCCATTTGAAATTTATAATGAATAGTGTACAGCTATTTCTCAGCAATAGACATGCAGCCATTTTTAAGTTGTATTAGTTTTTAATTAATTATATTTCAATCACTTTATTTTTACCGAAAAGCAAATAAACTCAACTCAGATATGCTTACAATCTTATATATAGTTTATCAAGTTTCTTTTCTCAATTCAATTAAATAAAGAAATTCAATTTGAAATTGAAATTGAAATTTATCAAAATCCAGTAAACCATAAAACTCAATCACAAACACTCTGCCCCAATATAAAGTAAAAGTAAACTTTTATGTATGCCCCCAGTAATCGTAATGTAAATGTCTGATGACCTGTCTAACTGAATGTCTAAACAATTTACATTCGATGGGCCCCCCCGGACAAAACAAAAATCAGACAAAAACAAAAAAAAAAAGAACCAAACAAACAAACAAACTTTACTCCACACAGAGCAATTTGTCCATCGTTTGGGCCAAATGCAAATATCGTAATTTTAATTAAAAGCACAAATAAATCGCCAAGCCACACCAAGTCGAAACGAGTGAGGTCAGGGTAAGACAGGACAGGGCAAGGCAGGGCAGGGTAGACCAAGTTGTGTCCAATGTGCCCCAAGAGATTTGGATGATGGACACACAAAACACATTGCGTATGCTTGACTAATTGAATGTAGTACTTATGCCAGAGAGTCATACTATGAATATATATATACAAATATATATGTATATACTTGTAGAGTAGATAATTCCAGTGCTTCTTTGAATATGCATATTTGCATAAACTTGGGCGCCAAAAAGGAAATTGAATTGTCCAATGAGATTGGACAGAGTTTTAACCACTTGCGTTTTTGGTTTGAGAGCTAATTAAAATTTGCATAATTTATCAACATTTTTAATGTGAATGGAGCGAGAAGTGGGCGTTGGTTGTATGTGGTAATAAGGGTGTGGTTGGTAGTAAAAAAAAAAAAGAAAATCATTGAAAAGGAAACTCAAAACCCTAAACGGATGAGAACTGTGGTATACCAAAAAACGGAAGTGCCTACTAAGTAAAATACTTTACAGAAGTGCACTTAAAATTGCATTCGAAATTAATTGAATTTTCCCCGCAGAAAGCGACAGATAGAGATAGAAAATAAGAGAAAGAGTGAGAGAGTTGACTGCAAAATTAATAAGTTTCTGTTGGAAAAGAAAATTGCTGAACTAAGCACTTGCTGTTGACCATCTCTCTTTCTCCCTCTCAAAGTGTCCTCTTAATACGTTTTAAATGTCCCAAAAGAAAAAAATTGGAACTTGTTGAAATAGTTTAAATTAAAAAAGGTTTCATCAAATTTCATTCAAAAACTTATTTCATTAATATAAACAAAGTCTCTGTAAGGTTAGGCTTATTTAACATTATTAGAAAGTTCTGTTTTAGTTTTCATTTTAAACAGAACAACTTTAAAATTTTATGTAACTAGTTTATATGGGAAAATTAAGATATTTTTAAGATTAAATAAATTTTCGTCAAATGTGAAAAGAAAGTTTTGAAAAGAAAATTAACATTTGAAATAGCCGAAATGACTTTGAGTTAAAATTCTTTTAAGAAAGGCGTTAAAGAGTCAAACCCAAAAAAAAGAGTTGTTGATTAAGAAGTTTGAGAATAGTTTTTATGACCAAAACATTGCAAGTGTTAGCCGTTTTCTCATTTAAACTGTTAAGTACCATTTAGAAATCATTCAATGCACTAACTCTACTAACTAAGAGACTCAGTTTTCTTTTTTTTATTATCTCCTAAGGCTCCTGTTAGTGATCTTAGCACATTGTTAAAAAAATATTTCCATTTTTTTTTGTATTAAAGTTTTAATTTGCTTCTTGTGCTTTGCCATTTTTCACCTGTAAATTGCCCATTGGCATAGAACAATAAACATGAAAAAGTTAAAAGGAAAATAAAGAAAATCTGGACTTAATAGTGAAGTGAGAAAGAATAAAACCTAAGTATGCACTTTAAGATAATTTAAAAAAATATTACTATGAGCAGCCGGATTATATAAGAAAACTTAACCGATATGGAAGTGGTTTTTCATTATCTAAGCTTTATAATTATTACTTTGGATTGTATTTTCTTGAATATTATAGATTTAGTTTTTAGTTCTATATACAGTCTTGAGAATTGAACTTATTGTTAAAGTAATTAAAGTAAATTTGATACTAAAATATGACTTAAAAATTACTGAATTTATTAATTGAAGAAAAGGGCATACAAATATCAATATTGTGAATTTCTAAAATAAATTGTGCAGAAAATGTGCAAGCAACTATAGAGCGGAACACCCACTGACCAGAATGACTTTTAAGTGAGAGGAAACTTGGTCGAGCCATTTTGAGGACAATTTGAGCGAATCATTAAGTGGCTCATTTAGCATGTGGCAGCATTTTTTTTTTTTTTTTTTTTAATTACAATTTAACTTGATGACTGTGAATGGAAGTAAGTACTTGTTAGACTTCCTATAGAGATTGCTGGGAAATTTTCCACATCGCAGCAAAATCTGTCACGTCTAGGCCTTATCAAAAAACAATATATATACAAATAAACAAAACCAACAACTGATCGTAAAGTCGCCCCTTGACTACCACAAAATGAAAAAAATAATAAAGAAAAATGAAAAAATGTTTTAAATTAATTTTTGACTACTTACCCAATTTAAAATAGTTGCTATATACCTAAACTAATTAACGGTGACTAACTCAAAAAGAAAAAAACCCAGCTACTAGCTACTATGTACGTATTAAGATATCGTATCAGGAAACATTATAGGTTGACAGCAATGATTCGGAGTACTTCGTTTTGAAGTGTCTGATAAAGTGATAAGAAAATTGTTACAAGGTAGACAGTATTTTGATTTGATACCACTATAGATATATTTCTTATGTTCAGTGTCTGACGTCTATACTTAGATTTATTTAAGGCATGATAAGTGGATGTTAAAGCAAACCACTTGTAGATAACTCCCCTATTCAGACCCATAGAAAAATGACTGCTAATTGATTCTTAAAAATAGAAATAGATTACATTTTTAGGGATTGTAAAAGCGCCACTTACTTATAAACATTAAAAATGCATATTAATACAGAGATAATAAATTTAAAAATATTATTTTTTTTGTATATGATCAATTAATAATAAGCTTTCTTTTATATTATTTTATTTAAATTGATTTATTTTATATTAAATTTAAATATATTTTTGTTAACCCAAGTTGAATACTTTTACACCTCATTCGACGAATTTACCCAGCTTGAGCTGATATAGAAATGTAGATTAATAGTCTTAGCCAAATCGGTTTTAATTTACATAACGAGTTTCAAATGAGAGCAGTGCTTCTGAATGAATATTTGTATAACTTGTGACTAGTTTAAAATTCATTCAAATCTAATAAAAAAAACTATTGCTTTAACTCTGTCCTCTAATCAATAAAATCTTTAATGACACCATGAGAATAGTGTTTAGGTGTAAGACTAAACGAAAAATGTTTGAAAACTTTCAAATGATAAAATTTGCACTTTTAAAGTTGAATCCCCCCCATTAATATTTCACACTCGACGAAGCATTTGCTCTCATACCTGATGAATACGGGGGAAAAGTCTGTAGGATAGTGATTACATCTCACTTCTCACTACATTCACGCATTAATCATAGAGCACAAAGCAATTTTCTAAATGCAGCCAATGGCGAAAAGAGAAAAATGTATCTCACAGATACAGGTGAGTGAAAATGCAATATTTTTTATCATATATAGTTGCACAGGTGCTATCGTTTGATTTATGCCTTTCAATAGAAAACTGACAGAAAAATAAGTTACAAAAACTTAACACATATGTGCTTAGAATTTCTCAATTATAACAATCTTGAGTAACCTGAAAAACAATTAAAATAAAGATAGTTAAACATGGAATTAAAAATAGTTTTTACTTCAAAAAAAAAAACTTCTTGAGAAGCTACGATAACAAAGACAAAATTCATAATGATTCACACAACAATAAATATGTATATACTTATATATATATATATATATGTATGGTAATGCCCACCCTCACGTCTGAGGTATTGCCCAAAATAATATAATCAAGGCCACATACACACACACACACACACACACATGACTTATCAAAATCAAAATAAACAACAAATGTTTTTTTCAAGTACTCAGTATATTTATCAAACAATTAGCATTGAACGTATGCTAACAACCGATTCGATTGAAGGCAAATAATTATTAGAAAATATAAAATAATATTAAAGCGTTTAATATATATAAATTTAATTCCTCAAATGATTAAGCAAATAACTAAAACTAAAATAAATCAGAAAACTAAAACTTGCCAAACAAATACTCTAAAATGCCATCTAAAAAATTAAAAAAAAAAAAAAACCAAACAATAAGAACGCAAAAACCACAAAGATCAACTACACTTACAAAACTCATGTACAGGAATGATTGCTATCGAATCCGTAGAATCGACACATGTCGAATTTGGAATCTTGTTCTAAGAAAAAATACCTTTATCAGTGATTAGATTTGTTTAAAAAGTTGAGACATGGCATTAAATTTTAATAAAAAAAAACTTGCCGCATAATTTAAAAATGCCCATGACAATATTAAAAGTCACTTTCCTAATGGCACGTGTTAATGTTGAGTTTTAAAATTTTTGTTTTTGTTTGTTTTTATTTGTAGAGGATTGCTACAAAGGAAAGAGTAATTAAATATAACAACCAACTAATTACTATAAAGAATAAAATAAAGTAATTGGAAAATACAACTAAGAATTTCCCAATTTTAAGGTTTTATTTTATTATTTTATTTTACATATTTTTATGCTAATCAGAAGGTTTGAAATGTTTTATTTTATTATTTTTATATATATATAATATATATTTTTATGCTAATCACAAATTAAGAAATTTTTTAAAGAAGAAAAACAACATCCTAATATTACCTTTATCTTCTTAAATGAATTTAAATTAAAATTTTAAAACTAAAATGACACATTTTAAATATAAAACTTAACTAAATTACAAAATATATAGTTTAATAAATTAAATAAAAACTATTATATGTAACTTGTTGTATATTAAATAGTTTTTATTTCATTTATTGTAACTTATAATACATATTTGGGCTTTCATTTTTGCACCAAAGTTAATATATATATATATTTTTTTTTTGGTAAAGGTAAACCAAAGGTATACGGTCTACGATTGTCAGACAATGTGCAACAACAACAATAAGCTCATGCGACATGCCGTTTAGATTGCCAAGTGGTAAAACCGAACGTATGTTTGTATGTGTACATGTACTTGTACTATATATGTAGGTTTGTATGTGTTGGGTGGCACTGCCGTGTGCAGAGCAGCGAGTAATTTTGTATGTCAACAGTAGTAATAACACCAGTACAAGATAGATTATGCTGGTATCTATCAAATTTTTGGCTTGGAAACAAACTAACAACGAAAACGATAATTAAACAAATTGAACAACAATTTAATTTTAAAGTTTAGAATAGTTTTTCTTGTATTTGGAGTAGACACTAATAAATATTATAGATAAATAAGTTTTTATGGTTATTTTATCAATACTAATTTAGAAAAAATTTGAAAAGTTTTAGCAAAAAAGGTTTCTTTTTTTGCAGAGAGTGGAAAGTGAATTAAATATATTTATATTTTTATCCAATTAATTAATTTTTGTTAAATAATAATTCATAGGCTACACAAAAATTTCAAATTAGCTGCAAAGTTTTTTTTTTTAATTTTTAAACATATTTATTTCTGCCAATCAATAGTTTTTTCTATTTAAATGTTCTTTGAAAAATTAAAAAAAAAATAATAGTAATTAAATCTGCAAAAACCTTTGTTCTTTCTTTTTTCTGGCTGTATTTTTGTATCTTATTAAAATATTTGGCATTTAATCTTATCACAAAAAATGTAAATTGCAAAATATTTTCAAAGTAAATTTAAAACATTCAATAGAATTTAAATAGATTTCCATATAAATTTAAATGTCAAAAGGTGAAATTAAAGAGCCAAAGGCAATAGATTTTTTAATAGTCTGCACTACATATGGATACACATATCATAAATATGAAAGGTGACGTCAAATATCAATTAAAAGCAGTCACAAATTTAAAAAATTTTCCCATATGCAAATTATTTTCAATGGCAAAATAAATTGCACACACGCACCGTGGTACAAGCCCAAGCCAGAGGCGTCAATCAGTCAAACAAAAAAATAAAATATATGCAAAAAGATTGACAGCACTTACAGTTAACTTTGAAGCCTCGCATCTATAATAGAGAGAGAGACAAAAAGACAGACAGACAGACAGACAGACGAATTGGATGGGAAGACAGACAACAATTTATTTGACAAATTAAGCCCAACACAAGCACACAGAGTAAATGTTCGTTTTTTGTCTAAGTAAAAGCCCCCCCAATGTGGCATCTATGCATAAATTGATAGAAGATATGTATGATTACTCATATATTTAACCATTCGAGGGGATTGTGGGAAGAGTAAAGAGGAAGAAGGTTAAGTAGGGCCAATTTGCATATTTGTTTGTCGCCGATAAAAATAAAACTTCAACTTAATTTCATGAAATTTTAAACTGTTTGCTTTAATGTAAATTTCATTAGAATAAAAATTAAAGAAACTGACTAGATTTTTGCATAAATTTCATGCGCATAGCTCAAAGGCATAAAACATTTTCATTTTGTCAAGATGTTTTGAATATTTAATTATTTAACTTAAGTTCAAGAATTAGGTATTAAATGCTAAATCTGTTGAATGATGAAAAATAAACATAGGCTTATATTTTCTAAATTTAGTTATAGAAAAAAAGGGATTAGCAGACAAACAAGCATATTTATGAGTTCAGCATTTAAATATAGAATAAATAAATAACAGACTTTAATTGAAAAATAAATAACACTTGATTAGATATATATATATATATAGAATGATGTCTATTAAAGGCAAGAAATTTATATCTTAGTTAAGCCAAATCAAATATATTTTTATCAGTAAATGGTGTTAGAATTTAATTCAAATGACAAAACTAAGATACAGAAACAGAAATAAAGTAGCCAATGACCTGTCTATACAATCAGTATAGATTTTTCTCTTCAAACTAGTTTTTACATTAATTCGAGACACTGAATATGGAATTTAAAATAGTTTCTTTTGTGTTGCCTATCTAACACCTAACACACTTTGCTATTTCTAGATAATTTTTAAGTTTTTTAATTTAGTATATATGTCTTCTTAATGCCCTAATTTATTAATTTCAACATAATTTTCAACAGATACTAGAGAATGAAAATAAACAGAACTCATAATTATATAATTTTTTGCTTACTAGTTACTTTTTAAGTTAAGTTTAGAAATATATTTATTTTGGAACTCTCTTTGAATGTTTAGTAAGAAAAATCGGTTGTTAATTCTATACAGAAAATATATATAAACAGTTTATTTAAAAGTTGCCAATATTTTTGTATAAATTTAAAGATTTTTGCTACTTTTAAAACAGCTTAGCCTTAAAAAATGTTTATCATATTAATGAATTGTATAAGTTGTTCTAAATCGAAGACATAACAAAGTCTTTGTTTACCTTTCTATTTTATATATATTTAAATCTTTTGTTTTCTTACAATTCTTCTTAATTAAATCAATAATTAAAAAAGTCATTCCTTCTATATGTATAACAGTTTACTTTTCCCAAACATGTAATTCATTATCTGACTTTGAATTAAAACATTTTGTATGACTATATTATTATTATGTATCTGCCAATTAAGGAGACTTAAGGAATATATGTACTCTGTTTCTACTTTTATCAACACTTTACCATTTAAATCGTTTTATATGTAGATGGTTTGTAAATCTTTTTTCATTGCAAACATAAAAGCAAATACCAAACCAGGAAACCAACCCGCACATTCACATTCCTAATTGAAGCGTCGACCATTTTCAGTCACGTTACAGCTCATCAACTTTAATGTCAATCTTTTTGAAATGAACGCCATTTTGTTTTTATTATTTTAAGCTATAAAGCCTGACCACCAAGCTTAACTACTTAGCTCACCCACATAGTGACGATGATGGTGATGATGATGCGGCAGGATACATTTTTGTTAGGTGCCTTTGGTAATAATAAAAGTTTTCTATTTTCCATCCGTGATTCGTCAATCACAAAGCAACGGGGCCACGCCCACATTTATATATTTCTTGTTTTTTTTTTTTTGTTTTTTGTCGTCCTTTAATCCATCTCATTTGCGCTTGATTGCGCTTAGTGATAACGTCAGCTTGTCATTTTTTCGTTGCTGCGTTTTGTTTTCGTTTTGAAAATTGACAGCCATGAATTACAGCCGGGACCAAAAAAAGAAAACTTCTCTTTCTCAAGCAATCAGAGTCATCAATAAGCATTTGTATTGCCATCATTGTGAGGGCGAAAATATAAGAAGAAGTCAAACCCCATCGAGGGTTCTTTCAATGCTCATTGACACTTTTCTCCCTTTATATACATAGCTTCATTGTTATACCCTTATGCATAAGGGTATTTTGATTGACCAAAAATAGGAAACAAAATGTATCTAAACCATAAGATAAACCAATTTTGTTTGGTTGTTATACTTTGTTGAATATAACTATAAATCTAATCTTAACAAACTGTTTTAGCTGCAAATGTTTATTAAAAGTTATAGAGAGAAAAGGCTTTAATTATTTGCTTATTTAATAGACTGTATATAACAAATTGGTAATTTTGTGTACTATAAAATATTAGGTATAAAATATTCGATATAATCAACATAAGTTGGTTCCTTTAAGTTGTTTGGTTTTTTTTTTTTTTTTTTTTTTGTTTTTTCTGCTCTGTCATTTTTGACAGTTTTATAATTTCAATTTCAGGTTGAGTTGACTTTGAGTTTTTATTCATCATGATGATGATGATGGCCCTCTATTTATCTCAGTTTGCCTTCTCATTGCGTGTGACATAACTCACATCCGATTTCGGCTTTTTTACTACTTTCATCACTTTTTTCTTTGTTACTTTCTTCTTTTCAATTTCTTTTGGTGTCTGTTTGTTGCTGCCGCTACTGCTGCTGTTCAGTTTCAATCTTTTGATAAGATTTAATGTGTTTAACGTGACGTGAAATGTAACTAATTAAGTGCTAAACAAGCTTCTCCTTTCCATAGAGAGAGAGAGAGAGAGAGAGAGAGAGAGGTACTAACTGGAGATGAGAGTGAGTTAACTATACGGCATAGACCTTGCGTGCCAAAAGAAAGCCAATGTCTGCGGCTTTATTTGAAGAAACACAAGAAGAGGCGCCTACAAGTAGCATCTATCTATATGTTGACGGTGCCAGCATTTCAGCTACTACTACACAGTTTGTCTCAAACGAAACATAATAGACATGAAATTACATGGACGGAGGAGACTGCTTACTGGGAAAAACTTCAATTGAAGCTTTGATTGGATTAGTTGGTTTCCCAACTGTGAAAATAGGTTTCGTCTTCGTTTGATCATGTTGAAATCGAATGATTTATAGCACAAATCTTCTTAACTAATTGAGTAAAATTGTTTCGATTTTCTACAAAAAGCACAAAAAAATGAATGTATACAGAAAATAATTATAATTAAATGACAGCTTAGCTAATTATGGGAATTTTTTATAGAAATAAGCTCTTTACATAGAAATTACACCATAATAAATATTAGGACAAACAATCCATTTAGATATATTTAGACCTTATATTTATTCAATACTAATAATTTGTTAATATATTTGAAATAAAATAATAATATGTACTATTAGAGATTAAAATATGTTTATAATGTTGAAGTATTTAATCTCTTTCTTAACTTAAGTAACATAAGACTTTTATTTCTGAATGTTTTTACCTAAAACAAATATCAAAGTATCAACTCAATTTGTAATAAGGATAACAATCTAGTGATATCTATTGATATAGTACTGTAATTAATCCCATATTAAAACCTCTACTTTATATGTGACCTAATCTGATTTAATCTAAAACTTATAATAGTATTAACTTTCAAACTCAAACTCTTTAAAAATATAAGAAACATTTAATTCAATAGATAACTAAGTTGGTAAAACTTTTACTTTTATTTAAGACAAGAACAATTTTAACATGTTTTTCTAATAAATTTACAGATCAAATGTATGCTAAAATATTTCCCCAACTCTAAGGACACTTTATTGCAAAAGCAAATAATTTTAAAGACAAAATGATTTTGTATTCTAGCATTTCTCTTTCAATTCAAATCTTTCAATATGGCAATTTATCAGACCTTTTTTTAAACTTTAATAAAAAAGCAAACCTTTGCAAAAGTTTAGCATTTAAGACATGTGGTTTGAGCACTTATTTTACCTTGTAACTTCTAAATTTATCTAGCCAAGCATCTTGTTTACACCTGCATAAATATTCGCATAAATTTGTGATAGAGTAAATTTCCATTTTAATTTTTAACCACTGTCAACAGTCCACCAAATATCCATAGATATAGACAAGCATGGAACTGCTTCTCCGGTTTTACTCTCATTCTCTCATTCCCTTTGCTTTCTCTTCACAATAAATTGATTTATGATGTCTGTTCACATTTTGAAGCGCCAGAAGTTATGCAACACCAACACCATTTTTTTTTTTTCTTGCTTTGCTCGGTACCTGATTCCATTTGTTTTTTTTGGGGCGTGTGGTGGGCGTGGCAATTGTGGCAGTGTGGCACTGAAGGTGTCAACTGGTGACTACCATTTGGGGTTTTCTGGTTTCGCTTTCCTTTCATTCATTTTTCCGTTGTTTGGACCATAATTTTTTATTAACCATCATAATTCATATTTATTAATGTGCTCAATTTGTTTTTAATGATATTATGTGCCAGTGTATGTGTGTGTGTGTGCGTGTGTATATATATGTATATACTTTGTGGGGCATCCAGCTGTTGTCCTGCCTTGTTAACTGCTCATGAATGCTTGTCGAGTGGGTTTTATTGGTAAGAGGGGCTGCTCTTCCATTGGTGGCATTTTGATTTACCGTTTGGGTAGACCCAAACTCAAATATTTTGCAGGTAGTACCAGTTACCAGTTAACAGCAGGAAATTTTCCCAACAATTTTACAATCTGCACTTACCCCCCACACACTCCTGAATACATTCTCTGTTTTATGTTTCTTTACTTAAATAAAAACTAAAGATAAATCTTTTCTCTTTAATGGAAGTTGATATAAAGAGAAGGATACGTTTCTGAAAATGATTTTTAATAATTTCAGTTTACAGTTCCATTTCTTTCTTTACTGGGAAATTCTCTTTAAATATTTATTAAATTAAACCCACCATCTCAACAGTTTCATGTACCTAAGTATCCATTAAGTAGGATCTATCCTTCAGGTGACTTTTCAACTTTGGTTTTGTATTTCTTTCATTTTTTTCTCTTAATCATTTTTTCAATTTTGCACTACTTTTCGCCTGTGGTGCTGGCTTTTCTTCTTCATCTTCATTTTTCTTTTCTTTGTCTTCTTATTTTGGTCAAATCATCTTTTTAGCCAGGATTTTCATGTACACAGTCTGTATTGTCTGTACCTTCTAACTGACTTGGATGTTTTGTCCTTTGTTATCATTGTAGTTGTATTTTTTTTCTCTTTTTTTCGCTTGTTTGGGATTTGTTGGAAACGTTTTTAGTAATTGAACGGGATTTTTCTTTTTGTGGAGAATTTTTCTCCTTTTTTTTGCTTTTCTGATGGCTTGCAATTGTAATGATTGGAAAAAAGAGCCGGAGTAGAGCCAAGAATGAAAGGTGAAATTGCAACTGATTTGAACGAGAGGCCGAAATCAAAAACGGAAATCAAAAGGTAAAAAAGAGTTTGGAAATTAATATAGAAAATTCTTGCAATTTCCCACATCTCCTGTGTATAGATTTCATTTATAATTGAGAGGTTTTTTCATTCATTTTAATTTAGAATTAGACCTACATTTTGTGTTATTGTATGCTTTTGGTCAAGGACTTGGATGAGCTTATAATTGTAAACAGCTTGCTAGCTTCTCTATTCCCTCTTTTCCTCTCATAGCACCTACTGAAATTTATATGTTTGTTGCGCGAACTTTTCCACCTTCTATTTTCCCTCGTTTTCTAAATCTTGGAGAGTCCTTCTCTCTCTCTCTCTCTGTTTTCTCTCTCTCTTTTAATCTGTCATGGGTATAAATTAAAATAACTACCAAAAAAGAAAGCCAATATGCCACTGTGTTAATACACTCACAAAGTTTTTACAATATCTGTTAATATAATTCATAATTTATTAGATCAAAGGATGAACAAATCAATCAAAAGAAAACAAGTTTGAATAGATTAGCCACAGTTGCAATTATCTTGCCGAAATGTATATACTCTCCTGGAAGAGCATATATATACTTGTATATAGTATAATAACACGAAGCAAGTTTTTCCGACACTGCAGCTAAAGAAGAAAAGTTTTTCATTTTTCCGCAGTAGTTTTCTTAACGATTTTTGTCGCGCTGAAAAACAAAAGGCGGGCATAAATTACACATGCACATTTATTTTCCTTTCGTGTAGCCCCGAAAAAAAGGGAAGGAAAAAGGGGAGCTAGCAGAGTTTACCATTCTTTTCACTGTCTTTTCAGTTTTTCCTAGACTTTTCACTTCTCTTTTTCTTTTTTTTTTTTTGTGTGTGTGCTTGGACTGAAATTTTTAATGCTCTGTCATATTGTCTGTCTATTTTGTAGCATATGCTAAGGCGGTTTCCCTGGACATGTAAGCAGGATTTTTGGTTGAAACTTTTAATGAGTTTTTTTCGCCTCTTTCCCCTCTGTCTTTGCACAAGTGAATGGAAAATGTAGGTAGTTTTTGCAATTTGTTGTTTTCTTATTTTTTTTTTTTTTTTTTTTTTGTGAACGGCAATTTGTTGGTACTTATGAGCGCTTCAAGTAACTTAAATATGTTGGCATACTTCTAAAAACGGAATTGAAAAGGAGGACACACGAAATAGCAAGAAGGACTATAAAGGCGAACCTCAAAGCTTATCTACTTAGGCCAAAATGCATTCATTAAATTTTGTTCATTTTGAGGAGGGCTCTTTGTAAAAAACTTTTTCTGCTGGCCTTTTACAAATTGAGTTTCATTTTTCTATACACAATAGATAAGCAATTGGACAATAAGCACTGAACAAAAAAAGAGTATACAAATGAAATGAATAGCTTGAAAACCAAAATTGGTTTGAATAAATTGAAAAAAAAACCCTAAATTAGATGTAAGAGTTGGGTCGGTCAGTTGGAAAACCAGAAAGTAATAGGTAATAAGTAGACTAGTCTATTAAAAACTGCTAGAAAAATAATTTTTCAACTTAAAATTCACTTTAATTTAAGATTCTAAGGTTTACATATTTATATTAGAAACCCAAATTCCTAAGACCTGAGACAAATATTGCTTAGTTAATACATTTATCGAACATTAGTTCAATGTGCACTGTTATATAATTTATTTAAAAGAAAATTTTGCCTTTATAAAATTTTAAAAACTTGATCTAGATTATTTTACCTTTAACAAATTTAAAGTTCGAATTTCTTATCAAAACTAAGCTTTTTTTAAACAAATTTTCTATACTGAAATTTTCTTCAATTTTCTAATAACCTTAGAGACTAAAAACTCTTCTTTTTGCAACCTGCTATTCAATTAGAGCTAACAAAGAGAAATAGTCAATTCCAAAATCCTTTATTTTTTTTTTTTTTTGAAATGGAAAACGACTGTGCAATTGAAAGCACATTCTATTTTATTTTGCATTCAACTATCGATTTGGAAAAGCCACAAAGCCATTTTAAGTTTTAGATTGTTTGGTCTTTTGAAAAGCTTTTAAGTAATCAAGAAAAACTGAAAAACGCGCATGCAGCTGAAAATTATAATGTATTTTGCACTAATTCATTTAAAAAGATACTCAGCCTTAACCTCAAACTTAGTCAAGGAAAAGGATGGGCAATTGTGTGTGTGTGTGTCTCTCACTCTCCCTTTTTTATTTCTTTCTTTAGTGTGTCAGTTTGTGTGTGTGTGTGCTCTAGTGGCTGCTAAGCTGGCAGGCCTTATGCTTGGCTCGTCCTTGAGTGCTGGCACACACACACAGACACACACACACACACTTATATATAAGGTTGGCTAGCAAGCTCATGTCAAGTTTGAGTGGCTCCTCTCAGAGTCAGCTCATCAGTTGCTCTGGCTGCTGGTCTAAGCGGAGACTGCATCGATGGCATTTGCCACTTGGAACATGGCCAAAAAATAGATATACATACAGTTTATATATATATATACATATGCATGTACTATAAAAGCAAGACTGCTCATAGTTTCGAGCTCGTGCTGCGGTTCAACCAAAAAATGCAATAGAAAACGTTTTTTAATTAAATTTTTAACAAACATAAAATAAACCATATAAAACATATTTTTTTAAAGGCAAATGCACTAATAAACTAAATTTTATGATTAAACAAAATATTTCGATTACTGATTCCACAATCCAATCTAATGAAAACAGGTTGCTTAAAATACTAAATAAAACTTTTTAGCCTGGACTTTGGAATTGAATGAAAAGTTCAATTGAGTTTAATACATGCAACAAAAGAAAGAAAGAAAGAAGCAACTGTCTGAGGCGACTCCTTTGTAAGGCAACCGACTGATATACCCTTTTGCATAATAAGTAGGCAACTTTAACGCACTTAACCCAATGATTTAGGGAAATGTTTTTGACGTCGCGATGCCAGTCAGTCAGTCAGGCCAGCAGGCAGGCAGGCGCTCAGAAAGGCAGAGAGAAGGCAACTGGCATTGTCTGGGGTTTTGTCTTCTTCATTTGCATATTAATTACGAGAAAAATATAAGCAAAGCCGTGAGGCGTTTGCCAAAGTGCTGCTAAGATTAATTGTGTATATGTTTTCAGATGTAAATTCTTCACTTGAAGCGCCTAAAAGTGGGCAATAAATGACAACTTGCGGACAATTTAGATGCTAATTGATTAACTCTTTCAAATTTTGTTGCACAATATGAAATACTTTGATAGTTTCTTATCTATCAATTAATAGTAATTTTATAAATAGTTTACTCACCTTATCAACAATAATGATTAAATATCCAAAGTCCCGATAATATTGATATCGCTCTCTATAAATGATAAGAATAAAAATATTTAATTTTAAGTACATTTGTATTATCAAGCACTTGAAATTTAATATAAAAGCAAAACAAATAATTGTTGCAATTGTAAACTAATTACACATTGTGAAAGTGAAAGTTTCAGTTCATTGCACTTTTTAATCAGTTATCAGTCTGAAAGCGTAATGAGAAATAAAAGGAATTTACCAAGTAATTGTTTATCAATGGAACAATTGTAATAGCTTCTGAATAGATTAAATTTGATTGAAGACCAATTAAACGATCTGAGTGTGATAATTAAACGATGAATTATAACTTTATAGACAATATTATATTGTGATATTTATATGAGATTCTAGTTTTTAAAACATTTTTATGGATTCTTTTTACAGTTTTTGGAGCACATTTCTGATTTAATCTTTCAGTCTCATAGCGCAAGAACTAGTTGAGAATTACAAGATAATGAAGCAACAAAGGCTTGCTAGAATTCATTGTTTTTTGTTTTACTAGTCATCGTTACCATATCAGTGTCGAAAACTTCCCACTTTGTGAGATAGACAAAAGTTTAAAACTTATTAATTTAGCATTACAACAAAACTTTTTCTCAAACTAATCCATAGAAAACTTTACTTTACTTATCAAAATAGAAATTGTTTTGTATAATTAACCTAAATCAAAAACTTGAACGGCCTTGAAAAACTTAAAAACCATTCACATAAAAAGCCAAACAACACAAAAAACTCTTAGATCTTGTTCCATTATCATAATTACTTTTCCGCAGACTTACGTGACATAGTTGGTAAAACTTTATCGATTGTTATTTGCCCATAAACATAATTAGCAAAAAGCAAATACGAAAAAGAGAGAAAGAAAACCAAATGCACCAAAAACAAATGCAATTTGTACGGCCAAAGACAATTCCAAGTATCAACGGAAGTCAATTTGTACGGTTGGTTGGTTGGTTGGTTGCATGGGAGGATGATGCTCCCACTTGGACCGAGATGGGGGTTATCGTGTGAACAAGGCAACTAGCACGTATCAAATTAAACTTTTATTCATCCTTTTCTCTTCTTTTTTCGTTTTTTTTTCTGTCTTATTCCTTTTGCCATTTTACATGTAGGTGGTGGAAACTTTTGATGAATGTTCCAAATTAAAGAATAATACAAAAAAAAAAAGAGAAGGAAAATTACAAAACTAATTTTTATGTATCTACACAAAGAAAGTATTTGAAACTATGGTAATTGAGAAAAGTTTCTTTCATACATGTTTATTAATTTATAATACAGTCAGTCGAAAGTTTGCTTGTACACACGTAAGTAGAAGCTTTCCTAACTTTACCTGGTAAATATAAAATTGATCAACTTTAATGACCCAAATTCATATAAGTTGCCTATTAGTCTGTTAAAATATTCTCTTGCGTAAAGTTTATAGAATAAAAAATCACAATTCAGATATATATATATATATACACACATTATCTATACATTCATATATATGTATGTATATTTCATTATATTTTACAGTCTCCATAATTCCATTACTACAATATTATATAAATCTTAATTTAAAGTTATTAATTCATAAAAATTATGAATCCCTACTGAAGCTTTTAATGAGACTATAGAGTAAATTTATCCGAGTATTATTATATATTTTTATTTATATAGTAGCCAAATTTATTTTCATTGACTTTGATGACAACGCAATAACAATAAAAATGTAAAACCCCGGAGGGCTGACGAATAATGAAAAATAACGTGGAAGCTTCTGTCGGTGAATCTGGTTTTAAATATCTTTCAGAAATTAGTCACCGCTTGGGGAATATTTAGAATTCGCATTTCCCTCTGTCTCCCTCTCTCTCTCTCTCTCTCTCTCTCTCTCTCTGTTTCTCTTACTTATTATTGGGTTGTTGAACTGATGCAGAGAGTTCAGTCATTCAAGTTCAATGGAAATAAAAAGATAAGATAAAATTTTTTAAATGGTTAAGCAAATTTGGGAAGTAAGAAATTTTATTGACCTGCTACTTAGTTGGTTTATATTCTAAGAAAGCGTTCTTAATTTGATATTGGAAACTATTTTTTTAAAGTCTTCTTAATCCCAGAAGGCTTATTTATTACAAAAGATATTTAAAACCTTCATCTCAACAGTCATCTTGAAGTTGCAATTCCTGTAAAACTTTGGTATACATAAGATATTGTTCTTACATATTGTACCCAAAGGGTAAAAGGCTATTCCAAAGACTTTGATATGAATGAAAGAGAAACATTATATATTACACAAGCATATATATTCTTAATCCGTTTGAGCACCTAATATTCAATGAGGATATACCAATCTGGCGGTCTGTATGAACACCTCAATCCTAAAGGCTACAAAAGCAAGAGCTATTAAATTTGATTTGTAGACCCCTCTGGTAGGTATCCAGAACAAGCGATTGTTTAGAATCTAAATCATCTAAACTTTAGATTATGTTATCTTAAATTGATGACGATTAAGAGGGAATTCGGCTTTAAGAAATACCTTTTACGATTAGCTTCCGCCATTTATAGTTCCTTCTTATATGCCGGAGATACTGACTGTCAATATAACACCTTAGTTCATGGCAGTGCTGGTTAAACCGATAACCAAACCCAATTTAAGCCTGTTTCCTTGACATTTAGAAACTGCTTAAGGCAATACTAAGATTCATTGATATTGCATTAGGTTCAAGTTGAAACTTTTCTCTCTCTCTCTGCAAAGCCATATTATGCAAGTTGGCTCAAGTCTTAAAACGTTCAAGCCAACTGTAATTTTTTCTAAATTTTGGAATCTTGATTAAAAAAAAGAATACAGTTTTATTCTGTTTATATTTACTCAGTTTAATTATTTTTCTTTTATCTTAATTATTTGTTCGACTGAAAGATTTAACTTATTTTCTTAAAATCCTTCAGGAAATAAAAATCTAGGCTTTAATTAAATACAACAAATATTTATTTTTATAAATGTTTCTGTATTATAATGATAAATGTGAACAATGGAGCAAACAGGGCAAGTCAAATTTTAAAAAGAAAAAACACAATATCTTCTTTTGCTCTAAATATATTCCATTTCTTGATATTTTATCAGCGAGTTGGAAATTCAAATGACTAATAATATTTAATTTGTGTAACCAAATTGTTGAACAATGAAGCATTTATTCAAAATAGCAATTTTAAATTCTGCACAAAGACCTTATTTAAGCCTCACCTTAGGGTTCAGCTGATGTACATAAATATATACAAAACAAGTATGTATAAAATTTTGCCCATTTCAATTCAATCAACCGTTAAACATAAAGCCACTGCCACACACCCATACCCACGCACAAACACACACACACACACTCACATGTCAGCGCTGACAGGGCACATATATGTAGATATGACATGCCCTCCGGCCACGCCCTCTTCACTCACCATATTAAGGCAGAAAGGTGTCAGCACACATCACACACAAGAGAGACTCCGACGCACCTGTCCCTTGGCATTCGCATTTGCGTGCCTAATTGTTAGAAAAAGGAAAAACAAAAAACGAAATCGAAAAGGAAAACCACCGGCAACATTTTCTGTTGTCATGACGTCTTCTTTACCATCTCCGCCTCCTTCAATATAACGAAATGAAAATTTAACCATTTTCCATAGCTAATAAAGTTAAAAAATATATATTTAATTTCTAAATTTATTTAGATATTTGAGTGCATTAAAAATATATACATATATATAAATATGTATATATATTTATATATCTATATAATAAATGAAAAGGATTTGCACCCCTGCGCCACGCATTGAAACGTCAGCAGAACCCAAATGTCTATGATAAGCCATAAAAAGTCAGCAAAGTGTGAATATTTTTATGGAGAAGACAAACACAGAAAAAGAAAACCCAAAAAAAAAAAAAACGTTAGAAAATAAGAAAAGAGAAAACCAAAAAAAAAAAAAAAAAACCAAACAAAAAAGATATTGATGGCTGACCAAGCAGGACAAAATCCATAAACAGGAGCGGTTTAATCGAAAAAAAACCTTAATCATAGAAAATATTGATAATTTAAAAATTGCTATATGGTCTATTTAGAAACCGGCTTATAAAAGGTACTATAAATAGGTACTATTAATAGATATAATCAATTTCTTATATTTTTCAATGCTGTTAATATAAATTAGACCAAAAGATAAGAGAACGTAGAATTCTGATTTATAATCATATAGTCATATTCTATTAACCTATTATCTTAGAGTTAAAGCAAACAGCAGATAATTTCAACTATATAATAAGTCTTTTATTTGATATTTAGTTAATATATAACCTGTACAGAAACGTTTTGTGGAAAGTTAACTTATAAGTTTATAGCTAGATCACAAAAAGGATTGTAAATATTCTCATTAAAAATTATCCGAAAAGTGTATACTTTTAATACTTTCTAAAACTATTTCATATTCTAATCCTTAAGACCAATATATTTCATTAAGTATTAGCAAACCATTTCCTTTTTAATGGCCCTTCCCCTGCTGCGCTCCTGTATTTCTTTCCCTCTCAATCTATAGCATTTTGACCAAGTTAAACTTTTTACAAATGGCTGAGTTTGGGTTAGGAAAAGTGTAAAAAGCAAACGAAACGAAAACAAAATGCACAAAATGCTTATTTGCGGTTAACCACAAAAAACAAAAAAGGATGGGGGAAAAATGGAAAACGGTAAACTAATACGATTGAAGGAGCAGTAGGCGGCAAGATGGGGCATGTAAATGGTGGAACTTGATTTACATATATTTCAAAAAGGGACAATCCCAAAAATTGGCATCCCTTGATTAATTCAAGTGTAAAGTGCATTGTTAACGGGAATTTATAAAAAAAATTAATTTCTTTCTTGCTTTTTTAATTAATTGTGTCAAGGTTAAATGTGACCTTGGGTTGGAGTTTGTCTTTGAAATAAAAGAAATTTTCGGTTTTCGGTTTGGGTATTAGGTATTGGGTACTGTCATTCGCATCACTTAACTTTTGATCGATGAACGTGAGTTGGGTCATTAATTGAACGGAAGGTTCACATTTCCATTATTTTTATCATTTGAGAGTCATCGTCCGTCCGCAAAGAATCAAAATTTTGTATAACAAAAGGCTGGAGCCAGGGAAAATTAGCAAAAAATTAGACCGATGAAATTTTTAATAGCATAAACATGAAACAAATTAAATACATATTTTGTTGTTCTACATTTTGTTTTAGAAATTTGCTTCGCGCAGAAAATTGTTTGCACAACATGTAAAATTTTTAAATACAGATATTGTTTTAGGTTAGGTTTTAGGGGTAGGAGTTTTTGCTTAAGGGTTCTGTTAATATTTATCAAAGTTAGCAAAGTTGAGTTTTCAAAATCAATAAAAGAGTTGGGCATCTTACATTATTCTACTTATTTTTATAGGATCAATGCCTTTAGGACTTTTTAACTACCAAGGGATAAAAGAAGGTTCTCTACATTCGGATTCAAGGTCGACAGTTTAAAGTTGCAAATGAACCGCAGTAGAATATTGAATTCTTTCAGCCGTTACCGATGCTATCGACATACTTTTAAATTATTTTATTACTTTTACTAAATCAATAAGATAAGGCTTGGGTTTGGTCTGCAGTTAACCACATCGTTTGTGTATCGATAAAGATAAAGAAAAACCAAAAAGTTATTAAAAATTTTGTTATCAAATGCATTAAAACTTCAAAGTAACTTTAAAGCAATTGCAAGGAGTGGTGGAAATGTTTTCTGACAGTTTTGAAATGTCAAAAAATAATTTTACATTATGTATTATGAAAATAAACTTTGATTATTTTTAAAGCAAATTGAATTTAGGAAATTGCGGCCTACATTGATATTCATAAGCAATTATTCATTTTACGGAAATGTTTTTATACGCAAAGAGGCAGAACCATGCTTGCCACCTTCTTGAAATGTCAACAAAAATATTTCTGAAATAAAACTTAAATGTTTTAATGTGGAACACAAATTCAATTTAAGTAAAATTTAAGAAAACAAAGAGATGAACATGAACTTGAAGATTGATTGTGAAGTTTAAAAAAAAAAATTCAATTCAAAATAAGAAATGGTAATATCTTTATTTTCAATACAATAAAAAGTCAATTTTATTTGTCAGAGAGAAGAAATAATGTAGTACAAAATGTAAGTAAAATTGTTATATAACAATTATATACATTAAAGACTTGATAATCGTTTGTTTTGAATTCAAATTTAAATTCGTCTGTATCTATTTCAGTAACGTTTACAGTATCGGTTTATGGTTTTGAAAACCGTTTCCGTACTTTTTTTTTAACTTTATTCCAACAATTTTTGTGTGCAGCAAAACATTTTAAACAAAACTTGCTCCTCGCATTTGACCCCCAGACCAGCGAGCAGCGACCTCATACCCCGCTGTCTCTACGTCATGAGGTTGTTTCATGATAAATGTTCTTCTTCTTTTAGTTATTAACATTGTTGTTGTTATTGTTGTTGCCATGACGTTATGTGTTTTTGTTTGCATTTATACAAATTATGTGTAGATGAATGTAAATGCAATGTAAATGTGTTATGTCAGTTTCAACTTCAAAAGTAACCAGGCAACTTTTTTTTTTTTTGTGAATTATTATATATGAATACATAGACATATGTGTATATAAATGGGTCAAGGGGCTGGAGGTGGCATAAAGATAGAAGAATAAGTTGACTATATAATATTAATTAGTTGCTTTTGCAGTCAGAACAATTAAATTGCCAATTATTCCATAAAGTTTTAATTTAAAATAATTCCCTCAAAGTTTTTCTGAAGTCTTATCCAAATGCTTTAGCATTTCCCTCTCACGACCAAGGCCATAGAATAGCAAATTACAATCCCTTAATCTCAACTAACTGTACAATTATAAAGTTTAATAACATTGTGTCAATGTAGACTTCCGCTAAGGCGTTGTTTCCTTTTAATCTTAAAACTAAGAATTATGTCAGGCTTATCACTAGAGCTATACAGCAGTTTTCCCTCACACCCCCATAAACCCTTTACGCTGCAGACTAAAATACTGCATTTCATTTCATTTCACTTCGTTTCGTTCCGTTCATTTATAACTTTAGTTTCTGTGGTCGCTGTGCGTCTTATCTGTGAAGTCTCTGAAACGTTTGGATTGACTTACGTTGCGTCTTCCCATGCGTTTTTTGTTTGTTTGCTTTTGCTCACGTGCTACGCAAATATTTGATACTATTATCTCAATAAAATGAGTTTCTGAATGAGTAATTAATAAGTTTGACAGTGTGTGGATTCTTCACTTGGAATCTGTGAAACTTAATAGTCATTTTTAACACATTTTTAATTTTAAATAGAGTGTTTTCAAAAGAAACAAATGGTATTTAGATAAGAAATTAACATTTAAACGTTTATCTACTGTAATTATTTACCTGATTAAAGCCTGATTTAGGTATAGTAAGAGTTGTTCTTTCAATTTATATAGGTATAACATAGTAATTTAGTGTTTCAGTACTAAAAAGGATATAATATCATAATTTCATTTAAAAGTTACTTGACTTATGCCAAATTTACAAATACGATTCATCATATTTGATTATGTATTAGTAAAAACAAACATAAACAAATTGTTTTATAGCCAATTATTATATTCTAAGATGGTTTTTATATACACTCATTCCACTAAATATGAATGATTGGTTATTCACCCATCATCAAGATATTCATCCACAAATTCCCAAATGAATTTCATCACTTAATTTTTCTTGTTCGCTTTGTCCACATGTCAGAGTCTATTTTTAAGTAAACGCAAAGCATAAATTAAAATTTAGTTAGCCCCCAAATATACCTACTCATCTCTAGATTTATATATATAGACTCATATTGCGGTCTGTATTGTATATATATTCGACAATATTTAACTGGAAGATTTATGTGGCATTTGCTAGACGTATTAACGAGATTATTAAAAAATTATTTAAAACACATTTTTGATGTGTTAACAAATGTTTTCTTTGATTTTTTGTCATTTGTAGGGCAATTGGTAAAACATAAATTTTTCAAAATTCATTTAAAAAAGAAATAGCCAAAAACCAAAGCAGAAATGATTTATCATAATTTAAACAACCTTGGGCTACATCCAATTAAGTAATTAAAATATTTTCTGTTAATCTTATCAGTTTTTATTTTTATCTACAAGCCAAAGGTAGTTTGTTCCAAACCTGTTGGAATTTGACAAGTTGAGTTACTCTCAACTGCTTTACGGGATAATGGCAATAGAGACAACTTGAAAGCAATTCAATGAAAGAAACTACACATCGTTAGATTATATAATCAACGAATTTTACTATTTTAGGAATATTCCAATATCGTGTTATTATATCCGGTATATATGTAGATATAATCGAATGTACTTAAATAACCATTCTTTGGGGGAAAGCGTGTTAATTTTAGTGATTAGATGACAGAAAAAAAAACTGACACTTAGCTAAGGAGCTGACATTTGTGTGGTTCTTTTACCTACTTCATTTAAAACATTTGTCCCAGATCAGGTAAATTCACTTGATCGAATTTGGTCATTTGTTTTATGAGCCTCTTAATGATAAAACGTTAAAACATTACCAAAATTAACGCATTTAACAAATTTAATAGTTCAAGCATAAAAGGGATTGAAAAAGTCCATAAAAAGGATACTTAATAACTAACAAAATAAATGCGTTTCTAATATTTCGTAGTTTCTAAAATTCTTTTAAAATCTTTTTTAACCGTATTTACTTTCATATCAATCTATTTGCTTGTTAATTTTATTATTAACTAAATTTATTTATAGTATCAGGTTTCTATATACTTTTCATTCGAATTGTTATCTAAATTTCAGAAGCTCCAATATACCCACGAACTGTTGGGTTAAAAGGTATTTAAAAAAAACTTGATGGTGCTAGATAATTGGGAACATCGCTTGGTATATTCAATTACAGTTAATAACCAATATAAATAATAACTGTAATTATGCCATGCTGATATTGCAACTTTTATTAGAGCTAACTGTTCCAGCAATTTCCAAGTGTTTTGTCTTCAAAAGTGTCACATTATAGAAAAAAAAAAAAATGAAGAGAAAAAGTATGTCTGAACTTAATGCTGATGTCACACGAATTTAACAATTTTAGTTAGTTACTAATGGCTTCTATAAACATTATAAATTTAAAGCAATTAATATGAATCTAGGAAAATTGTTTGAATAAAAAATTAAAAATCGAATGAATAAATTAATCAATCTAGCGGGTTCAACCATTGCAGAGGCTTATCTCTTAGTTAGAATTTCTTTCTTTTGATCGTTTTAAGTTAATAAAATTATTAACAGCTTTTTTTATGTAAGTTGAACTGATAATTTATAAATTTTTATTTATCCTTCACTTTTCATAGCAGAAAGAACTTTTTAATATATTTCTTCCATTTGTTTTTAAATATTTAAATAGAGTAAAACTGTTTTTTTTTTTTTACTTTTTCAATATAACTTATTTTATCAAAAATTCCAAAAATTATCTTAATCAGTAGTAAAACAAAGCAAAATTCAAATTTTGTATTCCAAATAAATCTTCATATTATCTTTTAAGTAATTAATTAATTTAAAGTATATAATGCGAAATTTGTTTAATTGTACATTATTTAATGACATTCACTTTTATTATTGATTTTTTCATGAACAAAACATAAATATTAACATTATGGAATCGAATCTATTTACAAAATACTACAATTTTTAGAAAATTGTTTTTCAAAGCTTTTATTCGGTTGTATTAAAATAACAAAGCACGGTCACGGAACTGAGATCAAATTTTAAAAGTTTTGAGTTCGATTGAGCTAATTATAAATATTTAAATTCAATTAGAAAGAAAATATATTTGAATATTACACAATAAATTCTATTTTTATTTATATATTCTATCTTTATATCCTATAAAGTCTTATAGATGATGGCGTTTTTAGTTACGCCCAAGATTTTGTTTATATTTTTGTGAATCTTTTTTGATTCTTAATCAGCAAACTAAGGCTAAAATTTCTCTGTTTTTTTATGTATAATCATAAATTTTCCATTTAAAATTTATATTTTTGATTTCATATTCACAATATTGGTATTTAATATTTAATCAATAATAAATACATTTTGTTAAAATCCATATAGATAATTATCAATTTTTAATTTCATTTTTCTAGCTTTTTTTCATATTTGCTTTAAATGATTAATTGTAATAATTTTATATAATTTATGCTATTGTTGTCTTTTCTCCACTGCTCTATTTAGTTCATTTTTTCCCCCCGAAACTCACAATGGAATTATGGAATTTTAACAAGAGTAAAGCGACGGAACCAAGCCCATATTGAAATCGAAATCCACAACATTTATGATAATAAAAAAAATAAAATTTTTATTTTTGTTGGAAATGAATGAAAAAAGTAAACGATAAAGAGCCATTCACAAAGCGGAAACGGAGTAAAAACTAACAGTAACAAAAATACAAAAAAAAAATATCTCAACAAAAAATAATAAAAATCAGAAAATAAATCTCAATTACACTATGCCGCAACTTCTATACCCTTTAATTGCTCTTCTTGACAGCAAACGAATAATTTTAAGATTTTAAAACAATTTGTTCTAAATTTGTTTAATAAAATAAAAAATAATTATAACTGAATGGGAAGTTTTTAGTTCCCTTAGAAATAAGATGTTTGTTTATTTTAATTTTAAAAGGAAAGCTGTTAAAGGAAAAGGCGTTTTTTCTGATACCTTTATCTATATTATAAATTAATAATTAAATTAAAATAAATGTATATAAAAAGTCTACTAGCACTTAATTTCGATCGATCTTTTAGAAGCTTGGACTACGATCATTTGGGATAAATAATCATAAAACAATTTATGAGATCTTTAAAAGAGGTAATTAAACGATTTTAAACGAAATATTTAAACCAGATAAATATAAATTTCATACGAAATAAATAAAATAGCTTTATGATATAGCCAAGTTAATGGAAAAATAAACACTACACAATGTATTTATGTATGGATTTAGACCAATATCACTTCAATTAACATCTTTTAATTCTATTTATGATAATGATCAAATAGAGTATACCCTTTTTTTATTATAAAAAATAAAAAAGAGTATCAAAATATATAAATATTGTATATAATAAATTTAATAAAACTTACATCACAAACACGATGCAACAATTTTCGTTCGTTCACCGACGGGGGGATGGGGAGGCAAAGGTAAAAATTTTATTTTCTCTTTTTCTTTAATTTGATTTCGTTTGTTTTTTGTTGTTGTTTTTTGTTGTTATTTAATTTGATTTGTATTTGATTGTAGTTGTGGTTTCAGTTTTGCTTTTTCTTTTCTATTTCTTTTCTTTTATTTTATTTTATAGTTGTTGTTTAGCGTTTTCTATGAATGGACAGAAAGATGCAGAGATGTGGCAGAGGAGACGTGGAAGGAAAAAAAATGTTAATAAAGTAGATGAAGAAGAAATGGTTTTAAAAACGAGTTTCTTCTATTTTTGGTTCGACTTTGTAAAGAAAAGCTTAACAACAGAAGAAATAAAAAAAAGAGTAGAAAAGAACTAACTAAAGCAAACTAAGCAAGAAAGGGTCAACGAGTGAGAGTGAGTGAGATAGAAGACACGACAGCTGATTTTTTGGCCATGCGGCAATAACAACAAAATCCAATTGGAATTTTTGGCTAAACAAATTGGATCACACACACACACCCACAAGCACACACACACACATACACTAATGTACCCATAGACAGGCGGAATGCAAAAAGAAACAAAAATGCAAACAAACAAATAAACGCACACACACACACACGCACCGACACAAATACAATTACATGCAAAAGTCCACGCTTTTACACTTGTTTCTCTGTTGTTGTTGATGTTGTTGTTATTAATTTGTTATTTCTTTTTGCCGCATTTGCAGAATTTTTTGTTGAATTGGTTGTTTTCTCGTTTTTTACACACACCTTTTATACGCAATTGATTTCTGTTTATTTATGCTTTTTCCCAGCAATATTACAATTTGTTTAAATTTTCTTCTTCTTGTTGAAGTCGAACACGCGCGACACATCCGCTCACCACGAAATTCAAAACAACACTGAAAGAAAATAACTCATAACCCAGAAACATTAGATTCAGCCTCGTGATAATTCCCCATCGAATTGAACCCAGCAAGCATTTTTTTTTTTGACAATTTTCAAGCCGACAATGGTAGTTATATGAATCTGATTTCCCAAAAACTGAATATTCTCGAAGGTCAGGGAACGTTGGTGAAACGGTATTTAATCGAATAAATTGGTTGCTAATTAGGTTTTCCTATTGACCACAACAAGGACGTTTTAAGAATTAAAATTTGTTGCATACTATTAGGTGTTCAGATCCACTACTTTGTCTTCCCCTACACACTGTTACCTAACAGAGCCTCACCCAGCAAACATTTTGATCAAAAAGCCGGCAACAACAGAAGTGGGCCCAGAATGCAGACCGTTATTATTTAAATTTTTAACATTTTTTTCAAATGAATAGATTCGATTATATACGTACTTACAAACTTAACTATACTACTAAATTGCTTGGCTAGAACGTATCCTTGGACGATATATATCCACCATGTTTTTGTGTGTACAGGTGTGAATTTGGTTGTTTCTTTCTTGCTGAATCTTATTGGTACGCTCTAGAGCATTTCCAATGCATTGCAGTTCATCAACATTACATATTGAGTACCTCGTCAAATTTTTGGAATCAGATTAAATAGCATTGGGCACAGATTCTAAATTAGATTCTTTCGGGTCATCTTCGTTATAGAACATGCTTTCCTCCTTGATACTGCATTAATTGTGCTGGGGAATGAGAATCATCGTGATAAAGTGGCAAAGTAGTTATATTTTTATCACATTTCGTTTTTTACTAAATCGTCATCGATGAAAATCTTTTCCATTTCATTATAATACTGCAGTTTGGTGGCGGCCACATCATATCGTTTTTTTTATGGGAAAGAAAATTTTTTTAGATTGCTAAATTTCCTATCTAAATGGACTACCGAATGCCACTTAACTCCACACTGTGTCATATGATCGAGTACGTTTAATTAAGCGAGTTTTATCCGTAATTTTGGGAATTTCTTCTCCTTTTCAAGATACAGCGACGACAGTAACAAATTTATAACCAAATTTTGTCTACCCCATCTACTGTACGATTATTCAAGGTCTTCTCATTCGTATCAGATGTAAATTTAGAAAATATTTTGTACTCCAAAGCAGCAATATCAAATTTTAATCAAAGCTAATCTTACAATATGTTATTTATTTAAAGGAAGCCCAAATTTAGGGTAAATTGCAAATTAAAGAAAACAAACAGCGAGTGTGACCGAATTAAAGCAATTGGTTAATGCTGTTGCTAACAGCTGTTTGTGATTTTTAATCACGACTAAAGATGAGCGCCTTTTTGCTTAGGTTTAAAAAAGATGATAGGTTAAATGATTTAATATTTAATCCTTTATGGAAACAACTATGTTTTTATCATTTATCTAAACCATATAGATCTATAAATGTCAAGTGTAGAAATTTTTAAATTAATGTTAAAGAGAGATAATTAGAATCTAAATAATTAGATAATTAGAATCCAATATTTCTTTAAAATATATAAACGCTTTTCTACTGTATGTCTGGTTAGTTGATTATTAAAAAGCTTTTCCGAATATTTTTCTTTTATGTACACTCATGACGGAACTGAGCAATTTAACGACAATTTAGCAACACGTTTTTTTCATGTGTTTTGCACCTTACGTGATGCACAAAGCAATTACAAAAACCAACAATTACAACATCAATCAAATGGCCACAAATTCCTCAATGTCTAATTGGACATAATACTTGCCAAAGACTCGGACAGGTGGAAGCGAGCACCAGCTGAAAGCCATTTCCATGGCAACGTTCTTGTTGAATGTATCATTAGTCTTACCATTTGGATGCATGTACTCACTCCATCCATCCGAACATCAATCAATCATTCTATAGTTGACTGTTAAACATCTCAATCGGTTGACCGCATGCAAATTTCTTAAAACAAGAACAACGACAAATAATTGAATTTATCCACTTTTCAACTGAAAAGAAATTGAAAGTTGTATTTTTATTGCTCCGAATTTCTAATCAATCGATTTATTTTGCGGCATCCTTTTCCTCAATCAATTCCCCCAAACAAATGAAACCGAAATAACCCAATTTCCGCCGACACTCTCAAGGTCATTAACACAAATGTTAAGTGCTTAAAAAAAGGGAGGAAATCATATTATTCTCCCAAGTGTTGTTGTAATCTTTTATGCCGAAAGCAATTGAAAACAATCGCAAACCAATTACAGGCCCAGAAGTTGCCAACAAATTTCAATTAAGGCCAACTGAGACCTTCGCTTTTCATTTTCCAAAAGGGATTCTATAGGAATTTTCATGTCAAAACCAAAAGAGACCATTAACAACATACAAATGGAAACGTGAAAAATTTAATAATTATTTGAAGGTGTTTTTGCTTTTATATTTACTTATTTTAAGCAATCTTAAGTTGCAGCTTCAAAGTCGAGTAAATATATACATAAGCTTAAGTATATATATAGAAATTTTTTTATCGTATATATATGTATATGTACATATATATTTTGAATTCACGTAGCAGCTAAAAGGAAAACCTCACAAAACTTTCCGTGCTCTTTTTATTTGTCAAGACTCTATCTTATTTGGGAATTAAATGAAAGATCCCATAAAGATCTGTTCAAAGATGAATCTTTACAATTCTTTTGGATTGGATCCTAAGATATGGTTGTGCTACCTTAATGACGGACATTGCCTAGGTTCATATGCCAAGGCAAATGTAAATTCATTCACAAAGTTGATAAGCCTTTTATAATGGAAATGGATTAATGGGAGAATGAATTAACAAGCTCATGGATCTCGCTATTCATTTCTTAGAGTAATTTCGATTGTTAGGGTTTCCTTTTAGAATCACTTGACCTATCCTTGCGAATTGTGTTCTTATAAGGTAGCTCGAGTTACAATATCTGGCCAAAAGCTTCAGGACGTTTCTAATATTGAGCTAACAGCGTTGTTTGATTATAACTTATTAAACGATTTCAATTGTAGATAGTTGAAATTTAGCCTCCGATTTCCACCGCAGTCTGTATTACTGTTGAAATGTACAAATTTCAAAATTAAATTTAATCTACTTATCATTCTTGTACAATTTTTTACATAGCCCAATTTCAAGTCGGCTTTATTTGGCGGTTAGATAACTTAAAAAAATATATCTTAAGTGTAATTCATTTTGTACATTAATTTCCACTAGAAGGTTTTTTTTTTTGCTTTGTGTTATATGGAAGGAACTTGAATAATGAGAAAAATAGTATATCAAAAAATCAAACTTAAAACAGTTTGGAAATTAAAGCTGCTAAATTCATTTAGGACCATTAATGAAAAAAAGTTAAATGGAGTATCTTTGAGATGGATTTGCATTCAGGTTATTTAACTGCAATCTGTTGAAGTATTTTTAGAACATTGTCTTGTCCTTGCATCCAAAGATGAAAGTTTCGCTCCATTACCTTTAACTGAAGCTCTTTCATTTCGAGATCGGCCAAAAAGCAGTCATTTTGCTCCTCCAATAATTCGTTTTCCCTGCGCAAGCGTTCAATCTGGGCAAATGTTATGGACCCAGCTTGTGGCATAATGCTCCGGCGGCGAATGCGTCGTGTAATTGACGCAGAGTTGGGTGCTGTAAATGGTGTGGAGTCCGGCGGCCATGTCTCCAAAATTCGATTGGCCGGGGTCAAAGGAGATCGTTTCGCTGGCAATATGTCATCATCAACCATTGGTTCTGCAGTCTTATATTGGCCGTATGAGTTTGGATCGGTATGACAGATATCAGTTTTTCCTTGTCGCTCACTGATGTCTGCCCCCTCTAAGAATGCACATCCATCTGGATCATGGTGAATTTTTATATGATTTATGGGTTTTATCACAATCGGACGCAATTCTGGAATCTCTTGTCGTACTTTGGTTTCTGCCCGAGCTAAAACCATCTGTTGATGGTGGACATCCACCGGTTTTGTTGGATTAAGTACGCACTCAACCAATGGAAAAAGACGCCAATCCGATACGTATTCTTTGTCGGCTGCTATGCGTCCAGTTTCAGTTCTAAAAACTAACAACTAGAAATCAATTCTTAACTGCAATGTATGACTACTTACGTATATTTATTCTTATAACTATTAAGGCGACGTCTCACTTCCTGCTTATTTAGTTTAATTCCATACTCCTGCAGTCCATTGGCAATCTCCCGGAATATGGGCAAGTTCTCCGTGTACGAAGGAATTGCGGCCAGATTTTCGCGCCACAGACTCACCAATATGGCCTCTTCGAATGAGGTGTAATAGCGTAAGCGCACATGCTTTGCTGTCATTTTCGTTGTTATTTCATATAGGTTTTATAAATAATTTCCGCCTTGTCAGTCTTTTTCAACTAACCATTCTCGACGAGAATTTCTCGTACGTGACTGAGTACCGTGCAAGTACAGTGAGAAAATCCCAAAAGAAAACCTATTAGAGAGTGACCAAATCATTATTATTAAGTATTAAAAAATACTAACAGCCCTTAAACTGTTTTGAAGCGTTTAAAAAATTTACCTTTGCTAAGGAAGAATAACAAAGAAATTTTAATATTGTATCTTAAATTAATGGTATTATTTTTAATAATTATTTTAATTGTTAAATATAATAAACTATTGAGTTCCTTTCGGTAAACATTTCTGTAAGTTTCGCATAAATTTTTGTTTATAGCATTATTAAAGTAATATAACTTAATAAGTATTCACTAAAAATAATAAATTTGAAACTGTTGTTTCATTTTGTTCAAAATATTTGCTGCACATAAGATTATATTAGGTGACAACTCTTTTAAATCGCGGAATCAGTATTTTTTTGTGCATAACTGAGGTCACACTATTCTGTGTACTTGTGTTGTTGATAAAAAAAAAAATAAAAAATGCAAGATTTTTTGGCTTCCTTCGCAAAATAACAAAAAAAAAAAAAAACGGACAAATGCAACTGAAGATTGTGTAATTATTAATATTGAACTAAAAATAAACTATCGGACTTGGCAAGCTCAAGTTAAAACGTATGGAATACGAAAATCTCAATTTAAGTGGAAGCGGCGGTTCTGTCTCCGGCAGCTCCTCGAGTAATTTGAACAGCGGCATTTGCTATGAACCTGATCTGACCATAGCTAACAGCATGTGTGGCGGTGGTAATACCGGGGTATCAATGGACTCCACTTCAATGATGGACGGCAAAGCCAAGGAGAAGGCACGTCGTTATTGGACGCCTAGCGAAGAGGAACGTCTCTATGAGATTTGGGGACGTGACAACTGGCGCTTAACCAGAACTGGAAAAAACACAATATTTTTTGGAAAATGGTCTGAAGAGCTTAAAGAAAGATATGCAGTAGATGTAAAGCCCGAAGAGATACAAATGAAAGTAAATCAGACGAGGGCAAAATTTAGGTAAGAATTGAAAACTGCAAAAGAAATTGGACAAAAAATAATATTATTTAACAACTATCGTTTAGGTCGGTCAAGAAGCAAATACAAGCGGATCCCTCTAGTTATGCCACACGTTGGAAAAAATATGATATAATCAATAAAATATTGAAAAATTTGCATAGACCGAAAAATGCCGAACCATTGCCGGCATCGGCATTGCTTAACAATAGGGATGTTACCCCGCCTCGAGAAGATGGTCATGCTGCCGAGTCGGTTCAGCTACAGCCCCAATCTCAGGGGCAGATGGTGCTAAATCTTACTACTACAGAAGGAACACCAACTGCAGCGGCTGTTGCGGACACAGCCACAACAAATAATTTTAATCATCTTAACAATAACAACAATAATAACAATAGTTTAGGTTTTAGCACCGAATTATTTACAGATCAATATGATGAGGTCGTGAAACAGGAATATGATGATGACTATGAACGTTCCATGCCATTTCAAGAGCAACTTCAGCAGTATTCACCAGCCGAACCCAGTCAATTGCTTGAGTTGCAGACACCACAACAGCAGCAACAACAGCAGCAGCAACAACAACAACAGCAGCAACAACAACAATTTCAACCCCAAACTCCATATGAGTCACAAACCTTCCCCTATAACAATCACAATTCAAATAATGTGATAGTATCTAGCTCCACTCCCCCCTTGGGTCAGCCCATCACAGCTGTCGCCTATATAAATAGTACGAACAATACTATTTCAGTGGCCACCAATGGAGGCGGTCAAATGCCCTCCGCTTCAGTTGCAGCCCCAAATCCTTCACCATCCGGTGGCGTATCGTTACCAGCACCCCGGAAACGTGGCCGACCCTTTGGTTCAGTTAATCCGCCCTCAGCCGATTCTCTGGAAGCTCTCTATATGGAGGAAGTGCGCCGTAAAAATAACATATTGCAAGAGCAAACGAAAATTTCACGCTTACGTCTAGAAATTGAAGAGCGTAAATTTAATTTAATGCAAACATTTTTCCCCAAATGTGTGGAGCAACAAACTCAAATTCTGCTGAGGCTTTCACAGATCGAACAACACCAACAGCTGCCAGGGATGCATCAGCAATCTTCTTCGCCACCCCAGTAAAACAAAAACAAAAAAACGGTTTTTATTTTAGGCTTTAACAAAAAAATCTAAGAGTCCATTATTATTTTCGGTAATTTTAAGAAACGAAATTTAAGAAACAAACACAATTAACTATGTAGTCTTATATGTATGAGTATTTTGTTTCAACTATTGCGAAATATCACTATTATATTTTACATAACTACATACATACGATCCTGTTTGTACACTTAAGTCCGCAAGATAATAACTTAATAAATAAATGTAAAGAAAAGTTTATAACTCACCACATTTTTACATTGGCATACGAAATAAATTAATTCATTTTTCTGCCCAAATTTGGATTATAAATGGATCGAATAAATATTCGCATAACCAAATGTCCAGGACACCGATCTATCTATTAATCAGACGCCAGTGTAAACTGTTTTGAAAATTTCAACCAGTTGAGTTCACAGGTGCAAAGTTGGAAATAAATCATAGAGTTTATCCATTTTTTATCATTTATTTATCACGACAGAGAGATGTTAAGGAACGATATTTAAATTTGTAACGTATTGTGTAGAGCTGCCAGAGTTTCGTTCAAAAGTCACCAAGATGGCAGCACTTAACTGACTTTGAAATTCTACGCGCGGGAAAATTTAATTATAATTATGTCACACGAGTCGGTAAAATGAGCGTTTTACCATGTCTACTTTATTTTTCATTTTCTGTTACCGAAAATTTAAAAAAAAGGATGCACGTTTTATGTATGTATATCTTACGTTTGATCAGATCGGTTACACAATGTGCTAAAATATAAACGATGTAAGATGTTTATACAGTGAGTATCTATCAAAGGTACAATGGTTTTGGCATTTCAGCACACTTAGTAGTGTAGATGTTCCATACGTTATTTACGTTTGAGCAAATAAAATAAAACTCCAACACTTGATAGAATAATATACATTTGTATATATAGGTATATGTACATATGTATGTACATCAACCGAAACGAAAAGATTCGCTATTTTATTTTTGCCACTCGTTTTGCGTTTTGTCTTATCTTTCACTAATTATTAACATTAGCACCTAACCATTTTTTGGTTGTGAAATAAAATTGTTAAAAATCTAACTAAGAATAGTTTAAATACCTGTTTAGTCGTCTGGATCATTTATATTATATAATTTGAATCGGTAACTAAACTAGTTCCAAATTGAATTAATTTGGTAGGAAGACCAAAACATTTTCGAAAATTATTTACGTTTCAAAGTGTAATAAAAATAAAATTGTTAAAAATCCAGCTAAGAGTATTTTGGATTCTTAAGCCAGTTCTTTGTGTGAGCATAAAACCGGTATAAATAAATTACGCGACGTAACAAGTTCAAAAAGCTTCATTGATCATTTTTTGTTTTCACTCTTCCTTTTTCACTGTCCTTCTCCCGCTCTTCTTTAGTGTGTAGGCTTCTCTCTTCACTCGTTTCAATAATTTACTATTATATTTTGATGGCGTCGCTGTTTTAATTATAAATTGATTTCTGATTTAGTTTGCCGTTAGTCCGGCTTGCTGCTAGTTGTCATTTACCACTGCATTAAATCAAATTCTTTTTGTGGCTTTGCGTTTTATAATTTGCTTGTTAAATAAATATTTTTAATAAGTTTTGATTGCAAATGAAATAATGTTTGCAAAATTGCATTTAAATTTGTGGCTGGTCGTAGCAGCTGTTGTCGTAGGTCTAAGTTCTAGTCAGTCACTTGTTTTAGATCGGGTGGTGAATAAGAAAACATCATGGGAATTGCTCGAGGCCCTAACAAGTACTTATGAAGAACGTGATTACAACGGCACTTGGATAACAGGTAAGTCTTAAAGTGTATGAAGAATCTTATGATGATTTTCTCGAAGAAATCTTTAGAAGAAACATATATATTTACGTAAATTAAAGACTTTTCTATCATTAAGGCAGATCCAGGTTATTTCTATGCGGAATTTAAAACTAAAGAAAAGTAATTAAGTATTGTATCCCATTTAAGTACTGCATTTGTACTGCAAGTTTTTAAACTTGAAAAATGTTCGATAACCTTAAAATAGGTAGTCAATGTAGTGTTGGTATTATCTTTTGAAAATTCCCCATGGCATAACCAGCGCAGTGTTTTTATTTTTCTTATCAGTGACTTGGAAATGCTTTGAATAATGAGTCAATTGCGTATTTATGAATGTATTTACATTTATATAGAAAATTACATGTTGCTGCTGTTTATCGTAAATAGCAAAAGATACATACAATTCATTTATCTTATATAGTATATAATCTCAAAAACTCAAGTTGAAAGAATAATATACATATGTATGTACATCTATGTACATCAACAAAAACAACAAGTTTCGTTATTTTATTTTTGCCACTTATGTGAGATCTTATCCCAAGCGTTTTGTCTTATCGTTCATTAATTAAAAAAACATTAGCACCTACTCATTTTTATACCTTTGCAAAAAAGGTATATTAATTTTGGTCAGAAGTTTGCAACGTATAGAAGGAATCATCTCCGACTATATAAAGTATATATATTCTTGATCAGCACGATGAGCTGAGTTCATTAAGCCCTGTCCGTCTGTCCGAATGCCCGTCTGTCTGGATCAACGCAATCTCCTCCGAGACCCTTAAAGCTACAGAGCTGAAATTTTGCACCTAGGCTTCTTTTTGCTGCAGGCATTGTATATCTTGGAATCATCCAGATCGGATGACTATATCATATAGCTCCCATAGGAACGATCGGTCGTGAATAAGCTTTAACCTCAATAACTTTGTTGTTTTCCAACGAAATATCACGAAAGTCTGTATTTGTGAGTTTTATATACTTCTCAACATATCCACCAAGATTTATGAAAATCGGTTGACTATATCATATAGCTCCTATAGCAACGATCGGTCTTGAAAATGGATTTCGTGCTATAACTTGGTTGTTTTTGGCGATTATCACCAAATTTGGTATTTATAAGTTTTAGATACTTTGTACTAAATCTGGCAAGTTTTATCAGAATCGGGGCACTATATCATATAGCTCCCATAGGAACGAACGGCCAAAAAATTGGGTTTAGTTGAAAATCTTTGATATTTTAACAGCGATTCAGTCGAAATTTGGTATTTGTAAGTTTGGTATATATAAAAATGTGTCTGTTGAGTTTTAACAGAATCGGCCGACTATATGATATAGCTCCTATAGGAACAATCGGACCCAAAAAATTTTTTTTTTACATGTAAGTTTTTTTCTTGGTATCCGAACTTCGGTGTGGCCGAAGTTAGCCCATCCTTCTAGTTTACTTTTCTTTAGCCAAATTTTTTAAAATAAAGGCTAAGTAAATGTATTACTCTTTGGCTTTCTTTTCTCGGTTTTTTTCTACTTTTCAATTTCCTAATTATGACTTGTAATTGCTTTCTGGCACTTAACCAAAAAACAATTAGGTATAACTATTACGTGATGGAATATTATTTAAATATGGTATGGTTGATGGTATATTTTTATACCCTGTACCCATAGGCTAAAAGGGTGTATTAAAGTCGCTAAAATGTATGTAATAGGCAGATGGAAGCATTTCTGACCCCATAAAGTATATATTTTCTTGATCAGCATCAATAGCCGAGTCGATTGAGACATGTCCGTCCGTATGAACATGTGGATCTCAGAGACTACAAGAGCTAGAGCAACCAAATTTGGTGTCAGCATTTGTGTACGCAGATCAAGTTTGTTTTAAATTTTTGCAACGCCCACTTCCGCACCCGCAACTTAGGAAAAACGAATAATTAAAGTAAAATTAAAGGTAGCGTATTTTTATTTGGCACACCCAATGATATGGCCAAAAGGTATCAGCTGACCAAATTTTGTTGAAATAACGAAGATATATCTATGGCAAATTTTAAGGACTTCGATTTAATAAAGTTCCTCTACTTGGTACAAGATATACTCAAAGTCGGCAGGGACGACTTGCTTGCTTCATTTTTAATATTATTAGTTAAGACAATTCATTTATCAGATCGAATCTTATGTAATTTACTTGAACCGGTTACTAAACTGGTGGAAGGAATGGCCTCTTTTAAATATTATTAGTGTTTCGAGGTATAAAAAATATAAAAAAAATAAAATTTAGTCGTCTGGATCATTTTATCTCTTCTTATATTTTTCTTTTAGGCTTTATTTCTTGATGTATAAACTGTATTGGAATCTTTTTGTTTAATTAAATATTCTATTTGAATTCCGCGAATTTTAGGCATTTAATTGTTGCCACTTGAATAATAAGAGTAGTTAAACTCTTATTATTAAAGCTATCTTACAATTTTTGTTTATATTTTCAATTGATTCCCGTACTTTGCTTCGTATTGGTTCCATTTTTTGTTTTGACCCCATTTATGAGTGGCGCTGTCTTTTTTATATCCGAAACTTGGACCTGACATGTCTAAAAGGCCTCGCTCTAACTCAACGTTCGAGACTAAATTTAAGTATCTTAGACTCATGAATTTAAAGCTTCGAACCAATAACAATCCTCCAGTCTTACTAAGTTCAACATCAATATTAGGGTCTGTGTCTTTGCAGCTTTTAGATCCATATATTTTAGTTGAGCTAATGAAACCTAATTAGTAAGCTTTCTAGATATATACGTGATCTTAAATTTAACAATTCGGTCGAATCAGATTAGTAAAGATAAAAAAATCTTTTAATTTACAGATGAAGAGTTCTACTATATTGCCAGTGATAGCTCCATACACAAATATAATGCGGCCTCAAAAACCAACACGTTGTTCTTTAACTCGTCCTTCTTGGTAAGTTGATTCTTAAATATGTATTTTTCAATACCTAGCATACTTTGTTTTTCTTTAACAAATTTCAGAACAATTATTCAGATGCTACTTTTACCCTCTCTCCGGATAATACCAAAATCCTAGTACGTCACAATTTGACGGCGATATTCCGTCATTCGTATGTTGCTCAGTACGATGTTTATGATATTAAAACCGATACTTCAATACAAATACACGAGGGCGAAAAACTACAATACTGCCAATGGTCACCATCCAAAAATCGGCTGGCTTATGTCTATTTGAACAATGTCTTTATACATTTTAATGAAAAAAGTGAGATTAAGATAACAGTCGATGGAGTCGATGGTATAGTCTACAATGGTGTTCCTGATTGGGTTTATGAGGAGGAAGTTCTAGAGAGTGAGGGTGCCATTTGGTGGTCACCGGATGGACTCAAATTAGCAGTGGGATGTTTCAACGATACAGAAGTTGAAACGTTCCAATATTTCCTTTATGGCAAAGGCGTTTCAGAGTTCTACCTGTATCCGCATGAAGAAAACCTAAAGTATCCCAAAGCTGGCACCAGGAATCCCTCTGTCTATTTAAAGGTTTATGATTTAACGAACGATGATCCAACTATGAAAAAAGTTGATGCTCCCACTGATATAGTTAGCGATGACCATATCCTACAGAATGTTGTTTGGTCTAACAATTCGCATTTGCTCATCACTTGGCTAAATCGTCGCCAGAATTTGGCTTCACTGCAAAGTTGTTCGCACCTGGGTGAATGCACCGAAGTTATAAGATTGCAGGAACCGAACGGTTGGATATCTCTCGGCACACCACAGTGCCTGGAGAGTGGTACAAATTGTATATTTGGCAATTATATCGACAACTGGTTTCAAGTTTGGAATTTGAACTTGGAAACGGGTGTAAATAGCTGGAAGTCACGGGGAAATTTTACAGTTCTGTCGGTGTATGGATATGATGAGGCGAATGATAAACTGTAAGTCTTTAATAATGATGGATACATGAGAAATAAAATGAATTGGATATTTTCAGATATTACCGGGCTACTGTGAAAGGAAATCCAAGTGTTTACCATGTTTTTAGTAACGATGTTTGCCTCAGTTGCAACATGTTGGATGTGGAAGGGACGGCTTGTCTTTCGGCAAGTGCCACATTCAGTAAATCTTTCTCCTACTACACATTGAGCTGCAGTGGACCAAATCCATCTTATACACGCATATTTGAGGCATCTACAAATACGCTGGTATCGGAGTGGGAGGAAAATACGGATTATCGTGCCATGATTGAAAATAAACTACGTCCCACTTATAAAGTGTTAAATGTTACCCTTGGTGATGGTAGCATTGGCCTAGCCAAATTAGTTTTTCCACCAAATTTCAACGAAACAAAGAAGTATCCCTTGATTGTGGTAGTATATCAGGGACCACAATCGGTTGGAGTTAATAATGATTTTATTTTGGACTATGAGGCATTTCTCACTACAACAACCGATACAATTTATGCGTATATAGATGGTAGGGGTACTGGAAATAAGGGTAAAGACTTATTATTCTCGGTTAACAATAATCTGGGTGAACATGAGGTGGAAGATCAATTGCTAGTCACAAGTTGGATGCAGAAGAATCTGCCTTATGTGGATCGTCATCGTTGCGGCATATGGGGATGGAGTTATGGCGGTTATATGACAGCTAAAATGATTCAAAAAGACGATGATAAGATATTCCAATGTGGAGTCTCTGTGGCACCTGTGATCTCTTGGTTGTATTACGGTAAGTAGACGATCGGGAATAGTTAATTAAATAAATATATTTATATTTTCTTTCTTTTAGATTCTATTTTTGCTGAACGGCACATGGGTTTTCCCACTGAAACGGATAATTTAAAAAAATATAATGAGAGCAGTGTTTTTGGCAACTTAGATAACTTCCATACCCATGATTTTTTACTTATTCACGGATCTGCTGATGATAATGTTCACTATCAAAATTCATTGATATTATCTAAATTACTTGAAGATTCAGATATTCAGTTTGAAGAAATGGTGAGTGAAAAATTGATTTAATTTAAACAAATAATTTATTAATTTGCTAATAATTTTATTCCTTAGACTTATACCGATGAGAATCATGACATTGGTAATTTCCATCCTCATTTGTATCATACCATTGATAAATTTTGGAAAAACTGTCTGGGTCTGGTATTCCATGAGAGCGCTGAGAAATAAGAGATATTTGTACTGCAGTAAAGTGTATAATACTCTGTAGCTAGAGGGTAGAAAGTTAAAATAATCTCGTTTTGCTGTCGTCAACGCCGTAACTGTTGATTATAAATTGATTTCTGATTTAGTTTGCCGCTAGCCCTTCGCGGTGCAGGTTGTCGTCGTACCAGTGGACTTTGTCGCATGGTTTTTTGTGGCTTTGCGTTTTATAATCTGCGTGTGAAGTAATAATTTTTAATTAGTTTTGGATGTAAATTACATTAAATTATGCTTGTAAAATTGCATTTTAAATTGTGGCTGGTCGTAACGACTATTGTTGTGTGTCTTAATTTCATTCAATCAGCGGTTTTACAGCGGGTGGCGGATGAAAAAACTCCTTGGGAATTAATCGAGGCCTTATCAGGCACTTCTGGGCTACGTGGTTATAATGGAACTTGGATAACAGGTAAGTTTTTAAATGTATTTATTAAGTCCTATAAAGAGTTTTTGTTGTATTTAAAGTCTGAGCTTCACCTTAATGGGTAATGTAAGTTTTTGAACTTGAAAAACGTTCGATGACCTTATAATAGCTAGTCATTGTAGTGTTATTATTATCACATCTTATGAGAATTCCCCTGGTGGTAAACACAGCATGAGCAGCCCAGTGTGTTTTTTTTTTTCTTATCAATGACTTGACAATGATTTGAATAATGGGTCATTCAATTGTATATATATATATATATACATGGTATAGAAATGTACATAGCTGTTTATCGTAGATAGCTGTAGATGAAGACAATTAGTTTTTCGAGTCTACATTGATATACTAATACGGTGCTCAATCGTTGAAATAATTTAATAATCTTGTAATAAATAAAGTTTTTGACTTCATCATAAATCATTTATTTGCCAAACAAGACTTTAGCTACCCTAAAAATCGCCTGGACAGAAGTGATTTTCAGGAACAAAGGCGAGGTTATTTGCTTCATAATGTTTTTGCATTTAAAGTAAATACAATGCAAATTTCAATCATATATAAATTGTATTATTTTATATCCTCCAACATTTGGGAAAATACTAGGAAACCATTTTCGTTATAGAAATTGACGAATTTTCAAAATTTTAGAATTATCTTATATCTACGTTACAATCAAGCAACCGTATATCAACAAAATCGAATAGATTTGGTTTTTATTTTTGCTACTCATGTCAAACTATATCATGACTTTAATCTTATCGGTCGTAAAGTATAAACATTAGCACCACAGCAATTTGCTTGTCGCAGCTTATCATCACTTTTTTTGAGTTTATTAGACGGTGATGGCCTAGATAATACCAAATATTAATTCACTTATATTTCAATGTATTTTTTTAAAATTTAAAACATTCTTTCTAAACTTTTTTCTTTCTGTCAATTGATCAAAAGCCAATTAATAATATAAATAATGCAAGCCAGTTAAGCGGCTTCTTTTCACAGATTGAATCTTATGATGTAATTCAAATAAACCGGTTACTTAACCGGCTTTGATTTAGTTCAGTCGAAAAGACCGGAATTTCTTCAAAAGTTCATTGCTGTTTCAAAAAATAATAGAAATAGAATTGTTAAAACTTAACCCAAGAAAGGTTTTCATACCTTTTCATTTTATAAAAGTTCATCAGCAATATGAAACCTTGGAACCTTCAAACCTAATCGTCCAGTTCTTCTTAAATCAGGATCAATATCAGGGTCAAATCAGCTATACCTGTCTGTTTCTTTGCTGCTTCTAGATTCTTATAATTAAGTTAACTGGATGAAATCTGGTTAACAAGCTTTTTAGATATATACGTGAACCATGTCTAAAAATTGGTCGAATCAGATTAGTAAAAGGTTCGAAATAATCGAAGTTGCATCAGTGTGCATACAAAGTTAATAATATTACTTCGAGTATAACCAAAAGCAATTTTCTTATTAATTTTACAGATGAAGAGTTCTACTATATTGCCAGTGATAGATCCATACACAAATATAATGCGGCCTCAAAAACCAACACGTTGTTCTTTAACTCGTCCTTCTTGGTAAGTTGCTTCTTTAATATGTATTTTTTCAATAGCTAACATAGTTCATTTTTCATCAACAAATTTCAGAACAATTATTCAGGTGCTACTTTTACCCTCTCTCCGGATAATACCAAAATCCTAGTACGTCACAATTTAACGGCGATATTCCGTCATTCGTATGTTGCTCAGTACGATGTTTATGATATTGAAACCGATACTTCAATACAAATACACGAGGGCGAAAAACTACAATACTGCCAATGGTCACCATCGAAAAATCGGCTGGCATATGTCTATTTGAACAATGTCTATATACATTTTAATGAGAAAAGTGAGATTAAGATAACAGTCGATGGAGTCGATGGTATAGTCTATAATGGTGTTCCTGATTGGGTTTATGAGGAGGAAGTTTTAAGTAGTGGCAGTGCTGTTTGGTGGTCACCAGACGGTCTCAAATTAGCAGTTGGATTTTTCAACGATACAGAAGTTGAGACGTTCCGATATTTCCTTTATGGTGACGGCGACACAGAGTTCTATCAGTATCCACACGAAGAAAACCTTAAGTATCCCAAAGCTGGCACCAGGAATCCCTCTGTCTATTTAAAGGTTTATGATTTAACGAACGATGATCCAACTATGAAAAAAGTTGATGCTCCCACTGATATAGTTAGCGATGACCATATCCTACAGAATGTTGTTTGGTCTAACAATTCGCATTTGCTCATCACTTGGCTAAATCGTCGCCAGAATTTGGCTTCACTGCAAAGTTGTTCGCACCTGGGTGAATGCACTGAAGTTATAAGATTGCAGGAACCCAACGGTTGGATATCTCTCGGCACACCACAGTGCCTGGAGAGTGGTACAAATTGTATATTTGGCAATTATATCGACAACTGGTTTCAAGTTTGGAATTTGAACTTGGAAACGGGTGTAAACAGTTGGAAGTCACGGGGAAATTTTACAGTTCTGTCGGTGTATGGATATGATGAGGCGAATGATAAACTGTAAGTCCTTAATAATGATGGATATATGAGAAATAAAATGAATTGGATATTTTCAGATATTACCGGGCTACTGTGGAAGGAAATCCAAGTGTTTACCATGTTTTTAGTAACGATGTTTGCCTCAGTTGCAACATGTTGGATGTGGAAGGGACGGCTTGTCTTTCCGCAAGTGCCACATTCAGTAAATCTTTCTCCTACTACACATTGAGTTGCAGTGGACCAAATCCATCTTATACACGCATATTTGAGGCATCTACAAATACTCTTGTGTCTGAATGGGAGCCGAATACGGATTATCGTGCCAAGATTGAAAATAAACTACGTCCCACTTATGAAATGATTAATGTTACTCTCGGTGATGGTAGCATTGGCATCGCCAAATTGGTTTTTCCCCCAAATTTCGACAAAACAAAGAAATATCCTTTAATTGTGGTAGTATATCAGGGACCAGATTCGGTTAGGATAACAAATAGTTTCACATTGGGCTATGAGGCATTTTTAACTACGTCAAGGGATACAATTTATGCGTATATAGATGGGAGAGGTACAGGAAATAAGGGTAAAGAGTTATTGTTCTCTGTAAATAATAATCTGGGTGAACATGAGGTGGAAGATCAATTGCTAGTTACAAGTTGGATGCAGGAGAATCTGCCTTATGTGGATCGTGATCGTTGCGGCATATGGGGTTGGAGTTATGGCGGTTATATGACAGCTAAAACGATTCAAAATGATGATGATAAGATATTCCAATGTGGAGTCTCTGTGGCACCTGTTACCTCTTGGTTGTATTATGGTAAGTAAGCAAACAAGCTGCATAAGATGTTTTTAATTCAAAAGTTTATACTTTTTAGATACCATTTATACTGAACGATATATGGGTCTGCCTACCGAAACGGATAATTTGAAAAAATATAACGAGAGCAGTGTTTTTGGCAACTTAAAAAACTTCCATACCCATGATTTCTTACTTATACATGGATCTGGTGATGATAATGTTCATTATCAGAATTCTTTGACATTCGCCAAATTACTTCAAGAAGCAGATATTCAATTTGAAGAGCAGGTAAGTCAAAAAATGTTTTAAATGTGGATGATATAATAACAATTTGTTGATTTCTGTATCGGTTTCTTCTTTAGACTTATACCGATGAAAACCATAGCATTGGCAACTTCCAGCCTCATTTGTATCATACCATTGATCAATTTTGGGTCAACTGTTTGGGCTTATCAGTCAATGAGACTGAGCAATAAGACATATTTATACTCTAGTCAAGTGTACGGGTTATTGTACCTAGACAGTAAAAGCTGAAATTAAGTAAAAAAGAAGCTTGTATATTCCTAACCAGCATTAATAGCCGTTTCGACTTAAGTTTTCCAAAAATTTTGTATTATGATTACTGGACTTAAAAATCCAACATAGGTTACATTTCACTTGTAGTCTGATATAGAATTTATGATTGTAATTAAAATTTGTAGACGGCTTACTTGACTTGATTTAATAAAAGAACAAAAAAAAATGTGTAAAATTTAAATTTTGTTTAATTTATAAATTCGATTTAATGATATTTGTTAAAGGAACATTTTCAGAAACGAATTACATGGCTTTCATCTAGATTTTGTAACATTTTAAAATATTGAAAAGCTTTAATCGAAAAGGCTTTAATAAACAGCAACCACATTTGATACAACAACAATATGATTGGGATTATAATGCTTTAAAAATTGTTGGTGTTAACGCAAATTTAAACAAAATAGCTTAAGATCATAAAGTTGAATACCTTATTGCCTTTTTTTTAAAACTAAGCGAAGTGTGATAAAGTTTACCTTAAGATACTCCCATATTATATTATTCCGGTCTAAGGCATGTGCTGGTTCATGGCTTAAATTAAGGTCAAATTTGTCTTGCTTCTTAACCGCGACAGTTGACACGTGCTTACTTTAAAGAAGAATTCAACAAGCAAAGTTAAGTAATTAAATAATGTACTACTCCAAAGAACGAAGAAAAAATATGGAATATTATGAAACAAAACAAGAATATCAAGTAAAAATGTCACGCGACCCAAAAAGCGTGGGAATTTTTAACATAATTTATGAGCAAAGAAAACGTTGACTTTAAGTTGAGACTTTCTTTTTCTTGATACCCTTTAATAATGTGAGGGGTATATAACCGAAAGAGACTCCAGAATATATATTCTTGATTAGTATTGCAAATCATAATCATCAAGTTCTCATATTTATTCATATATAATACAAAAAGGAATGTCCTTAACTAAATATTACCCTGTTTTTGAATAAGTAATCAAGACGAGTCATTTGTAATTGGTATAGGGTGCCTTTGGGTCGATGTCTCAATTTGTTTGGGGAATGAGTTTTGCTTTTTGACTTGTTTGTGTTTTAGACAAGGCGTAAAATGCGCCATGAGAGATTGAAATACATAGAAAAAGGGCAGAGCGTGAAGATTGGAAGGAGCAGAAAGCAAGTAATCAACAAACAAGCAAAGCACGTCGACGCGTTGTGGGAATAGGCAAAAAGGCAAAAGAGCAAAGGCAAAGGCAAAGGAGAGAAAAAAAAGAAGGAAAGGAAGAAATGCGACATAAATCTACTTTGCATATGAAGATGAATATGCAGTGCGATTTGAGTTATGTTCAGCACGTTACGCATACGCCATGTTGTCAGACATATTGCTACAAAGTGGGGCAGTTCATACACAAGCTAAACACCCATGGTTCCACCTCTCCCCCAACAACATAAAAACGTTGATATATGTATATACGCTGGAAACTTTAACTTTTCTAGCCAATAAAATACATCAAACGTAAAACTCAGTATAAAAATAGGATTAAAATGTAATCAATTGATTTGTATCGAACCAAAAAAAAAAAAAAAAAGCACAAACTTCAAATGGTGGGTCTCATTTTCAGGCAACATGAAAAAGGGTAGAACAAATAAGGAAGTAGAATACAAACACTAAGAGTATATAACAACGTTGACTTCGAAATACTCTGTAGTAAAGCATTTAGTAATCAAGTTTATATTAAAACTTATATCACTGTAATTTATTGGTAACTGAATTTTATCCTTACCAGAATGTTTTTTAAACTTTTTTAGATACAAATTTTTGATATGTATAATTACTTACATTAATTTATTATATTTATTGCTTTTCGAGTCGTCTTATATGCCCTTTTTTATTATTTAGAGTTTAGAGGATTAAAACATCAAAAGCGTTTTCAAAAACACCCTGCGGGTTTTTCTCGTATGTAAAAGAGTTTTTCTTTCTCTGGGTTATTTCCTTTCTTTTTTCACTTAACCGGAAAATTCCTTTTCAAATGCAGAATTATAATATTTGATAAATGCCAAAGAAAAAAGTTTACATTTCTTCAACTTCCTTTAAACGAGACACAAAAGATACGGGTCAGTAAATAAAATATTATTAAGAAAGATTAATGCAAACACATTAAAAACTCAATCCTCAAAATAGCAGAACCTTGAATAACTTTATATATAAAGTTAATTTCTATTAAAATTTACATTTGCGATACTAAAAATTGAAGTTACTTTATATTAAATTGAAGTTGAAATCTACAATTTAAAAGATTCTTGATTTTAAGTGACAATTATTTATAAACAATTAAAATTAAATTCCTTCTAAACACAGAAAAAAGTTGTGATATTTCAATATCATTTAACTTTGGCTTTAAGTTTAGTTTTAAATTTAGTTTACTTATATAGAAATCATGGTAAAACGTTTTGGTTGAATATTGAAAAAAGTTAATTTAAATTTCTTTACTTATAATATCTCTTTTATACAGCAGTTCCAAGTCGACTAGTTCTAAAACTCAATTCAAAACCAAAAAAAAAAAAAACAAAAACATGCAAAAATAGAAAAAGAATTTTTTTTTTTCGGTATTTTTGCCATGATATTTACATATGAATGAACTCATGTCTGGCCATAAAACACATCAATAACATAATTTATTATTAATTTGATATGAGTTACTCCATCTTATGTGAACATTCAAGGAAATTGTGGTATATATATGTATATATGTGTATGTCTCATGTGTTTTTCACCCTTTTCAAGAGCATAACTTCGCTTTAGTTGTATTTCATAGTAAACCGCGTGCACAGAATTTTAAGGAATTTGTTGAATTTCTATTGAGCTGGGCTGAATTTCTAAAGTGGAATTTTAGCAGATAAATTGATGCAATGCACATTCCATGAATCTTAGGCAAATATATTATTGGTCACTTAATAGTTATTAAGCACTGTCTTTAATCATTCCAAATACTAAACGATCTTTTCATATGAAGAAAAAATCTTATTTTAAAAAAATTTTAAATAACAAACTGTTGGGTTTCTAGCAAATCGAATGACTTTATTTTACATTAACTTATAAGGTTTAGAAACTAAAGATTATCTTTACTTTAAGTGTTCCTTCTGGTTATCCTGAATATCTTTATGTGCATTCTAAAAACCACTTAAAGCACATGGGGAATCATCTACAGCTTCGCTTTGCATGGTGAAACTCATAAATCTTTTTGTACTTTGTTTTTATGCGCTTTTCCCACACTCTATGTTGACTTTACGTTTTCTCTTTGCATTTTTTTTCTTTTTGGTTTATTGACTTGTTTTTCAATCTGTTAAATCGCATAAACACGGCTAGCGAACCGCCCCTCTTGGGCGGACCTGGAGAATGAGAAAACATTTTTTTGTGCTTTATACATATGCCCTTGGAAAGGGTAAAGAGTATTATAATTTTGGTGGTATGTTTGTAAAGCTTGTAAAAACATTTTCGACTTAAATGTACATATATAAGATTGTTTATATGTACATACATATATATATACATAGAAGCGTGCTTTGTTTTAAAGCCATCAGTTAGTCTGCTTTGTCCTTGAAAATATTTTACTTAAAATGTTCGTTATATAAAAATGTTTGAACGTTTGATAGTTCCTTAATTTCTATCCTACGGTTATACCAAATGGTTTTATATTAAACCTTTAGATAAAAATTATTAAATATTCTTCAAAATTTGAAAGGGTATATGAAGATAGTCAAGTTGCATTTAGCCCCAGGGAATGTTTTTATGTTTGTATTTGATTTTGTTTTCTCGTCTCGTCAGATATGCACCGATGCACTTTTTGAATGCTGCAATATGTGTGGCATTATTAACGCCACCCCGCCCCTTTAGCCGACTATATACGCCTCACCAAACAGCATCCATAACAAAAGTAACAATAACAACGGCAACTATATATACCTACATATAGGTATGGAGTGGTAACATTTATAGGGCCAACGGGCGCAGGTTAACCAAATTAAAGCTGTCACAGTTGTTCTTAAGCGAAAAGTTGTCTCTCTGTTTTTCGCTTTTTATTTTTTTAAATTAAGTTGTCACGGCCGGTAATCACAGTCAAATGGGTGGTACCAGAAGCAACGGGAAATATATAGTGTTGGTGGAGCTAACGGCAACAACAACACAATGACATTATCTGTCACTTTTCTTGTTGCTGTTGTTCTGTCAACGCAACCATAATTAAAAAAAAAAAAGAAGAAAATGCGAAGGCACATACAAACAGCGCTGGAAAGTATGCATTGTTATATATACCAGCTCTTTGTTGTATGTTGCAATAGGGTTATGTGTGTGTGTGTGTGTGTATATAAATGTGCATATGTGAGAGTGTGTGTTTAAAAGGGATGACAAAAATTACAAAATTGTTTGCTATTATGGCTCTTCATTTAAGTTAAGGAATATATTGAACAATTTACTCTTGTATAAGGCTTAGTTGAAAAAGTGCAACGTTTATGTTTCCTAAACGACTAAATATTTTATTAGAAAACTTTAATATAGTTTATCATAGTCTTAGGTATATTTGCTAACTATAGCATTATTTATTCCTTTTGATCTAAAAGGGTTAAGCCCAAATTATTTATCTTTACCAACATGGTTTATATTACGATCAACGTTCTTTCCTAATATTAGTGTAATAACATTTTTTTTTTTTTTGAAAATATTAATCATTAAGAATATTCCATGAGTTAATATCACCTAAAAAAGGAAAAGTTTTCCCTAATAAGGGTTTAATTGAACTCATTGAATCCCACTAAGTCAATTAACAATAGGAATTCCAATATAAGATTTCATAGTTAAACAATTTATTACCCTAATAAATATTTGTGTGACAGTAGCGCATCTCTTGTGATCTCAGGTGTATGGCAGTGCTCTACTGCGGAATCTACCAACTGATTTTCATGGAACTTGTATGCAATTCACGTGCTTCTACTTTTCGTTGCATACTTTTTGGCTTTTTTTTTTGTGTTTACGTTGCTGCTGATGCTGCTGAGCCGTGACTTGCGTCTCTTGTAAAATTTATTGTTATTAAATTGTTTATAGTTTTTTAATTTCATTTTGACATCGCTGCGGTTGTCGGTTACACTTCAGTTACGACTCCCCCGAGTCGGCTCAGTGGCATGCGCCACCAAGGCCACAAAATAAAATTCTTTGTGTGTGCGAATTTTTCATACAGATTCGTGGTTTATTCTATATTTTTGCCTTTTTTTTTTGTTGCCATCTTAAAGCTTGTTAATGACTGTTCATTGGCCATTAATACACCGCGAAATTTTTGTATGAGTGTGGCATTTGCATATATAATATAAAAAAATTTATGGTAAATTGAAATGAAAAACAAAAAATTTACCATATTTTTTGCTTTTCTATATAATTTTTTAGCCGAGTTCATGGGTTATACAACCGAGAGATTATTTCACCTACATTGGGAGGGGGAAAAAAGAGGAAACCTAAACCGCTTATGGCTGCGCATATCCATGGCATGTGTCACCGAAAAAATCCCATTTTTGTCATTGTCGTTTCTTTCTACACAAAATGCAGCCATGTGATCGCTCTCGGATGGCAAGGGCAGGAAATTGCCGCGGGTCTCTCGTTAAACTTTCAAAAGTCACAAAAATAATAGTTTTGCAACGATTGCAACACGTTGCATGCTACCAACTGACTCACTCTCTATATATTCCATTTTAGCAATTGCCACGTGATGCTTTGCTTTTAGAGGATGAACAGTTTTGCACTTGGCTTACATGGCGTATATGTGACATTTTGACTCTGGCATTTGTTGCTCAAACGCAAAATAAATACAAAAAAGAAATAAAAAAAAAGAACTAGTATTAAAGTGCCTGACTGATTTTGAGTTTAAGAATTTTGTTTAAGGAAAAGTTTATTTTTATAAAGCATTGAAAAATCATCAGGTTTTGTTCATAAATATAAAAGTTGATCGCTTATCTCTCATAGTTATACTATCCGAAAAATGGGTCAAATCAAATTCTACATCGAAGAAACTTAGAGTAAAAATTATACATAAAATTGTCTTGAAGGCTCATTCTCAAAATAATAGAAAATTTGTAAGGAATGTACTTAAGCGGGTAAACCTTTCGAAATTCATGTTAACCAATTGTGGGGAACTTATCACTTAATCTTTAACCAATTTTTACAAAATCCTCAAAGATAATTTAGTTGTGAGTGTTTTCTAACTACTTGTTAAAGAAGAAACTGTATACTTTGTTTATGTTTCTAGAGAAACTTTCTTTATGTTCTGTACAAGAGTCAATTATTTTAATTGCAAATATTTACATTTTCATATAACCAAAAAAATAAAACTTGCACTTTACAGGAGAAAAGTTTGTCCATTGGCTAAAACTCTAACATCAAAGTGTTTAATTAAAACATCATAAACCAAAAACCAAGACATAGAAACTAAATAAACTTTTTTGTATCTACTCCATCTCATAATTCCCTACCCACAATCAAAAGAACTGTCTGAGAAAAAAGGACATTTCGGGATTGTATGTATTTTTGGCTCAAAGAATTTCAAGTTGTTTTATTGAATTTCGTGCAGAAAATGGCAAAAATGTTGGAAATGAGGCGACCAAAATAAGCCACAGGCCATGTGACTCTCATAAAATCCTGATGGGAATGAATGAAGAGTGACTAATGGGGGGTAAGGTAAGGGCAGTGTGGGAATAACTGCAGATGCCACTGCAACAGCTAGAGTTGACACACAAGCAAAGGCATGACCCCCTGAAGCGCACGTGCCGGGTTAGAGCCAAAGTTGGAGCTGGCAAATAAGTTTGCTGGTGTAAAGTGTAGGCCAAGTGCTGAGATGCACTTTTAAAGCACTTGACCAAAGATCTGAGTTACATCTTTTGCAATAAACACAATAAATTTGAACTATTTTCAAGCATATTTTCAAGGTGTTGTATTAGTTTTCTTCTTATCTTAAGAAGTTCTTGAATGCGATTTAATTTCTAGAAGGCAATCAACTTCAAAGTGAAATTGAATACTAGAAGATGGAAACGGACATAAATTAATGCGATATTTTATATAAAATGTATACTTATTTTGTTTTATGTAATTTAGGAAAGTGTAATATATTTTTGAATTACGTTTTATAAATTAATCAAATCAGTTTTCTAGATAAGTTTTTGCTTAACTATATAAACTCAGATTGTTATTTTTCTAGAGTTAGAAAATTTGTATTTAAAAACTAAGTACTGATATTTATAAAGAACTTATGATAGAATTTAATTGGTTTAACTAAAAAGATGGTTTTTATGGGTCTCATGGGAAAGTTATCCTTCAACGGAAAAGGAACAACAGTTTTTGTTTGTCAGAGTTTTATTTATTTTTAAAACTTTTGTACTTGTGTTATGGCAACAGTTGGCAACACACAGCCCAAACAAAAAAAAAAAAAAATAAAAAAATTGAAAAAATTGAAAAAAAAAGGGAACCAAAGTTAAAAATAAATCTCCAACTGGAAGGAATAATAGAAATATAAAAAAAAGGTAAACTTTAAGCAACAGCTGGAAGTTGTGTAAAGGTTGTGTTAAGATTTTGGTATGAGTACTACAAAAAAAAGTTGAAGTAATATAATTCAGAATTTGTATTGTTTGGCTTACATCAGTAAATTAACTTTAGTTTGAGGAAATGAAAGAGAGAAAAGTTTTTATTTATATATCATTTTACACTAATTAGTGCTTATTGTTAGTCGCGGGGACACTTGAATTCTTTAACTAAAAGTTTATTTGGTAGTCACACAGCTTGGCTTGCAATTGCTTTAACATTTATGAAATATTTTCCCAAAAGTATGCAATAAACATATGTTGAAAAGTTTCAGTTACACAATAAGTAAATCCCGCTTAAGTTATTTAAAGCTCAAAAAATGTATTTTGCCGCAACAAATTTGTCTTCTAAAAGTTTTTTTTTTTTTTGTGCCTTTTGATGTCTGTTTTTTTTTTTTTTTTTTTTTTTTTTTACTTTTGGTCCACTTCACACATCCATAAATCCCCAAGGACAGCCAGTCATTGAGGAAGAACACACAACACAAACACAGCCAACAAATGTGGCCCATCCATTCCAAAGAGTGTCAAACTTTTGGCCAACATTGTCAGTTGTTTAAATCCACTGAGCATTGAGTGGGATTTCATTTACTTTTTGACCGTTCCAAATGTTTTTTTTTTTTTCCTTTTCTTTTCTTGATCTTTTTTATTTTCTGTATACTGATATTTATAGGTTCGTCTATCAAAATCAGAATTAAAAGCAATCATTTTATTTCCCATAAGGAATTTATGATATTGATTCAAACTGAAATAAAATTTGGAGAGGTGGAAATAGACTTCAATTATACATTTTACATCATAAATCTGGATATTAAAATTACTTTTAGTTTGCCCAACATAAATTCTGTTTTGTTGGTACTGACCAACCGCAACATGAAACAAATTGTATACCACAATTGTAAGTATACCCTAACTAAGGGTACTCCAAGTAAGTCTCTAAGTTTTTAAACTACATGAAGAAAAATTATATTAAGTTGAAAAAATGTTGGTTATTTGAATATATGTATATTCCATTTATTCCATATGTTTCCCCTATTCCGTAAGGGTATAAAGAATTTAGCTTACAGAAGATGATTCAACTTGTTGTATGTTCGTTTCCTTTTTGTTTATGGTAGTGTGTTGTTAATTATTTATGATTCAGACATTTGGTGAAATTATGCTGCAACATATGAATATTATATAAGCTGAGAAAGAGAGAGAGAGAGAGAGAGAGAGAGAGAGAGAGAGAGAGAGAGAGAGAAAGCAAATATGAAGAGAGAGATTGAATTACAGAAAAATTTGAGCACAATAAATTATGAAATTTTTTTATGATTAGAATTTTATGATTAGAATTTAAAGGTAGAATTGAAAAAGGTGAAATATGAATTTCAATTAAAATTTTTAATTGTTGTGGAATATTCAAGTATAAATTTAGTAAACATAAAAGTTTGTTAATAGCCTGTAATGGATTTTCAATCCTATCATATTTTATATATCTGTCTAAAGTAACAAAATATTTAAATGATAAAAAACAAATGAATGTTTATTATTCTTTATTTTAATAAATAATTTCTTTTTGTTATTTCAATTAAATTCCAATTCCAAACAATTAATGGCGTTTCAATAATGACAGCTCTTAGATATTAGATTATGTTAGATTTCCATTCACTTTATAAAGTTCTTAATCAAAAAAAAAAATCAAGAAAAACAGCCAAAGGCCAAAAACTTTAATCTTAACATTAAAAGAACACAAAACTTGCTTACTAAATATTGCGAAATGTTTTTATTGTTTTTACTTGTTGTTGTGGTTAAGTTTTTGATGCCACTTAAGTGGTTGGGATAAAGTTTGGTAAAAAACAGATACAGTCAGACAGTTAAATGGGGAGACGGACAGAAGGTTAAACAGCTGCTAAGGCTTTACGCTAAATTTCCTGCGTCAAGGACGTCACCGTATTTGTATCCATTTCTGTCTCCGATTGCGATTTCGTTTTTTTAGCTTTAACTTTTATTACTTCTCATCATATGGTTTAAAGCATTGCCGTAAAGTTTAACGGCTCAACAGAATTTCTTACGTTTTACGCTTACTCAGATGGAATTTAAATTGGTTACCGAATCGAAATTATTTTTGTTGCCTAACATTTCTTTTAACGTCTTTGCCTTTGGCTCTGAAGCCTTAACGAAACAAGATATTTATAGATTCAAATCACAAAAACTTCTTATTCTGTGTTTCTTGTACTGACCACACATTGATGCAAACACATACACATACACATGCATACAAATACATGTATCTAACAACGTAGTTAGAAACCGACACTGGCAGGAAGCGAAAGTCACACGAGACCCTTGATAACTTTTCCATTTGACTATGAGATTAAAAATTTTTACTAGTCTCTGCAAGAAATTATAAATCAAAGTAAACTTTTATCTAAAATGTTTATTACCTTGCAATCTTTTTAAACTAATTAAGAGATTTTTGGAGTCTTGGATATAAATAGAATACATTGATGTGGGATTCTTATTCACCACATAAGTATTTTTTATATTTTAAGTAAGTTTATTTAGGTAACTGTGTTATTATGCTAAAATACAATACAAAGAATTAAACTCGTTGGTCGTTATGATTATAATTTTCCTCGTTAGTAGTTACTTTTTTTTCTAGTTTTGCTTCGTTCGTTGTTTTATTTTAAGATTTGCGTCGTTCCTCTTAATTTTCTCGTCGTACTCGTCGTCGTTTCCGCTCAATACTCTTTTCTGTCGTTGCCACTTCTCTTCGTCGTTGCCAATCTTATCTTCGACCATCGTTGCCAATTCAACAGAAATGGTTCTGGGCCACGGCTGCCAGATCCCATCCCACATTGATATAACCAATATTAATCAACTTGGACTTGTATCCTGTTAAAAGCCAAGTAAGAAAATGGAAAAAGGCAAACTAATGGTTTCAGATTTCTATAACTAAGAAGTACCGAGGTGCTGCGGAGGTACTGTACTACTGCAGTACTACTGTACTACTACCGCAGTGCTATTGCAGTACTACTGCAGTACTACCGCTGCACTACTAAAGTTCCACCGCTACACTACTGCAGAAGTAATGCGGTAGTACTACAGTACAAGGGCTGACCCTAGCTTGCCTTGAGGTTGCCCATTTCCTAATTGCGGAATAATCTTTGCAGTTATTAAAGAGCTTTAAATATTAAGCATTCCCTCTTAACTACTCCCGACTCCAAATCACGATTTATCTAAAGAAAATCTGTACACTAAATTGATTGCTTATGGCTCATAATATATTCATGGCTGAGTATATGCAATTTTAATAACATTACACATAAACACAAAGCCACACTCATGGATTTTGATGCAGATGATGGTGTTGAAATCTTTTGGGAATCCTGCGGATGCTAAACAATGAGTTTCACTAGCAACCAACTGACGAGGCATCAGCATAACATAATACCATTCATCTCATTTTCACCCATTCATTTAGTTACAACATGTATCCATCCATATAGCTGGTATGTCAGTCACTTGATCTTTGCATGCGGAAAATGTATACAGGGAAATCATATCAAAGGATGGTTTACCATACGGGAATGCCAGGCTGGCTTCCTCAATGCCTATGCTCCCGTAAGGGGGCAAATGCAAAATGCAACAAGAATGCTTTTAGCAACTATATTATATGATGACAAAACCATAATAAGCTGGCTCAAATTAAGTGTAGACTTAGAAGTGCGTTTGAGCGTAAGCTAAGCCAGAAATGAACACTAATAACAAGCCAAGAAACAAGAAAATCGGAAAATGGGAAAATTACTCAAACTGATATTTGCACTTGAATGCATTTTAATTTCCACTTCGCGAATAATATTTTGAGTTACTATATTAACAGATTATTAAAGTAAAATATTATATATACCTATATCTAGATATTTTACAGCTTTAAAAACCAAAATTGGATATCAACGCAATCAAAGTTGCTTAGAAATGACAATTAACCATTAACATTTTGATTAATATATTTAGAATTTATTCAAGGCTTTATTTTTCTTAAATGTCCTATTTAGTTTTCAGCTAATTTGATGCCAATCTTTGCCAATTTTTTACTTGCATTCTGTTTTCTTGCACTCCTTACAGCTTAAGTTTGTAACTCTGAAATCAACTTAATTTTAAATTATATAAATATAAATCTTCAAGTTTTCTTTTTGCATACTTTAAGGCGCCACCATTTCAACTACCGTACATTGATTAAAGCTTAAAGTTTTTGTTGTCGAAAGCCAAAAACTGGTAAACTGATTTTACGCCTCACAACTTTTAATGGCAAACGTTGATGCGCCTAAAGTAAGAGATGCTGACGGGGTAAGGCCGAGTTGGAAAATGTGCGCATAATGTGAACATTTAATGCATTCCATTCTATACTTTTAGGCGCACACTGTGGCAGGCGCTGAAAGCCACAAAAAGAAAAACACACCAAAATAGAATGAAAATGAAGAATTTATGCAACGCCTGCGTTTCTCGTTACGAAAAATCGCATTTCATGCAAATTACCAAACGTCGGAGCGGTTTGTGCGTACAAATTGTGGACGTCACGCTGCGTCAACTCTGCGGTATATTTGACCAAACCAAAATTCCGAAACCCAAAAAACCACCGAGAATAGCAAAAAGAAGTAAAACCATTTACAGCAGCGGAACCTGTAAATTATCTTGCCACTCCCAATTTTCCTTCTGCGGTGTGTGGGTTTAATTTGCCGGAATCAGTATTTTATTTTACCCTAACAGTGGGTATTATTATATCACTGACTAGATTTTCATGCACAGAAAGTGTCTGATGAGCATACGTTTTCTAGATTAAGCTTTCTGTTTAGAGAATACATAGACCTTAAGTGCTTTACCTTGTTTTTCCGGCTTTACAATGATATACTGGAAATTTCTTTTTGTAAAACAAGATTTTATATAAATTGATAAAAATTAAAGATATATGGTATGGAAGGCATAGAGTCTCGATATTATTGTCAAGTATTCAAAAGTAAGAGAATTAGACGTCCCACTTGGGAACTTGACTTGGGAACTTAGAAAGATATGGAAAAAACTTGGTATCAAAGTTTTGGAACTATTCTGGGTTTATTATATTTATTTATATACAGCATTTGTGTTAATAAATAAGGAAGAAACAGGATTATCTAGTGGTTCTCTCTTAACGTATCTAAAGCTATGAAATACTAAATAAATTATTAAAATTATTCGCTTAAAGAAATCTACCTAGTCCAATTCATTTATATGATTTGGTATCCATGTAAGAGTATTTAAGGTTTGGAATGTCTAACTTAGTTAGTAGCTAATCGTTAATTAATGTACTAACTACTTTAAATGAGCATAAGATATGAAAACGAAGCAATCGAAAGTTTTTACAAAAATTAAATCAATTAGACGAACTGACAAAAACATTTTAATACTCTTAGTCAACAACCATAAATTTTGTTCCATTTGTGAAACGTAACTATATATATAGAGACATACGTAAAACCACAAATATTCTATCTTTAGAAATCTCAATTAACAAATGGTTCTACAGATCTAGAAAATCAATTAAACATTTTGTCTAAAGTTTAATTGCTTTCTCCCACAAAGTGCAAGAAGTGCCAGTGAGAGGTTAGGAAGGTCGAAATTGTTTTCGACTTGGCAAATGAAAATTTATGACTTTGGTTTTCAAGTCTCCACGTAAAGATTGTCGGGTATTGGCACAGCAGGGCAGGGCAAGGGTTTTGGTTGGGAAATCTTACAAACAATTAGCCCGTCTTGGCTCAACATTTTCTCTGTCTTTGTCTCCCCTTCACTAGTAAGTCTAAGTATGCCACAATTATGGCATAATTAAAGCAAATTAAACAAAAGGCAAAACCGTGAAGGCGTGGAATGGTTACAATGTAGCCAGCATAAAGGCATTTTCAAATAAATGTCAAAGGGTTATGCCGCTTTTCCCTTTTCCACCACTTGCCCCAACAAAATTGGTCCCTTGAGCTTGGCAGTTGATTTGCATTTTGAGCCAACTGAAAATCATATGACAACAGAGGTGACATAATCGATTTAGTTTCGTAACTAGCTTTTCAATGACTTTAAATTAAAACTTATAACTGTTGGATTAACTTTTTTAAATACTATACGTACATGTACAATAAAACAAAGTTGTAGAAAAGGCAAAACTTTCAAACGCAAATCAAAAGCTTTAAATTTGATTAACAATATTACTCATACGACATGTCATGCAAAGTATTTTCATTTTAACTAAAAATTTGCCATAAAGGCTAAGATTTTAATTGAATACAATAGTTTGTATCTTATACAATGTTTTAGATTTAAACAATTAGTTAAATGTGAAGCCATAAATGTGTGGTTAAAAGTCGAAACATACTTAAAGTTTTTATTTGAGACAATGGTTTAACTTACCAGAAAGTTTGCTTGTCAGAAATAATTCTCCGAATTATAGATCAATTTTAGTGTTCATGGAATTCATGGAATCATTCTCAAATTAATATTAATTTCTTCCAGAAAGTTAGAAGGCTTAAAAGGATATTTATTATTATACGAAGTATAAAAGTAAGTTAAGGTATTTAATTTATTTTACCAAATTATGAACGGATAGTAATAAATAGGAGTAAGGTTTAGCTAAAAGAAACATATATCAAATATAATAAGATAGATAATAAAAAGGGAGATAATTGATTCATTTTGATTCATTTTTGTTATGACTCGTGAAGTTGGTAAGACGTGTTCTTTTGTTTTAAGTAAATAAAGCATCTCGCCTTTTCTTCAATGAAACATTTTTTAGATGTTTCTTTTCCTTTACTAAATTCTATTTTATAGTTTATTAGCTTTCTCATATGTTTAACATATTCAAACTTTTATATTTCTGCCCTTCAAAAGCTTAAGCTTGATTAATTTATACATCGATAAATACACTTTTACCATATATGTTTGTAAATAACAATAGAACTCTTCCAATGAAACTGCTCAATTAAGTCAGTTAAATAAATTAACTAGCTTCCTTTTAAATAAAAATCCAGTTCAATCAAAACAACTTAGATAATGTTTTTTGGTCAATCTTAAAGCAAAATTAAACGACTTAGTATTGGATAAAATCAGGGAATTTCGATTTGTAACATAATAACAACTTTTTGTACTGGTTTTTATAACTTTTGTTTCATAACAGTTTTTTGCCTAGAAATAAGAAATTAGTTAAAAACTTTTTTTTTTTAAATATCTTTACATCTTCAATTAACTTTTATAGATAAATCACAAAAATTAAAAAAAAAACAAATGCTAAACTTAATTAAATTAAATTAAAATTAATTTTATTTTTTTACAAATACAAACTAGTTTTTAAAGTAGATTTTAAAGTAAAAGAAATTTTAAATGACAAAATATTTGTAATATAAACTAACTTTGTTTCAACAACAAATTCCTCCCATCACTAACCAGATATATAAAAAAGAAAGTCAAAATGTTTTACTGTTAGTTTTTTGTCTTGTGGGGTTCTTTTTTTTCCGCTGCCTTCACTCAAGTCGCATTTGGCAAATGAAATTAATGAAATTGCATCATGGCGTCTCGTCGTCCGCAAAATGTGGCAAGCCGGAAGGAGAAAATTTTCACGCGTCTAACGACACACAAATCCAAATTCAGAAATACCTACACATACAACCAATACATATATATACATGCATACATTTACACACATACATATATACAACTAAGGTCATGTGTGAGTTTATTTTAGCAGCGCTTGTTGGCATTCTGCGTCAGTTTTGAGGCCGGTCGGCCGCCTGAGCGCCTCTTTTGTTTGGCCGCGTCAAGGCGGAAACCACGAGGCTCTGGAGGGGTGAAAAACTATGCTGTAATTTTATTGTGTGGAAAATATTCCTACATGTCGCATTCATACAAAAAAAATAATCAAATAAAAGAACAAAGTTTGAAAAAAATATACTTGTTGACCTTTTTAACTTTTGTTCAAGTCAAAAAGTGTCACAACATGTCCCAAAGTTACGCAACTTTCGTTACCATTTCCCTTACACAGTTGTTTTATTTAAGTGAAAGTGTTATTATTAAGAATCATTGTAGTTGAAGTGCATTTTGGAAATTAGAATTTAACTTTAAATAATCAATTCAAATTTATTGAAGTTTGAACTAAATAAATAAAAACCTTTAAACAGAGAACAGATATGATATATTGATAGCACTATGGTCTCGGCATTAAGAAGAGACATGAATTAGATTTATATTAAAGCATTGTGGAGAATTTTACAGGAATTCATTATAGTTGCTAAACACTTTTAATTGTGGATGTTCAAAATCTTCAATTTTATTTTATATGATTTGTTGATAAAACTTTTTAAATAAAATTTTGTTTTTATAATATCAGAAATGTAAAATATATTAATGATAAATAGTTCCTATTCCTCTACCATGGCTCACAGTAAAAATAAGCATAATCAAAACTAATTTGCTTCGTCTGTTGCCTATTTTTGGGTAGGCGTAATAATAAACCAAAAAATATATATTTATATGTATATATGTAAAATTATATTTCTACCAAAATAATACATATATAATATATAGTTCTCATTAAATTTATAACCATTTCATAAGTTATTTGTACATCTGGTTTATATTTTTCTGCTTTTAATGTAGTAAAATGCAAATCAAAACAAATTTAAATTCTAATTTATTATTCAATCAAAATCGAACATTTTTAATTAAATTTTATTTTTATCTCCCTTTTGAGAAAATATATAATTTTATGTAATTGCCAAATTATTAAATTACACATTTTTTAATATTAAATAATTAGCATAATACGCAATTCAGTTCCATAAATCACAGCGGGAAGAAAATGAGCAATTATTTATGTTAATTATTTGTTGCAAGATGGGACAAGTTGGCTCCTTCAGATGGCAGTGATAGTCCCTGTTTCCCTCTTCTGAAGGACTTTTGCCATGTCTTGGTTTTTTTTTTTCATTTCCGTTTTTTTAATTATTTCTGTACGACCTCCCTCGTTCGCTGTTCAGAGCAGTTCATTTTTTTGTGTAAGTGGCAAATTAAGAAATTATATAAGAATAATGGCAAAGAAGATGAAATCAACAAAAAAGAAAAAGAATTAAATTTTACGCTCGGTCAATTGTTGGGTGAGCTGGGGAAGGAAAAAGTTTTATATATGTCTGTTCATATCTTTGTGACAATCTGTCGGGGCCACAAGTTGTGCGTGTGTTTCGGCTTATGCAGTTGGCCACAATCCGCAATTAGTTGTGCATTTAATCCTGCACAACAGCAACAATATTAACATTTAGAGAAGCAGCAGCAACAGGATGACATTCCCGATTAGCACTGACCATGATGTGGCACCACCATCACCAGCGTTTCTCTCTCTCTCTCTTATCAATATCCCCGATGCAAACCGAAGACTTGTTTGTGGCACATTTTCCAGCTTAAATGTTTGGCAATTAGTTGCGAATTCTTGTTTACTCTTCAACTAAAAGGAAAATAGATAACAGTTTTAGTTTTGGCATTTTTAAAGCTTACAAATTATATATATATATAGGCAGACGAACCAGATATTAATCAAAACAAAAACATCTACAACCTTGTCTAAGCCCTGTGACAAACAAATGGAAATCAATATATCACTCCACTTGTTCCCATACTAAATAAGATTCAATTACCAAGTTTCAGCCCCTAAAAAGTTTCCCTTTTGGTTATGGTCTCTTTTTGAATTTGTCTCAGCAATTTGCAACTTTTGTGTCTGGTCTTTGTCTTCCCAGTCTTTATGCCATTTAATTAGAGAGAGTTTCACTCAGTGTTATATTTGACTTTGACATTGATGGCAACTCGTCAGCATAACTGACATATAAGCTTCATACACGCACAGGTGATTCTTGCTCCCGAATTAGCTCTTGCCCTCAGTTTGCGGGTTCAACAAGAGCGAGTTACCAAAAAAAGAAGGTTTAATGAACTTGAATCTGGTTAACTGGATGAAATACGGTTACGGCGGTTGTTATATGTCAGAGCAAAAGCTAATGCTAGACTATTTGTGGATGTTTTACAACCCAAAGAGTGCTAAAAATTTTATTTTAAAAACAGACAAATATGTTTGAAGGCCTTTAAAATGTTTAAGCTTAAATTTTAACTGTTTAAATATTTCTGATTTCTAATAATGATACAGAGAGAGGTACAAAAGACAGTGAGTTTCAAAAGTCTATATTCAATTAAATTCTGTTATTGAAATAATCGTAATGACATTTTATGACTTAAGTCTTTTAAGAGGATATAAAAACGTTTTAAAACATACACCAAATTACATTGTTATCGTATTAATCAATCAATCAATTCTTTTTTTTAGTATTACATACAAAGTTTCGTTTTAAATCTAAATTTAACACTCAGCAACAAATTTTTAGAGATTATTAAAGGGGAATTGGAATATTGTACCAAGAGTTGGATAAAGGAAACATAAAGAACTGCATAATAAAAATTGCTAGTAAATATAAAATATATTTAATATATAAAATACTAAAAAACTTAAACCCAAGATATTCAACCAAATGAGTTATAGATACTTTTGTACAATAAACAATAATTACAAAAAGAAAAAACTATGTAAGCAAAGTTTGCCCATTTTTGACTCATAATTAGATAAATGAATTCTCCAAATTATGACCAAGTCTATTTATTATAATTTTTTACTATTTATTTTGTTTTAAAGAGTATGCTTCAGTTTTAATTGTTTCCATATTTAAGTTTTTATTCTTTTTATTTGTTGCTTTAGTGTTAGCGATCCCAATTTCATTCATTTGACAGCAGTAAGTATTCGTTTAGACAGCAATTTGATTTACTGCTTTTCATTCAATTTCTTTCAATCATTCAAAGAGCTTTACCCAGTTTAGTTTTGAGAAATATTTCCTAGCCTGCCAAATGTGTCAATCGAATTGTGCAACATTCCGAACAAAGCAGGGCATGCAACAATTTCAATAGAAAGAAACCTCACAATCCTCCCTAACTAGACTACAACTCAATCAAAAATGTCAAACTATTACAAATCCTTTTTCTCATCGGTAATTTGTATGGATTCATATTGTGCATTGTTGTGGGTCCGCCCTTTTAAGTTGCCTTAATAAGCAAATTTCTCCGCAAATAAATCAATGCCCATTTTTGCAACAAAAATACCCAAAAAATATAATGTAAAACTGTTTGTTGTCTGGCAAGGGTACTTCGTGATTGCCAAAAATTAAAAAGCACAAAAAGAGTTGGGGTAACTTTGTTGAGCTGCCAAAGTACAATTTGCCAAACGTCTACCATTAAATACGGTGCACAGAGCAGACCAAGTCAATGCACAGAATTTGCCTTTTTGTTTGTTCCTTGATTTATCGTTGCATGCTTTCGGGCTTTAGCCAATTGGCCCATTATTTCGTTCTAACCCCTTGCACTTCTCTTTCGAATGGAACGCAATTTGTCAAACTTGCAACGAGCCACAACAAGTGTTAAATGAGCTGAAATAAGTCGAAGACAATTTTGAGCAGCAATTATGCAATTAAATTGAGCTATGTGCTTCAAGCCAAGGAAATGTCAATTTCAAATTTCTACTGCATAGCTTGAGGCGCTCGTAAACATTTCGCTATCATCCGTTGGCTTTTATCTTTTCTTTTTGTTGCGAAATAAATTTATTTACTCCAGACAACAACTAACTTGGCAGCCATAAAACATTCGCCTGCATAATTTTTTATTCACAAAATGTTCATCGGTTGGCCGTAATTTTTATGGTAGATTGGATAAGTCCAACAACAGAAAGAACAAGGGGCGAAAAAAAAACGTTAGGCTCTTGGAATAGAGTAAGCAAAAGAAGATCAAGAGATTGGCAAAAATTGCTGCTGTTACAATTGTTGGCCAACAAAGTCGTAAAGCATGTACATGCTGCCATGAAGAGGACTCTTGCAATCAAATGTCCTTGGCCTAGAGGATAAGTTAGTTGCTTCAATCAAAAAGTGTGCAACAGTTTCTTGGGAATAACAATGGGAAATCACTGTTGAATACAAATTGCAAAAGAGATACTTCAGATACTTTTGTATAACTAGTTGCCTTACACTAAGGATATATATTTGTAGATATAATAGAAATAGAAAGAACTTAAGATATGGAAAGTTTTGTTTATAAGTACGTTAATACAAGACTATAAAAAAAGTAATTACTTACTTCAGATATTCCTTAGCTGCTTTAGCTGTCTTCACCTTTCAACAACTTTTGTTCAAAAGAGCTAACCAAATGCTTTAGCTTTATATTCTTCGATCAGATCTATGGTTATATACATATATATCTTAGTCCTGCTGTAGTATTCTTTTCACTCTCTTGGCTGTTTGCAATACGTGTGTACTCCCACAACAATTTAAGAGAACGTTTGTTAATGTTTACACCCAACCGACCAGACACAACTGGCAGTCTACGTCCACAGCAGTCACCGCATGTGGCAGGAGAAACAGCAGCAGCAGCAGCAGCAACAGCAGCAACAACTACAACAACGTGACAGCACCTGGAGTTATGCCATGACAGGTATCTGCTTCATCCTTGTGATAGGCACAGGGGAGAATGAGGGAAATCTGAATGTTGTCTGCTTGAGCGATTTACGGGGCACAAGCAGAGATTTACAAAATGAAAGCAGACATTTGGCATGAGTTTACTCAGCAAGCGAGTGAGAGTAGAAAAAAAAAGTGACTGAAACGAAAGAACCTTGGGGAATTTGTATATACCAAAAGTAATTTGCAATGCTCCGTTTAATAACCATATATAGATAGAATTTATAAGTTTATAGTTTACAATTTGTAGACTTCCTCCTCTGCAGAACTCACACAATCTAGACCCAAGATTTACTTTTTCTTCTTTTTTTTGTCATCCTTCTTTTTGCAGCCACTTCCTGGTGGACAAGAACTCAAATAACCACCATTCATCATACGATCGAATGCATCCATTGGATCATATTTTGAATAAAAACTTTGATACTTCAACTTGCGTGGTAAATTGTGGAAAAGATAAAAAGCTGTTGGCGCAATCAAAGATAAAATGCAGGCGACCTTTAGGTTTCCCAAAGATTTTTTCAAATGCACATCATGCATGGGAAACTTGAACTGTGGCTTTTCCTTACAAGAAGTAATATAATTGATTACAAAAACAATATTATTTTTACTTATTTAAATCTTACCGTTGCCATTTTTTAAATTTTTTGTCACACCAATGTTGTTAGCAAAACTGCTGAAACAGTTTTGTGGCAAATTAAATGAATATGAACTAAACTGTTTAAGATTGAGATGTCAAAGTGAACTAAGAGTTTGATTATTTGTGTTGGAAAATTTCAACACAAAAGATTTGCAATTTCTCGTAGAACTGGGACTTTGTGATTTCTGATATATAAATAATAATAAAAACAATAAAATCAATCAAAAATATAGTAAAATTTTGAAAGATCATAGTAGGCCAAGATAAAATGGAATAGATTTTGTATTTAAAACTGAATCATATTCTACTTTTGTGCATATGAATTAGCTTGATAAACATTAGAAATCGGTTATATAAATATTAATATACAAACAATGCTTCCACTATGGCTGAAACTATTTCAAAAACCCGAACCAAAATCAACTAATTTTTTTGAAGCCGTTATCCAAAATGCAGAAATTCATTTTAACAAATGTCGCGACATATTTACGGAATTTTTTGATGATCAACATATCAGCAATACTCTATTTTCAAGCATTTTAGTATTTGGCTGTATACTCTGGCTACATCAACTATATATATCGAATTCTAAACCGGTAAGAATAATTCAAAGTATATGCAAAATTAAATCCAAATATCTGATTTTACAGAAAAAACGTGTCTGTGTGCAAACTACCCAGAGTTTGTTGGAAGTTAATAAATCGCAGCCCTTGAATTTCCATGCAAATTCGGAGCCTCTTACTTTTGCACCTGGAAGAAAGATTTTTATTTTACATTCTGGTAATCAGGAAGATTTTATCTTAAATGATGGACAACGTTCTATTGGAGTTCAGACAATAGTCTCGATGATTTCAGAAAATGTGATTATATTTGGACTAATGGGACAAGATATTTATATAAGTACAGTAAAAGTTGCTGATAATGACACGGTCAAAAAAACATTAATAATTAATATGGACAACAAAGATTTGGTAAATAACTTCTACAATATTCAAAACATTATTATTAAAATAACATTTTTATTAGGACACTGGGAATAATTTACGGGATGACGATGATTCCTCTACATCGGATGATGGAACAGTTATAGCTAAGGCATCAGTTCTCTTTAATAAGCCTGTTTCATCCCGTATTCCGATCATAGTTCGTCCAAAACTGTCCTTTATTTAATTTCAACCATTTTTACTAACTGACCACCTCAAGATCAAGTAATTTTAATGATTTATTAGTTGAGTTTCTTTGCCTCTTTGGCTTTTAATTATTAGTTTTATTTCTCTAAATTGCAACGTAAAAAAGATAACTAAAAACAAGTAAAGAACATTGTAAAAGCATAAAAAAAAGGAAAAATAATTTTGCAATTAAAAAATATTTAAAATGAGTGGAAAAACTGGAACTTATTTAGTAATAAAATTCTAAGGAAACAGGAAATCTTAATGGATAAAAGGTACAATAGTTGGCAGATAAACACGTTTCAAATAATCTAAATGTAAACTCTTTAAAATTTAACAATTCTAAAAAAAACTAGTTAACCTTCACCTGAAGTCCAAGAAACATAAAAAATTAGTGATTGGCATCTTTGAAAATTGTTCATGTTTTCCATTTGACATTTAGATTTTGGTTAAGTACTTTTTACTGTTCTAATGTCAATGCAATTAGCCAGAGAAGAACTATAATAATAAACAGAGGTCAATATTATTGAACTGGCAAACATTTTAGTTAAAAAACTATTTGGTTAGATTGGCATGGCGAGAAGCAAGACAAACAGCCCCGCCTTAATCTGATCCTAGCTATGGTGAATGCTGGAAGGTTTTCATAAGTTAATTCTCATTGTAGTTGATTAATTTTAATAAATTCATATAATTGTACTAAATATTGCATAACTCATTTTAACGTTGCTTAAAATCGTTTTTCTTGTTTTCGGAGTATTTATAAGTAAATTTCTTAGGTAACATTTTCTTTTTAGTTTACTAGCACGTAGCTAGGCATCCTTGGGGAACGTTTGAGTTGAAGAAATTGTAATTTTATTTATAATTTATAAAATGAAACTCATACGAATTTACCATCTATTCGGGATTCAATACTCTTCAATACTCGAATAAACATAAACGAAAAAGCTGGTTTAATAGTTTTAATTAAATTTAAACTGAAGAGAACAATATTTGATAGATTTCTAAAAAAGATTTTTAGAAAAGTATTAAAATATTAAACTATTTTTCAAAACAAACAAAATAAATTGACTTGAACTCAAGACTTGTAAATAATATTCATAAAAATAAACTTAATTATAAGATTTCTGTTTTTAAACGTTATAAAAATATTAATATACCTTCTTTTAACAGATAATAGGTTTAAAATTATTCAAGAAAATTTCCAAATCCCTAAACTCTCTATAAATATTCAAGGTCTGCCCACACACTTTAACACTGTATCTCTTCAATTATTCGCAAGCCTACATAAAAAACTTTTTTAGCTATTAGATCCTGCTGCGGCCTAACGCCTTCTAAGCGGTAATAAAAATGAGAAAAAAAACGCAAAAACAAAAGAGGGGAAAATTTTATAAAAAAAAACAAAAGTAAGTGAGAAAACCTCTGAAAATTCTGTGCAAACATGTTAGAGGAAAAGTTTTGCCAAATCTGCCCACAAGCCCAAAGAGTTGGAGATTCGAGCCCTGACAGCCTGAACGACACGACAAAAACTTGCAGACAGAATCGAAGACAAAACTTTTGTATATATATTTTTCCCCCCTCTTTTTTTTTTTTTTTTGGTTTGGTGGGTTTGAGAATAAGTGAACCGCATATGAGGCAAGCCCACAAACAACAATGCCTGAAATAAGTATGCAACTTGATATGTAAAAGAAGAAAAAACAAGAATTTCTGCAAGAAATGCATAAAATTTCAATAAAGTGGCAAAAGAGAGAGAGAGAGAGAGAGCGAGAGAGAATTGCAGTGTCAGTGGAAATGTGCAATTTATTGCAAGCCGCGTTGACATCTTCTCCTCGCCTGGTTGCCACTGTCACGCTTCTCGGTTGGGAGACCTAATTGAGGCATGCAACGCATTCATTCAACTCTGGACAATGTGTTGTCCTCGTCCTTGAGCACATGCTGGGCACGCTTCCTAATTACTCTTAACAGAAGGAATTTCAATGCTTGACTTAAAATTACGGAAACTACTTCTTTTTGTTTTTTTTTTTTGTTAAATAAGCCGCTTAGTTGCTCTAGTTGACTGTACTCGATTTTAAGCTGCTCTAAAAGTGGGCTTTAAACAAACACTAACCATGCTGAAAACTATGTTGCACTTTTCCTTTTATTTTGTTTTTGCCTTTTGGTGGTAAAACCTTCTTCAGCTGTTTCAGCCCATATACAAAACGTGCTTAGCTTATAGAATAGAGTAACTACTTGACAGCAGCAAAAATAACAAATATAGTGTGGATGAAAACTTGATTTGGTATCTAGTACATATCTTTATACTCTACATAACGAGAGAAAATCATAATATGAACAATGTTAATAGAAGAGGTAACTTTACATATGAATTGTTAATTAATACAATTGGCAGATTATCTTTGTGATTTATTTATGTCTATTATTTAATAAGGAAAAGCTTGCTGATAATTAGCATTATAGAGTATTTAGATATTTCAATAACTCAATGCTTTTAACTCAACAAGAATTATACATTTAATGGAATCATAAATGTATTACTCTATAACAACGTTTAAGTTTTCATAACAGTTAACTTAAGTTGTATAAATAAAGTTTAGCTCAAATGGAAAAGTAAACAAACAAGATTAATTTGTACAAGATTTAGTTTTCTAATATAATTTAATTATAATAAGCAAAAGCGCATAACCAAGCAAAAATAACGAGTCTTTTTTAATACAGAAATAAGGCGATTTACTTTTAGGTAATGGATTTAAGTTAATAAAAGTTATCACGCAGGATACAAGTTAATTCAATATTAAAGGCAAGGAAAGGAAATGCTTGAAATTATTGATTAAATGCGAAAGAAGATTGCCGATTGTGATGCAGAGAAAAAATTACAAACAAATCTTTTTATTGAATTATAAGAAATACTTATTAAAAATTTGTAATAATCTTACAATTATTTATATAAATATATATATTTCTTTTTAAAATAGAAATCAGTGAACAAGAAAAAGTATTCTTTTTAGCTTTTGGAACCACGTATACAAAGTCAAATGTCTGTATACAACTAGTAAAAGTTCAGATCCTTTAAAACCAATGAATTTATGTTCTAAGGAATTGCTTTTATAGCTTTTCTGGTTACTTAGGGTTACTTATCACCTGATTTAAGCCGACGACTTCAGCTAAACAGTCAAAATATGAAAGATAAATCTGATCTCTTGCCATATTATTATACAGAATAATCTTGAAAAAGGTTCCTTAGGTAACATTTAAGTACTTTGATCTATTCTTTAAATATAATACAAATGTGATAAAAAAATCATTTGTCCTTTTCAAAAAGGGCAAACCAGAGAGAAAGAATTGAGAGCTTTACAAAATTTGCTTGTCTACTTTATAAAAACCTAACCGCAATTTTGCTCACTTTGGCCACATTGCACATACTTTTGGTTGAGAGTCGTCTTGGCTTGGGCTTGTCTTGGCTATTTTGCATGTTGTTGCCACCCACATAAACAGAAATGTTGTTTTTTCTCTCTCTCGTTTCTTCTTTTTATTTTACTCTTGTCCGACAACCACGTCCTGTTGCCTAAAAGTATGCCATGTATTTTTTACGCTGCAAGACAACATTTTTATTGCCCTAGCCCAGGTCTCTCTCTCTTTCTCTCACTCTTTCCTTCTCCATCTCCTAAACAAATGGCCATGTTAAGCGTTGTTTGCCATTTGCCATTTTTCTCCTCCGTTTTCCAAGTTCTTTCCGTTCCCTTTCTCAATTTTTTTCTTCCAAGTTTTATTTATGCTGAGCTCTCTCTGTGTATGCGGCAATGTGGGCGGCTCACATTTTTTGGTTTTTTCTTTTTTGTTTTTTAATGACGACAACGACCCTTTTTTCATCCTTCGATAGGCTCCAGAAATGTGTAAAATGGAATGCAGAGCAAATTTACATTTAATTTACCAAGCGTGTGCTGCACACTTTTAGGAGCAGTTCCGGCATTCAGTTACCGACGGAAGGGCCAGCCAATTAGAAATGCAAAGACAATGAAATATTAAAAATGAATTATTGTCTTTACGGGCAGATTTTATAAAACAATTAAAAGAATATAAATAAATTGTTGTAAGACTAAGAAAATACATCATTAATTTGATAAAAATATAAGATATTAACTGCAGTTGGTTGTCCTTTTAATAATGTTGGAAACTAAGAATCGAAAATTTGGAATTTTGTTAAAATAAAATGAAAAACAGTTTTGTAGGGTTTCCTTTTCATTTTTGCTTTTATTCAACTTTTGTTGCCTATATGATTTTCCTTAGCTTACATCGACAATGTTTGTTATTGTTTATTTGTTGCAGTCCTTTTACTTTCATCTATATCTCAAAAAAAAAAAAAGAATCCAATTATCGATATCTGCCTTTGGTTCATTGCAAGTCTGTTGTGCCAGCTACAAGAAAATTCAATTAAGCGAAAGGAATGAATTAATTTTATAGCTTTGCCATATGGCAAACCCAAATCTTGGATATGGGTAGCATCACATGTCCAGACAGCTCTCAAACAATTTTAGTACCTTGCCTTGTTCTGTATTATTTTATTTTATTTGTTTCTGTTGGCTATCATTGGTATGGGATAGCTATTCCCTTCGCTTAAACTGTTTTTAAGGATACTTCGTCTGGTAAGTCGATTTATTGGAATTCTTGTGGCCAGCATCTTCTCAGCTTGTCATTGACTAATTTCATTAGCTTTTCTCTGTTTTTGGCTAAACATTCATCAAATTAGTACTTACCTACAAATCTCATTTATAAACATTTCAAAAACTTGATTAATGTTAGAGTATTTATATGGTGAGGAATCAGTAAATCTTAGCCTAAGTCAGTTTTAGTTTAGCGCGACTTTGTGCAAATATTGTTCTTGGTACATAAACAACATCGTAAAAAATGAGAAGAGGTTTTCCTTGCAGAGTTCTCTTTTGTTGATTGCCAGCTGGACATTTGCCCAGTCTTCTGGCTGGCTGTTGATTTTTACGCTTCAGATTGCTGGCAGCCATTGTTGTCAAGTTTATTTGGCTTGAAATGTGCAGTCAAGTGCAGGAGACCAAACAAACAAGAGAAACTTTTGTCTCTATTTCTTTTTCTATCTTTTACGTAACTTGTTGCCCAATGGTCAATGATTAACTTTAGTTGATACATGCAAACATGAATATATATATATATATATATATATATATGTGTAAGGGAAATTCCCGTTTAAGTGCCCTTGAGCTCATGTCTTTCATTTGCAGCTAATTATGCAGAATCAATTATTGACTGCAGCCGCCAAAAACACATAAGGACCACATGGTGTCGCCCCCATAATTACATGTGCCCAACAGGCCTAATTGCCTTAAGGAGTAGGCGTCATGGCGAAGGTGAAATCTGAAAGCAGTGGAAAATGTCATTGAATTTGATTTGATAAAACCGCTCCGAGGCATGTTCATGCCTACTGATTGCCAATATATCTGGCCAAGTGTGGCTGAATGCTTCATTAAGCATACTGCGGATACTTATGTGGGTCTATATGGGCCTATGTGTGTGTGCTTTGCATTTTAATAGGTTGCAGATGCTTAAGTAACGTTTATACAAATGCATCATTAAAATATGATAAAATATTTTACATTTGCTTTTAATTTGCTCATAAATTTTACAGATACTTAAGTTGATAATTATATACGAAAAATAAAAAACATAATAATGTATTTTTAATTTCTAAGAATTTTTAGAAGTAAAGACAAAAACCAATCTATTTCTTGGTATGTTTTAGGTCGTGATAATGACAAAATTTAAGAAAATATATAACTCTTATTTGTTTTATATATGTAAAAGACAGAAGCAGCAGTTAAAAAATAAGAAATTTCAACAACAGAGGCTTAAAAGCAGTGATCAGGCAACTCAAAAAAATAAAGAAACGAATGATCTGGCAACATCCAGCAAACACCCAAAAAACATCAACGATTATGTTGAAGAATAAAACATTAGCAGAAAAAGCAAAAACATTGAATACGATTGAATTCCTGCAATTCTTAGAACTTTTTATAGTTAAAAAACTTCTAAACATAATGTCAACTCATTTGTATATCTTTGTTAAACATTAGCAAAACTTGAATATAAATCATAAAAATATATACCTATGTTTTATCATTCATCCCATCGAACATTTTAAAGTATTCATTATTTTTATAAAGGAGAAATTGGTATGCCAGATTTAAATCGTATAAACCAGAACTCTTTTTTTGGTTAATTGCATTTTTAAGTTTTTGAACTAACATCTTTATCTCGACTATATATGATTTGGCTTTGTATATTCTACTTTAACTTGTTTATATATTTGTTTACTTTATATGTTTTAAATAAATGTACCTACTGTACTTTATTTGCAGCTCTTACAGGTTTGATGACAAAAAAGTATTATTAAATACCATTTTACTACATTTGATTACAAAATTAAAACATCCAGTTTGAGGTATAATGAAAGGTAAAAAAAATGTATAAGAACAATTTTCCATATATCCTTTAAAAGGCAAATAAACTTCTGCTAGATTCGAAGCAACTTTTATATTGTTAAATATCTGTTAAAGCTCTTTTAGTTGTTTTTATTTTGTTTAAAAAGTTGAAAATATTTATTTATTTTGTTTCATTTTATTTTAAGTTCTTTAATATTAATCTTTATTGGCATTAGCCATAAGTACAATAAATATACATTTAATTTAAGCCTGTGATCATTTGATGGAAAAAAAGAGCAGATATGAAATGTACTTTATGCATACTCATCTTGTATTCATGCTTATTCAATTCCAATAAATTATTTACATATTTTACAAAAAATGTAAGATTCCTTTTCATTTTGTATACAAGAAATGTCACACATACCTTTGGGTGAAATTGAAAACGCTTCATTTACACATATTGCTATGAACCCCTTTTTTTACTTATGGCATTTATTTTTGATTGACATTTACGCCCATTTCACATTTCTTATTTGACAGATATTTCTCCTTATTCGTTTTGTGTATTATTTTTTTTTTGTTTCGGGTCTCGTAAGAAATAAGAAATGTTCAAATTGAAACGAAAAAGTAAATCTGTAAAAATAGCTTTGCTGTTTGAGCAAACTTTAAGAAATATGCAAAATATTCTTCATTCTCCACCTGGCATAATATTATTTTCTTTTTCTTTTTTTTCTTCTTTTTTTTTTGTCTGTCTGAGTCTGTGAGGCAAAGTGTTTTGGTGTAGCACCTGCAGCATATGCCTAATTGCAGGCGATGGCGAAGCAAAGTGAAGTGCCATAAAATGTTCCTTTTTGTTGCCTTGTAAAAAAGTTTTCGCATGGGAATACTGAATTTGCATTTGGCAATTAAATTATCAAACAAAACCACTTGGCAAATATTTTGTACATTGACTTTTCCCATTCTTCTGTCCTGACCATTTTGACCATTCAACTTTGACCAGACGCTTAGGATTTTAAAACCACGTTGCATATATTTTCTACGAGTAAATGTGTATGTTTGTGTGTTTGTTTGTTTGTCTTTCTCTGGTGTATTTATGCTAAGATACGTGCATTGAACCTCTTGGAAAAAGTGGGCAGGCCAAAAGACAATTTCAATATGTTATGCGCCTGATGGCGCTGAAAGCGATTATAAATATAAGCGCCTTGCCTCTGCGACAGCTCAACAATTCCTAATGCCGATGGTTTGACAAAAAGCATAGAATATTTTTGCTCCTTTTGTTTTGGTAGGGGGGGGAGAGGAGGGGTTCATCGATATATCTATTTTTCTGGTATCTACCCATCGCATGTCGAGAAACTTTCAAGTGTTTGCACAAGCAAATCTAATGAAATTTCAGTAGAATTTTGAACTTTTAATGCTTCTTCGCCTATACACACATACACCCACATACGCCTACACGCATGCACACATACACGCATGTTTGTATGTTCTGCGATTTTGGATGAACATTTTCATTCTGTTAGAATAAAACTTTTAGCTTTCACTTAGATTTATTTTATTGAATGCACACTGGCACGATTAGCATAGATATCGAATCAATGAAGGATGAAAAAAAATAATATAACAAATATGGGAAAAATATTATTTGTCTATAATGTATTAAACAAAATCGATAAAAGATCTATAATTTATGGCAAAGATTTTGCTTCAAAGAGAAAATAATGTTTCTGTTTCAAAAGTAAATTACAAAAAAAAAATCTAAAAAATCGTTAGAGAGTGTAAAAGTGTATATGGAATCTAAATTAACACAAAATTATTTTTTTTTATAAGTATCTAAAATATTATATTATTTTTTAATTAAGAAGATTATATGTATAATAATATAGTTCTATCTTCTGAAAACTTTGACTTAAAATTGATTTAAAAAAAATTATTATATTGATTTATGATTCATAATATTCCTAGTTCTATTGTCATTTTTTGTTTTTTTTTATTAATTTTTTTTTGGCCATTTGGCCGTCTTTTATTTAACATGCTACTCAAGTGTCGAAAACTCTGAGAGTTGCCCACAAAAGTATGCTATACTTATGGCCCAAGTTATAGTTTTAATGAATATATATAGCCTACTTTTTGGCAGCAGTAGAAGAGCAGGGAGGTTGATGTAGAAGCAAAAATATGCACACGGCTTCCGTCAGTTGATTGAACTTGTCATGACCCAGGCCACTGAACCGCAATGGCATCAACACTTGGCGTTCTCTTGTCATTATTATCTATTAGTTATTGCCACGCGAGAATCGCAGATAGAGTGCAAGGCACCCGAACACACCCTGGCCACAAACTGATGGTCCTTCTGATGATACACTTCTATATATTGTTGTATCCTTCCTTGGCGTCGTTTTGCTAATTGTAAGTTATTGACACGAAACGTGCCAAGGGCTGGATGATGATAGGTTTCACCGCCCACCTGTAAGCAGTAGACGATGAGACAACGTTGGCATTTTCAGCAATTATTAACATCCGCTGGCTATTCGAGCTCAATTTAATTGCAACCGCCTAAATCTAGGCAATGTCTTCTTTCTTTGCATTACATCAACATAATTGAATTATAAATGGTTTACTCTACACTCTAGTTAAATATTGGATTTGGCCAGAAGGTTCGATTCTAAGCTAAAAGGGAACGAAGTGGGTGATTTTATTAAATTGGACAATTTCATATTTGAAAGCTACTTGAAATTCAAGTCTCAATGTGTAACAAAAGTTAGACAATTCACAGTTAATTGGTAATCTGTAAATTGGTTTCATGTGCGGAATAATAAACGCGTAAACCTTTTGATAAAATCTTAAAAACAAAATTTTTCGTATTTTGTTGATTCATTTATTATATATATAAATATATAGAAATAGGTTCATATATATATATGTCACAATTTTTAATATAATTCTTCAACACTTTAGCCATTCGAGTTTAAAAGTTTTAAGTTACTGCTCTAAGTCTTTATTTATCTTTGACTTTTTATGAGTTTCGTTTTATATAGTCTAACTTGTCTATAGCTTCATTGTTAAAGCTTTTTATGGCCTTTTAGCACCTGCAATAACAATTCATCTATCAAAAGGCCATTACACTCAATTGATTTGAGAACTTTTTGTGTGCAGTCGTAACTTGAGTACAAAATTTTTGTATAGGTCCTTTTGTGGATCCACTTTGAATGGCCATAGAAACACTGCAAGAGCGTTGAGATTACACGCGCGACATGATTAGTGTCTGGCCGGTGTATAGGGCAGGATTCTACAGCCTGCAACCTTTATGCAAAGCTCCATTCTACATTCTATACAGAAAGTGGCCAATTGGCCCCATGAACTGGTTGCTGTTGGCGTTAGCTGCCAGTGGCCATAAAGCTGAAATTTCATTTAGTATGCAACGCCCACTAAAATCTGTCCCCAAAGCCTTTGTTAGCGGCCAACACGACTAGGCAATTTCCGGTCTTCATATACATGGATAGATATATGTTTTGATGTAGGCGGTGCTGTATCTATGGCAGCTTGTCGCATTGTTTTTACCCATTCTAGTGACTTGGCTTCCAATTTCAATTTCGCAATTTTTCTGTTTATTTTTTTTTGCTTCTTTTTTTTTTGACACTGCCAAAGTGTCGTTTAAATTTGCCTCACTACACTTTTCGCGAATATGTTTATTTACAAAATTTTTCCAATTGAATAAATTAAAATAAGAAAAAGCCACCACAAATTTGTTTTAGCCTCTAAAAGTAAAGATGCGCCAGGAGCGACAAGCATTGTCCTTGCGGCCCAATGAAGCTGAAAGTGACAAGGCATTGAGGACATTTTCAGGGATGCCTAAATAAAAGAAACATTTAATTAAGAAAAAAGTTAAGGAAATGATAAAAATAAAAAATTATATTATAAAGCAAATTAATAAGAAGAAATTAGAATCAGAAGTAAACGAAAATAGCAAATTTAAGAAGATGAATTCCAAAACTTAATTGTTATGTTTAAATTGAAATTTCAATAGAAAAACCAATTAAAATAAGTGGAACCACATTTAATTATTGAAACTAACCACAATCAATATAACAAACCAACAACTTGATTAAACCTCAATGCGTTAATGATAAACAATTTTTATTCAACAAATGTAAAGAAAATTAAATGGAAAATTTGCAATTTGTACAATTTTCACTAATTTTCAAGTCATTGCCAGCCCTGAATCAACAACTCTTCTTTCTTACTTCATTGCCTGCCAGTCAGACTCCTACTCTTACCACTAACTAATCTTTTCTGTGTGTCTTGGTTGTTCTTTTTCGTTGTCTGTCTGTCTGTCTATCTGTCTGGCCGTCTGTCTGTCTGTCTGTCTGTGTATGTCTTTGAGTTTACAGACTGTCTCTCGATTCAAGCGTCTTTTCAACGCATTAATGTGAAAAATTGGCCACATTTGGCTAAACGTTTATGCCTTCTACAGCCACCATCTGGTAGGACCCAAAAATGAATGGAATGGCTCCGCCCTAACAGATTCCCCACCATCTAATGCTGTTAGCCCAAGGATTGATTGAACACTTAAAAAATTTACCCAACTTATAGATAGGTTGTGCGTGTCTCTCGAGTCTGGGACTTTTAGTGTAAATATAATTAAATAAATCAGCCTTTAAGAGCTGTTTTATGTCCATATAATATTATAAGTGAACAATTGAAATGCAGACAAAACAAAATCTATAGTATGACATTGAAATTAATAGCATTTGACACGCCCAATCCAATGAGATTTAAAACTATACCATTAGCTAGACAAAAAAGAATTTCATGTAGATAATAGCACTGCCATGAGAAGACTAAACACACAACAGGATACTTTTTTGGATCTACCCTTCTTCAATAATTTAACAATCATTGATAAAATGTACTAATAACTAAAAAACATCTTTAAGCAAATGTGTAACTATTTAAATGTTAAAATCTGGACATCTTTTTATGGGCCAAAACCTTTACAAAAAGTCATCTTAAAAAAAACAATACCTAAAGAATAAATCTCTGTGTGCCATGAAAGGAAAACAAAGATGCCACAAAGATGGAACAAATGAGTACACGGCTAAACATAGAGACACACACACAAATACATGCTTATCTCTTTGCATGCGTGTGTGTGTGTGTGAATGTTTATTGTTTTTGTTTGTGCTTTATGCACCATTGCCGCCACCATTCTGACATTCGCCATTTGCCCAAAGGGTTCATTAGACTTTCCGCAGCTCAACAAAAGCGTCAAAGCCAATGAACGTATAAAATGCAAGTAAACAGAGAGTGTATGTAGAAGGAAGGTAACAAACATGCAAAGCGAAACAAAACAGAAGAAAAAAAAGGAAGAACTGAAGATGAGGATGAGAGTTAAAATAGTCGGTAACTGCAACTGCGGCAAAAATGGCACAACAGCAAACAAATGTCGAGGCAAAACTATAGCTAAAGCGAAATGAAAGGAAACGTGACACATGACATTGGTTGTGCTGTGGCTATGGCTATGGCAATGCGCCACAAAGTATGCAAAGCAACGGGCTGACTAGTCTTAACCGCATTACATGGGTGCCGGTACCAGTGCCGTTCCCGGTGCTGATGCCCAAGCTAGTGACTGCTATTGAGAAACTTTAACGACCACTGGGCAAACTTTTTGTGCAAAATCAAAAGGAAGAAAAGAAATGGCAAGGCATGTCAAGAAAGGTATAACTTGAAGCAAATCGCTTGTATAATTGTCGATGCCGAAGGATATTTGGTTGCCTTTTTTCCTTTGCTTCTTCCTTTTTTGCCAAGGTCGCACGCACACAAACACATTTGCGTTGGCAGACACTTTTATGCCGCTCTTGGCTGCCATTATTCATTAAAATAAACAAAGAAGTTCGGCAATTGCTGCCTACTTTTAGACGTTGTCTTAATTAGTGAAAGAATAAAGTTCTTCATTGCTTTCGGAGATAGTTTTCTCACCGCAGAAAGCTTCATAAGGATTCTGGGATATTGTGTTTATGAATCTGACGAATGGTAAAATTGAATATAAGAAAAGTAGACACCAGAAAATGGAAAGAAAAAAGAAAATATGGCATCATTTGGATATTAATATATTTTGTGGTTGCTGCTTAGCAACTTAAGTTGCCTGTTTTAATATGTAAGAAAGTTTTTTCTTTACTTCATTTTCTCTTATGGCCTTGGCTGCTATTTCGCTATTAAATAGTATGCTAAAAATTACTTTAATAATTTTTCTTTCAAATAATAATAAAAATATGCATATTGAACTAGAATAGCTAATAATTTTGTTGCAAACTTTTAAACCAAAATATCCACTTAAGCAACAAAAATGTCCTTTAAATTGTAATATTTAGAGGAGAAATTTTTATCGACATATAACTTATATCATATTTTTCATTGTTCATCATTTTTACTGCCTATTTTTTTTCTCTCATAAAATATCTACACTTTGCTTTGGTTTCTTTTTTTTTTTTAAATCAGACTTTATAGTTGATATGGTTTGCTAAACATATTTTTGGCCTCTTACATATTCAAGGACATAAAATGAGTTATTTTTCTTATGCCATCTAGGCTTAGCAAAATAAGGGAAAAATAAATATTTTTTTTATATATGAACTTTGTAGTCATATTTTTGTTTGGGTAAACAAGATTTTTAAAGATTTTATGACAGGAAAAAAGGACCGCAAAACAACAAATTTATGATTTCGAATTTAAAGGGCGACCAATTTAAAAAAAGTTCATTACATTTTCCATTTATGAACTGCAGCCTCAATTGACCCCAGGAAATAAAATTTATTTGGGAGACATTTTGAAAAATAATCAAAAATTCAACTCTTTCTTCTATTTACCAAATTTAATGTATTGAATGTGCTCCTATATCGCAATTATAGTATAGATCAGTAAGGAATTTGATTGGAACTCGCGTCTAAGGATGGTTATTCGTTGATTTGAGCTCCGTCAATTGGCTGCCAAAAGTTTAAATATTTTTAATAAATTTAAAAATGTAGAAAAAATAAAGAATAGAATGTCTTTAGATTTTGTGGTAGTTTTTATTTCTTATTTAATTCTTGAATTCAAGAAAAATTGATCAAAAATTCAATAAATATTCAAATTTTTATTTGTTAGCACTATTTGAAAACCTTTGTTAATTGTTAGAAAAAAGTTTCTTAATGTTTGAAATGATTTTATATATGCAGTTTGATATTTACTTTGATGTCGGGGAAATCAGCATATGTATGGATTCCACTTACCATTAGCAGGAACAGCATGGATTTAATTGATTCATCAACTGCTGCTTCTTTGGCAACGGATGAGTGCATCAGTGACTGCAGACCGACATTTATATTGGACTTGTCCTTCTGCTCACCATCCTTACTGTCGCCTAGGTCCTGCTGCTTGGTCTCCTCTGCCTCATTAAGGTTTTGTGTTTGTCAATTGCTGAAGCAAAATCAATTAACTTTTCAATCGAATTGTAACTGTATGGCTGTGTGTGTTTGTATGGTTTTCCATTCTCAATAAATCGACAAAAAAAAATACAAAATTGAAAAGCGAAAGGACAAAAAAAAAAATGATATTTAAATTTATATTCTGTGCACCCTGCTGCGACACAAATTAAATTTTCATCCAAGTGGCATTACACAGATCCAATGCCAGTGGCCAATGTTTTCTTCTTTCCCCTTTCTTCATTTGAGGCCCAAGACTCTGGGTACACATACTTAAATTATTTACCCTTAGCTTGAAGGGTAGACCACACTTTTAATACCTTCGATTCTTTCACATTCATTGCATTGCATCTTCTAGTAAAACTTATGGCTACTTTTCTACTTTAAGTTTGCCAACAAAGGATTTGAATTGCAATTCAATTTCTGACATAGGGAAATGTAACCATACTGAATAAAGAGGGATGATTGAAATGTTTTGCAAAATAGTCATAAAAGTGGCAAAGAGAATAGTAAAACCAATCAGCTGTAAATAGAGATCCTAAACTATGTAATATCTATCTATCTATCTGTCTATCTGCATTGTTACATCTAACAAATTATTATTGGCTTTGAAAAATCATAAAAAACATTAAATCAAATTTTAAATATAGCTAACTTATTTTTATTAAAATAATTTATAATGTCATAATATTAAACAAAGTTGGACTTAAGTGAAAGACAAGCCTGAATAAAAATCTTATTAATCTTCAAATGTTTTCTTTCACTCGATAGATTTCAATCTTATCTCGCTTTGAAAACATTTTTCATACTTTAAGGATGTGGTTAGCAAACTTGGCTTGTCTTTCGGTTAGTTTGCGGTTTATGGTTAACAAACATTGGCCATATTGCCATTTAAATTTTCCATGCTGCTTGGTCTAATGTGCTAAACCAAAGACACAAGACCAAGAAGAGATTTTTAGCTGCTGCTACTTTTAGTGACCACAGTTTTGCAATTTCCTCAGTTGGCAATTGATTTTTGTTTGTTAACTTTTATGCAAGCAAATCTTCTTCTTGCATTGCCATTTTTTTTCCTCTCTCGCTTACACAGACTCGCTGGGTACATATATAGCCAGCTTTAGCGCTTTGTTCAATATTTCAGTATCAAGTTCATGTTACTTGTGCCCACTTGAGTCAAGGATTTGTCTACAACATAAAAAAAGGCATCGCCATCGTCAATCGATGGAAACTTTTGTCAATAAAAAAAAAACACTAACGAGAAATATTTAAGGTAGTTGAAGCCATAAAGTTGTGATGTAAAAAAAAAGTGAATCATTGTATATTTAAGTAATCTCCCTTAGAATAGTTTAGTAGATTAAATTGGAGTATAATATGCCTGATTTTGGAAGTTCTTAAATATTTCTGACTTTTGATTTTTCTACTGTTTTTGATTACCATCTCTTTAATTTATAACAAGCAAAATGGTTTAGTTTTTCCTTCCATCAGTAGCCACTGAATAAAAAAAAAATATAGTCTACTTAATTGCCGGAACTTCCGTTGCAAGCCGAACTTCCGTTTAACCAAAAAGAAGTGCATTGGTTTTGCCCAGCAGCATTAAAGCTTTTGACTACCTAACCACTAAATTTCTGTTTATATATTATATAAGATTTAAAATCAATATGTTTCAAGTATTTGATCAGCGTTAAACTAAAATTACTTGGACCAAGACCAAGTGTCAAACCGTAATTTTAGTTTACTTTTGTTTTTGTGCTTAGCACGTTGTGAGTTAAATGAGCACACACCGGAGCAAATACACACAGTGCCTCCTAAATTGTCATACATACACACACACACACACACACATACCGCTCTTTGCCGTACTACCCCAATGATTTCCACTTAATTGCAATGGCCATAAAATTTTGCGCATCCTTCGGCTGGTTTTTTTTTTTTCTCATTCGTTTTTTTTTTTATACCCTGTACCCATAGGGTAAAAGGGTATATTAAAGTCGCTAAAATGTATGTAACAGGCAGAAGGAAGCATTTCCGACCCCATAAAGTATATATATTCTTGATCAGCATCAATAGCCGAGTCGATTGAGACATGTCCGTCTGTCCGTCTGTCCGTCCGTCTGTCCGTCCGTCTGTCCGTCTGTCCGTCCGTCCGTCCGTCCGTATGAACACGTGGATCTCAGAGACTACAAGAGCTAGAGCAACCAAATTTGGTGTCAGTATTCGTGTAGTGTCTACGCAGATCAAGTTTGTTTCAAATTTTTGCCACGCCCACTTCCGCCCCCGCAATTTAGGAAAAACGTATAACTAGAGTAAATTTAGAGGTAGCGTATTCTTATTTGGCACACCCAATAATATGACTAAAAGGTATCAGCTGACCAAATTTCGTTAAAATCGGACAAGAAATATCGGAGATATATCTATGTACAATTTGTACTGAAATGCCCAGTGCGCCATTGCGTAGTAAGTGTGAGCGAGATAGCATGCGCTCGTTGCTGCCGCTTGTGAGGAGAATTTTAGTTTAAACTGCTGACAAATTTAAAGGAGTTTGATTTAATACAGTTACTCTACTTGGTACAGGGTATACTCAAAGTCGGCAGGGACGACTTGCTTGCTTAATTTTTTTTTTTTTTTTGTAGTTGCTGCCGTGTGCACATGCAACTGCATTAATTACGCCTTCTACTGCCACGCCCCCTTTACAGTGGGGGTAAGTCATTGACGTTGTCCTTCTTGCTGCTGTTTTTGGTGTTGGTTTTTTTCTGCTGATTCGCTCAGCACGTTTTCCGGCTGATAGTTTTTAACATGTCGTACTTCCACTAGGTTCCTGATTCTGAATTCTGAGTTCTTTCAACTGCTGACGGTCAGTCCGGTGTGTGAAACAATGCATCACCAAAATAGCCAAAATGTGTTGAGTGCTTTTGGCGGAACAAAAATAGCTGTCAGCATGATGTGCTGCTATTGAATAGAGAAGATTACAAAATTACCGGTCCTGGCCAGGTCAATTTTGGTTAAATAAGTTTCTTTAAAAAAAGAGTTTAATAAATTGAATTATATAAAATAAATGGGATAACTGTAATATAAGTCAATCGTTTTTAATCAAACTTAATTAAATTTAGTTTGGCAATTTCAAATAAGAAATATCCGATGTGCGATAGACCCTTACCTTATCTCACAAATGGCTTAACCAAAAATATTTATATGGATCAAAATATATTGGCTTATATATTGGCACATATACATATATATAAGGCTTCAAATAATAAGGGTAAATTCTTTGTTAATAAATTTAATATTAATAATTTTCTGAATTTTTTATTTCAAATCATTTTTATGAAATTTATTCTATTGTTACATCCATTTTGCTTATTTTAATGTACCCTTTTACCATACGCATGCAAGGGTATAGTAATAGGATTATGTTGCATTTCGAGTTTAATTTCTCGGAAATAATTCTAATTAAAATATATCAAATCCATATAAACTGACATGTATATTCAAATGTGTTGATATTCTCACTGATAGATTTTTGGCCTTAACACGTTCTTAACTTACAAATACCGTTAAGTGCGCAGGCGCTGTGAGAGAGCCAACCAAAAATACAGCCGGCTAAAAATTCGCGCCAATATACAAAAACAAAAAACAACAACAAACATGCACACTTACACACAAAACAGCAACAATAATTTGCACAACAATTTTGTTAGTAGTTCAAGTTCAATGCAACAACAACAAGGACTAGCTCTGCCGCTGCCACTGCCGCTGTCACTGCTGACGCCAATGTAAAGCACATTGCAACAACAAACAGCAGCAACCACTGTTAATTGTTTAACAGAGTGCTGTCGTAAGCCGTAACACTGGTGCGGCTTGTTAAAAGCTGCTAAAATAATTGTAGAAAAGGATACTCTAAATTTAGTAATTAAATATAGCTGTTTTAGTTTAAATTAAACTTAACTAAAAAAAAACTCTTTTTTAATAACTAAATACTGTAATTTTACTTCAAATTAAAATAGAAAATTGAAATTGGAATACAAAAAGACAAAGCTAACAAAAGAGTATATTACTTTGTTTTGTTTCCGTCATTGACAATTATTGTATATAGGCATAATTGATAAGCTGTAAAAGCGCACTATAAAAATGTAGTACCATTATAACACGTTTCGAATATATTCATGATTCGAATGTGAATAAAATGCTTGAATAATCATTTTAGTATATTTTATTTCTTATATTTTCATTTATATTTTTTTGAAAAACTAAAACATTTTTAGCTAAATCATTCTGAAATGTCTTCTTATAAACTTCTCATTCATTTTATATTTTAATTTTTATTTTTATTTTTTTTTTTCACAAATTTCCTTTTTTTTTTATGTTTTTCTACTTCTGAACCACTGTGCATCGTGTGGCGCTCGTTAACAGTGGCCCGACTTTCACTGCTGCTCGTTTTGCGATTCGTAGACGGACCGTTAGAATGTCGCGATAACTCAAACGTTTCAGACGCGAAAAATGCCAAGAAAATTCAATTGAAAAATACAATTTTCGCTATTCGAGTTGCTCAATTACAAAAATTTCGGAAATACAAATCAAATTTTTCGTTATACGCGACTATTTTCGTGCATATATAGAACAAATAAAAATTCTATTTAAAAATTTGAAAATTTAGAAAAGTGTTAAAAAGAAATAAATGTGAAAAAAAATGAAAATGATGAAAAACTTTCAAATAAATCTGGATAGTTTAACTATAAAAACATATGCTAAAACTTAAATATTCGTAATGTGTGACTATTGTTTAAATTTGTAAAAAGTATATCGGAAAAACAAATAAAATAATGGTAAAGCAAATAAAAAACTATTCAATGTTGTTTCGCTCGATTTAAACAAAATTATTCATAGTCAAAAATAAATAATATGAACAAAAAATATAAAGTTTTTCTTAATAAGCAGATTTTCCAAATGATTTTTGGCACTAGTGCAATGTTGGAATATATAGACTCTATACTACGTGATCTTTAAATATTTTGTTCTGCCGACAGGCAGACAGATATTTTCTGCTTTGTAAAAAATTATTACTTTGCAGGAAATATATAATTTATATAAATTATATATTATATAGTTTCAGTAAACAAAATATTGAAAAAAAATTGGAAATTGTAATAACCAAAATGAAACAAAATAATTATATAAGTTCATTAAAGAATTAAATTGAACATTCAGAGTTATTGCAAAAATATTTTATAATCAAATTTTTACTTTTGTTTAAATTTAAAAGTTTTTTAAGATTTTACATTGGATTAAAAATAAATTATTCAGAATTTTTATACAATATATAAGTTAATATGGTCTCATAATTGTTTGGTGAATTTTTTTTAGATAGTGAAAATGGAAAAAACTCTTAGTAACCAATTCACAATGAACTTAATCAAAAAGATTCAAAAATCAAAGAAGTGAATATTTAAACTAGCTCAACCAAAAAGTCAATTGAAGTTTTAAGAAGAAAACGAAAAGTTTTTCATGCAACTAGAGACTGGTGAATACAGACAAAGTGAAACTCTTGTGAAATTGTCCTTTGCATGTTAAATCATGTGGAAAACTAGCATTCCCCAAAATGCTTGAAACAAGCAGAGAAAGGCAAAGACAAGACAATGTTAAGAGGGTATGCAAAAAACTAAACTAAACGAAAAGTAGAATAGCCAAGAGTCAAAAACAAAAAAAAAAACCAAAAGGAAACTTTAAAATAAAAAGTAAAAAAAAACGAACAATTTGTTTTGGTTTTTTTTTTTTTTTTTTTAACTGTCAACAGCAGCCGTAGAACTTCTTTAATAGTGGTAAGTGAAGAACATTTAATTTTACAAGATTTTTACTATATTATTTGAAGATTATTTGCATATATAGTTTATATTTACTATTTGGAAAAGTGCAGTTTAAGTTAAATATAAACTTAGTCTAAATAAACAAAGATTACCCAATAACAAATTCTTTATTTCATTTTGAATAAACAGAGAGCCTCGTAGCAATTAGTACAAAAAAAATATCTGATCACAGCAAAAAAAAATATAGAGTTTCTATATAATACTTTAAGATATATGAAAGTTATTTTAAAGCGAGCTTTTAGGCATAGTTCCTGTAAATGAAGATAAATTCTAAATACAAAATTCAAATCTTAAATGGAACAGTTGTTAAAAACGTAAAATCCTTTAATAACCAATCCAAAAATTGTTATACAGTTTAACTTAATATAAAAAAGATATTTAAATAATAAAAATCTAAAAGAAAACAGAAGTAAATCAGTTGAATTTATTAATTATAAAGATCTTTGACTATATCTAAATCCATATTTTTCCTATTATGTTTTTTGACTTGAAAAAGAATGTCAAAAAATTTAATGATAATTGTAATATAATTAAATTTTCTGAAACATTTTTAAACAATTGAATATAATGAGTTTTTCCTGACACTTGCATATGTGAAAAGAATGTATATAAACATTCATATTTAGTATATGTTTGCTTATATATAAAAATATGTGTAGATAATCATAATCAAGTCACCTTGATTTTTAGTTCAAACGTTTGATTTTTGCGGTTGTCAAAATCCTGCAGAAACATACAAAAGTAAACAGAGAGAAAAAAAAAAACAGAAATCAGGCAAACAAACAATAAGTAAATGATGGGAACCAGCCTAGAGATATGACAGGTGCGCCTCATTTTGATTCCCTGATTGTGATTTTGATTTTCTTGTGCGTGATTCGATTAACAAATTTTACATACTCATTCGTATTTGTATATAGAAATATGTAAAAGAAAATTTACCATGAAAAGCAAAAGATAACGTGTTTTGTTTCTTTTTCGGCAGTCATATTTATCGTCAAAGAGCTCAAATTTTTGTTATTTAGGTTTCTTAGGTCCTTCCTAAATATATATAAATAGGATTAAGGTAAAAGGTGAAGATGACAGATAGAAAAGGATTTAATAAATTCTTGTGTATTCCTATAATCGGCACCTAGTTTCAAATTTACATAATGAAACTAATGTTAAATGAAGCTTTATTTTTATAGCTTTTATTTTTACTTATATTAATTAACAAAAATTTTGGCTAACAGTTGGTGTCAAGAAGAGGTTTAGTACGTTTGCCTTTGGGTGAAATCTTGTTATTTATTTTTAAAGAAATTTCATTCTATATTGGTATTTCTACTTTTTCCTAAATGATTTGTGCACAAGACAAAAATCAGTAGCTTAAACCCTGGCCAAGTTAAGTTTTATAGCCCAAAAGGTAAATTTGTTACAAAACCCAAAAAAAGGGCATCTGTATTAGCCTTTGCAGTAGAAAAATGGCAATAACGTAGCCGAAAGAAAAAGTTTTGATTGATACTTAAGTCTCTGCAATTGTGAAAAGGGTAAAAGGATCTATGTCAAATGAACTTTTAAAGAATTGACAAAAGTTCTAACAAACTAAAAACTAAATTTTCAACAATTGTATGACAAATTAATGTAAATTTAAAAATTAATTTTATAATTATCCTTCATTTGTTCTTATCATAATATTTTTAAAAATATCTAGTAGCTTTTTTTTTCCTTCTAACACCAATATTTTTAAAAAAATTCAAGAAATTGTTTTAGGTCTCCTATGGTAAAAAATATAATCCGCTTGATTGTTAAAAAAACTAAAAAAATTTGATAATATAAAATTAAATATTTTAATATTTTACTTACAAAAACATTATAATTTTAAATTGTTTAGATTCCAATAAGAATTTTCATTAATCGTGGCAATATTAAAATTTTCTTAACTTCTTTGTACTTAATACCTTTAACTGGTTTTGCCAGGGCTTATGATTTATATTCTAATAACTTTCTTCACCCAGAGAAACAGCAAACAACTTAAAGTTTTACAGGTTTTATGGGTTTTCATTTTGGTTAAAGTAAAAACCGTTACTGTTCCTTTTTGCCAACTAATAAAATACTTGCCAATATCAGCTTGAGGAGTAAAAGTTTCTTTTTTTCTTGCGGTTTGTATTAAGTTTTAGAGCTGCTGGTGCATATTTTAGATGTGAATCACACTCCAGGGAAATCTACATACACATGTTAGATATAGATACATATGTATATACATGTACATATATATGAACAAACAAAATAAGAAGGAAACCCAGAATAGAAGTCGTATATGTGGCCTATAAATAGGCACTACAAAATTATTCGAAATATTTGCATATGTAGAGGTATTTATGTATGTGTGCCGGCATTGTAATGTTGTTTTAGCAAACATGAACTCCGTCAACGTTAAAGTGATTTGGGCCATGTATAGATAGGCTTTAGTTGGGTATGGGTCCTTAAGGCTTAGGTGGGAAACTCACCTGAGCATTAAACCATTTCAATTTCCCTTATATTATCACCGCATTAAATCAGCTCACATTTGGGTTGATTTTGACCACCGACCAAACTATATTATATGGATCATTTATGGTTCAAAGACCATCAATTTATCATATTTGTTTGGCTTCTGTTGCCTGTTGTTGGCCTGTTTACATAATGACCCAAATAAACATGTTCCCAGAGTTGTATGGTCCTAGCCATGGCCATGTTTTTCTTGTCCCTTGCATATTAATGAGGGCTTTGTCTGCTGTTTAGGCCGATGATATATGTGTATGAGACTGGTTAAACAGGTGGAACTGGTAACTGGTTGAATAGCTTATCCTTTTCGAAATTCACATCAGAATTTATGTGGTCAAGATTAAGGCGCCACAAGGGACCTTTTAAACCAAATGTCATGAGTCTGTTATAAAGTTGATTACCATCAAATTTCATTTGGGGTTAACTGTCTATAAGCCAAAGATTACTGAGTATAGCTAATTAGAGTTCATTTGATTTTTGTATAAATATTGAACCCGTTTGGATTACACAACAATGTCGTTTCATCTTCTAATTTAATATTTCCCAGTTTTGAAATATATATCTTTTAGTGCAATCGATTCACTAGATAAAAGGGATGTTATTTACGAGATTTAAGGAATAAATCTAGCCAGGTCTTCTAATTGTAAATTTACTTACTTTACTTACTAAAATTATATTAATATAAAATTTGGCTTAAGACCAGATTTGAACTACCCAGTAGCTGCTTAGAAGGCTTCTTCCCACAATCAAATTAGCACTATTCGGTTCACTTTTTTTTTTTTAAACTTAACTGAAAGTTTTTTGACGGTTTCTCTGATAATGAAAATTGGAATTGTGAACTTGATAATTACGTAATCCAATTCAATGGATTGGTGAAGATAATTAGATATACGAGACGAGAGGGTTTTATTCGAACACGATCGAGAAGTGCCACAAATCCTAAAGATGAAGTGATTGTCTTTTTGGATTGACATTGTGAAGTGAATCAAGATTGGTTACCTCCACCCACCCAATGCCGATAGTATCGATCATATGAGTTTTGAATATGTTAATCTTTAAAGTGTGGTTAATTATTACCTTGGTATATTCGAATGGGGCTTATTGTACAAGAGAAACAAAAGAAGCAAAGTACAGAACCCTATCCGTGTCCCATCTATGCTGGCTTTCTGTTTGCCAACGACCAGAAATACTTCCTTAAATTGGGTACGTACAATCCTGTTTTGCTTGAATTAGGTAGTGAAAACTTTGAACTACCTTGTTAACGTATTGGACATGTCTACAAAAAACCTATTTTATGAAATTTGGAAAATTTGTTTAGCACAACGGAAGATTTATTGGCAGTTATCAACAAGAAGCGCATCGAGTTCTGGTTCTATGAGATGCATTAAAAATGTTTATATACTAGAGAACATCTAGCCCGTTATCTTGATATGGGCAACATAACCGATCAATTGGCTTTAAAAAGTAGATCTTTCCACAATTTTATGACTAATATTGCCTATGATGTGTATGAAAAATATCCAAGACTGCCACCCAATTTGAATTGGGGTGAACTTAGATAAATGATCGCAGATGATTGTCTCGACTCAATGTCAAATCATTTGCCTGCTCCAGTGTTACTTAACTGATACCATAATGATAAGAACAAACAGTTAGATCGTCCCAATGCCGCTGGTCAGTTGGGATTGGGCGAATATTGTATTAAAGGGCATGATGAGAGCATTATATTGCACTGTGGATGGTCCTTAGTAATATAATTAAAATCCTTGTATATGGGGGATATAAGTACATGTCTATGCATCCCACCACACACTTTCTGTCCTTTGCTCTATGTGATGCCAAGGATAATAAACAAAAATGACTGTATAAAGAATTACGATCAAATTTTACAATTAGCTAAGACAATTTTCATTTATAGTTTCATTCTTATTCCAATAAAACCAATCGTCGATGACAGTTTTTGTTCTATTTAATGAATTTTGAAATTCCTTCAAGCAGTAATTTTAGTTTTCATCTAACACAAAGGAGAAACTTACCCCCACACACTCCACTTCCCGCTCGATTGTATAATGCGTCATAATGATGTTGACTTTTTGTTATAACCGGAAATTGTTTTGACGTTTTTTTGTGGTTTGGTGTCCCCAACAACTGATGATTTGCTATGACCAACCAAAAATGAAATAAAAGATTCCTTTACCATTTAAACAGGATGTTTGGTTTAACCCTTACCATCCATTTAGTTTTTGTTTTGCTAACATTTTTTCACCCACAAATGAGATTGCGGGTTTTCGTTTAGCTTTTCAGTTCAGTTCCTCTGTTCGTTAGCATAATTTTTTGTAACAAAAAACAACAAAAAAAAAAAAGGAAAAGCCACAGACTGTGCAACCTAATTATACTTAGATGGGGAACTTCTTTTGCACCTTCTTTTTTCTAGTTGGCCCTATGCAAATGAGTTTAAAATTGTATAACGTAAAAACGAGAGGGAATTGTGGATACAAGAAAGGAAGAAAAAAAAAAAAACAATTTAATGAATGCACTGAGCACTGAGCAAATTACACAATGTCCTTTTTCTGCCATCCTAACTGCGTGATGACCTGGCCATTGTTTTGGTCTAGAAGTGTTGACAGCTTATTTACACTTCAAATTTTGTAATTTTCTAAATGACCTTGACCGTAAACTTTTAATCATAGTTACAGAAAATTTACTGAATGATTGTATAGTTTAAATAATAAATGCGAAAATAATTATTTGTTTGCAGTTTCCATTCGATTGGCCTTACATAGCGTATACGCCTTGTCTAACAGTCTGTACAATTTGTGCAAACGCCAGGACACGCAATAAAATAAAAAAAACAAGTGAATTGAACTAAGGTGAAGGGTGAATGGAATCAATTGCCGAAGCAAGTCAATAGAAATTATATATATATATATATATAAATATTCACATGCAATGCCAATGGCAATACAATAATGACACTTATTGAAGGTAAACAGTGTGTCTCATATATATACATCCAAGTCAATTGTGAGTTAATTGTGATTGACATGCAAAAGAAAATATGTAAGAGACTTATTGATATGAAATCGATTCATTAAACAAGCAATTTTAAGTGAATATACATTCAAGGTGGAATATCAGAGTTTTAAATCTGATTTAGCCATTTGACATTATCTACATCAAATAATTTAAGGAAACCTTTTTTTGATGTCCAAATACCTTTCAATTTATAACCATCGACAGCAATTCATTTAGAAGGATTTGTGTTTAATTTATCTTTTTAATTATTTGGTTTTCTGTGGCATAAAATGAATCAATTTGTTCTAAATATTCAAAAATCTTATTTAAATTTTAAAAGTTTATTTAATTTTTAAAGTCTTAACATACAATACTTGATTTACTATATAATATCTTCTTTTCTTTAAAAATATCACTGTAAAAGTTTTATATTTTTTTCAATCTAAGCATTACAAATACAATTGTCAAATTCCTTCTTCTTTTTTTCTTTTTTTTTGCTATTCATTGAACTTGATTTATTGTAGTTTGGACTTTTTGCCATGTCCTATTTATGCGTGTCCATTTTATTTGATGACAAAGAAAAAATTCTTCATATACACTTCAAGACAATTTCTATCCAGTAACATTTTCCTTTTAAAAAATTTCCCAGATTTTTTTACTTTCTTCATTTCATCAGTATCCGTTTGCTAGTAACAAGATATACGGAAAAATATATAACTAAAAAAAAGAGGAGAGAAAACCGAAACCGATTCCAATAATTGACAGCCGAGTTAGAAACAACAGACAGCAAGGAAATCAAGTGGTTGGCAATTGAAAAACAAAATAAACTGAAAATAAAAACAATTGTAGTAGAGAATACACGTGAAAAGGCAAAAAACCGAAACAAAAACAATTTGGTTTAGAGTGAATTCAATGAATTTCTACATTCAATATATACCTATGTATGTATATCCGTATGTATATATATATATGTACATATACGTGTGACCAAGTAACTGTGGAGAAAACAAATGAAAAATTGGTTCACCTGCTGGTATATTTTGTATACCCTGTAGCCCCAGGTAAAAATAAAAAAAAGGTTTATTAGTTTGTAAATAGAAGAACAAAAAGGGTTAAACAAAATATCTTATACCTATTATAGTTTAATAGTTACCGATCTTGAATACAAACTATCTATAAGTAGAAAGGAATTTCAGATTCAGATAGGCAGATTAACACAATAACAAAGATTCATTTTGCAGAGAATAAAATAAGTACTTATATAAGTAAGTACAATTCAATAGAAAGGAAAGAGTCTTGAGAGTTGTTATTAAAGTGGACTCACTTATTGATTATAGGGTATCCTAAATTCGATTTCTGTGATATGTAGTATGTATGTTGGTTTCTATTTTTTTTTTGTGTTTTTACCAGAATGTACAAGTTTTGTCAAAGTGCAATTGTTTCGATTAAATTGATCGATTGGGATGAATTTTTTTGGAGGGTAATGGTAAAGCACGTTTCATTCATGGCATTTTGTATGCAAATGAAAATCATAGATTATGTCGGAAGAACTGGGTGGGGGGTTGGTTGGTTAGTGTAAATGTAAAACAATAATTGAATATTTAAGGAAAAAGGGATTTCAATTTAGAGTGTACAGAAAAAAGAAATGTACTTTAATTTATTATTGAAAGAGTTTTAGTCAAACGTTATGCATTTACATATAAAAACATTTTGATCGTAAAAAAGCCATGTAAAATCATATCTAAAAGTTTTTACAACTTTACAACAATATATAATGGAGAGGGAAAGTATTTTAAAATACTTTTTAAATAAGATGCTTCATTTGCAATATTAAAAATTCATTCCTTCACTCAATCACACACATGGCAACGCGACAGAACAACAGGATGAGGGGTGGCAAGGATTGGATGGAAGTGCCATCAAAATTAATTTAACATAAAAAGCAAAGAGAGAGAAAAAAAGTAAAAGCAAAGAGACGAAATCTTCGTTGGCCTCTGCAAAGATAAATAAAAATTAAAGAAGAGGCACAAAAAGTAACCAAATTGTGTGAGTTGCACTTAATGCCGGGACAACAAGCAACACGTTTGCCAAACGGAAACGGAAACGCCCATACAGATACTCACACAGACACACACAAACACACTTACACATGCATATACATACTAACAGATAAATAAGCAAAGAGTAGCAGCTGGGTAAATTTTAAAAGCAAAGCTTCATGGCGTTGATGCTTAAAGTTTTGTTTTTCCTTTCTTTATTTCCGTTTTTTTTTTCTTTTCAGTTGAAAATGGTCAGGATACTAAAGGATACTGAAGCTGAGTAGGTGGTAAAATACCTTAAAGCTTAATTGAAAGTCACACCTACTAAGAAAAAGGAGAAAAAAATGTAATAAATGTGTAGTAAAAATAATTACAAGTCGCATATCCACATAGCACACAAATAGTTAGCTAAAAAGTATCTGAAAAGTAAAATTGTGTTGGCCAATAAATAAACTAAGGCACTTTGTTTGCTTTTGTAGAAAAGTTAAACTGAAACTATTTTGGGTAATTAACAGTATAGTTAATTGCCAAACAATTCGGTTAGTATAAAAATAAATCTGTCTTTTGATTCAACTTAAATATCAAGTTATAGTAAAGAATTTTAACTTTTAAGGTCAGCCTTACCTTCTGGGATAAACAAATCTTGAATAGATTAATGCTATTTTCAGTTCATTATTTGGCTTGTGGATTATTAGTGGGATACTCATACTGATTATCCTATAGTGTTAAGAAGCCCAATGTCCTTGCCGCTGAAGAAACCTTTCGTTCCATTAATATGATATTACCTTACCAGTGGACAACAGTTCTTGAGCAATAGTTCAATACAAACGATTTATTGAATAGTTGATGATCGTCTAATTGCACTGCTATCAATTTCACCACCGCCATGATGGATTTCTGGAATAAACATAATGATGGTCCCTGTGCTGTAATCTGTAAAATTGGTTTCCCACCAGCTGCCAGTCTACTTGGCATCCAAAGCGGCTGTTTGTTAGCTTCATCCAACCAATCACCAAACTGGCCCTTATCACTAGATTAACTGCATTTACTGTTAATCCTGGCATTACAAGAACCAAACTAGTGAAAAAGATCAATTCTTAATTAGAGGTGGAGCCATGTGTGACTGAAAAATGAACAGCTGTGTGCCAAAAGCTTATTCCAAGCTATTGATTCTAAAGAGGATAAAGCTTTTCGTTAACTGGATTTCGAAACTCTTGAACAAGTATTGAGGACTATCAAATTTAAATAGCTTTGACTAGTTTGAGTTTACACTCAATTGTAAAATTAAAATCCAATTTACTTTTTAAATGCAATAAGCTTTCATGGTATAAAGACAATGAACCCCAAATAATGTATCATTCCTTTCCACTTATTTATGTTTTGTTGGCTTCAATTTAATTTGGTTTACCAAAGATATTTTACAGCAGAAAATGGCGAAACGGAAGTGTAAAGTACATAATTCCCTTGGCTGTGGCCAGACCAATCAAAAATAGCAGAAACCCAAAAAGTGATTACTTTTGGGTATTAAGCTCATACAATGGGGGGGAATTCTCAGGCTGGCATTTGTGGCATCATTGATGACAGTTTCTGTTTTGCTTTTTAACATTTTTACAATGACATGTTCAGTTTTTTAATTTAAAGTTTCGATCAAAAGAGGAAACAAAGGTGCAGCACCTGTAGCAACTCAATGGCCAGGCGGCGCCTCTAATGTTTTGCTATAAATTCTAACGCTTTTATACAAGAACATAAATTTTAGCCCAAACACAAGACGAACTGTCGAGGGGGTAAAACCAAAAGAAAAACAAACAACAAACAAAACAAAGTGGCCATCATAAAATCCAGCAAGTAAATCACATTTCTCCTGTGTATGTGTGTGAGTGTTCTTTTTTTTTCCTTTTGCATTTTGAGGGCATAAATTAAATTTACCGCTAAAGAGCAGAGAAATAAAACAAAAATTCGGAATACATTCTGTTGATATCCTGTACTAAAAAAAGAAGTAAACTTTAATCCTTTTAATATGAAAACATTAAGGAATATTTTTTCATCATTGACAAGTCACTAATCCAAGTCCTTATCATATATACTTAGGTCCTATCTATAAGCCTAAAGGAATTCCTTTATTCCTTTTCATTTACAAAACATCCTTTCGTTTTATTGTCATGATAAATATTGTTTTTCAATACGACAACAAATGTATTTCTAAAATTATTTTATCTAATGGAATACCTTCTTTCAGTAGGCCTAATATACCCTTTACTATATTTCTTATAGGGTATGTTAAACCGTCAACTCTGAGCATAAGACAAAATCAATTTTCACCTGCACTTAAATTGTTATACAGAAAATTTCGTGAAGATGGCGCCAAAACTGATAAACTTGCGAGGCCAGTATATGTATTGGTGTTTGTGTGTGTGTGTGTGTGCGCATATATGTGTGTATGTGTATGGCTGAAGGTGAGGGCAACAGGATATGTGCCACAAGGCCAAAGGATTTTGAAGGTGAGATAGCAGCGGCCACACACACACACATATTTATTTATACATAAGGACTGCGAAAGGGGACAGAGATAAGCAAGTATAAGGATGTGTGTGGGAAGGGGGACAACGCATTGTGGTTGAAATCTGTTTGACAGCTCTCAGACATGTCGAAATTGGCTTTAAAATTAGGAAAACAAAATTTACAAAAAATAAATGCTTTATTTTTATATATTTTTTCTCATTGCAACAAACTCTTCTTAGATATACGTGACTTTTTTTTATATAAATTTCATTAAAAAATCCAACCTAATGATGTTTCCTACAATCGCTTAAAATGATTTATAAAATAGTGCAAATGAAAAAGAAAAATTAATGTTGATTAAGTCATGAAGAGCTTGGCTTAAAAGGATATTAAAGAGATTGGTTTAATATCCGTTTTAAAAGGAAATAGTTTCCTTAAGCGTTACATAAAAGGAAGTCCTTTTTCATACTACTTTGAACATCCGACTTCTTGTGTCTTAATCTTGATAAACAAATAAAATTCTATTCACAACAATTAAACATCAAGTTCAATTAATTTGGCCTGCTCTCTACCGTAGAAATATTCTTAATTATGAGTGGTTGTGGCTTTATTAGTTCGTAGTCCTTCGTCCATCTGAGTATCAAAAACAGTCGTCTTGGATTACATTGTCAATATTAATTATTTGTCAAACTTTATTTAGTTGCAATATTTATTTCATTGTACTTGAACTCTCAGTTTCTTGCCTACCTGAATTTCTCTCAGTAATACAAAGAGTTAACTTCAGTCATTAAAGATACTATAGCATCCTTAGCATACTTAGTTTTTATCTGCATCATAATTTAAGGACTTTAATGTCAGACAATGGTAATTTGATTAGCACAATTTAAGCAATGACTTTCTTACTCCTACTTAACTGGCAAGGACTTTAATAGGTTTTGTCTCTTACAAAAAAAAAAAGAAACAAAATGTTGTTTCGCCTTCGATTCCTATTGTTATTTGGCTGGCAGAAAGTTTTAGCCAGACGACATTTCAAAAAATAATGAATGACCCAAAACTGTTTTTTTTTTGTTATGTTTATTTTAAGTATTTGATTAATTTAACTAGCAAAAAGTTTTGTTTCCCCCTCTCTCCTTATCCTGTTTCACTGACTCTTAAGCCGTCTGGCCATCATAATTATATTGTAATATTTATGCGACTGGGGTTTTTTTTTTCTTTTTGTATTTTTTCGTGTACTGTCCGACACTTGAGCATGATGAATGGTGCCATCAAATTTTCAAGGTCCAGAAGGCTAGAAGGCCTATTGTTTTCAGGCTTTTATCTTTAGTTTTGGTCTGGGCTAATTAATGAGTCTACTCATATAACAATAGCAAATGTCCGTCTTCCCCCCTCACTTACCTTGGTAGATTAAGTGGTATCTTATTGCATAGAAAAATTTAATTTTAGATAATTTCATTGTCAAACGCTTTAAATTAAGGTCACTTTAGTGAGGTAATTCTAAACCAAATTAGAATATAAATTTTATTCTAAAGGTAACACTTTAATCTATAGTTTTATTTCAATTTTAAATTTCTTCTTTTTAGTAAGAAATAAATTTAAATTTTATTTTTATTTATTTTTCAATTTTCCAAGTATTTTTATTTTATTGGTAAATTGCCAAATTTAGTTTTTTTTTTTTTACAAATTGTTACAATTCAAAGGACTTTCACCAATCACTTGTTTTTACTTTAAATAAAATCTTAAAAACTTAAAGCATGCAGATGAAAGGGCATAAAGAGAAATATTTTGGGGTCTTGTCCATTTGGCACTTGCTTTTCAAATAAAGATTTATTGCATACTTTGAGGCTAGTTTTTCATTCCATTTCCGTTTCAGCATTTTTGCTTCTTTTTGTGGTATTGAAAATGTCTGCAAACGCATGTGCATGAAATGCATTTCCCAATGATTTTGTAATTTATTTCTTTCCTTTTGTGGTTCATTTGATAAACGAAAAAAAAGGCCAAAAGATTTACGATGGGTTTAGGTTATATGGTTTGAAGATTGAGTTCCAAAGGCCATTGGCCATATGGCTAAAGGCCATATTTTAATTATGGTGTCTGTTTGCCAAAAGGGCACAAACAAATTTATTGTAGGCATTTTTATTATTGCTCTGAGTAGTAAATTGTGTAACTTTCAAATTGAATAAGTTTTCATTGGCAAGATGTAGGATATATAGATAAAATACTTTTATTACTAAGTTACAAAATATCCATAAACAAAAGGATAATCCTTTTTAATGGTTTTGGTATTTGATAGTTCAGTCAGAGAGATGGATACTGTTGATATTAATTATATAAAAAAATCAATCTCTGACGGAATATAATTAAGAACATTTTCAACAATGCAGTGAAGTTTCCACACAGATGACATTAAATTCCGTTCGTGTCATTTTCATTTCTGCTTTCAGGTTTTTTTTTATACAGTTTTCTCACGCTTGTCACACCCAATTATTGTCAGTCAATTGTCACCCCGCCGTTAGTCAGAAAGTTTTCCAAGTCAGGCGCGAAAATATTTTCTCTACTGACCGGGAAACTTTGCATAATCTTTGGCCAATCCCCGCTGGGACATAAATTATTGCACATCGATGGGCCAGGGCCATGACTTTAATAGAAATTTAATGAAAATTGTCGCGGAAAGACGTTTGCCAATTGCCCTGTTTAAATCGCTTTTTTGCTATTCGAGCCATATAAATTGCAATGGCCCCTATAAATATGCAACACGAGCCAAAGCCATAGTGCCGCTGGCAGTTGCCACGCGTTTTATTGCACAAATTGGTCTCAGTCAAACGATGGCGGCCACGAGATGTTGTCGCCTAAATTGGCTTCCAATATCATGTCCCACGTCCTCGTTGTTCTTATACTTCTTCTCGTTTCTTCTTTGGTTTCTACCACGACGAAACAAAAGTTTACGCTGCATCCCATTTTGTTTTTTTTTTCTTTTCTTTTTTTTTTTTTGGCAAACAATAGCACAAGGACCAGTAGCAACAACGGAAATAAAGGTATACAAGGTCGAGAGACCAAGTCTCTGGGAAATACGCATACATTCGACTAAGCCAGATCCGATCGACCGCCAAAGGAATAACGCGACGGGGGACGGTCATTGGCCCAAGCTTTTAAGCTGATTGCCATGAGAGTTTTGCTGCCAAGAAAATATTTTCTTGATATTTCGTGATACGACTCCTGAAAATGAAAGACATAAATCAAATAACTATGATTAATAAATCATTTCACGTGTTCTAAATAATAGAGCTATAAGTTAGAGTGATAATCATTTGTGGAATTACAGTTGTTGATAGTTGTGGCTTGTTCTTTTGTTGTTAAAGATAGTAAATCTTTTCTCTTTTATTGTTCTTGTTATAGACAAACAGACTTCTTACATTGATATATATATATATATATATATGGCTATATATATATATTTGCCTCTCTTGCATATAAAATGTGTAAATTCAAATCGTCTTCCTTTTAGAATTTTCTTTATTGTTTTTCTACTCAAGAACTTTCATTTCCGCTTTCTGTTTCTTTGCAACAAACTTGTGTTTGCATCTAGTAATAAAAAAATGTATCTAGTAATAAAATCTAAACAATTTTTTTTTTGTAAAAAGACTAAAAATTGCTTAAAAAAGGAGTAAACGAAAATAAAAATAGATATAGTCATGTAATTTAAAATTCTTTACAAGGAAACATTAAGTTGTCCGCTTTAATCAAAGAAAAAAACTGCTTGGATTTCTGAAATATTTGTAAACCTTTTTTTTTGCAATTTTTGCAGTCTATTTTTAGACTCAATTGACTAATTTTTAGAAGTTTAATATAGGAGAGTATTTATTTTATCTAACAGAAATCAATTCCTCCACAGTCCTCTTTATCAATACAGTAACATAATTAATCCTGACACTTTGTGAACAGATATGAACTGCTTTTTCAGATGCCTATTTATATGTTAGCCAATCAATTGAAAAGCTTAAACCCAACGGAAACCTTTAAATCGTTTCCAGCCATATCAAATCAAGGAACTAACCTAAAACTAGGATCAGGACATTGCTAATAACATATCCTCAAACTCTTTTTTTTACTATATCTAATTTCTTCTACTTTTTCCTTTCTTTGTATACCTAAATGATCACAATTTGATTTCTATCAACTTAAATATTTCAAATCTTTGCAAGAAAGTGAAGCTTAAATGTTAACCCTAAAGATAATATAGGTATAATATAATATCCAAAAAAGTTAGTACTCGATAAAATAGAAATCAATTTTAACTAATAAACTTCTGTTGTCTAAAAATTGCCTTTTTTTTGTTGCCTCTAAATGTTGCTGGAGTTAACTTCTAGTTTTTACTTTTCTACTATTTTTATTCTCTCATTGATTTCAATATGTTAGCTTTCTTCAAATTAACGAGTTCAAATGAACTTTTCACGAAAATCGGGTACTAAAGTCTTTTAAAATTTCATTAAGCAAAAAGCAGACCAAACTCAGACACATTTCAGCATTGGCTACAAAAGTTACATACAATTTTAGTTGTTGGGTTTCCTTCCTTCCTTCCAACAAAAAGAAAAAGGAGTTCAACAAAAAAAAAAGGGGAAAATTGGAATAAAAACTGGGCAACATAAATCATGGTTATCATGAAAGCTTCCTCTCAAAATTTTTTTTTTTTTGCCCCCCTCTCTCATGTCTGGACGTTTCGTTTCGTTGGATATGGCAGAAGAAGCAGCAGCATATTTCACATGGTTCTCGCCGGCACAGTCAATTACCACTTAATGTTCTTACTTCAGCACAATTTACGCAAACATAGCGACAGGGGGAACGGAAAGTGGCGTAAGGAAGCGGAGTCCAATTCGAATTGCAACATGTATTCACATGTTGCAGTTGTAGTTGCAGTTGCTGCACTTTTTTCGGTTCTACAAATTGTTTGCTATGTGAGCAACTCGTAATGACTTTTCTTTCTCTATTTTTCCTCCTTTTTTTTTTATTTTTGCAGTAAGTTTTGTTCATGAAAAAGGAAGAAGGCCGCACAAGAAAATTGCACAAGTTGGATGGTTTTTATTTTGGGAGAATAATTTTTAGTTTCAATTTTCGCGTGATTTTTGTACATTAAAATAACAAGGAAATAACTGACAAGATTGACAAAATGATATCGGAAGGTTCAAAAAGTCAAAGTTAAATTTTCGTTGACGTAATGTTTATTGATTTTCAGTTTTGAATAGTAAATTGTTGGAAAAATGCAACAAATTCAATCATTTGTATCCATTATTTGCATAGTTTATAAAGCTCATCCTTTGGGTAAACTAGTTTAGCTTATCTAGTGCAAAGGCGATATGTGACATGATTTGATGATACAATAGAAATCATTTTCATTGCTCCCCTTAACTGTTTATACTTAAGCGTCATTGTCCTTGTCAGTCTTTGTTCTCAGCTCTGGCTTATTTATACATTACAAGAATTCCTGGAGAAAGCTAAACAAGGACGAAATTGTATGTGTTTTCATTGCACTTGCAGATGGTTTTTAATTAAATCAGATTCAGCATCAGTTAAATCAATTTAGTTTGCCTTAAGCTTGGCAAGCAAAGCGTCAATTTCATTTAAATGAGTCCTTAAGTGTCCTTCACCAATGTCAATCACAGCGGCACTTGGCTCATTAAAACGCCAAACAATTTCCGTTGCGGAAGTTGTCGCCATTACGACACTCTATTTAGTCTGATTCAACTCCCTTAGAACATCCTGCTCCTGCAAAAGGTATATCAAGTGTTAGTCAAGTGAAATAGTTGGGCTGTTTTGAAATTTACGATCCTCAAACATTGTTAAAAGTTATTTAGTTCACTTACGACACAAAAGGTGGCAAAGACTTTTAGTGTCTTATGCGCCAAAATGGCTAAACCAATATGGCTAATATAAATTGAAACTTAAAGAGCTTCACGCTTTAATGGTTTTCATTCTGTTTGCCTTTTTGCTGGTTGTATGATTTTCTTTTTTTTATCCTTGTTTCCTTTCTTCATAATGATAATAATAACAGTTAGCATTTATATGCATGAGCAAACAATTTTGTGGTGGCAAAAAAAAACCATTAGACAAATATGCCATTTGCCATTGAAACTAATTGCAATGCAAATAAAACTAAATGGTAGAGGTATTTTCACACATGCATATGCAAATATATATATATATATATATATATATATATATATATATATGTAACTGTATATAGACATCATGTAAATGCTAAACACACAAACAGGCAACATAGCAAATAGAATAATGTCAACTCTTCAATCTACCGCAAAGCATAAAAAACACTCTATGTGACAGATAAAGGATAAAAAAAATATGAATAAAAATTAAACATAATTTTTTAACGAATTCGGAATACACTTCATGTTAACTTTTAATACCATTGCAAAAATGAGATATTAATTTTCATCAGGAGTTTGAAGAACAGATCTAAAAGTCAATAACTTTGTTATGTTTCAATTGAATATTCCAAAAATCGTTTTTTCTGTGTTTTATAAACTTTTTTGCGTATCTACCAAGTTTTATTAGAACCGATTGAATGTATATCATAGAGCTACCAGAGGAACTATCAATCAATAATCTAGTTATAGATGAAGAAGTTTTATATTTTAAAAGGATTTCAACAGAATCAGCCGACTATAAGTTGTAGCTGTCAAAGGTAAAATTAGACCAAACCAATTTTTCGCATGGCAAACATTTTTTCCCAAGTAACATAAATTTAATTTATAATTGACTGATTTTACGTACTTCTCAATAATTTTGCTAACTATATATTCAAAGGGTATTTGAAATTCGGCATTACCGAAGAAAGCCTGTCTTTATAAGCGTAAGGTAAATGGAATCCAATTAAATGTTTCTATTATTCCTTATTCTACTACTAAAGTTGTTGTGAACAATTTCCTAGAAATTTTAGCTTTAGTGTTAGTAAATTGGAGAGTGCTATGAAAATATAATCTACATTGTAAGAAAAAACTCGTAAACAAAACTAACAATTTCATTTGTATAAAAGAAATCAAATTGTCTAGGGTTTCAGTATGCAAGAGAAACCTTACAAAGACATTTCTTGAAACTCAAAAGGGAATAATATTCCCTAACAATTAGTGTTTATTCAGTTAGAACATGCAACTAAAATAATATATATAAGGTAATATATATCTATTTTGCCTTATTTACTCCCATCTAGTCTCTCAGTTTTTGAACAGTCCAAAAACCTACAGAATCGAGTGCCTATATGATAGATAAAAAATTAGTTCTAAATGAGAAACGTTGATATAATTTATTTAAATATCTAAATTATCGTTTATATGAAAATGGTTTAAATAAATAAAATTTAAATTCAATTTATTTAAAAAATTTATTAATATAAAGTAAACTGTAAATATTCACCACATTTTACCTTAACTGAAAACAAAAAAAATGATCAAAAATAATCTAAAATTGTTACCAACTGCCTTATAAAGTCAATGTGCCCATGTTTACATAAAACTTTTAACAAGTTAAAAAATGAAATTTGTATATAGAGTGGTTTTGCATAAATACATGGTCAAAAATCGCAGTAGTCAACTATTCAAAATGCATTCTGCATGGCCAGCTTGGGGGCAAATCACAATTAAGCAACAAATTGGCAGAAATTTTCAACTGGAATTTTCCCTTTTTTTGGTACGCTGCATTGCATAAAAATGAAAGAAGCAAAAAGGAAATGGGAAAAAATTTGCATGATTGAAAGGCAATTCGATGGAATATCCTTTGTGCATGTAAAAATATTTCTAGCAATTTTGTTTTTGTGTGGTATGGCATATGTAAGTTGGCCATTATTAAATTCCATCATTTATTATTATATATTTTTTTTTTTTTTGCTTCTTGCCGCTGGCAGTGTCAAGTGCAGATGCCTTGCTCTCACTCACTTCCTGCTGTCCTGAACTACCGACTCCTTGGCTCCTTGGTTAGCACAAGCAGCATGTAATATCACTTAAAGGCAAACTAATCCCCAAGCCACCAGGCAGGCAGCCAGTCAACCATTCAGCCCACCTTTTAACAGAAACTTTCAGCAGCAAACAAGACTTTGCAACTAAGCCCAGGCAACTGACGCAGCAAAGGACACGGCTAGGACTACATGCATAGATACTAGGTATGCATGTTTTGCCTTATCCTGCAACATCCAATTCACCACCCAAACCCCTTCACGGCTAAAAGGGCGTGAGCTCTGCATTTGACATTAGTTGACAGGTTGTTGTTATTGCTGCTGTTTGCGGAGGCTTCCTGTGAAGGTGTCAGCTGTGTATATGTGTGTGTGTGTGTATGAGTGGAAGTGAAAAGTAAAGCTACCAAAATAAACATTGACGAACAAACATTCGACATTGAAATGTTTATTAGGATTCTGGGAAATGCACCACACTACTCGATTAGCATATACTTATTACGGAAACCAATTTTACCTAATCTTTAATAGCAAAAAGTACGTGAAGTCAAAAGTGTTTTTGTCATTTGTCATATAAAAGGAAGAAGGAAAAGAAATTTAAACAAAAGCTTCGACTTCGAGCTATTTCAATTGTAAATCTTTGAAAATTTTCAAGTCTCAAATAGATTTTGGTAAAACCAAAGATCAAGGACAAGGCAATGCCTTTGGATACAGATGATTTCAAAGGACTCAGAGATTTTATACATTAGATTTTATTTTCAGTTTTACTCTATCTATTGAAATTCTGCATTTAAAGATAACAATAGTAGCTAGATCCTTTCCGAACTTAGATTAATAACTTACTCCTATTGATAGTCGACATTTTTAAAACAGTTCATTTCAGCCAATTTAGATTCCTTCTGCCTACATATATGTATGTATTTATGTGAGTGTAGAAAGATGGACTATCAGTATCGGTTTCCCTTTGTATCGCTGTCCTCGTTAATTATAAATTTCAGCCAATTAAGTGTTGCCCTTTAATTACAGTTCCTTGCAGTTTGACCCACATCCGAGCACAATTGACTAAAGTTGGTCACTGGGACTGGTAGTAGATGGTTGTTTACATCTACGCCTACATTTACGCCTACAACTACGCCTTTTGCCATCGACTCCGGTTTATTTTCCGGGCATTCTGTTGTTGTTGTTTTCTGTTTTGTTTTCGCTTCTCCTTTGGCTGTTTGCTTATCCTGATTGCCATTGGCCGCAGTTTGAGCGTGACTGAAAGGACCGTTGAGTGGCATTTATGGGTTTTTATTGTTTTTTATATATTTTTTTCTCTTTTTTTGGCAAAGTGAATGCAGAGAAATATTTTTATGGATTTATGATTTTGACCATTTTGTTGTATGTCCAACAGATTTGTTAATATGTAGAATGGTTAATAGTTGGTTTAAGATAAGGTGATAAGACAAAGCTCTAAATAAGACGTAAGCAATCATTATACTTAAGCTGCTCTTTAATCTTTATATTAAGTGAGTAAGAGCTCTTTTTTTTCAAGTTGAAACAATAAATAATTATAAAATTCAGCTCAATCAAAATTGTGTGTTTATTCTATAACCAATTTATAGATTTTTAGAATTCTTCTGCTTTTAAGATTTTTACAGATATATTGAAGATATACAATTTTTAAAAGCAAAATCGTTAAAAATTGATTAAAGTTGAAGCTTCTTTGAAGAACTTGTCAAATATCTTTTATCCAATATCAGATGGTTAATTTGAAACTTGTGAATTTGATGTTTCTTTTAAGGAATTATCTAATATCTTTTTCGCTGTAAGTTGTCCATCTTTTTGCCGAATTCTTAAAGTTTTTAAATAATGTTGTAACTAGTCCCTGTTCTAAAGAACAAGATAAAAAATTTTTCCAATAGATATTTGAAACTTTAATAGTCACGATTAAAAACAGTTGAAATCAAGTAAAATAAAATAGTTTCCAGATTTTAAAGGCAATTAAAAGATAAGATTCCATGCCATCTGAAGTTGGCACCTCTTTTAAGAACTTTCTGATATCCTTTGCCAGTCCAGTTTGTAGCCGATTTTGAAAAAAAGCAACATCAACTTATAACGTAATTGTGTTTAAACCGCTAATGACTAAATCCAAGGGTATGAAAAATTAGTTCCTGAGAAGTAAGGTATATATATAAAGAGACAAGCTTTCCATATTTAAGGATGAAGAAATGTTGATAAGCATTGATAGTAATAATCGATATTTAGTTGTGGTAACAAGTTGAACTTCCCTAGGCAGTTATTCATTTCTATATCTCAAGTGGTTAGTTAATATAGAATCAGTTTAGTCACTAATCTTGTCAATATTAAACCAGGATATATGTATATATAAATTGTTTTTTTTTATATCATTTCTTTTTAATCTTTCACTTAAATTACGATTTATTATTCATTGCTATTTATCTGCAGACATCATTACAGTCAATTACTTTTCCTCTTAGCTGAAACTTACTTGCAAGCCTACTTCTAGACATCATCAGCATTAACTTGGTCTATTGCAAACACTTAAAACTGACTATAAAACTGACAGACAATTGCCACTAGTTGTTGTTGTTGTTGTTGTTGTTGTTGTTTAGCATTTGAATTTTGTTGTCCCATCAGCTATCTCTCTCTATCCCTCTTACTCCGTCTCTCTCTCACTCGTTTAATATGAATAATATTTACATTTCGACAATTTTATATCTATAGAAGAGGCTATATAATATTCAGACATGACGATTCAGTGGCGTTAATTACTTGATAGCCATTTTGTTGGTTGACTTTATGTATGTATGTGTGTCTGTGTGTGTGTGTGTGTCTCTGTTTAAGTGTTTATATGCGAGTGTCTATTAATTAAAGCACGTACTATGTATATATGTATATAAATATACAAACACACTCTGAGGGGCAATAATCAAAGCGACATTTGAAGAGACATGTGAATGGGTGTAGAGTAGGGGAGAAGAGCTGAGGAGGTAACTTCATTCGCGTAATTAGCAACAAAACCTAATGCATATTAAAAATAGTAGCAAAAATATATGAAAATATATATTTTAGAAATAGAAATATGAGTATGAGTATGTGTGTGTGTTTCTATGTATGAATGTGTGAGTGTGTGTGTGTTTGTTTGTTTGTGCGTGTTTTAGCGCGTGGCAAATGGAAACTCATAATTTACTCTATTTCAAATGGTAGACAAATGTTTTAATTATGCTCATTATTAATAGAAAAGCTTAATTAAAAAGTCAGACAAGCAAAGAGAGTGCTAGAGTGTTCTAGGGGGTAAAATGGGAAGGGAAAGAGGTTATGAGATTCACTGAAAAAGTCACGCATTGACAGAACATCGATGTAATTGCCTTGCCTCAATGTAATGTATTTGTTGAAAATAGATAGCGACGTGACTCAGTCCTTAATGAAGTGAAACATTGTATTTCCATAGGTTAAAGGTCACAAGTATTCTCTCTAAATGTAGATGAAAAATAATATATTAGACAAAAATTTTTTTAATTTTTTTTTTGGAATCATTAATAATACATAGACAGAGAGTATAATATAACAACATGTTCAATGCATTAAAGATTTATATGAATTACAATTTATCATAAAATTGCTTGAATAATTGTAGCAAATCAAAAATGGGCTAAATTTATTTGTTTTGGTTATTAGAAACTTACATTTTTTGTTAATATGTATATAAATATATGGCTTTTATAAATATTTAATTAAGCTTTTAAATATATCACATGTTTTTACTCACACTTTAAAGTGACCTTTAAAATTCTTAAATTAAGAAATGAATTTTATATGATTGTAGCACGCTTTCCACTAAAGTTTTTTAAAGAGCAAAGAAATTTTTAGTTCTAATGGATTTTTGCTCTTAAATTTTTAATAAGCTTTTTCTAAATTTTCAGAAATTACAAATTTTAAATCTATTTTTGATGTAAATTATTTTAAATGCAACTGTGTACTTTGTTACATATGAACATTTTGTTTTAATTGTCATTACTAAAACCTCTTATAAAAAATATAAAAAAATCTTTACGTAGTTTAAGATTCTAAGAATTTTTCTGAAACTACTTAAAGGTCAAGTTAAACAAAAGTTTTAAATGATATAAGCAATCTATAAATTCATAAAATTTTCAAAAATTTTGTAGGAATTCTTTGAACAAGTGTGATGTTTTCTCTTTCGTTCAATACTCTTATAGAAAATGTATATATCTACAAAAACAAATGGGTTCTATAGCTATATCTTTAAATTTACAAAACCCATTTGTTTCCATAGATATATGCATTTATAATCGAACTATTGAACAAAAGAGATGATAACATGGTAGTTCTATATCTTTATACTTTAGAGTTGCAGTAATTTTCAGACTTTAAATAAACCTAGTCATAGCTATAGCTTCTTCGTCTTAATTATTACTAATTTTAAAATTATATAATTTAGTTACAATGAAAAACTTTTATCTTAAAGTGTTTTAGCTATGCGTTTTGCTCAGTAGTCAATTTAAGCCGAACAGCAACTGTTTATGACGAACTAAAACTATGTACTTTTCCATCTTCTTCTCTCATTTCACCATTTCAGGCAGCGTTGCATTATTATTAGCACCATGAAAACAAGAAGAAGAACAGCAGCAGCAGCAGCAGCAACAACAATGCCATTGACAATGATGATAATGAGAGAGATGGCGTCTAAGGGACGACGACAGCGAAGACAGGAAGCGGAAGGAACGCAAAAGCAACGAGAACATAAACAACGTTGGCAAAGTGGCAGGGCAAACATATCAGCAGCTTATGATAACGATGATGTTGATGATGTTGATGATTATGATGATGATGGTGCCACTACCATCAACAACAACAACAACAACAGCAACAATAACAAGAATAACAAAGGCCGACAGTGGCATAATCGACACAGCAGCTCAACAAATTATAGCATTTCCGGCTTAGGACAGGAACAACCCACCCAACTATCACAACAACAAGAGCAACAACTTTGTCTACCCACCAAACCCAAATCATTTCCGTGGCATCTTTTGCTATTACTAGTAGCTCTGTTTACACTAACATCAGCTGCAAATGACTCCACATATGCGAATACCGTGCAACGGGTCATTGGTAATGGCACCGATTACACATTACTTGATGATGATACCACAACGACAACCCTAACCACACTGGCAACAACCCTGATTGCAACATCCTCAGCCATAAATACAGCAGGCACTGATTTAATTCAGGATGAAGAAGATGCCGATAATGCAAGTGAATATATCTTTGATCGCACCGATGTTCGTATTATCTTTATTACTCTATATACGATTGTGTTTTGCTGTTGCTTTTTCGGTGAGTATAAATAAAGATATAAAATAATAGAGTCAACTGATAACAAGACTTTTTGAAGTAACTATCGATTAGGTCACTAATTATCTTTCCATTTTGTTTAAAGTTTGTTCTTTTAATTTCCTATATACATAGTAAGATGGAAGGAGGTTTGATTTGATATAAATGTTGCAATTGTGTTTGTTACTTGCTTTAAAATAAACTCTGGGCACACTTTGTTTATATTGCTAAGGAAATAAACGGCAATCCGAAAAGAAAGACCTAAAGCCAAATACATTTGCAGTTGAAAGCAATAGCCATTATTTCATTAAATATTAACAAAAAGAATAATAATAAATCAGACAGGCTTTTGGTTACAACTAAAAGCCATTATATCATTCAAGAAAACTTTAGTTCAGTAGCTTATTTATATTAGTTAAATAACAATATTTCATTGAGATCCATATTCAGTTAGATTTAAAGAAAATAGAATACAACTAAAAAGTTTATCCAAAGCTTTGTCTGATTGTCATATAAAAATGATTAATTTCGAAACAATACTTTTTAATATAAAACTTCCTTATTCTCGTTAAACGTTTCCTGCATGTAAACGATATTTATAAAGTAATTTTAAATATTGAGTAAGCAATTTAAATGTAAGACGGCAAATCCCCTGACAACTATTTATACAAAATATTCAATCTATAAGTTATGCAAATCCGCTTTATCGACATCTCAAACAATTTCAAGGCATTTAAGTGAATTCTTAATAACTTTTTTATGCCGTTATTTAAAGCAAACATTCAATAATATCATTTGTTAGGTTTAGCTAAAAAACATACTCTGGTTTAATATGCCGCTTTATACTATACTTTATGGCTAGAAGTAAGAGTTTTGAACGTGTTGCCTAAATTTCATTTAATGCTAAATTATGCTTCTCTTGCAATCACATTTCATTTTCATCAGCCCAGTCTCTAAATCATGCCAATGGATAGCCGATTTTCGATAGCCAAACAATGGCCAAAGTAAAGAAAAATGTTTACAGAATGGAACAGCAAAGCAAAAAAGGGAATGCGACCACAGGCACTTTGTGGTCGTCCAAGTAGGCCATATCTAACATGATCATGTCTCATGCTTATACATTTCCAGTCTCTGTGTTGGTGTGTGTGCGTGTTAATGTCCATTTGGGGCTGTCTTTCTCTTTTACAGAATTTACTGCTGACTTGCCAATTACTCAATGCCTTCGATGGTTTTTTCTGCCTTTTGTTTTCCTTTTTTTTTTCTGTTGGCTTTTTTGTTGGTTTTAGTTAAACAATGTTATGGGACTTAAGGAAGCCTTTGTGGCTTGACCTGACTCTGACTTTTGGCTTGTTAGGGGATTTTTTGTGTCTTTAAAGTTGAAAGAGATACAAGAAGTGATTAACTGGCTTACAGTTTGGTTTCCTTTACCAATTTCCCTTACAAATTAATCCCAAAACTTGTCTCACATCTCTTATTACGCATACGCAATGTTGGCCTTTAATTTGTCAATGGACATTTGTTTATTCTAATACTTAATTACATAGACATTTATTTTGAGGAGGCTTCCCCTCCACACTTCTTGACAATTATAATGCCATAGAATCAATTATGCTTCTCGATTTCGGTTTTTTGGCTCTTTATTAACCGCACAAACACTCCCAATGAGAGGAACATGTGTATTTGCGATACAAAATGTGCGACAAATGGCCAGCCATTAGACACAGACATGAATACTGCCAATAGAGTGTGGAGGAGTGTACAGGCATAGCCTTGGTAATGGGCGTGGGATGGGCGTGGCATGTCATGCCACATTGACATAGACAATTGCAAAATGTAAGCAAGTTATTTTCGAGCTGAGCGGAATAAATGACAGGGAAAGAAGACATGATCAGGGGGGAAACATTTACAATACTGAGCCATAAAATTTGCATGTTGCAGTCACGTTCCCAGTTTCAGTTTCTTTTTGTTGTTGTTGCTGTCTATTGGTGCTCCTACTCTGACTCTGAATATGACTGCGACGAGGCACTTTATTGTCCTTTTTGCATTTTAGCTGCTAGCTGTTTCCACATTAGCAACAGGAGATGGGTTCACATATTGTTTTTTTTTTGTTTTGCGTATTTGTCTTGTTTTCCTATTAATTGCCTCTCCCCTGTGCCACTTTAAATGAACCTTTCACAATTTATATTTGACATTTAACTTAAATATATACTTAGTTCTATCAAATGCCATTTAGCAATAATCAGCATGGTAAAACAAAGGTAGAAGGGGAAATGTAAGTTGTTTTGACAGCATTTTATATGAAATGCGCTTAGTTATTGAGTTAATAGGAAATTTATACCATTAACTTTGTTGTATTTGTATACTTACATATCGGAACCAGTGATGAGGGAACCAATGAGTCAAAGAGAACCAGAAGCGGTTAACGTTTCCAATGTCGGATGTAAGGATGAAAACAGTGCAAGGTGGCAACGGTAGAAAGATTTAAGAAGAGGAACATTTTGTGCAAGTATTTAAGCAAACCTCCAACAGATTAAAATAAGTTAAATGTTATATACTCGTTTACTATTTATTTAAAGGAACCTATTCTCAATTTTTTATATAAATTAAATGAAATTGGCGATTTGTTAATTGATTTTAAATTTCTATCTTAAACAAGTCAAATTTTATCCAGACTTGCAATCGTTTGCTTATTTAGAATTACTTACTTTGAATATTCCAATATTAAATCTTATATAAGTTACTTAAAAGGAAATAAATATCATTACTTCAAATACTGTCAAAGTTTTGTTAGCAATTAAATTTATAATAAACAACATTTGAATCCATAAAAATAACTTTTTAAAGCGATATTAGTCAATCAAGGTTCTTCATACCTAAATTTAAAAAATAAAACTGCAATTAAAGTCAGGATTTAGGAGCTTCTAGTCAGTGATTATTAAGAACTTTTTAGTACTCACTCGACTATTTTTTAGATCTTTGAGTTTTGATACAATATATTCTCTGTTAACTATTAATCTCATCTAATCTAAATTTTAATCTTTTTAATCTATCTTATCTGGAAACAAAATTTGACTTAAATGTTAATTAAACATTCAAAAACATTCCTATTAATTTAAGAAACTCTCTTTATTTCGTGGCCTACATTCTGTACAGATACTATATATATATATTTTGCCTGATTTCTTAATAAACTTATGTCCTTAGTACTTTCGAGTCTCGTAAGGTCTCAACTCAAACCGAGAATGTTGTGTTGTGTCCATACAATTCGCTCCAATTTCAACAAAACAAAATTTAATAATAGCGAAAGAGGAAACTTTTGGATTTTTTTGTTTTTGTTTTTATTTTCATTTTTGTTTGCCTGTGCCAACACACATGTAATACAAGCAGTCAGATGGTTTCCCTTGTTATTCCTTTCTCCTTCCCTTTTGATATATTGTATTTCCTAGCACGCCTTAAAGTATGCCATGTTCGCATCTCACTCGTTTTGTTTCTATTGAGAGTAATTAAAAAACTTTCACTCGACATTTGTTTGTCCCGAATATAAACAAAAACAAAAAAAAAAAAATATGTATGAAACATGAAACGAGAAACGAGAATGTTTCAATTTGTAGCTGTAAAATGTTGCATTATTTGGCCAAACAAAAATTTATTGTATGTCTTTTTTAAGGGGAAACTCTTTGCTGGAGGGAGAGAAGAAAATCTATAAATTGAAAGTATTATCTAAAATGGCGCATTGCCATTTGTTTTGGCTACAATGTCAATGCATATGCTATTGCCTGAAATAATTTATATTTTCTCTTATTTATTTATATTTATATTTTATTTTTGGTTTCGTTTTACTTTTCTGTAGTTGCATAATGAGATTTAAAATAATTGCTGGGGCATAAAATGCATTTCGTTTATGCAAATCATGTTAGAGCATTATTTTCATCATTTTACATTAAATTACTAAATTATATTTTCAGTTTAAACTACGAAGGGAAAACCACAGTTAGCATTTATGCTTTGGTTTAGAGGTCGTCTCTTGCCTTTTAGCCACAAGTTCCTGGCCAAATGTAACTAGTTAGGCATATAGATGAAATATATTTGCCTAGATTGCCATTTGGCTGTGGTTTCCCAACTGAGATATTGTGGTTTCTTAAAGTGGCAAAGAGATTTCAAGAGGCAGGCAAGGACACATTTAAATTTCTAACCTTAACTGATCTTAAAACTTACTTTAAGAGTGTGGAATATGGGTATACTCTTTCTTTTTTTAAAATAATCTTTTAAATGTCATATGAAGCTTATAATATTTATTGCCATAGTTAGCTTATAATATTTCTAATATTGACAAAACAAATTTTTAAAGTCTGATTTGTAACTAAAGTTTAACTAAAAATTAGGGGATTTACTGCAAATTATTAATTATTATGTCTTATTTGTCTTTATTTCACTTTTTCGAGTAAGCTGTTTATTAAAAACATTTCCTTTTTGCTACCTACTCTTACTACTCTTCTTTGAAAAGGTAGACATAATATATTTTGAGGCCAAAAGAGTTAACTCATTCTTATGCTTGTTGGCCACAAAATGTGTCATTTAAGGAAATTAGTTAGAGTTACATAAAAAGCATTTAATTAAATTTAAAACTCTTCCTATTTTGTCATACATCCTCATTTGCATCCCTTGAGTGGGTATCGCTCTCTTAGGTTAAATCCTCTCAACTGAGAGTCTTCATTTAATTAAACCAAACGACATCATGGAAGCAGAGAATATATATATATATGTATATATTTTGAGATGGTTCCGGACATGAACAAAACCCCTAATTAAAATAAACTTTTAACGCCACATTAAACCGACCGCCAAGGGAATGTCACATACAAACTTAAATTATTATAATAATTATTGTTCTTGTTGTTGTAGTGTCTGTCATAGCCGACTGCAGGCAAAAGTTATTGCTCGAGTTACAAAAAGTTTTCTCTCTCTCTGTGTGTGTGTTTATGTTTTTGGCCTACTTCAAGCGAAAAGCCACAATTCGGCTTGTCTATTTGCCTTTGGCTTACCACTTACACAAATGTAATGTTTTTCTTCTACATTTTTAATAAAATTTTTCTCTTTTCTTTTTTAATTTAAGGCAACTTGCTGGTCATTTTGGTGGTAACTCTTTCACGTCGCCTACGTTCCATAACGAATTTCTTTTTAGCCAATTTGGCATTTGCTGACTTTTGTGTGGGTCTTTTCTGTGTAATGCAGAATTTGTCCATATATTTAATTGACAGGTAAGTAAATTTTACTATACAAAATTTCAGCGACTACTTTAGTTTTATATCGAATTATAATTTCGTGTTACATACGATAACTTAAGGAATCATCGAGTGTATATCAAGGAATTTGTAGTTCACAAAATTATCAGTGAACTATCAATAAACCTTAACTGCAATTCTTTAGTTGTTTATTAGGAACTTGAGTATAAATGCTTTGAAATTATTATCAATCCCAATTAGTATTGTTACTTAAGCTCTTATCTAAGTAATTATTTAAATAAACCTCTCATGCGCTAAATGCTCTTACATACATATAAGCCAATAAGGATTAAGGAAAGTTAATTGGCTTAAGGACTTTTAACAAAAATGTCACCTTGTAAAACAAAAGCCAATAACAAGGATAGTCTTACTATTTTGACCCCTCAAATATAATAATTACGTCTGAGGAAAATGAAAAAATACAACATGAGCCATATAATTTCTATTAATATTCTATTTACCATTTGGTTTTAATACTTCAGTTCATAGCAAAATAAAAATAAAAGATTTGTATTATATTATTGAACCAACAAATGATCAATTATTGCAATACAAACAAGATGATAGGCAAAGAACAATTAATTAAAGAACAATTACAATGAGACCATATAAGGCACAAAAAAAGAAAACTTCAAATAAAATCTGGCCACATCAATATAGGCGGATAAATTTCAGTTAATGAGAAACAAAATAATAGCCAAAATGCATATTTAAGAAAACAGGAACAAGTACTTAAATACTGCTTTCATAACTAATTACTTGAAAGCAATTAACAATTAAACCATAAATTAAGGAAACTTCAAGAAAAACCTTCTTGTTACTTCAACGTTGCCAGATCAATGGCAGTTTTAGACAAGCGAATTGATAATCTTAAAGCAATGTTAACGAAACAAACAGATTTATATATTTTTTAATAATTCTATCCAACAAATAATGAAATATAAAATAGATTAAACAATAAAATAAAGAAAATTATAAATGTTTAGAGAGATATTCACTCCTCAGCTACTAGGAAGCAACTGAATTTTATCTGAGGCAGAGAAGCATTTATATAGAAAATTTAACCAGATGTCAAGGTCTACTTAGATTTAATTTACTTACTAAGCAAAGAGTTTAATAGTATAATAATATAATATAATTATTAATTTCATATCATTTACATGAGGCAATGTTATTTTATGTTTTGCTGATTCTCATATTTTTATAATTCTTTCTTTTAATTGTTGAATTTGTTTTAAAATATTTATTAACAAACCATCAAAAATAGCTTCGTATTTATATAGAAAATTTAATCTGATGTCAAGGCCTACTAAAGATGCTTACCTAGTTGTAATATCGTTTATACGAGACATTATTATTTCATGTTCAGTATATTCTCGATTTTATGTTTTTCTCCTTTTTTTTCGGTTTCGAATTCGGTTTAAATTTTTATTTTTTGTCTTGTTCTTCTTTTCGGTTTCTCTGCTCTCGTTTGTTGTGCATTTTATTTGTGCAACGCGTGTTCCATGTAGAACAGAGTGAGAAAAAAGCAATGTAAATAGACAGGTCAGAGGGTAGAGCTTGGTTGCCGGAGGCGGAAACTGTTTCACGTGTACGTGTATGTACATTTAGGGAAAGTGTCGCTTTGCTAGTTTCATGTTGCTCTTTTTTATTCCATTGCTGAAAGCTGAAACTTATGTTGGAGGTTCACACGTCCTTCCATATGTATGAACACATATACATTTGTGCATCTGAAGATCTTTCAATAATTGATTCGATTTTTTTAAGAAACTTTAGGTATCAAAATTATTGCTCCATCTTATTCTTAAAGGTTTAAAAATATATTGGTTTTTAATAGTAAAGATGATAGTTGTTGTAATAAGAATATACAATAACTAAATAATAGATAAAAAGTAATTAGTAACAAGCGAAACTTGTTTATTAAGGAGCAATATTAAGGCTTAAACCAAGTAAGCAAATTTCAAACAAAAAAAAAACAAGCAATCCTTACAGAAATTTACTAATAAACACTCAAGAAACAATGCTTTGTGATAGAACAGATGTTTTACAAAAAAAGCAAAAATATGAATGAAAATAAATTCATAGAGGACGAAAAAAAAAATCAAAAAAGACTAAACAACTAAAGTAACATTGCCTCGTGTAAACGATATGAAAACTAAAAAAATATTTGCTTCATTGCTTAGTAGGCCTTGAAATACAACTAAGTAGGCCCTGACATCTCGTAAATTTTTCTATATAAATGCTGCTCTGCCTCAGATGAAATTCAGTTGCCCTCTAGGAGTTGAGGAGTGAACACCTCTCTCCAAGCATTTATATTTTCCTTTTTCGGTTTTTTTATTCTTTATTTTATTATTAATTTATTTTATTTATCTCTTTAATTGCTTTCAAGTAATTAGTTTGTTATTGAAGCAGTATTTAAGTACTTGATTAAGTTTTCTTATATTATGCATTTTGATTTTCAACGTTTTAAGCTTTAGATGCAAGTGGCCCTCTAGTATTAATGTAGCCAGAATTTATTTGAAGTTTTCTTTTCTTGTGCCTTATATGGTCTCATTGTAATTGTTCTTTAATTAATTGTTCTTTGCCTATCATCTTGTTTGTATTGCAATAATTGATCATTTGTTGGTTCAATAATATGATACAAATCTTTTATTTTTATTTTGCTATGAACTGAAGTATTAAAACCAAATGGTAAATAGAATATTAATAGAAATTATAAAGCTCATGTTGTGTTTTTTCATTTTCCTCAGACGTAACTATTATATATAAAGGATCAAAAATGTAAGAGGATATAATTAACTTGAAAAAATAAAATTATATAAATTCTCCATTGATTTAAGACTATCCTTGTTATCAGCATTTGTTTCACAAGTTGACATTTTTGTTAAATGTCCTTGAGCCACTCAACTTTCCTTAATCCTTATTGGCTAATATGTATGTAAGAGCTTTAAGTGAATCGGGTTAAATTCCTTTCAAGTAATTTATTCATTACGGAAGCGGTACTTTAGAGTACTTAAGCAACAATATTGACTATATTAGAAATTCAACATGATTAAATTTGAGGCATACTGAATAATAATAACAATTCGCTGGACTTATATTCAAAATTATGTTTTTGGTTTGTTTTTATTTCACATAATTTTTTTATTTTTATATTTTGGACTATATGGCTTGTTCCACGCTTGTTTGGACTTTGAATAAACATCCAAGTTGGCAAATCTCGAAAACATTTTTGCTCTTTATGCCCATTTCTATGAAAATGCACTTGAAATGCAAATTTCATTCAAATTGTGAGAATTTGTGTTTATATGCCAATTTATTGTTAATCTGCTTATAAAAATAAATATTTTTGTACATATGGATATACAAATCAAAAAAATAATCGAGCGTTGAATATTTCATACACAAAACAAAAGACTAAATCAATATATAAAAAAAAACACTACACAATATAAATTTAATAATAATATTTATGTATTTATTAATATTTTTATTTTTTTTTTTTTTGTGTTTTGTATAATAATTCTTGCTTTGGGCAATTTTTGATGATTTTTAATGTGCTCATTTGAATTCATAAAATATTTACTTAATTTATTTTTATCAAGTGCATATTGTGGATTTTGGCATTCTTAACTTGGCTCGTCATGTCGAATGTTTTCCTTTATACGCTTTTCATATTTTACATTTTTGTTGAAATATATTTTGCATATTTTGATTACCTACAATATTCATTTTAAATTCCATGGAAAAAAGGAGAGTTAGAGAGAGAGAGAGAGGGGAGGGAAAGGAACCCAGAGATTTTCACAAAATCTACATCTCATAAATGTCACATAATTATCATATTAAGCGACTCAAATAACAAAACTTGACCAATATGCGAGTCCTCATGCTGGTTAGCATAATTTCACAGAATTTATGCACACGACACACTCACATACACACACGCACACATACACACACATTTAGGCTCACTCAATGTGGATAGACGATCTTTGACCCTTCATAAATTGGCCAACAAAACATATGCAAAGTGTACACGATTATTGCCAAAATTGTTAGCAAAATGATGTAAATAACAATTTTTGTCTAGTCTAGGCTTAAATTTATTTTATATGGAAAAAAATGGTAATAATTTTGAAATCTACCAAACAACGATACATTTTTCTTTTAAAAAATATATATAAACATATTTTGTTTACTTTCTATTTAAATTCTTTAATTTAAGTCTACAAACTCGCTTTAAATAAAGTCGTTTCAGTTCCAAGAGAAAAATAAAGTATAGATTGAAACTCTTCATTCAATTTTCAACAATTGGTAAATATTTAAAAAACTTAAAGAAAAATGAAAAGAAATAAAGCCTCTCGAGCATAACCAAGAGCACTCAGTTGCCAGTTTCAAGCTTAATCTCCACCCACAGCATTTTGAGCACCTGAAACGTTTTAATACCGTTTCATTTTTGCGACAACAACAAACGCCATTCGATTCACCTGGCAACAGGGCAATCATTTTTAATACTATAGACCAGAAAAGTAACGCCCGCAATCAAACCGCAAAAGCATCACAATTTCACCTTATTAGGATACAATACAGGACACCTTCGTTATCCCTGCCCTGCCCTCTTCTCTTGTATATACCATACTTAAACCCGCACACAAATAGAATTACGTGCTAATCCTCAAATACAATGATCCTTCGTTCCAATGTAATTTGAGCTGGAAAAAATATAAAAAAGAAAAAATATATACATATATATATATATATATTTGAAGAGGGAGGGGGCGAAAAAAAAGCACAGCAATATAAAATACTAACGACACCTTAATGTCGCATTAGTTTGGTGGGCGTGTCGTAAAATTTTATGAGGCGTACCTTAAAGCAGCGCCAAGCCTTAAAGAGAAAGATTTGAAAACAAAAATCGGTTTTTATTTTTATTCTTTCCAAATAAAAATATTTATAAATAACTATATACATTTTTATTTCCTTTTGCAGTTGGGTCTTTGGCGAGTTTCTCTGTCGCATGTATCAATTCGTCCATTCATTGAGCTATACGGCCTCAATTTTCATACTGGTTGTCATTTGTATGGAACGTTATTTTGCCATTGTCCATCCAATAACTTGTAAGCAAATTCTAACAGCGGCTCGTTTAAGGGTAAGTTGATAAGACGAAATATCATAAACTAAAAATAAAGTACTATAAATGATTATAGTTCTTAAGCACGCAAAAGTCAAATCGATCGGTAAAACATTAAAAGTGTCATAAAAATCTCAATGATGAGAGGGTTACAAATATCCATTAAAAGTTTTTAAGCAGAAAATATGGTTAAGACCATAAAAATGAGTGGTCTAAAGAGGCAAAAAAAAAAAGAAAGTGCATAAAACAAAAGTGGGTCAAAGCATGTTAAAATCGAAATCATAAATAAGCTTTGCCATTAGAAAGTTAAAGGAACAAAAAATGTTTTGAAGCAATAATACAAACAAAAAAATAAGACTTCAGTCGTATTTATATATCTATATATAACTTTAATTATATGGTAATCGAATATTGTCTTTCAAATTTCAATTGATTTATCTAATTTATATAATTTATTTGATGATTTAAAAAATGAACCTGTTAGATAACAAGATAAATTATCTCTTTCAGTGATCAAGATCAATAATTATACCAATATAAATTTTATTTATTTAGAAATATTTCAAGGCTTTATTTAGCTCTAAAATTTTTAATAGATCATTTGAGCAAAGTAAATTTTTAGAATCATTAATACATATGTTAAATCCTTAAAAGGATGATCAGCCTGGTAGAAAAGTGTGGCAATTTACAGTATCTTAAAACGGCCACACAATGAGAACGATAAGCCAGTTCGAGGAAAACTCCATCCTGACAAATGGTCTTTCTCTTAAACGTTTTTACATTGTTTCATACTTTAATTTCTATATTTTTGATACAATCGTTACGAGACACGAAAGGCACAAAAGTTAATTATATCGTCTTACTTTTTTGACCCCTTTATAAATAATAATTACGCCTGAGAAAGATGAAAAATCCAACATGAACCTGGATAACTGGGATGGGTATTCTATTTACCATTTGGTTTTAATAATTTAGTTTATACAGAGATAAAAATAAAAGATTTGTATCATATTATTGAACCAACAAATGATCAATTATTGCAATACAAACAAGATGATAGGCAAAGAACAATTAAAGAACAATCATAATGAGACCATACCAGGTACACAAAAAGGAAACTTTAAATAAAATCTGGCCACATTATTACTAGAGGGCCATTTGCATCTAAAGCTTAAAACGTTGAAAATCAAAATGCATAATATAATAAGAAAACTTAATCAAGTACTTAAGTACTGCTTCCATAACAAACTAATTACTTGAAAGCGATTAAAGGGATAAATAAAATAAAATAATAATAAAATAAAAAAATAAGGAAAAATATATATGCTTGGAGGGAGGTGTTCACTCCTCAACTCCTATAAGGCAACTGAATTTCATCTAAGGCAGAGCAGCATTTATATAGGAAATTTGACGAGATGTCAGGGCCTACTTAGTTGTATTTCAAGGCCTACTAAGCAATGAAGCAAATATTTTTTAGTTTTTATATCGTTTACACGAGGCAATGTTACTTTATGCTTTGTTGAATTTAAAATCTTTCCTTTAATTTTGTGTGCTTAGTAATTGTTAAATTTATGGTAAAACATTTGTTAACAAACCATTAAAAATTGCTTCTTTCTTATATATAAAGATGCTTACATAGTTGTAATATCGTTTATACGAAACATTATTACTTCATGTTTCACTCCATCTTAAGTAACCATTTTTCTCTGAAAAACACCAAGACCGCGTTTGATTATTTATTTTCTTAATAGGTATCATTCAATGCTTTAAAATATTAATATAAATTTAAACGGAAACAGCGCGTTTTATTAACCTTTTTTCTACTGTGGAGTTTATATAGGCAACTCTTTTGGTTTTCTGACCTGTCAGATGCTTCGCCTACTACTATCAGGCAGAAAAAATTATTTGTAATATAATTACAAAATATAATATATATAATAATACAATTATTAAAGTTAATTTAAAAACTAGGCTATACAAAATTAATTTTTGTTTTAAAGGTAATTATTGTTTTAGAATCTACTGGAAAGAAATCAACAAACACATAAAAAAAGTCATATAAAAACTTCTTAAAAATGAATTTCCAAAAGCGTATTCAAAAGTTCAGCATTAGAACCTCATAATCTTTTATTCATGATAAAATCATAGTCAATCCCTAAAGAACTAGAAAAAGACTAAGTTATCTCTTTTAGCAAATAAACAATGAATATTTGCCACAATTGAACAAATTGAGCAGTTATTGTATACAATTTTTTGCATAATGCCTTAATAACCAATTCATTTTCTTCTCATCTTTCCTTAAATTTTTATTCTCGTTTATATAGTATATTAGCCAATGTAGTCTTGTGCATTCTTTGTCAATGTCTCGACCTCTTTGGACTAACTTTTTGATAACTCATTTTGACCGCAATTTGCAACCTAATGAAACTTATTAAAGTGAAACCAAAAACCAAGCTCCCAGAATGGAATTTGGCAAGCGTGGCAAAAGGTTTAATAAAGCAAATACCAAAAACAAAAAAAAAAGAATATAAGGGAAACTTTTTCTGGTAGACAAACTTTTCATGGCCCCAAGTCATAACCATTCACCATATAATAACCCTTATTTTGTCTCATCTAATTGCCATAATGAAATGCTAAAAGTAAAATATTTTTGCCAAAAAATTAAATATCCTATCTTTACATTTTATTTTTCTTTTTTTTGTTAATTTTAATGTCTCTTGTTAGGCAACTATAAAGTTACTACATAAAGACAACTAAATGTTCCTCTATACCATTTACATGCAAATTTTGTATGTTTGTAGGCAATTTAACAAATTGTTTGCGTGCTCATTAATAAGCCAAATATGTTCGTGTTATTGCCTCCTACAGATGGTCATTGTCACAGTTTGGATTACATCGGCTGTTTACTCGACACCCAAATTTGTCTTCAGCAAGACCATCAAAAATATCCACACCCAGGATGGACAGGAGGAAGAGATATGTGTACTAGATCGTGAAATGTTTAACTCTAAATTGCTGGACATGATTAATTTTGTGTTACTGTATGTAATGCCGCTATTAGTGATGACGGTAAGTTGACAATATGTTGAAAAAAACAGCAGGAATATGATAGTTTTGCTCCTTAAGTTTGAATTAAATTGTAATTATATTGACTATGCAAAATTTCATCCAATACACAGTATTTTATTTCTGTTAGGAGCCCCCCATTTTATTTTTCCCATTATGAAAAGTTTTGTTTAATATTTCTTGACTTTTTATTACAAAGTGGGTAAAAGTGTTGGAAACCTACAGAGATTTAATTGACAATTGCTTTTGACTACTTCCTAAATAGATGTTTGCATGCCTGAAAAATCAGAGTATAGTAATAATAAACCAAATCAGTAAAATAGATAACTATTATTAGGAGATGGATTTAATCTAGAAGCTATTAAAACTCGTTCACAACCTTTATTTAAATGAAATTTTGATAAAATAAACTCTCACGGCTTCTTGCTTGGATTGAGCCCAAAACTATGCTACACTTTTCAGCACTTTTCTGTTTTATTGATAAGTCTTTGTTTTTAAGTCGACAAGTATCCATTAAAACAAATTAATAACTGGAAAATCATCAAATTATTAGACAAAACAAACTTCTGGCTATTAACTCTCTAAATCTATTAGATATTTTTTCTTTAAGTCAGAAACAATATTTTATATTAATATATAATAATAAAACATTAAGTAAATACTCTGCAAGAAGTACATGCTAAAGATGCTAAATGGTACAAATTGCTATACATTTAAGTTAATTGATTTCTACCGACTTGTTGTTTGATTTGCTTTGTGTAATTGTTTTAATGTATTTAATGCATTTGCTTCGTTTGCATTTAACAGGTGCTCTATAGTAAAATTGCCATAGCTTTGTGGCGTAGCTCTCGTGGTCTCACACCGCATGTGGTGCAACAGCAACAACAACAGCAACCCACCCAGGACAATAGCATGGGTATGCACAATAGCATGTACCATCATCATCATCACCATCACCAGCACAATCACATGCATAACCTTCATCATCATCATCAATTGCCGGCAACAACTGTGGTCGGTGGATCAGGGGCAGGAGGATCCGCTGCAATTACATCTGGAGTAGGCGGAGCGGGAGCAACAACTACAGCGCTCGCTTCCGGCAGTAGCAGTTCCACGTCCTTGTCACGTAAACAGAGCAGTAAATATGACAAACGCGGCGTCAGCATCACCGAGAGTCAGGTGAGCATGGAAAGCGAAAACAATGCAAGCCAAGAGAACAAGAAAAAAAAAAATAACACAGTAAACAAATTGGACAAAGAAATCAAAATATAAAAAAAACCAATGTAAAAAAAGTTCACACTGAAAGCTATAACAATGTTAATTTCTATATTAATATGCAAACGCCAATCGATGGTCCTTTCCCTTCACGAATGCAAAATAAGAATCATTGTGCAGAATTGTAGAATCAACTGTTTTTATTCTGTTCTTCTCAAATGCTTAAAAAAAGAATGAAATAACTTTTCATAAAACTTGATTCTTGCCACAGAAACTTTGATCAAGTGGTCCATGAACCTGGAACAGGTGTCAATGCGCATTAAAAGTATCACAGACCATAAAAAAAGTTGACCAATTGCTATTTGCTAGTTTTGCAGTTTCGTTTTTCTCATTCTCTCAATAGCAGAAAGTTAAATAAGTGCTAAAACTTCAGCAAAAAAAAAGAAAAAGAAGAAACTACCGTAAATTTACTTTCGTCCACAGTCGGTGGCGTATACGTTATATTTCTCTTTGCCATTTAGCTTCAATTTAGCGCTTGACAAGGAACATTAACTATTCGCCATTTGGCGTTAACTTTGTCCAGTTTACTTAAAAAAAATAAAGAATTGAACTTTGAAAGAAACTGGAAAAATTGAAAATGATTACCTGGAAAAGACACAATATTGATCATCGATCAATTTCCCAACAATTGTATGTAGGAAAACGAAAATTATTGTTTGTTTTTAAAAAGTTTATAAAGAAGATAGAAAGAAAGATATATATATATAAAGACCAAGAGAAAGTTTATTGAAACGGTCAAAAGGAAAATAGTGTTAGGATTATATTTTTATAAATTGTAAAAAGGAAAATTACTTAAACAAATACTTTCTTTCAGTTGGTTTTCATTGTGAACTTTTTGTTTAAGAAATTGTAAGAATTCAGTACCAAGAAATAATTTGTCACTTTTAAAGGATGCTTAAGAACAAGTCAAGCTTACACTAAACAATTTAATTGAAAATTATGATCTATTGCTATATTTATATCCCACCTATAAACCTTGATCCACAGCTAACTATTTGTAACTATCTTTTCTGTTCAATTTTTCTCTTTCCTCGTTTTGATATGACAACCATTAAATTGCTTCCACTAAATACTCTACATCACTTTCAACAACTAAAAACAACACAAAAAAACAAAAAAAAAAAACACACACGACACTCAATTAGCTTGATAATTTCAAGGTACGTGTAGTATTATGCCTACAATCGATATCCGATAATTTATAAACAGACTGTAAACAAATGCCAATCAAATTAGATTGAAAATCGTTTAACTGATTTTTGTTTTTTCTGTGTGTCATACAGGTGTCTTTGGAGGCGGATCGTCCCATTGTCAGTGCTTGTCGTAAGACCAGCTTTTATCATCACTCTCATACGCATCATCAGCGACAGGGTAATGGCGGAGGCGGCAGTGGTGTGGGCATGGCTGGCACCACACACATGTCGCATTCATCGAGCAATGTCCTGCGCGCTCGTCGAGGCGTCGTTCGTATGCTGATAATATTTGTGCTGACATTTGCCCTCTGCAATCTGCCATATCATGCTCGGAAAATGTGGCAATATTGGTGAGTAGACCTTCTCATTTTATACGTCTTCTACCATCATTTGTCCGCTCCTCCTTTTGATAAGTGAAAGCAATTTTTTATGTTCAGCCAGTGCCACAGTTGACAAGGACATTTGCATAAGTGAAAAAGTGAAGACAAAATATATCTACAAGATTGATAGAAATCGAAGTTTATTGTAAATGGTTTTATTTGCGCTTCACAGATATTACACTTGCTTTGACTACCTAAAGTCCTCTCCTCATCCTCTACTCTTCGTTTTAATGCAAATCTCATTCATTATTTGCTAATTTCCTTTAGCCAAATCGAGTTTACAACACTTTTCGTTTATCCCATTGAAGTGGCTTAAATTTCGTTCAATGGCAACGCCTCTGCACCAGACACAGGAAGTACTCAATCCTTTTTTTTTTTTCTTGTTTTTCCAAACGCCTTTTGAAATCGGAAGCCAGCAAACGACCAGTTTAACTTTTATCCTCTTCTCCTTTACCTCACTCTCTCTCTCTTATTCTCTATTTATCCCTCCCTGCTTTTTATTACTGCCTGGACTTGGCTTTCATTGATAGTTTTGTGCTCTTTTTTTGAGGAGATGGCCAGAGGTGGAACTTCTGCGTGTGTGTATGGCCAGTTAAATGACTTAGAAATGTTTGCTAGGGTTTTTCCTGGGGTTGCTTGCAATCTGAGCTTTGGAAATGGGTAAAGTTTATACAATGTAGTTCATCTATGTAATTTTAGATGAAAATGTGTCACATTTACTTAAATTTTGGTGTGTTGAATATTAATAAAAGCAAAAAAGATATTAACATTAAATCTGGCAAAAAGAAAGTATATTAAGTTCCATAAAAAATATAACTCAGTATTGATTTGAATAAATTTATATCATCACAATTGCTTATCTCTGTTGCTCTCTTCTGATGTCTACAAATGGGTCATTCAGTTAATATTGAAAAATTGCATTACAAACATTTAAAAAGGTCATTCAGAAAAATGAGAAAATTGTTTGCTTTTAGCAACCAATTCAAAGCAATAAAAAAAAACATCGATTCAAAGTTGACAAGGTCTCCAAAATACGATGAAATTTGCTTTTGATTTCTTTTCAGTTATTTTTATTTATCCTGTTTACTCTTCCCCTTTTTTTCCGGTGGCCTGAAACTTCATTAGAACTGTCGAAAAGTAGCAGTTCAATTCAATAACATTTAATAGATAAATAATAAAAAAGAAAACCAAATGCCAACAAGAAAAGTGCCAGCACTTATATAGATATAAATCTCAATTGTGGCACAGGAATTTTTGGCAAATAAGAAGAAAATTTATATATATATTTGTGTATATATAAAATATATACATAAATCTATTGAAATGCATTTCAGCAATTTAAAATACTTTGCCAAATGAAATACCATGAAAATCTGGCAGGTTGTTAATAATAAATAATAAAAATTTAAAATAATATATGGCTGGCACGGGCAATAAACAGGCTATAGAGGACTCTAAGTACTTAACACCTCAACCATAAATATGATAAATGATTCAACAAAAATATGATTAAATGAGACAAAGAGAATCATAATATATCAATTGAGGGATTATCCAAAAATAATGATTAACTGGGACATAATTGAAGTTACAATTTACATAAGTAAAGTAAAATAGAATATATATTAATGAGAAGGAAGAAGAAGTTGAATGCAAAAGACTTTTATTAAAAAATATAATTAAAAAGCAATGGAAAAGAGTTATCAAACCTTTTTTCATTTAATTATAGGACTGTTTTTGTACTTTTAATTAAAGTAATAGAAACCCAAACCTAAAAAAAAATATTTTTCTTCATGATTTAAAGTCATTTCCAATTATAAAAAATGGCATAAATTGCAAATTTTGCCTTTTGTGGATTAACTAAAAATATTGATATTTCGTATTCTATTTCTATATGCTAAAAATATATTCCAAGATCTAGATAATTAGCCTAATTAATTTTTTCCTTGAAAGCAATCCTTTTTTATATAAAATCAATTAATGGATACTCAGAGTAAAGTTTTTTTTTTGGCACATGTTTTGTTATCTAAGAAGTTAAAATCAAATTAATTAGACAAAGATAAGTAGCTAGACAAATTTTTTTTTTTTTTTTTTGCTCTTGTAAACTTATTTTCCTTTTTTTTTTTAGTTCATGTTAGATTTCTCTTTAGAAATTAGCAAAGTTTTTCTGACCTTTTGCCACGCGTTGCTAAATGGAATGCCTTTCTACTGGTTACCATACCCTTCCCCTCTTCAAATTGGATATATGTATCTATTAATACGTTACTGTCAACACTCAATAAGCAAACTTGGTGGGTGGGTGAGTGAATGAGTGACACGTGTTCATTATTAGGTCACAAAGTACTTTGAGATGACATTGAACAAGCGTATTCTGATAACAACGCTGATAACATCAACATCAACAGTTGGTAACTGCTGGACATCGACTCATCTTTGTACCTATTATGCTGGAAATGTCCTTTCATTTTATTCAGTTGGAATATGGGATACAGGCATCTGTTTCTAAAAAAAAAAAAAGCTGAGTCCCGCTGAGTCCCCCATTTGCCTTAGCAACGCGTGGGGTCCAATTTAACTATATAAATATATATATATATATATATATATATTGCTTGTTCCCATTTTTGAAATTGGCCTTTAAATTCCTCTTGGACAAGCAAATTGCAAAAGCCACTTCAAAAATAAGAAGAAAAAAAAAATAAATAAAATAAACTCAAGCGGCGGCGACAACAAAAGCGAAGGCCGCTTGAGTGCTCCAATCAGTTAGTTCTTCTTTCACTCTTTTTACTCCTCTTTGCCACTTTATGTCTTCTTTCTCTTCTCTTTTTGCTTCTGTGACTTGTGCAACGCAAATTGCACAACATTTTGACAGTTACAGAAGAAAACAACCACAGCAACAACAGCGACATGAACACTTTCTATTTTACTGCTTTAAATATTTGTTGAGCTTTGGGCAAAGTTTTAGCCAGAAGTTTATGTTGCATACTTGCAGGCGGCAAGAAACTTTGTGCTCTTGGGCAAATTCTTTGCTCCATTAGACAAGTTGCAGGTCAGCATACTTAGAACGTCCTGACAAAAGAAGCTTAATCACTTGGGCGGTCAAGTCCAACCCAAACCAGCCCCATTGTACTTTGTGGGAGAAGGAAAAACAGCAACAAAACAAAAATTTTTCCTCATTTTCTTTTCCCGTTTTAACCAAATGAAGTGAAAATGTGAAATTTAAGTAAATTACACATTAAATTTTTTTTTAAATACAGACTGAAAAGTATATTGCTTTACTTTTTAATAAAGTGTTAACAAGTTGGCTTTAAATTTAATGGGAACCTTATTAAAATGAATATTTGTTCCTTTTCAACCTTCATTTTGACCTTTTATTAAAGTTAAATTCAAGCAAAAATTTAAAAAAAGGTTAACAAATGTTGACCAATAATAAAATTTAAAGTTTCTAATGTAGCAAGATGTGAGGAAGTTTTCAACTTAAATTTTTCTTTATTTTCCTCTTTTCTTAAGGATAAGTTTAGCTATGGCATCTGCTCTTAGTTTACATAGTGTATAAATGAAACTCGTTGTAACCTTTACAAAATTTGTTTATTTGTGCACTTACAGGTCACGTTCGTATCGCGGTGATTCCAATTTTAATGCGCTGCTAACGCCGCTCACCTTTCTGGTCACGTATTTCAATTCGGGCGTAAATCCCCTGCTCTATGCCTTCCTTAGTCGCAATTTTCGTAAGGGGATGAAGGAGCTGCTACTTTGCTCATGGAAGAAGGGTAAAGGCAAGTCATCATCAAATTCATCGATGCATCACAAGCGTAAGGCTTTGCAGGTGAGTGTCTGTCTCATTGCAGTTAATTCATTTTCCTCTCGAATCCTTGAAGATCAGTTTGCTTTATTTTCCTTTAACATGAAATATATTAGACGCACTCGCTACCCACGGACACCACCCACATTGGCAACGAGCAACTATGATGGCCAAGCATCTGGAAGACGCATTTTAGGCTCTTCGGTCGACGCTCTTAAAACCCATCCGAGAATTACATTTACTTCTAGTCATCTATCCTAGTCATTTAGCTAGAGATAATTTATTATTGTGATTTTCTAAGAAGCCTATTGCTTGGATTGAAATAAAATTTATTATAATAAATACAATTACTTAATATCTACTAACCAAATACCGAATAGTTGTGTATTAGAAAGTTAAGTGATGTTCTCTTTTCCTTTGTATAAGCCGCATTCATTAAGGCAAAGAAAAAGAATAACAAAAATTGTATATCCTGTATTACCATTTATGTATATCCCATAATATGGTTGCAATAATCTTGTCCAGTTTCTATTATAAGATTAACTTTAAATGTGATTTAAATATGAAAAATAATATAGTAAATAAATAAAATCAAGTTAAATTCTAAAACCAGGTGATTTCATGAGTAAATCAAGCTATAAACAAAATTTATTGATTTATTTCTTAATTTTCAGTGAGTTTTACATTATACTTAACTTTTCTTCATTATGATGAATCGTTTCCACTTCATTTATTCGAATCTCCTTACAAAATGCAAGCCGACAGCATTTTTGCCATTTTTATTGCCAAAATCAATCAAATTCGCGTAGAAGACTCCGCCAAGTAAAAAAAAAAGGAATCTCTCCCCCCCTTGCCAATGCATGAATTGCAATTTTGTGGCCATCGCAACAAATAAAATTTGAAGGCAGAGGAAAACGAAAACAAACTGTGGTTCAAATTGGAGTTTTGCAATGGGATTTGGAATTGTCTGTGCGCCATCAGCAAAAGCAAAATTGCAATATGCAATATATAGAATCCAGATATCTAACGTTTACATACACACATATACATACGTATATATATATATATTCTATTTATAGTCATGACTTGTAATATCTGACGACTATTACAGTTTTCTATGGTCAGCCAAGAAACACGCTTCATTGCGGAGAGAACATTAAGGAATCCTTTCAATTGTGAAAAGAATTTTTTGCGTTCAACGAAGCATCTACGATTCAGTATCTATTTTTGTTACACTTATTAGTTTTATCAATACAATGGATGGATATATATGAAAATTGCAAACTAAATTGAAAGTATAAAAAATTATGATTAAAATTGAAAGTTTTTAAAAATTCAATTATCATTTTGTTATTTTCAATTTTTATATATCTTTGAAAGTTAGGGTTAATCAGTCAATTAGAATTTAATGTAAACTTAAAATATATATTACATTTGGTTAAATGTTGAAAGAATTTTAAAGTATTTAGATTTGGTTAAATATTGAAAGATATTTAAAGAACTTATATAAATCAATCTTCGTTTTTTGAAGTGGAAATGTTTTTTTTTGTAATAATTCTTTCTCTAAGGATTAACTATTGAGATTGATTGAAACTACACAAACTTTAAGCAATATTATTTATTTCAAAATGCTAGAGAATGTAAGGAATTTAATTTAAATAGCCTTATACGAATTCTTTAGCAATTTCAGCAGCTAGGAACACCTCAACTTTTAACATCGAGAGCCTTAGATCCTAGCTTAGATGTCATTAAACAGAATGTTATCTAGTTAAAGTTCACCTATCCAAATGCAAATATGAATGCTAAAACAGGATATCTTAGGAAAAATAAATTTTATTGTATATAAAAAATACTTTAAAATTTTTAATAAGACTTTATAATCTTTTGGGAATCGAAGTTACTTGTTTTGCCCTACTATACCCTATAAAGGTAACAATTTATTTTTCTGGCCAGTAGAAATTCATGTTCAACCTCAGCCACTCTTTTTATTCATTTGACTTTTTAGTACTCTACAGTGAGTAGAGTAGTAAATAAATATATTTAAATTTTAAAAATCAATTCGAATATGTTTTTAATTTCAATATTTAAGAAATAAAAGCAAGAATATTTGAAATTTTAGAAGCTTTCTGAAGTAATTAATTTAATTTTATATTATTTTATTATTAATAAATATTCTTAATAGAAATTTTTCTTTACAAATTTTTCTTTACAAAGTAATAAAATTGCCAATTTTTTTGTGAATTTTTTTCAATTCAGATTTTAGTTCATTCCATGCATAGAACAATGCAGAGTAACAAAAAATCGTTGCATAAAATCAGAGAAAAAAATATTTTCTTTTCCGTTTTGGTTTTTGGCTCAAATCCAACACTGCAGTAAGTCGACAAGTGTTGAGGATACCAACAAAAGGAACCTCGGGAAAAACTCAATTACCAAAGGCTTGCAGCAGCGCACAAATTAAAAATCAAAAGAAGAGAAACACAAAAAAAAAAAAAAATATCCTCGCTGAGAAATCTCTTGAATCTCTGAGCTGTTTGTTTTGGTCATTTGTATTTTGGCCAGGTCTTTGTTATGCAAAGTCAACCAAAAATTGTGTCAAGTACGTGTGTAGTTGCAACCAAAAGGAAATGAGAAAAAAAAGGGAAAAGAAATTTATTAAGGACTTTGCGTTGCTCGCAGATTTCTCATAATTAAAATCAACGACTTAAAAGTCTGCGGATTGACATAAATCATCACTGACTGACAATGATTTATGCCCAGTTAAAGAAAAATAAAAACCAGCTACAGAGACAGAGAGAGAGAGAGAGTGAGAGAGAGGCAATAAGTTAATATAACAAATGGTAGTTGGAAAATCAATCAATTCACATACACACATGACATCAGCTACCCATAACCAACAAAAAATACAAAAAAAAAAAAAACGCAACCGGAAAAATGAAAAAGAATATTTGGAAAAAATAACAAAAATTTTAAAAATGCAACTACCAGGCCAACAGGAAATGTCAAAAGAAACTCAACAATTGCCAAACCAAAAATGTTTACACAACTTGATTCAAAAATTCCTCTTCCTGCTTGAATGAAAGCCCAAACTTTGAGGCTGGGAGCCAAACATGGGAGCTCTAGAGGCTTGGGATATGTGATAAATAGAAAAGTTTTTCTTTGCTAAATTCAAGATAAATTTGAAGTCAGGCAAACAGAAAATTCTACAAGTAAACCAAAAATCAATGTCGGCAACAGGAAATGCATTTTCATTTTTCTAGTAACTATTTATGGGTTTAATTGGAAAAGAAAAACCAAGAGAGAGAGAGAGAGAGAGAGAGAGTAACTCAATTTGGTCAACAGAACTTCATTCATAAGTGATGAATACAGCATGGAATGGGTGTGGCAAAATGTCTTAAGTCTGTCAACTAAAGTGAGTTTCTAAGTACATTGTTTAATTGGATTTTACATAACGCTTCAATAAATTTAAAATAACATAAACTCTTCAATTTTATTTAGATAAACTATTTAAATGAAATAAAACTATTTAATAGGTTTTGCTGATTGATTATGTAGAAATTTAAGCATACTTTAATAAATTTCAAATAAATAAATATTTATAATATATTTATAAGTAACTTTTATTTTAGATGGTATTAGCTAGTTTTCAAAATTCTTCAACATATTGTTAGCATTAAATATATATGGAACACAAATACAAATAAAGAATATGTTCTTTAGAATCAGAAAAAGAAAATGTATATACATATATTGATGGAAAAATACAAAAATAATCTACAAAATAATGCTAAAAAATGTCTAGCAGATTGCAGGAGAGTGTCCTTATTTTCAAATTGAAGCACAACTAAGCTAGTTCGGAATCAAAAAAACATAAAGCCACAATAAATACCCCACTAACTGCATGGTTCAGAATCTAACCAGGATATTTCTGCGATATGGATGCATTATAAAGGTATTAACAAATATTTTGTTTAATTTTGAAACACTTACAAAAAACTGCTTATCATATATAGATACACAAACAAAACGTTTTTAAACTTACCGCCGAATCAATATATAATATAAGTGTTGTATAAGTGTGTAAGTGGTGTATAAGTGTATACATGTGGTGTACGATTGCAAAAGAATATTGAAGTATATTGTGAAGAAGAAAGAAAATTTATCCTTTTTTTTATTAAACTAACATTAAACCTGCTAAAAAGAAGTTAACCCTTAACTCAGGTATGAAATACAAGCTTGCTATAAGTTTAATTGGAAGAGTCGCTATAAATGTAGTTTAAGCATTACGTAAAATAAAAACTACAATCTTTAGCCTACAGTGGACCAAGTTTTGTATACCAATAAATTGTACAACTTTTTCTGAAATTGTTATGTTCTTATACCTATATCCCCCACATACACCCACAATTATCTAATAACCCACGCAACACTAAGCCAAAGTATTACATTTATAACTATTTCAACTAATTGCCCTAAGCCTTTAAACAAATTTGTATAAGTGTTTTTTTTTTTTAATTTTGTTTTTAAACTTGTACCCCTTTTATGGTTTTTCTTGTTTTTATGCAACTAATCGGATTAGTTAGCTGTTCACCGGACTTTCCCTTGCCTATGTCCATGCCAACGGGGGGAAAGGGAGATTGTCATTGTTGCATTTGACTTTGTTGACTATCGCAATTTTCCACTTGAATGATTTGTAATCCCATTTCGCAAGGGGTAAGAGTAATATTTCCTTTTCTATTCTTTTTTTTTTGTTTTGTTGCAAAATTAATTTAGAATTTTCTCTCTGGCGATTATTAAAAGTCGTGCCTTGGACTTATTGACATATTTTAATTAGCAAACAGTTTACTTTTAATACATTAAGCCATTGGCATTTTAATTAAAAACTCCTTCATATTAATTGATAAAAAAAAAACCACAGAATGCAACTAAGTGGGAGAAAAGATTAAAAGGAAAAGTTTCTAGCAAAGATTTTTTTACCTTAAAATGAACTATTTCTCTTTGAAATCTAATTTTAGAAGAGTTTCTTTAACTGTTGGCCAATTGTTTAATGTAAAATAAATAATTGCAAGAATTATATCACAATTACTAAATGTCCTTGCTAGTTTATACTTAATTATATATTTGAGAACTTTTCCAACTTCAACTGTTTGCACGTTAATTTATTCCCATTTATTATTTACACAAAAGTCTGGTTTCTCAACACTTTCATTTTCCCTTTACTTTTGACTAATATCCTTAGCCCATGGGGAGAAAAAAAAAACGAAGTAAATTTGGTATCCATTTCACCTCCTCTGACCCCGCTCTCAACTTGTAAAGTCATCTAAATTTGCTTGATGCGAAAAGTTAAGTGGCAAGTTTCTTTTGCTTTCAACAAGTGGCAAGCAATTTGACAGAACAACTTTGTATTTGGACAACTGTAGACACTAAAACTAACATTTTTATGTGTGCTCTAGAATTTAATTTAAATGAAATGAAATGCATTGAGTGTGATGCAAAAGACAAATAAAACTCGAAAGTGTTGCAAAGAACAAGAATTTTAAACCAAAGTGCTTTAAATTTAGACATAAATGAAAGCTCTATACTCTTGCCAACATGAGAAAATATTTAATAGATTTTATTTTAGTTTAATAAATATTAAGAAAAATTATTAAAATTAAAAATTTGTTAATATTGGAATTTATGACATAAAACAATTTTTTTGTTCGATAATTGGTTGCTTATATTTGCACTAAATAATTTCTTCAAAAATCAAACAAATTTTCATATTTTTTTCTTAGATAATTTACAAATTAAAACTTAGTAAGAATATTTTGTTTAAAATTTAATTTCACAAGTTCCTAATAGCATTTACATAAAATAAAATAATTTCCACATTTAAAACTAATATTAATTTATTTCCATTACAAGATGCTGCCATAAGCTAATATACCCGTTTTAAAATATATGTATAGAAAACTATTTGATCAACCATCTGTCAGTTTCTGTTGGCCTGGTTAGAGAATTTTTTATTTTTTGGCATTTTTAAGAAATTGCAAGAAAATTAAGAAACTTTTTAAACAATTTTCTATTTTTTTGTTGTTGCAAATTTAACTTTTTTGGAAAAATTTACAAATAGTTTTAAATTCCAAATTCCTTTTAAATCAAAAACAAAAAAACACTTCTACTAATGCAACTACTTTTGTTACACAAAAAAAAAAAACATAAAATTGTCTATTGGGTATACTTTTAGGCCGTCGATTGTAGCAGGAGCACAGCAACTAAAAGCAAGCAACAAATTTTGCCTTCAATAGGCCACATTCACTTGTTCAGTGTCTGCATACCTCTCTCTCTCTCTTTGCCTCTCTCTCTCTCTCTCTCATCTCAACATCAATGGCTGGCAGTTATCTGGACTGCAACAGCAGGCAAAGTTTTCCATGTCTGAAGTTTGGCACATGGCCAGACCGACAGTCAGGCACTCAACAGGGAGCACAGGCTGGCAAAATGATTTTTGCATAGCTTGAAAGAAAATTTTAAATTCGACTTAAAAAGTGCTTAAGTTATTATGTACTGGACTCCGTCTGGTGTTCTGTTTAGCATTTCCGTTTCCGTTGCACAACGATTCTATGCATTTTTTATTAACTTTTTTCATGAACCATCTCTCTACGACTTTAAGTCCTTAAGTGCCACACACACAAACACACACAAAGATGGAAAATCTAAGCTATGCTAACTTTTCGCCTACCCAAAAATAAACACACAAAAAAAATAAGCAAGAAGAACCAAGAAAAGGTATCAAGACAAAATATTTTGTTTGCAACTCTCGAGTTATTATTTTAGGATGCAACAAATTGAATTTCATTTGGCAAATTTGTTGATTTTTAATTTACCCTCGCTCGGTTTAATAACTTAGAGGGGAACATTAGAAAACAGGGATAGAAAAAAAGGGATAAGACCCTTTAAAGGGTCACTAATGGACATGGCCATAGACATTAAAAAAATCTTGATAATATCTTGGGAATGTCTGTCAATGTTTAAACAAAATATTTATACCCTTACTTACTTATAAAAATCTTCATTCTTAAAGAAGTTTGCATAGGCAAAAGAAATATCTAATATGTAAGCTAAATCTTAAAAAATAAATGATATCAGCTTCAATATTTTTTTAAAGATATAAATAATGGAATAGTAGCTTTTAAAGTTGGAACCATTTTCATTATTGAATATATATGAATTTCAAATTTAATCCATAATTTACTTACACTTCAACCTAAAGTTACATTTCTTAGTTAAAAATTCACATAGAGTGAGTTTAAAAGGGTATTTAGAACTTTCCTAGTTGCTTTGATCGTAGGATTTTTAAAGAATATTTTTCTTCCATTAAGTTAAACAAAAATGTAAAAGCTTATTACGCATACGCCGCATAAATCATTCATAAGCTGCATTGCATTTCATGGAAGATTTTTAAGTACCAAAAAAAAAAAGAAAAAATAAAAATATCCAAGAGAAAATACATAATACAAATTGCTTGACTGGCCGCCGCCGCATTAATTGTAGGCCAATTTACATATATTGGCTTTTTCTCTCTCTTCTCACGGGTCTTAACTTGATTTTATTGCATTTAAAGTGAAAAAAGTGTAAAAGAGTCTATGGAAAAAAATATACACACAGAGAATATATAAATTGAAGTTTTAATATGCTTTTTCAGATTATTATTAAAAAATATCTTTTGGTTTCTACATGAATGTTAATTATTAGGTAATTGTTTTTTAAAGATTTCTTAAAACTTATCCAAACTTTAGTTCTCAAACTAAAGTCTTAAGCTATAGACTCTTTTTTTGTCTGGTTACAAATGATTTTTATTTTTGGGATTGGTTATAAATAAAAAAAAAATTTTTACACTTGAGTGCAACTGCATTTCGCTTATCTTTTTAATTAGTTTGCAGTGCATTTTCAGATTATTTTTAATTTTTCCTTCAACTTTGTGCAAGTAATCTTAAATTAACCATTTCTTATTGGCTTTAACCAAGTATTTACATTTCCCATGCTAAAAATGTAAGCTTAAACTACAAATGCATCTTTGGTCCAAACGGTACTCGTTTTTTTGGGGTTCTATTTTGCTTCAGTGAATCTTTTCAAGCTTAAAGTTAGATTTTTCTATATACATTTTTTGATAGCGCCTTGATTGACTTTTTGCGCTACAGATAGACAAAGTGTCCCAGACCCTTGGCTGGATTATTATTGACTGCTTCAGCTGTTAGTTTTCCACTGGCATTTCCATTCATATCCAAAGATGTGGAACTTTCCGTCTCAGCAACAGGCTGCAGCCGACTATAGACTCCCGATGGAGCATAGCGAGCATTCATATGAATATCCAGCAGTTTCTTGTCCTTGCCAAGTGAGGAGAATGAATGGGAGGAGGTGCGTATTTCGCGTATATTATAGACGGGACTGTATGCTCGGGCAGGGGAAATGGATACATTGGCAGTTGCTGGGTTGATAGTCACTGCAGTGGGCGTGGCTGTGCGCTGATAAAAGTCACGTCGTGTTATTGTACACTCGGTGGAGTTATCAGATGAACCGGAACTGCTGGCGCACTCATCATCCTCTGTACTTTCACTACTGCTGCAACTGCGCAAATCTTCTGACAAGGACAAATCCGATTCCAGAGAAAGTTCCAGGAGGCTGGTGGAATCGTCAACGGTTTCAGCAGGTGTCGCATCTGATTCATAACTTTGATTGATGGCCTCGTTCAAGTTAGCCAACAATTGACGGCGTCTGGCATAGTTGGGTGTACGACGCACTAGAAAATGACAATTCTCTCCTCTCTTCATGCGCTCAGCCTGAGCTCGTAGAGGCAAATCATCTGGATGCAGTTTTCTCTGACACTCCTGACCAGGACAAACTTCATAAAGTGAGAAATTCTCTACCGGTTCCAAAGAACTGTAGCATCCCAGAAGCAAATGCAGCAACTCATCGCAGTTGGTCTCCTCACTAATTACTAGAGACTTGTACTGGGAGCTGGGCTGCAATGCTGAGGTGTGAACCCGGATCAAGCCACCTGGCTTCAATTGTAGGCAGAAACGGGATTCTCCTTTTGGATGACAAGCCTGCAATATGGCTGGACGGGTGTCTTCATCCAAAACCAAAATAGTTTTTACACCAGCTCGACGTACGGCCACCTCCATGGATAGATAAAAGAGACGAGGATCACGATGACGCATTTTTAGTCTGAAAAAGAGAAAAATAGATAGATATATATTTATATAGATTGATGATTCTTTAACTTACCGTCTTAGCAGCTGAGCAATCACTTCCTTGCTGGTGGTATCCCATTGAATGCCCAAAGTTTTATATTCAATGTCAATCTTTAAGCAGTTTGTATAGACTTTAATGGTTGTCTGTAAGTAAAAAGAAAAAAGGATAATTTAGTTCATTTACAAAGCACTTAAGCTGTCCTGTTTGAGTATTCTCACCTGTGGCAACTGTTCATTGAGACTGGAATAGCTGGAGGCTCTCGAGGGAGTACGCTGCAAATCTGTTGGCGGCTCTGGACTTCCGCACATTGAACTGGCGCATGATGAGGCTTGACTTGTGGAACGCAACGAAACGGAATCGGAACGATTGCGTAACGGTGAAATTTGTACGTGTTTCAGCATCTGTGAAAAGAATTAAATTTAGAATTGTTATATATGATTGATTTATTATTCCTATATAAAATAATGTAATTTTTAATGCAACGTCTCTCAGGCATAACCCATGCCCAACCACACAACTGAACCACTCAACCACTCAACCCTCAACCCTGCTCATTATTGCTTCTTCCACTTTTCATCATCGATTCCTGGAAGAATTATACATTATACTTTACATTTTGCAACTGTAAATGAAGTTGCCACATCCGCAGCTCCAATAAGAGGCACAAAGATGTGGGTAGAAAATAAAAAAAAACAAAATCATCTTTCTCAGTTCTGTTACTTGATAAATGCTGCCACTTTCCGCCATCAGACGAGGGTGCATTGAAGCATGCAAATAGATGGAGGGAACGATTGAATGGGGATTGGGGTTGGAGAGTTCCAAAGAGTCACTTCAACCGAATCGAGGAGAGCCCTAAGGGCTTTCGGTGATGTATTGAAATTAATAAAAGGGCTTGGGGTAGCTCGCGTTGACAATGAGCCATGAAAATGAAATGGGGCAGAGAGCAAACGGCCAGACTGACTGCAACTCATACGCTGCTACTACGTCACTATGGAAAATTGTCTGACATTTGATTAAATGCTCAGTATGCCGAATCTCAGACCCTCAGATGCAGCCAGGCATTGAGAGATGTCGAGGCGTGCCGCATTGTAAAGCGTTTGTAAGCGGAAGTTGTTCGATGGTACCGGCTCAACATCCGTTTCAAGAGCTGCCACTGCCTGAAAACTCTCTCTCTCTCTCTCAGTCTTTGTCTCTATCCCTTCTCTTTCTTTGTGTGTGGGCTGATGCTCCTGCTGCTGTTAATTGCTAACTCTCTGAGCATATGGCAAAAAAATAAAAATGCTCTTTTTCCTCAATTATTTGCATTAATAGGAAAACCCGGCAACATTAATTAAAATGCTCAAACTAAAATACAACAATATTAAAAAGAGAGAAAAAAAAACGGGAGAACTAAAAAATGATTGCGCGACTTTCACACGATTAATTAGAACTCAGCATGGCGCTGCTGTAGAACATGAGTGGAGGATGGAGGATGCCTCCAGTGGCAAGTGAACCATAACGAACCAGCATAAATTTCAACAAGCAAAAGCACTGAAGCAATGCAAACGATACCAAGGCAAGACGCAGTAACTTGCCTCACACCTCCTATCCTCTCCCCTAACCCGTAACAGATTGTAAATTGTGACTGCAGATTGTTGGCATAATGAAAAGGGGTTAAAAAAACGGAGAAGAGAGGGGTAGTCTGTTGCTCCCGCAATTAGCGGCTAATGTTGCAAAGTTTCACGCAACGATATAATGGGTCAGTGGCAAATGAACTCTAACCTCTCCTTGAAATGATAATAGAAAATTGATGTGATGGATTGAGAACATTTAGCTTATCTTATCATTAAGTTTGCTCTTCCTTTTTGTTTTTTTATATTAAAGTTTCAAAAAAGAAATATTTTTTTTTTGGTATTTCTTTCCACATAAAAAATCAAACTAATTGAATTCAGTTGGCCTTATTGCTGTAACCCTAACCAAAAACTTGAGAAATTTTTGCTGCCAAGACCCAAATTGAAATGCAAATCAAATAAATTAATTTCTAACACGAGGAGACACAAAAAAAAAACACCTTAAAAGCATTGGCCAGGGGTTTTTGGGGGAAGTAAAAGAGGAAATCAACATCGTTAAAAGAAAATTGAATTAGAAAAATCGCATAAAATTTGTGGGTGGGTAGACTAAGTAAAAGAAACATGGGCATGAGCATGCAAATGGTGATGGATGGGTGGGGGGAGGAATGGAAAACGATTTTCCGATAAAAATGTAAGACAAGTGCCATATCAATATATTTACTATTGAGCCTAAGATTGTGATATTGAACTTTACCGTTTTGATTTTGCAAAGTAGTCTGGCCATGATAGTGAAGAGAACTTTTCCAATTATTCCATCAATATGGATAAACTGAGGTCAGAGGTCAATTGCAACTTGCTGCAAAAGTCGCATAAATTCCAGAAGGCCATACAACAAAATGGCAAGACAACTTACTGAGTGACTGATACTAAAAGAAGGCGATGGCATTACACAAGTTGCAAACAGCAGGACAATGTGACACACTAGCAGCAACAGCAACAGTAACAACAACAACAACAGCAGCAGGAGCAACAACATCAATAACACCAGCAACAACTAAAGAAAAAGAGCAATAAAATCCAACTGAAACTTGGATTTGTACTCAGACTGGTAGATGTCCTCGTGGAGAACTTGTAAGGAATGTTTTAAATTTAAGTTTTTTTTTCTTTTTTGCACTCGCTCTACCCTCTCTCTCACTCTCTCTCTCTCTCTTTCTCATTCGCTTTCCCTTTCTATTTGTTTCTGTATTATTTTTCTTGGTATATACTTTGAATTTGACTTTGAGTTTTGTTTTCTTTTTTTTTTTTGTCTTTTTGCATTGCACGCACCGTTGAGATTTATCTGGCTCGAAGCGAGTGATAAAAATCGCCTGGCCCTTGGCTTGACATGTCCTTGAACCTGTGAACAGAGAAACTTTGTATTTTTATCAGCAAGCAAACATCCTTTATCATTTTCACACATTGCCCAACCCAAAAACAAAATGCCAAAGGCATTACTAGTATTGATTGAATTAACCAAGGAAACTCAAAAAATGAAAAATGCCAAAATACTTTCAAGGCCAACAGACCAGAAAAAAGGCAACCGAATCCTTTACAATACCAAAAACATAAAAAAAGGGACATAACAAGTGGCTGCTTAAGACTTTGTAGATGAATCAACTTTTAAAGTAACAAACACAATGTATAGCAAGGACTTAACACTTTTTTTTTCTCCTTTAAGGTTAAGAAGTCTCTGTGACAGGCTGGCTTCACTGATAAGATTTTACTGTCATGTTTCTGTGGTCTTTATTAATCATAGACTCCTACAAGCGTTTGCCCAAATGTGGCCATCACATTGTCACCAAGCAAATGTGTTGAGGTTGATGATGATGATGATGATTCCCTTTTGGCTGCCTTGCCACAAAATGAAAAATCACAAAGCCAACAGTAATACAAGAAGAAGAAGAAGAAGACAATGAAATGAAAATCGGGGAAACATAATTTGGTTACTAGACATTGGCAAATGAGTCACAAAATGTGACTAGAATAAAAGAAATAAAACAAGTAAAAGAAATATATAGAAAGGGAATGGAAAAGGGAAAAGAGAAAAGAGATTTATAACAGAAATTCGGAAATTATTCAAAATATTTTTACCAAACTTTTAGCAGAGAAAAATGCTAATCAAACTTAAAATTGGATATTTTTCTTTTTTTATATGAAGTAAACTTATTGTAAATTATTATTGTTTAATAATTTAACTTTTGTTTTTGAAACTTAAATGAAATAAAATTTAAATTGAATAAAATTTTCATGCCACTGCAGCAGAGACACAAAAAACGCTATAAAAAATTGCATCTGCAATCTGTGACCATTTCCGTTAGTCAATATTAAAACTGAAAACATTTTCATGATCATTAAATATTTACAATTCAAATAAAATGGATTAATAAATATAAAAAACTCTTTTAGTTGCTTTACCAGCTGACCCTACCATATGGGGTCGAATCGTTCGATAGAAGGGAAATCCGCCACAGTAAAAGGTTAAAAGTCAATTATTAAACGGATTGTTTAATTGTGCCCCAAAAATGTTTAATTAACAAAAAAAAAAGCAATTATTTAACAGCTTTTATAAACAAAAAGAATTCAATGAAGGTCTCTGGGTTTTGCATTAAACTTTTGGCATTGTTCTAGCTGTTTTTTTTTTCTAATAATAATTTTTTCGTTTCGCTGTGATTTGATTTGATTTCTTGCCGCAATATTCAACGAAGCATTGCAAAAGCTTTTCGTGGTTTTTTTTTCTTTTTTTGCAACTTTTAATTTTTGGTTTTTCTTTCTCGGGTTTCCCCTCATTTAATATAATTCTTAGTATGGTCTTCTTTGTTGAGTGATTTTTGATGTTTCACTTTATGCTTAATTTATGCTTCATAATCTCGATACTCAACACCATATATTTAATTAAAGATATATATAAAGCATATATATAGATGTGTAATGAAAATTAAATATATATATATATATAAAAGCAGAAAAATCATTTAAATTAATTGTTGAATTTTTGCTACGCTCACGAAAATAAGAAAGAAAGAAATTTTGTTTTCTAAATTTTAGATATTGGTTTCCCATATAATATTTATATATATATATGTATATATAGACAAATTGTTACCAAAAGCAAAGAGGAAGAAGTACCAAATAGTCCCTTTAAATTGCTAGAATTTTATTTTATTTTTGAGCCACAAAGTTTCCATTTGAAAGTGTGTGAATGGGAACACATTTTTCAATGCCTTAGGAAAAATAAATTTTGAGAGTAAATTCAGCCAAGAAAGAAATTAAAACTTTTGAAAAACTTTTATTTACATGCTAACCTAATAAAAGAGTATTTTGCAGTCGAATTTCAATCATTAAATTTTAAACATTTTTTTGTTTTTCTTATAAAAAAAGATTGCCTGAATTAATTAAAACAAAAAAAAAGAAACGCAAAGTAAAGCAAAATTTCATAAAGAGCAAAATCATTTCAAATTAACTTTTATTTCAGTGTAAAATTCATTATTTTCATCATTAAAGTAGAACAGAGTTTGCACCGCAAAATATTTGTGCCCATAAAATACACTTCTTTATGAACTTTTAAACGTAATTTAAACCAAACTGTCCGCCCACACTGAACTCACAAAATAAACAAATAAAAATGGTAAAAAAAAAGAAATGAATAACCGCAGGAAAAAAAAAAGAGTGTATAGAAAAAACGAGTTGCAAACTGTCTCACTAACATTTATAATGCAATGGTTAAGCTGGTCTATTTATTTATTTATCTTTAGCAGTAATTTTTCTACCATTTTTTTTTGTGTTTGCTCATTTCCATTTTGCCCTTTTTATGGTTGTTGCCACTTTTTTTGTAAGCCGCTTAGTCTGCCAATTTTTTTTTTCTTTCTTTTTGTTCACCCTTTGGTGAGCAATTAAAGGAAAAGAGTTTGGGGAAAAAATGCAAATGGCAGTTAGTGTTAACTTTTAGCCGCTAAATTATTTTAGCTTTACACTTGTAGAAAATGTTTAAGAATAAATGTACTTCTAAGAGATTCTGTTCTTAAGTCTTGGTTTTTTTTGTTTTCTTCAAGCTTTACATTAACTGCTTTTTAATTGGCGGCGGTAGCCCTGAAGCTAAAATATGAAAAGCGAGTAGCCGAGGTCCTTACTCCGTTTTTTTTCTGTTTGCTTTGTTTTATTAAAAATAAAAAAAGCTTTAAGCTTTTGTTTAATATGAAAAGAAAACTACGTTGCTCATTAAAAGTGGGTTTCTTAGAGCCAAGAATCTTTTAGTTAAAAATAGTACCAAATACGGCAAAAGAACAGGCAAAGCAAAGTATTAAGTTAACGAAGAAGGACAGAAATAGCATGAAAAAAAGAGAGTATAAAGAAGAAGAATAGTTTTTTATAATTTTATATTAAACAATTTGTTTTTAAGAGCTGCTCTTTGAAGTATGTTTAGTAGTCATTATGCAAAACACGAGGAGGAGATTAACATGAAAATGCGTTTTGTGAAAATTCCCATTACGCATACGCCGCATGTGTTATATAAACTAATGTAACTAAGGGTTGAATGAATAAGCGAGCGGTATGGTGGGAGGGGGGGGTGTTGTCAGGTGTTGTCACTGTGTCAAAATTGCATAAGTGACAACCCAAAATGTGTGGCTGGGTAGGATACGCCTGTGTCACAAATAATTTGCAATTATTTAGAGCATGCTTTTAGGCATTCGCTAGGGACATACACACACACACACACACTGAGACAGCGCCTTCTCTCATTTCAGTTTCTGTCAATTCATATAGCGTTTGTTTAAAATTTGCGGTCAAACTGAAACGGCAATGACATTTCATTTGTTGGTTTTTGTCACCTAATCATTTGCATACTTTCAATTCCAATTGCATTTTATTTTCACTTTAATTTCAAAAAAAGGATACACACAGAGTGATGTGTAAATTAGATATGTGGTTTATCATATTTTTGCCAAAGAGAAACTTGACCAAAATCATATAGTAATTGTTTCAACTCTAGTTGAATTTTCAATTTGAAAGTCTTGACTATATTTCCATTGTTTTACCTACCCACCTACCGAAAAACTTCATTAACATGCCTTCCTTTCGTAAATCATTTTAAATTAAACCGACATTCTTTGTCAGGCAAATACAATGCACGAATAAACACAGTTTCAACACATTGCTTCTGGGCTTCAGAGGCACTGACTGTGAGAGGGAACTGGTTCTGGCGGATAGAACAAATACGCCTCCCATTTTGCCAAAATTCATAAATTGCACATTTTAAAAGTGTCGTAAATTTTGCGTAGGTACAAGAGCCAACTATGAAATTGAATCGAATGCAGTAGTCTCTCACATATTCAACCGATGCGAGATACTTACACTCACATTCACACGCACACCTACATCTACACGCATATGCACTCCAATTTGCCATTGCATACTTTAGAGAGCGCAAAGTTTTTGGCGAAGCTCGTAAATTTCACACCAAGTTTGTTCCTGCTCCAACTTCAGCAGTTTAAGGCATGGCCCAAAGGGGTAGAGGTAAAGATTTAGAGCTTTGTTCATAATTGCATATGATTTTCGGGTAACATAAGTTGCATCTATATAAGTGCATCTGTAAGAGTAACTCTATGTGTGTGTGTGTGTGCGCGTTCAAGCAACTATAGATAATAAATATGCATCTTTGGGTGTACGTGGAATTATTAGGTTACTTCAACAGAATATTAAAGTTAAAGTTGAAATTTTATACAGTTGGATTTTGCTTGATTAACTTCAATCAAACTATAATTTAATACAAAATTTATTTACTAACATATATATATTTCATTTGTAACTGTTAAATATATGCCAAGATATCTTTTCCCATATATACAATGCATTCTAATTGAATTTCCGATTTGCTTTTTTATGTACATGGCGCTATGAATGTTTACACTTCCTGTAAGTAACGCACCCAAAAAAAAAAAAGATGAAAAAAAAAGACAACAACCAAATTAATGGCCGTTTCCACTTCCATTTCCCCTTCTTGATTGAGGTCTCCCCCATACTGGCAAAGCAAGGTGTGCCCATTAGAGGAAAACTTATTAACAAACTACTTTGAGGCCACATGTGACCTCTGCCTCACTCCCTGTTTCTCTTTCTGTTTCTATCTTTCCTTTTCCCCAAACCCCAAAAAGAAAAAGGAAAATTCTGTGGCCCACACCCAAAATAGGAAGAGTAAAAAGAAAAGTTTCAATGATGGTAAATAAAAATGGAAAAAAAAAGGAAAAGAAAAAGGAAAATTGATGGAGGGCTGTGCTGCTACCCCTACTATCTTTTTTCTTGAATTTAGTGGGGCGTGGCTTTGCGTATGTAATGTGAGTGATTTGCCCCCACAAGCATTGAAAATTGATATTACGTGAGAAGAGGCATATCAATTTGTAGGGATTTTCACTTTGACAAAATCAGCAAAAATGTATTTGCCTGAAGGGATGAGCAAATTGTTGCACATTGAAGTGATAAGGGCAAGTTGATTTGAAGGAATTCCTTAGAGAGTTGAAGTGCTTCAATTAGCCCATGTTCATTGTGATGTAATACCCATTTTATGTGCTTTGAATATAGAAATCTTACTAACTTAGTTATTAACTTTGCTAATTTAATATTTCTTCATTCATCTCTAGACACAATTTAAATGCTTAAGCATTTATTATAAGCATACGTTGAGTTGGCATCTCTCCCTCTGGCATTTACCGGATGCCAAATGCATAGCGAACCAGTTTGTGACATGCAAAAAAAAAAAAAAACCACCTTATGTTGTAAAGTATAAATCATATCTTAAAGAATTTATGCAGTCAGGCAAATTCCTTAACCGCAAACATGTTTTCAACGGAAGTGACTAGAAAATATATATATATATATATATATAGCCATCCTCCAGCTAACTCTCTATCACACAATATGTCTCTTTTGGGTTCTGTTACTCCAGCATAATAAGTGTATTTGTATGGGAAGTGATTTCTTCCAATTTGACTTCCTGTTTTGAGTTTGAGCCGCGCCAAGGATGCACTTAATAATCATCGATGTCTTGTCTGCAGACACTTAATAGGCAACAAAGGCAACAACAGTGACAGAGATAGTCTAATTGTAGTTCGTTCGAATGGTTGTGCGTAAGCGTATCTTTGAGATACTTTAAACGAAGTTTGTTATGTCTAGCTTAGACAGTTTCCGTTGATACAGACTGGTTATACTACAAATAATATTATCAATTTATAAATTAAATTTCTTAAAGCCATTTAAATGTATCTTAATATTGCCCACTTCCCTTCTTTTTTTTATCCAGTTTCTTTCAACCTTTGTCCTTTGCTCTTTAGGTTTCTATTTGCTGTCAAATTATTTGCTCTGGAATTTTAGACTATTAAAAACGAGGACAACATTTTGGAGCGCCGTCGCATTACGCAAAATATTCTGTTTTTTTTTTTTTTTTTTGTTTCTCTGCTTCTTTTGATTTTGGTTTTCTTTCCCCCCTCCTCCTCCTTCCCCGTCAACCTTCTCTAAATACTCTGACAGAAGCGCGAACAAAACCAACAAAGACCCCCAAAATGGAAAAGGCAAAAACCTCAACAGAAAAGGTAAACAAAAGCCGCCAAAGGAACTGAAGGCATGTGGCTGAACAGTGGTTAGAAGGGAAAAGGTACAAGGGACATGGGACAAGAATGAGAACGAGAACAAGGCAAACCAGTTCGCGTCCAGCTATTAATTTTTATTTGTCTTGTCATTTAAAGCATTCCAAGTCACATTCACATTACTGCCTGTTGCTAAGCTAAACTAAACCTGAGGTTCAAATTACCTTATAAATAGTTTTTGCTGGATCATAAAAGTCGGTAAAGACTGCAAGATGATGATAATGCAGCAAAAGCAAGCTTACCTGTAATGAGAATGAGAAAAAGGCGTTAGAGAGAAAGACTCTTAAATATGGTTAATTGTTAGTTAAAGCTAGAGATAGATACTTAAGACTTCCGATGTTAATAGAAAGTATTTAAAGGTAAATTTCAAGAAATTGTTGCAAAACTTTAAGTGTAGCGGTATTTTTTTATGCAATATTTCACTTTGTTATTATAAAATAAACCGTTTTAAGTTTACAATCTTTTGGATACCTATAAATTATATTATTTAACTTCCTAGCGGCCTAGATTTTCCTTATATAGAACTAATATTTGCAGCTTTTTAAAGAAACTTTGATTTAAAGAATATTTATCAAATCAAAGATCCTTATCCTTATCAAAATTATTTTTTCTCTAGTTGTTTTCCCAACAGATTTTGTATAAAGGCATTTTGAAATGCAATCAATAACCTGCTGCACAATAATCGCTTATGGAAAGTGCAACTGTTTCCAGTTTCCCATGCCCACGACAGACACGCGACAGCTGCCACTGCCACTGTCTCAAAGATCGCGTATATATATATAAACATATATGATGGAAAACCATATGAGAAAATCTGCCAAAAACAAAAAACAAAACTAGAAATGAGTAAAGCGTAGCCGACAAAACAATCTGGCCACCACGCACATGCATATGCTGCGCGTAAACTCGCATATCCATGAGATACACTTGATATACCCGGCAGCTGACTTGCAGTCCTTTGCCCATAACCATAGATAGGCAATCCCAGAAAGATAGCAAAGACTGTGGGAATTTCGCTATGAGAAAGTCAAAGGCAGCTGATGATCTGCCGAACTGTTGCTATACAAGTGTGTATCTATGTGTGTGTGTGTATCTGCTGCGATCTCTGTATATGTATCTGAGTGGAAGCAGGTAGCTGAGCCAGCAGCAGCAGCGAACCAAATGTGCGTTGTGCACGACATGTGGAAAATGTGCATGGAAATGGAAATGAAAATGGAAATGGGAAATGTAATGCGTTGATGTTTTTCCCTTTATTATAAGGGAGACCTATTAAAAATCCAAATCAACTCTAAAAAGGAAATCGTCGGCTGCTTTTTAAATGTGGAGCAGAGTTTTTGAAAAAATAAATAAAATCTTCAAATAAATTTGAAATCAAAAACATTTAAAATGCAAATACAGTTTCCTGTTATGAAGAGCGGAAGTTGTGGAGCAGATTTTTCTCTTTTTTGGATGAGTTAAAAGGTCAGCTGGCTAACAAGATCTATTTAGATTTACATTGTCTTAGACTAAACGCCCACAATAAGAAAATTCTTCATGGTTTGCTCGTAGGTGTGAAAAGAGGTGTGAGTCGTAGACAATTGTTTGTCTCTCCCATTCTTCGGTCTGTTTTTTTTTTATCTTTCCAGGTAAAGAGGCTCTTCTTGTCAGCATATTGTCTAACCATAAGATTGATGCACAAACATGAACAACGATAAGAGAGTGTGTGTGTGTGTGAGTGTGTGTGGGTTGTGCGGCACTAGAACTTCTTTTAACAGAAATGCATGGCAACGGTTTTAGTTTGAAATGTTAAGCCAACTTTAAGAACTACTTTTATTTTGTGTGTGTGAATGCATTTTAGGCAAAGGTGTTGCGCCAACTTTAGTTGAGAAAGTTCTTAAAAATATATAACAAGTTATGGAAAATGGTTTTTAGCCAAATAATAATTTCTATTTTGTTATTCTACACCATTTTCTTTTTAAAGAAAAACTTTATGTTTACTCATGTTTAGCACTAATTCCTTTATATCAAGATTTTCTCAAACTTTTGTTCTGTCTTTTTTCCAACTATTTTTTTTTTTGGGTCTAAACCGTCATTAAAGATGACTTTTATTATATTTAACTTCCTTTTTGACCGTCGTCTTTTTATTCTTTATCTAACTGCTAATTTGATGTCATTCTCATTTCATAACTTTTATTGCCTTTTTGGGCCCAATCATTTTTCTCATTTTCCCTTTCATTTGATTTGATTTTGATCATTCATCAATTAAAGTCTCATAGTAGCCTCAGGAGTTTGTTTCCTGTTTGTTGGTAGAAGAATAGAAACAAGTGAAAATAAGTGAGAGAATTTATTAGCCTTAAAAATTTCTTCATGCTCCTTTACTTTGCTCCTCTTTTTCTTTTCTTTTCCTTTTCTTTGTGTTGGTGATTTGTCATCTCAACAATTGCCAGGAATGAGTGGACAAATTCTTTTGATATAGCAAAGTAGATTTGACAGGAAGTTGATTGTACTTAAAAATTGCTTATATATCGTACAAGTATATAGTATATTTTTATTGTTATATAACCTCTATATGGCCAACATAATGGCATAGCAAAAACGTTCCTTTTCAAGTAATTGGCTCTAAATTCATGGGAAGTTTGGCTAAGAAAAAAACAAATTACCACAAACTAAACTAGTTTTCAGTTTTGGACGAAAATTAAGTACGAAATGGTATTACATAAAAATTGTTGTTTTTGTTGTTTTTTGGCAGTGGCTCTTGACTTGGTTTCTTATGTCCACTTAAAGATAAAAATTTGTTTTTTTTTTTTTATTTTTTGTTTTGGTTAATTTTAAGTAACTTTTTCCTCTTTGCCTGGCCAAGCCAACAGTTGCAAACTTAATTGTTTTTGCCCAGCAACAAGTTATGAGTACCAGCAGCAGCAGCATCTTAACAACAATTTTTCTCCCCCCTCTCTCACTCTCTCTGGCTAGTGAGTAAGTAGAGAAAGATGCAAAAAATAAAAAATAAAACAACATTTCTTTGCTTGGTATTTGTCACGCTTTGACGTAGTTGTCCGACGCCCAAGTTCGTCAATGCAGCACGCGTCGCTTAGTCACTTTAGCAGAGATGAGAGAACTCTATATATATATATATATACATATATATAGATGATAAAGACTTTAATTTATATAGCTAACAAGAAAATCATTCATAATTTCTGAGAAGCTATATTTATTGCCAGAGTAAATAGAACTACATAAAGTAAAGTTTATACAGAAGTTTTATATTTGTTTAAAAAGAAAAGCTAATATTATAAATAGAATTTTATTATCATAGAATGAGACTCAATGCATAAATGAACCAAAGAATGTAGACCCTTTAAGATATCATTCTCTTTTTATAGTACTCTGAAGGTTTTTGTATTGATAAGGTTATTTATTTTAATGTTGATATGTCCTTGATGAGGCTTTTAGTGGAGTAAAAAGTCACTGTTTGTATAAGAAAAAGAAGTGCAATCTCTTTCACATTGAAAGTACTCTGCCATAACTATCGTATATATAGAAAATACCAAGCAGTTAACACAAAATTATGTAAATTTCTAGTAAGAAACTTATATATACCATACTTTATATATATCTGAGATACTTCCTTCTAGGCATTGCAAATTTCTGATCACAATGAACATAGCCTTTTCAAGGGTATAATAGATCATTAAGTTGTTTACAAAAAGGATCATTTATTCTATTTATGAAATACTATTTGCCGATCTATCTAATGATCCTCCTCTTGGGAATGTTTTTCTATAGTTTCCTACAACAATTGAAATTTAAAATGTTCTATGTCTAATTCAACATTATTTACAAACAGTTATTTGCATGTTTTCTTAATTATCAACAAATTTTTAAATTTTATTATAAAATAATGTGTTAAGTTCTTCATTCCCTTAATTCTTAAAACAAATTATGTAAATTTCTTCTGATTCTCCAATCTAATCATTATGCTAAGACTCTTAATAGATAGTTTCTATTTCCATTTCCTCTTTGCCATCACGTGCCCATCACTATGTATATGTATATGTATATATGTGTGTGTGTGAGCGTCTATGTATGTGTAGTTCAATGTTGTCGGGCTTTGACTTTGTTGCGCTTTTCCGCGTTTGTCAACAAACTTTGTGGTTGCACTTGTTGTTGCTGTTGTTGTTGTTGCTTCCTAGGTGACTGTTGTTGTTTTGCTAGCTTGGAACATGTTGCTTAAGGTGCACTCACCTCATGGCAATTTTGTTGCCATTACTGTACAAATGCTTGGGCAAATGACTTGTCGCTCTTGTTGGGAGTTAGCTGGCTTAAAGGAGGGGGAAAGTGGCATCTTTTGCTTTAGTATTTAGTGCGAAAATAGTTTTAGTTAGTGTTTTTACTGTTAATGCGCTTATGTTGCAGCTGCAGCTGACCATTTGTCGGAAATAATATGATAAATTAAAACAAAAGCATAGCAAAAAAAAACAACAAAAAATATATATATATATATATATATATATATAGGAAATCTCGCTATGACACTCAATTAAACTCAATTGTTCCATTAATTAATCAATTATTCATTTTTTTCATATTGACCAACAATTATTATAAGTTCTCTTATGTTGTTGGGTGGGCCACTTGATAGAATTTTACATTACCATTGAGAACAAAAAAAAAAAAAAAGAAGAAAAAATATTGTACAATTTTTGTTTTTTAATATTTACCAAGTGTTTTTTTATGGTTAAGGAATATTATATGATAAAAATAATTTAATGTTTGTAAATGATAAAAAATGTTAATAGACTGGCAACTCCATAATATATTAAAAGAATGCTGTTAAAAACTTCCTGGGTATACTGGTTTTTGGTACACCCTGTTTTAGGAAAAATTACTCAAATTTTAAACTAAACTTACTTCTTTTTCTACTTAAAACTACTCAATTTCAGATACTACACAAATATTTATATAAAGACTCAAACTTATTTGCTATGCTTAAAATTATGAAATTGAATAATGAGACTCAATATTTATGTCAGGCGCGGAGTTGCCATGCAGTCGAGGGACTATCCATTTCGCAATGGCGTTGTCAATTGGGTGATCTATCAAAATGAGCAGACAAAGATGACGAGCAATATCTGGCAACCCTGAGGAAGCTTGTGACCGACGTTCATCGGTCGTCAGTAGCAGCAGATCAAACCTCATTAAAATATAATATCTTTAATTACTCTGTACTTTACCCAAAATCTTTTAGATATATTAAATAAACCTTAATAAATAACATATCTTACTTATATATATAAAATTTAAAATCAAATATAAGGAGAATATTTTCTCTGTATATATATAATGAAACTAAGACAAAGAATAGATTTCTTTTCAGTATTAGTTACTTTTTAATTTACATCTAATATTTCAATTAAAAATGTTCCAAAGGGCATCTAAAGTTCACTTAGTTATTAAAGTCTCATTAATAAATTTCTGTATTAAAAAGCTCTTCATTCTGTCACACACATTATTAAAATTAATTGAATGTAATTCTTAAATTATGCTCACTATGATATTACATATATATATCTATATACAAACATATATTTCTATATAAGAAATAGAGAAAAAAAATATATAAACCTTCTGTCATTTTAAATATAATAAATTTTCTCGTTGGCTTCGCTTCAAAATGAAAATCCTGTCATATTTCATTGCTTTTGTCGCCTCATAAATTTCAAAAAAAAAAAAGAAACCAAAACCAAAAATAAAAGAGATGAGAAATAACTAAAAATCGCATAAAACTTTCAACTCTAAGCGGAAATTATAAATTCAGAGCAAAAAACCAACAAAATCTTTTTACACAATTTCGATTTCAGTTTTTTTTTTTTTCCAATGAAAAGGTAAAAATATTGTATTTGACTCTCCATCGCCTCTTTATGAACTTTGTTTGTCAATAAATTATTTCAACACCAATGAAAACCAAAAAATGGTTTTCAGTTGCAGCTGATTGCACATTTGCTGTAAGCTTGAAATATATTCTATACAAATTCTATACAAATTCTATACAAATTCTATATCAATTATCTAAACAAAAACGTTTTGTTTTCCCAAAACTGTTGCAGTTTTCCTCTGTCTCACAAATTGCGATCAAGGCAAGGTCGTTTATTGTCTCGACTGACAAACAAATTGCACATTTGTTCACATAAATCACAAAAGATACTCACAAAAAACCAAAAAAAAAATAAACTATCCCACATTTAATTTTTTTTTTCTAGTGATTCTCTCTAATGCCTTCAAAGTCACAACAGACATAAACTAATCATAAAATATGCTCAAGTCTTTCAAAATGCAAATGCATCTTCCCAAATGGATACAAATGTATCTTGTACATATGTTTCTAGTAAATTCCAAGAAGAAACTCTTAATGAAGTTATAAAGCAGAAGGGGGGAAGGAGAAGATCTTTAAGAACTATCTGCCTGCACGTCTGCACAACAACAAAAATCTGATATATACTTATATTTATGTATATATATATATATCCAAGGGTAGCAATATTTATTTTTATAACCACTCTTTTGTTTTTGTTTTTTGTTTCTTTTCTTAGAGCTCCTTCATAAATATGAACAGCAAAGCCTTCCACTTAAACTACAGACGATTAATTTTTTCATTTTGTGTTTTATTGAAGTGTCGATTAAGTTGTTTTAATATTAAGACTTTGTATCCAACATCCTATGCTACCCTCCCACCCCTCTAAAAAATATGTGATATATGAATGAAATGAGTATACAATAAGTGATAGAGAAAGAGAAAGAGAGACCCATTAAATGGCTACAGACGATGCCCGATAAGAGTTCTGTTGGAAAATATATAGGTTTCCCTTGACATTTGTGGGGCAGTGTGGAATGGATCTGGGTTCCAAACTAATTTAAATTGATATACAGAGAGAAATGATTACTCTTATCGTAAAACATTTCGCTGTGTTTTAAAGAAAACAAAGTCAAGGCAATAATAAATTCAATGCAAAATCTATATAATTGCTTACAACAAATGGAAGTACAGTTGCATCGGCCTCACATTTGCAATTTAAATGTACACAAAGTGCAGTTCTAATTACTCTCCTTTTTTTTATATCATTTCCTATACAAGTCAAGTCCTTGGCCACAAATCACTAGCCAAAAAAAAAAAAGAAGGAGAGGAGAGGACAAAAAAAAAATGTTAAGCCAAAGCGTTTCCCACACAAATTTACAAACGCACAATTAAGTCGCCTGGGAGAAGGAGAGAGAGAGAGAGAGAGTAAATTTTGTATCCAAATGGAGCTTCCTGCCCTTGCTCTTGCTCCACAACCGCTGTACCCCAACCCTGTCACTCATTGCCACTCATATGAAATGCCAACGAAGACATCAAGTTGTCACTTGGCAGCCAGTGGCAACTGCCAGTAGTCAGTTGGCTATAGCCGTAGCTCACAGGGCCAACAGCTTTTAAGTTGGTTAATTTGTCAAAAGAGTTGCCAGCAAAAGAAGCTCAAGAGGAGGTACTAAAATGAAAAAAAATAAAAAAAAAATTTCAAAAGAGAAGCAAAAAAATGCAATTGTGCAAAGAGTTCTCCTTTTTTCCCATTTTTTTTATTTTGGTTTTTTTTTTTTCCTTTTGGACTCTTTAGATGAGGACCGAATGTCTGTGCCAAGTGTTTGCATTTTTTGGTAGCCGGCAGAGAATGACTGGCCGACTGATGTACTGAAATTAATCACGCTCAAATAGAGCTCCAAAGTGGGACTTTAAACTGTTTGGTCTCTTCCGGTCTTTAGAGCAAAAGTAACCAGAGTAAACAACTGTACACGCATATCGATTACGGCCAAATTGTATGTACATGGGGAGGGGAAATAAGTAAAAGTTTCCTACAAGAGTTAATGAAACCCAGTAACAAAAACAACAACAACAACAAGAAGAACTACTAAAGTAAGTCAATCAACTTTTAACTTGATAAGGCCAACATTATTCCCACAGTACAAACAGTACTGAATTCCTGTCTCAGGATAGAAGACAAGAGAGAGATCAACTCTTAGTGGCAACTTTGCGGTTGCATTTTGCGGTTAACATTTCGATAAAGAAGTCATCTACAGTTTTTGTTTAGCTGGGCGTGAGAATTTCTTACTTTTCTTTATCGTTGTTGTGTTTGTTTGTTAAAACTTAAGAGGAATAGCACGTGTTTTACCCACTGTAGAAAGTAAATCTGTTTTAAAGATAAGACTCGAGTTTTACGACACTAAAAATAAACTAAATGAAAGGTTAACAGAAGCTACTTAAACTGACCCTAATGGTTCCACAAACTGATGAATGAGAGGAGAGAAACTGTGTGAGATATTTTAACAAAAGAAAGTCTCAAGCAAGATAAACTCTGATTAACAATAAAAAAAACACAAAGAAAAGAGAATCAAAACTAAAATTTGAAGGAAATAAAATAAATTTCCCAAAAATCTACTCTGAGAATTCATCATTCATAAAAGATTAGGTATCTATATAAATGAAAGATCTTATCAAGTTTACCCAATGTTTAGTTATTATATTTTTTTTTTGTGCTCAATTTTTAAATTCGAAACTTGTACAGAAATATTTGCATTGAGAGTTTCTAAGAAAACACTTGCTAACCTCGATAACATTTTTATGGAATGACTAATTCAAGTTTCTCTCTCATCAAATATTCAATATCATATCACTTAGCACAGATTCTATGAACCCACACAATTGGGGGAAAAAATAAACTATCAAAGCAAAAAGCAGTTGCCATATAAATTTAACCATTATTGTTTTATGGCACATCATTTAACGTGTTATTATTTCACAGTTAACGGCTAACTGTTGTTGTTTTTTTTTTCATCCTCCTACTTTGCTTTTTTGTTAATTAATTGTTAACAAAACGTAGTGTCAACAGCAAAGGGCAAAAACAACCAAGAGCAACTGTCTCTCCCCGGCAGCGCCAACTTTCAATTTTTGCTGAGCCGCCAAAACGAAACACAATCGCAATGCTCACGTGGAAAGATCATGATGACTTTTAGATACCCTGCACAACATGTTAATATACATGTTTTTTAAGTTAACTGATAATGATATGTAGGTATATTAATTTTTTATGTTGATTCTTATATCTCTTGAAGTAGGTTACAAAATTTTAAGCTTTTATATCAAAATACCATATAGTTTTTGTTAAGTATCTGGTTTATTATTTATGCAATTTTTAAGAAATTCAAAAAGTTAATAGATAATGATTAAAAATATGTGTATTCTTTATTTAAAAGGAATACTTCAAATATTTAGAAAGTAAATATCGAATAGAACTCAAATCTTACTTTATTTACAGTAGAAAATTTATAATATTCAAACATTAGAGTAGCCAATATTATTTTTTAATATTTAACTGTTGATGATCTAGTGAATACATTTTTGTTTAGTAGGGCAAATACTTTCTTCTTTTTACTAAATGTTCTTATTCCTGAAATCCCACTTTACACTTAGAGATTACAGGGTATAACTATATACATATATTGCAAGTATCAGTAACCACATAAATATAATATATATAACATATATATATGTATATATATATTCCTTTTTTTTTTGTCTTTAGCTGCTGATGTTTTTATTTGTTTATTAAATTTAGCATTTTTGTAAAAGGCGCTGACTAAGCATCAGCTTTTAGCTGTAATTTAGCCAAGTTAGCATGAAACGGGGCAAGACGTAAGCAAAGATAAAAAAAAAACGCAAAAAAACAAGAGAAAAAACCCATTTTTAGTGTGATTTCAATTCAATTGAATTCGGAATATATTGAATTTTAGAGCTTGTCTCATTGAATTGCAAATCGATTTAAAAATTTTACTGTATTTTCAGTTATGACACGAATAACGACAGTGACAATTGCCTACAAATGTCCGGGTCTATACAATTTAATGTCAAAGTTTTGTTTTGTCTCAAAATGCAAATTGTTTTCAATTGTCTTTTGTGAATTTTGTGCGAGGGAGTGGCTAAGTCTTTGATGCCATATAAGTAAGCTAAATGGTAAGTTAATAGTCTTTTGAAATGATCCATTGGAATATAAATGAATAATATAAATATACATATATGGAATTTTGCTATATATGCTATATCACATTAGCTTCTTGGTAGATTTCTGATTTTTAATCATATATCATTCAAGTCATCAAATTCTCAGAGAACTTTTTCACAGAACACAACAAAAAAAAAAAAAGGCGCCTCATATTCGCATCTCATTATTCATACGTCGGTCAGAACTTCTCGACCGACTAATTAACGTAAATTTGTTTTTTATTATTATACCTACAAAGTTCCAGGGAAAAAAAAAACAAGCAAAATAGCAAAAGACAAAAGAATTTTTCAGTAATTTGTCATTTTGATAATATATAAAAACAAACAAAAAAACAAAAGAAAACGTAAGATGTGATTAATACTAAAATTAGTCAAGTTTTTTTATACTTAATTTTTAAGTTTTAAAAAGCAAAGTTGTCTATTGATTATTGTACTGAATTTCCTGTTCCCATCGTGTGTGTGTGTGTGTGAGAAAAAGACATTTTCTTTCATTGAAAATTTTTCACGGTACACAATTCAGCTCACGTCCCCTCTTCAAGACAATTGTAAAGACAATCTAACATAGAGAACTCTTGTGTGTGTTTGTGTGTGTGTGTTGCAGCAATTTGGCTAATTAAAAATCAGGAAATGCATTCAAACAATACTCAGCTGGAGATCATCACCCTGTATATCCTATTGAACAAGAACTACCTGCTCGTGTGTCAAGTGCGGTTTGTTTTCATTTAGCGCCCCCTCGACAAACAGGTACAAATAGGTACAAAAGAGATTTTAGCCATTTTGGCTTAGTCTTAAATTCTGGCAGAAACGTGATCTACTGTATTAGGGATCTACGCCTCATTTGATTTGGCAAGCACGTACATTTTACTACAAACGTTTTAAATGGGAAATAGTTTAGTGTATTCCATTGATTAATGATGAATGGAATGGAATGGATATATGAAAAAGGTAGGATATTGATTTTTTGTGGTTGGTCTAGGTTATGGTCATTTATCTTATAGTAGAAATCTAACAAAGTGATTCGTTTATAACTCTATTCGTATTAAATTTCTGGAAACTAAACGAAAATTGAGATGTCCTAAAGATAATCTAAGATAAATATAAACAAACATTTCCACAAAAGCATTAGGTAGGTGAATATATTTAAAGTTTATAAAAGACCTTTAGTTAAAAGTTGAGATATATTTATTAAGATAAAATCTGACATAATCCCTTGTACTTTCATTTTAAATTTAATAAAAACCTTTTACTAAAATAGCGTGTGAATATTTTGTGAATATTTTGTTTTTTTTTTAAACAATAGATCACAATATTCATATAACGAGCTGTGATATATCTATACACTATTCAAAAACTCTTTTGATGACAATTTGTAAGAAATTTAAAATAATAAAATTAATGCCATTTATTAACATTTGACTAATTAAGTGACCAACTTACAAATACAACAAATTTAAAATTAACATAAATGTCTAATGGGAAGGTCGTTTTAACGTTGTGTGGGGCCTCTTAAGAAAAGACATACCAACTACTTATATATATATATATATATCTAGGTTTATATATAGATTTATAAATTTGCATAAATATGCTAAAAATGTTTATCTCTCTTTGTATGTTTGTTTGTGTACAAAATCATATGTCAGAGAGCCGACAATGATATAAGCAAAAATTTGTAACATTGGCTAAACAAAAAAAAAAAAAAAGAAATTTGCATTATAATGATACCAAGTCTTTCAAGGGGGAAACGGAAATGAGTTGTCTCCAGTTGTAAGATCAGCAGTTAGCAGTTAGAGAACCCGTTGCAAAACCCTTACCAAGTTCAATCAACTTTGGCCAGAAAGCGAAAAAAAAGAGTGAAAAATAATAATGATTAAGAAAGTTAAAGATCTTGTTTGCTTAATTGGTAAAAAAAAGCAAAAAGAAGCAAATTGCTATATTTGATTGAAGTGAAAATTCTAGACTTTCGCCAAAAAAAACCAAACCAGAAACCTGGTCTAGACTCACACGGAAAGTAAATTTGTCGATCGATTGATTAAAATCAAAGACTTTCACATAGAAGATTGAAAAATTTGAACTGGATTAATTAGAAAACAGAAAACTTAAAATACAAAAAAAATAAAAATAAAACTTAAACTGGGTTAAGCTTACCTTTGAAGAAAAACAAATAATGCGGCTATTTGTTGTTTTTGTTGTCTTTTAAATCCGTATGTCTGTGTAATCCCAAAGAATTTTTATAGACTGACTTTGATGGATTGCAGCTAGATATAATAAGAAGAAGAAAATTCACACACACTTATCTACACACACACACACAAAGTGACACAGAATGAGACAAGACAAGGCCGTCTTGAAGTTGCTGTGTTTTTTTTTTGTTGTTGTTTTGTTTTAGGTTTTGTTATAGCCCTTTTGCTTTTGGCATTAAGTTATCAAGCTTCACTTCACTTTAGTACCTTTGGCATTTTTATGCGTAGCCATAGCCAAAGGTGCGTACGTGCGGGGAGAACCAGATGCGTATACCGGCACTGAGACACAGGAAACAGGTGCAGCGGCAATTTCTTCTTTAGTTCTTTTCGTTTTTTTTTTTTTCTAAATTTATTAATAGATTTCTTGTTCTAAATTCAAATCACTGTTTTAGATATAATATCAAATGATTTCAACATGCACTTTTAGTTTCAATTCTTTTTGTTTTATATATTTTGCTGATAAGACTGAATACCGTTAGTCTTTGGCAGAACGATTAAATGCATTTGAATTGATAAATATGCAAGCGACCGTAACAACGAACCGCTCTGAACAATGTTTGCAGACGAACTAAAGTTGCATGAGTAATTTTTAGACTCAGCAGCGAGGGCTAACCTGTCTCAGTATAGGCTAATGTTGCCAGCAACATGCAAGCAAAACAAAAGAGAGAGCAGCAACAGTAGATCGAGAGATTCGCTTTGGCAACATGTTGTTAGTCAAGTCGTAGGTGGTTGAATGCGTGTGTGTGTGTTGGTTTGAGCAGCAACATAAACATTAATATCCGTGGGTTTTGTCTTTCTCTGGGAGGGAACTAGTTCTTTTGTGTTTGCTTGAAATGTTGCCAAGAGCGTAAGCGTTGCGTGGAAAAACTGGTTTCCAATTAGATTTGACCGGCAGTCAGACCCATGTGGGTTTTCAAAAAGGTTGCGCATGAAAATGAGTGTTTTGAGGATGGGTTAACCAAAACCAAAAGAAAAAAAAATACAATACTTGAGTTACAACAAATAAAGAGAGAAAGAGAGAGACAATGACACGTATCAAATGAGCGCCACCGGATGGGCTTGTAAATGTATCTATATATATGGAAAACAATCCATGTCTATTCTAGAAAATTTTGTTAACTTAACAAATTATAGTTTAGGTCAAACACATAAGTTTTATATATATTTTTTCTATATATTTTGCCACCACATAATTAAATTCCTTAACTTCTCACCTAGAATTTTCTCAACAATTTGTTTTTTTTTTTTTTTTTATATTATGAGCACGTTTCTAGACATTTATGGGGTAAGTACTCATTATGGCTAAGACTTGGACTTGCTGTTAAAATGTTGATCGTTAAATTGAAACAAGCCTTAAAAGTAGTTAACCTTACAACTTCCCCTTAAAAGCCAAAAAGAAAGTCAAATGTCAAAAGTAATTTTCCACCGACAATGCTATGATTTATTTAACAGGCCAACAAAACAACAAGATAAACAAATTTATTTCGACTTTCAATTACCCTCTAAGTAAATCGTGAAGCTGAAATGTAAAGAAAGAAATATATTTATTTACTTAACAACATTTTCAGCCAGGATCACTTTTTTTGTAGGATTATCCTAGCTTAATTCAACCACAACAATTATCGGACGCTTTGCTTTTATCTTATTCTATATCTTATCTCTATTACAAATGTATCTCATGGATAAGACTTGCAAGATGTTTTGTTTGCATTTTTTTGTTAGATTATCCAAGATTTTGTTCATTGTATATAAAATCCTTCTTTTTTTAGTTTAGAAAAGGAACATATATTAAATTCTAATGCCTTTTGCTGCCTTTTACTTTCACTTATACTCTTTACTTGTTGATACTGTGTAAAATAAACAAAGTTTAAAAATTAATTATGCCAAAGTCCAAAAAGAAAAAACAAATATTAATGAAAGTGAAATTATCATCAGCAACATCAAAAAAAAAGAGAAAAAAAGTCAAACAAACAATAACAACAAAAACTCATATATAACTGAAGTTTAATATTTTTTTGGCGAAACGAATGATGAGCCAAGTCAAGCATCATTAGATCTGTGATAGATAGACGGACGGATGGATGGATAGATGGATGGATGGATGGATGGTGTCTCTGGTGATTTGTGAAGTTGTGAAAAATTTTGCGGAACCAATTTTAGGTTTTTTTTCTCTTTCTCTGTTTGCTTTTTATGAAATTAATTTAATTAGCATTAGCATAAAGCAAGGCAAAATATATTATGCAAGTATCTCCGGGCATAGCCAATTAAGAATCCATGAATCAGGGACTAATTAGAAGCCATTAACTCGCAAAAAGAAGAAGAATTATATTGTTGAGACTTGAATATAACAAAGACCAATATGAAGAAAATTTAAAAATTTCTTTTATTTTATTTAACAATAAAATTTGTTTTACATTTTGGGTAAAACGATTTTTTATTCAAAATCAAAATCTATATCAAAATATATAAAAACATCTAAAAATGAGAGCAAATTACTTTTTAAATAACTCAAATTATTTTATATAATTTTTTCAATAATTTTTATGAACTTTATAGAACATTTCAAAAGATTACTTAGTTATATCTATATAATTTTATTAAGAAATGGCATCAATTAAACTATAACTAACTAAAATATAAAACTTTAAGATATTTTCCTGGTGAAACAGAGTTCCATTCTCATTCAGGTAATAAAACATGCCGCCTACCTGTCATTCACTTGTAATGTTAACAGAATTTCATGTTGTAGTTGGTAGTTATTTGCATGACATTCTTTAAACAAACGGTTAAATATTTGTCGAGAATGAGGAATGGAAACGAAAATTGTATCATAGCACGCTTTTCACATGAGCGTGTGAAAAGCACACAGAGACTCACAGAATGGAATAGTTTGCTGGGGTGGAAGGGGAGGTAGTCAGAGCAAAAGCGTTCAATGCTCTTGCCAGGTAGAGAGAGAAAAAAAAACAAAAAAAAAAAAAAAGCGGGCGTTAAGCTATGCGAGGAATGAAGTGGTTTTTCTTCATTCTTACCGCCTCCCCTTTATCTCGCTTCTCCCAATCTTCTCCCTTTTCTTGTTGCTTTGTGATGCTCCAGTTACCAGAACTTCATCTTCATATGCGAGGTGTAATTGCAGACGGCTGCAAAGTTAATGGCCAACGGTCAGCAGCTGAAGCTGGAGCTGAAGTTGAATCTGAACTGAACTGTTGCAGCAGCCAAAACAGACGTGCTCCAATTGTAAACAAAATGTGGTTGCACTTGTTACATCTGTCCAGTGTGGATGGTAGCAAAGTTTCCCCCTTTGCGTTATTTTCATCTGCTTCGTTTTTATACCCTTTTCCCCCCTTTTTTGCTTTTGCTTTTGCATTCTCTTTGTGTTTACCTATAAATAGTAGCTGTAAATCATTAAAGACTTGCAATACAATTGCCTAGGCATCAATCATAGTTCTAAAAGATACAATTGTATCTACATTAGAGCGGCATGGATGTGTTCTATTAGGAAAAGGTGGAGCCTAGCCATGTGTTCCAATAGAGTTAAGTGGAGGCTTGTTAGAGCCACTTAAGATATATCTTCAGAATGAATGGTCTTAAATAAATTGGTAGAGTGATTTAGATTAAATCGATCATCAGAACTTTTCTTTGTTATTGGTAATACAATTCGATTACTCAAGTCCTAATGGAAATATGAAGTAATGGGAAAGCATTTTACATTTATATATTAATTTGAAAAGACAATTCGGTTATTGCTTCTAAATATGTCCTAGTCTAAGAGCCTTTTGAACATTTATCTGTTTATATAAATTGTTTTCATCAGATATCTTTGGTAGCAAATCTTTAATGAGTTAAACGCAATTTAAACTCTTATAAACGACAACACAAATCAACTAACTTGGCTTGCAACTTCAAGTGGCAGCTGATAGCCATATTCCGCTTATGGCCAAAAGTATCCCATATCATAAACATGAACTTCCGATTGCGGCACGAGCTTGTCCCCCTCCAAAAAAAATAAAACCTTATTAAACCCAAAAAAAACTTAAAGCAGCTGAGCTGCAACAGCTTGAAGTGCTTCAAACAGGTGTCCTTAGACCAGAAACATAGCAGCAACCTGGCTAAATAAAAAGAATAGGGTATGAAAGATAAGTAGTAAGGGGACAACAGGGACCGACGACGTCTTGGCCATATCCGCTGTCGTCAGGTGGAGCCCGTTAGGCTACCCAAGCGGAAAGGCGTCAATGTGGCTTAAAGCAAAACTGGATCATCATCATCATCAGTGGCCTTCAACATTTGGGTTCCTCGTTCCCCCCTCCCTTTATTTGATAGCGCATTTGTCTGGCTGTGAGCAGGGTAAAGTTCTTTATATTTAAACACAATGCTTTTAAGGGGAATTTGTTTGAAATTTGCATTAGGAATTAAATTTGAAATTTGTGTTATAATTCCAAGGAAAATAAGTTTAATTTATTTTCGTCAAAGGCTATAAAACCGAAAGTATATTGAATAATTTATTATTTAAATTACTTTATTGTAATTTTTGTTGCAATTTTTACTGAATTAAATATTTAACTTTATTTTATTTTTTATATTTTTTCATTTTTTTATCTGGATATATCTCTGAACACTTTATAAGTTGTAAAATGTATCTTGTGTTCCTATAACAGTCCGTTTCTAAATTTGTTGTTCAAATGATAAATACTAAATAATATCTAATATGTGAAAGGCAGAAATACGATATACAAACAAGTCAAACAATATAATACTCACAAAATCAGATCCACTGAACTATCTGATCTAATAGTATCAAATTGATTTTATATATATAAACTGTTAAGTCAACTTTGTAAAAATATCCCTATGTATATAACCTAACCCAAAATCATCATAAGAAATATAAGTAACATATTATTTTATCATTATATTTGAAAAAATTATTCCAGGCTTTAAGTTTATAATTTGTTCTACATAATTTAAATGATTCTCTCATTTTCATGTACAGAAAGGTTAAGAATATATTTTGTATATGAATGTAAAAGATATTAGCAGAACTATTAACAGCAGAAGTTTTAACAGCAAAAATGTAAGGGAGTGATCTGGCAACCCAGACAATGAACAGAAACGAAGCCTAAAGAAAAAATTCAGCAGCGGTTTATAGAGCAGCAGCACAAACAACGCCGATTAATTAAAAGCAATTTATTTGTATTATAACTTTTCATATATTTAAGAAATCAATCAATTAATGCAATTTTTACCATTTCTTTTCAAATACTTTTAGGAATCTGTTATAAAACAATACACTTTAATATACCGAGGTCTATTAATATACATTAAAAATCATCATTCAAAATTGCCAGTGGCTTTCCCAGAACTATGCGCATTTACTAATTCATTGGCTAATCCTATTAGAAATCAGTTTTATTCTTTTACCCATAAATTATTTGAAATACAATTGGTTTTTGTAGCTTAAGCCTTTTCATGATTAAAATAAGGCGTTGTATGGATACCCTGAAAAAAGTTTTTAATTAGTTAAGCTCTTCTAAAACTTTTGACAATATTAAAAATTAATCATAACTTTTGTAATTTCCTTTATATATTTATATATCCCTTAGATCAATGAATTGATAAAGTTTAAGATTTTGTACTAAAATATAACTTAGAAAAATTATCTTTAAGCCTTAATTTAATACACAAACATCCTTTAAACAAGAAAAGAACTTCCAAGTGTATACAAATATCGGAATTTATTTCTTTTGTATCTTTGCCTCGAACAAACACATTTTTCTACTCTTTTATTTATTGTATCTGTCTGCTGTTTCTTTTTTTCCTCATAATTAAAATGATATATGAAAACCCAATGATTTATTATGCAAAACGTTTTCGTTTTCGCCAGTTAATTATAATGTGTCTGCCAGTTTTAACGGCTTTCAGTGGCGACTTTGGGCCAAGAACGTATTTAATCAGCTCTTTAAAAGCATTTGACCTCAAAGAAGACGAAATAAAAAACCAATAATTTCACTTTTAACAAATATTTGCTTAAAAAAAGATACACCACATATGATTGTTGTTAACAGATTGACTTTAATTTACAGACTAAAAATAATATATATAATATTATTCAGATTCGTGAAGCTAAAAAAATTTTATTGGAATCATTACAAATTGGCTATGGTTCCAAATTGGTTAAAGGCTTATAATTACCCAAACCGTTCTTTAACTTAGAATTACATACTTTTTAGTTACAATGAAATTATATTTAAATATACAAATTCATGTTGAGTAATGTTAAAAGTAATGATTGTATTTATTTTAAAAGAAAGAAAAACAAATCTACCTATTAAATTGTAGTTTTACTTCTGTCTTATAAAATTTAAGTAATGGTTTTTAAAATTCCATTAAATAACTTAAATACGAACTAATTGTGAAAACACAATCAGTTTAAAATGCAATTGTTTATTATTTTCTTGCTCCCACAATGATTAACCAGTGTTGCAAAACTCTAAACATTGTATTCACTTTTAATTTGATTTCATTTTAAATGAGATGAAATTAAATGTCAATTTATGCGCTTTTACATCCAAATCGTTAAATGATTATTGTAATATGATTACACCATGAATCATACATATGATATGATATATACATACATATATAGTATATATGTCAACAAAATAACTGTATTTTAACATTTGCCCCCTATTGGCTAAAATGTTTTTTATTCAAATTAATGTCTCGCTTATTAGCCAACAAAGAAATTCTTATTCCTAGTGCATTCAAATAACACAAATCAAATTCGATTATTAGTGTCATAAAAGTGTCTATATAAAATATACAAAAAGAATGCTCATTTGATTGGAATTGAGTATATAACAGAAAAAATAACCTGCTGCGGAAGCATTGAAACGGAAACGGTAACCAAGACTTTTAACTAGAAAACTTTTAGAATACTTTGGGACTCTTTCGTTTATAATAAATAAATATAAACAGGCGCCAATGAGAACTCTCTTGGTTTCCAAATACTCTTTGCGAATCTTCAAGAACACTTTTTGTAAGACCAAAAAATTAATTTTACAAATTTTTTTTTCAATTTTAGTAGCACTTTAAGAGTCTGAATCCGAATATAGCGAAGTATTTTATTGGATGATATTATCGTATAAAGTAAACCGATATTATAGATTAAACAGAATTATTTACATTCACTTATATTCATCAAATAATTATCAAGTTTAAAGTGAATAAAAATCCGGCAACTAAAAACAAATATTTATTAAAAACTATTCTGGGAAATTTTCAAACGATTTAATGAGACTCGATACGCTTGTCTAACTGCAAACTTAAAACTTACAAAAGTTTTTGTTTGTCTTTTTGAAAAAATGTTTTTCTTTAATGCTCTATTTTCGATCAATAATATTTTCGAGTGCTAAGAGAAAGAAACACCGTTTACTGATATTAAAACAGGGAACTGCAAGAGAATACAAACTTTTCAACAGATATTTATATAAATATATATACCCGGATTCAATATTGTTTAAAAACCTGGAACGTTAACAATTATTTTTAAAATAACTGTTAGACAACCAAACCGATACCGAAAAGCAAAAATTCGATAAACCTGAACTTTACTTAATTCGCTTTCATGGCTGATAAGGGAGTGAGACGAAGGAATGACATAACTAATTACATAATCCTTTAAAATGCAGATTGGAAACACATTTTTCTTAAGTAATGAATTATTTATGCCCATTTGTCATATAAATCGAAAAATATATTGAAAAAGTTTACTTGATTACCAACAATTATCAATATGAGAAGCATTTTGTTTCTAGGCTTTTGTAAGTAAATCTAGAAAATTATAAATTATTATTATAAATAAACTCTTTAATAGGCCTGGGACTCATTGGACAGTCTCTGCAATGCAATTGCTCTGATGCTGTTCAAATAAAGGGAAATCTGAAGGTTGATAACGTGCTAAAGACTTTCCTTGACGCAATAGCATCCAAGTTTAAAGATGTTATGTCCTCTACTCCCGCGCATCCTAAAGGCATTGTTAAACCAAATAATGAAATACCTCTCGGTGCTACACCCAGATACGAGCTAATTTTCAGAATTTTTTATACACCTAGCCCCAAGGATAGCAAACAAAAAGATTCAGCAACAACTAGAACTCTTGGAAATCCGATTATTCCTACTGAATCTGTAAAATTGCCCATTGGAAAGTACCCAGAAACAACTCCAACACCTGGAAAGTCTTCAATATTGCCCATTGGAAGGAACGCAGCAACATCTCCAACTCCTGGAAAGTCTTCAATATTGCCCATTGGAAAGAACCCTGGAACAACTCCAACACCTGGAAAGTCTTCAATTTTGCCCATTGGAAAGAACCCTGGAATAACTACACCTCCTGGAAAGTCTTCAATATTGCCCATTGGAAAGAACCCAGGAACAACTATTGCTCCTGGAAACTCTTCAATATTGCCCATTGGAAAGAACCCAGGAACAACTATTGCTCCTGGAAAGTCTTCAATATTGCCCATTGGAAAGAACCCAGGAATAACTATAGCTCCTGGAAAATCTTCAATATTGCCCTTCGGAAGGACCCTAGCAACAACTCCAACTCCTGGAAAGTCTTCAATTTTGCCCATTGGATGGAACCCAGCAACTACTACAACTCCTGGAAAGTCTTCAATATTGCCTCATGGAAAGAACCCAGCAACAACCACATTTGAAAATATCATTCTGCATCCTGAGGACTTGCCGCCGGAAAGATTTCCCTTGATTATTCAGTGGATCAAAGACATAGATAACGACAAAATTGCACAAATCATAGATTCAATTGGTGGCATTCCAAACGTACCACAATTGACCAACCAGTGGAGAACAGATCCTGATAATCCTGTACTCTTGGTATTTGAAGAAAATCCTGCTCCAACTGATCCCAATAGTGTTTCGTTATATGTATCTTCTCAATTGGGCTCTGGAGTACTTGGAAATCCAAACGATCAACCAATACCGAAAATTCCCTTCAATCTTATTCTTTACATCATAAAACTTCTTAAAGTCCCAAAAGAAAAATATGATAAAGTTTCAATAGTTGTTGATGGAGTTGAAGACATAATTAAGAAAGTGTCAAAATTGAACTATATTATTAACGACGGATTTAAAATTGATCTGGTGATTAAATTCAACGAAAAACCTGATAAACAAAGTATTCCTGTCAACTCCGTTGCAGAGATTGCTCTTCCTGAAACTTATCCAGATGTCGAGATGCGGCAAATACCTCCTCTTATTTTACTTTTGCTTAAAAAATATAGCAGATCTCTGCCGAGTAACCAATTGGAATTAATCATTTTGCGTCTTCAAGAAGTCCTTAAGAGAGTTAAACAAATGAACCGCTTTATTAACGGCAGATTAAAAATCAACATTAAATTTAAATTTATTAAAAATCCAAATACCAATCATAGTCCCACGCAAATAATTCTGGATTCGTTCTCTCCAATTCGAATTCCGTCATTACAATCAACAACGCTTTTGGATTTCCGACCTAATGATAATATTCCCCTAACACTAGTTCCAGATACTCTTCTCCTGGTGTTTAGAAAATATCAAAACATCATCTTGTTGGACGAAGGTGTTAAAATAATCGACCTTATACAAGATTTGATTTCGAGATTAACTTATATCAACGGCATCGTTAATAGTGGACTTAAAGTTATTTTAACACTGAAGTTTAAAAATAACAATATCCAACAACTTTATCCGATTGGGGGAATTATAGAATTTTTCACGGCTCCTGATAACAATTTAAATCCGGACTCAAGGTTTTTGCTTCCTCAATATGATCGGCCGCCACAACTCCCTTTGATTGTTTTGAAACTGATCCGAAAATTCCTTCATTTTAAGGACGAAATTAAAAGTGGAAATTTCATTTGGAGCATTATAGATATTATTATGAGAGTGAAAAAACTTAACAAACTCATCAGGAGCGGATTAGAAATTAACTTTAGATTCAAACATGAACCAAATCATAACTTGAATTATTATTATCCCACACATATAATTGTGGAACCTCCTGGATACGAATCCCCCGAAGAGAATAATGTTCTTACCTTTTTCCAAAAATATTTACTATCTCATCTTAATATTGACAATTTGGATTTGCGTCAGACGACGGACCAACTGGTAACTACCAACGTAATTCAAATATTCCGACAAAATAGAGAGTTGTCCAGTATTGAAATGGCAGATCTCATTAAGGGTTTACAAGGAAACGACGGAAACATTGCAGGATTTACAATTGCATTTAATGCGTCAGTAAGTGACGGTTTCCAAAACGATCCTTCCTTTGTATCTCTTCTACATCATATAACTAAGTTGAAACCAATGGACTCGGAAAGTTTAAAATCTATTAATTTATTAAATTTTGCTCCCAGTGAATATCGTTTTGAAATAGATGGTGATATTCAGAGCAGAAAAATCATCGATATAAACGACCACAATTTATTCAATATTTTTGGTAAAGATAATCCAAATTTATTCAATATATTTGGTAGAACAAAAAAAAAAAAATATAAAAAGAAACTAAATAAAAATAACGGAATAAAAATAGAATAAAATAAATTCAGATATTTTGTAACCTTTATGTTTATAAAATAAACAAAAGACTTTGTCTAAGCTAAACTTTTTTGACTAAATATAGTTATTCCAAAATCAAATGACAGGACTTTTCTATATTCTTACAAATATTCCATTTGACATTGTTAGAAAATTTTACATTTTTCTTCTTTTTACTAATATATGAGTTAGCCAAACGATTCTGCTAAAACTTGGTAAAGTAATAAATTAAATAAATACTATTTTATTTAATTTTTTATTTTTATTTAACATTAATATTTTTTCGAGAGATCAAGGCTTTATACTATAATATAGTATAAATAATTTTCAAACTTATTTAGAATATTTGTCACCAAATATTAAAATATATATACTGCTTTGTCTGACTATGTTCTATAATCAACTAACGATTGTAAAATTTTTGTTTATATTTTGTTTTTGAGGGTTCAACTTAATAGTGCATTAAAGTAAGAAGGGAATGTCATTTACTTATTTTAAATAAAATCCAAAACGAATAATGCAACCACATGGCTGTCATTCATATTATTTCAAACAGTTAAACTATAAGTTAAAGTATTTCTTTAAATAAACGTTAAGTAACCAAACCGAAACCGAAAACCAAAAATTCGATAGACTTGAACTTTTCTTCAATTCAAGTTCATGACTAACAACTGATTGAGGTGAACGAATGTCATTCTACAAATTTAAATCTGAAAATATTCCATATGAACTAGCTATATTAACATGATCATGATTAACGACTTTTAAAAATGAATTTATGAATTAAGGAAGAGAATGAAAACAGTTTCGTAATCTCTTAGATTATATGCAATATTTTTCTGGAAAATTTAATGAGGTATAAAATGCAGATTAGAAGCACTTTTTTCACAACTAACAAATTATTCATGGTCAATTGACATATAAATCGAATCATAGATTTAAATGTTTTACTTTGTTACCAACAATTATCGAAATGAGAAGCATTTTATTTCTAGGCTTTTGTAAGTATATTAAGGAAATTCTGAATTATATTTCTGTATGTTTATTACCAAAAAAAAAAAAAACTCTATCTTTTAGGCCTGGGACTGTTTGGACTCTTTGTTTTATCGAGTGGTCAATATCATATTCCACATCAGAATTCTATTAATACTATTTATATAGAAGCACCCATGCAACCGCCTTACCCAACTCAATATCAAACGCCAGCACCTCCTACGGTTGTAATACCTAACGGAAATTTTAACTTGACAGATATTTCAAATGTTATTCGAGTTTTGTTCGACAAATACAGATATGTTGACAATGTGGACAGTGAACTTATTGAACGACTACAGGATCTTGTTGCAAGAGTGTCGGATTTTAACATTATCACTAGAGCTGGAATTAAAGTTGATATAAAATTCAAATTTAGTACACATATTAGCGAGGATCCCATGTATCGACAAGTTATTGAATTTTTTGTCATTCCTGACAAGACTAGAACAAGTATAGGAGATGCTACCTTGGATTACTTGAACGACCCTCCACATATTCCATCCATAATTCTTTTCCTGTGTAAAAGGCTTATTTCTCTCGATCTTGCCACAAAAATTAAGCCTGTACAATTATTATGGCGTCTTATAGATATTAATTGGAGACTGCGGACATTGAACAGATTTATCAAGAGTGGATTGAATATAAGCATAAGATTTAAATTGGTTATATTACCTGGTCGCAGTCCTTATAATACAAGAGTATTTGCGGAACCTCCTGGATTCAACACTCCTCGACCGAACAGTATTCTTACTTTTCTCCAAAATTATATAGAAATGCATTGTAAGATTGACACTACTAACATACGGCCGGGTTCTCAAAGCCTTCCCAATATATTTATTCAAAATCCCAATTTGACCCCTACAGAATTGCAAGATCTAACTAGCTCTCTAAGAAGTGAATCGGACAACGGCATATTAGGAATATTGTTAAAAATTAGTCATACAGACTTATCTTCGGTTAACCCTTTATTTAAACCGTTTCTGAGTCTATTGGGTCAAGGAAAAAGAGAACCAAATATAAATTTCTCTCTTCCTAGATTTAATATTCCGGTTTTGCCTTTCCTTACCGGATAAGACCCTTCTTCTTGAGCAGGCAATTTGTTCTCAAGTACTTTGTGTATACCCTGTACTAACTTAAAATAAATATAAAATTTTAAATAAATTTCATCTAAATAAAAGTTAAAAACCAAATTTAGTAATTGTCGCTTTTATGGGCTCGAAAATCTCACAGATCAAAAATGTTTTCTTTTGACTGTTTGGGGAATATTCGCCAATAATCCCCTTTAACCTATTTGTATACCATTATGTGAAGGCACCCCACACAACATTGAAGATTCTTCAATCAAAAACAAAAACTATAAACAGACTAATTCGAAAGACAAAAATTAAATGGCAGGGTGTATAAAAGTTATAGTTAAATAATATTTAAAATTTTTTATTAGTATAAGCAAATAAACAGTATTACACCAACATTCATGTTTGTAGAACTTTGTAAAAATGGAAGTCAGTTAGTTTTTACAATTGTTTTTAACAGAGTTCACTTATATGATTAACAGGGGCCGTTGCCGAATTTGCTGACATCCTTTACATAACACAGAACACTGTAATTTACATTAGGGTTAATAGTAAGTAGTGTAGTTATTCTTGCTTGCTATCCTATGCTTAATGGTAATTAATTTATCTTCTTCTTCTTCCTAACTAACTCCCAACTTTGTAAGGCTTTGTATTTTACGTTTTCTTTTGCCCACAATTAATTTTAAAATAAGCATGTAAATACATTACCTGTTAAAACACATGAACAGAGGCGACGATTACAACTAACAACTAACAGCATTTGCATAAGTTACACACGAGTAGCAGTTTATGTTATGTTTTTTATGTTAAGAACATCACTCTGTAAATGACATGTTATGTTAAGCATTCGCAAGTGAAACGCAGAAGAGATCGAAAGCATAATAAAAACTTAACTAAAACACTTTCATTAGAAAAATAAATACAAAAATAACAATAATAACCAAAATTTCTTACTTAGCATAAAGTACACAATTCAGGGACTTAACATGTATTACTAAATACCTTGGAGTATTAGTCCTCTCAATAGACGACTGAATAAGCCTTACCAGCTTAATGTTTTTTTCTAAGAAAAAGAAGCCAATATATTGAAACCGTACGCAATGGTCTTAGTTAATTATAAGTTGTCTTTACTAAAAAGCCTGAGTTTTTTTGAAACCTCTTCATACCATACAGCTAGTGTAATTGATAAAATATAGATATAATATATTAAAAAACTGCAAGGGTATATAAACTTCTAAATAGTAAATGTAACCGCATGGCTGTCATTCATATTATTTCAAATAATATTATATTTCTTTAAATCGACGTTAACCAACCAAACCGAAACCGAAAACCCAAATTCGATGGACTTGAACTTTACTTTAATTAAGTTTCATGGCTGATAGGGATTAGAGGAGAACGAATGTCGTTACCTGATTCAAAATTACAAAAATTTTGAATATTTTTCTAGAAATTTGAATCTGAAAAGATTCTTTTTGAACTAGCTATATAAATATAAACATGATTAACAACTTTTAAAAATGGATTTATGAATCGAGGAAGAGAATGAAAAGAGTTTCGTAATTTCTTTGATTGGGTGCAAAATTTTTTTCTAGAAAATTTAATGAGGTATAAAATGCAGATTAGAATCACTTTATTCACAAATAATAAATTATTCATGGTCAATTGACATAAAAATCGAATCATACATTCAAATTTTTTACTTTGTTTCTAACAATTATCGAAATGAGAAGCATTTTATTTCTAGGCTTTTGTAAGTATATGGAAAAATATATAATTTTTTATTATTGTATTCTAATTATATAAAATAAATTCTCTATAAGGCCTGGGACTCTATGGACAATTTGTTTTATCGAGTGGCCACTTGTGTAACAACACAAATTCAAAGATACCATGCGATTCTTCGGTCAACGTATTTGTAAAGGGAACTCTTGAGTTTGATAACCTTCTAAGGAATTTGGTTCGCAATGCCGCAGATAAGTTTAATCAAATGATTTTTGGTTCGCCTCCTCAATCTAACTTATCCAGAATTTCTGGGTTAAACGCAAATAACGATAAGGATCCACGTGATTACGAAATCATTTTTAGAATTTTTAGAAAGCCCAGCACTAAGAATATCAATCCAATCATTATTATACCTACAACTCGAGCACCTTTGTACCCTCAGAATGTGTCTCCTCCCCCTATTGAGATTGCAATAGTCCCCATTAAAAAAAAAACAACAACAACAACAACTACTCCTAGACCAACCACTTTGTATCCCGAGGTTCTGACACAAAGTAGCTTTACCGCAATTATTCAGTGGATGAAGACTGTTGGAATGGATAGAATTGCACAAATCATTAATTCAGTTGGTGGAATTTCAAATGTACCGAAATTGACCAACGGCTGGACAACGGATCCTGATATTCCAATTATTTTATCATTTGATAAAACACGTTCTCCAATTGATCCCAATGTGCAATCATTTGAAGTGCCTACTGTACTAGATGATGGAGTACTTGGGAATCCAAACAGTATCCCATTACCGAAAATTCCGATTAATTTTCTTATTTTCATCATAAAGCGTCTTAAAGTCCCGAAAAACGAACCTGGAAAAAAGGAAAAAATCATTGATGGAATCGAGGATGTAATTAGAAAAGTGGCGACTTTGAACTATTACATTAACGGCGGATTTAAAATTGATGTGGTGATTAAATTCAGCGAAACACCTAAAGATCCCCTAAAAATCTCTCAAAAAGCTGCTAATTCCCTTTTGACATGGTATAAGTCACCTCAAACCTTTCCAGTTGTCGAGCCACCGCCAATTCCAACTGTTCTCCTACTTTTGCTTAAAAAATATATCGGAGGTCCGGCTGACGACCGGCTGGAACTAATCATTTTGCGCCTTCAAGAAGTTCTTCAGAAAACCAAACAGTTAAACCGATTTATCAACGATAGATTAAAAATGAGCATTAAATTTCAATTTATCGAACAGCCAAAAATGGATCATAGTCCTACACGAATAATTATTGCATCGCCTTACAAAATTGAACCTGATTCGCAAATATCGGCTTGGAGTCTTCAGCATCAGGGATATCTCCCCTTGCCGCTAATCCCATATATTCTTAACATTGTCCTCAGGAAATATAGATATCCTGAAGATGTAAACAGAGAATTACGAATCATTAAAAGAATAAATGATCTTATTTCGAGAGTGTCGGACTTAAACAACATTATCGAAAGTGATTTTAAAATAGATTTAAAACTCAAATTCTCAACAATTGCTATAAACGATCCCGCGTACCGACACGTTTTTCAATTCTATGCGATACCTGAGGAACACAAATTAAGACTGGAAAATGCTGTCCTGAATTACTTAAGGGAGCCACCACAACTTCCATCGATTATTCTCCTTTTGTTCCAACAAACTCTTCATGTCAACCAAAATTTTAATCTTAAATTTGGGAAATTAATATGGCGTGTCTTAGATATAATATTAAGAGTGAAAAAATTAAACAAAATCATGAAGTCTGGATTGAAAATCAGTTACAACTTTAATTATGTTGGAAAACTTAATCGCAATCTTCTTTATCCTACACGAATAATTGTGGAACCCCATGGAGTCAACCCTACTGTCAAAAATGAAGTTCTTGCGTTTTTCCAAAACTATTTAGAAGCTCATATTGACGTAGACAAGTCAGACTTAAACGAATGGTCGGATGGACCCATCAGTCCCGATATATTCAAGGTGTACCGTCAAGACCCCAATATGTCCCATCGTGAATTGCAAGATTTCCTTATGGCTTTAAAGGGTAAACAGGAGGATAACTTTATAGGAATACAACTTATCAGTGGTGGGCCCTTGAATGTAGGCCCTCCTTCTAAAACTTATAACCTTATTTAAACTTTTTGCAGTCGAATCTTATAAATAATATATTGATATTACCTCTATCAAAAAAATATCTAGATCATGTTAATATTGACAATTTGGACAATTCGTGGTAATACAAAAAACAATCATATCATGGACTCTTTAGGTAAAGTGACGTCCTAAATAAAAGGTTTATTTTAATAAACGGTAATAACCAAAATAAAAATCCATATATTTCGTTGCTCTTGTGTTTATAATATACAAAAAACTTTGAAAGGCATAGCCCAAAACACTTGATATGACATTTGTCAAGCAAAACGAGTTTGTATATCCCTAAAAATTTTCCATTTGAGATTTCAGTGTTGCAAAACCTTCAATTTTTCTTCTCTTTAGCAACATGAGTTAGTCAATCGACACTATTATTGTTATTATTTTTGATGTTAAAATGTTTTGTCGACGTTCAAGGATATATAATATAATATTGTATGATATATTTCCATACTTAATAGAGATATATGTCTCCAATTAAAACAAATATTAGAATTCATTAAAAGTTTTTCTTTATTTTTTAAAAAACTCCACTTCAGTCTGACGATAGTCAGATATATATAGGCTATAGCCAACTAAAAATTGTAAAATTTATGTTTCTGTTTTTGATGATTCGACTTAATTAGAACTTTTAAACGGTACTGTAACCACCTGGCATTCACTTTCTTTAAAACCGTGACAAAAACGATATGGTAAAGCATTTCCTTAAATGAATGTTAAATAACCAAACCGAAACTGAAAACCAAAAATTCGATAGACCTGAACTTTACTTTAATTCAGTTTCATGGCTGAAAGGGTTTGAGTTGAACAAATGTCAAAAATAGTTAGTTAAGTTAACCTGTTTCAAAATTTTAAACAAATTTCTAGAAATAAAAATTTGAATCTGGAGGGATTCCTTTTAAACAAGGAATATTAATATGAACATGATTAAAGGTTTTTTAAAATGGATTAAAAGATCAAAAAAGAGAAGAATGATAGAAATGTTAAGTAATCTCTGAGATTATTTGCAACACTTAATGTAAATTTAAGAAAAAAAAAAAACTTAATGAGGTATTAAATGCAGATTAGAATCACTTTATTCACAAATAATAAATTATTCATGGTCAATTGGTATATAAATCGAATCATTTAAATGTTTCACTTTGTTTCCAACAATTATCGAAATGAGAAGCATTTTATTTCTAGGCGTTTGTAAGTATATTAAACAAATTGTCAATTATTTTATTGTATAAAACGTATCTTTTAGGCCTGGGACTGTTTGGACAATTCGTCTTATCGAGTGGCCACTTGTGTAACAACGACAAAAACTCAAAGTTACCATGCGATTCTTCTGTCAACATTTTTATAAGAGGAACTCTTCAGTTCGATTACCATCTAAGGAATTTGCTTCGTAATGCCGCAGACAAGTTTAACCAAATGATTTTTGGTACGCCTCCTCAATCTAACTTATCCAGAATTTCTGGGTTAAACGCAATCCACGACAAGGATCCACGTGATTACGAAATAATTTTTAGAATTTTTAGAAAGCCCAGCACTAGGAATATCAATCCAATCATTATTATTCCTACAACTCGAGGACCTTTTTACCCTCACGATGTGTTTCTCAGTAATAAGACAACAACAACAACTGCTAGACCGACGACTTTGTCACCTAATACCTCAAATAGGATTATAGTAGTCCCCATTACACGAAATCCAACAACAACAACTGCTAGACCGACGACTTTGTCACCTAATACCTCAATTAGGATTATAGTAGTCCCCATTACACGAAATCCAACAACAACAACTGCTAGACCGACGACTTTGTCACCTAATACCTCAATTAGGATTATAGTAGTCCCCATTACACGAAATCCAACAACAACAACTGCTAGACCGACGACTTTGCCACCTAATACCTCAATTAGGATTATAATAGTCCCTATAACACGAAATCCACCAACAACAACACCAACAACAACACCAACAACAACACCAACAACAAAACCAACAACAAAACCAACAACAACAACAACACCAACAACAACACCAACAACAACACCAACAACAACTACATCGACAACAACACCAACAACAACACCAACAACAACACCAACAACAACACCAACAACAACACCAACAACAACACCAACAACAACACCAACAACAACACCAACAACAACACCAACAACAACACCAACAACAACACCAACAACAACACCAACAACAACACCAACAACAACACCAACAACAACACCAAGAACAACACCAACAACAACACCAACAACAAGACCAACAACAACAAAACCAACAACAACACCAAAAACAACAACACCAAGAACAACACCAAGAACAACACCTACAACAACACTAACAACAACAAAACCAACAACAACAAAAACAACAACTCCCAGACCAACCACTTTGTATCCCGAAGTTCAGTCACGAGACAGCTTTCCCACGATTATTCAGTGGATCAAGAATATTAATATCGAGAGAATTATATTTATCCTTAATTCAATTGGTGGAACTCCGAACGTGCTAAAATTGACCAACGATTGGAGAAAGGATCCTGATACTCCAGTTACTTTGGTATTTGAAAAAAAAATTTATCCAATTGATCCCAATGTTGACTTTTTTGAAGTGCATACTGTACCGGATTATGGACTACTTGGGAATCTAAAAGATGATCCATTACCGAAAATTCCATTTAATTTTCTCATTTACATCATAAAACATCTGAAAATCCCGAAAAGAACATATGGAAGTTTGGAAAAAATTATTGATAAAATTGAGGAAGTAATTAAGAAAGTGACAATCTTGAACCACTACATTAACGGCGGATTTAAAATTGATGTGGTGATTAAATTTAACGAAATTCCTGAAGAATTTCAATCACCTTATAACATTGTTGCCAATGCTTTGGGATGGTATAAGCCACTTAAAACTTATCCAGATTTCGAGCCACCGCCAATTCCTACTGTTCTCCTACTTTTGCTTAAAAAATATAGCGGTAGCCCTCCTGGCGACCGGATGGAAGTAATCATTTTGCGCCTTCAAGAAGTTCTACAGAAAGTGAAGCAGCTAAACAAATTTATTAATAATAAAATAAAAATCCACATTAAATTTAAATTTATCGAACATCCAACAACGGATCAAAGTCCCACACGAATAATTTTGGAATCGGCGTACAAAACAGACCTTCCTTCGTATACACCGGCTTTGGACTTGAAGCCTAAGGGACATCTCCCCTTGCCATTAGTCCCAAGAATTATCCACATTATTTTTGCAAAATATAGATTCCTTGAAGATTTGGACAAACATATTATCATTAGACGTATTCAGGACCTTGTTTCAAGAGTGACGGATTTGAACAACCTCATCGCAAGTGGATATAAAATTGATTTCAAACTTAAATTTACCAATAATGATATCAAAGATCCTACGTTTCGACAAGTACTGGAATTTTTCGCTGTTCCGGATAAAAATAAGATAGGTAGCGAAGTTGCTGTTACACATTCCCTGAACGAGCCGCCACAAATCCCAAAGATTCTTCTAATTTTCCTTAGGAAAATTCTTCGTTTAAAACTAAAGCGAAAGGGCAAAATTGCAAAATTATTGTGGCGTGTGATAGACATTATTTTTAAAGTGTCAAAGTTAAACAAAATCATGAGAAGAGGATTGAACTTAAGCTTTAAATTTAATTATGTTGGAGATCTCGATCCCGATGTTATTTATCCTACACGAATTATTGTGGAGCCTCCCGGGTTCGAGACTCCTGAAAAACCAAATGTTCTTTCCTTCCTCCAAAGATACTTAAAAAAGAATTTAAAGATTGACAGTTCAAACATAAATCAATGGTCAAGTGGGCCAATCAATTCCAATATATTAAAGATTTTCGTACAAAACACCGATTTATCAGATAGTGAATTGGAAGGTTTCGTTAGCTGTTTCGAGGACGAAACGGATAATAGGTTTGTAGGATTAATAGAAAGATTGCCCGAAGGTGACAACTCGGAAGGAAATTCACTACAAAGTATTTTGGTGGAAATATTAGGAAAAGTGAAACCAAGTAACATCAAACGTCTCAGCTTACTTAAACTTCTCGGAATGAAATTTGGACTTGACTTGAAAGTTCCTAAAAAAAAGCGACGCGGTATTCTTCGTATGATTCACAAATTGAAAAGGAAATTTTTTGGTAAAAGAAAAAAACGAATTGCTGCTAATCGGAATTTGGCAATAACTGATAAGGACGAAAATGATGATTTAAGTAATGATAACGATGATCACGATGAGGACGATATCGATAATCGTAATAATGATAACGTCAAAGTTCAGTCATCCATGGCGTTTTTGGATAAACTTCACAAAATAGGTGACAATGTAATAAAAAGCGTTCACGAGAGCCTAAGAAGAAACAGATTAATGTAAAATGCACTTCACAGATCCTTGCATCGCTAAAAAGCCACTGGTAAAAAACCCGGACACACTTAGTCTTAATTTTTCTTCAGTAACTGGATCCATACATGCAAACTGTAATAATATTAAAACTTAAACAATAATACTGCATATACCAATTGATTCTGTTCAATTATAAAATCAATATCAATAATACCTATTGTTTTTTTTTATTTAATTGGGTAGAAATCGTTAAAAAATTCCAAAAATCAACATTCTTTGGACCAATTTTTAAGTACTAAAATTAAGAGAATATAAAAGATTATATAGGCTTGCAGTTTTAGTTGAATTAACAACTTTTTCTATCACATCGGTTTCAATACAAAGTTTAATGAAAATAATATTTTTTATAAGAAAACCTCTCAAGGCAGTTCGATCCGACAAAGTTTTATACTTCCGTAACCTATACATTTGAAAGGCTTATCCACCAATTTTCAACCACACAGCTTAAAATTTAAGATCTAAAAAGGGCAAAAAAATAGACAGACAGATGGCAAATTTCTTACGATCTTCATATTCAGACTTTGACAAGTTTAAATTAAGGTAACCGAATATGATTTCCATTAACAAGTTATCAGATATAAGATATAATATCTGCCAAAAAGAGAATACATCTTTGGTCATTTACATTGAGAAGCTTTATCGTTAGTTTTATAATTTGTGTATAAATAGGCAGTTAAAGTAAACAAAATAAACAAGTAGTAAGTAGTAAAAATATCATATACAGTTGGCAATTGATAATAAAGTTTTATGACTTTCAAGTGTTGATTGTGTTGTTAATTGATTTAGAAACCTCCATTAAAAGGCATTAAAAATAGAATGATGGAACAAGTTGAGATCACTTCACATATAGAACTTTTAAGGGAATCATCATGCTCTTTTTGCAGCGTTTCTTTTCAATCTGTAAGTCTAATTAAATGATATTCGAAATAAAATTTTAAGTTTTTTGTTTTGTTTAGTTATTGTTTGGAATACTTTGTTTTGGAGTGATATTTTGACAATGGGTTCACCTGTGAGACACATTACACCTAAGACATTGATGTCCAAAAGTACACTTCATCAGAAACCATATAAAATATCTAAAGATATATAAGTAACTTTATTAGTAACTACAAAAAAATGTGTAATTAATCAAAAGAACCACAAATTTAAAGGCGGAATTTCAATTTTAGTGCCTAGGAAAACTTTAACTATTTAAACAAAAGATTTTGTTAATTGTTTTAAAGAAAACTTGATTGTGACTCGCATGGTTATTTTTTTTAAAAATTGGAATTTTAAATTTTCCTAAATATTAAAAGCAAGATAATTAAACAAATTTTAAATAATACATTTACAAATATTAATGATATAATTGAAATAAAGAGTAAAACTTGTGAATATGATTTTATAGAATAAATGTACTTAAAATCATAAAAATTATAATAATTATATTGTTTGATCTAACCAATTGCTTATGGTTGAAAATAAAAGAAGCCCAATACAGATTTTTATTTTAGATAAGTGTAGAATGAGATCTGGCAACCTTTACACATGATTATAACTACTATTGTAAATGGTGGCAATGACGGTTAAGAGAAAGAAGCAATGAAGGAAGAACGAAGCAATTTTTAGAGTATGACGAATGATAACATGAAATTCAGTAAATAAGCTGTGACACTTTTTTGAAAATCTTTACATAAGCTTATATCAATAAATATTACTTCAGTGGTGTATCTATTAAAATCGCAGATATATGGTATAGTCATATATAATCTATTAATATATAATGACCGAAAGACAACAAAAACTTTAACAATTCTTTTTTAATTAGTTTTAATATTAATATAACAATATTTTTATATTTAAAGAAATGCAATCTATTGTACATTAAATGAATTAATATCGAACAACTAATTATATTACTTCTCTGACCATTGTACTTCTAGTTCCTATAAGTATTGAAATGCTTGTTTGCATCATGGCAAAAAAAGTGTTTTTTTTTTTGCTGATAACAGCACAATGGAACATTAAATTTACTTTTGGTCATAAAAACTAATTGATTTGTGCAACACATCATGTCTTCTTGGCTGATGGCTGCTATAAAAGTGGCCACAAACTTCCCATTTCCCATCAAACTTTTTTGAGGAGAAGAACATGAAATTTCTTACGGCTTTTGCTTTTGCATGTGGTAAAGTAACAAATTAGCAACTATTTGGTAACATAGGGAACTAAATTTAGTATCGGTGATTATTTTAGTGGGCGCATTTGCGCTGCTGTTCAGCGCTGTCAATGGCAATCCCTTGCCAGCACCAGCACCAGCACCTGCACCTGCTCCCAATCCACTACCGGTACCAAAACCCAAGGCAGAGCCAGTACCTGAACCAAATCCTGTTCCAATTGCCAAGGATGCTAACGTAGCTGAATTTGAAGCACTTTCAGCCAAAGCGGATCCAGCTCCAGTACCAGTAGCAGCTCCATTTGCAGACAATCTTTTTGGACCTGCTGAAACTTTGACAGTTTAGTACAGGACTTTATTAAAGCATTTATTCTATTTATATAAAGATGGCACATATACATATATACACACACACACGCACATATGATTTGATATACATATATCGTTGGTATTGGTGCCTTTAAATTATAATAACTGCATAGGCAATAAAAAGACGTTGCCAGATGAAAAATTTTCGAGTTTTACCAGGATTAAACACAAACACAATATGGTCTATATTCTGTTAATGAATACAGTGACGAATGTAGACATAAATTAAGTAAGAAGAAATGGGTTAAAAAATCTACCACACTTTTGAAAACGAAAACTTTTTAAAGTTAAATAGATATCCCGTAGTAGTCTCATGTATCGGTAGACAAGCTCAACCAGACTAGATACGGGCTGCTAAAAGCGTGTGTCAAAAAATACACGAAATGGAACATGTTTTGATGGATTAACATGAGACTAGTCCGCGTGGTTTAATCAATAAACTCCTAGCCCCGGCTGATGCACAGATATGCCAGTCAGTTTTTCATACAATGAGCCTTAACAATTGTCTCGGCCAAATGGGTTGGTAAGAAGACTTATCCATTTGCCTGGCCTAGTCTGGTATGTCTTCATTTCTAGTCTATAATCAATCAATTAATCAATGGCTAATTGAATAGCTAATGATAAATATTAACACTGATTTTAGATACATTTACTAACACTGGAACTCATTCGAGTACACCGAACTGTACCCACACTGCCATGATTTTGCAAATTTGATAAAAAAAAAAACCTTTAACATTTATATATCCAATGAATAAAAAGTTTAATTCTGGATAAATTAAAATTTGGTAAATTAAAATGGTTCCTGTGAAAATTTTTGAGCAATTTTTGCTATTGAAAATTTCCTTGTGATCTATTATTTCATCCCCAACAGAGAAGTAAAAACATATGTACATACATACAAATTAAAGCTAGTGACTTGTCTAAGTAAAAGCAGACGGAGTCGATGAGGAAGACATGATATTAACTTATTCTTTCATCGCATTGTTCTCTCAGAAAAAAAAAATGACATCAAAATCAAGTTACAAAATACGTAAGTAAGTGAACCTTAGAACGCCAAATCCCATGTCTTATGTGCCTAAATGCTTAACCTTATTACCGAGATAATATTTTAATAGCCATATATATGAACTTTAACTACAACAAAAGAAGCTAAATAAATTTCACATATTCATATCTAGTAACTTCCACCTACTTTACTGTGGGACTTGTCAGACTCATGGACAATCAATGCTGGCACGACGGACCGGATTTTGTATAAAAAATCGCTTACAAAGAGGAAGCGACCAGCAACAACAAGTTTTATCAATGAAGTTAGTTTTAAAGGTTGACGACAACCACCACAAAGACAATGCTCATGCCCCTACTCTTACCCCTGACCATGCCCATAATCGATGCCAACCACACAAAAAATTTCATTGATCAATACTCTAGCTTGGGTCTGGGTCTCCATTCACAGGGCCCCATCCGTTCGCAGGGCATTATAACAGACTTGATTTAACCACGTTCATTGTGAATCAGTTTATTTACATTGTGTCTCTTTTTTTTACATTTTTATTTTTGCCTTCTTTCCGCTGCCAACGGATCGTAAAACTTATCGTTTATTCTCAATGTTGAGATATCAATTTACATGTTAACACATCGTGAGTGTTTGAATGACTGACAAATTGGCAAAAAGGCAACAAGATAATGATGGAATTTTAATATCTAAAGTCATTCATATATATGTATATATATATATATATATATATATATATAAATAAAAAAAGGGCCGGTTAGATTTAAGCCGCCTGGGAAAAAACACACAGGAAAGTTTAAAAAGATTTGCAAATAAATATGAAACTAAAAAAATAGAACACAATAAATTGGCTAAACGGTAGCAAATCAATGAAATTAACAAATTTCTTCTTTATTTTTCTTTTTGCATAAAAAATATCAATAAAAAGGGTTGGTCTTGGGAAAGTTAGTTCTACTGTTCCAATTATAATCACTATAATAATACAGAAGAACAAAGTTCCATGTATCTAGTTCTATATAAAAGCTATTAACTTGTTTATATAAGAAAACATATTTTAAGTTTATTTAAGACTTGAAGAACTTAATAATCAAAGTTAAAGGTACAGTTAAGCTTTAAATATAAAGTTTATTTTCTATTAACAGTTTGCGTTTTAGTTTTTTTGAATTGAGAAACTATATTTGTGTGCAAAGAAGAGATTTATAAAAAATTTTCGATAATTCTTTTTACTTGTCTCAAATTTAACTTGGCTAAAAAGGCATAGAAAAATTAAAGAAAATTTGTGTAATTACCTAGTAAAATTGATCAAAATATGCTGAAATAAGAAAAGATCAAAGGAATTAATATAATTTATAATTCGTAAGGTTAATTTTTAGACAATAATTTAACAAATTAAATAAGTTTTGTATATATTTTATTCTTCCCAAAGATTTTGCCTTTTTTCGAAAAAAGATGTAGAAGATTTTTTTATGGGAATTTATTGTATTAATATGTACAAACAAAAACTTAAGATTTTTTTTAAGTTACAATGAAAATAAAGTAAACATAATTTAATCTTATTAAATTCATTGAAAATTTATCAAGTTACATTAACTTTAAGATTTTTTTTACATCTAAAAAGTCGGTCCTATAATGGGCAAGGGTATCTTTTGGTAAAATTCATACCACTTTAGTTCTTTCGCATCGATTGTAAGTAAAAGCATTAATGCCAAAATTGCTGAAATAAAAATAATAAAACGATTATTCATATTCATTAATAATAATATATACATAATAAGAAAATACTTGTAGTTAAAACTTGTTTTACTCTCATCTTAAATCCAAATAATTTAACTTGAAATTAAAACCAAACACAAATCCTAGATAACAAAATTAGTATGCTTTTTAGTTACACCTACTAATAGGAAATTTCACACCCTCTAGTAGAAACAACCATAAACTTAAGCTTTTACTTACGAGCGCAACTGTACTTTCTTGAGTTAAACTTTTTTAAAAATTAAACTATTTTCTAAAATTTAAACATTTTATAAACTTTTGGAGGGACACCCTGTATTGTATATATCTTTTTGTGTTTATTTACTGATCAATTTTTTTCAACTGTCCCACAATAAATATAAACATACTAAATTCTGCGCTCCACAAACCTCAATTTGTGAAACCATCAATTAGCCCGAACTACCAATAATTATTTATCCACAACAATAAAAACAACTGCTAATTACATCATTAAAAAAAAAGAAAACACAAAAAAAAAAAATACAAATTGGAATACCGCAAATTTATAAATAAAATCAATTAATACAATTATATCGAAATAAATAATAAATCGCTTTCAATCACATTGCCAAAAACAAAACAAAAACAGATAAGCAAACCGCAATTTAAAAAAAAAAGAAAGAGCAAAAATAAAACATCAAATGCGGCATAATTAAAACAAATACAAAGTCCACTTAATTCGATTATAAAAACAAAAATATTTGAAACATAATTTATAAAACAATGTGCCACAGTTAATGGCAGTCAATCAACTTCGGTAAAGAGAGCAAAAATAAAAAAAATATAAAATAAAAATAACTCATCAACAAAGAAAAGTTCTATGTTCAGTCAAGTCGAAGCTTTAATGCCTTACAAAACTACTTTTGGATAGATAAGTATAATATTTATTTAGTAATAAAACAAGTAATAAAATAGAACAAAAAATTAAGAAATAGTTGAAGATTTAAATCTTTTTTAAACCTTTATTTCAATGAAATGATTTTCATAAACTAGAAATTCCTAAAATTCAATACTTTCTTAGAAAAGAAAACTATTTTTATATAGTATTGATCACTATAGAAGTTTCTTGATCATTCGCCTATTCTATATATATTCTCCTTTCAAGGTATACAAAAATTATTGTACTCTTTCAAGGGGGTATCCTTGATCATCATCAATAGCAAAGTCAATGTAGCCATGTCAGTCTGTCTGTTTCTTCAACTTTTTTAGACCTTAAATTTAAAGCTACATGGTTAAAACTTGGTAGATGAGCTATTTAGATGTCTATGTAGATTAAGTATGAAAATCAGACGGATCGGACGACTATAATATATATAAAAAATTGAGTTTATAAAAATTGAATATAATTATTTTAGTTTCATTATTTTCAAGTACTTGATATTTTGCATGAAAAACGATGTAGCGGAAAAAATAGTTTATTAGTGAAGAACTGCAAGGGTATACAAAAATCAGCAAGGCTAAAGGTAACTTCTTTGATATTTTTTTCTAAAACGTGTACTTAATGAATATTTTTTCAAGGGTATAGGGTGATATATAAAAGCAAGAAAGTTTGAAAATGTAAAACTAATTTATATTAATTTCTTTTGTAATTAAAAAAGTCTTTAGATTTCTTTACCTTTAAATTTAATGATAAAAGAATTCATTTGTCTAAGAGTTTCATTTTATAGACTAACAAATAAATTCTACTTTCATTTACCAATTAAACCGAATTTTTATTTAAAAATATTTTGAATTATTCCACTTTATTCAAAAACCAACTAATTTAGTATAAAAGTTAAATCTAACCTTAATATATTTTTTAGTATTTAATGATTTATTATTTATTCCTTTTACTGGGAACCAAACGAAAAATCTTTTTGCACCTTTTTTTTCTTTTGACATCTTCTACTGCAAATGAAATCATAATTAACTCCGAGAGGAAAGAAAAGAGACAGGTTAAAAGCAAGAGATACATATATAAAATTGCATAAACCAGTCAATATAAAAGACATTAGGCCAATTGCATTACTCATTAGATATAATCAAGCTAAATAATGCTCTCATCAAAGTGGTTTGGCAGCAACCATAGAAAGAAATCATTTTCCAACTCACACTTTCATGTTTTCACTTTCAATTGGATTTGATTGGAAAAACCGCAAAAATGGCAAAAAAAAAAAAACAACAAAGACAAAATTGGAAAATTAATGAGGGAGAAATTAGGAAAACGTGAAACAGAAAACCACACCAAAGACAAGGCGTGGGATCAACAACAACAACAAAAACAAAAACAAAAACGACAAAGACTGACGCTAGATGATAGAACGTGAAAAGGAATTGAATTTGAGACTAAAATTGAAGATTAGAAAATTCAGTTCAAACATTGGCTCTCAGGTTGAAGTGTTGTCATTCAACAGGACTTATCGACATTTTACGCTCGCGTGATTTGTGAATTTGCCAGATTGTTTAAACAATTAAAGTTAAAGTCAAAGTCTGAGCCCATTCGAGTGGAAACACTCACGCAGAAAATGTCCTGTTTCTGTTTGTTACGTGACCTGCGGCATTTAATTGAGCAATTAACTGATTAGCTTCAACATTTTTGCCATTTTGTGAATTCCAACTAACAAAACTATTTACTCATGATTTGCGGTAACAATAAACTAACTCAACCAGAAATCCAAACGATAAACAAGCTACCAAAGTTAATTAATTGAATGGAAAATCCTTTCAAAATGGCTTTAACAATTAAATTGAATGTTTAGTAAATATTAAATTGAAAATAAACAAAAATTATATTATTAAATTTACAAATATAAAAAAAGCACAAATTTTCATTTGAATTAAATTTATTTCATTTTATTTAAGTGACAATTTTATTAAAAAATTTTCTAAAGTTTTCCTCACAGCAATCAAGTGTCGAAATGAGTAAATATGAAAGGTTCCCGGAACTAATTAAGTTTATTCAACTGAATTATAAAATCATATTCTCAAGTATTTAAATATATTTTATATTAGCCTCAAGGCAAAGTGAATTCAAGAAACTCCTTGACAATTTGGATTCTGTTCCAGGAACAATAGAAATATTTAATACAGTGCTTGCAAATGACTTCTCTTAGAGTGTGTGAAATACGTTAATAATCAGATTTAATTATTTTCATAATGAAAAATGCTTTTAATAAACTTTGTCAGCAAAATGTATGTGTAAAAATATAAAAAAACAATTAAGGCTTATGTGTTTGTCTGTGACACTTTTAATTATTATTAAAGTGAAAAAACAATATAGAAAACAGGCAACTGTTTAATGAATTGTGATTTATCCAATGGAAATAATCAACTCACATTGCAAAGAACTTATAGTAAAAAAAAATCAAGAGTCAGCAAATATTGAAAGCTCTTCCCCATTAAATATAAATATTTATTTGAGAAACTTTAAACAAAAGAAACGTAAATATATAATAAGGCACATCCGTGACAAGTGTAAAAACAACATTAACTAATGAACTTTGATTCTGTTCATTATAGTCGGCCGATTAAAGAGAGCCAAAGCTTTATTCTTATAATAGTATTTGGTGGTGAACGGAAATCAATGATTGATAAGCATCGACAAAATGACAAATTAATTGATTGGAATTGAAATTAAGTTGAATGAGAATTATTAAACAAGAAGAAGCTCTTGATGTGGCAAAGTAAGTCGAATTTCGACTTACGTCACTGTGTAAGTGTGTGTGTGTGCTTGACAGCGCGTGTGTGTGGTCGTTGGGTTATAGCCAAATACTCGTAATTAATTGATAAAGGTTTTGCCAAGAGTCAGGTCATAATATTAATTATCTAATGTTTCAATTTTCATCCCTTGAGCAATACAAATTTTGCCGGCCACACGCACACAAAGGCGGTTTTTAGGGTTTAGAACCTTCTAATCCTTCGACTAATACCGTTTAATGGATATTTAGGCACTTCCTTTTTTTTTTTTGTTGTATGGATTTATACTATAAGGCTCATAATTGAGATTAGGTATCAATTAATTACTAAGGTAGAATATTGTTTAAAATTATGGCAAATGCTCTTTTTTGTAAGAATTAATTGCTTACTAATTGATTATTTTATATTTTTGAAATATTTTCAATAAAAAAAAAATGTGAAAATGTTATAAAAGGTATAAAAAAGATTTAAACCTTAGACTATAAATATTTTTTACACCTATAATTAAACAAATGCTTACTTAACAAATAAAATATTTCCAATAATTATATTAAATAGTATTAAAAATAATCTTTACCTAAAACAATTTATTGTTTAACAATTTTAAGCCAGTAGCCATAACCTTCTAAAAACTGTAAAATGTTTTTCTTGCCTTGAAAAGGTGTCAAATTCCGCTAATCTCTACCTGAGATCAACTCTCAGCCATCTCAACCGCTTTGCTGCACACCTGGCCCAAAATAATGAAACAAAAGAAACGTTTTCCACTTCAATGCTGAGTGGATTGTACTTGGATATACACTCTCCGGACTCTTGGTCATTTTCTAAATGACTTTTCTATCGATTGAGTATAGAAGGACAATTGAAATTAAAGCGCATTCGTTGCGCTGCAGGACAGGAAACGGAAACGCAACATACAAAAAACAAAAAAGTGTCCTGCGGTGTCTTTTAAATTTTTTTTTTTTTTTTGGTCTCTGAAGTGAGTTGAATTTTTTGAATGGGCCAGACAAATTGTTTCCAACACCCACAAAATTTTATTCCATTTCCATTTATTGTTTATTTAAAAACATTTAAACTCAAGCTGAGGGATCTTTCAGCTGGCTAAGTCAGTCAATTGCAGGTCACAGACAAATAAATGAATGTCTATTTGCCTTTCATGTTGCCTCAGCCCGAGGATAAGCAGAGAAGGAACAAGCCCCGCCAGTTAATTTCAGTTGTCAGAACAAACCAAAAAAAAAATATACAAATATTAACTTGACATTTGGCTAAGGGCGGGGAGAGAAAGAGAAAATCTAAATATTACCTATTCATATATTATATATGTAAATACATATGTGTTAGCTTCAGGCATTTGCCAAGTTTAATTGTCAGAGTTATACAAGAATTATAATCTTCCGGCACAATAAAGTATAATGAAAAGTCACTTTTTTTGAGGAAAAATTATTCAAGGCAAAAGACAATGAAAATTTAAAGTAAGAAAAAAAAAGGAAAAGAAAAGAAAACAATTTTCTGGCAATGAATTTGATGACAGCGTATAAAACTTTTATTTCTAAAAAATCATGACTTTGTGTTTAAGTATAAGAAATAAATTATTTTTCAAGGGTTTCTTTTTTTGATTTTTTGTGCTTTAATACAGGAAATCAGAAAAGAAAAGTTAAGGAAGATGAAAATCAAAATCTATCTTATTTAATAAAAATATATATTAAATATATTCATTCAACAAAAATATTTTAGTCAGCTATTTTATATATTTACTTGAGCATAGTTTTTTTTTTTTTTGAAATTCTTTTGAGTCTCTTTTAAATTATGGTAACCATCGAATCATTAATTAATTAAATAAACTATAATATATTAAAGAAACATCAACCTAAATATAATTAACCCTTTCTTCTTCTATTCTATTTCTATTTTCAGTTTTATTATTTGCCATTATATTTGCTTAGCTGCATAAAAATAAAGCCTAAAGATAAGATTCGTTTGTTGTGGTTTTCCATTGCTCATCCCTTCCCCCAATCACTGTCTCACATACGATAAGAATAATCAAGATTCAAATATAAATAAACACAAAATATTAAACAATATTTAACCACATAAATAAAATCAAAAGTACAAAGGGTGTCATTTTGCGGTGTTTTGTATCTTAGCATATAAGCTTCAATTTCCTGTATCAAATTTATACCCTTTAAATAAATATACAAGTAAATATAAAGCTCATAGTATGAATTTGAATAATCAAGTGTGTTATATTTCTATTAGATTGAATATAATTGAATCGGATATTAATCAGTGAATATTTATAATAGATGCAAAGTCCCCAAAACATAAATGTTCCTCAAATAAACAAAAAATAAGAAAATATTTTGGCTTGGATTATCTATCATACTGCTTATATCCGGGATCGAAAATAAATGTTATTTTTTAAGTTTTTAAATCATCATTTATAGGCTTGGTTTACCCATCAAACTGTTTATATCAGGGATCAAAAATAATTGTTATTTGTGTTTGTTTTTATTACTCATCTTCCTTAGTTTTTTATTTCTGATTTCCTATTTTAAAGTACAACAAATCAGACAAACAAACACTTGAAAAATAATTTGTTTCTTATACCTCAATGAAACGTCACGAATTTTTCAATATTTTTTAATTGTCAGTATAATAATTTTTATTACAAAAATGTTCTTTTAAGTCTTATTATTTATTTTTTAAATATTTCTTATGCTCAACTTTTATATATGTATTTTATTTTATTTGTTTGCCCTTGACATATCTGTTATATTCAATATTTTTAAGATTTAATGGGAATGATTTCATTTTAATTTAATTTTATGATTTTTGGTTTTTTTTAAACACAATTTAAAACTGTTATAGTTTCGGTTTTATGTCATTCAATTGCTTAGTTTATAAAGACTACAGGATTATAAAATTATATCATTTGAAATTATTTATACTTACTGAAAATATATATATTAAAGTATAATATTTGTTTAAATCTAAATTGTTTTAAAAATATGGTAAATAATGTTGTTTAAGAAATGCATATTAATTCTTTAAAAAACTGAATTTTTATGTACTAAATATTTTAAATATAACTCAAAGCTTTAAAAGCCTTTCGACATCTAACAATAAATGGCTAAAATGAAATTCTTTTAAATAAAATAAATAGTATTTTTCCTTAACTTTAGTTAGCTGATATTGTTTAATATTTTATTAATTTCTATTGTCTTTTGTGCCATTTCCATGACATTCATTATACCTTTCTGATAGTGTTAAATCATCAAAGTGATATCTCATTTTGTTTTTTCCTTTAGCTGTCATCAACATGACAAAGTGTTGTTGCTGCTGCTTTAGACGGAAGTTCTGGTTTTGGTGGGCGTTCTTTGGGCACATGGCCAAATAAGAAATTTTTGGTTAAGAAGGAGCTGATGAGATGCCAGAAATATGTTGGATATGTTGGCTTGTTCTTTCATTTTCATTTTATTTTTCTCTTTTTTTTTCATTTGGCACTCGTAATGACTTGTCGTGTGCCTTAAATATAAATATCATACTTTTATGTATATAAATAATTTTTGGCATTTTTTTTTTTTTATGAAATTTATTTTTTGTATAATTTCATGTTTGATTACGTGACAAATTTTCTGAATGTGGCTCATAAAAAAACTAAATTATGCGCATGTCTGACCAGAAAAGAAGAAAAAAAGAGGCAAAAAGAAAAGGGAACTGGAAAACTGAAAGAGCAAAATCATTGCCAAAGTTGAATATACTGAATGGGATTTAAGACTCTTGTGTTTTTTTTTTTTTTGTTCCTTGTTTTTTGTTTAATGAACTCACATGAGACTGCGTATGGGTCAAGCAAAGGATTAAGTAAACAAGGTTTAAATAAATTAAGAAACGAAGGTTTTTATTTTAAAATGAACAAAACAAATGGTTGTCATTGCCTTAAATCGCAAAACTAACTCAAACCAAAAGCCTTCTTATCTCAACTTCTACAGCTGTGTACATATAAAACTATTCACTTCATTTTGCTTAGATAGATAGGGTTCTATCTCCGCTTTGAATTCCAAACAAATATATATACAAACAAATTGTGTTCTATTTCTTTTGCGGCATCTCTACATTCCAATCCTCGACAATAAAACTAATACAAATCTGTTTAAAGAAACGCCGAGCCAACAAAAATGCATATCATAAATAACCAGACCATTTACTGGTCTCACACAGAGAATGGGAAGGGAGAGACAGACTAGAAAGACGATCTACCAAAAACCGAAAGTATGCATAAATCTGTCTAACGAAACGCTTTTCAAGCAGCGATGGTCACATCTAGTATTCATTTAAGACTCATGAAATGCGACACTTTTACCCAACAAATGAATTCCAGTTAAGATGAAAAAGAAAGGGCCATAGCCGTAGTTGTGCTACAAATTAGAGCAATCCAACAGGTAGCCCAAAAAAAAAGGGCAGGTAAGCAAGAATACTGATCATTTTGGGATATTGCGTCAACGCGGCGCCCGGTTCATAAAATGGAATCCGTTTTTATGATCGATAGCTATATTTTTAAGAAAGTAATTTGAATTTTTCAAATGATTTACAATTGTACCAAAGGGTTACAAGGACCTCCTAATGAGTGGTGCCAAAGTAATCTTCAATTGTCCAGTCACATTAGGTAATACGCTTTTTAGAAAAGCATAAAACGGAAATATATTAAAGAAGTTAGCATCGGTCTTGCCGAAGTTTGTATACCCTTGCAATAGTCACATCCGTTTCCATGCATAATTTTAAAAAATTAAAAAAAATAATATAAAAGAGAAACTTCTTAATAAACAACCAAACGAATTCATTGCGGTTTCGCTTATATTCCACCGATATAAATTTAAATTTATTTGCTGTTTGTGTCTTAGACATACCACCTTTTGATATTTGTTGTATTTTTGGCGGTTAAAGTTAATTTACTATATCTTATAGTTGTCCGGTCCGACTGATATTCAAACTTTATCTCCCTGATTCATTAAAAAACTCATCTACCAAGTTTTAACCATATATCTTAAAATTAAAGCTCGATTTCTTGCAAAGAAACGAACAGACAGCAGACCAATTTTATTACACCCTCTGCAAGAATATAAAATATTGTAGTCTAATAATTCAAGTAATGTACATAGCTTTGCTTCAAACAAAATCAAATTTCTTCTAATAATTATAAACATTAAGATCAGGAATTGATAAACGATTTGGATTTAAAAAGCAAATGATATTTTAAAGTAAAATTATCCTTAGTTTACTCTTTATTTAAAACATCCAGTAAAGTTGATCAATAGGTTGAAATCCTAATTTCTCAAACATTTTTTGGGATGGAATATTAGTCGTAAATACTGGAGCTAAGACTTCTTCACCAAGTTCTGAAATTTTTTTAGACATATAGCGCACTATTAAGTTACCTAGCCCTAATCTCTTGTGGGATTCTAGAACCTGCAATAGACCCAATCCACCATAAGGAAGCCTAAAGCAAAGACAAATACATTATTCCGGAGATAATTCCAATGTAAGGCCAGACCTACCTCAAGCACCAAGCAACCAATTTTCCACTTTCATCATAAGCTCCCACATTAACATTGTATTGAATCAATATTTTAACAAAATCTAAAGAACCTGGCTGACGATGGGGCCAGTTGTCGTTAATTGTTTCGACATCCTTAATATGTAACTTCTTTAAAGTAATGCCAGGAGGAGTGCTAAAACCAAAGGGAGAAATCAAACATTTGTTATTCCAAATTGTTAATCAATATCTGTATACATCCTTACTCAACAGTAAAGCTGGCTACAAGCTCCTTGCTTGCATGATACCAAACTGTTTCATGTACTTGAAACTTTCGTTCTGGAAATCTTTTGGGTAAGACATTTGCAACTGGTATCAGACGAGAAGCATAACGAAAAACTGAATATTGATAAGGAGTTGCTGGAACTATATTAAGAGCTTCCTTTAGACTGTCCAAATTTTCGTTCAGAGAATTGAAATACATTTGTTCTATGTGATCATTTAATTTCCACTTAAACAACAGATGTTAAAATACATAAATAATATAAATAAGTCATTTTTCGATTGCTAAACACTTACACATAAAATAAAATTGCCATCATTCTGCCAGGTGTCATTAATTGAAAGTATTTTAATTTCTAATTCTGAATCTTTCTCTTGCCAATTAATAAAATTACTTAGACATTGATAACCTGGTATGTCCGTTGGTTTAATGGCCCAAAGATCTTTCAACTTTGGCCAATCAGTCCGAGAAATCTCCACTAATTTTGTTTCCAACATGATTCTCTTAATAAACTTGTTAATAGACCTAACGACACTAGAATACTGAATCAAATCTGAGGCTGACTTTTGTGAAATTATTTTTTTAAGAGAGATAGTGAGAGCAATATATGATAATTCTTAAAATATATGTATAATATATAATCTAGCGACACTGAAATACAAAACTTTGTAATAAGCAAAAATACGTTTAAAATACTATCAAAAGCGAACTTCTTTAATATATAACCTTATCAATTATTTGAAATTGTTTTAATTTCCCATTAAATTAGATGCTTTACTTTCATAAACTGCAATTTTGTAGGTCTGTGTAGTTTGTTTTATGATTTTTTGTTGTCAAGTACTTGAAATTTTCCTTATCTAAGAACTAAGTAACAGTATGTCAACATTGTATTGACACGTTAAAACAAAAATATAAGCTTAGATGTAAAAAATCGAACAATTTTGAACAGATTTCATTTAATATAATCAATAATTATTTTTTCTGAAGTTAGCTTTTGGGATGTTTTTTATATACAGGTAAACTTCTTTGAGTTGTTCTTGTTTATCAAACAAGAAGTGGTGAAATTTTGAAACTGCTTGACAAATTCTATTTTCTCGCTCTTTTATTTTATTTGAATTATATAAATATATATAAACCTTTAAAAATTTGATAAATCAAATAGGAAAATTTTACTATATGGAAATTTAAAAACTTTAATATAGTGCTAAGGCTAGGATAGTTCGCCCGTATATAGATTCATTATACTTTTTATATTCGAAACTAAATATGAGTTTTTTTTACAACGGAATTGAATTAGAAATTCAGTTTGAAATCCTTCCTTAGAAGTATCAATAATTATTTCAACTATTTATTTTTAAGCAAACGTATAAAGAGTTTACCTGAAAGGATTTTATAGGAATTAAAGTTATTTATATAGACTTTCCTTTCAGAAATAATTAAAATATCATATAAATAACTTATATTTCAAATAAACACAATTATGCATAAATATATAAAGTTGCCTTGTTATATAATAAATGAAAATCTTCAATTTCGTTCTGCTTAAAATTTTTCCTTATGAATCAATTGGTTTTGGTTTCTTTGTTATTTTAATTTTTTTTTTGGTTTTGGCCTCAGTTTGAAGCGTGTTTCGACGTATATTAAAGTTGACTTTAACGATATTCCCACACTCTTTTCTCACACAATGTCTTATTTTTCATGTTGATTATATTATTGTGATGATCTCTCTCTCTCTCTCTCTCTGTCGGATGATGATAACTTTGTGACTCTCTTTTAGGGTTTTTGGTTTCAGTTTCACATAAACAAGCGTATCCCACTTGTTGCCACAAATTTTCTAACGCTCACGCTTTCATTTGCGTTCGGAAAATGACCCACTTCCGGATTAACATGCAACATGGCCACTTTTACTGTCACTAGGGAGAGAGATCATGCTCATCGGAATGCTCTTCAGAATGGGTATAATGAATATAGTTACGACTTTGCAGATATATAATCGATTTTTGAAGTTTATGAGCATTTCTAACATAAAAATGTTTCTATTTATCTTAATGAATTTAATATCACAAATGAATCCTTTAAAAAATTAATTTATTTTTATTAAAACAAGAAATAAACCTTCCACTTATATAAACAAATGAAACACCCTTCTTAAATATTGTAGAGTATTTACATTTCGTCTTGATATTCTTCAAATTTGATAATTTCATAAATATTTCCTACTTCCATCCAGCATCTGGACAAAGGGCTCCATTAGAATTACTAGATTGGGCTTGAGACCACTAGGGAGAAGGAATTAGTAGAAGTTGGAGGTGGATGGATGCAGAAGTGGAGAGGGGGGGCTGGGCTAATGATGTTGTTTCTTTGCCGCGGCTGTTGATAATAAACATCCGCTGAATTTCACAGTGCATAATTGTTGTTGCATGTGTTGTTTTTCTTTTTGTTATGTTGTTGTAGTTGTTGAATTCAGTTTTTGTGTGCATTTAATTGTAATTTATTTGCCATGCCATAGAATATAGGGAAAAAACAAAGAACGGAAGCAAATATTTTCCGGTGGAAGCGCACAACCAAAAGGGAAATCTCATTCTTTTGCTCTTCATTCAGTTGATTGATTATAATATGATTATGCCAAGGCAGAGAGTAAGGTATAGTATAGGGTTCCAACAGTAGGAGCAGTTGATGAAGTCCACTTAAAAACTGCATGCTTCTGATGCCTTTAAACGACATTATTCCAATATCGAACTTGTTCGCTTGCATTTTGTCGGCATTTGCTTTAAAGTAAGAAATACCAAACGAAGCCGCAATTGGAGTTCATGCGATCGATTCAAAGCATGAACCTGACCAATAACGAATCAACAACAAACCAACCAGTCATCCATCCATCGACTCAGATCCCAACAATCAATCATCAAAGGCACAAACATGGAAGCCAAAGCAAATTACCAGCTAATTTTGCAGAATATAAGCGAAAAAATGCGAATGCAATGAAGCGCAGAAGAACGCAGAAACTCAGGCAAAGAGTCAATAAAAGGAAGCTGCACTTCCTATGGGCAAGGTAGCCAATCTACTTACCTGAATAATATGCTGGAGGGGGGACATAGTATGTTTGGAGAAGAGAGGAGTGGTAGCCACACATTAATCAACCAGACAGATAGAGAGACAGACAAACAGATCGATGAGGGTGACCCACTCAGCGGGTGAGTTTTCACACTCAAGCTGGCATAATTGAGAAGGGAAGCTGGCCCATCATATGATGGCAAGAGGAAACCCTCATATATAGTTTGGTGTCTATCAAATCAAAACGGAAATTGTTTATTAAACAAATCCAGAAGTCAGAACATGGTATAATGTAATTTTAATTGACTGCTGGCAGGTTGCGTGTTAATTATAGTGTAAATGGAATTAGCTAGTTCTGAATTGGTATAGAAATTGGTATTAGTTTTTGTTCTTGAGATGACATAATAGATGGTTATCATACAACAGGAAATCTAACAAGCCGAGGAAGATACAAAAATTTATCTGCAAACAGATTTAGGCCAAATCTTTTGTGAAAAAGAAGCCGGCTCAACAAAAGTCGTGTTCAATGCTTAAATTGGTTTCGAATTCCATTTGATCATTGATTGCTTGATTGCTATTTCACTATATCTTTCATTTCACAAAATCATCGATCGATTTCAAATGACAATAAATTACTCTGCAATTACTTTGCACTCCTTAGTGTTTGAAAAATAAATGATAGTGATTGCGGGTTTTTGTTTTGTTGTGTTTTGTAATGAAAAAACTATTTGAAAGTTGGTTCAGCATATTTTATATATATACTATTATAATATTATGTAAGATCAGATAGATATTTCTTTCAAAGATGTCAAAGGGAATCATTTAAAGAGATATTTAACAAAAAAATTACAATTTTCAGCATTATTAATAGTTTTTTATAATGCTCAAAGCATTGTAATATATTTTAAGACAAATTCTCATTCGGAATAAGGAAGACATATAGTATTACTCTTTTAGATTGTCCATTATCTTTCGATTTCAATTTTATTATTTAAGCTTTTGGCATGTAAATTTTACTCATTTTGAAAAATTTAGTAATTGTATTTTTAACTAATCAAATAAGTAAAAAAGCTTCAAAATTGGAATATTATTTTTAAACTTTAAAAACACTATTAAAATTGGATTAATGCAGCGAATTGCTTTTCTGTATTTTTCGGTACTTTTAAGCAGCTAAGAAAAATTATATCACTCAATAAACAAAACTATAATTTTTCCCTATCTAATCTCATTGTCTTGTTCTTCTTATCTTATTTAAACAAATACTTCGAAAGTAAAATAAACTATAGTGGAACTTTCCTATAATGAATTAGCATGGTACCAGAAAACAAGTTTATTCTATAGAAAAAATTATAAGTAGAACAGTATTGAAAAATTTTACTACAGAATAATTCAGTTATATTTAAAGGAATTCATCTGGATAAGAGTAAGACTTTTGTTTAAGATATAAATCATCTTTTATTGAAATAGAAATACTTATTATTATAAATACTTAAATACTTATCGATTAACAGTATAAAATTCTATTTAATCGTTACTTTTTTTTGATACCTAAGCAATATAACATAAATATAACTATAGATCTTTGGGTTCCATTACTATAGATATGGATTAAATTAGGGACAATCTATTTCGTTTGTTTTATATTATTTGCTCCGAATTTGAATAATTAAAGTAATAAGAATTATTCTAAAAATATATAAAATATTTTTAAAACATTTAAAAATTTTTTGAAAATCCTATAGTTTCTAGAAATTTTTTAAAAATCGGAGAAATGCTAAAATTGTTTGGACTTTTGTCTTATATTTTAACACTCTTCTGTTGAGAAGCAAAGAATAAACGAATTTTACATATTTTTTTAAAAATTGTCAAACTTTAATTCTAAAAAAGTAATTAACTTTATTTTAAACAATTTTATAAAATTTACAGAACAGAATTGCTGAACTTAAATTTTAAGTAAGTAAGATAATTATCTTAAAGTAAATTTACTGTTTTAGTTTTTTAGGAACATCTTTAAATTTCTGATGAACAATTTGACTCAATTTTCGATTTGTTTATTTGGAATACGTAGATAATTTGATTTCTTCATTTGGAAAACGTAAATATAATTATTATATGGAAAATATAAAAAAAGACTCTTACATACATATGAATAAAAAGCATAAACAACAATGGCAATTGATTTGCACATCACGTGATAGGCCACTCCACATGTAGGTTACTTAATAATATTAATCAGACTTGCACTTTTATATAATTATTGCACTATAGCAAATTTATTAAACTAATTAAGATAAGTTCATTAGTTAAGTCACGACAGCTGCAAGTAGGAAAAGAGCACAATTCCCATCACTTTCAAATATATGTGAGAACTTGGCCATTGTCTTTTGGCATTAAGAGAAAAGCAAAAGTTGTACAGGCGAATAATGCCGAATAATAAATAAAAAAATTCAAAAGTGAAACCACATATGAATGTATCTGAATGTATTCATGTAGTTGGTCGACAATTTTCAACATCCGTTTCGATTTACAACAAATTTAAGACAATCAACTCGAAATAATGATCAACTGAGAAATCGCCCACAAAAATATGTAAATTTTTATTTTGCGCCTGCGCACGCGTCAAATTAAAAAACGGAATTAAACGTGGGAGATCCGGCGGGGTAATAAAACTAAGGCAGGGTCAGTTAGTGGTCAGTGAGTGGGTGCTTCTCTCTCAAAACTAGCTAATTGATGCAAATGCTACAAAATTATAGTTAAACTTACATGAATTTTGCGTGGTGTCAGAAAAATGCCACAAATGGAAAAATGTCGTTAGACGAAAAACATAAGACCAAATTATAACAGACAGAATAAACTTTAAAGATGTGAACCGAAGTTTGTATACCCTTTATAATCTCTTATGTGACTTTATAATAATTTTATAAAATTTCTTTGAGTTTAATTGCCTTAAAGCAGTTTTAATTAGCCATAGGAAGAAAACCAAAAGAGTTTCCATATTTTATTAAAAAAAATTTTGATTTAAGGAAAGCTCCAACTATATAAATGGTGGCAGTTAATTAATCATATCAATTCCTTATCCAAATGGAACTGCCTATGATATATACGACTGATTCGAAAACTTACTTTAAAACTCAACTGATTCATATTATATATTACTTAAAATACTAAACTTGGCCTTATATTTATTTAAACCAAATTTGTCATAGGATATGCCTTACCAATTTGTCTTTAAAACTAACATAACCCAACTGGAATAGTGTAATAAAAACCCAAAATTGATGTAATACATATTGGATTTCACCTTATAAGGTATAAAAGAATGAAAATCGTTTTCTTTATAAGCATTTAATTTTCAATTTAGTATAGACACGCTTAATGTTACGATAGAGGCTACTTAATGATGATTATGATTACATTAAGATGAAAAACTTTCCATTTTCAATGTGGCTAATCAGCACCCACAATCATTAGATAATCTTTCATATATATCTATCAAAAGAAATCAAATTTGACTTCCGTACGCACTTGAAAAGTAAAAAAAAAAAAAAAAAAAAAAACAGATTTATCCGATGTAAGGGAAAGTTATATCAACAAATAATCATTTTCAATGAGACTTTACTCTGGGTAATTTCAAACGCCAAAACAATGACACCAAAATGAAGGTAGAGGGAGGGTGATAAAAAAGGCAAAATCAAATTATAAATCAAGCGTAACATTCACACTAGTCGTCGGTAGACTGTACTTTTAGATGGCAGCATGTGGAAAGTTGCAAATTGATTTGGGTAGAAAGCAAGTCAACAAGTTGCACACACACACACACAGACATCCATCAGTTGGGCTATTCAGTTACAGTTTCGGCTCCACTCGCCTCGTACTTGTAATGTGAGAAAACAGACAAAAGACAAAAAAAAATAAAATAAGAAGGAAAAATTATATATTGTAAAACAAAAAGTGCAACGTTGACACAATTGTCATTGTGAGAGAGACGCTGCACTGGCAATATATATTTCTATATATATCTTTATATCCATGAGATACTCGAACAATTGTCAAACGATTGCATGTGGCACAATGGGACATTTGAAAAAGATATTAAAGTGGTAAGCATACACTCTCTATACTTTTTACTTTGATTATATATATATATATATATATATATATATATATATATATATATATATATATATATATATATATAGGTATATATATATATAGATATATACCAAAAACCATTATGATCCACTAAATATAGAGTGAATAATAAACATATATAAACAAATTATCTTCAGGCTAGATACATATAGCTATAAGGAATGATTTCAAGTTTTTTTTTAAACATTTAAAAAAAAAAAAAATTATTATAATTTTCAGTTTCTTTGAAAAATAAACTAGAAAATATTATTTTGTGAATTTAATTTATTTTAATAAAAATTTTAATAAACAATTTTTAGTTGCTTTAGTTAATAATTTTAGAATTTTATATTAGCATATAGTTCTTAAATATAGTTTTAGATAAATAAATTCGAAAATATTTAAAAATATTTTTTTTAATAATTTTATCATAAAATTATGAGTTTCTTTAATAATTAAATTATTTTATGTATTATAAATTTTATAAAATATTATTACTTTATTATGAAATTGTTTTCTATTTAAAGGGCATTTTTGTTTCTGATCCACAAGAATGGATAATTTAATATTTTTAAAAGTGTATTAGTCAAAATTTTAATAAAAAAAACATTTACAATTTCAAAATATTAACCCAAAAACCATATAGAACTAACTATTGAGAATCTTTTCCCCAGATCGAATGTTCTTCTACACTTAAGTTGAAAAAACTAAACTTTTTGTAAAGGTTCGTCTTTTACTTTTCGTCAGGTGTATATATATGTATATATAAATATATCTAGATATTTGTCCAAAAGTAATATTTTTCGAAACTTACTTAAAAAAGGATTTAAATAGATTTAAAATTAGAGTTCTTAGCTGTAAAAATTTATGTTTTTTTAATTCTGTTATATTATTAAATATTTAAAGTAGGTTTTTAAATAAAAATTATACTAATATATTCTACTAATAAATTTATTTAAGAAAAATTTGAATACAATACAAAATGAATATTATTCAAAACTAAATTTGGTTAGCAAGTTAATGGCCCTTGGAATGAGTCTTTTATTACACAATTTTTATTATTATAACTAATAGAAATTTTTAATTAAAGATATTATGTTGATGTTTTCAATTCTATGACTATTCTAGCGCTATAATTAGTTAGTTACTTATATATGTATAAGTTACTTATCTCATTATTAGTTACTTGACTCACCTTAATTTATTTTAATTTTTTAAAAACCTTTTAAAATAAGGATAACGAAATCGGAACTTAACAAAAACTTAAATATAATTTAATTACTTTTTTTGGCATTGTAATAATTGAATTAATGCTTTAGATTGATTATTTATGTTGGTCTAATGTATTGCTTATTCACTTAATGTATTACTTATTACAAAATATATTCTCCCTTTATTGCATTTGATACAAAAATAATAATAAAAAATTCCATCAGTATTAACTATTGTCGTTGAATTGCCATAAACTTGCATGTAAATCAATTTAGTGATATTTTTTATCTTGTGATAAAATTGCTACTGAACCATACCATATGTCTATGTAATATTTTCATAAGTTGACATTTATGTATTAGAGAACATAATTCCGGCCTCTGTATGGTCAGCTTAACTTGGGGGCATGCCACCCACATATGATATGAATCTATATAGAAGTCAACATACATAATCGAGAAGCTTTAAAACTATTAAATATAGCATTGATGTAGGTCGTCAACGTCATGAATTGTTTGCCATTTATGGCAAACCAAAAACAAAAAAAAAGAAATACATAGAAAAAAAGACCAACAACAAAAACCAAACATATGGCATAAAAAGTCTTAGGAAAAAAGGCATCTTTTGTTTTTATGAGACGCCCGCACAACAGAGAGACCCCAGATGAAAACAGATCCAAGTATATACTAAATATATGTATATATATAGATTTGTAAGTATGATGATGGTGACATAAGCTGACTGTTTTTTCTTTATATCTTATGTAAGAGACACCAACTGACAGATGATATATCACTTTTGGTTCTGAGCCAAGTTCGAAGTCATCTTATTATTTTTTTGGCAGCTAATTAATGGGAAGCCCGACAGGTTGGCGCGTGGCAACTTTTTCTACAAACCTACGTATTTCAGATTTCATTTATGTGTTTTTATCGCCTTACCTTCATTTACTGATTTGATTGCATTTTCTGCGTGGGTCTTCTATGGCCTGGAAAAAACAAATAACAGACTGCGTTGGCTGATAACTACACCCAAATGAAAACAGCCTTAAACTCTATTCATTCATTCATTCATTCACTAAACTCGATTTGAGCTTTATTGATAAAAAAAAAATATATAATAAACTTTAAAGATTTGTTTATGAATGAACTTTGTGGCTTGAATAATTGTCATAAGCCTTGGCCTAAAGGTGTTTATGGCTTAGTGTCTCTAGCTATTTGCATATGAATTCTTAAGAAATGTTAACTAGATGTTTTTGAAATATCTAAAAAGTTCTTGTTCATTTGTCAAAGCAATCAATATAAACGAATAAAATACAACAAATGCTTTTAGCTCAAACAAATTAACATAATATTAGGAAGTTCTTAAAGATTCAAAAACATTTTAAATAGTGAATGCTTTGCTTCGATAAATGAATTCCAGTGGTTCCAAAGGAAGGTTCTAGGGAGTGGCACCCTTATAAGCAATTCAAAGATAGCCTCAATGGAAAAGACTTTCAAATTTTTCTTTGTAATTTGTAATTTAAAGTTAAAAATAATTTAAGATTTGAGAAAATTTGTTAATGTGAATGATCACAAAGTTTTTTATCCAAAAACTAATAATTGTAGTCAATATTTTTTCAGTTTTTCAAAACTTTAATTAGAACTTTAAAATTGTATAAAAAATCCATTGATTTTTAAATTTATTATAGTTTAGTTTGATTATCCAGATATGTTAGTCTTATTTTCATTATATCTCAAAAACCTATTTAAAAAGAAGTTACTAGAAAATTATTTTATTTTTATTACTTCCAATTGTCATCTTTTCTGTTTTATAAACTCAACAATAAACGATAAAAAACTCTTAAAAAATTTATCTTATATTGTTAATGTAATATCTTCCTATCTACACCTACTTATATTTTCGATGGATCACAAAACAAAATAAAAAAATTACAAAAACAAACTTTTCAAAGCCCACAACGCAATTTCAACGCTTGAGGGCTTTTTCATAAATCATAACAAAATATGCCCCGCCCAGTTTCTATAGTTGATGTTGCTACTACCGACCCCAAAGCATAACTGTCACCCAGTGCTGATATTTTTTTTTTTAAGTTTTTGTAACCGAAAATTCATTAGCTTGACCCGCTTTCAACTTCCCCCTCAGATATCCACACAATACAGAAGGAGAACCCGCTTGACTTGTGAATCAACAAACCATAAAACGCACTTAGCCCAATCCCAATGCCCGTCTACTACTGGACTGAAGCTGACCAAACAAATTGAACTCCCTTTCAACTGCCCTCCCCTCCACCCAAAACAGTTCACCCACTGCGACAAAGCATGTCTTGCCACTGTTGATGTTGCGCTCAATTGAAAACTCAGCAAGTTTTCAAAATTTTTGTATGGCACACTTGATGAAGAAGGAACCTAGGGGCATCATGTGGAGAGAGGAGAAAAACGGGAGAGGTTTTGTTATAGGGGCGCCGCTTGTAGTTTTTTTTTTTATGCGCCGGCCGGCAATTGTTGTTGGAACCGATCAAAAAGCGCTGATTAAAGCGAATCCGAATCGGAGTCGTAACCGGGAGTTGGCGGCGCAATATGCACTTCTTTCAATTCTTGCGTTATTGTTGTCATCAAAGTTGTTCACTGACAAAGCTTTAACTACTCTAATATTGCCTTAGAGTATATGGACTTTGTTATATGGAAAGGGATGGCAATAGTTTCATTAACTGATTTTTATAGTTTAGTGTTGAACAGTTATAGTTGAAGCAGTACTGATTAACATTCTAATTCTGTACCGATAATAAAACTAAATTGTATTTAAATCAATTTAGGGAAGAAAATTAAAATTTTTGTTAGTTCTTCTTAAAATTTTTAATACACAAATTTAAAATTCTTTTCTACTTGTTTTAATATTTTATACAGAGACATCTTTTTCTATTAGAGCATTAAACACTTTAATATATAAAAAAATCATTTATTTAATATATAGAAAATTCCCTCAGTCATATTTTTGTTTGTTATATTCGGGTTAAGCGCTCCAACAAACGCCAAGTCATGCGTGGCCAGCAAAAGAGTTGCCATGGCAATTGTTGAAAGATCGGCTAGATGGGCTGTCGGGTTTGGACACAGTGCAGTTCTGTCTGGGTAGCGGTTCTAGCGTAACATTTACAGCACCATAAAGATTAATGATTCAGCTGGGGGTATTATGTTATAACAATTTTTTTTGGAATTTTAATTTGATTTGTGGTTTCGTATGGTTGACTTTCAGTGGCTTCTTCTCTTTGACTTTGGTCAATGAGCATTTGTGGTACATTTCATTAGGCGTGAATTGTCTGATATAAGTAACGCCCAATCTTAAGTAGTTAATATGGGGTTAAGCTAACCTCAATATGCCATCTAACGTTATGTAATTATATAGTGCTAAAGGGCAGGTCAAAGGAATGTAGCATATTTGGAAGGGGTCCACTACTTCAATTTTTATTTAACATTCTTTCATAAGAAAAGTTATGAAGTTCGTAAAAATACTATAGATTAGTATTATTAAGACAGTAAAAGAAAGTAAAAAAAGTTTTAAATATCTTACAATAAGTTTTAGATTTAAAATGCTTTAAAAATAAACTCAAAAAACAGTTTTCAAAAGGTTGCTTTTTATATTTTAACCGCATTAGAAATATTTTTAAAATCTTATAAAATTTTTAATAGCTTTAAAACTTATTTAAGAACGACCTTAAAGCAACCCATAAAAATTGACATTCAAGTAAGAAATTTTTTAATATTTTTGTGTTTTAATTAATATTATAAAAACTATTTTTACTATATTTTTTATAAAGTTAATAGATAGCTTAAGGTTTAAGGCATTTTGTTTATACTTACTTTAGTACTTACTCTTAAAAAAAATAGTTAAAATAAAATTCCTCATTGTTATAGTAAAAAAATACAATTCCGCAGTAAGTTAATAAAATTAATAGTAACAAAAACTGCTATAATGGATCGATCTATAATTCCTTTTAAAACTCTACATAAGGTCATTTAAACTTAAGCCTTTTATATATGTTTAATAACTTTAAAATGAAGAAAGAAAAACTTAAAAAAATATTCAAAAATGTATTTACTTACCATTTATTTACTTTTAAATCTAATTTTATTATTTCACCAAATTTGACATAGATCTTAAAGCTTAAACCTTGAGATACCCCAAATTAGCAACAATCACAGAGACATGCCCAAAAACCAAGTTCTTAGAAATCAAGAGAAGAAAACAAAAAAACATTTTCTAGGTTCTAGATAAGTAGTGTTTTTTTGTTTTGTTTTTGTCTCCACTCCTCCCCTAGACTTTACTTGAGTCTGTTTAAGCATCCGCAAATAGAGTCATGCTAAAGTTACCAGCTTTTTTTTCTATTTTTTTTTCTTTGGCAGCAAACGGAAATTATTATTAATTGCTTGGAATGCCAGGCCTCTGGACCAGGTTCAGGCCTTTTTCCATGTGTTCGATGTTCTTGGCTTGGCCTCTAATGGCTTCCGTTGGCGTGGCTACAATTCTTTCTTCTTCTTTATTTCTGTTTTTGTGCCCCTCCCCATCACATCTGACGCTTGGAGTCTAATCATTTTGATGACGTAAAAAGTCGTTTTTCATGGCCAAAATGTGGCGCAGCAAGTTCTGGCCACAAAAAAAATAAATAAGAAAACAACAGCAACAAAGTAAGAAAATAAAATGCGTGGTTTGTTGTGGATTAGATTATTTAGAGTAACAAGTAGAGGTGGTTCATTGGCCTTCGGTTGACAGGGCAGACAGCGTGGGTAAAGAAGCTGGATGCTAATGTTTGCCCAAGCGTGGCCAGCTGGTCTCCCTACTCCAAAAAAACACAATTGCAACAGGGGAAATTTGCAACGCCAAAACGGCAAACGTGGCCAAGTGCCCGTTTCAATTGAACGAGTGCAGCAGGCGGAAACACGAACACGCAAACAGCGCAAAGTTGAAAGTGGAGTCCCTTAGCCCTCAGCTCTTAGCTCCAACTTTAGTCACAGCTCTAGCTCCAACTCTGGCACCAGAGAGACATTGTTCGTCAAGTCAAGGTGCGGGCGTTCGACTAGAAGTCTGGATACCTCTCTACCCCATAGGAAAATACAAAAAGGTGAACGCACTCCCATTTGGTTAATTGAGTTTGAATGGCGGAACGAAAAAGGAAAAACCTTTTTGCCATTGCACTGATTCAAGTCAACCAACAATGCAGAGCTTTTCAAAGGTTTACAAATACAATAAAGCCATGGCAACATGCATACAATGATGTTTATTTTTAAAGTTATATGAAATTGGTATTAAAGTTGTGAAATTTAAACACTCTTATATAATGGCTACGAATCAAATTATCAGATATTGAATAGTTTCTTGTAACAAGAGCCAAAGCTTCAAAATTGAAAAGAACAATTTTAAAGAACTGAACCTTAAAAACAGAGAATTCAAAAAGAAAATCCTTTTAGAAAAGATCTTCAAAGTTTTTAAAAAAAATCTTTAGTTCGCATTTCTCAAAGATTTTGCTCTTCTTAAATATTTTTCGCTTTAATAATATCAAAAAATATTTAATAATAATATAATATGAAAAGTTATATATATATAGTTATAAAACAAATTAATAGATTGTTGTTATACATAGACATCAGATTGTTAACCATCTTAAACACAAAATTGTAGCTAATTTGAGAAACAATTAATAAAATGACTGGTGGAAAAACACGTACAAAGTTTCAAATCTATTATGGCAAACTTAGTGCTTTCTTTTGCTTCATTTATTTTTCTAATTCTCAACTAGTTTAAGCGTTAATAGAGTGACTATACTAAGAGTAGGCAAAAACTTTGCTCATGAGTTCACTAAATTGGATTACAGATAACTTTTTAACTAGGTCATTTTCTGTGATAGATCAGAAACAGAGAACACTACCTGTTAAATATAAAACTAAGAAATGTTGGAAGATTTTGAAGTAAAAAATGTAAAATTTAAAAAAAAATTCAAACTAATTTTCATTTTGCAATGACTAAGATATGGGGATTGATATGAATTGAAAAACACTTTATAAATTTTGAATTTTTTAGCGACTTATATCTATTAAAGTTCTCTAAACTGCTTAAAAACATTCTTAATTTTGTTACTAAACATTTCGCACTAGCAACAATTTCACTCCATGCTTAGCAACATGTTGACAAAGCTTATATGAAAAGAACAAAACTTAGCTACAAATGTCTCAATACGAAAAATGTCTTTTATGTAATGAAATTTTTTATATATAGATGACATTATAACCTTGTGTGAGTCTTTATGTTATCTTTATGATCCTTTTGGTTTATTTTCGTCAGTATTCCATCAGTCAACTGTCAACCAATTTGTTGTCTCCCCACTCTTCCGCCTTACCATCCAGCAAACATCATCAACATCATCAGCAACATATATTTCCCCCCCATTTATAATCAAAAATGTCTTCAAATTGAACAACACCAACTGGGCAAGAAATTTATAACTCATTCGTTGCAATTATAAAAATAGTTGACGTTTTCTCTTATTTAGTTTCAGTTCAAGACTGGAACGCCTCCTATCACTTGACATGTTTACATTTTACATCAGCAGCGGCAGCATCAGGCAACAGGCAGCAGGCACCCGAAACCACTTCAAATTCAAATTCGTTCAGGGTCAAAATCATTAGAGCAGACGACAGAGGTCCGGACGAATGCTCCGCATGTTGCCGTCTTCTTGCCACGCGGCATAAACAACAACAAACAAAATAGGGTAAAACGAAATAAAAAGAAAATGAATTGCTGCCACACATGTTGCTAGTCGTGGTCGCGGTCGTGGTCTTCAAAAGACTTCATCATCAACTGTGAAGCTGTCAACGCCGGCATCAAATCATCGAGCCAACAGTTGCCATAAACAAATTACAAATAGATCAACTGCTTCTACAATTGGACTCAAGACCTAGACCGAATCCCCAATACCAGTCCAAAAGACGGGTAGCCCAAGTGTTTAAAAATAACAACATTCACGGAAATCAGAGAATTATTTATTTTTGACTCGCCAACGCAGCGTCGTCTTAAGATGAGTCCAAATTCGATTCTCAATCTGTATCTGTATCTGAATCTGAAGCCGAACGTGTCAAAATAAACAAACAATTTATGGAAATGAAATACGAAAGATGGCAAAAGAAATAGCAAAAAGATTGAATGATTGCATGGCAGAGATCCGAGACACAGACTCACAATCAGACCGCAAACCTTTTGTTTACAGTGACCTACCGTAAAATTTAAAGCACTGGAAGAAGTATATATTACAATGTCTAGAAATAGGTGTTTATAAAATGTTATATATTTAGATATATAGAAACTAAAGAGATCTTCACTTGCATATTTTTTTGTATTTTTTTTTTTTTTGTATTCTACTTAAATAAATTGAAATATTACAAAAAGATCTTTATAAAACTAATAGTATATAGGTATACTATACAGCTAGTTATATTTTCATTAACTTTTTAAACTTCATCGATTAGGTTAGTTTTTAGTACATTTCAGTTTACTTCATAAGTTCTTTACAAACATCTACGAAAGCATTGCAGAATTTGAAACGAAGTCTTAAAAGATAAAACGGTGTATATATCTTGAGTATTACTAATTTTTTTGCGGGTTACTGTACTTACAGCTGTAGTCCAGTAGTCGATTAGCTCTTGAAACACTAAGATTGAAGCAATTGTCTTGGGTAAGAATTGTTCGACTTCTTTGTTAGATTTATTTGCAAATTATCTTATCATTGAGAATACGTTTTTGCAATTGCAATTGGCTTAGGTAACTCACTGCACAGTGGTTTTTAACGCTTTAACTGTAAATACTTTAAATTATAACTAATAATAAATATTGTTTATTAAAAGCACATAATATTCTTGAGAAATTTTAACAAAGTTTATTTACATCTTCCAATGTATATTTTTAAGACACAGTTTAGATAAATATATCTATAGTTTTTCAATATAGATAATTCAATTTATAAGTAAGGAAATGTGTTTTTCTTTTAGTGTTTTTCTTTTAAGTTTTGGTCTTATAGATTCACAAGAACGATTTCCTCGCCTATATCGATATTGGACCAACCCAAAGCAGTGGCCACCAGACTGGACACTTGTTGGAGTGGAACGTTCGCTTTGCGTAGTTCATCCCGTATGACGATATACTCTTTTGTATTACGAACTTCCCTCAAGACATTACGGAATTCCCTACCACGTATGAGACGTACCGATTCGCTTAGTTCACGATCGGAGGAGTACAGTTTCTGATAGAGATCTCTTAGTTGATTTCGTGGCAAAGCATTACGCAAATCTTGAAGAAGACCACGTACACCGACACGACGATTGGGCAATGAACTTGTCGGTTTTTCGTTGATGTACACATTGAGGAACACTTTTACATAGTCCATGTAATAATCATAATTGAGCTTCAAGCGTTGACACAAATAATCTTGAAGAGCCTTCAATTGTTTGGTAGATCTTAGGATTTGAACATCTTGCTTAAATTTATCGCTACGTAACAGCTTTACAAGATTTTGTACTTGAGTATCAGAATCGACGGCATTAGCGATAATGTTGCGTAGTTGATCAGCAGGAAGAAGAGGTCGGGCAGTCCGAATGAGACGTGTAAGACCCAGTTCCGAAGAACTTGGACAGACCTGAGAATTTCCATCACGAGGAACTAAGGAAAGGGACTCAGTAGTGGAAGACACAGTATTCGTAACACTAACCGGTGAAATAGGTTCCTCTTTAACAATAGTTGAAATTACTTTGGATGTAGTGGAGCTTATTTCTGATTGCTCTGGAGCTGCAGTAGAGGACTCAGCAACTTGGATTGCAGCAACTGTTGAGGATACCTCATTCTCCAATTGGACACTTCTTGCTTGCCTTTCAGGACTCTCTCTTATATCATGCTCTTCCCATACCGGCAACCAGTTAATTTTCTGTTCGTCCATTACCGCCTGTTCCTCGGGACTAGGTAGACCCAATGTTGCTAATGTATCTGTCACAACAGGAAACTCTTCCTCCTCTGGTATTGATGTAATGTCCTCCACATAATCACCTGGAATCAATGATGTTCCAACCACCAATACCAAACAACAAGAAAGATAACTCAGTAAACGATACATCTTGGAAGATGAAAGAATTGTGCCTTTCCCCAACCAGAACGTCTCATTATATAGGCGTCTCGTCAAGAATAAAATGAATATCCCCAGTTTATCTTTTGTTTATCACCCTACCGACTCAAATACATATTTGCTCAATATTTTTGCAAGTAAACGTAAAAAAAAGTGGAACAACCTTGCTTCTTTTTTGGAACTCATCAATCTTTCATATTGTTTCCCTCATCATCATAATCATCATCGGTGCCAATCATCATCATTCCCATCTTCATCATGGTCGTCACCGTCGGCAATTGCATCGTAAACGCAGTATTCACAACAAGTAAATGACAAATTTTTTCTTTTGGATTTGTTTAAGCGTTTTATTTATGACTTCAAATGTGATTTCTTGTTTGCTTTTTTCCCTTGTTTTTCTGTTTTTTCATTTTGTTTTGGGTGGGGCCCATAAGGAAGGGCATTGGCTTGAGCCATTTATAATGGTCATAAAAAGCCATCAAATACACAATATTGGATAACTTGAATATCTATTACATGCAACTTCTTTGTTGCCTAAAGACTCACCTCCTTTTTCGGGGGGAGGGCAATGGAATAAGGTTGGGGAATTTGTTTTGGAAGTCGTTGAGAGATTTGCAAGTAAATCGTTTCAAGGGTTTTGCCAAATTGACAAAGTTTACAATGATTATGCCACAATGAAATTCATGATAAACATTTCAATAAGAGATGCGAAATTTATTAAGATTAAAACAGAAGATTTATTTTGTTTTAAATATATATTTAAATTAGTTTCAAGGAGTTCATAAATTTATCTATATTTTGTTATTATAACCAAATGTTTTCTGAAATTATTTAAAGAAATACAGAAATAAAAATTTGCATAAAAAAGATTATGTCTAATATTCCGATTTAGTAACTGATTTTCATTGAATTTTCCAAAGAATTATTTAGTATATTATAAATTCTATGAAAAGAATAGAAAAGTTCAAGAATTGTAAAATATTTTTATAAAAAGTTTGTTTTAAAGACGTAGAAATATTTGTATAAAAAGAATATTTAGGAACTCACAGCTAATAAAATATAATATTCCTTTGAATGTAAATTTTAACCTCAACTCTTAGCAAGAAATAAAGTTAAGCTAACTTAAAACTATATACTTGACCCTTCAATATCTTTAATACTAAAAATTTAAAGGAAATACTGTAATAAATACTCTTAGAAATTAAAGTTAAGTAAATAAACTATTAGTATTATCTTTACTCAGTTTTAAACAACTTTTAAAATCGTAAAGATTTCAGTAGCTTTAATATTGATTGGCAAATAAGAAAAAAAAAATCCAACTATGGCGATAAGTAAGTATTTGGAACTTATCTAATCAAAGTTATACCAATTCATTAATTCCAAAACTTATCATTGTTTCAACATTTTGCATACTGACTGTGTTTATTTTTATAAACTTTATAAAGTAAAGTCACGCATAAACCGAACAAATAACAAAGATGAAAATTTACCCAATTCACATCAATCCGATTGCCCATAGAGATTTTCACGCACCTTTCATTAACTTCATCAACACCAGCAATAAGATGAACAAGTTATTTAACATCTTCAAAATCCTTTTAGATACCATAAAAATCTTTCCCCAAAGAGTGTATCAAATGAAATTTTATGTTAATTTTACGCACGCGAATATAAAATGTAAAAAACCTGAGGAAAAACTGCCTGTCAACACTTTTTAGACAACACACAGACGCACACACACACACACACACACACACACACATACAGAAGGCATGAATATTCATGGCAATGTCTTATCCTTGCCAATTTCTACAACCAAATAACGACAGGACGAACAATTGAAGGGACAACGACAACAACAAGTTTGTAATATACGAGAAAAATATAGAAAAGAAAAAGTTGTTTTGCGGGCGCCAACCTAAAAAAAAAACCCAGAAGAAGAAGAAGAAGAAAAACCTCATACCTAATGATTCCCCAATGATTTTTGGTCTAACGCCTTTTTAAATTTTCTGCAAAACAGCAAAATAAACAAAAAAAAAAGGAAAGGAAAACTAGCAAAGGGAACAAAATACTGTGTAAATATGGTAAAAATATATATAAATGAAAGAAAATGAAAAACCTTTGCTTAAATTGGATCAAAATAGTTGGAAATGACAAGGAAAAGGGTTAACTTAACTTTTGCTGAAGTTTATATTGCCTTTGCGAATAGGGAAGCAGGATAAATAAATGAAAAAATCTATGGAGAAAATATTTTTGTATATAAAAAGTATAAAACTTGTAACTCATAAAAAGACTTGATTAGGAAATGACGCATTTATAAAATTATCTTAAAGATACAAAATATATATATAAAAGATTCCTTATAAACAAGTCTTCTTTTGGTTGATGTGAAAAGCTGTTACAAAAACACATTTGACAGGATTGTTGACTAATTTATATTATTCGAATCCGAATTGGACAGATTATAGCAAATGATAAACATAAACAAATTTTTTATCTAGTTCTGGGTATAACTAAATTTAAATTAAAATTCAAACAAAATTGAATCGAAATAAATATTGAATAATAAATACCACCAAATTGTTTTCTTTGATTAACAAATGCGATGAGAGCAAAATGATTGTTATCCTTGTTTAGAAATCTCTGCGTAAGAAATTGGAATTGTTAGAGAAAATTAACTTTTAATTAGTCTGATTTCCATGTAGCTTCTATTCTAGTTTTCCTGTTTCAATAATTGCCACTGTCAATGAAAGTCAGAGAGAAAGAGAGAGCAAGATTAAACGAATCAAAATCACCTACTTGCAAATTGAAACAGAAAAAATCCATTAGAATATTACACGGTAACGCACACACATACACACACACAAACAAATTTCTATTGTCTGGTTATCTTGTCTCCAATTGGTTTGAGGGAATCAGGTGGCAGACAGAAAAATTCTCAAAATACTTTCTCGATGTGTACTGAACGTGGCCAAGCCCTTCAAAACATAAATATGCATGCTTTGGCTTTAACCCCAACACCTTCATAAAGAAGCATTTGGCCAACTTAAGGTAAACTTATGTAGTAATCAACGCCGCCGCGCCCAAAATGAGACGGGCGAGGAAAGCAAAAAGTACAGTCACGCAAGAAGTAAATTGAATAGCATACTCTTGGGGGGCGAGGGCTTGGCTTAGCTTGGACAGGACAGGACCTGGTATGGCATGGTCTTGTCTGAAGGAAAAGGCCAACGCCCAAAGCAAACTATTTTTGGGTGCGAAACCTTAATCCTCACCCGTGTCCCTTGTCCAGACAACTGAGTAAATATTTGATTTGCAGCGCCTGTTTTGATATACGTTTTTTTTTTTTCGGGTCCTTAATTGATTCAAAAAATGTCATGTCATGTAATTCGATCTAAATTTCATTTGTCGTTTTGCTGTTGGCACGTGTGCACATACAGATGATGGATATGGTTCGATCCGTATCCTGATGGGATTTTATTAACTGTTGACTGCCTGGCTGGTTCTATGTCTGTCTATCTGTCAATTATGAAAAGCTTCCATTACATTGCTTTCGATTTAAATTAGAACATAAGAAGCTGACGATACATGAATCTAAATTAACATCTCTTCTTACTACTCTCTCTCTCTCTCTCTAGGAATGCCACTTGATAATTTGAGTCTAATATGCAGATTATGACGAAGAGTTATTTATTTAGCAATTAGTATACCTGTGGGCCAAATGCAAATATAAATAATTGTAATAATTTCTGTGAATGCACATGAGCAGAAGCGGGTCAGTTTATTTGTATTCATTTACCAAAGTAATTAGAACATTGCAAAAATGGTTGAAGGGCCCAAATAAATCTTATTATTTATGATACTAACAATGAACACATAAATTTTAATTAGAATTAAATTAAATTTTTTAACTGTTTAAGAATATACTCTTATTTAATCTGTACATATATCCATTTATTTACCCAAGTGATTAGTGAAGTCTTTCATTAAACAATCTATATTATATGTTAAACTATTTATACATTTTTAACCACAGGCGTTAAAAGCCTTAAAAAAGTCTTAAGCGTCTATTAATTATCGAGGACACAAACAGAAAATATCGAAATATTTAGAAAACTCAAAGTGGTTGTAAAACATAAAGGTACAAACTCTTTAAATTCAGCGCCAATTACAGCATTCGTTTAAATTTATGTATGGCGCTGCCAGATATTTTGAAACGGGCACAACCGTCGATAGTTTTGTATTCGATACTATCGATAGATCAAAACCGTTATATTTCAACAACTTACTTAAGCTAATAAAAAAGTAGCATACATTATAATTTTATTTATTTATATATACCTGTGTATATTTACAATGTGTAGCTCAATATTTTTAATTGTATAAATTTATTTTATTTTTATATATTATTTCAAGTGGCTGTACCTTCAACTCTATGTCCTAAACTAAATTTTAGCATCGTCTAATAATTCTATAGACCCTAATTATATTGTCTGTTTTACTTTTTTGAAACGTTTCGTAAATCTGTTTGAAATGACGGCCGTTATCTCCCGTTAGTTTTGGGAGTTAATCATCGATACTTTCGCTAACTCGGCAACCCAATTATTTTATCGATGTTTTTTATTCTATCGATGTTTCCATTGATGGTAGTTTCATCTCGAACATTCAGTAACCACTCAGAGAAGAAAACTGTGAATTTATTAGCAATGTTTTCTGCTGTTGTTGCAACACATAAAAATCATGTATAAAGTTCATCCAAAACGGCGACCAAGCAATATTGTTGCTAATATACGTCGCGGTGAGTCCAAGTGCAACAAAATATGCAGTTTTGCACTTCAAAGGACACTCATTGCATGAATGTCAGTGCTGTGAAATTAGCTATTTTCGTGTCTGCAAATTGCATATTTGCATATTAAATCAGCTTATTGTGTTTAATAAATGCCTTTTTGTTGCTGTGAAACTTGCCAAATTGATTCTTTAACACTCAAACAGCTTTCTTTTCTTTGCAAAAAGTTTGGCCCACAGTGCGCGATAGAGAGAGCGCGAAGAAAAATCAATAAAAATTGTCGTAGTAGTGCGATTGATACGAGCAAAACAAAGAGCAAACGAACGAAATAGCGTGTGATGGCAAAAAACAAAAAGACATCTCCGAATAAGAACAAGATGTCAATAAGAATAAGACAAAATGAATACAGTCGTTACCGTTAGTTGTCCCATATGTTTTGGCAACTGAAAATCGAAAAAGAAAGAAAAATAAATATTTATAAAAAAAAAATATAAAAGTAAAGAAAACAAAACACAGTAAGCAAACAAGTGCGCATTAAGTATACGTGAAACAGCTGTTGGGATTATCGATAACCTTTATTATAAACACAATAAAATTAAAGTAGTAACCGGAAACCAATTAAAAGCAAAGAAGTTCAGATACTCTTCCGTGTGCCGGATGTTCTAACAATACAGGGACCAATCTCAAAGTTTTTCTGCCTGTTAACATACCTTTTTATGTGGATCTTAAGAAAGTTCGTAATAAGAATTCCAATGAAAACTGAAGTTCTAGTTTCTGATGTGGTAATGGTGGTTATTTGTAATATTATAATAAATTTACATACCCATTGTAAGGGTAAAATAAGATGCATACATTAAGTTCCGCCCACGCTTAAATGTTTCGTACTTCCTATATAATATATTTGCTTTTCCTTTCGCACTTGTATGTACATTCATGCACCCACCGATTTACCCATACAAAGGCAAACATTCGCACGTTCATTCACTTGTAAACAATGCGACTTTCAAGAGTCTCCCGACAAAAAAAAGTAAAGATAGCAATTTTCGCTCAGTCTGGGTCTCTGTCTCTCTTCCACTGTATATCCATCTCTATCTTACACTGTCTTCTGAATCATTCAGTATGCCAATTGAAACGGGTGCGATTGCAAATAGAATAGCTTCAACCAACAACAACTACAAATAAATTAACTTTAATGTGCGGATGATGTGATTGCCACAGCCAACGCTACTTAAACAATTCAATTTAAAGAAGGTTTGCCACAGATATTCAACAACAAAAACAAGTTTTCCAAAATTGACGAATATATTATTATGATTAATATTCACAAAGTAAATGCAATCGAAATATTTGTGTAGTGTTATCATTTTAACAGTTTTTACTGGATTTTTGTTTTCTGTGTTTGACTGCGATTTAAAAGGGTTGTATACATTCTTAAAAACCTATCCACTCGCTGCGATCCAAACCATTTAAATGTGGGTCTTGGCCTTGCAGACTGAGATAAACTGAACTAAACTTCGTATTAAAACATAGTCGTAATATGTTTACTTCTTTTTAATTCTTTTTTATTATACTATAAGCATTATCTTTGTAATGGTTACGCCATAAAAATATTGATATGGTTGTTAAAAAGTATAAAATTCCAATTTTTGGATCAATTGGACCGTACAATTACATATCAGAGTTAGGATAAGAATTTTAGAAAACAAAATTGAAAAGGATTTAAAGATCACTTAAATTTCTTCGCAGTACATTATCGTGAATTTATTTTTTTTTTATTTTAAATGAAACTTAAAAGCTTTATAAATTTGAACAAATCTGGATAACCAAATGTGCCGATAATTGAATTCCCCTTAAATCTAAAAATTTCTAGTTAAGACCGTCTACAAATATTTAACTGTTCTTATTTCATATTTTTTGTTTTGTTTTATATCTTATAAAAGTCTTCCTTTTTTCTATTCTTTTAAGTCTAAAAATAATTTACTAAAGTAACCAGAACAAGAAGACGAACAAAACCAATCAACTTGCACGATGAACGTAATGCGCAAGCTGCGCAGTGCTGCCAGCTCTGGTGGCAGCAGCGGCAGCAATAGCAACAATAGTAGCCCTGGTAATAGATCAAACCCAGACTCTACAAATGCTGCATCTTCAGGTGCCGCCAATGGTCGGACTGGTGAAGATGCTCTACTCGACGCGCGTATCCAAATGAGTTTGGCGACATTAAAGAAACTCTTTAACGAGTACACACATCCCAAGGAACCGTTAAGCGAACATGAACGAGATGGCAAACTCTATGAAATGCTGCCATTATTCTGCAAGGTATTTTAAAAGAATGTTTTTAAAAATAGAATTAAAGAAATTTTACATTGCTTCTTGCAGGTTTTTAGCAGTTGTCCGGCCAATGACATGAGTGAAAAGTTTTGGGATGTGGTAGCATTTTGTCAGCAGGTCTCACGTCTCATGGTCAGTGAGATACGCAAACGAGCATCGAATCAAAGTACCGAGGCAGCTTCTATAGCAATTGTTAAATTTCTGGAAGTAGAGACAACAGAGGAAACAAGCAGCGGTTGGATGTTGTTGGCAACATTAAATCTATTGGCCAATGGTGATGTTTCGCTTATACAGGTGAGCAAAATATACAAATTTGAAACAGAACGTTTAGGGTTTATACAGAGAAAACCGTAAAAGTCCATTTCATAGTGGTCTGAAATGTCACTTTTAACATAAACTTATGTTAGGCATTTGAGGCGTATACTTGATGTACATGTTTTAAATTGTTAATGCCTGTGAATCTAGCAGATTAATGTTGTCAAGACATCGATAGCATTATTAGTTGTAGCCCCCAATTGTCCTATATAATAAGCGGATGTAGGATAAGTTATCTGAAAACCTCAACCACACAAGGGTTTCAAATACATTAAAATAAATATAAGCAAATTTATATAATAATACTTTCCCATATACAAATATTTTGCAATATTTAAAACGATTCATAGAAACGATATAACTTGCGGTTTGTGCTTCGTTTTTTTTTTTAAATTACCGATTCATAATTAAAAAGTATTTATAGTAAATATAATGATTAAATTTTATCTATTATCAGCAAACTTGAAATGTGACTGTTTAATGATGTCAACTGATAATAAATTAAATATTTTACTACTGTTTCTATTTGTAGGTCATGACAGCCGCAGCTGTACCATCAACACTGGTAAAATGCCTATATCTCTTTTTTGATTTACCCATTGTGGAAGACGATGTACCACCCGTAGACGGAGCGACAATTAGTGATTTTAATGCCCATGAACGTCGCACGTTATTGCAAAAGGTTTTCGTTCAATTGCTGGTCAAATTGTGCTCGTATCCCTATCCCGCCGATGAGTTAGCTCGCATGGATGATCTAACGTTGTTGTTCTCAGCCATTACATCACCATGCCCCGTGCATAATATTGTGTGGCGTAAAAATGCAGCTGAAATATTAACAACTATATCGAGGCATGGTTTAACCGATCCCGTTGTCAGTTATATACATTGTAAGTAAATTGCCAACAAAATATTTAAAATTCTCTTTTAACTTGTAATTTTCTCTTTGACTTTTTAGCCAAGGGCTGTATGGCTCTATGTGTGGACAATATGCAACGCTTAACTTTTGGCAACCCTCTGGAAATTGTCGAGATGTTTGTCACCGTTTTTTGTTTTCTCAAAGATTCTAGTCAAGTATCGCAGATACTAATGGATGATTTTCGGGCCTCCCAGGGATATGTATTTCTCTCTGATTTTTTGCTAAAGTAAATGTTTTTAGAAAAGTTTTTCCTAGTTTTCAATAATGCTATATGTGAATTACAGATTCGATAATACGCGCAGTCAATCATTGGAGATTCAAGCGGCTATACGAAATCTTGTATTAATGATCTCATCGCTTTGCATGTGTGGCTTCTATGAACTACGGCCCCCAGCAGCTCAATTTAATACCGCCTTCAAGTTGCAAAACTTCCAATTGCCACAAGGCACTTCAAGAGAGACCTGCGTGAGAAATGTCTATGCATTTCAGGTAGACAATTGTGGAATAATTTCTCTTTTAAGAGAATTTTAATATTTTGCTCTTATTTTTAAGGTTCTTCAAACGGTTTTTCTTAAATCGACAACACCAGCTCTTTGCTGCACTATCTTAGATGCTATATCTCGGGTCTATCACTCAGAAAATGCCAATTACTTTATACTCGAATCAGAACATACATTGAGTACTTTTGCAGAAAGAATTCACCAGAAGAGTCCACAGATTCAAGAGAAGTTCTATGATCTAATGGAATTCATTGTATTTCAATTGAACTTTGTCCCATGCAAGGAATTAATTAGCTTATCCTTGCTGCTTAAGCACAATCAATCGACATCGTGTAGCATCCTTTGTCTGAAGACGCTTCTTAATATTCTGCGACATAATAGTGTATTTAAAGATGTCTATCGTGAGGTGGGCATTTTGGAGATACTTGTTGGTTGCCTGAATCGTTATGCTGAACATGTCCAAGAGATAACGAATGGTGATGAGTCTTTGGTAGTGGAGGATCATCAGCAACAAGGGGATGAAAAAAATTTGTTGGATACACTAGGCAAACATGTGTTGGAGGCATTAACCATGCTACTAGGCGGAGGAGCCAATAATAATGCTCAAATGTTTCGAGAATATGGCGGAGCAAAATGCATTCATGAGTTGGTCAAGTTCAAGCATTGTCGTCCGCAAGCTTTGGGCATTATACGTGAACTGATACTCTCCGCTGGCGGTGATGATGATATGCTCTATATACTCTCCTTAATGCATGGCATTAGTCCACATCAGGTTGAGTTTAAAATACAGATTCTGAATATGCTTTTGGGCTGTCTTAAAGATTCTCATCGCACACGCACAGTCTTTCGGAAAGTGGGAGGATTTGTCTATTTGACAAGTGTTTTTGTCTCACTAGATGGAAGTATGGCCCAAGCTCAGCCAGGCATAACACAACAGGATCTCATCCTACTGCTACAGATTGTATGCCAAACCTTGGCTACGGCTATGAGATTTGAGCCAGCGAATGCCAAATTCTTTCACCAGGAGATAAGCAGCAGTTCCCTCTGTGATACTCTACGTCTTTTGGGTTGCTTTGGTGCAGCCACCACACTACAAGACTTTACAGGGGTCTATGAGCAGCAACAGTCGCTGCTTAAATATTATCATGAGGTCTTCAGTGGGGACATCTTGAGTTTCAGGTGAGTCGAAAACAAGAGTTAAGAATTAAATAAATTAAATGCTGTTTTCTATTTCCTTAGCTTCTCGGAGGATGTACCTCATTCGCTGTCGTATGTCTGTGTAGTCTTTCGCCTGCTATACAGTATAGCTCTGGACAATTTTGAATCACCCAATCTTAGTGGAATAATTACGTTATTTAGTGATCCACCCACCCATAATCGTTCGCCTAGTAAAGAATTACTTGCCGCTACTCCAGCACATCCAAGTCAATTGAATCTCACACAACCTGCACCAGAGCCACGCATTGTACATCCTGGCGTAGTTCTCTGCATGCTGCAGCTATTACCAGGTGTCGAAAACGATGATGCTCCTCTACAAGCTGTGCAACTTCAGGTCTATCTCAGTGAAATCATTAAATCTCTGGTGCGAAATGAGCGTAATCAGCAAATCATGTGTGACCATGGATTGGCTGAACAGCTGCTTAAGTTAACCCGTCGTGCTCTAGCCGAGGAAATGCATCCACTGCATGTGCCCATGCAGTATATTTTGGAACGATTGGCTGCTCAAGCCCTGCAACCAACAGAGTTACGTCAGTTTCTGCGGCTGGGGGAACCTTTGTCCTGTGCGGATATTGATCTTCAACAGCCATACAGGCAGGGTGGACCTGTACCTCTGACACGTATCAAGACATTGGTTTCGATGACCACACCACGAGATTTTCGCGCGCATGGATCAAGTACTTTGCCTCCATTTGTAGAATTGGATATGTCGGCTGAGGGATTCGGAAGTCTGTACTTACCATCATTGGCTCCACAGGCCACAGCTACGGCCGGGGGAACCATTGATGCAAATACAATTGGAGGTATTGGTGCTGGAGATCGCATTTTCCCACCGCAAACAGGTCTCACCTACTCCACTTGGTTTTGTGTAGAGAAATTCTCCGATCCTAAGACAGATCCACATTGTGTGCGTCTGTTAACCTTGGTGCGAACCATACATAACCCACGAGAAGAAAATTTGGCTTGCCTGTCGATTCTATTATCAGCTAGAGATAAAGCGATTGTGGTGTCCACCCAAGAAACACTGGTCACGCCAAGAAAAAGTAAGCTGTTGAAAATAAAACAAAACTAACGATCCTTTTTTAACCTAATCTATTAAAATATTTTTAGGTATTGGCGATTGGGAACCTGAGGGCTCAGATGATGGTATTGCCCGTATATGGTGTCCCGATCTACTACACGAAGGTCAATGGCACAACCTGGTTGTTGTGCTCAATCGAGCCGTGCTAAAAAATTCCAGTCTATCACTCTATTTGGACGGTGTACCGATGCATACCCAAAAGCTTCATTATATAGCTCAGCATCCGGGAGCAGGCAGTGCTAATCTTACTTCGGCAACACAAATCTTTGGCTATATTGGAACGCCCCCAATTTGGCGTCGGTACTCACGACTCTGCTGGAAACAAGGAGTCTGTCATCTACTCGAAGACGTTTTAACCCAACAAACTGTTCAGACAATCTATCAATTGGGGCCACATTATATGGGATCCCTGCAGGCACCCCAGTTGGGCAAGCAGTCCGAACCGGTGGCTCCACTCGTTCCCGAAGATCGTGTTTTGCTGGGCCTCAACGCCAAAGCGGTTTCAAAACTGACGCTGGTTAAGATACGCAAAGTCTACAGTCGAGCGGATAACAAGAGCATTGCCAAGCAGTTGAATATGAATTCTCATGAGAATGCCACTCCTATCAAGTAAAAAGGAATCATACTAAAAAAATATTATCCAAAATAGTTATATCCTTTTCTTTTTGCTTTTAGGATCCTTCACAATTCTGCTGGCCATTTGGCGGGCGCTGGACGCTCTTTGGGAGGTGTCGTGGTTGGCTATTTGGGCGTGCGTGTTTTCAGCCCACATCCAGTCTCGGCCATGATAGACACTGTAGGTGGCTGTAATGTACTGTTGGGTATTATTGCCATGGCCCAAGATGTGGAGTCACTGTACGCTGGAGTTAAAGCATTGACTTGTGTAGTGAGGAGTAATCGAGCTGCCCAGGCAGAAATGGATCGCAAACGTTGCTATCAAACATTGGGCATGTTCTTTAAGAAAAAGAAACATCTGCTGAATTCTCACATTTTGCACTTGACCTTCGGTCTTGTGGGCACTGTAAACAGTGGCCAGGATATGTCAGCCATACCGAATGTAACTGCATTTCAGGATTTGCTGTGCGATTTAGAAATATGGCATAATGCTCCAAATGGGCTGCTACGCTCTTTGCTCGAGCACTTGCTCGAATTAGTCGTGGAATCTAATGAGAAGAAACAGAATGTTAAAATTATGCGAGATTTGCAATTGCTGGTGAAACTGCTCCATATTATAACGCACATACAAGACCATTCAACTCGAGAAATACTCTTCCAATTGCTAGAGACTCTACTGGGTGGTCAACCCAGGCATACAGATCTCCTGCTCTTTGGTCAGTACATAGCGGCCAAGCTGCCAAAAGCCAATGTTGGGGATGGTATTTCGGAACGCTCTGTGTTGCTACCCAGCATGAAACTTCCATTAGACGATCAGGAGTGTGTTGCTCAAAATATTTATTTACGCAATCGCTGTCTCTCCTTGGTCCATGGACTACTTTTCACACCACGCAACACCGTTAATTACGTCATTTGTGATGACATATCCAAGACTTTAGGTATGGATTGGTTGCTGCTCTTCATGCAGCCACAAGTTCACTTCACCACTGTTATCATTGCGGTCCGCATTCTCGTGGTGGTGTGTGCGAATGAAAGCTTTCTTGTCAGGTTTCGCGATGCTACCCATAATGGTGGCTATCTCAGATTTACTGAAATGGTTTCCCAACGAAAAATGTTGGGCCTGGGTGCCCAACAATTGAATCAACGTCCAACGAATGGCACCGGAACGGTTATAGTAGCCACACCACAAAATACCATTCAACATTTACCCACCCAAATAGCTGGTGAAGTGCGACCAGCAGCTCTCAATATACCAGGTTAGAGAAGTTTATTCATTTTTAACCATCAATAAGAAATGATTAAATTAAATGTTTACTTTGCAGGTTTCCAACTCCTCGAATGGTTAATGCAGCATCACTTGGACGTACCCGAATTGTATTTCCTAGTAACAGCTTTGATTATGGGTCAACCTGTTAAAGTCCTGGCCACTGAACACACGAAATTCGATTTGGACCGTGTATGGTCCTTTCTGTGGGGTGCCCCCGTATCGGCAAATACGCAGTTGCCCAAATTGAATGTTTGCCCCGAAGCCGTTTGCGTACTTCTGGCCATGGTCAGGGCTATAGTCCATGGAGGCGAGTGTGCTCCTTGGTTACACAGTCATCCGGAAACCATCATACAGCTGCTGTTTAGTTTGTATCAGAATCTGAATGACTTTACTCCAGTGATGATGACAGTAGATGTTGTCACTTCACTTGTGGCAGTGCTTTTCCCTCAAGTCACAAGATCCAAAGCTGCTGCAGACTCGGAACCAAATAGTGGGGCCTCAACACCAACAGATGGCACTGGAAGCAGCTTTGTATTGCCCACACCGGAGTCTTTGCAAGCAGCTACATTGAGTCAACCAAAACTGACAGATCATCCTGTATGCAAATGCATTATTGATTTTCTGCGTGTGATTGTCGTGGATTCTCTGGGCTTAAATATGCATGGCAAGGCCACACCAGTGATTGATATGGTCCTGGATGCCGCTCCCGAGACTGGTGAATTGCCACTGCAAGTGCAATACCAAACCCAAATAATTATTGCTCTGATGGATCATTTGCTGGCCGCTGATGTGCTAGTGGGTGAACAGGCAGCGCTACCTCTAGTGCCCATTCTGCAAAGTCAGACGCAACACATTGCTCCAAATGTTTTCTATCTAACTGCTCGAATTGTGGACAAGCTGTGGCAGGGTTGCCTCACTCGAAATCCTCATGACATCTTTGATTTTGTGATCAAGCTTATTGCTCAGGCAAAAAGAAGATCCTCCTCGCTGTCATTGGAACACCTGCACCATTCTCTTAATCGTAGCATTTTATTCTTGCTCTCCCGTCCCACCGATGATTCCATAGCCGAACAAATGAGTGTCTTGGAGGCATTACATAAAATTATTCAACATCGTTTATTAATCTTTGGTGCTGGTAATCATGAACTAGAATTTATTGGATGCTTAACGTATTGCCTACTGCAATTGACGGCCGATATGAAAATTATATTAGAGCCAGCGACAAGTCGTAATACCACATGGCATGTAAATCCACAAACCGATACAGTGGAACCCAAAGATGAGGATCTTAATCAATTGCAGGGTCGGAATCTTATTGTAGGCGCCGCTTTTCGGGTTTGGGAAGAACTCTACGTATGCAAGAAACCCGCCATTGAAGAGGTCTTTAAAATCTCCCTCACTCCACCGCCAGCTAACTCAAAGGCGCCTGATTTGCATACAACCAGGGAGCAAGTAATGGAACTAGCATCAAAGTTATGGTTTAATTATGTGGATGCTGAGCGTAAGGCCTCATATCGTGTGCCTTGGGAGCTTCACAATCAAATCCAGTCGAAGATCCAGAAAGTCACTGGTGGTCTAACTCGACTGGCCAGTCGCACAAAGGTTAAAAAGGATGAACTGGTGCGGACGAAGTCCAATATGAGTCGAGAAGCGGCATATGAGTCTACAGGAATACATGTGCAACTGATTAAAGATCTGCTGGAGCTACGTTCAAAGCAATACCAACAAATGTTGCAGCACACTCAGCGTTATGTGTATCAGGATTGGGTACAGTCTGAGACGGAGCTTACCCGAGAAAGAGGTTTGTGGGGTCCTGCCGGCTGTTGTTCGCTCGATAAATGGATATTAGACACGACCGAGGGACCACATCGTATGCGGAAGAAAACCATGCGAAATGATGTGTTCTATCTGCATTATCCGTATCGTCCAGAATTGGAGTTGGCCGATAATCGTCAGCTAAAGTACAAAGTGGCTTCAAGTTTGGATAGTAAGACTTATTTTCAACATGGTCAGCAGCAGCCCCGTATATTAGCTGAGGCTGGAGAGCATTCCATTCAACAGCAAACATCCTTGGAGGCAGCGAGTCAATCACATCGACTAGAAGCCAGTAATTCCACATCGACCCCACCACCGCCTGTGTCGCCAAAACTCTTACACCATCAACATGGTGCTCCCTATCCCCAAGAATCATTAGATGGCACTACTCAGGAAGATGATGAGGAGGAAGAGGACACCTCCATGACAAGTGACAATGAGACCTTCTTACGTTTGCTGGAAGAACAAGAAAAGATTAGCTTCATGTTTCGCTGTGCAAGAGTACAAGGCTTAGATACCTTTGAGGGTTTACTGTTATTTGGCAAAGAACATTGTTATATAGTCGATGGATTCACCTTACTCAAAAACAGGGAGATCCGAGATATAGATACCCTACCTCCTGGGGCTTATGAACCCATCATACCAAATTCGGGAGGCACTACCTCATCCACATCCCGGGCAGTTAGTCAAAAGTTAAGACAATGTTCGAAATTTGCCTACGAGGAGATAAGAGAAGTCCACAAACGACGCTATTTACTCCAACCCATAGCCCTGGAAGTCTTCTCCGAAGATGGTCGCAATTATCTACTCAGTTTTCCACGGAAAGTAAGAAATAAGGTAAACCAAAGATTTCTTGCCCTAGCCACGGCCCTCAATGACAATGCCCAGCAATCGGTGGCAGGTCAGAAGCGTACTGCAAGTGTAGAACAGACATCCGGCATCTTTAGTGGTTTGATTGGCGAAACTTCCGTTACTCAACGATGGGTTCGTGGTGAAATATCCAATTTCCAATATTTGATGCATTTAAATACGCTCGCCGGACGCAGTTATAACGATCTCATGCAATATCCTGTTTTCCCCTGGATTCTGGCTGACTATGATTCCGAGGAGTTGGACTTTACAAATCCCAAGACATTCCGTGATTTCTCCCGTCCCATGGGTGCTCAGGCTGAGGAGCGCTTGGAGCAGTTCCAGAAACGTTTTAAAGAGTGGGATGATCCACATGGCGAGACGCCGCCCTACCATTATGGAACTCATTATAGTTCTGCCATGATTGTCTGCTCATATTTAGTTCGCTTGGAGCCCTTCTCACAGCCGTTTCTCAAACTCCAAGGCGGTCACTTTGATCTCGCAGATCGTATGTTCCATAGCATAAAAGAGGCTTGGTTATCGGCTTCCAAACTAAATATGGCTGATGTCAAAGAGCTGATTCCTGAATTCTTTTATTTGCCGGAATTTTTAAGTAATTTTAATAATTTCGATTTGGGCACCAAACAGAATGGTGAAACTTTGAACCATGTCATTTTGCCACCTTGGGCCAAACAGGATCCCCGAGAATTTATACGTCTGCATAGAAGTGCCCTGGAATGCGACTATGTTAGCCAGCATTTGCATTTGGTGAGTTTTAATTAATATAATAATAATCATATAACTTATAACTTTAATGTTTTGCAGTGGATCGATTTAATTTTCGGATGCAAACAACAAGGACCCTCTGCGGTTGATGCCGTCAATGTATTTCACCATCTCTTCTACGAGGGCAACGTAGACATTTACAAGTAACATATATTTCATTGTACGTTTACCAATATCTAAAGTTTGTCTTATTTCTTTTGTTTAGCATTGATGATCCATTGAAAAAGAATGCCACAATTGGTTTTATCAATAACTTTGGCCAGATACCTAAACAGCTATTTAAGAAGGCTCATCCCGCCAAGAAAATGGGCAACTCCCGTCATTCGGCATTAATTGATCCTACGGCTCTGATACAAGGCAATAGTACAGTCTTACAAACCGATCGCCTGTTCTTCCATAATCTGGACAATCTGAAGCCTAGCTTGCAACCCATTAAAGAGCTTAAGGGTCCAGTTGGTCAAATACTTCAACCAGATAAGACTGTTTTTGCTGTAGAACAAAATAAGGTTATGATGCCACCGTCATACACCAAATATATTGCATGGGGATTTGCTGATCATTCTCTTCGTGTTGGACTCTATGACACGGATCGTGCATCTTTTGTCTCCGAGGCTGCTGCACAGAATTCAGGAGAGATTCTAACTTGCGCCTGCCCCAACGCTAAGATGATTGTCACTGCAGGCACCAGTTCAGTAGTCACTATTTGGAAATTTGATGCAAATCGAAAAAGTTTAAGTGTCCGGCATTCACTCCATGGACACACTGATGCTGTCACTTGTTTGGCGGCCAGCGCAGCATACAATGTTATCGTTTCGGGCTCGAGAGATGGGACAGCCATTGTTTGGGATATGTCTCGGTTTACCTTTGTTCGACAACTGCGTGGACATGCTGGCGTTGTAGCTGCTGTGGCTATTAATGAGCTTACTGGAGATATTGCTACCTGTTCGGCCACCTGGTTGCATGTGTGGTCGATCAACGGTGATGCCTTAGCCATGGTCAATACTTGTATTGGCAGTGCAGATCGAATGCAGCAAATCCTATGTGTTGCCTTTTCCCAGATCCGTGAATGGGATCAACAAAATGTGGTTATTACAGGTTCCACAGATGGTGTGGTTAGAGTGAGTATTGATGGACTATATTCTTGTAGAGTATACTCATTTATTTTATTAATTCTTGCTTCCAGATGTGGTCTTTGGAACACACCCAGGTACCTATTGATCGCAAACTCAAGCGCGGCGTAGAAGTCAACTCACAGGACAAACCCGATTCGGCTTCCTTAGATGACAATAAAGGCAACAAAGCGGACAAGATGACAATTTTTAAGCAAATGAAAAGTCTTTCAGAACCAGATCAAGAACATGGTAAGTAGAAATTTTAAATTTTATGCTTATATAAATGATTCTAATCGCGAATTTACTTTTTGTCCATAAGACATTGTGAAATCCGCATCGGAAAGCAGCATTTCAGAGGCTTCTCAGCACAGCAATGAGTCTACCAAATCTGCTGAAGCCGGTACATCCAAAATAGAGCCGCCCGCAGAAAGAAGAAAAAGCTCTATATCAGGAGCAAAATCTTTACATGAAATGAAATCCGCCACGGTAGAGGCACCAGGCAGCAGTTCGGATCACAAGGGAACTGATGGTAACAAGAAAATTAAATGCAAAATTAATGAATTAAGGAATTTATTTTCTTTTAGAAGAGCACAATATTAGACCGAGTAAATCTGATACAAGCCTAACAGACGGATTCGTTTTGATTGACAATGACAGGCAACGTGGGGAGCAGGCCCTTAGAAAGGGTTGGTACACAAATTTATCTGCTCAGACAAAATTTAATATTTTTATATATTTTTTAGGCTTTAAATGGCAACGTCAATTAATGTTTAGATCTAAGTTGACTATGCATACGGCTTATGATCGAAAAGATAATGCTGAACCGGCTAGTATAACAGCACTAACAGTATCAAAAGATCATAAGATTCTTTATGTGGGTAAGTAAAACACCAAAATATGCTAAATAAAAAATTCTAATATAAATATATATGTATATATAAATCTAATACTTTTAAAACTATTTCCTTTGATAGGCGACGCCCGAGGTCGTATCTTTTCGTGGAGCGTCACTGAACAACCCGGTCGAGGAGTAGCCGACCATTGGTTAAAAGATGAGGGAGCCGATCAGTGTGTCAAATGTCACGTCAAGTAAGTCAGGCGTTCCATTTTTATATTGTTTTATAAAAAGATAGATAACAAATATTCGAAACTAAATGAAAATCTTCTATATTTCCCAAAATAATTAATCCAAAATATAAATTGACCATTTTGTTTGAATGTTTAATTTGCAGATTCACTCTTTATGAGCGAAAGCATCATTGTCGTAATTGTGGTCAGGTTTTCTGCAACAAATGCAGTCGCTTCGAATCAGAAATATCACGGTTACGTATTATAAAGCCTGTGCGAGTATGTCAGGCATGTTATAGTCAGTTACGCACCAATTCGCTGGACAATTAGATTAATTTATTTATTTGTGTAACACTTAAAAGACGTTTAGAAGCATTCAATAATTATATTTGTATAGTTTTCTTTATAATATTTAAAAGGAAAAACAAAGAACAACAAAAACACTTGAAAACAAAACCATGGCGAGCTGACAACCAAAGGCTGTTATATGATTTTATATATTTTTAGTTTTTTAAAATATTTAAACAAAAACATGATTTTTTTTTACATATACACAGAGACCAGTTGCAATATAATTTATATACTATTTATTTAATTTTTAATATATTTATTATACACCGAATAAAGAAAACAATAATAAATGTTACTTATCAATGTATATGTATGTATGTATATGCCGCAATCAAGAAACAAACTTGTAAAGAAATACTTTATTGTAAAATTAATTATATAGAAAGAAACTATATGTTTAGTGCTATCCCAATACCAAAGCATGTATTTAAAGCAGCGCACAAATGTATCAAAGTGTTAGTTTGTGATGCAAAAACCTTTAAAGTACATATAGAGACTTTATAGATTTCTGTATGAACATCAGAGATTATTTACATAACTCACCTTTACATGAATCTATCCCGTATAAGAGAACAAAATTCTTAAAAATAATTCCATAATTAAACAAAGCACCGCCAGTTGATATCAATTAATGACAAGATTGTAACATTTCTCTAGTAAATTAAATCACAGTAAACAGAAAATTTTTTGTAGAAGAAAAACACGTTTTAGCACACAACACACAAACCTCACACAAATGAAACAAATATATTGAAATAACAATGGACAAATAGAAAAGTAGTTCTCTATAGATCCAGGAAGCTTATTTCGGCATAACGAATTTTGTATACCCTTGCATTTAGGGAACTATAAAAGAAGAAACAAATTTCTTTCAATAAGAAAACAATATTTATTTGATTAAAATTTCATTCCGATGATGATGATGTTTAGTGACCCAAAGAAGTTCTCTTTATATGTCATGATTCCAATATAACTACCAAACTAAACTCCGTTAAAAACTATTGTTATATCAAGACGTGAAATCATTTAAAACAATTAATTCTAGTTATTTAAAAATAAACTTGATTTGGCTAACAAGGTTTTATTTAGTATTCTTTGCAGTGGTATACAAATTCAATTTAGAAAGCAATTACAAACGAAAGTGTAATGAATGGGTCCTTAATAATAAAAGCAATATTTAAAGTTGCTATGAAATAATGACATTTAACAATGTAAAATAAAATATTGATTATAAATATTTAGTATAATAAATTTCTATTGTCATCATTTGCATCATTAGCAAGAAATATTTGCATTTGGCAACTAGAATTCTGCTTTTGACAGTAGATTCTAAAAATTGGTATAATGTAAATACGAAAGACAAATAACGAAATAAAATAAAACAATAACACAAATAATATGCATACTTTAGCTAAACAAAATGGCAGTAGTGGTAAATATATATATATGACTATATACGTATAATGAGAAGTAAAATTTGGTATTTTGTAGAGCATCTACATGTTGCATTGATAATAATTTACAAACTATATGTGACAGATATATATATATATACATATAGAGTGCATATTGAACATGTTGTGGTAACAGCAAAAATCTTTCAATTAAATAATTAATACCTTTATTTCTCTGGCCCCTCCCTCTGTTACCCAAACAACCCAAAGACTTGATGCAATATACACACACACACAAAAACACAAACACTTATACAGGCACAGTCACAGATACATTTCATTGAAACTATACCAGATAAAAGACTTCAAATGTTAAATTTTCAAAAAGAAATCTAAGAGGAAAACCTAGCCAATTAAGTCCAATACGAAATGAAACACCACATTAAAAGGAAGAACTACAAAGGCAAACAACCAAGCTGTATTAACTAAAATAACTATTACAAAATTTCAACAAAGCAAAATATATAAATACTGAATATACATATATATATATATATATATAAATATATTAATTGTTAGTTTGTGAAATGCGATACATTAACATATATAAAACCTATGCAAATCAGAGGAAAATACACTTTAATAAAATGAAAAATGTTAACAAAATTGTTTTCTGCGATTGTACAATGCTGGGATTGAGGTCAAATGAAACCGTTTTCTGGGCTACTTACTAGGTATGGTAAGTAATATCAAGAACAAATTTTAAACATCTTCTATTCAAGGAACTTTAAGGAGGACATTTATAAGATAAGAGCTAATAATATCAATAAACTAAGAATTCCGAATATTTTCAAACCAGCATAAGAACGAAGGTTCTTTATTACTTTTTCCATTTTTACTGGATCCCGTCTTCTGGTTTTGTAAACTCTTTTAATTATAATTTCTTTTAAAAATAGGTTAAGCAATTTAAAATTTTAAAAACCAAAATTTTATTATTGACCGAACTCTATTATTAATATATGGACCATATGCTTTTGAAGTTTCATAAAGATTAATAGGTCTTTTGGGAAAAACTTTTGAAACCCGTTTAGGCCGATCGTCATGTTCTGTGTACGTGTTCACGCTAATACAGAGAATTCTTGTTGACGAAAACTGTTTCCTGATTTGATGCACTCGAAACGATAAATATAGTAAATTGATTTGCTGCTTTGCTTTATCCTTGACCTTGTCATGGAAATGTCAAGACTTGTTACTGCTGACGTCCATTACCATTCCAATTGGCATTGTAATGTGTCGATCTGGAATACGAGCACTGTCCACCAGGACAGCAGTTTCCGCCAGGACAGCAATTACCGCCATTACACCGAGATGAATTTTGGCTTGGATGACCGCCTCCACCGCCGATGCGTTGACATGTACCATTGGAGCAGTTATAGCAGGAGTCATTTTGTCCTGACCATTGTGGGTTGTTGTTCCGGTTGTTATAATAATTATTGTAGTTGTTGTTGTTGTGGTTAAAACCATCCATGATGTCTAATTTATACAAAAGCTAAGCCGTCTAAAAATGCAATTAATATTTGTTATTCCACTTACCAATAAAAGTTTTTCTTTAAATTTAGCAAAGCAGCAAATAAAAAACTATACAAAGTTTTTAAATTAAAAATTTTTTTCCCCAAAAAACATATGAATTGTTTGAATGCCGAGAAATGAATGAATAAACTAACAAAATACATTCATAAGTCAGCCTCAACAGAAGCGAAAGTAAGTTCGAAGCCTTCTCGATTGTCGAATTTATTTTCGAAATTTGTACAGAGTTTGCGTCACAAAAGTGGTGAGTTTCCGTAAGGGGCGTGGCTTAAAACTTCTACACGAACACACAGACAACACTAACATGCACACACATATATACGGCAGGATATAAGAGAAAGAGCGAGAGATAGAGAGGGAGAATTGCCATGAAAAAAATGCGACTTCTTGATGCCGCAAATTTGCCATGTGTATGTGTTGCAGGAGCTGGAGAAGGATGACGAGGAGGTGTTGGGTGGCAAAACAAGGACAAGGTAAGGTAAGAGGATGTGTGTATGTGTGTGTAAGTTACTACTGACGTCGACGTTCAAAATGACTTTGCATTCTGACTGGTTAATATAACCACAGGTTTCTATTAAGAGTGGGTAAAGGAGTAAGAGATGAAGATGGAGATATGCTGGCTTATATGTACATACATACATATATAGATATATATATATACATTTATATTTATATATATGTATTTTGCATATATACATATATATGAAATGGCCTGTGTAATATCCGAAAGTCTGATCCCTTAGAATTTACAAGACTCCACCCCTTAGACAAGACCATATACAAGACGCTAATCTATCTCTTCGGGTTTTGCGTGTCTATGTGTGTGTGCGCCCGTGTGGGTGTGCCGCCGCCGCCCAATACACAATGTCACAAAAGTCATTCCAATTTAGTTGAGAGTCAGTAAATCAACCCCTATCAACTTACCAACAACATATCCAACAGGCCCAATACTGATTCCGAGAAACTCAGCCAGTGCTAGTCGAGGAAAACGCCATTGCGGAAATGCCAAAAACGAGCCATATACTTGGTTAAGTGGCCCGACATGCACTATATATGTATGTACAATATATACAGTGTAGATATATCTATATAGATAGTATAAATATATATACATATATAGAGGATCTACTGTATATAAGCCATATCTTGTGTTATATCATATAAACTGAATGCGCTACTTAAGGACCATAGATTTTCATTTATATTTTATAAATTTTTAAGTAATAATAGATTATTGATTCGGCTAAAATTCTTCCTTAGGTTATTTCAAAAAATTTGTTTTAACATTTTTGAAAATTCCTTATAAATAAATAAAAACCTTTAAAAAATATAATTACTTAATTATTTCATTAAATTTGAACTTACTTTTTAATGAAAAATGATAATATTAGTAAATTTTCCAAATTCCAAATAAGTTAGATCAGTTTTTTTTGTTTAAAAACAAAATAGATAAAAAATAATTTCCTAAAATTTAATAACTCTTTTTAATTCTTTTAAAACAATTACACAAATAATAAAATAAACTGTAAATTTAAGGAATTATTTACTTAAAGATTTTTTTCTAATTGCAATCAACTCTAATCACTCTTCCTATTCAACATACCCGACAGTGTAGCGCCCTTTTTCCAGCTGAGATCCTGACTTTAGAACTAATAATCCGACAGCCTACAAGCGCAGGAAGGCAGCCTAACGACCAACACAAAAAAAAAAAAGGAAATGTATAAAAATGGAGTATGGAGAAGCCAGCAGAAGGAGCTGCTGGTGACTCCTGTGCTGCCATGGCGTCTGCCTCTGTCTCTGCTGGCAAAAGATATTTGCCGAGCATAAGAAGAGGCGGCGCGGAACTTTGCATGTAGGAAAGAGAAGGCATACAATGCGAGAGTGGGATAGGCGATAGACAGAGAGCGAGCGTCAACGTTCCATAGCTAGCTTTTCGTCATTCTTGACATTTTGTGGTGAATTGTCGAAAGCCACAGGATATGTATGAGAGTGTGCGTGGCCAGGACATGTCTCTCTCGCTGTCTGTGTGTGTGTGTGTGTCGCAAAAATGGTGGACGGCAGGAAGTCTCCTCATTTGCTGTAATCGCATCAGGCCAGGACATAGAAAAAAGGGCGTTTTCCGGTTGGTTGCCCGATGCGCCTGGTCCCTGGACTAAGGAAAACCATCTCCACACCGAGTGAATGGTATGAGATGAGATGGCAGGGTGGGATGGTTGGTGGCTGGCTCGCAAGGGATGAAATGTAACATTTTGTAGCTTTTCGTAAATTTTCGACTTTCGTTTGGTTTTTTTTTTACTCTCCTTCTTCTTTTTGTTTTTGCCTTGTGTCCTTCGTTTTTGCTATTTCGGATTTTTGTTTTTCGCCTTTTTTTCCGTTTGTGGCTTTCCATTCGGCGGCATGGGTAAAGTGAGGTGTTAGTGGGTGGTTTGAATGGTTTGGTTCCTTCTGCCGCTGCTGCAGCTACTGCTGCTTGTGCTGCCTTTGGCTTTGTCGTCCTGCCCTCCTGTCAAATTGACTGCAAAAAAGGACCTCTTCTTGGCAGCTTCACTTTCGTAATTGGCGGTCTGCTCGCTGCTGGCTCTGTCAGCTTTTGCATTCATTCACTGTTGGTCCGTCAGCCAAAGCGATCCGCATTCGCTTTACCAGCGTCCTTTAGCATTTGGTAGTCGCGTCGGCAAAATCAAAAAATTATACAAATACTATATATATAAATATTGGATAAAAGTGACCAACTTGTGTGTGTAACTTCTATGCAATAAGATTCAACAAATCGACCAAATATAATAATAATAAGTCTAAAAAAAATTTAAGTGAAATACTGTTAAATATAAACTTAAGCAAACTGGATACTTTAGGGTTTAAATATTTCCATCAACGGAAAATGGGAACAGGTAAAATATCAATTCTAATACAAGGAAAAACGTATAAAAGGACACATGTTAATAGACACAGGACTTGAATGTTATATTAAAACTATTTAAGTGCCGTCGGTGTCAGTGAATCAAATAAAAATAAAGTTAAATGATCTTGTTTTCAATTGGACTTGTATAAGTAGACATTGTTCTTTTAGTAGAAAGTGTTCCAGTTCAAATTGTTAATCTTATTAGCAAATATTTTAACTTTTGTGGACGTAAAAGACAAAGCACAAAGTAAATAAGCAGGATACTGAAAAAGTTTGCTTATTTTGAAAATAAATACGACTATTCATCCAGAAAGAATATATAAATAATAAGAATTTAAGAAACCTTGTTTTTTGAATATAATTTTTGACCAATTTTGAAAACAAAGAAGGAATTCTGTTGGAATCGGCCAAAAGTAAATACTTTTACGGATTTGTGTAATGATATCTGAGTATTTTTTTTTACCTTTTACTTGTTTGCAATCTGTTCTATAAATTTCTATACATATATATCCTTAAGTTTTAAAAGAATTCCACAAATTACTTTTAAAAATTCAAATATATAACGGTTAGGTTCCGGTTTAGTGTTATAAATGGTTTTAAGAAGATCCACTTGGGCTCTAATTATTTTTTCAACACACTTTAATGTCTCATATTAATGATCTTAAACATGCTTTTAAACTTGATCTGATACAACTAAAATAAGATATGGTAGATCATAAAAAAAAAAAGATGTCAAGAACTAGTCAAAATATATGAATTTATATTCTATTTGTCCTTGGTTTCTATATACATGAAAAGCAGGCTCTCCTTTTTTTAGATTTCAAAATATATTTCTATATAATAGAAATATAACAATTGATTCCTTTGAAATCTTTAATATCAACGAAATCTAATAACCCCTGCTATATGTTTAAGTTTTTAAAAACAAATAGATGTAAATGTAAAATTATTCAATATTAAACACAACAAACTTTTCAGGCAACTTAAGCTTCAGTATAGACAATATTTTAAAGAGTATATCATTCGGATTTTTCAAACTATAGATCATCATAAAAAAACAATATTAATATCATTATTAACACTGTTAACTTATAGATAAATCTAAAGCTACAAAGGGGCTCTATACCTAATATATATTAATAGATGTATATATCTAATGGATGATATTTCACAACCATTAGTGATCTTAATGGATGAAATTGGAGTTATGATAAAATCATATTTTCACTAAGGCGTCAGTGATCAATTTTACTCTCTACCAAAACATTTCCGCAACTTTAAAATAATTTCCCACTTGGGGAGTAACCATTCACTTGAGTTACATTGATATCCGCATCTAACCCATTTGATAATTCTCACGACAAAAATGTAAAAATCTCACGTTTTCTCACACCAATCAATTGGACCTTTTTAGCCTATCAAAACATGTCCTGTCCGAGATTTCCATACCAGTCAAAAAGCATATTGAATATGTGTGAGGAAATAAAAGATATAACTCCCATACACACACACATACATTTATGCAGTGCGTTTCCTTCCATCTAACGAAAAGTTTATATAACTTGATAAACTAACAAAAATAAAAAAATAAATGTGATGATGGCATAAATCAACAAAAATATTTAAAATAAACAATAAAAAATTTTAAAAAAGAAAACAACAAAAACGGTGGCGAAATAAAAGAGCAAAGCGGTTTATGGGGCAGGAGACAACCCTAAAGGACGGGCACGCACAGCCACTCGAGAGGTGTTAAACATGGTGCGGACAATTGCCCGATGCGCACAGGGTGTGAAAATTGGCAACACGCGTCGACCAAGCCAAACCCCAGACCCCGAAAACCATAGTCATAGCTATAGCCGTAGCCGTAACCGAAACCGAAACCAAGCCAACAACAATGCAAAACAATATGTCAAATGTCACAGGACAAAAAGGGACGAGAGCAGAGCGTTTTATTTTGACAAGTGCCGAGTGTTGAACTTAATTTGTGAAGCGTGCCACCCAGAAAAAGGGCTTCGCATGTGCAATTTTCACTTGCTAATCCGCGATACACACACGCACACACACACCAAGAGAAACAAATAAATGCGGCAACAGAGCCTGAAAGTATGCAGCACCTTTTGTGCGTGACGCTTTATATTTGCTTTAGGACTCGAAGCTTTGAGGCCATGAGCTTAGTGTTTTATAAAAGTTAAATAGGCACAAAGTGCGGAAGCAAAAAGTTAGTTGAAATAATTGTTTAATTAGCAAGTCTATAGCCACTACTGATCATAATCAAGAGGATCCAAAATAATATTACCGTTTTCCCTAATAATTAACTACAGTTTTCTGAGAGATCTGAGAGTGAGATTTAAATTACAAATTGCATTGATCGATGTGTATTCAATTGTGATTCTATTCCAATTTTAATACCAACCAAAAGTTTTTGATAGAAATATTGATAAATGTAATCTTAAAATTAATTTATATTTGGCTTTAGCTATTTTGTAGTAAGATTGTCATTGTATTCATTATTTTTATAGAATTTATATACTGATAAGCTTCAACGTTTAGATTCAGGTTAGAACTCATGTCCTTAAAATTCCTTTTTGGCTTTCTTACATATCAAAATATTTAAGTATTTCTAAAAACCAATATAAATGGAACTTTTTTTTGTATTCCCATCTAGCGGGTGATCGTCTTTTGGACATACCATGTAAGGTCTGCGGCGATCGTAGTTCTGGCAAACATTATGGTATATATAGTTGCGATGGTAAGTCATTTTACACCATTTTAAATTTAACCTATTTAAATTTTATTATATTTGCTAATAGGTTGCTCAGGTTTTTTTAAGCGCAGTATTCATCGTAATCGAATTTATACCTGCAAGGCAACGGGTGATCTTAAGGGTCGCTGTCCCGTGGATAAAACTCATCGGAATCAGTGTCGTGCCTGTCGCCTGGCCAAATGTTTTCAGTCAGCCATGAATAAGGATGGTAAGTGATATATCCCATATTCATTGACAAGTCCTTGTTTTACTTGTCCTTGCCCCAAAAAACACTTAATTATGCAGCAAATTAACACAAGCCAAGGCATAAATTACATTAAACTCAAAAACCAAAATGCCGCGGGCTGTTTTTGGCAGCCGCAAAAGTCTCCATCTCCAACTCTTATTTTACTTTTATGGAGCAGAGAGAATAAAGATGGGAATACTATTTGGAGTGTTTTTGTTGAAATTGTCATTAAGCTGATTATAAATTATGCGAAATCTTGGTATTCGCCTTAGGCATTGAGGGCGGGGTAAAAGCCAGGTTAAGTGTTAAGTGCTGATTTTTGTATAAGTAATTGAGAATTGGGGTTTGATTTGTCAGAGTTAAGAAAAGAGTTTAAATTATATGGAGTATGAGTAAAAAAAATTAACTAGAAACACAGTTCTCATTATTTTATGATACTCTTTTTTTCGATTTGAATACAATGACCATTGAGAAAACCTACATGAATGGCCTTCGACAACAATTGAGCATCATTACTTGTTTTTATTTGTGCATTTACAACCATACAAAAGAGAACATTGGTTCGAATGGGTATGAGGATGAACATAACCAATTCAAAGTTCACCCTCAACAACTGACAATGGCAACAATGCTAGCTTTAAAGCTCTTAAGCCAACATTAAATGTAGCATAAAAACACATAACAACCGACAAATGTTGGCATTGGCAGGGAAAGCAATTCCACGGCCAATACGCATTGAGATGGGTTCACTGCACAGTAGTCCAGGACAGCAACAACTACACCAACAGCCTAAGTATCAGCATCCTCATCAAGAGGATAACAAACAGCGTGAGAATTGTTGCAGATTTTCTCACACGCAAAGTTTCGCCTTTTAGACAGAGAGTTAGAGCGGGACCAATGGCGGTCATGGTATCAGGGATTCAACAGAAAACGACGATTGACAATGTGCACTTAATAGCGGATTACATGCATTATCCCATGCGCTGAAAATGCGACTAAAACGTATTGACAATCAAACTGATGATGTTCCCCGGTAAAGTCCAAAAACTCAGATGTCAAACATTAAACCGTCTTTTGGTTCAAAGTGAAGGGTAAACATAAAAGAAAGAAACCCTTAACTTGGCTTCAACAATTCGAGATCGGTCTTTAATATCAAAAATTCATCATATATTTCAAATATACCAAAAGTTAGGATACTTAATATAGAAATATTTTTAAAACAGTTAGCTTAAGTTTTTTAAATTTATAAATAATTATTTTATTTGATTTCAATAAATGAATTTCAAGATCAAGATATTGTTTTGCCTGCAGTAAGGTTTTCATTCATTTCATTTTTCTATTTATGTCGCAACCATAGCTTAATCTCAGCAAATCAACGACTCATAGACAATATTTAAGTAGCGAGAAGATCGAAAACAAGTGGCAAGGACGAAAAAAAAGTGGATAGTAATAAAGGCCAAGAAAGGGAATAGTAATGAAGGTGAAAAAAGGATTGTAATGAGTAAGAAAGGAAAGACGCAAAATTTAAAATGTTTGCTTAGTTAATTTCAAATAGACTTTCTAAATTTTTAAATTTTTGTTAAATTAAATATTGCCGTTTGTTTACTTACATTGAATTTACTAATTTAATAAATGGACTTTTATATTTTAAATAATTAAAAGTTTAGTAATTAGCTGTAGCATATATATATGGAGATTTTAGAAATCGACAAGAGGAGGAGCACTTGGAGCCTTAAGCCTTAGAGCCTTAAGATTATTGGACAAAAGCTTTTTAGAAATCTCAACTTTACAATTTAGTTGTTATTTTCAGTTCTCTTGGAATCCGATCTTTTCATTTACGCCAAAATTTGGAAAAGTAATTATCGACACTTTTTTTTTGTCATTTTTAACAAAGTATCATTCAATGTCAAAATTTTCAAAAATTAACTTAATAATTTTACTTTTTTCAATAGTTTCTATATAGTTTGGTTTATATATATATAAATATCAGCTTGTTAGCCAGAATCTAGTGGACATTTAATTTTTGTTTCATTAAAAGAGCAACGAGATCTTTGGCTCCGGAAAGCAATGCTACATTTATTTAAAACTCGAATAAAATATTAAAATGGTTTAAACAGCATTAACTTTGCTCTTTATTGGATATTATTGCTTATAATATTTAAACAAAAGCTAATAAATTATTATTAAAAGTTGGTATTTTGTATGTAGGTTTTACTTTTGCAAAAATTACTATATTTTCTAAGTATAGAAGGGCATTTCCAATGTGTTGAAACCCAACGAATACCGCAACATGTTCATGTTCCTTGTCTCCTTTTGTTCTTTTTGTGAATTTTCTTAGTTTGGCGCTACAAAAGCAGCATGTTAGCTGCATTTTTTTGGGGTTTTTCTTGACTGGTTGCCGTAAATAAACAGTAAACACACACACACACACATTCGCTTATATAAACGACACCCAAAAAACAACTCACACTTCTTCATATTACCCATACTCTATTTTGAACCCTCCGCTACCGTTCCAGCTCAACATAGAAAAAGCCCAGACAAAATGCTTTTGTTGTTTAGAGCAAAAAGCAAAAAAGCCACAAAAATCGTTCAAGGCACGTTTGTGTAGCAATTCTTCTTTTTTTTTTTTTTGTTTTTTTTTTTTTTGTTTTTGGGGGCGGTTTGTTAGAGGGAAAGGCAGAGAATCTGGGGTTGGTCGAAACATACGAGTAGTAAACTTATTTGGTGAGTTGGGGATTGAACTGGGACTTGCCTGCGGTTAGCCATTTTTAGTTAGTCTGTCTTCTTTATGTTTAGTTTCCTCTGTTTGCTTTGTATGATTTTTCGACGTTGCCAAAAGTGCCAATAAAGTTAATTGAAACGCTTTCTTTTGCCAGCAAATGGAAAATGAGAAAAAGCAAGTGTTGACCAAAGGTCAAAATAAAAATTAGAAAAATGTAAATTATATTTAAATCGATTGAGGATCGGATCATAGGAAAATCTTTAACCTTATTTCGAAAAAAGAAAAATATATAAATAAAATTTTAAAATTGCTTAAAACATTTTATTTTTGATAACATATATGTGCTCATATGTCTTAAGAAATTAGAAAGTTAAATTAAAATTTCTTTTGCAAATTTATATAACATTTTTAAAAGCGATATCTTAACAGTAAGTCAAATCAGCTGACAAGCAAACTTCTTCCTTCACTTCCTTAAAGGATGCTAGGAAAAACAAACCCAATGTTTGTATATTAATTTCACAACACAAGTTTTCAAATAACAGTGATCATTAAAGTGCTTTATTACCATGGAATTGATAACATGGAAAACTAATAAAAAACAAATATCTTAAGACTACATTTTCTTAAGATGATTTGGTACCAATTATAAGACTTTTTTGGTCCCTCAATTCTATCAAAACAAAACAAAGCCTTTATACTATTTATAAGAGATTTGGAATATAAAGCTTTGTTTTAAGTGTTAAGTGAAATAAGTACTTATTTTGTTTTAAGAAAGAAAATTTGTACTTAAGTTTTTTTGGCTGTAAATTTTTAAAGCCCAAGTACAAATGTTTTAAAGAAAATAGTTTATCCTTGTCGATTTCTTTTATATCAGTTATAATAAGTTGATCAGTTTTTGAAACATAACAAGTTTTAAAAACTAAAACATACCAAAAAATGACTGCTCATGAAGATCTATCGTATTTTAATCGACAACTTTTTGAAGATTACCCTTTATTTCTCTTTTTATCAAATTTTCAGGACTAAAAATGATACAAATTATTTCAAATAGAAAAGATGGAAAATTTAAAAAAAAATCCTTTCCATATTAGGACAACTCTATTAATATCTTACTTAGAAGTATTGCTAATAAAAAAAAAAAAAAATATTTCTCGTTTACAAAATATGGCATTTGCTAACAACTAAGATGATGAAAAGCTGAAATCATAAATCAAATCCAGTTTGCCATCCCCAAACCCCGCAATATGCCAAAATGCCAGCCATTGAGATGACCAATCCCATTCGTTGAGCACTTTAGAACTGACAAATAAGTTATTATGGGAAAATATGACAAACTCTGCACATTTCCATTGCTCTGTCCCTTTTGGCCACCCGCCAAGCGTCACTCCATCGTTCTCATATAAATGTTGGCCACTTTGTATGCTAATATCCTTAGAGGATGTTGGAAATGAACAAAAAATACAAAAAAAAAAAAAAAAAAATAAGAAAGACGCAAAAAAGCTTCGCTAACAAATTATGTTGCCACTTGTCACATTTAATGGTATTTGCATTTGTATACCACCAACAACCGACAACAACACCCAGCACACCCAACAACCGACACCCAAGCCCAAACCCACTAGCAAAGTGTCAGGCACAGAGGCATCATCATCAGCATCACGCATCTTTTCTTTTTACTTTTTCTTTACAAATATTTACGCGGCATTTTAAGCGGATTTCTCATTTTGAGTGATTTGTGTCGGTATTCCTTTTTTCTCTTCCTTGAATTCCATTCTTGTGTATGGAACAAGGAAATGGCATGTTAGGAGGGTAAAATGGGTGCGTGATGAGCTGAAAAGTGATGTCTAATGATGCTTATGATGGCAATAAGAAATTTGTCTTCCAGAGGCTTATCTAAATGGTCTACACAATGGAGACATTACAAGTGAATATTGAGTGAAGAAGGAATATAGATTAGTTTATTTTTTATATAGGTAAAATATATTATTTATATAAATATATTTTTTAATTTAATCATCTTATTGTTTATTTAAATATATAACTATTTGTTGTACAAACCATTTTTCTGTTGTTTTTTCATTTGTTTTTCTTTTCAGTTTTTCATTTTGCTCTCATTGATTTCTAACTATATAAATAAGGTCAATAACTAAGCCTAATCCTTTTGTACATAGAAAACATTTTATTCACTTTTTGCTTGACTCGTTTTGTACTTTAACTTTAACGCTTTTTGCAAATCGAAAAGTTTACAAGCTATTAGCAAACAAAATGCTTAACGAAAGCCAAAACCTAGCGAGAGGCCATAACTATGACAAGAATATATAGTAAATATATATATATATATATACATATAAGACCAAGATGCTAAGATGTGTCAAAAACAACAACAGAACAAGAAAATGAGATACAAATATCTTGTTGTTGGAAAACTTAGTCAAGTGTAAATTTAAATGGAAATTGTCTTTGTCTATACACAAGGATATTGTTGCATACTTTTTGGGGACAGTTAAGCCCTTTTGTCAACAGACTGTCAGGTTGCTCCTAGGCTCCTGGCTTCTGTCTTCTGTCTGGGTTTTATGGTTAACGTTCAGTTTCGTTACTATAATCGACTTTTTGGCGCTGGCGCAAAAGGCAGTCACAGCTAATTTCATGACCACATTTTAACGTATTGATTTTTGTTCATTGTGCCTGTATATAAATATATACATACAAGTAGACACATAATGCCTATACAGATTTACATACATGTTCATGTATATATGTATATATATGTATGTATGAAATATTTGTTCACTTTATATACCGACATACACATTTATTTGCAATTTTGCTCCCATGCCATAATACGTATACGCAATTTCATTTACACATGACTGCAGGGCACAAAAAGCCAGCCAGAGAGACACGCCCCACACACACACATACTGACATACAGGGAGTCAGACAGAGACAGCCAATACATACTCTCTCATACCTACGCACACACACACATGACATGTTTTACTTAATTGACATTATAGCCTACTAGGATATGTGCATACACTTTTGCCAGAGACTGTGCGACATGTAAATGCGCCTTGCTTGCACATGTCATGGAATGGTGCTGTTGTGAATATATCTATGTGTGTGTGTGTGCATGTATGTGTCTATATGTAAGTGTGATTGTGTATGACAAAAGTGTCAGTGTCAACATTAAAAGCGGATTAAAAATCACTCACTCACTCGACAAAGAGTCAGCAGGCATAAAAGCCTTTGGCCTGAAGGTGGGTGTATCCATGGCCCAGAGATGGAGCACCAAGTCTAGGAAATGTGTTACCTGCATCATATAGTTAGACTTTAAATTATGAAAAAACAAAAATAATTGCCACAAAAATGTATTTCATACATATTTATACGTATTACCAAAACTATGAATTTGCTAAATTTGTCAACTTTATTTATATCCTTTTATATGATTACGACTAATATATTTTAAGCATTTTCTATTCATATTTAAGTACATTATTACCATTTGACTTATTTATTGTTAGAGATAACAAAACGATTTTAAGCTAAAACAATTTTTCTTTTAATTTCTAATCATTATGCTAATTTTAATTTTTACTTAGCAGAAAATTATCGTACATCTGCTGATTAATTTGATAACTGTCGCTATATTATCAAGATTAGATTTTGTCTCTTCCAAGTTTGTTTTGTAATTTTATGAACTTCGAATATATTTTTCTATAAAAAGTAGAAATAGATGAAGAATGAAAATAAATAGAATATAAAATAAAACATTTGCATATTTGGCCAAAGTTTAAATTAATCTAGAGTTGATGAACATTATCTGTTAATTAAAAATGAAGCAAGCAAGTCGTCCCTGCCGACTTTGAGTATACCCTGTACCAATTTAAAGGAACTTTATAAAATCAAACTCCTTCGACTTCGCCATTAATTCAAACAAAAATTCACCTCACAAGCGGCAGCAACGAACGCATGCTAACTCGCTCACACTTACTAGGCAGTGTCGCACTAGGCATTTCAGTGCAAATTATACTTTGATATATCTTCGCTATTTTTTGGGTGTGCCAAATAATAATACGCTATCTTTAATATAACTCTAGTTATTCGTTTTTCCTAAATTGCGGGGGCGGAAGTGGGCGTGGCAAAAATTTGAAAACAAATTGATCTGCGTAGATACTACACGAATGCTGATACCAAATTTGGTTGCTCTAGCTCTTGTAGCCTCTGAGATCCACGTGTTCATACGGACGGACAGACGGACAGACGGACATGTCTCAATCGACTCGGCTATTGATGCTGATCAAGAATATATATACTTTATGGGGTCGGAAATGCTTCCTTCTGCCTGTTACATACATTTTAGCGACTTTAATGTACCCTTTTACCCTATGGGTACAGGGTATAATTAGATCCCAAATGAATCCCAAATTAATATTTACATTTTTATCAATAGAGTTTATTAAATGTAATGTTGTATAATAATTGTTACGTAAATGCATCTTCTTTTTATTAAAATCAAAATCGACTTCCAAAGACTTCATAGCGATTCCCAAGGCTGCCATATGCAGCTTCCATTGGGTGTAACCCAGTAAACAAAGCCAATGTAAAATGAGTGATATATTGACTGACTGGCATCTCCACCTTTTACATAATGTTAAATTCTTTGATTAAATGTTAAACTACCAAATGGAATGACAATAATAACATTTCGAAATCATAAGCCAGTTATTCCTATGAAACACAATTCGTATGCCAATAGTTTTTGGAACTATGTGTATATATAAAAATATTTGTTCTTGGAGCTATAAAGAAATATATTAAAAATTAAGAAAATACCAAAGATCGGAGACACGGAATAGTAATGCTATATAAAATTAAACAAGATATAAAACAATTCAAAATACTCATCCATTGAAAAAATTGACTACTTTATGGCAGCTGAATTGACACAGAGAATGACCATAATACCACTATTAGTACCCTTAGCCACTTCAGTACCCACTCAATGGCCACTCCAACCCTCAATTCAAATCGTATAAACACACCCCCTCACTTATTATATGGCAACGCATCGAATCACTTCAAATGTTTTTCTAATTTCACGGTTTATATTCTTTCTTTTCACTGCCTTTGGTTAATTTTGCCAAACATTTGCCTTATTTACTTTTAATTTGCCTGCCAAACATAAAACAAAAAAAAATATATATATATTTTCCATGTAATTATAAATAAAATGATGACGACCCCAGCATATTGAAAAAAAGGACCTAAGTATGAGTTCTTGGGACTTGAAATGTTGGCCGATTTGTTTATTTCGATTTTATTCTTTCTTTTTTTTGGTTTTTTCGGGGGCCAGTGGCAAACCAAACCCTCCTCCACCCACTTACTGACATTTCATTCATGTTGATGATCATTCATTGGGATTTTTTGCGTGCTTCGACTTCGGTCGTGAAGTCGTGTCCTGAGTCCTGGGAACCTAAACAGATGTGCAACATCTCGCTTAACCGCTGTCTCTTTTCTCTTTCCTGCTGCCACTTATCATTAATTTTTCTACCGCATTTCTGTTCTCTGCCCATTCTGGCATTCTGACATTTTCTTTTTCTTCCTTTTTCCTTCTTCCTGCTGCTGCTGCTGCTGCTGCTGCTGCTGTTGATGCCTCAGTATACATTTTGACATAATTGTTTTTTGGCTACCTTCCTACCTACTCTACCCTAATTAATTGATTAGCTTCAGCAAATCGGTCAATATGTTTCTTCTGCTTCTTTTGGCTATCTACCATTGTGGTTGAGAAGGCGCTTTGAGTGAAAATGGCTAGTGAAGCTGCGTAATGAGTTGCTAATTAGATTTGTAGATTGTAATTTTTTTTTTTCGGTGGTTTTACTCCCCATCTTTTGTTGCCCGTTGGGCGTAACTTTTTGTTACACATTTTATGCCACAACGCTGAGATACTTTGCAGGTGTTCAAGTGGTTGAGAGAGGGTTTGTGTGAAAACTGGTGAGAGGGGTGGTGGCATGAAATCCAAAAAAAGTTTTATAGTTGCTAAAGTGTCTATAAGTCAAGTGGAGATTGCATTTAATATTTATTATATTTTTGGAGTAGAGTGACAAAGGAAAATTGAAATTCGTCATACAAATAATTAGATGTTCATTTCTATTTTAAGTTTTTGTGTATTTTATATGATTAAAATATATTTCAGTTGAATTTAAGAGACTTAAGAGATTCCGATTCTTAGGACAATACCTCTATACGATTAAAGAGGCTAAAAATTTGGAAATAAAATTTTTGATAATGGTCTATACAAAACTTTTTCCATTTCCGACTATATAAAGTATATATATTCTTGATCAAGACGACGAGCTGAGTTGATATAGCCTCGTCCGTCTGTCTGTCTGTCCGTCGAGATTGCGTTGATCTAGACAGACGGACATCTCTGGATCAACGCAATCTCCTCTGAGACCCTTAAAGCTACAGAGCTGAAATTTTGCACCTAGGCTTTTTGCTGCAGGTATTGTATATTTCGAAATCATCCCGATCGGTTGACTATATCATATAACTCCCATAGGAACGATCGGTCATGAATATGGATTTCGAGCAATAACTTGATTGTTTTAAAAGGGATCACTAAATTTGGTATTTATGAGTTATATATACATTCTAACATATCTGGCAAGTTTTATCAGAATCGGGGCAGTATATATATATATTTTAACAGAGATTTTTCCTAAATTTGGTATATGTAAGTTTGGTATATATAAAAATGTGTCTGTTGAGTTTTAACAGAATCGGCCGACTATATGATATAGCTTCTATAGGAACAGTCGGACCAAAAAAATTTTTTTATTCAAAAGTTTTTTCTTTGGAGCCACGGACATAATTAGTTTTTTATACTTTCTTATGATTCTGGTAATTTATATCTAATTTAAAAAGACAGTTTGTAAAGGTATGCAAACTTAGGCGTGGCCGAAGTTAGCCCATCCATCTAGTTATATTGAAACCCAGTATCCTGTGATTCTAATTTTGTAAAACTTATGCTACATTTGATTTACAATTATTATGTATTTTTTTCTATAAATACAGAATGCTTTTATATACAATTTAGTGACTTCAAATTAAGATAAATGTAGTTTAGTAGCAATCATTGAAATCCGGCTTGAATTGTTGATGATATATAGGGTTATAATAAATAGTTCAGGAGGGATTTCAAAGATTTCGACTAATCTATATTTTCCTTAATTTTAAGTCACCAAATTGTTTACAAAACCATTTAATCTATAATATGGTTTTTATTTGAATAGTTTTTACCTAAATTCTAACTTAGAAAAAGAAATTTGTTCGATTTCTCTTTCTGAACCATTGCTAGCAAAACGACGAACTTTGCCAAGAAAAAAGTTAGTCAAGCTATCTAGTTTATATTTATTAAAGTTTAATATACGTCCTATAATTTTCACTACAAAAATATTCTTTGGATATTTATCTCTAATCTTATCTAAGCCTTTCTTGTTAAACTATATATTAACTTTAATTTCCTTTAGCATTTAGAATTTCATCAATTTCATTCTGAAAATCAATCTATCATCATTTGATGCGCCCACACATTTAATGTCACTTTCTGTTTGTTTATCCTTCCTTCTTTTATTTGATTTTTTTCCGATTTCTTGCTGATTTTGCTGTTTACAGTCATTTATTTGTTCCGTCTTTTCTCTCACTCTTTTGCCATGTCCTTTTACTATCTCTCTCTCTCTTTCTCTCTGTGTTCTTTTCCCTATTTTGCATGAAATCAGTTCAAGTGTGTAATTGCGTTAATCTGCTTTTAAGTAGTTAAATAAATAAAAGTTAATTTCAAAAGATACTTTTGACTGGCTTTCTTCCGGAATATCTTGTTTTATTTTTTTTCATTTCTAACGTTTTGAACTTTCTCTGTAAGCTTTGAAGTATGTAAAATACTTGTATGTATGTTTGTGTGTGTGTGTGTGGGTGTAGGTTAGACTTATCTGTTTGCTTGGGGAAAATAAATAAATAACAAATAGCTTCTTGGAACACAAAGACATACATACAATAGCTAATAAACCGATTATTAAAATAAGAATGAGATACAAAGAAGATGCAAAAGATACAAGATAGTAGTCCTCCTGTACACAAAGTTCCGTTTCTGGTCGTGTGAAATGTTGCATATGGAATAAAAGCTGAAACTGAACCTGAGGCATGAGCCTTAACCTGAACGGAAATGGGCAATGGAAACCCCATGTGTGTGTGTGTGTGAGTGTGTGGGACTGTCATGACTTTTATTTGTTTGTAATTAAATGTATCTATGTAGCTGAATATCTTTTGCATGATGTGGCACAGAAAAGGGGTGACATTTTAATCCTTCAGCTAATCGCATATATGTGAATTATTTCCTATCTCTTTCTCTCTCTCTCTCTCTCCCTGTCTCAGCTTTAGCCTTACCACATACCACTGAGTAAAATGACTGCAGCCACTTGAAGGCTTTCTTCATTTACCCCTACTCACTTGGACTGAATCCTTTCTTCCTTTCTTGCTTCCATCCTCCCCTTCTTCGTTTCACTTAAAACTATGCGACAGGCGCTAAAAAGTTTGTTTCTGCAGTCTCAAAGCTTTCAAAAGATCACAAATTTCAATTAAAGAAAATGCCAAACTCATCAAATTTTTATGCTGCGGGTTTTAACCAAACTTGGATGCGGAAAAAAACGAATAAATGTGGTTCAACACGAAAAAGTTGAAGAAAAAAACAGTAGAAAAAAAAAAATTAAAAGGAAGGACACCCATCTTAACCCTTTGCACGCGACCTTTTCATTTTTATGCTTTTTTTTTTGCTGTCATTTGGCAAACAAAGAAACGTGTGAAAAAGGCAAAAAATTAGCGGGCATAAGCACAAAAATTAAAAATTTCTTTGCTACTTTTATTTCTTTAATTTTTTTTTTTTTTGGTGTTTGTAACTTTTGAGTCGACGCCATTTTGGTTTTTGCCATCCATAAAAAAAGTTGGTAGAGCAAAAGTATAGAAGAAAACGATTTGCCAACTGAAAAGTTATGATGATGATGATGGAAAATGCAAAAGTCGTGTTGATTGTACTTAAACAAAATGCAAAATGACTTGAGGCACTTCATTACTTTAGCATTTTCTTTAAGAAACTTATTTATAAAATCAAAGTTTAAAAATAAAATTTTTCAAAATGAGAAAAAAAAGGGGAATTATTTAAAGAAAAGCTAGATATCAGTTGTAAATACGAAATTTGGTAGTTTAAATAACGGAAAATTATTGAATTAGATTGATTAATCTTTTACATATATGAGATTAGACAAATTTTCATTTTACTTTTCAAGGATCTGTTTTAATATACTCTTAGAAAAGTTTTTTTAAAATTCGTTAAAAACAGCCATAAATAAATTGCAACGATTTCGAAGTACTTCCGTAAAAGTATCTGTCTGTGGCGCCATATTTTACAAGGAAAGGTTTTTTAGTTTTTAAAGATTAGAATAGTAGATTGATAGATAAAATGTAAAACTCTTTTCGATCTAGATCATTTTCAATTATAATCTTTCTTATTATATAAAAATACTCAAATCTTTATTTCAATAAAAAATATATACAATACTTTCGCAGAGATTGCTCAATAATTCAATTCTTATTCTTATTTCTTGTTCTTAATCAATATAACTAACTAAAATAAAATTATTGGAGTAGAAACGCCTAGAAAATGGGATTAGAATTACGTATCATATTTAACTTGATTATTTTACTTGATTTATGATGGACTTGATTATACTTTAATCATTAACGAAATATTTTGGGGGCTAAAGAAAGCCAAGATCTAAATAAGATTTCTTTATTTTAAAAATAAAGAATTGAAACTGCAAAGACACCCAATCAAAGGAAATCGTTAACAAAACAAAGTCGTCTTATGCATGACATCTAAAAAAACTTAATTGACTGAAATCTGCCCGGTTCTGAACAGTTTCCAAACATTAAGACCAGCTACTAAACCGATTTTTTCTACAGATCGATTCGTCAAAAATAAAGTATCAAATGGATCATTTTAAAGTAATAAACTATTTTGCACTGATTTGTTATATTTATAGCATTTATATTAATAACTTTTTATTATTGTTATTGCAGCTGTGCAGCACGAGCGTGGTCCTCGGAAACCGAAATTGCATCCACAGCTGCATCATCATCATCATCATCATGCAGCAGCCGCTGCTGCAGCGGCACATCATGCTGCACATGCCCATCATCATCACCACCATCATCATGCCCATGCCCATGCGGCGGCTGCTCATCATGCAGCAGCAGCGGCAGCAGCAGCAGCTGGACTGCATCATCATCATGCCCATGCCGGGCATTTGCCAGTTTCATTGGTAACAAATGTATCAGCCTCATTCAATTACACTCAACACATATCCACACATCCGCCACCGGGAGGATTTTCTGCTGCTGCTGCCGCTGCTGGAGTACATCCACCAACTCATCCACATCCACCAACTCAGTCAACGCAGCAGCCAGGCGGACCTGGTCATGCGTTCCATCATCCAAGCCACGGACATACGTTGGCGCCGCACAGCAGCCTACCAAATGGCAACAGCTCGACGACAATAGCTGCAGCTGGTGGTGGTGGAGGATCATCGTCTTCATCTTTAGCTTTTCCCTCGCATTTGCTGCATCATAATCTTATAGCAGAGGCAGCCAGCAAATTGCCAGGGATTACTGCTACAGCGGTAGCTGCTGTGGTTAGCCACTCATCGGGAAATCCGTATGGAGCCACCACTACTAACAATTATTCCTCACCATCGCCCAGTAATTCCATACAGTCAATCTCTAGCATTGGCTCTCGAAGTGGTGGCGGAGGAGGTCACATTGGTCGTGGAGAAGATCAACTTAGTTTGGGCAGCGAGAGTCCTAGAGTCAATGTGGAAACAGAAACCCCATCGCCTTCGGCTTCACCACCTCTGAGTGCAGGCAGCATATCGCCAGCACCCACGTTGACCGATTCTCAGAGTTTGGCTCCATCGTCAACATCGCCACATCCGCTTAACCAGACGCTAAATGAGACGCCCCATACACCACCAAGCCATGCCTCTCTCTTGATGCACAGCATCCAGATCAACAATAACAATAATACCAACAACAACAACATACATTTGGAAAACAAGCAACTAAGCTATAATTCTGATTCACCAACACCTACAACACCCACACCGCCACCACCACTAGGACCACCACCAAGTGCCGTGCGACCAACAGCCACCAGTTCATGTCACTCTGCCTCCTCATCGAATGGCTTCCTTGAACTACTACTTAGTCCGGACAAGTGCCAGGAGCTCATTCAATATCAGGTGCAACAAAACACGCTGCTCTTTCCTCCAGCATTGCCTCAACAGTTGCTGGACACGAGACTCCTCTCATGGGAAATGCTCCAGGAGACAACGGCTCGTTTGCTCTTCATGGCTGTGCGTTGGGTCAAGTGTCTAATGCCGTTTCAGACGCTCTCTAAAAATGATCAGCATCTTTTACTGCAGGTAGGTTTTGTAAATGTACCAGTGTTGGAAATCGTTATGTGAAGTGTAATCATTTGGCGTTACACAGATCAGAATGAATTTAAAAAATGTTATAATAAGCAAAAATATGAATTTCTTTTAAAAGTTTCACACTTGGTTTTAATTTAAAGTTAATATTTAATATTTTATATTCTTAAGCCAATATTTATTTAAATACTGCACACAAATTTAATTTATATTTTTTTTTATTTTCTTGCATTTTCTAAAGTGCTAAATATTATTTTTTTTTCTTAATAATTTATTGTTTCTTTCATTTGTTTTTCTTTCAGAATTCTGATGAAATTTTTGTATTTAAAAAATGTTTTTGTATTGAACTTAAAAAATATTATATTTTGTTGTTCTTATAGGTAACATAAATAATCTAAAAATTGTAATTAATCATTACATTATCACATTGCTCCTCTATACCTATCTTTTTTTAGGAATCATGGAAAGAACTCTTTCTACTTAATCTTGCACAATGGACCATTCCCTTGGATCTAACGCCCATACTAGAATCTCCGTTGATCAAAGAACGTGTTCTACAGGATGAGGCCACCCAAACGGAGATGAAGACCATTCAAGAGATTCTCTGTCGCTTTCGTCAAATTACACCAGATGGTAGTGAGGTTGGCTGCATGAAGGCCATTGCTTTATTTGCCCCGGAAACAGCGGGTCTTTGTGATGTTCAACCTGTGGAAATGCTACAGGATCAAGCCCAATGCATATTGTCGGATCATGTGCGTTTACGTTATCCACGTCAGGCCACACGTTTTGGACGTTTGCTGTTGCTCCTGCCCTCACTACGCACCATACGAGCCTCTACAATTGAAGCTTTATTCTTTAAGGAGACCATTGGAAACGTGCCTATTGCTCGTCTATTGCGCGATATGTACACCATGGAGCCGGCTCAGGTGGACAAACAATAGCTAGCGCCCAATGGGCGGGATCTAACATTGCAAATGTAATCAAAATCGATTCTGTAGCATTTAAGCGGCAACAATTTTTGTCACTTGCAAAAATATTTGTACTTCAACAACAACAAAAAAAAAAAAAAAAAAAAAAAAGCCAACAACAAAAAAATGAAACAAAAAAGCACAACAAATGAAAAGCAACAAAAAACAAAAAAAAATTGTGTAAAAAATTGCTAACTCGACTCGGGTAAATGCAGCTGCGACAGTTCACAGGAGCAGGAGCAGGGTACAGCCATGTAATAGACCACGCCCCCACATTTGTGCCGCCTGTAGCTGGTACTCTGAACGTTGATTTATAGCTCCCAACGCTTTCGCGAGCTTTTCTTTTACAGTTTATTTTTTTCTATCATCTTTTCTTTTTTGGTTTATTTCTAACATTTTATTTCTTTATTCCGCTTTCGCTTGTCTCTTCTCTTCTTTTTTTTTTTTTTTTTGGTTTCATAGCCTCTGTCATGCACTTTATTTATCTTTCATTCGACGTTTTGTCGTCGCAATTCTAAAAATTGCTCATGTTATTTCAACCTGGCCAAGTGTATATGCCCTTTGCCCTACCATACCCCAAACCCATACCGCTATCCTCTACCTTGTTGTCCCCATGTTGGCTGGAAATGATTCCTTGCCAAAGCGTTTATATCGCCAAATGTTTTTACCTTTTTCACGTTTTGGCTTTGAGAAATACCCTACCAAAAAGCATTCTGACTAATATGAATAAATTTGTTGATTTCTCTTGGAAAATATATGCCAATAACCGATTTAATACGGTAACACAGGTTCAAACAGGTGAACGGCTTGACTTTAGTTTTGGTATTAGAAATTGATTTATAAATTAAGATTACTTGAAAATAGTTTTCTATTTTTTTTAATACTGAAAGTGAAGTGCATATTAAGTTCGATTAATTTACAATCAAAGATCATATCTTGATATTTGCTATAGAAAGTGTGATATGTTTATTTCAAAATCTTTATATATGATAAAAATGGATTATATGTTCTATTATAAAAATACCTTAAAATTGATTCTTTACTTTTTACTATAAACTTACTAAATTAAATGCAAAAAGTATCTTAATTTCATGGCATATTTTTAAAATTTCATTTCAAATTTTCACAATTTTATCGCAAGTTTCAAAATTACATTGCAAGTTTCAAAATTTCATTACAAATTTCAAAATTTCATTGCAAATTGCAAAACTTGAATGATAATTTCAAAATTTCATTTCAATTTTTCAAAATTTTATCGCAAATTTCAAGATTACATTACAAATTGCAAAATTTCATTGCGAATTTCAAAATTAAAATTCAAGTTTTCTAAATTTAATCCCAAATTTCAAAATAACATTTCGAAATATCCTTGCAAACTTTCAGAATTACATTGTAAATTTTTAAAATTTCTTGTCATATTTTTAAAATTCTATCGCAAATGTCAAAATTACATTGCAAATTTCCAAATTTCATTACAAATTTCAAAATTTCCCTGCTAATTTCAAAATTTTATTTCAAATTTTATTGCGATTTTCAAAATTCCATTTCAAATTTCAAACGTATTTCAAAGTTTCATTGCGAATTTCCAAATCTTTTTATTGCGAATTTCAAAATTTTTTGGTAAATTCAAAATTTTATTGCAGATTTCAAAATGTTAACAATTTGTCTTAAAATCAAATCAAAATCAAATCAAATCAAAAGTAGATCGGTTAAGGAATATAGTTGAACCAAGTGAATATTTTATTTTTTACCTTTTCTATCCATTTCAATTTAAATTCTCAGTAAAATATATTTTAAAATAAAGGCAGGGTATTTGAATGTTGGCTAAATAAAACTTACCCTAAATGACCTCCACTCCCCATTTTTTACATTATTTCATTTGGACTGCCCTTTTGTGGTTCATATTTTCTGCTGTTGCTTCTCATATCTCATTCTTCTTTTCTCTTTTTGTTCAAGTATAATATTTCTTTTCTTTCTGCTTTTTTGCCATTTACATTTTTCAGCGAACGCGCGTTTAGAAATCGTGAAAATGGAAAAATAACTTTGCCTCGGGCAGTTCACATTCACTTTACATTTTGGGTTGATTTGATATTTCATTTAGTTTAGTTTTATATAGTCACAATATCTGATGGTATATTTATTGTATTGAATACCAAATGATACAATAAAAGAAGAAAAGAAAAAAAAAAGGAAAAATGCTTTGTAATGGAAAATGGTAGAAATGACGAAAAAATAAAAGAATAAATAGGTTTAGCAAAATAGTTGAACAATTGTATGTAAAAAGGCAGCTGCTGTTGGTTTTTGGGCCAACGGCAATAAACATTAATTATTATGTATTGCAATAAATAAAATAAATCAATTTCAATATAAGAACAAAGTGCATTTTTTAATGTTTTTTAATCAAGTTTTTTAAAGGTAAGATTTGATTAAATGAATTCATTTAATTTTATATATAAAAAGGAAATATTAGTAAGCAATAAGATAACTGAATTTTTATCTGGAAACATCTGAATACCTACTTTAATGGCAGAATATTCTACTTTAATCTGGCTTAAAGTATCTACGATCAAAATAATTATTTATTAATTATTAAGTTTCTTTATCCATTGCTTTAGTGGTTAATCATACGTTAAATTGTTAGAATCTTATGCAAAGGATCTCTAAAACTATTGAAGGAAAATTAATTTTAAAATGGTTTTCACTTAGTTTTTATAACTTTTTCATCATAAATGATCATAAAGTGAATCCCTTTTTATGACCTCTTCTCAATATAAGTTTAAAAGTATTAAAATAAAGATTTAAAATGATTTTAGTCTCAAACAAAGTCAGTTATCCCTGCTAACCTTGAATATTTCCAGTACCAAATAGAGAAATTTTATAAAACCAAACTCCTTTGAATTGTAATTATTTCAAGATAAACTTCTCCTCCTCTCCGAACGGACGGCCGTACATGTCTCAATTGACTTGGGTGTTAATGTTGATCGAAATACATATACTTCCTTCTCCTACACATATTAGGGACTTTAAAATACCCTTTTAACTATTGGTAAAGGGTATAAAGACTGGGAATATTATTGGCATATAAACAAAATTTGAAATTTAATTATTAGATTAATAATAATATCTTTCCATTTTAAACAGTTGAGCTAAGAATGGCAAACATAATACAGTAATATAATTCAAAGGGTTCCACATGTAGGTAAAATGCAAAGGATACGCCATATTTTGTCATTACTTTAATTAAACTTTTAGGAACTGAATCTAAGAAGGAAATATTTCTTTTAATATTATTTCTCTTTACATTTGAATGAAAAATAATAGCAGTTGTTTCGCTTTTGTTTGTAGGCAACGCAAACTTATGTATAGGCGAACTTCATCATAAAGATTTTCATGGCACCAGAACAAAAAATTGTAATATAAACATCTTATTATATAGTTACTATAATATATTTGAATTATATAATATATACAATAAAAACAGAATGGATAAGTTGTTTCTTTGAAATTACATTATGGGCAGAACTTTATTGTACAAAGATTCACTGTATAGAAGTTGATCTGTATTAACTTTAAAGCAATCTAGTTGGGTTTACTATAGACAAGTTCAATGGTCTTAACTTTAAAGCAAACTTTTAGAATTTTCTATAAGATATTCCCTATTTTTTATAGTTTCTTTGATAGATTTTTTATTATTATTACTATAATTTTTATATTTACTTTAATAAACTTTTTTATATTTTTATTAATAAATCGAGAACAATCTTTGCGAAATGCTTTTTAAATCTTTTCTTAAATCTTTAGATCAAAATTTTATCAAATTTTTTTAACAAATCTTTTACTAAGGTTCCTTTATTTTAATATATGAATGCAATTCAATTTAAATGCAAATTATTAAAAAAGAATAAGTTGAAAAAGGACCTTAATAAGAAAATAATTTAAGACTGTTCTATGCTTTATCATTTTGTTCGAAAATATGGGTAAACTTGAAAAATCATTATTATTAGTTGTTATTAGCATTATTTCTACTTATAAATTTTATGTACAATTTTTTGTTTTTTATAAAATGAATTACTTAAATTTGTAGGCATTGTAAATTGAAATGTAAATTTTGTTGAAACTAAACAAATAATAAATCCAAAGCCAAAGTAAATTGCGTTAATGGAAAAAAACACAAAAAGACACAAAAAAAAAAGAGAATTTTTAAGCAATTAAAACAATTAAGTGCTTCACACTATTTACAGAGTGCCGGCAAAATGATAAAGAAAAATGAGACCCATACAGAAAAAACAAGAACAAGAACAAAAAAAAAACAGTGAAACAAAAATGGGAAAAAAAAGGAAAAATTGGCATTAAAAAAGTGCCCAAAACATTTCACATGGCAAAGCGAGCGGCAAATAAAAAATGTAAATCATAAAAATACAAAAAAAAAAAAAAAAAAAATGAAATGAAAATAAAAATCCGCAATTTGTATGCTGTCGCATATTTCTGTAAATGCTTAAGCATTGTCCAAAGAGTGGGTGCCAGAGGATTGTATCTGAAGCTGTCATAAATTCAGCAAAACGACTGAATGAACGCCTTGACACAAAGGACAAGGATCTCTATTATTGATGCCCCCCGTGTGTCGTTTTTTGGTAATATTTTGCTTGTCATCAAAGCCGTCGTAGAGCATCGACAGTCGCCCGGCGACCATTTACCATTGTTTGAAGGAAATGTCTTGGCAAAAGGTAAAGATACAGTATTTTGCATATGGAAATGCCTTAAGCAAGGCGAAGGCGATATACCGCATAGACCGCTGGACATGTTGCATATTACCCTTTTGCTACTCCTACTATCTGTCGTTGGGTAAAATACTGAGAAACAAAAAAGGTGGGAAAGAGTGAAAGAGAGGAAGAAAAAAAAAACCGAAAGAAAACTTTCCCCATTCGTTGTCCAATTTTCTTTTCACACTTTTCATGTTGTGTTGCCTGGCCATGGGCAATACATCTTGGGCCACAAAACACAAAATCGTCTTAAGTATTTTGTGTGGTTTTTAAATAAAATAAAAATAATAAAAACCAATGTCCAGCTGTCCTGTCAACCCCCCGACTACAAACCGCTACCACTTTTCCTCTGTCACACTCTTTGTGTGTATGTGTGTGTGTGTATTTATGTGAGTGTTTGTAAAGGGATAAGCATTCTACATCCGCTTAGCGTTGTCTTCCTTTTGTGATACCCTTTTTAGAAGAGTTTATATAATATTTTATGATTAGTTTTGTCTTAAATAGAAATTGTTTAAAAATATATTCAGTCAACTAGTTTTCCCTATAATAAATTGGCTAAAAAAGAAATTATTATAAACTTTTTCTAGTAAATTAGCAAATTATTCAATCAAAAGTTAAAACAAAATATATTTTGATTTTTAAGGAATTAAATAAAATTAAATAATCATTTCTTGTTAATTATTTAATGTAGAGTATTTAAGTAACGTTTTTTTAAATTCAAATTTAAAGATTTCTTTTCTTTACAAAACATTTTCTTTCTTTTCATTTTGGGTCTTCATCATCTTCACTTTGCGTAAATGATTTTATTTCATTTGCTGTAAAATTTTGATGTACTATTATTCTATGCCCAAGTTCTCAATGTCCATCATTGTTTTTCATAGACATAGATACACACACTCACATCCATACACACACCAATTTACATAGACCATTCACACATATCAAAAGGGTTAGGCCGCCTTAGACCATTCCTCCTTTACTCATCTCTTATCATCATCATCAACAACAAGAATTCGCTTTATCGTCAGCATGACATGCGAATTAGCCATGACCAAAAGGTGGGCTGAATATTGGAATATGGTATATGGGGTTATATAGATATATAGATACGTATGTATGTATATCCAACAGGCCTCACGCAATCTTGATGATGTGAATTGTGGCACTTGTCATCCCATCCATATGTGTGTGAACCAAGTATCGAAGCAGTGTTTGAGGCAAAAGGATTGATGGCTGTTGCATGGTAATTTTCATCCTATGTACATACATACATGGAAATTGCTTATACGCCTAGTGAGCCGTAGCAGGGGGCTAAAATTATGACATCGTGTGGGCAGGCTATAGTACTTATACATATTTATTCGCTTGTAATCTATAAATGAAATACAAAAATAAGCAGGCTAGATTATGATATGTTAATATGGTTGATAAATTGGTATAAATATATATTCCAAATTCTTAGTAAACTAAACAGAAATCATATTACAAGAAATTAAATTAATTTTAAACTTTCTACATTGAAAATTAGAGAAATTAGAGATATATTTTTAAAGAAAAATTAAAAAGTCCTTCATTGTTTGGTATACAATTCGTGGTTTTAGCTGATGCTTAATACCTAATCTGATATAGCAATATCCGGCTAATTTTCAAATCGTTTTAGGTCCGAACAACTGTCAAAAAAATTAATGAAATAAAACATAAAATTTAGTGTCAAAATGACTGAATCCAAATTAAATTGATATATAAGTTCTACCTACTAGCAAGTCAATGTAAAACTTTAATTGCATGCTATATAAAAGGTTGGTTAAACTTAATTAGCTCCTAAAACCGTGTCCAATGGTTGCCGCAATTCTACTGCAGCCACCATCAGTACAGTTCATCAGGAATTCCAACTGAAAATTCTGCATCTAGCTGATGATGACGATGACCCCATGTTGGTTAATCATGCAGCGATGTTTGTTACGCGTTAATACCTTCATGTGAGCTGGACCACGTGCTGGGTGCTGCTCTGCTCTTCGCTCCAACCATTCCCGTTGCGTGTCTAAGCATCGCGTCATGTATGTATGTGTGTGTGTGTGTGTGTCTGCTGTTGGTAAAATGATGCTGAGGGTGGGGTGGAAATGCGCTGGTGATAGGATTGCTCAGGGTTGCTCTAATTCCAACTGCCGCATTTGTTGTTGCTGTTGGTGTTGTTGTTGCCACTGTGCACCCGTAAAATTGATTGCGGCGAAAGCTGGAAAGTTGCACGTTATGCTCGTGGCCTGACTTGGTCTTTGGTCTGGTTCCTGGGGTCTCCTTGTATGCGTGTTTGAGTGGGTGTGAATGTATGTATGTACATATAAGTGTGGGTGAATGTGGCCTGGCTTGTTTCCCTGGCAAAAATGTGATTTTATGCAGCATCCAAAACAGCTCAAGTCCATTTCCTTTTTTTCGTTTCACTTTATTCCTAACTTTTTCATTATTATTCCAAGATTGACAATAAAAAAATGTTGACATTTATTAAAATACACAACATTCATCCAATATGTAGAAACCCTGAGCTAATATTAACCAATAATATTAAATCAATTTCTTAAACCGTTGTCTCTTTGCTTTTCTTTTTTCATATCCTTGAGACCACTGACCAAATATCAAACAGCTTGTTTCAAAAGGTAATGGCACTTAAAATCAATTTTTAAAATACATGTTTTTCATCTTTATTCATCCCTTTCCCGTTCCCGATGAAACATATTTTAAATGTACGTACCTTTTCTAAAAAATATTCTCAATTTATTTTTTAATACGAATCTATGCAAATTTAGTATTCCATTTTTGATTTTTTTTAAAAGTTTCGTCTTATGACTTTCACTAAAATGTATTATTGTTTAGAAATAAAAACTAAAGCAAATTTGAACATTCCGAAGTTGGTATACCTTTGCAAATTTCATATTAAAATTGTACAAAAACACAAATCTATGTTACTCGTTAAATCCTTTAAGAACTTACAACTTTGTAAAATAGAACTATAAATCTTCTAATTCTGTAATTCAAAAACCTCGGTCTAAATGCATTTTCATCATTACCTTCTCACAGGTCTTAATTAGAGTTCTGAAATAATCACCTGTTGTCAACAATTACGTTTTGAAAAAAAAGAATTCTGATGATTTTCTGGTTCAAAATACGCGGCTTAAATGTATTCACTTCACAACACTCTCATATGCTTCTGTTAAAATTAACAGTGCTCGCATTGGAACTGCTAAATTAACAGAGTTATGTTAGATTACATGCTTGCTGTAAACCGTTCTGTTAGTATAAAAAAAAATAAATATAAATAAATAGCCGTGGCTCCAACGTGTCAGTTAATTCTTAAACAATAAGCGATCAACAAGCGGTAGCAGTTTGTCGCGCGTTTTAAAAATAGCACTATAATTATAACGCAAATAAAAAACAACAACAAAACACCTCAGACTTAGAATGGCGGATAAGACTAATGTATGCATTGTGGGCTCGGGCAACTGGTAAGTGCATAGCAATAACAAATACAATAGATGCACGACCCCCTCAATTATATAATTGATTGCATTTATAATTTTTACTACACCTACTCACATTTCCTCATTCTGTTTCCATTGCATATTCTCCAGGGGCTCGGCTATAGCGAAAATTGTTGGTGCCAATGCAGCAGCGCTGCCCGAATTTGAGGAGCGGGTCACCATGTTTGTATATGAGGAATTAATTGATGGCAAGAAGCTAACGGAAATTATTAATGAGACTCATGAAAATGTGAAATATTTGAAAGGACACAAACTGCCACCAAATGTGGTAAGTAAAAGTGACAACAGCAACAACAACAACAAAGGTGGTTTTATGTAATTGGAATTATTAACGAAATTGATTTTGTGACTTACATAAAAGGCGGCAATGGAAGCCTTGATCTTGACCGCGACCGAAACAAATTATCTAATCGGACAATTGCATAGGTCTATATTTATACCTTTTACTCTCAGTCAATACATCTCAAGCTCTCTTTGTCACTCTCTTTTGGCCGTGCGCTGCAGTTTTTCAGGGCCAAAAACAAAATGCGTTTTCACCTTCAAGTAGTGACGTTATTGTGCTCTCTCTTTCTCTCTTCTACTCTTTATTGTTCTCTTTTAACTTTCCAACTGCCAACATTCGTGTGACGTAGGTCAAGGCCGGCTTGTCAATTGAGCCATGGTTCTCTCTTTTATCAAAAAGTATTATAAACACTTTCAAACAACCCGTATGGAAAGTATGATGTAAACGCAAACTGATAACATTTATATATACAAAGCCTTTAACTCAGTTCTTGAAGCAATTGAATTATGTCAATTGTGATTAGGTTAGAAATCCCACTTCCATCAGGAAGTGCCCATTTAAATGTAGGTTATTGATTACTCCCTTTTAAAAAAGAGTATTTGAAGAATTATAGTCTATATTAGCTTTTGCAAAGTTTACAAATAACTTTTATTTATAATTACAGAATCAAGATCTGTTAATTAGCATTGCTTAAGTAAACAAAAAATTATAAATTTACTTAATTAATTCTAAATATATTTAGAGTTCAAATAAAAAGAGTTGTTCTGAAGCTAACGATTATTTTTAATCAAATTTCACTTATTTTGGTGCATTTTTGACATTGATCTTGTTGTTTTTTTATTTTCCTTTGTCGCATATAAAATTTTGTTGTTCCCACCTTCAAACCGGCTATATTGAACTTTTGCCAAATCTTCTAAGTACATATATATATATACATATATATGAAAATATACATATATATACAAATGTACATATATGTATATGTGGGAGAAAAACATATAATTATATAGACAAACAAAAGCAAAGAGATCTATCTCAGCATATCTGTATAAGCAAATTTTTGTTTTCGTTTTGATTTTTTCCATTTGATTTTTCTACATTTTTGTGCCATTCTATATGTTATCATTTCTCATGCTGCTAACGCATGTTGTCTGTGACCAGCTGGTTTATAATCTATTTAGGAGGTGTTTTTCCATAGACAGAGCGATAAAATTCTATTGCCTGGTTACAAGTTACAAACAATTTGTTATATAAACTACAACTACTTCTAATACTTCTATGTATGTATCTATTTTTTACATATGTCAAACATGTGAGAGACTACTGGATATTTTGTGTTAACATGGTATACCAGCAGGTTAAACAAGTGTCAGCTTATCTATAATCAGCAAACAAAATTATCAAGTGCTTGAACTATACCCACATATGAAGAGGTTCTGTCTATCATTGTATTCTCTCTCTCTGGTTTAGCCATATTCAACGCTTATCAGCTATTTATATTGCCTAATAAATTACTGACGTAATTGAAACTGACGCGTCTTGATCAATGTAACATATGCAAAGACATATATAAAAATATATATGTATATGTATATATATTATATGTAGAGACAATACAGGAAGCCTCAAAATGGCTATGCAAAATTGTCTCAACAGTGGTTCAAGTTTGCTAACAATTGAAAAAAATCTTTAAATAATCAGAAGGTAGCAAAAACCATTATTTTTTTAGATTAGATAAGTTAATAAACTTAAAAACTGAGCTAAATTTATAAAGTCTAAAGTTTAGTATCTAAAGTCAATGATTCACGAAAGTTAGATTAAATAATTTTGAGTATAACTCGAAAAATACGCAAACAAAAAAGTTAGTTTGTTTTATTTTTCCACCCACGCTTAAAATGTGAAAAAAAAAAAAATTCCAATAGAAACTAATTTTAATGACTTGTTTGTTTCCTCCTTCAACGATAACAATCAATGAGCAAATTTATCAGCAAAATTTTTAAAAAGCAAAATTGTTATCTAAACGGTGTCTGAACCTTACACTTTTTGTTTATATTTATGTAGGTAAGTTCAACTCTTATATAAACTTTATCATAATAACGAAAATAAAGCGAATGCGACAAACAAGTTTATGTTAAATACATATTGAAAGCTGATCGCCATTCGGTCATGCAAACAGGTTAACACAGGCCAGCAAAGTATTAAATGTTATGACAAAATCGGAAATCGGGTCTCTCGATCGTCTAGACACAATGTAGAAGACGCGCCTCCAAATGGTAGCACGTGCATAGAAAATGATTTCCTAGGTTTCCAAAAGGTTTTTGATTCAACCTTGGAAAAAAAACAAAGTTTTTTGTTTTATTTTATACTCTTATCAAAGTTTGTCCTTATCAAAGTGTAATTATGTACTTTTCTGTTCTAATTGTTATTAATGTATCTCTCTCTGTCTCTTTCTTTCTTTCTCTTTGTTTACAGGTTGCCGTTCCCGATCTAGTTGAAGCTGCCAAGAATGCTGATATTTTAATTTTCGTTGTACCCCATCAATTTATACCCAACTTTTGCAAACAGTTGCTGGGTAAGATAAAGCCTAATGCCATTGCCATATCCTTGATCAAGGGATTCGACAAGGCCGAAGGCGGTGGCATTGATCTTATTTCGCACATTATCACGCGTCACTTGAAGGTAAGCCAGTATATAGATGCGGCAAATGAAGGTGACACTATATAACCTTTATGTCTGCTATTAGATACCATGCGCCGTTCTAATGGGCGCCAATCTTGCCAATGAGGTGGCCGAAGGAAATTTCTGTGAAACGACCATCGGTTGTACTGATAAGAAATATGGCAAAGTACTGCGTGATCTCTTCCAAGCCAATCACTTCCGTGTTGTGGTTGTCGAGGATGCCGATGCCGTTGAGGTTTGCGGTGCCCTTAAGAATATTGTTGCCTGCGGTGCTGGTTTTGTCGATGGACTCAAATTGGGCGATAACACCAAAGCTGCAGTCATTCGTCTAGGTCTCATGGAAATGATACGATTTGTCGATGTCTTCTATCCAGGCAGCAAATTGTCCACCTTCTTTGAGAGCTGCGGTGTAGCGGATCTTATCACGACATGTTATGGTGAGTTATCAAACAGCAAAGGGTACATTAAAGTCAAATGTTAAACATTTATAGATGGTTTTATTAGCAAACATTTTTTTAGTTATCACTTAAAAATATTTTGCGCTTGAAATTAAATCAAGAGGAGAGAATTTATCGGTTATAAAGTAAAGTTATTTTGTATGCCTTGCATATTCTTTAAACTTGTTAAACAATTAAATTTGTTAACCAGCAAGTAATGATTTTGTATATCCAAGCAAAAAGTTTTTTGCCGGTTTAATATTTCCATTACATGAAAAATATCATCGATGCAGTGTCAGAGAGAGTTCATTTGACTTTTGTATACTTTTTTATAGTTTCTTTTTATTTCTAACGATATAATACTAATCCGATCTCCCTAGGTGGTCGCAATCGTCGCGTTTCTGAGGCTTTTGTTACATCCGGCAAAACAATTGAAGAATTGGAAAAGGAAATGCTTAACGGACAGAAACTGCAAGGACCACCCACAGCAGAAGAGGTTAACTATATGCTCAAGAACAAAGGATTGGAGGATAAGTAAGATAAAAAAAACAAATTAAGTCTTATTGACCTGGCCTTAAATGTTCCTCTCTGTTATTTTGCAGATTCCCACTGTTTACAGCCATACACAAAATATGCACAAATCAGCTAAAACCTAAAGATTTAATCGATTGCATACGCAATCATCCAGAGCATATGTAAGTGTTTCGTTTGCTTTCATTAAGTTTGCTTCGTTTGCACATGATGAATCCCGTCTTGAAATCCCCTTCCTTTCCTATTCCCTGAATCCTAAAGAACTTCTATTTCAAATAAATAATTATTGTTTTTTTGCTTTTAAGTTTTGTATTTTATTAGTTTCCTTCTTCTTTCTTTAAAACTATGCCATAGCACTTAATTTCTTTTTATGAATGTGTTCTAAATTGTTTTGCCTCTTTAGTTTGACTAATTTTACTAAATTTAAGTTTAGTTTTTAGTATAACAACAAAACCAACAACAAAAAAGTAAAAAGAAAAACGCTGAATAATAAAAACTGCAAACAAAATTCAAAATTTATATTCAAATGAATGTATAATTTCTTTTAATATCAACATAAATCATACAAACAACTTTGTGAATCAAATCATATCATTATTATATAGTATCATTTTCTTTATTATTCAGCCCATTTTATCTATGATCTATTCCAAGTAACTCCTTCCATCTCCTCACATATCATCTACATGCATCTCTAACAAATTGCAAATTGTTTTATGTTTCATCCAATCAAATATTTGTTATTTTTTTCTTCTTTTTTCTTATATGATTTCTCATAGGGATACGTCCATCATGCCGACGCCAAAACTCTAAAAAAATAACAGACAGAATAAACTGTGTTACACCAAAAACAAAACAAACAAAAAACAGAATTTGTTGTAAATATTATTTCCTATGCCATTATATAGCGATCAAGTCAAAGTCATCTCTTCGTAAACACCCTTTAATACCATCCACAACTCGATTGATCCTTCGCACGCTCGCTCGTCAATACGCATTTCCTTTAATTTACAATCGTTATTCATTGTATTATCTCGATTTATATCTACCAATAATTGTTTAAAGTGTGTAAAGTAAAAAGTGTCATATTTGTTAGCAACTAATTGGATTTGTTGAAAATAAATAAAAATTATTATTACATATATATAATGTGTATACATACCCTTGCAGTTTCTTCCCAATTCGATTTACAGAAGTTTTTATCATAAACACACACATAAAACTTTATCAACACACACAACCAAACACCAAATTAAAACTGTTAGGAAATATGTCATACAATATTTTAAAGATTTATACATTAATTCTGTCTGAAATGAAGTAAATTAGGTCTGAAATGATAATTAACGAATATAATACTTCGAATCAAAAAAAAATGTAATTGAACATATTTTAAAATAACTGCTTAATATTTAATCACATTATTAAATTCGAAACTGAATAAAAAAAAAGCAATATAAAGCAATTGTAGGATACATTTGTCCGATATAATATCGCTCATTAATACATTAACAAGAATTAGATTTATGCTGCTTATTTAACAGGAATAAACTTTATAAAAAACTCGTTGCCCAACCATCTGAAAGGGTAAAACAAGACAAACAAAATTAATGTATAAAAGATCTTATTCATTCCAATATATATCTTTATGTCTCATATATTTTACATATAATGAATTGGCAGCTACAAAATCGGCAAAGTTCCAGTACGTATGCAAAAACAAAAAAGAAAAGATTTTTAAATATTTAATTTAATTGCAATTTCAGTTTTTCAAGCACGATTGAGTTTTTTTTTTTTATTTTGATAACAATTTTGATATTACCTTCTTTGATATTTAATACTTGGCCAAAATAATAAATCTTATTCTCCTCTTTCGCAGGCAAACTTTGTAAATTGTATAAAAGAAAAATTAAACAATTCAAGTTTTTAAAACTTTTTATGCACCAAACAGAGTAAATATTTTTCAGCACAACTGTACATTTGAAACGCCAAGTCAGTCTACAACTATCAGGATATTTTATAGGTTGTTAACATATTTAATTGATTAATATATATTTTTTTTTATAAATAAAAATCCCAAGCATATCCTATTGAACCACAGAGAGACAAACAAGTTAATATAAAACAACCAAAGTCTGCTTTACTTTTATTAAACATTTAGTTCAAATAGAGAAAATGTGCGCATGTACCTTATTAAAAATATTGTTAATAATTTTTGGCCATGAGTATTACAACAAGATGACAAGAGGAACAACAATAAAAATCTAATGGCTTAATTTTTAAAGATAAAACCAAAATTAGGCATATGTATGTATGAAATTTATGTGCGTTAACAAATTTTAGTGCAATTTTAATTCAATGGCGTAGACGTAAAAGAATAAATGTAAATTGAACAAAAAAGTGTTAAATAAACAAAATAAATTAAAAATAAAACAAAAATGTAATTTGAATATTTCTTGTTCTTTAGATAATGTTATAAAAGAAATTCTCTAATTAAGGTTTTGCCTATTTCATTTGTAAGAAAAGCAGAAAGTCGTTGGAAAAAATGTTTTGAGGCTTGTAATACCATCTATCAATTAATGAATTAAAACTGATTTAAAAGCTGATTTTTTACATTTGATGTATATATATTGTATATTATATTGCCAGTTTACATCCACCAAGTGTAATTTCATTCACGGAAACACGGGTGAAGATATTGTACGAAATATGAGAAAATAAAAAAGTTTTCATGTCGGTTATAAACAAATGTTTAATATGTGAAGTGTCTTTTTTCACAGTTTTCCTTATATTAAAAACCTATATAAACGTCTAAATAAAATTATTTGTTTGGACAATTCATGATTTCGTTTAATGCAAAAATTTCGTTGTGCATACCTTTTAAAATTTTTAATTCAATTTCAGATATTATTTTATATTTCTAAGCATTTTTATGTTTGCCAACTATGGTCACATTAAATAGCTCTGCGTCGCCGTTTCGCAGTGAGTGTCGGGACAAGTAAGAAGAAGCATAAAAATAAAAACGAAATTCATTTAAATCAGCAAAAAAAGGACCATAGTTGGGAAACGTCTCTGCCTCCTATAATAAAGGCAACAAGTGCATTGAAAATGCGATAAAAGTATTTAGTTGCAATGTATCGGAATGGGCCACAAGACAGAAAATAAATATAAAGGCGTCATAAATTTTGTTATTGTAGCAAGTAAACCAAAGTAAAATTTGATGGAATCACAGAATTAAGAGAATTACGTGAGAATTGATGTGTGTGTATGATCTATAGACAATATATATACATACATATGAATTCATATATGTATATTAATTGTGTCATTTTACACTTGTTTCAATCACCAGAACAATAAAAATAAACTAAAATTCGCGAAGCACAGCTGTTTGGGCACCATCCCCACCCCACTATCATTTACACCCTTGCTCTTCTATTATTATGGATCCCGAAAAGATCACCGAATTGGCCAATTTGCTGCGTAAGAATGGCGATAAAATATTGAGCTCAGAGTTTACCTTGACGTTATCAGGTAAGAAAACAAAAAATAGAAAAATAGAACAGCCTATTTTAAACAAATGCAAAACAACGTAAAACACAATGCGCGGGCATGCGGTTGACTGGTGACGACTGAATGACCAATGGGCCTGGCTGCGCTTGCTTCTTTGTTCTAAGCTTAGATCGTCGTTCGATCAGAGACAAATTTAAGGGGGGTTGTTGGGGGCTAAAACATCCATCAAGGGAATTATATTTTACGATTGGGCAGAACATATTAATGTCAGTTTTAAATTTAAATAATCGTTGAATGAAACTAAAATTTTAACAATTTACTATTTATTACTCTAACGGTTTATTGGAATTCTTACTTTTGAAATATGTATATATGTAGTTTAACTTAATGAAGTACATGCAATCTTCAGTTTAAGTACTGACAACTTTTTAGTAGTCGAACTATCATTTATTAATCGTGTGATGGCTGTAACACAAACGATCGATTATGATTTGACAAGATTTGTTTTTATTACCTAATCTACTTGGATTTGCAAATAGTTTTAAAAAAAACAGCACCTTTTCACTGTATTTATAATTATAATTTTTTTCACTCTCATTAATTAATGTTTTTTTCCTTTTCAGGTTCGCTTTTGAGAGCTTTAAATGATTCATTTGAATTAATTGCTGATAGGGATCTTGGCGCTGGCGCCTCCAAGGCCTTCCAAGTTGTCAAGCCCATCAATGCAACATCGAGTGTGTTTTCAGATCTTCAATTACTTCATGATTTTGTTCAAAAAACCACATTGCTAAAACTGAACTATTTTCCTATTGATATTTACTATGAAGGCGTAATTGATATTGGAAAATTTCGAGCCTTGAAACGTTTGGAGGTGCATAAAATCAGCATTGGACAGGTGACTGGAATACAGCCACTAAGATCCCAACTACAGCAATTGATTTGCATTAAAAGTATCAAGGCTGTGGATGACATTATAACCCATTGTGGTGGCGATAATTCCAACGGATTTGTCTGGAATGAACTACAAACGGCTGATTTTAGTTATAATAATCTAAAATCTGTAGACACGGCATTAGAATTCGCCCAACACTTGCAGCATCTAAATTTAAGACACAACAAGCTAACCAGTGTCACAGCCATCAAATGGTTACCACACCTTAAGACTTTGGATTTAAGTTACAACTGTTTGACGCAACTGCCACAATTTCATATGGCGGCCTGCAAGCGTTTACAACTTCTCAATATAAGCAATAATTATGTGGAAGAGTTATTGGATATTGCAAAAATGGAGAATCTAAACAATTTAGATCTGTCTGATAATTGTTTACTCGAGCATAGCCAACTTTTACCGTTGAGTGCTTTAGTTACCCTAACAATGCTTAATTTGCAAGGGAACCCATTGGCATGTCATCCTAAACATCGATTGGCTACAGCTCAGTATCTGCATAAAAATACGGCTACTGTAAAATTTGTCTTGGATTTCGAACCGTTATCCAAGGCAGAGAAATCGACCACTGGGAAGCAGAAGCTTCGCTTTGTTGGCTCTTTAAATCAACGTCTGAATTCAAGTCGTTCCATATCTATAAACAATTCAAATAACTCTATTAACACCTTGGCTTCCAGTGTGGGCTCACAGCGCTCTATCTCTATAATGGGTGGAAAGGATTCGTCATCGGAAACCGAGCAAACTCAATCAGATATCTCTCAGATAAGCATTAAGAAGCGTTCGGTTAAAGTTCGCACTGTTGATATATTGGAACATAGTGAAGCTCCTTCAGGTTCGGATGCTGTTCCGCCCATACCTACAACGACTGATGCAAAAACATTTGAGGATAAATCAGAGGAAACTCCCGATTCTTCTCATTTGGAGGCCAAAAAGACGATTACAAATTTGCGTCTAAAATATGGCAATGAATGGTTAAAGTCAGGCCAAGCAGAGCTTATGGAAAGCATGGAATTACCTCATCAACAACCAAGTGAGAAAGAAATGCACGAGTCACGGCAAGAGTTTGATGAATACCTAGGGGAATTCTCCTCCAATTTAACCATGTCCGAGGAACCAGAGTCAACCATACTCAATACTACCTCTACGCCGACTAATAAATCAACTTGGAATGCAACATTTGATACCACCTTGACGCCTATTAGAATGGAAACAGAGCTGGAAACAGATGCAGATCAAACAGTTTACAGAACCTGCAATACAAGCATCGATACTCAATATGAGAGTATAAGTGATAATAACAAAAACGAAGACGAAAGTCAGACTGTCCAGGAGGAGTCTTTAGATAAACACAAGGCATTGGTGGGTCTTTACGGTACCGCCTCTGAAAGTGTCCAAGATGAAGAAACAGGTAGCCATGCCGAAAATACAGAATTTTTGAAACTTGATATCAAATTAATGATTATTTTTAGTATCTGATTCGGAACATGACGAGGAGGTTTACATTGTCTATCATGAGCAGAAGCCCAGTGAACCATTATTGCTTACAATATCCTCTAATTTTGTGCGTGAAAAAGATGCACTCAGCGAGCGGTGAGTTTTACTAATTCAAAACTTTTTTTTAAAAAAACAATTTAATCTTTTAAATGGGTAGCTGATTTAGATGAATAAGATATATATACACATGATTAGATTGCTTTATTTCTTTCCACAGAACTAAAACAAAATGGAGTCTTCAAATCTTGGAGTCCTGCGAGCGCCTTAAAGCAAATACACTGCGTATAAACTTTGATACCCTAAAAAAAGACAAGCAAGAGCGCATCTATTGCTTGGATAATACATTATGTCAAGTAAGTTTAATGAATTTCTAGTTTGTACTAAACTGTTTAGTAACATTTTCTTTACTTTATAAGGAACTGGAAAAGAATTTACGTGATATTTTGTCGCAACGCGATCTAACAGAAATGAATATGAGTATCTATCGTTGTGTAATATGTGGAATACAATTTACCATAGATCAGAAAAGCAGACGCCATAAAAAAGAGGGTAAACTCTTTATACATACATACATATATATATAAAAATTAGAAATTGAAATGACTACCAATTTAAATTTGGTTTTTTGTAGAACTACGTTGTCCTGATTGTCATAGTACTTTCCTTGTCGATGTGACAACTAATCTATCCCGATCATTGGATAAACCATCTGTGGAATTGGCAATGGAGCCCAAACTTTCCCCAGCCCTTATTGTAGAGGAGGAGCAGGCGTCTTCAGTAAACTCTCTATTGGCTTTGGAAGAGGCAAAGGAGGATAAGGATAGCAATAGCATTGGCAAGTCTTTGGCCAGTCTTTTATTTTATACTGATCAAATTTTGGAGATTTTCTAAAACAAATTCGAAAAATAAGAACACACAGACAAAATTTTGTAGAAATTCAATTTAATTTATGGTTTTTGATGCTTTTTAATTTCGTTTTTACTTACTATTATTATTATTATTATTATTATTGTGTGTGCCATTTAGTAGAATTTTAAAAGTTTGTGTTTGATACTTTTGTTTTGTATATTTCATCATTTATAATTTAATTTCTTATTTTTTTTTTCTTTCTTTCTTGCATGCAAACACTCAAATCAAATCCACATACCCATACACAAACACATAAACAAATTTCGAAAAAATGGCAAATGAATCTAACTTTTGTACATTTATAATGTTTATTTTTTTGTATACCTTTTTCTCTCACCAACCAAATAATGTAATATATATTTAATTAAACAATTTAGTGGCCAACTGCCGGCTAACAACTGCTAATAACACACCCAAGCGTAGGAGTTTGATGCAAACCACAAAAAGTTAATATGCCAATTTATATAAGTTAACATTTTTTTTATTTGTTAAATTTATTTTCCATAAACAATATGCATTTTGCTTTTTGTTTTTGATCAAATGAAGGAAGCAGCATTTTGAGCATGAGACTAATATGTTAAAGAGGTTTTTCTTAAATTGATAAATGAAAAGTCTATAACAATAATTTTGAAAAACCTCTATTGAAGCTCTTAAAGTTCGTTTTTATTATAACATTGGACTCGGCATTAACATTAGTTCCAATACAAAATATTTATTTAAATTGCCTTATAAGTCTTAAATAACAAATCTAAATATTTCTCTATTGGTAAAACCAATGCTGCTTCCCTTAGGAAAATGTATATCCTATTTTTAAAAGGAAGAGAGAAAAACAACCCAACAATATTTCCCACTATTCCCTAACCAACAGGTTCCGCCAACTCCCTTAACGAGAGCAGTTCATGCTCAAAGATAACCAATTCACAGTGCTCCTTTGATTCCAATCAGTCTGTGGTGGGCAGTTCAAATACTGAACGTGATTTAGAATTTCGTGCCAACGAGAGTGATGTGGATATTATCTCTAATCCGAGCCAATCCAGTATTGAGGTATTGGATCCAAATTTCGTTCAAAGTGCAAGTCGAAAAACCAGTGAAGAGCGTCGCATCTCACAATTACCACAACTCGAAACAATTAATGATGATGTAAATCAAACACCAAGTTTTCTGGAGCGGGAATTTGCGCAAATACAGCCTGAAACAGATCAAAACGATCCGGAGACGACAATCGTTACACAAGTGGGCCATATACAGTTAACGGAAAGTAGCTCTTCGGGCTCTGTCACTGACAGTATTTGTACAGCCTATGAACAACAGGGCAAAGCCAAGGGAAAAGAAAAGGACAGGCATCAAACATCAAGTGATAGCAATATATTGCAAAGTATCCAAGTAACCGAATCTACAGGAAGCAAACTTAGCAATAACAATAATAACAATGAGCTAAAAGAATCTAATGGACAATTGAAGGTAGCAGAAGATGCTGGCTTATCATCAATGTTTGGAGGTATGGAAACCTCAAAAATATTATTTATATTCATACATACTAATAATTTTCCTAATTTATTTTTCAGCCCTTTTTCAATCCACGAATATGCTGATGTCTAGCTCAAAGAAACTCATCGACGCAGAGGCCAATCCCAGCTCTGTTGAAATTACACAACCCTACAAGTTCAACTATAGCAATTTTAACGACATCGATCATCGTTTGAAACTATATTTCTATCAACATAAATTTAAAATGGATGGCGAACACTTTAAATGGGTCGTCAAAGGACGCATCTATAATGAACAAACACAAACTTTACGTGATGGTCTAGTGGTGATGTCAACTTGTAAATGTTACCTCATGGAAGCATTTGCCCTGCCTAACGATGATGTAGCAAAGTGGCTTCGCCAGGTGGTTAGTGTAACAGTAGATCGCCTAACAAGGATACAAATGTTGCCCTGGAAATTGGGACTGGCCTTCACTTTTAAGGATAGGGTTGGATTCACATTGCTGTTACAGGATATGCTGAGAGCAAATAGTTTTCTTATATATTTACAAAGTGATTGTCTTAAAAGAAACTCAAGTAAATGCTCAATGCCATTCTAATACTTTTGATTTTTTAGGTGATGCGCTTCCTCAGGAGTGCCAGTTGGATCATCAACCCTCTGACGCCATATGTGATTACTTGAACTCGTATAATTCTGAACCAGTAAAGATATGCGCTATACTACCTAGTTGCCAATGGACGTGCGGTGTAGAGAAGCGGAGTTTTGATATATGCACTCTTCTAACGACAGACTCTCAGTTATCCATTTCGGGTAATGGTAAATTTCATTGGCTTTCCACAGTTAAACAGGAAGCCCAATTGCCTTTGGAAATAAGTCTCACACAACCCATGAGCAATCTGGTTGAGGTGGAACGTAAGTCCGATGAAGAGTATACAATAAGCTTCATTGACGATACCCAAAGTAAATGCGAAATGTGGCATCTTACATTTGAAACACAGACAAATGCAGAATGTTGTCTGAACACTATTGGACAATCATGGGAAAAAATCTTTGGTGTGCCATTCAGCTTCTCGGGAGCGTAGTACAAGGGACCAATTTCAATTCTAATATCATATCATAAAACGATTATTAAATACAATGTATGAAAATGAATTTTGATCTATATCAATTGTTTTATCACGCGATTTAGCCTTACGTAACTCTAATCATATGTAAAGTTTTATAGATTTAGGATTTTAACTATGGACAATATACATATACATACATACGTACGTATGAAGGATGTAATAAGAATAAAAGCGAGACATGGTGCTTATTCTACAGAAGTAAATGTACTATAATGTGTAATATATTAGTTATAAATTATCAAACTCATTATAATAAAAGAAAAAACAGAAAATTGAAAACATGTTCAATAAATTATTTTAATCTATATATAAAATACATACACAAACAAACATTAAGGCAAATTGAGTTTCCGTTAAGTTCCTTTAATAATATGAAACCCTAAAGCACCAAGGATTTACATATACAGGGGAAGAAAATAACTTTCATTTTAAATCATAGACAAGAATATAGCTTATTTACAGAGAGAATATTTTACATTTTTGGTAATATGTTACATATGTATATGACCATACTAACTAAATTAGATTAATATTTCATATAGTCCTTAGTTAATCACTTTTCTGTTATTTTGATTCTTTATTTATCACCCAATTGTTCGGCAATCCAATCGAGATGCTCTTCTTTATATCGGGGATCGGCCATAGTCAACAGCGTGGATTTGGAGCTATAATAATAAAAAACCGAAGCTAAAACGAGAAAAACAATTTTTAAAATTAATTTTGTTTAAGAATTTAATATTAAGTAACTTACTTAAACGTTGCAGTACAGCTAATGCATACAGCCCCAAAGGCCACTGCTGGCCACCTTCTAAGCGAGGAGTACGAGACTGATAGATTATCCAAAAGTGTTCCGTAGCGCACAATAGGAAATATAGTGTAAGACTAGCCAAGAAGAGTTTACAATTGCGCAAAATAATGTGAGAGGCTCCCACCTGATAGACACAAGTGGAATGCAGTGCCAAGGCGAATAACAGATACTCCATTATGATTAAGCTATCCTGAGTTCTAAACATAAATATATACAAATCTATTTAGTAATCTGAACTTTACATACAACCGTTTACTCACATGAAGAAAAATATTGAAGTTTGTATGTTTTTTCCTGCTAACCAAGAGCCAAAAGCATTGAAAAACAAATCTGCTGCAAGTAGCGAGAATTGTAATACAAGAAGCCAGGAATAACGACGTTGAGTTAACTTCATGTTCTTAAACTTTTAAACAAATTCTGTAAATTTAGTTGAATATTTCAACTGTTGTTTGTTGTGGCTGGTTGCCTGGTTAAATGTGATTGTTATTTTTGCTATTGTTGTGCTTGTGTCCTTCGTCCTTATGACGTCAAATACGCCTCCGCGAGCATGCGCTGTTTAATACATCCCCCAAATCCTTTTTTAAGGGGAAAACTGAAAAGGGGTCGTTATCGATAAATAACAGCAGCCAAGTGATAAATTTTAAAAACGTGATTATTAAAACGAACATTTCATATTTTGAAAACTAAAAAGAAAATTATAATAATAAAAGAAAACCAGATTTTTTAATAAGTTAAGGTTTTTTTAGTACAGGCTAATTAGAAAATATATTTTGCAACAAAAAACTTGAATAAAATAAAAACAAACAGTAGTAAATAATGTAAAACTAGAAGGATGGGCTAACTTCGGCCATGTCGAAGTTTGAATGCCTTTGCAAACTTTTTAATAAAACTATTTTTTTCAGTCCGATTGTTTCTACGGGAGGTATAGTATATAGTCGGCCGATTCTAGTAAAACTCAGTAAACACATTTCTATAATTAAAAAACTTACACATACCGCATTTAGTGAGAATAGCTTCTAAAATAACTACGTTATTCATCTAAAGCGATTTTCTTGGCCGATCGTTTCAATGAGAGCTATATGATATAATGAACCGATTCTGATACAATTTAATAGATATATTAGAAAGTATGTAAAACTGACAAGAGCTAAATTTTGTGATAGTCGCTTTTAAAACAACAAAATTATGATCAAGTTATGATCGACTATTCCTATAGGAGCGGGATCGACTATTCCTTCCGATCGGGATTCTGAGATATACAATGCCTGCAGCAAAAAGAAGCATTGGTGCGAAATTTCAGCTCTGTAGCTTGAAGGGTCTCGGAGAAGATTGCGTTGATCCAGAAAGACGGACGGACGGAAGGCTATATTAACTCAGCTATATATATATACTTTATATAGTCGGAGATGCTTCCTTCTATTCGTAGCAAACTTCTGACCAAAATTAATATACCTTTTTTGCAAAGGTATAAAAAGGGTGAAAAGTTATGAACTAAGTCACATAACTTTAAAATTTAAAGAAAGAGACTCCTGTGTTGGTAAACACAGACGGACTAAAGCTGTTAGAAACAGTAGCACCGTTTTTTTGTGGAAAATCGCATTTAAGCAATAGATCTGTATGTTAGTTTCTTGGGCCTATTTTTTTTTTTAATCCAGGACAACATTAGGCTTACGTTGCGCTTCCATTTTCCAAATAAAACAACATATACATAATGAATGATATATTTCTTACATTTTATTCTCAGTCATAGCGGGCAAATTCAAAAGGATACGACTTAAAAAGATTTGACTTCTTCATTTTGGCCTGTCTGCGAAATCTTATATAATATTGTTGATTCAACTCTGAATAATAATTGCTAGGCAAAAAGAGATTTGGACGATTCGATGTAGGTTGATCCAAATACTGAAACAACAATCCGGAAGTTGAAGCCATTACAGTTTTGGAGCCGTTTGGACTTAAGGTCAACAGTAAAAATAGGGTCAGAAAAACCATTTCGTATTGGGCCATTTGAAAATGACGTTCACCTGTTCAACTGTTGTACTCCCCTTAGCTAAGAAAAAAGGCCAACTGAACAGGCCAATAGTTCTGTCAATTTTATATTTTTTTCAGTTTGATCAGCAGTTTTTTATTTCATACTCCGTTTGCAGTTTTTCATGGATTTTTGGTATAAAGTTGCTTACCCTCAATTGGTTAAGCAACAGTCACTTTTCAGTTGTCTCTTCAGCAGCAAGCTCAACGCTACAAACCAATTTAATTATGGCTTTCAACATGGCTCAGATCCTCATCGTCGCCGCTATGGCTGCTGTCGTTGCCGGTGAAGCTTTCCAATTGCAGCCCACCCAGGGTATCCTGATCCCAGCTCCATTGGCTGAGAACATTCGTGTGTCCAGGGCTGCTTATGGTGGTTATTCTGCTCCAGCTGCTGCTCCATCTTACTCGGCTCCCGCTGCTCCTGCCTACTCTGCACCAGCAGCTGCTCCCGCTTACTCTGCTCCTGCTGCTCCCGCTTACTCTGCCCCAGCTGCTCCCGCTTATTCTGCACCAGCTGCTCCAGCCTACTCTGCTCCCGCATCAGTCCCAGCTCCACCATGCCCCAAGAACTATCTGTTCAGCTGCCAACCTTCATTGCAGCCTGTGCCATGCTCTGCCCCAGCTCCATCCTATGGATCCTCCGGCGCCTACTCCCAGTATGTGCCACAATACGCTCCATTGGTTCGTGAATTGTTGTAAGCCCGGTACGATCATGGTTAAATCTCAAAAACAACCTCTTGAAATAAACTGAAAACTATTTAAAAAAAATTGTGTTTCGTAATTTTTTTTTTTTTTTAAATTTCAACAAGCAATGCTGAAAAAATTCTTTACAAATTTTGGAGATATTTCTTTTGGATCTATAAAAACTGACTTGGCAGTTCTTATGAAAATTTTAGTCCATAAATTACAAAAAAAAATTGTTTTTCAATTATAATTTTAAGTGTAAATAGTTGGGAGCTAGGAACCCAAGTTGGCTAAACAACTAATCGCATTACAATCGCCTATAATATTAGATTTACTTATGGAAAATTAGCAATAATAAAATATACCCAAAGAGGTTTAAAAAAAGTTACTTAAGATGCATTTAGGCTGCATATTAATCTTAATCTAAAAGCTATAGTTTATTTACAAGTGAAAGATAAAATCATTTTAATTACATTTTTATTAAATAAAACTTAGTAACCTACATATGATCTGACATAATAATCTCATGATGAGAAGGTAAACTAGACCGAGTCATAAATCTTGCCAAAACAAAAAGGAGGAAAAATCTTTAACAACTTGAAAAAATTTGTTTTTTAAGAGTTTTTAAAACAAAATTGACGCAACATCCAAGTGACCATTCGAGATTTCGTATTCAAATTAAGTATTTTTTATTTTCAAAGCTTATTAGTTAAATATTTTCAAGATCCACAGACCGTAAAAGCTTGACAATTCAATGACTATCAAATTGTAGTTTTGGATGCAATAATCAACAAAACCATTTTCGAAAATAAAAACCAACTAAATCAACCACAAATCATCTAATCTCTTTCTTTTTTAATTCATTATATATTTTGTCAGTCCATTAATCTTTTAATACCCACAAGCCGAACCTTGAGCACATGGCACTGGTTTGATGACTGCTTCACAGGAGAACAGATAATTTTGTGCACAAGGAGGTGATCGTATTCCTTTGGGCTTGGGCGCCGGCTGACTGCAACTTGGCTTTTGTACTGGTTCCTCTTCGTAGCTGCGTGCAAAGCCAAAGGGACGACCAAATCCTCCCCTACCAAAGCCACCCCTACCAAATCCAGGGCCACCAAAAGCAGGACTTCCAAATCCTGGTCCACCAAATCCAGGGCCTCCAAATCCAGGACCACCAAATCCTCCAGAACCGTTAACATTTTCATTTATTACTACCTCTTGTATAATTTGTTGCTGTCGCGGATGACGTTTCAATTCAAAATCAGAACCTTCTATAAGCAAACGGACTGGTATCAGATGATACGATGGCAAAAGGTTGCCAACACCGCAGCCACCTCCACATTGTGCCATGGAGCTGCCCCAACAATATATGGAAAGGAATATTAGATATTTCCACATCATTTAAATCAATCTTTGCGCGATCTTAACTGTAACTGAGTAAGCAACAAGCAATGGTCAGTTGGTTTTTATCAAGTGGAAGTTCTTCGGATGCCATTCGAAATCTGAAAATGCAATGCAAAGCGAAAACTGAATTGATGTCACAATAACAAAGATTCCATCAAGGTAACAACTATTCAACCCACAATTAGGTTAGTTGGTCAATTGGTTTATGAATTGGAATGCAAGATGAAAATGAAGCCAAACTTGAAGTTCAAAGTGGAGAGAAACTGACACATAATCCCCAAGAAACAAACAACCCAGACACATTCAATTGAGGGTGGGTCTTAGTGCATGTTCAGAAACCCCAATAAACAAGCTTAAGTCACCTTGCCAAGGTCAGCAGAAAGTGTTATTGTGTAGGCTGTCTAATCAACCAATTGATTGGATCCCTTTCTGCAACTGGAAAGGTATCGTATTACCCAATTATTTTTACTTGCATTTTCTATATACCTTTTCCGCTTTGTTTGTCGATTTGGGTCGTCGGATGCACTTGTAAGTACCAATTTATGTGTTGCAATCATTTATTTTGCTTTCAATTCTTTATAAAATTTAAGAAACTTAAAAAAATCATTATTCACCTTTTTGTTTTTACTTGGCAACCACTTAAAGTCTTAGGTTCAAAAACCTTTTAAATTGGAGAATATGCAATTTTAATTTAAACAACAAAATAAAATGGCAAAAAACTGTTTACCAAGGTGGTTTACTTTCATTTTGCTGATGCTATAATTTGTAGGTGTCGTTAAAATATTATATCAATTCGAAGAGTTTGCAAATATGGATACAGATAGTAGGTTTTAATTCGATTAAATTTTTATTAAATTATTATTATTAAATTCAATAAATTGAATAATTGAATTTTTATTTTTTTATACAATTGTTAAATGTATTGATATAGGTTTTAAAATATTTTGTTACCCAAAAGTACGATCATGGAAACATTCTTTCACCAGCAAAAATGTTTACTTAAGGGTTAAACCGACAAAGAGATACTATTTTTTTTTTTTTGGTTTATTTATTTTGCAAATTTTTCTGATTCAAAAATTCAATAGAGTTGATAAGAATTTTTATTTAATATAATTACTAAATGAGTTGGTAAATACGAATGTTCCGTAAATTTCCTAAAAATTGCCAAATATGCTTGCTTAATAAAAATTGATTTTAATAAAATATTTTTATCTTATTTCAGGTAAACTTGAATAGCTACAAATATAATTAATATCATTAATATGCTTGCTTAGTAAAAATTGAATGCTGAGATATGTTTATTTTGGCTATAAATGAAATTATTGTTATAATTATTCTCTTAATAATTTTCTAAAGACCTGCATTTTTTCATTTATATATTTTAATATCTTAAAATAAGGCTAAGAATGTTGTATTATGTTTTTGAAAAATTCCTACTCATATTCATATATAATAATAGTTTAATGGGGTTGCCCTGAGGTTCCCCTGGGGTTGCCATGGGGTACCCCTGGGGTTGCCCTGAGGTTGCCCAGAGGTTGCCCTGCGGCTGCCCTGAGGTACCCCTAAGGTTGCCCTGGAGTTGCCCTGAGGTTCCCATGGGGTTGCCCTGGGGTTCCCAAGGGGTTGACCTAGGGTTGCCCTGAGGTTCCCCTGGGGTTCCCCAGGGGTTGCCCTGCGGTGGCCTTGGGGTTGCCCTGAGGTTTCCCTGGGGATTCCCTGGGGTTCTCCAGGGGTTGACCTAGGGTTGCCCTGAGGTTCCCCTGAGGTTCCCCTAGGGTTGCCCTGTGGTTGCCCTAAGGTTCCTCTGGGGTTGCCCTGCGGTTGCCTTGGGGTTGCCCTGAGGTTTCCCTGGCGTTGCCCTGGGGTTGCAATGAGGTTCCCCTATGGGGTTGCCCTGGGGTTGCAATGAGGTTCCCCCGGCGGCTGCCCTGAGGTTGCCCTGGAGTTGCCATGGGGTTGCCCTGAGGTTCCCATGGGGTTGCCCTGGGGCTGCCCTGCGCTTCCCCTGGAGTTGCCCTGAGGTTTCTCTGTGGTTGCCCTAAGGTTTCCCTGAGGATGCCGTGTGGTACTCCTGGGGTTGCCCTGATATTGCCCTGAAGTTCATCTGGGGTTGCCCTGCGGTTGCCTTGGAGTTGCCCTGAGGTTTCCTTGGGGTTGCCCTGGGGTAACCCTGGTGTTGCCCTGAGATTCCCCAGGGGTTCCCTTGGGGTTGCCCTGCGGCTGCCCTGAGGTTGACCTGGGGTTACCCTGCGGTTGCCCTGGGGTACCCCTGCGGTTGCCATGAGGTTCCCCTGTGGTTGCCCTGCGGTTGCCCTGAGGTTTCCCTGGGGTTGCCCTGAGGTTCCCCTGGGGTTGCCCTGAGGTTGCCCTGAGGTTTCATTGGGGTTGCCCTTAGGTTCCTCTGGGGTTGCCCTGCGGTTGCCCTGGGGTACCCCTGGGGTTGCCCTGAGGTTCCCCTGGGGTTGCCCTGAGGTTCCCCTGGGGTTGCCCTGGGGTTGCCCTGGCGTTGTTAGGTTGCCCTGGGTGTGCCTTAAGTTTTCCCTGATAATTACCTATTAGAGTGGGAACAGTGGAATTCTATATAATGTTAAAAAAAATCTCGTTGATTTATTACACGATTAATATAACTAACAAAGACATATTAAGCGATAGATCAAAATTTTCATTTTTAAAGAGATAATCAACATTACTAAGTTATTAAAAAAAATTCCTGAAATGCATAAAATATTTAGAGCTTTCTAAAACTTGATAAACTAAATAATAAATTGATCTAGTTTACAGTATTTACTTTCTATATTTTCTAATGTAGAATAGAATATGTTTCACTATAGTTAACTCGGCTATAGTCTATATACCTATACTGACACATATCCATATCTATATATTGTGTATTTAGACTGATTTGAGCTTTCGTCATACTCTTTTATCATATCTTTGATTATCTGCAAATATAATTTAAATAATAAAATAATAAAACATTTATAGGCTTTTTTTTCTGTTTTGCTTTTTTAATTTGCAATAAATATTTTTTTTGTAAATTTTTTTCTTCAGCAAAGATTTTGTTTCTCAGCAATCATGTTCAAGTTCCTGGACAGATGATCGAGTTGTTGGTACTTCTTAGTACTGGTAGCCATAAGTCTGGGGCGCAAAGGCGGCACCATAGATCTGCTGCTGATGCTGTGGGACACCATAGTTGGGGGCAACATAGGTGGCCACTGGGGAAGAGTAGGCACCGGCGGATCCATAGCTGGGAGCTGGGGCGCTGCATGGAACTGGGGCCAAGTTAGGCTGGCAGCTGAACAGATAGTTCTTTGGGCATGGTGGAGCTGGGATGCTGGAGCCACCATATCCGCCGGAGCTACCACCGCCATAGGCAGACTTGCGGAAACGGGTCAGATCACCATAGCCTTCAACTTCAGCATCCTGGCTGGCAACAGCTCCGGTGGTGGCAGTAGTGATGGCAGCAGTTCCTCCAGTGGTGGGTGTAGCCAAGGCGGTGGCAGCAAGAGCGATGATAGCAAAGCACACAAAGGATTTCATCTTGATGATTTGGTTTTTGGGAACTTTGAAGTGAAAGCTGATTGGAGCTGTTTGTAGTAACCAAAGGTGACTGATGTCATTCTCAGTCGAATGTCTAGTTTATATAGCTAATCGTTTTGCATAGTTAGCACAAGTAGTTGCTGCTAATCAAAATTCTTTTTCTTCTTCTTTTTGCCCTCTCAGCCCAAAAAATAGTAAAATTGTTGACTTGGTTAAAAATTCATCGTCAGCTTTTTGGGGTCATCAAGAATAAAAGACGTTTAGGTTAACAAAATCAAGAACTTGGTTGCTTTTATTGGATGCCAAGTGGGTGGTGCATGTGTATATAGATGAGTTTATAAAAGATATGCGGCCTGATTAAAAAATGCCAATTATACTAACTTAAACTGGAGCATTCAACTTTGGCCAAAATTTAAAGCGTGTTACTTCCATATTTGTTTTTTGCCCTTATTAATGGAACTCAGAAAAAATAAAACATATTTTTTTTAATAATACTGACATGGTTTTCCCTAAAGTAATCATACATTAAAAATATTCAAGGACCTTTAAGGACCAAATCTGTTATTATTGTTTCATTTTCAGTTGTTTTAAAAGACTCCTTGGATATTAGACATTTCAAGAAAATCACCGATTCTCAGAACAAACAATATTAAGACAAAATTCTTCGTTAACAAAACCCATTCTGTCCCTTTACTTCCCATACTTATAAATTAATAAACTATTCACAGATATGATGATATACAATGACAGGAAAAGTTCAAACTTTAGTTTAAACTTACAAGTGTTAGTAAATGCTTTATTTTAAGTTTGGATTGTCACTCATTTCATAACACTAAACACCTTAAAAAAACTTAAATTTAATAAATAATTTTCATGAAATATATATAATTTCAACATTTATTAAAAATTGTTTAAAATGCCGATTTGAATGGCTAAAAGAAAAAATGTTTTAATTTCCTTTAAAAATTGACTGACTATTGTGACTTAGAAAACTATATTGACAATTTTTAAATACTTCAATATGTTATACCACTTTCTGTCTTAAGATTCAGACTTTTATATTTATTCTAATAAATTAAACCCATCTTTTTAATCAGTTTTTTAAAAAGAGCTACATAAATTTTAAAATACTTCAGATCTCAAATTTATTGATATGTTCCTTCTTAGCCCAGCACCATTCTGATATTCACTATCCAAACTGATAAAATATTTTACCATTGTTAGATATACTTTTATCCAGATTTGACACACAAAAAATTCACTTTATTTTCTTCTCAATTCATTGTTTACAATAATTATTAATTATTTTATTATTTAACAATTATCTTGTCAATGTTTTTGTGGCAGAATTTACTATCTAATTAAGGGACTTGTTGGACTTAATTCGATCGAACAATTAATACAACAAAAATACATTTGGAAAGTAGAAAGCAAAATGTTGACGGTCTTGTTATAAGTATAAATATCTCATTTATCTTCACATTGTGTTTGTAGGAATATTGCATTTAAATAAAGGATACAAAATTCTATTCCTACATTTAGTAAATCTGCTGTATAAAAATTATTATCATCAAATGAGTACTTTTAGCAAGTTCTTTAGTACATCATTCTTTCCACTTCTTGAAAACTGCAATACACATCAGACAAAGTCAGCAAAAGATTCGTTGGATTACTATTGAGTCGAGCAGATAAATTTTATTCATGTCGTTACATGTGATTGAAGAAGTGTTTTAAATGCACAAAAGATGGATGACTTATTAACTATATATAAATTCAATTACATATCTAATTCATTGCTTATTCTCTTTAGGATCGATTAAAAAAGTATCAAAAATACAAGTCATCAATTAATCAAGGATCATTATTGTTGATTTCTTATCAATCCATTCCTATCAAGTCATCTAAATTAATATTTTATAATCAATAAAATAATAAAATAAGTAAAATTCAAATTTTATTTTTGAAGATAGCCTTACTAGGTATTGGAAAATTTTATATAAATTTCAAAAATTTATTTTAAAACAGATAAAAATGTATATGTATGTATATGCACTCAAACTGAATGTATATTATGTTCTTTAAACGACCAAATATTTAGATGCATATATATATATATATGTGCATATCTCCCACGACTTTTTCCATCTACACTTTACATACATCAAAACATTCCGTATAGTGAAAGATTTCTATGTACATATAAAATATAATCAAATGCCAACGACCCACATTTATCTCTATGTTATATATAAATTTGAAAACTGTAACAACAAATGAAAATTTCCACTAAAATATTCTCAGAAAATGAAACATCCATTCAGCAGCCCCACACAGTGGCCAACAGCACATCGAGTGTGACTTTGAGTGGCTCCGACACCACCAAACACCACAAACTGATGCATACAAAGACTCTTACTCACTGCGCAAGAAAAGGCATTCATTTCCGAAGAAGGGAAGGCTATGGTTGGTCCCTCATTTATTTCGTCACTTATAGAGCTAAATGACTGAACGCCTCAAGGAAAAAATGGATCAGTACTTATATTCTTCATATAACGAATTGTTATATACACTTGAATAATGAGTTGCAATCATTTCTTAAGAATGAAAAACGAATCGTTTTATTTTCTTTATCAAGACAATTTGTTTTGTAGTTATAAAAACTAAAAACATAAAATAATTTTATCTAAATTTTTTCAAAAATAATCAAAGAGACCTTCAATGCCTTGACACAAACAAATTTAAATTAAAATTAGTGGAAAATTTTAATTTGTAAAAATAATAATAATCACCTCCTTTTAATAATCAATTAAAGGTTTTAATCAATATGGCATTAAAACTTATGAATTTTAAATTGAAAAGGTTTGTAATAATAATTAAAATTCATATAATTCGAATTCATTTATTTATATTTTTTTTAACTTTTCATGTATTGTTATAAATTTTAGAATTAAGAACTTAAGCTAATATCTTTTTATTACATATTTTCATTGTGCTAAAAATTGCAAATGAAATATTTGCATTTTGGCAGTCTTAACTGCCTACTCACTTAGTTGATTCGTTAAGCTGACCAGTAGCTTGGCTCATGAATAAATACCTTGGCCAGAACATAAGTTTAAAAATATTTCTTTCATAGAGTAATTGTGGCATATCTTACTGCTGGTTTTTTGTTTTACCCAATACATCAATGAAAATTATTTTCAACATTTTTAAACAGGTGTTTAAAGATTCATATACAGTCTCTTAGTCAGTTAACCAAAAAATATTTATGTACATATACATATATGCAGCTAGCAAAAATAAATCAAATTTTCAATGTAAATCAAATATATACTCGTTAAAATATAGCAATGTTTATCTTTTAGCGAATATATTTTAGATTTATATTTTAAATTTGATTGATTAAGGACATATTTATACACTATAGATCTATCTACATATATACATTATAGATCTAATCTTCTACATTGTAAATAACTTGATTATAGTACGTTGTCAAAACTATAACATTTTACACTATGGGTTACACTAAAAATTATAGCATCTGCTTAATACTTTGACTACTACAGAAGCTATTTAGAATTCAAGGGATAAATCCCAATCTGAAAGTATTTCATAAATTTCTCCATGATACTTTTCCTGTGAAAGAAAAGCACTTTGAAAATCACTAAGCTCAAAGTAATCAGTGATAAGCCATAGCTTTGATCCAGATGGAGGTCGGCGAAAAAAATAAAATTTCCAAATTTACGCATTTCAAACGCAGATGAAGTTTTCGTGCCATTGGAATTAATAAAAAAACCTATTTATTTAGCTGTTTATTCAGTTGAAAATATTAAGTTTTAATGCATTTTTGAAGTGTGTTTTAATAAAGTGAAACCTACCAATCGATTGCTATATTAATAACACATTATCATATCATATATATTTTTTAAAAGCTATTTAAGTAGTTTTTATTTCTAAATATTTGCTATATATATCATAGTTTAAACGGTTTTGGTGTAACGAGTTTATGAAGAATTCTTTTTAATTTATTGTTTGGACCCTTTATATGAATATTCCTTTTATATTTTTAAAAATTTTTAAATTACTTTTCGTAAGTGAAGCCGTTATCATGGCTTTCTATCAATCTTAAAACCCTAAAAAGATGTTCATTGTTTTAAAAAAACAACAAACGGAAAAAGTAAATTTAATAACTAAATTATTTAATACTAATAATCATAATAATAAAAACTATTAAAAAATATATAATATTAATAATAAAACAAAAATTAAGGCTTTTCATTAATTGGACAGAAAGAAAACTTTAAGAAAAGAAACAAATGTGATTGTATTTCCATACTTTATTTAAGATATTCTTCAGTAGAAATTAATCTTATTAACCGTAATTCGATCTGTAAGCCGCTTGCAACACTTACTGCCCTTTTAACCGTTATTGTTGCAATAAATTCAAATATTTTCTACTCAAAATTCTCATCGGTTTGCATTTCTTTCTTTCTATCTTTTTGAGCCAATGGAAAGATCAATTTACAAAAGTCAATGCCGCTGATTTTCTGATGGCATTGAAGCTATTTTTAAGGTCCACGCCTTTTGGTTGCAAGTGCCTCCAATCTTGCAACAGATTCTAGCTCAAAATAGGGAGAGAGAAAGAGAAAGAGAGGGGATGGAAGATAAATAGAGAGACAACAGCAAAGGCAGATGTTATATGTATGTATTTATTCCTGCTGTGGCTGGTCTTGTTCATGTTCTGTTAAATTTTTATGATCCGCAGTTTTTTTTTCACTCACTCGATTGAGCCCAACAGCTTTGGGAATGAAGGGCGCCCGCTGTCTTCTGAGAAAATCTGTGTGGGGTTGTTTTCCATGCACAACAAATCTATGTATCCTATCTTGAGAGAATTATCTCTGCACTCTTGAAAGTGTTTCAGATCTTTGATAGAATTATTAAGACTTAAGAATCATATTCTTGACCAAAGATTGCTTTAATATGATCTAAGATTACACAAGACTAACCGCTAATTTATTAAACCCATTTCTCGCTCACTCAACAAGCAATTAGAGATTATATAAGCACGTCACGCTTCCTCCATTTCTAACACCAACTTCAGTATCATATCCATATGTAATATGCATATGCAGAGCAACGATCATCACCAAGATGATGAAAATGTGGATTGGAGTGAAAGAAGAAGTGCGTGCCACATGCAAAGTAAGTGAATAAACAACAAGAGAAACAAAAGCAAAAGTCACACATTAACAATGTAAAGGCTGTATCCATGTACAATTTCACTTTCACTTGGTCATGGTCATGGTCATGGACTATCTTATTATGCGATATATCGCCACCCTGTTGCTGTTACCCGCATAGGAAATGACTGTGTTTATCTTGAGCAATTTGTTATGGAATTTGAATTTGAAAATGAAAACAGAGACTGAAACAGAAACAGAAACGTCGACCAACTAACTGACTGACATTGCCAGTGATTATTATAACCCAGCTCAAGTTCTTGCCGACGTCATATGGTACGATCACAGCAATAAAAACAATGACAGGAAGAGGGCAAGTGTGAGTATAAAGGAGGGCGGTATGCGATAACTGCATATGTACTTATGAATATAAATCTATATTTATATATATGTATATACTTACAATAATGAATCTTAAAAAAAATCCAAGAAAAATATATAAATTTTTACTTACACATGTTGATAAGTCACAGAACGGAAATCGCCTGTTGTACACAACTGTACTAACATAATAGAAACAAGGTTCTGGGTACATTTTGCCTGTAATTTTCCACAGATGTTTTTCTTTTTATCTAACTTTTAGAGTTGAATTCAGAAAATTAATATATGTCTAAAATTTAAATTCTTTTGAAAAATAACAAGCAATTCATTCAGTTACCATTTATACAATGTAAACCAGTAAATAGTTTGCTACTAAATTTAGTCTAAAACATTAATTCAATGATCCAACTTTTGACTCCATTAATCATTAAGCATTTATTTCCAATAATAATTAGTTTATATTTATTTGTATTTACTTTTTTATGTGGTATTCCTATAAAATTTAAAGTAACCTTCACAGAAAGCTAAAAAGTAACGAAAAATAATGATAATCAAGTTGGTTAATTAGTCCGATTATTAATAGATTCTTTTTATAAAATATTATCATTTTTATAGTTTTGATAAATGCATATTAGTTAATTCAATCCCCATATGTATGAGGAACAAAAATGTCTAAAATATTTCTTTATAATTAAAAAAAGTTTTGAAACAATCATTAATATTTAAAAAATACAATCTTTTTAAGCATATTCCCACTTTCAGTCACATCAGATCTAAACTACTTATCAGATTTCGACACTTCTTTTAGAAGGATTACTCATTAATTAGATATTGTCATTTTCTAATTAGTTTTCTTTTTAATCTTAATCTTAAGACTTTTCAGAGTAAGACAAATCTAAAATTTAAAAGCTTTACATTAAAAATGTAACTGAACACTATAAACCACACAAAAAAGGCTTCAAAATAAATATTCTTTCGAAAATTCTATGGAAAATTTTATTTTAAGGAATTTCGAATATTTATTTGTTTTTGAGATTCAGCAAAGTTCAACAGCGTTAAATTATAATTATATATATCATTATATTATATTATATATTATTATAGTATAGTGTCATTCTACCCATAACTAATAGATGTATTAGATATTTCCAATATTGAATAGTAACTAAGATAGACAACTCCTCAGTTATGTTTATTCAACTCCAATATGGATTGGAATTCAGATTTAAACCAACTTTTATTTGGAAATTCAGTTTTTTTTTCACAATTACAAATATGAAAGTCTTAATATGCTATAATACTAAGACTTTGCAAATTCCAGTTCCAAGTTAAGTAGCCTTTCGGCTATAAACTTAAGTGATCAAGCCAGTAAAAATGTTTTGAATATTTTTTATTAATTTTTAATAGGGGGTAAATTGCTAATACACCTGTATGTTATTACCTGTCAAAACCTTTCATTTATCTTAATAACAGAAAATTAAATATGTGTAATATATCGAAGATTGTTTAAAGAAATTCTGAAATTTACACACATCGAACATCACTCTCAAATGTCAAAACCAACGACATTCAGAGTATACTATATGCATGTCAGATTTCTTTACCATAATGTTAACCTATAACAATTCAAACGAATTGAAAATTTCCATCTGAAACCAAAGAAATCCAATTAAGAGTAGAAATTTTGTTTAACCCCGTTGTAACCCATATTAAAAAGTCAAGCATCATTAGATAGTTTTTATTTACAGTACAGCGCAAGAAGTCCTATCCCAAGTTATTATCACTATAACCTATGCTGATCGGCCAGGTTCAGGCGATAGTTGTATTCGTCAAAGAGTTCGGGAGCCACTCGGTAGGGCTGATCAATAAGGGACAAACGTATGGGAGACTGACATGAAGGTGTGGCATAGTTGGGTACGGCTGGAGAGGGCGCCGGAGGTGAGGGAGCGGCATAAGTCGGTGCTTGTGGTTGCGCAGGTGATGCACAGTTATAGACAGGAACCCCTAGAACAGGCAAATAAGCACCACAAGGGGGTGCGGCTGCTGGAGCGGGCGCTGCAGGTGCTGGTGGGGCGTATGTTGGTTGTGGATTCTGATAGATTGGGGATATTGGTGCTGGAGCTGACTGATAATTCGTTTCATCCACCTGAACCTTGCTTGAGGGTGGCGCTGATACATATATAATTGGTTGATAAACTATTGAAGGGGGCTGGGATGAACCACCGTACGATTTGGCAGGCTGAGCATAGTCGTCCTCTTTGGTAAAGTCTCCTGAACCGGGAGTAGGTGCATCATAGCCAGGTGCAGGTGCATCGTAAGCGGATGGTGGTGATGAAGGTGCTTCATATGTAGATGCTGGTGGATTATATTCAGCTGCAGGAGGTGCTACATAGCTATCTGTCGCGGGTGGTGGTGCAACATAAGCATCCTGTGCCGGCTGTGGTGGTGCTACATAAGCATCTGGGGCTGGGGCTGGGGCTGGTGCTGGTGCCACATAACCCGCATCTCCATCCCCAGGACCATCATATGCTGGATTAGGTGTCTCATAAGCTGGCCCCACAACTGGCGGTGGTTGTGGTGGTCCTCCATAACCATCGCCTCCATAACCTGGCTGTGGTTGCACTCCACAATTACCACCACACTGACCAGCACAAGTATTACCAAAAAGATTGGGTAATTTCTTAAATAATTTTATTTGTTTAAATGGATCCAAATCTTGTAATTGCAATCCATTGCAATTATTGGTAATTGGTGGTGGCAATACAGGTATTGGTGGTGGCAATGCGGGTATTGGTGGGGCAACAGGAGTTGGATACACATTATTATTGTTGCAACAATTAGTCTGACCAAACAAATCATCCCACCATTTCCAGAGCGAACGATTCGTACGTTTCAGTTCATCATTTGGACCCACAGATTTACCCGTATCCGCCATTAAATAATACATTGGCTGTCCCGGGGTTACAGCAATACTATTAGCCCTACCCATCTCTTGTATGCCACTGGATAGAGTGAATAGCCCCATCAGACATAGGGCTGAATAGACGGTCCAATAATTAAACATTTTGGCTTCTTTTTTTGTAACTTTAACCTCGCGACGCGAATTGTCAATTGCAACTATTCGAACAAATGGCTCCGATTGCAAGAAGCCGCGAACCAACTGCAAATGTTCAAAGACCAAGAAGAGAGTTGTTCCATAAAAATAAAAAATAAAAACAAAACACAAAAAAACTGAAAGGTCAGCTTAAAAATAGGAGCATATATATAAGTATCTGAACGGGTACATATGATTTGATAGGTAGAATGTGACTTAGTTGAACTTTAAATAAAAAAATGGAATTCATTTTATCAAATTTTTAAAATTTCAGTAATTTAAATAAATCTAGGATAAAAATACAAAATATATATTTATATAAAGAATTATTCGTTTTCTAATCAAATAATGTCGTTTGAAAAACTTGTCATACTTCTGAAATTTGAATTAATAATTCTTTATGTAGGAACCTGGGTAAATTTAAGTTGAAATCTCTTGGTTTTAATATATTTTATATTTAATCATAATTTAAATAACATAATATCAATAATTGTTAAAAAAAAATTTATATTAATTCTAAAATATTTTATTTACCTTTAATCAAGTTATTGATCCGAATAATATATAATACTATATAATCATGCCTTTGTTCAATATTTTAAATACCAAGAGATTCAGAAAATTCCCTTTGAAATGATAATAATAAATTAAAATAATAGTTGAATATAGAAACAAGAAATTTAAACTATTAAATTTATTTTTTATACAAAGGAATTTTAAACTTTTAAATATATATAATATTTTTTTTTCAAGAATTAAAACTATTGTATTTATTTAATAGTTTACAATTCTTTAAATTTATTTAACACTTCGAAACTCTGGTTTAAATATTAAATAATTTAATAGTATAAAAATAAATAAATTTAATTAATTAAAATTCTTGTTTCTTTAATAAAAAAATTTCCCGAATTTCTTTTTAAAGTATTTACTTTAAAATTATTTATATAAATTGGAATTTGGAACTAATAAATAAATATTTAAAGAATTCTGAACTGACAAAGTAACAACTTAACTTCTATTAAACTTTTTTTAAATATTTTATAGAGAAATATTAGATGAGGCCATTAACAAAGTTCCAACCAAATTGAATTGAAGCATTATTCTTTAATATATTAATAGTAAATGAAACCCTTACCGGAATTCCAAATAAAAAATTGGTAGGACCATTAAATTTTAGTACTTAGTAATAGCTAAATTACTATTATATGATATGAAATAAGACAATGTAATGTAATATAATATAATATAAATTAATAACAAGCTAAACTAAAAGTTTCTAAAAAAATCATTCAAAGAATGTATTATTAACCATTTTTTAAATATTTTCATTAATGTTTCAGAACATATATATTTTAAAGAGTATTTTTTTAGTTAACCAATACCAAGTATATCTTTAACATGATTTTTTATGAGGAAACTTTGCTCAGAACTTTATATATATTTATATATATATGTATTTACCTATGTTCGTCTTGAATTACGCAAGTATAAAAAGTCTAACCCAATTTTAATTGAAACCCCCCTTAAAAGGGAAAGAGAGCAGCTGTCAATGTGTTCTCATTCTAAGCAAATGATTACTCAACGCCCAGAGAAGTAGCTCCCGGACATATATTTATATATATTTTATAATCGGTACATTGACTCTAATTTTACTTGATGTTTATTTTACTTGAATTTTCATTTTTCTTGTTTTCTTTATTGTTTATTTAAATATTTCTTACGTGCTCAACATTATTAATCGGTGGCCAAAGTATTTCAGGTAGGTTCCTGTTTGATCTACCAAGCGTATCATAAGGCCAATAAAGACGTGAGCCAGACAGTCCCAGTCCCAGGGCCTAGACGTATGCCAGTGGAAAGCGAAATGCGCAAACGCAAACGGAAGTATATACTATACAATGCAAAGAGAAGTTAAAGGAGAGGAAACTAAAAATACACATAATAAATATAAAAAATATATATCTACTTATATATGTATATAACCATATGAAATACTTCCTTAAGTGGCCAATGGCTTATTCATCAGTAAATTGATTGAATCTGGATTCAGACTTGAGCAGTTTACAAAGTGTTTCGGGCTAAGCCAGAAAGTTAAAACCCAAAAAAGCTTTCAATAAATTTATAGAAATATTAACAGATCTATGTAGGATTATTTTAAATTATTTATATTTTATATATATTTTTTATTTATAATTATATTTTTTTAATCATTGTTTGAAACAATTTTTCCTTAACTTTAGGTCTCTTTTGTAAATCCAAATATATATTGCATATGTTATTAAAAAATATATCTTTAGTTCGAAATATCAGTTCAGAATACTCATAGTTATTAAAGCTATAAAGTATAAAATATGTATTTCCAAATGTTTTTTAAACAAAATCAAAAAACTAAAAAGTATTTTGCAACCTTTTTTTAGAGTTTGTATTATGACTTAACATTTAATTATAAAAATTTAGTAAAAATAAATACTAAAAAGTATTTTGTAACCTTTTTTAGAGTTTATATTGGAACTTAACATTTAATTATTAAAATTTAAAGTTTAATGAGTTTGTAACTTACAGTTTTTTAAATGTATTAAGTTTCTTGATTGGTTAAGTAGATGTAGAACTATAGCTTAACTAATTTTAAATATTTAATTGATCAAGAAGATATATAACTATAGATTGCTTAATTTAAAAATTTTTTTAAATATAGAGAGCACTTGATTGATCAAGTATTGTAAGGAAGTTTCTCAGCCTGGGTACACATCTCAGTCTATCCAGGGCTTTTTAATTACAGAAAAATTTGTAAGAAAAACTCGAGACCTCTAAATTTTAAACTAATACAGACAAATGTGGGGAATAATTATTTATTTGACATAACAAAAGACACAAAGTTAGACAATTAATATTAAGGACGCTCATTTGGGGTGGACACTGTACAAAGGGGAAGATACACACATACTATGGCATGTACATTTAATATTATTTCGGTTAGGGTATTACCCGGACACCGAAATAAATATTAAAAGACACTAAGTAGTCAGATGCACAGTTGTTAACATTTCAGTTAGGGTATTACCCGGACACTGAAATGCTAAACAAATGGCATTATGACCACTGTGCTACATAAAAACTACATTACAGTGGTTCCATGTTCATGCGCATTTAATATTGCTTCGACTAGGGTATTACCCGGATGTCGAATAATATTAAATGGCACTAAGTCGGCGCATGCACAACCAACGCCATTTCAGTTAGGGTATTACCCGGACACTGAAATGGTTGCTGGTTGACATGCTGCCAACTGTACCATGGAACACACTTTGACAATGCAACATACATTCAACGGCATGTACATTTAATACGATTTCGGTTAGGGTATTACCCGGATACCGAAATCAATATTAAATGACACTAAGTGGTTAGATGTACATTTGGTAATATTTCAGTTAGGGTATTACCCGGACACTGAAATACTAGCCAAATGACATCACAACCACTGTATTCGCTACACACTGAACTACACTACAGTGGTTCCATGTTCATGCGCATTTAATATTGCTTCGACTAGGGTATTACCCGGATGTCGAATAATATTAAATGGCACTAAGTCGGCGTATGTACGACCAGCAACATTTCAGTTAGGGTATTACCCGGACACTGAAATGACTGCTGGTCGACATACTGCCAACTGTACCATGGGACCACAACACTTAACACATTACTAAGACATTACATGCAAATAAGGACAAGGGGAAAGAATAGGGGCAAGAAGAAAAATAGGAAAAGGCGCGGGTCAATGTTCATTCATAACTTTATTATTTCTAGTTCACATATGTCTATTGTAAAAAAAATATATGACTGCCTACGATCACACTACCCTAGAAGAAGAGCATAAAATGGTGATATCGTGGCCTTTAGGCCGACTTACCCGTTTCGGGACATACTAGTGACTTCGCAAATATAATTCCTTTTATTGGTTTTTAATTTAGTGTTGTCTATGTTTTTCTTTCCTCTGTGTGTTGTTCTTTTCCTTTTATTCCTTGTTAAAATTTTGTTTTGTATTCACTTGGTTTCACTGTATTTCGTCTCACTGTCACTTTAACTGTTCCTTTAATTTCTTTGATTTTCACTACTTTTTCTTCTTTTGTAAACTTGACTTGTCGATGGTCACCAACTGAATGCTCTTGCTCTCATTTTTAATTCTTGCCTTTGCCCTAGTTTTTAATATTCTAAGCTTTCGACGCAGCTGCGGAAATGCGTGGCGCATTTTGATTGGCTACTGATGATTCACCGTTATCCTACGAGCTTTTTGGTGTACGTGACAAATTGTCTTAGCTTAGCTATGCTGACACTGACTGTACCGCCGGTGCGTCGGCGTCGCTGGCTATTGCAATGCGAAGGAGAGGGAAACAAAAGAGATAAAAATAATTGCTCTCTTGTTAGAAACTGTAAACTAATGATGGAATAGAAAACAATTGCTCTCTCTTGCTAGAAACTGAAGCCTAAAGATGAAATAGAAAACAATTGCTCTCTCTAGCTAGAAACAGTAACCTAATGTTGAACTAATCCCCTTTAGTAATTAGGGCATATCGATTTGGAGGGTTTGCTTGTATATATATATTAATATATAAAAAATACCAAGATTTGTGATTCGTCACACTCCCTCCTTACTTCACGGAGGCAAAAGAAATGGTTATTCTCCCGGTAGCCGAGATGTAGACTTGGTAGGCTAGGCCGTTTTCTTCGTCAGAACTTGCAAGGTTGGTTACGGTAGGGACGTGTCTGGATTCTGTACTTTTAGTTTCGAAGGTATCTTCCTGCTCTGAATCGTCATTCGGTGGACCTTCTACCGTTGCTTACTTCGGATTCGTGGATTTCCTTGATATGTCTAGCGTTGGTACATCCTCGCTGGGGAATGTTGATCGAGATGGTGATTTCTCCAAAATTGGCATCGATGTCTTCTAAGGAAGAAGTTAGCCCCGAAAGGACTGATATAAAGGGTAACATTTTAATGAAGGGAATTAGTTCATATGCCTGATTTTGAAAGGAACGAACTGCAAACTACCTAACTTTGACTGCCTAATAGTGTGATTTACAAACGTGTGATAAACTTAAAGATTAATATTATAACTAAGATAACTAAAGTAAGATATATGTAGTGGTCGGCTGTTTAGTCTTACGAACAGAGACCCCCCTTTAGGAGGGCAGGGACGTTGGGAGATCGAAATCTCCAACAAGTGGCCCCTGTGAAATCTCTTCGCAAGGCTCGGCTCTGTGGTTGTCTTCTGTGTCTTCTACGATTTCTTCTCGGCTTGGATTCTCTTGGCTCGGATTCTCTTGGCTCGGATTCGCTTGTTGTTGTCTGCTCTCGATCGCTGACACTCGCTGTGCGGCCGGATATTCCGTGTTCATCTTGGAGTCGGACGATGTTCCTGAAAGAAAAGTGTTTTACCTTGTAGGGACGTTTGAGTTTTGGTGCTGCCTTGGCGGCGAATCCCTCAGGGGCTTTGGACAACTGTTGTCTTCGTTGTGGGTCGCCGTAAGGACTCTCGGAGGTCTCGATTTTATCTTCTCTAAGTAACCGGGACTGTGCTCTGTAAAAACGATGCTTGGTTGCTCGATCATCCTTCTGATTGATTACGTTCTGGGCGATGTGAGATATTCCTTGTATCTTTTGCAACTTGGTTTCATTGTCTTCATTCCCATGCTGTTGACCTCGTATCCTTTTGAAGGACGTATCCTGTGACAACTCCCTTCGTGCTTGGCTAAGATTTCCATTTGGGCTGCGCTCTGATATTCTTGTTAAGATAGTATCCTTGTGGAAAATGTTGCCTCGTTGAACGTTTGACTATGACTCTTCCTGGTATCCTTGTGAAGCATGCTGACTGGATTCCTGGTATTCTGGTAAAGCATGCTGGATCGTTGGGGTTCTGGCTTGGATTACTGGTGAAGAATGTTGACTGGTGCAAGACTTAGAGTTGACTCCGCTGGTATTCTTGTGACGCATGATGGCTCGTTGTGGTTCTAGCTTGGTTTCCTAGTATCCTTGTGACGGCCGTTGACTTGTGTTAGACTTCATGTAGACTCTGCTGGTATCCTTGTGACGCATGATGGCTCGTTGTGGTTCTGGCTTAGGTTCCTAGTATCCTCGTGACTTATGGTATGCAGACTCTGCTGGTATCTTTGTGACTTTGACATAGACTTCTGGTTGTAGACTCCGCTAGTATCTTTGTGACTTTGACATAGACTTCTGGTTGTAGACTCCGCTAGTATCTTTGTAGCATTGACTTCGACTTCTAGTATCCTTGGAGGAAGGATTTTAACTCGTTCCTGGCTTAGTGTAGACTGCGCTGATATCCTTGTAGCATTGACGTAGACTTCTGGTATATCTAGAAAAGGGAAAAAAGGAAGGATGTTCTTCGGTTGTAGTTCGACTTCGATTCGTGGTATCCTGGTAACTGCGGATGCTGCTGTTCTCCTTGAGAAGGATGTTCACTCGCTGTAGCTAGACTTTGATTCCTGGTATCCTTGATAAGGATGTTCACTCGCTGTAGCTAGACTTTGACTTGTTGTTGACGTTGTTTCTCTGGTTGTGGGACTTTGTTTCTTCGTTGTATTCTTTGTATTCTTGGCTGCTTGGTGTAGGCTTCGCTGATATCCTTGTGACTTAAGCTGTTGCTATCCGTTGAACAGGATGTTCACTGTTGATTCCTTTGTATGCTCGTAATCTTGACTGCTGTTGTCCTTGAAAAAGGATATTCACTGGTTGGGTCCTTGGTTTGCTGCTAACTTAGAGTCCTGTTATCCTTTGTAATCCTTGGTATTTAGACGGCTGTAGTCCTTGGCTGCTGGATGTAGACTCCTTGATGGTTCGATGTTGACTCCTTGATGGTTCGATGTTGACTCCTCGACGGTTGAATATTGACTCTCTGACGGTTCGATGTTCACTCTCTTTCCAGTATGCATTGGTACCATGACTTTATCTTCGAAGCCTCTGCTCTGCTAGCGTCGCAGCCTCCGCTTCATAGGAGTGAGCATCCAAAAGATCCCGTTGGGGCTATATCGACCAAAGAGAACCAACGAAACACCCTCATACCCCCTTCTCATAGGAATAAAGTGTGATAGAAAACAAGCGGTAATATTTTATTTTTTTTTTTCATCTCCTATACTTTATCTCTCCTGCCTTTCTTTTCTTGTACTTAGACTCTGTTGTACATATGTATATTATTTTTTTTTCTCTATGGTGACTCTGCTGCTGTAGCTCTGTCGATTGTAAAAAAAAATAATTCCACGTGGTTTTGGTTCTACTGTATTCTGTCGTGACTCTGTCGCATGGACTCTGTCGATGACTGTAAAATAGTTCTACCGTTACTTTGTGCAAAATTTTTCAGCTTGCTTATGTTTCTAATATTCTTATGAAAATTCCGTTGCATATATTTTTTTTTTCTCTATGGTGACTCTGCTGATACCCTGTTTAGCTCTGTCGATATATAAAAAAAAATAAAATTCCACGTGGTTTTGGTTCTACTGTATTCTGTCGTGACTCTGTCGCATGGACTCTGTCGATGACTTTAAAATAGTTCTACCGTTCATTTGTGAAATTTTCTATGCTTGGTTGTCTCTTTTGCTTGTATAGAAATTCCGTTGCATATATATTTTTTTTTCTCATGGTGACTCTGCTGATACCCTGTTTAGCTCTGTCGATATAAAAAAAATATATTTCTGCCTCGAGGTTTTGGTTCGACTGTATTCTGTCGTGACTCTGTCGTTGGGACTCTGTCGATGACTTTTTAAAAGTTCTACCGTTTGCCTGTTGGATTTTCTATACTCGCTTCTCTCTTTCGTTCTTATAAAAAATTCAAATATATACATATATAATTTTTTTTTTTCTTATGGTGACTCTGCTGATACCCTGTTTAGCTCTGTCGAGTATAAAAAAAATAAAAATATATACATATGTATTTCTGCCACGTGGTTTTGGTTCCACTGAATTCTGTCGTGACTCTGTCGCTGCGACTCTGTCGATGACTCTAAGGTAGTCCTACCGGTACCCTTGGCAAAAATTGAATTATTTATAAAAAATTTTTTTTTTCCATCATATATATATTGCACCAATAAAGAAAATCCCAAAAAATATATTTTACATGTCAATTTAATTAAATGATATAATATAATGCGATCATATTATAATATAATATAATTGGTTAATTTTTTTCGATATTATAGGGTAGCAATAAATTTTTTTTTCAAATAATATGAATAATATGAGAAGGCCAAATAAATATGGTGGGGCTTTAATCCACAAAATTAATCCCTACACTAAGCTTGCCTAATTAATTTAAAATCTTTCTCGAGGTCCCTGCTCGGGCGCCATCTGTAAGGAAGTTTCTCAGCCTGGGTACACATCTCAGTCTATCCAGGGCTTTTTAATTACAGAAAAATTTGTAAGAGAAACTCGAGACCTCTAAATTCTAAACTAATACAGACAAATGTGGGGAATAATTATTTATTTGACATAACAAAAGACACAAAGTTAGACAATTAATATTAAGGACGCTCATTTGGGGTGGACACTGTACAAAGGGGAAGATACACACATACTATGGCATGTACATTTAATATTATTTCGGTTAGGGTATTACCCGGACACCGAAATAAATATTAAAAGACACTAAGTAGTCAGATGCACAGTTGTTAACATTTCAGTTAGGGTATTACCCGGACACTGAAATGCTAAACAAATGGCATTATGACCACTGTGCTACATAAAAACTACATTACAGTGGTTCCATGTTCATGCGCATTTAATATTGCTTCGACTAGGGTATTACCCGGATGTCGAATAATATTAAATGGCACTAAGTCGGCGCATGCACAACCAACGCCATTTCAGTTAGGGTATTACCCGGACACTGAAATGGTTGCTGGTTGACATGCTGCCAACTGTACCATGGAACACACTTTGACAATGCAACATACATTCAACGGCATGTACATTTAATACGATTTCGGTTAGGGTATTACCCGGATACCGAAATCAATATTAAATGACACTAAGTGGTTAGATGTACATTTGGTAATATTTCAGTTAGGGTATTACCCGGACACTGAAATACTAGCCAAATGACATCACAACCACTGTATTCGCTACACACTGAACTACACTACAGTGGTTCCATGTTCATGCGCATTTAATATTGCTTCGACTAGGGTATTACCCGGATGTCGAATAATATTAAATGGCACTAAGTCGGCGTATGTACGACCAGCAACATTTCAGTTAGGGTATTACCCGGACACTGAAATGACTGCTGGTCGACATACTGCCAACTGTACCATGGGACCACAACACTTAACACATTACTAAGACATTACATGCAAATAAGGACAAGGGGAAAGAATAGGGGCAAGAAGAAAAAATAGGAAAAGGCGCGGGTCAATGTTCATTCATAACTTTATTATTTCTAGTTCACATATGTCTATTGTAAAAAAAAATATATGACTGCCTACGATCACACTACCCTAGAAGAAGAGCATAAAATGGTGATATCGTGGCCTTTAGGCCGACTTACCCGTTTCGGGACATACTAGTGACTTCGCAAATATAATTCCTTTTATTGGTTTTTAATTTAGTGTTGTCTATGTTTTTCTTTCCTCTGTGTGTTGTTCTTTTCCTTTTATTCCTTGTTAAAATTTTGTTTTGTATTCACTTGGTTTCACTGTATTTCGTCTCACTGTCACTTTAACTGTTCCTTTAATTTCTTTGATTTTCACTACTTTTTCTTCTTTTGTAAACTTGACTTGTCGATGGTCACCAACTGAATGCTCTTGCTCTCATTTTTAATTCTTGCCTTTGCCCTAGTTTTTAATATTCTAAGCTTTCGACGCAGCTGCGGAAATGCGTGGCGCATTTTGATTGGCTACTGATGATTCACCGTTATCCTACGAGCTTTTGGTGTACGTGACAAATTGTCTTAGCTTAGCTATGCTGACACTGACTGTACCGCCGGTGCGTCGGCGTCGCTGGCTATTGCAATGCGAAGGAGAGGGAAACAAAAGAGATAAAAATAATTGCTCTCTTGTTAGAAACTGTAAACTAATGATGGAATAGAAAACAATTGCTCTCTCTTGCTAGAAACTGAAGCCTAAAGATGAAATAGAAAACAATTGCTCTCTCTAGCTAGAAACAGTAACCTAATGTTGAACTAATCCCCTTTAGTAATTAGGGCATATCGATTTGGAGGGTTTGCTTGTATATATATATTAATATATAAAAAATACCAAGATTTGTGATTCGTCACAGTATATATAGAACTAAGGCTTACTTTATTTCAAGTCACTTCTATAGGCATGTTGACATAATATTAAAGTCCATTCCGTTTTAGAGATATAACCGATCCCACATTGAATTTATAAAATATTTATATAGATCTCGTTATATTGAAATTCTATATAAAATTGATATATTTCTTCCTATAAATAAGTATAATTAAAGTAAATTTTGAAAATTAAAAGATTTTACATAGGATATCTACATCTGCTAATGTCTACTTCTAGATCTACAAATACTCAAGATATATAGTCGAAATCATTACCTTTTCAAAGATTCAACAAATGACCTTAAGAATTTAACATCAAAAATTCAACATAAAAAAACCCGATTTATGTAGATAAGCTTCACATGAAAAACCCAAACCAAAGCAAGGAATATAATAATTGAAAAGCTCGAGCCAGGCCCAAAGTTTTTTATGGTCCTTAGCTTATATGAAGCACTATAGAATGAAAAACAACTGCACGTTATTCCCAAACTCCTTTTGGTACAACTTTTCTAGTCACGTCACTTTACCCTCTATGTTTCTCCGACCTTAAAACCTTGTGAGTTATAATTATCTAATTAATTTTATTGGTAATAAAATAATTGCATTAAATAATTAATTACAACTGTTGCAAATATTTGCGTTTTTGTGAGTTATTATTGAAACTGCTGGAACGGGAACTGTTGTGTCGCTTTCGTTTATCGCTTTTGAGTTTATCGGTGGCCTTATCGACCAATTGTTGGGCAGTAAGTTCTGAGGACTCTAGAGATTTGCCAACAAGACCTTCGAGGCTGGCTTCTGAGGTGGCAGATACTCCAACGACATCATCAGCATCATTTTCATCATCTTCATCCGCATCTCCCTCATCGGAGTCATCACCTTCTTGTGATGCTCCCACAATAGCCTCCGGTTGCTCTGAATTTGTGGTCGTCATCATGGTGCTGGAGGAATGGCGAGCTGTTGTTGTGGTGGAGTCCACAACTGGAGTAGTTGTTGTTGATTCTGCACCTTTTCCTTTTATGTTGAGCAAGTTATGAATAAGTTTAGGTGTTGGTTGTGTGGTGGGAGCTGCTGATCCTAGTAGTCTATTAAACGGATTAAAAGGATTCAGATTTCCTAAAGGTCCAAATGGATTCAGTATTGGACCTATTCCAAATGGGGCTCCTACTTGCGGACTGGCCATAGGATACGAAGATCCAACTTGGGGATTCATTGCATAGCCAGGCTGTATTCCAAATTGATTTCCCATTTGAGGATTCAATCCAAAAGGATTACCCACTTGCGGTGACATAGCAAAGCCAAGTGGACTACCCATTATAGAATCATGAAGGGGCGATTGGGATGGATTGGGCATAGCCAAGTAATGGGTTGGTCGCTGTTGTCCAAAGCAAGGCATTGCTATAATGACTGGTTGGAAACTGGGACACGAGTTGCTGGCATAACTTAGTCCATTCTCTGAGGCCGCCGTCGGACACTGGCGATATGGAGATGGAGCTGAATTGCAGGATGAATCATAAGAGCTTGGTGCCATAGGTGGCGGTGGTGGCATAGTGGGTGGTCCTCCAGATGGATAGTTTTGGTAGGACATTCCCAACAATGATTCTCCTGGACTAGGTCCTAGCGAAGCTTGATGTTTATCTTTGATAAGACTCTCGGCGGGCACTTGGAATGGTGCACCCAGTTGTGGACCACCAAACACTTGTGGAGTTGGATCAACTTGTGGTTGTGCATCCACTTGTGGTGGTGCAAACATTTGCTGTGGCACACCTACTTGTGGTGGGGCACCCATTTGAGGTGCTGCACCTAAATTTGGTCCCTCTGAACTACCGTAAAATGCTCTCATTACGGGATCATCATGATAATCTGGCAACCCGGACATTCCAAGTATTGGCTGTTGTTGTGGCTGTGGCAACCAAATCATAGGCTGGTGTTGTTGTTGAGGTTGTGGTTGTTGTTGTTGTTGTTGGACTGCACCTACCAAGGATTGTGATTTAACAGAGGGTTGACGATAGTGTTGATTAAGCTCTTCCATTTGGAAACCCACATTCGGTAAGGCCAGAACATCTTCATCTAGTCCTGGGCGATAGCGGCTGCTCAACGCAGAGGATTTATGTGGGGAATTCGAAGGTTTCGCTGGCGTGTCTTTGCCAGTTGCCTGCGGTTTCTTAATTGCTGCAGTATTAAGTGTAACGGGCGTGGTCTCTGGGCCTGGGCCTGCAGCAACTCTGCGTGCAGCTGGTGATAGGCTTCCTGAAGCTGTGTAAGGAACTGTTGGCAGGCCATATGATTGCGCAGAAGATGCAGGCTCAGAGGAAGGAGAATATTGTTGGGCGCTTGAAGTTGATCCAGACTGGGGTTGGGACTGGGGTTGGGACTGATGCTGGGGCTGCTCTTGGTATGTCGACGTCTGCGTGCTTTTGCTGGGATCCTCATAAACTGGCTGGACTGGAAGATACCCGCCTCCAAAGGCGGGAAACGATGGAAAGGTAGCTATTGGTGTGGCATGTTGATAAACAGGCTGAGCATTTGGTTGCTGTGCTACCGGCAAAGGCAGCGGCTGCGGATGTTGTTCCTGTTGTCCACCTCCACCTCTAAAATCTGCTCCTTTGCACATATAATAGGGCTCCTCCTGCGGACCACTTGGCTTAATCTCCACACAAATTGTAGTCAAAGTTCTTTTACTACGATGCAAGGAATCCAATTGCTGAAGATGCTGACTCTCATCCCCCTCAGCTCCAGCCATACTTATTATGGCCAAATATAGCCAAAGCATAAGCTTCAAATATTGTGTATAGGTTGCCATTTGCTTCCGTTTACTGACTTCCGTTTCAGTTTGAAGCTTGTCTTTTATACTCTGGAATCACAATGAAATATCGTCATTAGAAAAACTTTGGCACTCTGTTCTTTCTTTTTATTGTCTTTTGATCAACTCACCCACAACTTGCCCAAGCGAATTCTCTGTAATCTTTTGCAATCTTTTCACTTGGAACAGAAATTGGGAATGGATTAACTGGCTGACTGTCTGGTTTGGTTCTGGTTCTTGCACTGGTAATTGGAGTTTCTTTCACTTGAAAATCAAATCACTGAATAAAAACCTCTGCCATTACAATTTTTCAACGGACCTACACGACAAAGCTGTTTAAGACATTTTACCTTATTTAAATTAAGGTAAGGTGAAGTTGTTAAGGCCTTTAATAATATTTATTATTAATTTTTAATATATTTATATAATATATTTTTTCCGAATATTTTCGATTTTTTTCTGAAGATCGTAAATGTTAAATCTCAGCAAAAATGGAAACTTCTTTTTAATTTGAAAGTGAACACAGATTTTTTACTCGATTTTTCAATGATAATATTTTTAAAAATTTAAACTTTAAAAGTTTTTAAATAAATAATCTTTAAAAAATCGACTTAAATTGTAAACAACTTAAAGGATTTAGGATAAGTCCTATGACAAAACCTCAACAAAAGAAACTTGATTGATTGCATTAAAATCCGTTCAACAAATTTTCGACATGATTTTTAAACTATTTAATTTTATTGATTAATATCAACATTTTCAAAGAATTATCGGAATTTCTTTCCTAAATTTTGAGAGAGAAAATAATGTTGAAATTAATGTAAATTTTTTGGATACCAAAACGATGGCCTTAATTGAATACCAGGAAGGTTATTAGACAAATATTCCGTAAAGCTCTAACTTAGTTTCATTTTGATCAATTTTGTTAAACTTTAATTTTATATTTCTTCTTAGAATTCTGTCTTTTTTTTTGCATTATATTTAATAATGATTGACAAATAAAAATTATTTCCTTTTATTCTTTTTTTACTAGTTTTCGCTAACTGTTTATATTTATAATCAATTCTTCTTTGGTGATCCACTATTCCTGTTTCTCATTGGCTAAAGACCTATTTTTTCTATTTTTTAAATGCCCAAAGAAATGAGTTCTAAATTTAAACCATAAATATATTAATTTATAACAAAATGTTAACTAATATTTAAAATTTTCAAAGTTTACATATAGAGTATTTCATATTCCCCATTCTCCTCTACAAAGGAATCAAAATTCCCAATTAACATTAACCAATTCTATATTCATTTTTTAGCTGATCAATGCAAATAATGGTAAAGAAAATTTCGATTTCGCATGTCGTGGCAGTTCAACAAACTTCTCAAATTGCCGCCTCGCAAACCCTTGGCTTGCCTGATTTGTCCATTCAGCAGTGCAAGGCAGTTAAAAGTATTCCATATGGGTTTTATTTACACATTAAATATACACATATATATATATATATTTGTAATTGTTCAAATATTAGTTGAAAGCAGAACATACCTATACATATGTATACACAAATGCAAATTGAATGAACCGGGTTAGTTGGTCAGAAGGTGTTAGATTGCTTCGTATTTCTTTGCTATAACTGACCTGACCCATTTAAGAGAGTAAGAACCCTTACTTCCCCTTATGATATATAAATACCTATATGGTCATGTGCGTTAAGAATTTCAAATTAGCCAGTTTGCTTCACTTTCATTAAACAAAAGTGCTAAAGACCCTCGCTCTCTCTCTCAATGGAGGAAGAGGAAGTATTGTGCTTAGGCTAAATGACTGACAGAACCACTTACTCATTTACAAGCGGCATAGACAAAGTGGCTAGAACTGTCGTAACCCGCCGCACCCAGTTTTCCCTCTCCGTCCAACAAAAGCCACCGCTTGGCTGTGGAACATATGTTGGCACAACGTACTCATCATCATCACCATCGTATATATTAATAATCAGGTTAAGCGCCACATGGGTTACTCCCGCATAGAGTTTGAATTGGGTGCGGTCGTTTTAACCTTGCACGCAATGTTATATTTTCTCATTTTTCGCGGAATCTACCTTATCAGTTTACTTTATTCTAGACATTTTATAGATATGAACTAAATGGCCAGCTAGCTGAATCATAGAGCTATTATTTCGGTTAGGGGGAATTCCAACTAAAGAACAATATCAATTCGAATGGATCTAACGGAAATCGAAAATCTGCAAAATTATATTGTAAATTATATAGCTTAGTAACTAATTGCTTAATCATGTATCAATTTAAAATAAAAATAAGATTTTTATTTAATTGATTAATACTTTAAAACTGTTATTTCGTAATGTTAGAAACAAGCCAACAGCTCCTTGAAACTCAAAATTTATGTATTTCTTGTTCACCTTTGTCGTTAATGTCAAATAATTGTTTAACAATTTGCTTTTATACAAATCTTATTACTTCATAAACTACAAACAAACTTTGTTCTTGGCACCGACAAATTATAATTGAATTAAGCCAACACAATGAAAATCTATAATAATTTTCGATCTGTAGATCCCCCAACATATCATACAGAAATTGACCAAAAGCGCCTTTCTTCAATTCCTAAGCAACCGGAACCGGAAAAGCGAAAGCTTAAATTTTTAGTTAAGAATACAAAAACACCGGCTTGTAATGCGGAGCTTTTTTGTTATCCTTTGGATATCTGTAAGACAAGATCGCAAATTCATGGTGGAATTGCAAGTAAATCGAGCATGCTACAACAATATCGTGGAATGTTGGCCACTCTCTTAGGTATACTGAAAGAAGAAGGTTTTCTAAAACTCTATGGTGGCATATCAGCCATGGTGATGCGTCACTCAATTTTTATTGGCTCTAAAATGTTCTTTTATGATTTCCTTCGTGATCAAATGCTGACTAAAGATGCTAATGGTAAACCACAATTGTCTTTTATATGTGGTGCCTTCTGTGGTGTTATGGCTACTGTAGCCTCACCCACAGATCTAATCAAAGTGCAAATGCAAATGGAGGGTAAAAGACGTTTAATGGGCGAACCTTCAAGGATCCATAATATTATTCAAGCCCTGACATCCATTTATAATACGGGTGGCATTGTGGGTCTATGGAAAAATACGATGCCCAGTACATGGCGGGCAGCTTTAGTTACTTTGGGTGAGTTTTGGGCAAGGATTTGAGGTAAAGTTGATTTTTGAAACCTCTGTAATAATTCCGGAAATAGGATTGAAAATTTAGTCGAAAATGTAGAGCAGTTTCATAACTTCAAATTGATTTTTTTAATATAACTTTATATTCCCTTAAACTATCTTTTTTATATATATAAATTTTTAAATAATTGTTTGTCATATCCTTCCACAGGTGACTTTAGTTTCTATGATCTTAGCAAGCGAAAATTAATGATAATACTAAATCAACCGGATAATTTAGCAGTACAATTTCTTGGTGCTATGATAGCAGGATTTGCTGGTGCCATATTAGGTACACCTGCCGATGAGGTAAAATCACGTATTTTGAATCAACCCACCGATAAAACAGGACGTGGCTTATACTATAAAGGCACAATGGATTGCTTTAGTAAATTGGTTAAAGAAGAAGGCATAATTGCAATGTATAAAGGTTTTCTACCTTACTGGTTGCGTATGGGTCCCTTTGCTATTTTGTTTTGGATGACCTTTGAACAGATTAGATGTCTCTGTGGCAACGAAGGTTACTGAAGATGATCCCAAAACAACAATCTAGGTTGTCTTTCAGTATAAAGTCCGAAATTGTCATTGGGTATATATAATAAATTTGAAAAGTATATTATTATTATTATTTTTTGTTTCAAAATCTTATGTGTGGAATATGTCCAGGGATGAGGATGATGAGGTTTATTGGAATCTGAAACCAATTAAACCATTTGCATCATCGCCAATATATCCTGTTGCTCACGAATTGTCAGCTAAACATTTAGGCCAGCTTTATGTGAATACATTTATGGGTTCTACTTTTGCCGAATTCTTTATATATCCCTTAGACTTGGCTAAAACTCGTATCCAAGTCTCGAGTAAAAAAAATTCAGTTGCCCCAGTGGGCAATGCATATCAACAGATTTCAAACATTGTTCAAAAGGAGGGGTTCTTTAAAACCTATGCCGGACTTTCAGCAATGGTTGTTAGAAATTTTCTCTTTAATGCCACACGGGTGGTACTTTATGATATCTTTCGGACTCAGCTTATGTATGTGGATGAAAACACCAAACAGCAAGTACTAACTGTACCAGCGGGATTGACTGCTGGGTGTCTTGCCGGCTGCATAGCTCAGTGCTTGGCAACTCCATTTGATATAGTCAAAATTCGTATGCAAACGGAAAGTTTAAGACTGCAACCGGGACATGAGTACCGTTATGAAGGTATGATTCAGATTTTAAAGAATATATATAGTCATGGAGGATTAGCAAGTATGTGGCGTGGTATGGGTCCTAGTTGCTTTCGGGCCTGCCTACTGACTGCCGGCGATGTAGGCTCTTATGATTTAAGTAAACGCAATTTGAAGTATTATCTTAATTTAGATGAAGGTTTACCGTTGAGATTTCTTTCATCCATGTCCGCTGGATTGGCGGCAGGTATTTTAAGTAATCCTGCGGATGTAATAAAGTCAAGGATTATGAATCAACCGATTGATGACCGAGGTCGCGGCTTACAATATAAGAACTCAATTGACTGTGTTACGCAACTTGTAAAACAAGAAGGTGTGCTTTCCTTATATAAGGGTCTGCTTCCAATGTGGTTTAGATTAGGCTCATGGTCGATTATATTTTGGATAACAGTGGAAAAATTACGTGAATGGGAGGGTCAAAATGGATTCTAGTTGTTCTCGGTAAATGTTCATTGAAGTACGAATTTATCGTCAATGTTATGAAGATTTTTCTAAATTTATCCTTATTTCATATGTAAAATAAGTTGGTTGGACTGCGTCCTTGAATTTCGTAAATCCATCAAGCAAAATTAATTTTAACTTGTCCCTGATCCTTTTAAGTCATTGAAGAGATCTAAAACTTCTGTAACACAAAGGACAAACCTTGGATCAAGTTTTGAAATCCTAACTAAACGCAAAATATACTGTTTTGCAAAATGTTGATGTATTTTTGCAAGAATTTATATGTACATATCAAACGCATCACCAACATAAAATATATGAAAAACATGGTAAAGTTAAAAAAACAGTTATATGAATAAAAATTATAATTTTGCTCTCCAAATATTTTATTTTACTATATGTGACCGCAATTGAAATTGTTAATTAATTTTAAAATTGTTATTATTTATATAATTAAGTTCTGATATGCTGAAAACTGTTGGGGATATTCATTTAGCATAACAGATCGTAAATAACTTTTTATCACTATACTTTGAAGTTCGCTTTAAGCAGCTTTCAGTGTTCGCTAACAAAGAAAACTGTAAGCTTTAATGCAATTTAAAGAATTACAAAGAAAGTGACTAACAACACTGACTGACTTTTGGAAATTTAACAGCTATTTGCCTCGCTGTAAATTACATTTCTCCATACGCCAAAATTCTCTTTCTTCCAAAGTTAACAGTTTGTATTAAATTAACAGATAATTTCATATAAAAACTAAATGCAACTAATCAGTATTTAAAATTAGACTTAAATGAGTTCCACAAATAAAGAATTTAAACTAGGTAATTCCAGTTTTACTATATACCTACATTCATATGTACGTACATAATCATTTCTGTTAACGTATCCACTTCTATTATACTATAGAATTATTTTATAAATTTGTGCAGATTTTCATTATTGTTCTAACTAAATCAATTGTCAACATGTTTTGTAACAAATTTGATACAATGCAAGGCCAAAGCCTAGAGAAATCACCGCCATAAAAAAATAGCTACAAAATTTGCATATTTTATTAAATGAATCAAGGTGAGGCGGTAAGCAACAGCTGCTTTTCTCTCTTCCTCTTAGTTAGTCTGGCCCCCGTGGGCAAAGAAATTTGAATTTTGCCGTTAGAGATGCAAACAAATGCCATACACGCGCCACAAGTTGAGAAGGGAAGAGAAGAGAGGGGGGATCCAATACCAGCACCACAACACATAACAATAATCACAAAATAATAATAATAATGAACAAAATATAATAATAATGCGATGTCTGATTAATTGTATAGCTGATAAAAAAAGTGGACTCGGCTTTATCTCGCCTCTTTGTCTCTTGTATGCCATCTCTCTTTTTGCCCAGACAACTTTTTCTTTGATTAATTTTATTTATTTATTTTTTTTTTATTTTTTGATGATTTTCACTAAAAATGGGAGAAAAAGCGAAAGTGAACACATGCCAAACAAATGTTCGCTCATCTTCAAAACTACAAAAATATAAATTCCAAACTTTGGGTCATAGGGAAGACTTTAAGATACCAATCTTTTTTAATAATAAAAATTAATATTAAGCAGTTAATTTAATTAAGCAATAAAAATTAAATCTTCATATAACATTTCAACTAAGCACTTTTTTTATCGTCTTTTATACCCAATGGTATTTTAAATACAATCAAATTATAGAATTACAATCTTTTAAAGGAAACTTCATTGCTTACACATGACGGAAATTTTTATATAAAGTTTTTATATATAATGAATTTTATTGCTACAGATCCTGTTTTTGGAGATCCTAATATACTCTTATCTATATAACTAGGGGGTATTCCACAAAGTTGTTGTGTATGTACCAAATAATTTGGGTCAATGTTTTCTAGGCAACGACAAGATGAAGAAATAATGAAGGAGAAATACGACAAAAATATGCAAAAAATGTCAAATTACTGAAAGAAAAGCAGCTGCAAGTTGACAGATAATGAAAAGAAAAAGTAATAAGAATATAAATATAAAAAAAAACAGGGCTGTCTATGAATCAGACGAAACCACAATATTTCCTTGTTCTTACAAGGAAAAGTTCAAGTTCAAGAAATATCCAACACTTTTTATATACATAATTAATTAACAATTATATTTCATGGTTCCATTTTATAAATTGGTGAATTACTTAGGCCTTGGCCCCCAAGTTATCATAGTCCGTTCCTGATCAATATAAATATTCTATTATATATGTGCAAAAAAAAAAAAATTATTATTGTGAAATTGCGTCAGCCATTAAAAGATAAAAATAACTTGACAACAATTTTGTTTGGTTTTGTTTTTATTCTTTTTTTTTCCCCCTCTATACCAAAAATGGTCAAAGCCTACAATTTGGAAAACAAAGAAAATATTTAAATACTTAAGAACGAGCGATAAGGCCTAAAGTTCATTGATCTATTGATTGTCCAGTGTAAAACCACCTCCAAGCTGAAAAGAAAATATATACAAGAAAGAGCTTTTCAGATAATTTTTATGAGGAGAATTTGTTTGGTCTCACTCTTGTTTTTTATTTCAATAGTATTAAAGTATCGTATTATATATGGTTTTTTTTGTTTGTTTTGTTTTTTAATTTTTATATTATATATATTCATTTTGTTGTTTTGCTTGTACGAAAAATGCTTCTTAATTTTGTTTTTTGTAGGAGGAGTAGGACATGGAGGGAGATGGAAAGAAAAACTTTAAAGAGAGCGCAAAATATTAAGTTTATTTTACTTAAAACATAAGAAAAGCCATTTTGTTTTCCATTTATTTTGTTTTGCATTTTTTTATAGATGATTAAATTGAGTTACATGCATTGTTAAATTGTTTTTTGTTTTTCTTTTTTTGTTTTATGTTTAATGTATGTTTGTAAATTGTGTGTAATGGCAATTTTTTACCGATTTTTCAGCAATGAAATAGAAAGGAAATTAAAACGTTGGTGCTGCTTGACATGGGGCACTGGCAGTGTTGGTCAACGCTTTATGATACATTTCCTTTTTTTCGCTATATATTTCTTATCGATATACAATTTTGATATACTAGAGTCCTGCATGATAAAGAATACATTATTTACCCCCCACAAAATACAACAAGCTGCTAATTAATTCCTGAATTTATTAATTTCCCCACTGGAAAGAAGTGTTAGTTAATGCCAAAAAGCCAAGCAAGTTTCAAAAACCATTGTTTGATTCAGAAAACGATAATCCATTATATATACACCAAAGTAGATTTAAAACTGGCACAACCTTGATACGCAATCTCCTAATCCTTGTGCGGTATCTTTCAAAATTTTTAAAATATGTAAAAATATCTAAGAAAATTATTTGCGGTGGGATTTGTTTGCTCCAGTTAAAGAGACATTCACCGAATGTTTTAAATATTTTCCCAATGATTCAACGATTTGGAAGTGTGAATGATGCGTATGAAATTGCTTGCCTTATTGAAATCGTTTCAACTTAAATTGAATGATTCACTTAGTGGCTCGAAAGCATTCATGCAGGACTCGAATATTTAAGAATGATGGTACGATGTGGGTGTGTTTGTGTATGTGTGTATGTTTGTGTATCTGAGTTTAGGATAAGAAAATTACAAACATGAAAAGCGCTATACGACGAGAGCAAATGGGAGCGCAGAAGAGAACTGATACGGAATGAACATTTATATCTACTATATATGGCTGAACTTTTCAGATGCTTTGATTTTTCGTTTTTTTTTTTTCATTTTGTTTTTCCTTTTTTTTTTTTTTTTTTTCGTTTTCATTTTTCGTTTTTGGGGTTTCGTATAAAAAATGTTTACCACTGCATCGCATCATCATTTTCATCATCTGCTTCTGTCTGTCTGTATTATGTATTTCTCATTTATCTCGATTTTCCTAGCACATTATAAATAGAGCATCATATGAATGGTTCTCCAAATAGTTTACATATACACATACATACATATATATATATAAATATACATATACATACATATATATACTTATATATATTGGTTGGTATTTATTTTCCTGTCTGTTTTCATCGTTTCCGTTGGCTGACTTCTCAAGATCTTCTCTCACTCACTCTCAAAATTTTTGTCGATCTTGTGTTTTTTTTTTCTGTTCTTCATATAAAAACCTGCGTGTGTATGTGTATACATATATATCGGCTGTATATATATATATATATATATATATATAATACTATACAAAAAAGTTTTCAAAAATGTAGTTGTTTTTGCCTGCGTTATTGTTTTTAGTTCTTGTTTTACAAAATACTTTTCCAATCTATATTTTCATTTGTAGGGATATTTTTTCTTGTTTTTTTTTGGGTTTTTTTTTTTATTTTTCGCTCGTATAAACCAAAAAATCATGTTTAAATATATAATAATGCAGAAATCTATAATTTTGTTGTGGCTGTTTTTGTTGTTGTTGTTGTTGGGGTATTATTTTTAGCGTATTTCTTTCTTTCGTTTCCCATTTCATCTCCGCAAAATTCCTTACTTGGCCGTCTGGTTTTTTTTTCTTCCTTTTTTTTTATTTATATATATTAATAATTACTTTCATCTTTTGTTTTAAGTTTTAATTATTAGTTCATTTAAAGTTTCATTTTTTTTTTGTTGTTTTTATTATTGTAGGTTTGTTTATCAAATGTTGCTGTTGCTATTGCTGATGTTTTGTTGCTGTTGTTGTTGTTGTTGTTGCTGCTGCTGCTGTGGTTGCTGTTGTTGTGGGTGTAACGGCTAGTGTGGTTGCCTGTTGATGGTTATGTATTGGTTGGTTGGTTGATTTATTTCTCCTAGTACCCGCAAGTAATCAGATAATCTCCAAGTTTCTCTACAACGGAAGCAGCCTGTTGGGGCTGTACGGGATCTTCGTAGATGGAAACGATCACGGCTATAAAGAAACAAAAAAAATAATACCAATTGGTAACAAGTGATTAATGGATGGAACATAAAATATATATATAAAGATTCCATAGAAATCTACGCACAAACACACATAAATGGTCTATAGTCAACCAGTCATTCGTCTCTATTTAATCAAAACGTAGAAATCTCTTTCAAAGATTCAAACTACCATAATTAAGTTACCCTTTCAATGAGAGGGTATATCAGTAATATTATTCAAATAAAAATTAAAAACTAAGCAAAATTTAAACAAAATATTTCAAAGCATTGTAAGTAAGAAATAATTCTAAGAACTGTCTAATTTAGACCACTTTTCTTTAACTATTTAGTTTTCAAGGTATGCCTAAATAGCAATGGATCTCACTTAAGATAAAAAAATTGGCCCAAATAAATAATTTCGATAAATAATGTTCAAATTTTGATTAGAGATCTTATCGTTATATAGATGGTTAGATCCAATCAGACTGTGATTTATTTATTTATTTATTATTAGGGCTAATAAATATCAAGGGTGTTGGCCGCCTTTATGTGCTTTTCCGTATATGTTTATAAATAAATTCCATTAAATTGATCAAAAAAGTATAAAATAAAAACCCTTCTTTCTAATTATAGATTGTGGGTACAAATAGGAAAAAATCAATTTAAAATTTATAAAATTGCCAAACATCCATTATAGAAGTCTCCATAGAATCTCCCTGTAATGTACACTTATTCCTATTTAAAATAAGCTGAAGACTGCTCTATATTACTGTTTTTTAGCCTTGCTACGTGGTATATTATAGCCGTAATTCCCCCCCACTTCACATATGAAATGAATTTCTTTATCTAACTTCTTTGCCTTTTCATCATCTTATACTTGTGCTTATCCGGTTGACAATGTGTTTAAGAAGAGAAAGCAAAAGACTGAGAAGAGATACAGCAAGCTGTTTGGCAAGAAGAACTAACAGTATTTTACTAGAAATTATGAATAAAAGCGCTCAATAAAGAGAAAACCGGACAGACCAGACCAGACCGAACCAAACTAAATGAATGACAGACAAGTCTTCCACACTGTCAAACAAAACAACAACAACAAAAACTTCGATCGAGTATGTATTGGTATGTATATGCGCATACATAAATTAATCAAATGAGCAGAAAATTGATGAAAACCTAATTGATTGGAGCACAAATTAAATCAAAGCAAAGGGTCACTGAACTAAGCAACCCCAAAAATTAGTTATGTCACTTGCAGAGTACAAAAGGAGAAGGAGTATGTGATAAAATAATAAAAGAGATAACATGAGAGAAAGATATTTTCTCTCTCTGTTTACTCCAACCGACTGGAAGAAATTTCATACAAAGTTGCCATATTATTCAATTTCTTCAACCATGACAAAACTGAGCATATCAAATTTTAAATGCTTGTTTAGTTGTAATATATAAACAGAGATGCTGCTAGTGCTGCAATGTTTAACTAATAACTGCGGCTTGTTTGTTGTAATTTAAGAAGCGTGTAAAATAGTTGTTTATTTTATTCGTGTGTGTGTGTGTTTAATTCCTTGCTTATTATATTTTTATTGCAATCAATCAGCTGGTTTTAAGAGTACCAAAAAAAAAAAAAAAAAAGATTTGGACTTGGATTGCTGCCACATAGGCCGGCCGACCGACTAAATGGCGCCAAATATAGACACACACATCCCGCATTCCCACTATTATCCCCTTCTCTTTTACTCTTTAGCTAGGTCACAGACCAAAAAGCCAGATCGACCAGTTCTTGCCTATTTTTCTATTTTTGCTTCTTTGCGGTTTATTCCACACAGATACACACACACACACGTATACACAAATAGGAGACAGCTAGTGTGGGTAAGAGGGAGGCAGGGAGGGAGAGTCGACACACTGTGCAACATTTGCACTTGAAATGGATTATGGCAATAACCTTGAGCTTGTGGCTGCATCAACAGCAGGCAGCAGCAGCACCACCACCACCAACAACATTAACAGGGGCAAGGCGGCAATTGGCCCCGTCATTCATAGTCACAGTGGGACTAAAACCACATTACAACTTAATGTTAAAGAGAGCTCAGTTTATGGTATTATGTTTATTGTATATACACATGTAATGCCAAATACAGTCAAGACCAAAAAAGGTTACACAGATGCCAGTTTAAATAGATTACATTTTACATGCATTTCTTCCAAGTGTAATAATTTTGCCGAAAATAGATATATATTCATTTGTCTTTTAGATTCACGATTTTAAGCTTTAATATTGTGTAATTTTAAACTTATTCATTTCATTATTTAAATTCTATTTACACAAACTAAAGTGTTTTTTTGAACAATTGAATTTAGAAGCTCTAAATAAATAGATAATTTAATAGATCACAAAAAACGAACTAAATCAAGTAGATTAGAGTGTGAAAAAAGTTAACTATATCCTAATCTGAATCTAAACATATAGACATAAGATTGAGGTTGCAGATTCACAATCCTTTGAAAACTTAAGTTCCTTTTTCTTTGTTAACTTTTAAAGTTGTCGTAAACAAGATTCAATCGAGTTTTAATAACAATTTTTTAAAAGAAGTAACTAATGCAGATCTAACAATACGCAAAGTAAATATAACAAAATTATACATTATTATTAAAAAATTATATCATAATAAATAAATATGGTTTGCCCCAGTCTAGCTTAACTAATTTTTACAAATATAAACCTTATATTATTATCTCTATGAAAATTCCCTCTGCCATATCTGTATCATATCAGAAGTACTCAAATATAAACTAAGTATAATATGACACTCTTATTAAAAAAGCATTGCGTTAAATATGATGCAATTTCATTGATGGCATAGAAACGAAACAAACCACTGTGCTTTTTTTTTTTATATAGTCTTATGTATTTGTATATGTGCTGCTACGCCGTTGGACGTCGACGTCGCTCAACAGTTGCCGCAAAAACTGTACAAATATGGACGAGGCTGACGCGTCAGCAAACAAACTGGTCGTAAATGCAAAAAGCAAAAAAAAAAAAAAAAAAAATCAAGCAGCAACAAAATTAGTTTCATGGCACACTCAATAACACACACACACACACACGCAGGCAAACAAACACTAGAAAGAAAGATTGTATTTGTGTGTTGTGTTGGTAGTAGACGACGAGACTTGGCCAAGATTTTTCCAACATTAGATACCAAGGTGTTGAAAAACGAAACAAAATGAAACGAATCTTTGTTGCTGGGGTCGTCTCTGTGTTTGTTGTAGCTGTTTTTTTTTTTCACTATTGCCTTGCCTTGCCTCTCGTTTAGCTGCTGCTTGCTTGTTGACCGGAAAAATGGAGCAACAGCCGCGACAGCGGCACATTTAAATGGTCTATCATTTACGAGCAGCTCTCGTTTTGTTGTTGTTGCTTTTATTTTTCTCCTTTCTTTATACTTTTATTCGCTTCTGTTGTTACGTGGCATTTACTCAGCTTCTTCTTCTTCTTGGCTAAGAAACTGTTAAATGCCACAAATTACCCATAATAATATGTTTAATGAGCTCAATAGTAAAGGTGAAAAGGAGTGGGGAGTACACACATAGCTTCTGCTATGCTCTCTCCTCCCCCTAATCTTTCTTATCAAGAACAATCGCCTAAAATTTAAAAAAAAAAATTTTGGCCATATTTTTTTTAGCTACTGGCAGACCCGACTACAACAATAATAACAAAAAGACTTGACTTATCTATATCTTTGTATATATATTTGTTGTACTGTGGATTAAATTCTTTGCACTTGGTCTGCGATAATTTTATGGGTTAAAACAAGTCAAATAATGGTAAAAATGAATAACTAAAAACCAAAAACCTTTTCAACTTCTGTTTTTTCATGCCCAAACAAAGAGGCTAACAGAAAACCATCTGATAAAGGCCGTGTGCTATCAGTTTTGGACATTATTGATAAGCAACAATGCGCCACTGCTGGTAACCAACTAACTAACAAAAGTGTTTCGAGGACCAGCGCCCTCTTTCTATAATTGGTTTTTGTCACTCTGTAGATATTAAAACAATGGTTCAAATTATAATGAAAATTGTATTACGAAAAGCTATTACGTCAGTTTCTAGAAGGTAATATGAAGGTTACCCAACATCTCACTCCTTTTCATAACCCTGCATTCATGAGAGACTCAGTTCTATGTGTTTGGGATCATTTCTATGAACGGCTAAACTTAACCTTATTCTTTATAATTTCTCTTTGAAAGTTTTTTTTAAAATAGTTTTCCTAGATGGAATACACCTATTCTTAAAGCAAATGAACTGACTAATAAATGTTTAGCCCACCTTTTAAATGATCGCATTTATTGTTAAACAAAACTCACCTTGTGTTGTCTTCATGCAGTGCACACCACTTCTACCCAGCTTCGCGCGCACAACACGATCTGTGCCTGAGAGGTAAATGTACCGTTGGCCGGCTAGTGTAACACCGTTGCTGGTAAGCAGGTCCTGCTGATCGAAGCCACTTATCAATTTGGCCAATTCCTCCTTTGTGACCTGTAATTGAAACGGAAAGAACAAAATTAGTTAAACTTTTGGATCGATTCCCTTACTCTGCATTAAGCCCACACACACACACACACACAAAACTTTAGTCACGCACGCATCCAATAAATTTTTATGAATTTGTGTGCTTGTTGGCGTTGGCAGCAGCAGCACTGTGGATGAACGGACAACGACCGTATGGCCGACCACGTTCTGGTCGTTGTATTGCTCATTATTAATTTGTGTATGCGTCGGTCGAAAGGATACGCACAAAAGGGAAGATGACTACGATGCGCGAGTCATAGTTTTGTAGCCGCTCCCTTTTACAGTGCACGAAGCTTACAAAAACCATTCATTTTCTTTCATACGGTGTTGTTGTTTTTTGTTTTTTTTCATATACTTGCTTTATTCAAACAGACGGTGCAAGCAGCAGCAGTAGCAGGAACAACAGCAGCTCAACCCACGCTAACAACGGCAAACCAACCACCACCACCAACATTCACAAATATCCACCACCACCCATTTGGCAAACAGTTGCCAACTCATTAACAAAAAGCAAAAGAAAGGGAAAAACAGATGGAGCGGACGCAGGGAGGTATGCAAGGAAAAGGAACAAGTTTTTGGCACACTTAGTAAGAGTAAGATGCAAGATAAAGTATAAATGCCGCATGTCAAGTGAATGTTCCCTGACTTTAAGTTACCCTGTACAAGCAAGTCCTACACATTCGAACAACTAAAATTACCTTGTAACATATATTACAACATCTTTGTTACATTTTGGCAAATACACCCCCAATAATACTGCTGCTTTTCCATGTAACAGCTTTACTTTAAATCATATAATGAAGCAATAGATATAGGAAATAACTCAGTGAATCTGTCATTCATACTTTATTGATTCATACTTTTCGAACGATATTACCCAGGGCAAAAGAAGTTTAGAATAAAAGAGTTGCCAGATGTTGAAAACAAATTGTCATGTTTGACACCAAAAACAGCTGCGCTGCTGCCGCTTGCCGTTTACCATATTAACAATCAAAATTCCATATATAATTCCTACTATATATGATTAAGAGTTTCGTTGTTAGTCATTCACATTTGTCACAACAAAGAAAACAAAAAAAAAACATAATCCAGAAGTTTCCATTTGAGTTAAATTTTGAGTGAAGTAAAAGAAAAGAAATAGAGAGTCAAATGAGCTAAAGAGAGAAAGAGAGAGAGAGCGAGAAAAAAAAGAAAGATCGGGAGAGCCAAAACAGCCGGTTTATTGGCATGCAAACAACAATTAATGCCAAAAATTATAATAAATTAAGTAAGAGACAAGCTTGAAAATTAACCGTATATAGAAATTGTTTTACAGCAAATATATTTCTAATTACATTAACAAGAAAGAAGAAATAATAGTTCAATTTATTTGTTTCACGGGTAAGATTTTTGCTTATTAATTACATACAAGCGTAGGTCATTTCAAAATTATTTAATTCGAAATCTAACCTTAAGATGTTCTATATTGCATAAAAAGAAGAGGAAGAAAAAAGGAATGTTTTAAAAAAACTGGACAACTAAGTGGACTTTCGAAATACGCGAGTCAAAAGACTATCCAATGAGTTAGCTTGAAGTAAAATTAGTAAAAATCCTTTGAGGACTTAATGCAATACATATTATAATGGAAAGTAAGTTGACTGTTAAACAAAGTTATTAAACATTGAAATTTGCTCATTTCACACTGATTTTTTACTTCTTAATTAAAAAATATCTTTTAAATGCAATTGAAATTGACTTTAAATTTGTAGTAAAATAAAAATGAAAAAGAAATGCTTACAAAATAGCCAATACCAAAAACAGACTTTTCCATTTCTCATCATTTATTTCAAATGCAATTGTTAAACAACAAAAACAAAATTTACCATATAAAGCCGGTTTTGCAGTGCGAAAAACAATACCAAAAGGTAATGCGCAAAAAAGACGTTATTGATAAGCTTTACACACACACACACAGAATACAGGTAAATCAGTCTGGCAATATGGTGAGAGAGAGAGCAGCTGATTCGAGCCAAAAAAAAAAAAAAAAAAACAGTACCAAATAACTCAATTTAGGCATACATTTTTAAATTTTTATGATGATTCATGGAAAACTAAATAATTTCAGCGTTAAGTGGAGCAGGTAAAAGATAAAAAAGAAATGAAAGTGATGATGATGATGAGTAAGGAAAAAAGCAGCTTAACACCACTAATATTTGCCAACTTTTCATTTCGAATCATAAAGTATAGAGTGGCTGACTGCCAACTCATGCCAAAAAAAAAAAATAAACACCAAGAAAGTGATTTTTTTTAAATAAAGTCAAAAAAGGGAGTGTCCATGAATGGTGACAAAGAGAGAGCAAACGAGAGGCAAAGCAGGATCAAACGAAAGCACATGGCCAGAGCCCCAGACAAGGCAGGAAGTTGCAGACACACACACATGCAAACAAACGTGGCGCGCATACAAAAAAAAATAATTTTTTTTAAAAACTTTGATGACGCGGCATTTGGTTGCTGGTTACGTTTCGAAGATACATTTCTTTTTTGATAAAAAAGAAAAAAAAAAGATTTTTTTTGCCGGCAGAGGAAACGTACAAAGATAATAAATACCCACTCACAAGCAAGCAAAGGCAAACACATACAACAAACACACTCAAAACTATTGATAAAGGCAACCGGTTAAAGCTCTCTCTGCTTACAACAACAAAAAAAGGGAGTGCGTTTGCTCTTCTCTCTTTTTCTTTCACTTTCTGCTTCTAGCTCGCTTCCACTCTCTTCTGTTCTCTGGGGATTGCATTATCAAATCAACTTTGAAAAATCAACAGCCCCTTTGCCATCTCACACTACCCCGCCCCGCAACCAGCTGCTAACAAATTACTCACATTGAAAAACACCTTCAAATAACACAAATCAAGAAATGTTTTTCTATATATTGAAAATCATTCATTATCCGAAGCTTAGTCACTAATCCTAAAGCCTTGCAAAAGTAAAATATAGAAAAATGATTCATCATCTATAAACAACTAAAACCACATAAATATACAATGAGAAATAAGAAACATAAATGTGGTCAAATTTGTAATCCTCTCCTTAAAATTTAATTTAACATATTTTTTAATATATAGTTTATTAAACACCACTCATAAATAAAACTATTACTTTGATAAGGCGCAAACAAATTTGTCTCATTGTGACTGACTAATTGGACATAAGAATTTGAAAATACCCTCACTGACAGCCTGACAAACAGATAATAGAAACATTGTAGATCTCTTACAGCTCTGTTCTTATCAATATTTAAAAAATGTTTACAATTTTCTAGTTATATTGATGTTGTTTCTGCTTTTCCATTTGTTTAATTTTCCATTAGTAAAACATTGAATTTGTGTTTGGTAAATGAACTTTTTTCTTTCAAACTTAAACTTAACAGAACATTGAAACTGAAGTTTTCCCCACGACGCTGCTCTATAATAAGAAAACAATAAATCAAATGCATTAAAATTATTTTACAAGCCGTAAATCTAAATCTAATTTCTATCAGAACCAAAATTTTCTTCACAACTTCTTTTCAAAGAAACAATAACAACACCGTTAACAAGAATTTGACAATCCTTTTTTTTTTTTCTTTCAAAGAAAAACACCTGCAAAAGGTGTAAAATGTCATTGAATTTCAATTGAATTTTTTCATGTTCCTTTAATTAAATAGAATTGCTGGTTCACAAAGGAATCATATGAACAAACTGATCCTATTAATAAATAGACGTAAGAAATTTAAGCTAGAATAAAGTTTCTTGAATTTCTTTCACTAGAAAGTATTTTGTGGTATAGTTGGGTTTGCGGATGAGATGTAATGCTTATTTAAGTAGTAATGATTCATCTCATTACTCATGAGGAATTGTTGAATATTTTTGAATTTTTGTAAATCTCACTCATATCATGAGGATAACGCTAAGATGGAAATAAGTCGTCGCGACTTACGCACCGCTATCTCACGTTGAGTGCAAAGTGTGATTGAAAGAGAGTGACAAAGAGTGGGACTTGCGCAGCAGATGACAAAACAGCCGGCAGGGGGTATTTGGTGTGACGGGGTGAACAAACATCATCAAATAACGTTCTCTCCCTCTTCACACAAAAAAAAAAAAAACCTAGAGAGAAAGACCTAAAGAAAGAGAGCCTGTGCAAGAGGGTGGGAGTTTTTGTTGCTCTTTTATCAAATGAAAGTAATCATGGCGGACTTGCATGTGCCGCTGCCTCCTTTGTGTCTGTATATTGTTGTTGTTGCTGTTGTTGTTGTGGTTGTTGTCGCTGCTGTCGCTGGGTCACACCCTTGAACTTGCGAAAAATTCATTGTCAACCCAAAAATCGGCTATTGGCGATCATAGGGAATCGATATTCTTGCATTCTAATAATTTTAATTCAACTTTTGTTGTTTGATTTGATTAACATTGGATTTCTTTTAGTACTCACCTCAAATCCATTGGACTGCGCCCAAATGTTGCCATCGTGTCCGGCAATACAGGCCTTGGTCACGCAATGCGAGGCCAAAAGTTGGTTATCGACATAATCTTGCCAGCTCATGATGTATTTGTTGTTGGTGTTTTAAACTATATATATATATATATACGTATGTATTATTAATTATTGCTGACTTGGGCACAGCCTGCAACACTTTTTCTTTCACGCCAACAAAAATTTTTTTGAAAAAGCGTTGGAAAAAGAGACAAAGGAAAAAATCGCAAGCGTTGACGATTTTTTACTAAACAATTATTTAATATATATATAGGCGTAAGAAATTTGATGTTGCTTTTTTCGTATTTGTTAAGAAAACTTATTACAAAAACTGCAACGAGAAGAGGAAGATGGTAAAATGTCAAAATTGATGTTAAGATATTTTTACTGAAAAACTTTTTATATTCAATTTGGTGGTTTTTAATTTGACTCTTGATTTTGCAAATGTCTCCTCATCTTGTTTTTCTATTTATTTTTTTAATTTTTTTGTTATTAAATTTAAAAGAAAAGCATACTTTTCCTCTTATAATACACACACAAACACAAATACGACGACGCACACACACACACACTGCAAAAGGGAGGAATTTAGAGACCGTTTTTTTACGCCAACACTAGCACACGTCCGACTTGTTCAGAGTGACAAAAGCGAATGAATGCAAAAATTAAAAAAAAAAAAGACATAAAATAAAATCCTACTCAATATACTCAACCCAATACTACTGCTGCGCTAATGGAAGAGCAAGTGACTCACTCTCATACGCTCTTTTCTTAGTTTAAATTCGAGTGCAATGGCCGTAATAGCGGCTGGAGTGTAAGTGCGACGGAGATAGCTATATATGACTTTGACGGCCGTTATTAATGCAAATGAGTGAACGAGTGGGATGACTCAACATTACGCCAAGGCTCTTGCGCTCTGCTCTCTTTGAATGTGTGGTGAGTGGCTTTTTTCTTGGCCGGTCTGCTTTGAGTGTAACTGTCATAAATTAAAAATAGACTTTGTTAATTTTAATGCACGTACATATATTTATATATATATGCATGGAGATTCTAGACAGACAAATTCCCATCTACATCTTGCAATAAATTATTTAAAGGCAGCACTTTTTTACGTTTTCTTTGGCCGGCTCCTCTTGAACTTTTCTCACAGCGTCGGCGAAAATTGCGTTTGTGTGTGTATGTGTGCCTTTTGTGTCTTTCATTTAAATACATTTTTAAAGTATTTCAATTAAAAAATATCTTCGGCATCATTCACAAATATACTTAATCTATCAATTAGTATGCCATAAACACGGTTTAATTAATTTTTAATTGTAATTAATTGAAAATTTCGAAATATTTTAAAGCAACTCACACTTTTTACACGCTGCGCCGACAAAATGGTACTACCAACCGCAGATCATTTGAGCAAAAATACCAACTCCAAAAATTATGAAGGCTGAAAAATAGGGTCATATTGCTACCTAGAGTTGCCAAGCTCTGGTAATATAAACTAGAAATTATTTATCGAATTCGTTTTAGAGTTACATGTTGTTCCCATCTATCTTAATTATAGAAAACTCTAGGGAATAGTAAAATATGTGCATAAAAATGCCTTTCATTTTAATATATTGTTCCCATCTATCATAATTATGGAAAACTCTTGAGAATATTAAAATATATGCATAAAAATGCCTTTCATTTTAATAACATTAACTGCTTAAGAACTTTTATTCAGTCAACAGATTAGTGTTAGCTAACAAAAATTTTTTGATTCAAAATGACAACGTCAAAAAACTCTTGAAAACAAAGGTGGAAATTGCAATGAATTCGATTTAAAAAAAAAACATTTCGAGGAGAAACTCTCAAGAATCAAAAATTAGTTAATATTAGTATTTTTCTATGAGCGATAACTAGTTTTTCTTTTCTGAAAATTTGGCCACACTGCGAAACCTTCTTCCTCTTCCTCTTTTGCTTGGTTTTAACAAAATCAGTAGCAGCACGTGTATAAAAAGTGCCAAATAATTTTCAGAAAATGTTAGTATAAAGACGTAAATAATGAAATCAAATGTGATAACCAGCAAGGCATTCACATTTCACATTGAATATATATAACGTTGTGGCGATTTAAGTGAGAAATGCTTGAAAAAACTGAAATTAAAATTCTGAAATGCAAAAATTGCAGAGAAAGAAAAAAGAAAAAGAACGGCAAGTGACTACGACGACGAAACAGAACGAAAAGAATGACAGTGCCGTAAATACCAGTGGGTGTGAGAGGGAGAGGGCGTGTGTTCCTGTGCGTGTGGCTGTGTCGCGAGGGAGGACAAAGTGTGTGGATTGAGAGAAAAAGAGAGCAAAGTGGTTGCTTAAAAATATTTAATAAATAATTGCAAAATGACGATTTCCATAAGCTATTTATAAGTGTTGTCTCACACATACCGACATTCTCAGGGTCAGCGACTATTCTTGTGATAAGGTCAAAGATCATATAAGCACATTCGTTGATACGGTATAATTGTCGGAGCTTATTGTTTTACTTTAAATATTAAATTATTTTCGGTTTTTTATTCGCCATTTGGTGGTTGCTTTATATCTCGTCTTTATGTCTTTGTCTCGCTTACTCTAAGGCGGCTTTTTTTCACGCCTGTGAAGTTTTTGCCATTTTCTAAGGAACGTTTAACAACACTGGTTACCGCTTTCTTCTCGGTCACCGTCTGTTTCGCTCCGTCTCTCTTTCTCTCGCAAATGCAACCACTGACATTGACATGAACTCGCCTATAGTTATCTCTCTCTGGCATGGGGCGGGCACACCATACTGCTGCTGCGGCATACTCTCATTTTTCAGACGTAAAACTACCGCAGAACAGAAAGCACATAACAAAAAAAAAGGAAATTTTCTTCCTTCATTTCATATTTCTTTATTGAAAAAGTACTAAAACACGTTTGTGTGCTAGAGAGAAAATAAGTAGAAAAAGAAATAACTTTTACATTAAAATTAGAAATTGTTTGTTTCACCTTATTTTTTGACACACATAACTAAGAGAAGAAATTGTTTAAGTGAACGGTGTACTAGCCGTCGAAATTCAGCATATAAATTTAAATAGTCAATTTTTCATTGTTGATAATGTAAGTCTCGCGGATTCACCATAACCAACAAAAACATATAAAAAAGAAACAATAGTGAAATGGAATAATAAAATTGCTGGAAAATCTTCCACCACATTCATTCCACACAGTGTAATTGCGTATAACATTTTTTTCTTCTCTAATATAGGGATGATCGAAGTGATATAGCTCAAGATGGTCCCGCTGGCATGGACCCTGAGGGTGTCATCGAATCGACTTGGCACGAGGTTTATGACAATTTCGATGAGATGAATTTACGCGAGGAGCTGCTGCGCGGCATCTATGGTTATGGTTTTGAGAAGCCATCGGCCATTCAACAGCGCGCCATCATTCCTTGCGTCAAGGGCCGCGATGTCATTGCCCAAGCGCAATCGGGTGAGTAATCGTCAAATAGATGACACATATAAACATATAGTATATAGATGAAAAATGTTTAAATAAGCAGTAAAATTGTTGGAGAAGTTTCGTTTGTTTGGATTAAACGTGATTATGACTAAGCTTCATGCATTCGGCCGAGACAACTCAAAAGAGTAATATACTTCAGATTAAGAGTAAATTCCTGGTTCTCTTTGTCTCCATCAACGTTTCTCTTTTTTGCCTGATTCTTGTATAAGCGTCTTTTGCGCTTGCGCGCCAGTTTTCTTTCTTTTCCTTTTCTTCTTATGTGTGTGTGTGTTATTTTTGCAGCTGCGTCTTGTGAGCTGAATTTTAATGGCTTACTTGTTTAGCAGTGTTACCTACTTAATTTACACTTTCTACCTGAGAACACACTGCACACAGCTGATTCAAAATATTTTGTGGAATGTGGAGGTTCTGGTTTCTCAGTTCCCTTCTGAATTTTCATTCCTAGAATGCAATTGATATGCCGCATAGCTTAAATTTTAAGAATGTTCTATTGCAATATTAATGTTAAAGTTAGGATTCGATTTATGTGATATTGGTTTTTACCATTTCGACTTCAAAAATCTGCAATTAATTTTGACACTTTTAGTTAGAATATTGATCGAAAGTTAACAGGATTTTCATTTAAATTAGATTATGCAGTTTCTTTGTAGCTTCAATGGCTATTTTAAGAGTCTTTGATTAATTCCGAAAAAATAATCTATTGAATGCAAGAACTTTACCTCAAGTGATTTTTTTTATTAAATGTTTGTGTAATATTTAACAGGTACTGGCAAAACTGCCACTTTCTCGATTGCCATTCTTCAGCAAATCGACACGGCCAGTCGCGAATGTCAGGCTCTGATTTTGGCACCAACTCGTGAATTGGCCACCCAAATCCAGCGTGTGGTCATGGCTCTGGGTGAGTACATGAAGGTGCATTCGCATGCCTGTATTGGTGGCACCAATGTACGCGAAGATGCCCGCATTCTGGAATCCGGCTGCCATGTGGTTGTTGGTACACCTGGTCGTGTCTATGACATGATTAACCGTAAGGTGCTACGCACTCAGTCCATTAAACTGTTTGTTCTGGATGAGGCCGATGAGATGTTGTCGCGCGGTTTCAAGGATCAAATCCAGGATGTGTTCAAGATGCTGCCCCCAGATGTGCAGGTCATTCTGCTCTCTGCCACCATGCCTCCAGATGTGCTTGAAGTTAGCCGTTGCTTCATGCGTGAACCTGTCAGCATTCTGGTAAAGAAGGAAGAATTGACACTTGAAGGTATCAAGCAGTTCTATGTGAACGTAAAGCAGGAAAACTGGAAATTGGGTACATTGTGCGATCTGTACGATACTCTGTCCATTACCCAATCGGTCATCTTCTGTAATACCCGACGCAAGGTAAGAGGTTTTCCATTTCATATATAAAGTTTACATTTACAAATTGTGCATGGAAATAGGTGGAAAATTATTTTTATAGAATTCAGGATATTTAAACTTTAACAGTTAAAAACAGAAGATTACTATTTCATATAGGATTTGTAATAGTTTTTGCTAAAAAATATAAATATGATAACAGGTTTTGAATACGTGTTGTTTGACGACCTTGACCATTTCAATTTAACATTTGTTATATAAACACAAAAACAAATGTATATAAAGAGAGGCTTATATATTCCGTAAATAATTCATTACTAATTTTATTTGGTTTTTTTTTATATTTTTTTTTTTTTTTTGGTTCATAGGTCGATCAGCTGACCCAGGAGATGTCCAACCACAACTTCACCGTATCGGCCATGCACGGTGACATGGAGCAACGTGACCGTGAGGTCATCATGAAACAATTCCGTTCGGGTTCTTCCCGTGTTCTGATTACAACTGATTTACTGGCGCGTGGTATTGATGTACAGCAGGTGTCATTGGTTATTAACTATGATTTGCCCTCGAACCGCGAGAACTACATTCATAGGTAACTAATATATACAAAAACATTAACATTTGAACCCTAATGAAATGTTTCATTATCTCTTCTAAATAGAATCGGTCGCGGTGGTCGTTTCGGTCGCAAGGGTGTTGCGATCAATTTCATCACAGATGATGATCGACGAATCCTTAAGGATATTGAACAATTCTACCACACAACAATTGAGGAAATGCCTGCTAATATTGCCGATTTGATTTAAATATTTTGTTGGGCCGTAAAAAAAAAAACAAACTTCAAAACTAAAGAAAAATTTATTACAAAAAAGAAAGTGAGTGTAAGCAACAGCGAACAGAAAAAATACGAGCGCAAAATATTAACAAAAGAAAATATAAAATTAAAATCAATTTAAATATTTATTTAAACATCAATATCGACAAGAACAAAGAATCAGCAGTGGTAGCAGCAACCAACACCCAGCACTAACCAAGCAAGCAACACAGGAGGGGTACTTTATAATAACAACAACATAGGTGAAAGCATCGTGGATCTAAAAACATCTTAAGGAGCCACAAGTAACAACACATGCCGATGCCCCTTTCGTGTTGTAACTCCGCCACCTGTGTGTGTAACATCAATTTAAAACCACATCGTCAAACCAGCAACCAACTTATTTGCAAATATCTAAGGGAAAGGAAAAAGAAACAATTTTGATTAGAAGGGCAAACGCAACAACCATATTCGCCCCAGCAGCAACAACAGCAGCGACATTGTTTTAGCTTTTTCTAGAACTATTGATAAAAATATAAAAATACAAAAAAAATACATATATACAATTTTATGTTTAACTATTATATTATATATATATATATTTCACAAGAACAACACGCATATATCGCTGAGAAGTCACGCCCATTTGGCCAGCCAATACAAGTACAGCAACAAAATCGCTTATTCCACCTTCACGTCCTCAAGTTGCTGCTAAAGGCGCAGACAGAACGGAAGCGGAATCAGCAAATATGGAAGCAAGAGACAGCCGTTACAGCAGCTTGGTGCAACATTCAAAGCAGCCGCAATGCGTTTCTTTTTTTAAAATAATTTTAATTAAATTATTTGAAATACTAAATTTTCATAATGTACTACCACTAAAACTGATAACAATTATAAGAAATTGTATAAAAAAAATGGCGAACAAAAACGTTTTGCAAGTGGATCAATTTATTTCAATGAAGATTTGAAAAGTATATAGCTAAACAGCTGTTTTTCAGGGATGCATTGTTTCCAGTCAATTTGAATTTCTTTAAGCGACTAACTATCGATAATTATCCCGGAGCCCTTTTTCAGGGATGATCCAAATATCTATTTCTTTTTTATTTGCGTCGATGAGTTAGCAACAATCGGAACGGGTAAGAAATGGAACGATTTTAAATTTTTTATTTTTAATTATTTCATTGTTTAAGGAAATAAACTTTTAAATTGTTAAGAATGTAATAATGTTTTTATTAACTTTTATTCGGTTTTGCATATGCTGTGTACAAAATTTACATCTGAAAAATCTAGTCTCTACATTTGGAGCGGAAATATACATATATGAAAAGTTATATCAAAATAATTGGCAGAGCCTCAAGTATGTAAGTCTCTCAGATGAAAAATTCTTACTGATAAGGGCGGCGCCCAATACGAATCGGAACCAGTGTGGAATCAACTTAGAACCAATATTAAACCAGTGTTAGAAAGCAAATGGATGAAAAGGAACAAATCGGCATTAACTCTTAGAAAATGTAGGAATATGCATATTATTAAGCATAGTTTTTTTATGTATTTCAGCAAAGTTTTATCGAAATCATTGGCAGGAATTTTGAGAAAACATATTTTATATTTTCAAAAATGTAGAAATCAAAAGCGAGCATCAGCGTCATGTCAATAACTCATTTTAAGGGATGATCTAAAATCGACGGTCAACAATTAAGGGGCAACCCACAAAATACATACAGTCAGCACAACATTTATTCGGACACCCCTACACTTCATGTTTGTTGGTCAATAACTTGAAAAATAATTAGCTTAAACGAAAATTTTTTATTTCATTATAAAGATCCACGTTTTTATTACTAATTTTAAACAAAAAAAAATATTCTTTGCTATTAGAGAAAAACTGTAACAAATGAAAAAAAGTCAGTTTTTTAGGCACAAAAATTATTCGGACACTTTTCCGTTTCGTAAGAAGATCTGTTTTTTCTATAGTTTTTTAACTTTTAATATTTGGTAAGTCCACCTGATCGATGTCCAATTCAACTAAATTCACAATCGGAATTAATGACATTTTTCGTATAATATTAATAATTTTATTGATAGCAATTTCCCGACAGATTTTCTTTCATCAAGAATCATTGCTAGAAAAATATTTTCAGTGTGGACGAAAATAAATTGTTTTGTATTGCTTTGTTCACAAATCTAGAAGATTTAGTGGCAAAAATTGGGTTGAACAAATAAAATTAAAGAATATATTTACTTAAATTGCGTCTAGCCTAGCCGACTTTTTTTTTATAATTTTATACATTATTTACATAGACATCTAAAAAGCCGATCTACCAAGCTTCAACCATATAGCTTAAAATTTAAGGTCTATTTAGTATGAAGACCGACAGATAGACGGAGATGGCTGTATCGACTCGACTTTTGATGCTGATCAAAACAATATACATACTTTATAAAGTTGGAAACGTATACAAACATTTGATTAATTTTATAATACCATCTGCAAGAATATATTTATAGAACACTCCACGAATTTATTGATATATGTATATTAATACATATAAGTTAAAAGAAATTTAGATGAAGTTATTTAGTCTTCCATTTCAGGTTTTATTTCCGCTTACTCAAATTCACTTTGTATATAAGAGCACACAACAATTGTTAGGTAAATATGCCATGCTAAGTGAGATCAATTAGAATTAAATAATTAGTTTGCTAAATAATAAATAATTACTAACGCAATTCCTGTATCCTTTAAGTACAGGGAATAAAACATTTGTATTTACTTACCTAATGGTATTACTTGAATTACCGCCAACACATAGCCCAGCACTACGCCGAGTATAATTAGCCACAGCTTTTTCTAAATCAACATGAAATCACAATCAGGTTGCAGAGCCGACTTTGAAAATTATCTTCTTACCTTCCATACACCAACCGCTAAAAGGATGCCACCAAAGATAGATGAAAAGTATACACTGTATTGAATGGCATAGACAGATGTCTCCTCATCGTCATCGAGATTCATTCTTTCCAAAACTTCATTAAAATATACCGGGAAAAAAATTGCACCAAGAACACCAAGTATAATTTGTGATACAGCCAAAGCCCAGCAACCGGTCTTTAGTTGACACCCGCAACAACATTCTCGGACCACACACATTTTTAACAATTTTTTGTAGTAATTTAGCACTTCTGGAAACGGAATAAAGTCCTCAAACGAGATTTATCGTATAACTCAAAGCATACTTTGTTATTTCCAATCAAAAATTTTCGGATTGAATTGTTTATTGTTCACAATCTTATTGTTGCCATCCCAGGTCATAGCGCAAACAGGCGACGTTAAAGAATTCATTTTTATCATAAACCTTCCGCTTATCGAACAGAAAACAATCAAATCATTATCCCAGTAATAATGATCTCTTGTAGATACTCTGGATCGGAGCTATTTTTGATATAAAACCAGAAGGATGGGCTAACTTCAGCCATGCCGAAGTTTTAATACCTTTGCAAACTTTTTAATAAAAATATTTTTTTGATTCCGATTATTCCTATGGAAGCTATAGCATAAAGTCGGCCGATTCTAGTGAAACTCAGTAAACACAAATACCAAATCACACATACCAAATTTCGTAAAAAACGCTCTTAAAATAAGCAAGCAAACTATTTTTTTGTCGATCGTTTCTATAGGAGCTATATGATATAGTAAACCGATTCTAATAAAACTTGATAGATATATTAGAAAGTATATAAAAATGACAAATACCAAATTTTGTGCTAATGGCTCTTAAAACAAATTGCTCGAAATCCATATTCAAGACCGATCGTTCCTATGGGAGCTATATGATATAGTCATCCGAACGGGATGATTCCGAGATATACAATGCCTACAACAAAAAGAAGCCTAGGTGCAATATTCTCTGTAGCTTTTAGGGTCTCAGAGGTGATTGCGTTGATCCAGACAGACAGATAGACGGACATGGCTATATCAACTCAGCACGTCGTCCCGATCAAGAATATATATACTTTATATTGTCGGAGATGCTTCCTTCTATACGTTGCAAACTTCTGACCAAAATTAATATACCGTTTTTGCAAAGGTAAAAAACTAAGTCAAAGAATTTCCTAAAAAAAAGTAAGCCATACATAGGTATATGTGGATGTACAAATATATGTATTTTCATGGTACAGAGTATACCTAAGTCGACTAGGACGACTTGCTTTCTGAGTTCTTCTATCATTGGAAAAGAATTTTGTAATTCATTTCAGAGGTTTGCAACGCTAAAAAGAAATCAGCAGGATGAGCTGAGATGGTATAACCAATCGTCCTTCGGCACTAAAAAAATAACGTTTATATTTTCGTAGTAAGTATAACCAATCGTCCTTCGGCACTAAAAAAATAACGTTTATATTTTCGTAGTAAGTATTTCCGGATTTGAGTTATTTATTAAGTTGATTGGTTGGGGTAAAATAACATAATTTTCACTTTTAAAATTGGTCCAGTTACAGTCATTGAAAAATTTGTTAGGCATTTTGGCAAGATACCACAGGAGCGGATGAGATTATTGGAGCTTGTGTAAAGTCATTTTCAGCCTAACTTTTTCTTTTTTTTGGATGAAAAATTGTTTCTAAAACTCATGTAATATGGTCCTAGGACTGATTGGTGGTATATCAGCTTAGGCGATCGTCGACTTTTTGTGGATGGGCACAGCTTAGGCGATCGTCGACTTTTTGTGGATGTGCAGAAGGAAAAATTTCTGACCCCATGAGGTATATAGGTATATGTATTCTTGATTAGCATGATAAGCCGAGTCAATTGAGACATGTCCGTCTATATATGTCCGCCCGTTCGTATGAACACCTGGACCCTGGCTATTATAGGTAGCTCATTCCTATTTAAAACACCCAATAATATGGCCAAAAGGTATCAGCTGACCAAATTTTTTCGAAATCGTACAATGATAAGATGATATTGTAAATAAAGCCACGAACATGTTGTCCGATGAGAAGTTCCTCTACTTGATACAGGGTATTTTGAAAGTCGGCAGGAACGCCTTGCTTGCTTTATTTAAAAATGTGTATTATAAAGTGACACCCAATAGGATTAAGCATTTTAGAGTGTCGGTTAACAGTTTGGAAAATTATGTTATTACTTTATTTAGATCTTAAAGACTTGTACAATATTTAGCATCATCGCCGTAAAGGGGAATATTTATGCGATAATATTATTTCAAATAGGAATCCACTTTAAGAAAATATTCGAACCCAAATAAGTTAACTAAACCATATTTTTTCTTTCTTTCTGAATGTGGTTTGATGATTTACCGACTCTTTTTTTTGTCATTTAAGCATTTGCCAGTTTCTTTTTCAAGGTGAGTTAAAAGAATTAAGACTCCAACAGTAGAAAGCTGGTCAACAGTCTAGGCCAACCGATTAAAACTAAATGATGAGTTAACAATCACCATTCCGCTAACTGCAATAAACAATGACGTTTAATAAATAATTTATATTTATACCTTTGCAAAAAAGGTATATTAATTTTGGTCAGAAGTTTGCAACGCATAGAAGGAAGCATCTCCGACTATATAAAGTATATATATTCTTGATCAGCACGATGAGCTGAGTTCATTTAGCCCTGTCCGTCTGTCCGAATGTCCGTCTGCCTGGATCAACGCAATCTCCTCCGAGACCCTTAAAGCTACAGAGCTGAAATTTTGCACCTAGGCTTCTTTTTGCTGCAGGCATTGTATATCTCGGAATCATCCCGATCGGATGACTATATCATATAGCTCCCATAGGAACGATCGGTCGTGAATAAGCTTTAACCTAAATAATTTTGTTGTTTTCCAACGAAATATCACGAAAGTCGGTATTTGTGAGTTTTATATCTCAACATATCCACCAAGTTTTATGAAAATCGGTTGACTATATCATATAGCTCCAATAGGAACGATCCGTCATGAATATGGATTTCGAGCAATAACTTGGTTGTTTTAAAAGCGATTATCACCAAATTTGGTATTTATGAGTTTTATATACTTTCTATCATATCTATAGCAAGTTTTATCAGAATCGGGGCACTATATCATATAGCTCCCATAGGAACGATCGGCCAAAAAATTGGTATTAGTTGAAAATCTTTGATATTTTAACAGCGATTCAGTCGAAATTTGGTATTTGTAAGTTTGGTATATATAAAAATGTGTCTGTTGAGTTTTAACAAAATCGGCTGACTATATGATATAGCTCCTATAGGAACAATAGGACCAAAAAAAAAAAAAATTTTTTTTACTTGTAAGTTTTTTTTTGCAGCCACGGGCATGATTAGCTTTATATACTTTCTTATGATTCTGGTTATTTATATGTAATTGAAAAAGACAGTTTGCAAAGGTATCCGAACTTCGGCGTGGCCGAAGTTAGCCCATCCTTCTAGTTTTAGATTCTGAAATGAGATTTCATATTAAATTTTATTACTACAACTTTTAAATAACAACAAAAATACAAACAATTGTCAAATATTTAAATTCATCTTTTCCTGCTGACGTATATCCTTTTAATCTAAGCTGTGCTTAACTCTTTATTAGGCAACTTTTTTGCCAGCCCTCTCATATAATTGAATTCCGGGGGGGATGGGGGGAAGCAAAAACGGAACATTATGTAGATTCATAAATCATTTTTGGTGTCGCTCTTCGCTAACAAAAGAAAGTGTTGCCACAAGCATTTGGAATTTATAGAAATGTTCATCAGCGAATGTTTTTTTCTTTTATTCTTTTTAAACTATTTTCTTAATTTGGTAATTATTGAAATTTGAGAGCGTTCAGATTTTAACCATTTACATATATTCTGTAATGGTTTTTTTTTTGTAAGACATCCGTTTTAATAAACATTTACATTATGAGAGGGGAATTCCCCTTAAACAAATTTGTTACATTTATAAAATAAATAAGCTTTAAATTATGTTAAATAATTAACTATTTTTATTTAGATGCATTTACATCTTCATTTATCTGTAAAACAATACAATTAAACTTTTCAATCTAAATAAATTTAAATTATCAATCTATAGATGACGCATAGCTAAATATAACCATTCATTAAGTGAAGAAGTCGATGACTTGAGTTGGCATAGATGTATTCTGGGATGCCCAGTTGGATCCCGATCGCCTGGAGCGTGTCTAATGCTTTCACCCGCAGTTTCCGATGATTAATTTTAAAAAATACAAATTGATATTAATCTAGAAATACCAGTAGCGCCAAACGTAAAATCAATTTTGCAAAAATTTAAAATTTAAATTCGTCAAAGTTCAGCGGGCCCTCCGATGCTGCTGCTGCTGCGGGCACAGGCGCTTTCTGTACGCACTTTCATCATCGTGAGAAAGACAAACTCGAGCTTCATTAAGATCGATATTTGCCGCCGACAAATATAAATTTTGCATTTCAAGCTAAGCGACATCATCAGCTGTAATCTGTTAAGTGATGGAACGGGTGACGTCTTCTTCTTCGTTGTCAGAGTGACTTTTCCCTTTCTTTTCTACTTACACAAAAACCGGAGTGAGGCGAAATTTATGCTTAATTATTTGCATATGTTTAATATGCTGCCACATTTGGTCATTTTGTTTTAGTCTTCATCAGTTTGCGAATTCTTCTTTTGAGTATGTCGGTCAGGTTTTTGGTCCAAGACGAATAATCTATGCGCAGACCGGGGTGAAACTTTAGGTCAGAGCAGAGCAGAGCAAAATCTATTGGCCAACTTGAACCACAGATCAGTTGCGTTCTATGCGCCCTCGTGAATAGTTTGCCCAGCGATACATTTTTGGGCCAGAAATTTTATTATCATACTCGCAATATGCAGATTGGCATCTTCGTTTTCGTTGGCATTCTAGGGACCCTTCAAAGCAGCTCAGAGACGGAGGCACGCGTTCGTGGCAAACATTATGACGAGGAAAAAGACACAATAGTTGAGATACCCAAATTGGGTAGTATTCAGGGTAAAATTGTGGAGACAGCTTGGACAAAACGTGAAGTCCTGCAGTTTGTTGATGTCAGATATGCCGAACCACCCACTGGGCAATATCGCTTTAAGGTGCTTACCACATAATTTCATATTAATTTTCTTTCTTTTGAATTTGCAAAACTCAAAACTAGAAAAACAGATACCGCGATAAGTAAGTTTGGCCTCCATCCCTGGACTAGTTGATTAGAGAATGGTGTTTAAGTCCCCCCTTCTCTTTTGGATAAAAAAAAAAGAGACAGCGAAAGCAATAAAAAAAAAAAACTTGTTGATTTCGGCGAGGTTTGAACTCAAGCTCCTTCGCTTTCCATTTAATATTTCAACGCCAATGAGAAGATACTTGAATTAGTTATTTTTTACATAACACATTATTGGTAGAGAAACTTTATATACTTATAAATATATAATATTATTTTATGGCGGTTCAATGATAATGAAGTTACATAAAATTGATTAGATTGGCATAATTTAATTTTAGACCTAGATTTAATTAGAAGAATTTAATCAACTTATATTTTTTCTTTTTTTTTTACATAAGCCGCCACGGCCAATCGAACCTTGGGAAGATATAATGGATGCCACTGCTGAAAAAATTGGTTGCCCATCTGTTGTTTCTATGGATTCCCTACGTAAACTTGATGATGTTTTGGATGTCGAGGATTGCCTTACTTTGACCATCACGACTCCCAATGTGACATCGAGACTTCCCGTTCTGGTGTACATCCATGGCGAGTATTTGTATGAGGGGAGTAATTCAGAGGCTCCGCCCGACTATTTGCTTGAAAAGGATTTGGTCCTCGTAACACCACAATATCGTTTGGGTCCTTTTGGATTCCTTTCTACCAAGACAGATGAAATACCAGGAAATGCTGGATTTTTGGATATCTTTTTGGCTCTGCAGTTTATAAAGCACTTTATCAAGTATTTTGGCGGTGATGCCAATCGTATAACAGTTGCCGGTCAAGTGGGCGGAGCGGCGATAGCTCATCTGCTTACTTTATCACCGATGGTTCAGCAAGGTCTGTTTAGTCAGGTTATTTACCATTCAGGATCAGCTATTATGCCCATTTTTCTTGAGGACAATCCCCGGAAACATGCTCAAGAGATCGCACAGAAGGCCGATTGTCAAATGGTTACAGTCAGAGATCTGAACACTTGCCTGATGGAGTTAACGGCTCTGGAGTTACTTACTGCCTTCATGGAGCATGCGGTATGTAAAACAGATTGCAAAAAGTCGGCCCTCTATATAAGAAAATATTAACTTTTAGCTGGAAAAATCAGATTTGGGTATTGGACACACAGGTGGCATACAGTTTACAATAGGCGGACCTAGTGGAGTGTTGCCCAAGCATCCTTATGATCTTATGTTGGAATCGAACTTCTCCTATCCGGCCATGGGAGGATGTCCTAAGAATGCCGGCACAAGAGTTCTAAATGAAATTGTGGAAAATGATTTTGAGGGAAAGATACCAGATGATGATTACGACACGTACAACTATATAGATCATGTCATCCGACAAGTTGTAGGCACGGATAAAACCATGTTACTAACTAGCTTCATTACCCATGATTTTTTTAATCGTCAGCTATTAGAGAATGGAACTTTTGATACACTTATACCCAGACTTATCGATGTAAGTATTTCATTATTTCCTGCCTTTAATGAACATGATTCAATTGAACTGCATCCCACCAGGTGGCTGGAACTTTAAATCACAAATTACCTGTGCTTTTGGCCCTAAATATGAACAACAAACACAATCCGGACAACACATTTTTATACTCCTTTGATTATGCCGGCGAGTTTAATCGTTATCGTGAAATGGACGAGGAGACCAATATGCAGAGTCCCTTTAAGGCTGGCGTCTCCCTTACTGACGAAGCCTTGTATCTCTTTCCCTATCCGGATCATGTCAAGCGTCTCAGTCCTCCCGATGAGACGATGGCCCATCGCATGGTCGACTTATGGGCTAATTTTGTGATTAGCGGTAATCCATTGGGATCCTATCGTACTGGCTATTGGCCGCCAATGACCACTCTGTATGGTCCCTATATGAAAATTGACGAAACGCTCACTATTGGTGGCAATTACTTTAATGAGTTTTCCGCCACATTGCGGGATGAGGATCAGGGACACAGTCTGATACGTGAGATATACTATCTTCGCAGTCGTAGCCGGCAAAGGGTCAAGGCTTTACGCAAAAAGCAAATGGCTGTAAATCCTAAATTATCCGTAAGAAGTAAACTAAAGAAATTGGAAAACCGAAAGAGTCTGGTAAAAAGACCCAACCGCAACAAGATCCGCCTGTAATTTGATAATAAGAAAATTTATACCATGGACTATAAATAAATGTACTACTAGATCGGTGAACATTGCATTAAAATATGATTATTTGAACACATTTTATTGGTTAATATTGATAATCCTTTAAATGGTGACAAAAGGAATTTTTAGTAAAAAAATCTACGAAGGCTATCACCCTCTTCGCCCTCTTGTTCGCGTGCCTGCTCTTGTTCATAACGTCGCTCTTCTTCTTCTCTCAGTTTCATTTGAGCCTCCACGTAGGCTTCATAGCTGGGATAGGAACGGGGATTATTGATGTCAATGCCAGCATTTTCTTGTGGGACTTCCTCCTCTTGCTGATTAGCACGCAAATAGTCTTCATAACTTGGATATGCGCTGGGATCATTGCCAATCGGTCCTTGCTCTTCCGCTGGCTGTAGTTGATCAGTGCCTGGGTCAGTGTCAGTTTCTTCTTGGGAATTGTAATTGTCTCGATTCCCTTCCTGCTGTTGACTTTGTTGCTGAGCTCTCAGGTAATCCTCATAACTTGTATTATCTTGATCCCCCTCCTCCTGCTGTTGATGCGGATACCCAGATCTCGGGTCTTCTTCATAGACGGGATATGAGCTGGGATCGTTTTCTGACTCACGGTTTTCCTCCTCTCCCCTATCGTATGCTTCTTGAGGTTGCTCTCTATTCCATTGCTCACGTTGCAGTTCATCTCTTCGCTGCTGCTCTCTCTCCTGTTGTTCTCTTTCTTCATTTTCTCGTTGTTCTTGTTCTCGTTGCTCTTGTTCTCGTTGTTGTTGCTCACGTCTTTCTTGTTGCTCCCTCTCTTCCTGCGCCTGCTGCTGGAGTTGTCTCAGCCGTTCTTCCTGGAGACGCTGCTCGCGGTCTTCTCTCTCTCGCTGATCCTGTATCTCTTTTTGCTTTGCATTTTCTTCTTCTTCACGATCTTGTTCTTCCCGTTCATGTTGCTCACGAAGTTTTTGTTGGGCCCGCTCTCGTTCTTCGCGCTCGTACTTCTCTCTTTCATATTGCTGACGCCGCCGCTCCTGTTCTCTAAGGTATTGCTCGTATCGAGATTGATCTGTGGGCCTTCTTTGCTCCGGCTGAGATGGCTGTGTCAACGGTGGCCTGTTTGGTTGTCTCTGTGCATACGGATTGTAGACATAGGGCCGGCTCGTTGTAGTGGTGGTCGTTGTTGTAGTATAAGTAACAGGAGTGCTCCTAGAAATGTTAAGTAACTGATTATAGCCATACAGATTTGGAACATTAATGCCCTCGCCAAAGTGCTGATCCACTTCGAGAATGTTTTCTTTGGAGTTGCTAAACCGCAAAAATGGTCCATACTCAGAACTAGCCTTGGGCCAGACACCATTGTTTGGATTGGGTATGCCTGAATGGGCAAAATTAACCCACATTGTCACAAGGGCACGAGCTAGTGACTTGTCTTCCGGATTCAATTGGCTGGTCTCCGGCGGATAGGGAAACAGGTACACACTGTCATCACTAAGCGAAGCATCCACACCGAAAGGTAAAGGATTATTTAAGTGGCCGAACCGATGGTATTCTCCGCGATAGTCAAATATATACAAATATGTTGGATTCTTTTTGTAAGTGAACCTAATGGAATCGATGACGGGCTCACGGTATAAAATAAGATTGCTTAATTCCAATAAATTCTGGGAGACACTGCGAGCATTGATATATTGCGACGTCTGTTCAGGTGTAAATATTTCACGCAGCGCCCAATCATGCCAGATCTTATGGTGCTGGGGAGGGGCTGTGTGACGGAGAACCACATTGATGTAATCGCTAACATTTTGAGACTCAAGGCGCTGTATCTCATTATAGAAGCCTGTACGTGATAGAAAAAAAAGTGGGTGTAAAATTTAATAACTGACTAATCATCACAATGGATTAAAGTATTTAGTGTGTACATTTATGTACATATACGATTATGTTTCTCATGAGTTTTAAAAATCGATGAACTTCCTATATTTGTAATTTTGTTATTATCAGTCCAACCTGACCTAAGGTTACAATTTTACTTGATTCAGATTAAATATATGTCTTACGTCACTTACGTGATAAAATAAAAGCGCTGGCATCTTTTGTGGCTCCGATTATCACCGGCACTGAACTATTCTGATTGTTGGCCACTAGGTTAGCCGGATGCTGAGGCAAATAGCCAAGACTATCGCCGACCACCAACTTGAATCCACCAAGGTATGTAAGGCCACGTGGCTCATTTTGATTAAAAAGCTGCTGGAAGGCGCTCAGCAATTCCGAAGTACGAAGCCGGCCAAGGCAATCATAGAGGGGTGCTAAATTTTGAACAGCATTAGGACAGCGTGCGATGCGGGCAAAAGTGGACAGAGTCTCCAGAGGACGTTCATCGATAAGATAGGGATTAAGAGCAGTGCCGGATTGCAGAATCAACTGTTGAAACAGGTTTTGTGCCCTTCCGCTTAGGCTTAGGGCGTGCACTAGCGAGGCGCCACCAGCCTGTCCAACCAAAGTGATTTTGGTGGGGTCTCCACCAAAATAACGAAGATTGCGCTGCAACCATTGCAATGCTAAATGTATATCTGAAAGAGCCACATTGCCCGGTAGTTGGTCATTAAGGGCGCTAAGAAAGCCAAATGGAGCAAGACGATAGTTAATTGAAACTAGGACAACATCATGCTCTAGGATATAATCGGGTTGAGCTTCTTCAGAGCCACCATCGAACAACATTTCACCATGGACGAAGACTATTACAGGTAAATTTGAAGCTCCACTGGGTGCATAGATGTCAAGGGTAAGGCAGTCGTCTACATTTATTCCTCGTGCCTCGTCATCTTGGATGCGTGCTATTTCTGGAAACTGAGCGCAATTTGGACTTGCTCGAGTGGCATTCACTAATCCCTGATATGGCACAGATTTGGCCTGTTGAAAACGACCCAAGCCGCCACCTACTTGAGCATAGCGTAGGCCTAAATAAGCATCTACGGGTCGATTACGAATGAACTTGTAGCCAGGCAGACCGACTACCTGTCCGAGTCCAGGTATTTGCAAGCCTCCACCCACTGTGGGGGGAGGTGGAGTTGGCACATACCAAGGAGCAGGCCTCAATGGTTGGGGTGTATATAAACCCGCTAGCCAGTCATTATTTTCGTTTTCACTGAGAACATCATCAAAGTCGCCAGGACGCCCCTGGCACTGGCATATCGAGAATAATAGCAGCAACACCAACAGCATCTCCCGCTTGGCTCTTAATGGAGACCACCGCATGTTGTAAACTGCGTCGCGACTCAATTGAAACTGATTTGGCCATTCGATTGTAGGAAATGGAAAGTTCAAAACTAATCGCTCGTCCCAGCATTCGCCTTGACGTACATTCTAAATATATATATAGACATTTACATACATACATGCATATACATATGTACAATGCGTACAAATAAATGCGAAGTAGTTCTAGTTCCCGATGTCACAATCGAGACACATTTAATCTCGTCTTTGTACCAGCTTCAGCTATGGTGCTGCACTGCGACATGGTCTACCCATTATCTCACCAATTATGCAAGTACTGGCGAGTCTGGAGAGCTCTTTGGGGTTATCAACGTCAAGATTTTGTGGGTCCAAATTAAATGAAAATAGCAAGTTGTTCCATCCGATTTGGGTATTCCCAATACCAAATAAAGGGTATATCATAAACCCAAACTTTCTCGAAATTGTTTATAAATTTTAAATAAAACTTTCTTAATATCTTCCAACAGCAAAGATATATCTTGCTGCCTGATATTGACCAATGTTGAATTATGCTTTTTTATCTATGGGTACAGGGTATAATATAATATTAAATAAAAAGCTTTGAATGATTGAGTATTATAGCGAATATTTATAGTCTATCTTTAGACATTTTTTTATGGTTTCACTATAAATCCTTTTCTATGTGTTATATGTCTATAAATCAACTTTATATACATAAGTATGTAAAATACAGGATGCCCCATCTTTTATTATGAAATGTAAACATGGAATACCTTTAAAAAAGAACCAAACGTTGTACACAAGTTCTTGGTTCATTGATTCCAATATATTTTGAATATTTTTTCGATACAATATCTTTAAGCAATTCTAAGTCCCTTCATTTTGCCCTTACTTTTTCGGGTGTTATTGCATGTATACAATTTCGTCACAAATCTTCAACTAGATAATAGTCTAAAGATTGTTTTCGTTTAAAGCTTCACAAAGAAAAGTCAGAGGGGAGGTTAAATGAGTTGATTTGGGTCGCCAGTGAACATCTCCTCTTTTTGACAGGAGGTCTTTAGTGAATTTTCAGTGACATTCCATTGACTTGGATAATCTGTCAACAATTTGAATCATATAAATATAATATAATAATATTAACACATAATAATTTCACCTTATGCGGACAAAAATGTAAATCCTCCCTACAATGCGCCACATTTTGGTTTAGGAAAGAGTATTATCGATGTAGAGCTTCACTTCATTGCTTTTGGTGATGTTTACCCACCATATGGCTCACCCTGTTTGTTATCATCATTATGTTTTCGTTATTATCAGATGAAAAAAATTCGAATAAAAACATTTTTCATTAACACCTAACTAAACAATCATAATAAATGAATTGGAATTACAAATAATTGAAAAATCAAGAACATTTTAATGGCATGTTTATTTTTTATTTTAATGTTTCTAATATTACAAGTTTTCTTATATTTTAATTTGTCGTCCAAAATAGACTCCTTTTGTTAAGCCCATGAACTCTGATTCGGATAAAGTTTAGATAGTTTAGATAGAAATTATTTTGATTTACAAATTATGTGTAACAATATATATTAGTATAAATCTAAGTATTAAAACAAATGTCTAAGTTTATTTTATACCAGTTTTTTATCAAAAATCGAATTAATAAACCAATTAAGTGGACAGCAACAACTGAATAACAATCTAATCGTTCCAAACACAACTATCTGATGTTTTTTTTAAATTTAGAATATCCTTTAAATAAACGATAATTGCTATTTTTATATAAGATCCTTTAATATTACACAGATCATATAGTACAGTCATGAAATTATCTATTCTTAATAAATCGGTGAATAAAAAGTATTAAAATTATAAATAAATTTTAACACAATTTATAAAATTATTGAAATTTATTGTTTTGTGTTTTCTAAATGAGTATTCTTTGTATTTTTGTACATTTTGAAAACATATTTCCATCTAAGATTTGAACTTCTTTGCAATGAATACCAAATTTTGTCCACGGGCCTCGTTCAAATCGATGTCTCCTTCATTGTCGGATTCATCGTCATCCTCATCCACATTCTGGTTGAACAGCGCTCCTTGGCCATCTTTTTTGGCAGCTAGTAGAGCTGCCTCAAACTCGTAGTAATCGTTGTTGACCAGCGTGTAACCCAGTTTGACCTCCTTCACGGCAATGCTATACTCATCTATATAATTATCACCAAATGTTATAGTGCGTCCAATTCGAATGTAGGGCCCTGTTGGGTTTTCTCCACTAGCTTCACTAGAACTCATTGGTGGCCACGCGGGTAATCCTGGAGCCTGAGGAACACCAGTCGCTGCGAATGAAGTCCACAGAGCTACCATACGTTTCGCTATCTTGACGTCGCGAACTGAGTTGATCAGGTGGAAGCGTGGCCAGGGGAACAGATAGAGATTATCATCGGTCAAAGTAACTCCCGTGTCGAAGGGTACAAAAGAAGCCTCCTCCTCGCTGTTGGTGTAACGGTTCAGCTCGCCTTCATAATCAAAGGTGTAAAGATACGTGCTATTTGGCAACTTTTTTGCATTGGCCTGGAGTACCAGGAGAACAGGATTTTTAAGCGAAATCGTGCTGCATAGCTGTAAGTGAAAGATGGAAAAGGAATCTAAAATTCATATTCTCCTGTTAAAAGAGAAGATCTTACATCGATAAGTCCTGGGGTAAGGCGTTTAAAACTGCCGTTCTTAATGTCCGCCGCAGTAAAGATCTCTTCGCCGGCAAACTCCCTCCACGAACCTGTTGGATCGTCTCCATTGGCCTGCTGAATTACGGTATCAATGTACTGCTGTCCACTGAACTTGTCATCTGCCACGCTTTCGTTAAAACTTTCGACAAAGATGTCTAAGGATTGAAATCGTTAAGACCCAAACGGAGATCAGCAAAGATGTTAAAGCTCACCCCTTAATAAGAAAGATCCTCCATGCTTAACGCTGCCGCCCAAAGTGGGATATGCTTGGAACTTTTCTGATGCCAACAGGCGCCCTGGATGCTCAGGCAAAATACCAGATGGTCCTCCAATTACCAGCTGAACTCCTCCATAAGCTCCCCCACTCAAAGATGGTTTGTCCTCGCCGTGAATGCTAAAGGCGGCTAACAAAGTGGTCACATTAATTCGTTGCAGACATTTGTTCAGGGAGTCCACCTTGGCCACTTGTTTGCAGCCAGCAATTTTGCCGATATCCTTTGTGGCAGCCATGGGACTGTCCGTAATGAAGGCTGGAGACAGAGCCGTTCCCGACTGGTATATGACGCGATGGAACAGTCCTTTGGGAACTGCTGGACTTAATGTCAGGACATTAACCATTGCTGCCCCACCCACCTGTCCAAAGAGGGTTACTCGCCGAGGATCCCCACCGAATGAGCCAATGTGCTTTTGTATCCACTTGAGTGCCAATATGATGTCACTAACCGCTGCATTTCCGGGAATATCCTCGCTAAGAGTGGACAGGAAACCAAATGGACCCAACCGATAGCGTACCGACACCAAGACCACATCTTCCTCCAACAGATAACCTGGTGCGGCCTCCACCGTGTTGCCTTCATAGAAGAAGTCGCCGTGAATGTAGACCATAACAGGCGAAGGTTTACCTTCCAACTGCGAATTAAATCGGTTAATATAACAAATTATATATATATATATATTTTTATGGCCATTACCGATTTTGTGTTAATTGTAAGACGCAGGCAATCTTCGACATCGAATCCTTCCTCCTCCAACTTGGCAAACTTTAGTATATCCTGTATGGAAGGGCAGCCAACATGGTGGCGATGGGCAGACAATACTCCCTTCCATGCCAAAGCTGGTTCAGCTGCCTAAAGATTAAAATTTTAGTCGTGTAATTCCGTTTATTATTTAGCTTTTTAAATTTACCTTAAAACGGTCAGCCGTTCCATAGGGTACATCCAGGAATTGCATAATTCTTTGTCCTGTCCAATCGGTTTCTAAAGTTTTGCCTCGGATTCTTCCGAGCTCAGGTATTGTTGTAATAAACACATCGGGATTACTCTGCTGCTGTTGTTGTGGTTTGTTTGGTCTTGGTTTCTGTTTCTGACCCTGTTGTGGCTTAGGGCGCTGCTTCTGGTTGTTACCTGCGGCACCTTGGCCACCAGGCTTTTGCTTTTGCCGATTTTTCTGTGACTTTTGAGCCTCACTGCTGACCACGGTCAACAGCAGGATCAATGCGACCAAGGCTAGAACAATTGTGCGTACCTTTGCCATAACTTTAACCCGTCTTCGATGCAAGTCCAAGTCCAACTGTGCTTTAACTCAGGCATTTGATCACAAGAAGACTTTCTTAAATGAAGCTGGAGCCCAATAGCGGCATAATTAAGTGTCTCTTGACCGGCCAAAAGTTCTATTTCAGATGAAGTGGCATGCCTTTGCCCAGCCAGAAATGGGGTCAACAGCAACACCTCTCTCCACCTCTTCTTCTTTATTGTTGTTGTTGTTGTCTCCTCAAGTTTGATTTTTGCGAATGAATCTATGAATATTTATATGAATTTTAATCTAAATACGAAATCAGAACAACAGCCGCTGGGCAAACTCTTCTGGAGTGACCCTTGAGTGGATTAGGCTTGATTTAAGTTTACCAATTTGAAAGTAAAACAACACCGTAACCTGTTTAAATTGACCCCTTTAACTAATTTAAATCAGTTCTGATAAAGTATCTATTGAAAAATTGGAAAACTTTTTAAAAAATATGAAATAATTAACTGATGTAACAATTTCCCTCATTTCACTCTTTTACTCTGGCTCTTCCTATTATTTATTCTATATCATTTTCAAATGCGTTCACAGAACTTTTCACAATTAAAATCCTTTTTTAAATACATTAAATTTCTTAAATATGTCCTAAAATTGATTTTGATTAGTCTTTGTTTCCTGGTTTAGTCCTCTAAGGATGTGAACTGAACAAAAAAATTGCTGTTTATTAATTATACTAATTTCATTTAAAACAAATTCTCTTCAATTAACATATTAATCGGATAACATATAAAAATTATGAATAATTTTATAACATGATTATAAATGGCTAAGAGAAATTCATGAGAAAATTGTATTATTCACATTATAATTGTTAATTCTTCTTTATTAAATAAATAAATATATTATGTAAATTAAAAATGCATTAGTCTAAAACTAAATAAATGTGTGTGTGTGTGTGTGCGATAGTTCTACTAATTCGTAAACGCACATACATACATATAATTGAAAGAATTGCATTGAAATGCCAAGAACGCGAGAGAATTGTTTAGAATAGGGGAGAGTCATCATTCGAGCATGCAGCTAAAGATCCAAATTGTTGCTATATACACATTATTTATATAGACACTTGACCAGTGAGCTTCATCGAATATATGTGCCAGTGTGTGTGGGCGTTGGATGAGCCACCCACGCCACCACTGGCACTTCTTATATGTAGTACAAGCGCACAACCGATTTTGTGATGAGTGTCTCGTTGTCATAGAAACTGGTTTGAATTGTCACATTGCCATTTAAGACTTTTGCGGGCATCATTTGGGACTCTGGCGCCGCTTCGATGGTCGATTGCCAAGTGTTGGTGGTGTTGGCTCCAACGAAACCCATTTCGAAGAACCATTCCTCCATAATGCGCCCTTTGAAGAGAACCTTTTGGTCGAGTCGGAAGTTCTCCATGGACTCGATGGTGCTAAAATTGATTTCTCGCGACACGGCCCGCATATCAAGAATTTTTATTGGCACTCGAGCCTCGTGTTCCACATCGGGGGCAGAAAAATCTTTGTTCTCTTGCCATATAATCTTGCCAGTGTCCGCATCTCGCAGAATCATGTAGTTAATTTGAAATCCTTTTTGGATTTTATCGCCGGCGCTGAGATCATCGGAGCCCATTGTTCCTAAGGCTAAGTCACTACGCGAAGTTCACAACCAACAGTGGGGGAGCAGTGCAGTGCCGTGTCGTCACGGTGCTTGAGCAGTCCAGGGATTATATTTTTGGATAGGACAGAAAATCAATTATGTTTATTTTTAATACAAATGCCAGCTAACAGCTGTGAAAGAAACCTAAGAAAAACAATTAAGAACTAGTTCTCATTGACTCAAACTCATTGCGTTTTTAACTAGTGTGACCAAAAAAACTTCATATTGTGATTTACAAATTCATCAGTTGTTTAATAAAAAATATTTTTATTATATAATAATTAAAGATGATTAAATTTATATAATATCATTTTTGATTATTTATTATCTTCCACACAATACTAAGCATTAGTGCTTCATGAACGGCAGAAGTTGATGGGATTTTACCACGCATAAACGATGTTCACATCGATATCGGTATCGACTCTCTTATCGATAATAATGAGATGACGATAACTGAAGCTAGAGTTCACAATATAAACAGAAAATTAATAAAGCCATGATTATTTATGGTGTCTATATAGTTAGCAAATCTGGTGGCCTGATCTTCAACCTGGACAACAATGTTCCACGCATAGAGCATGAAAAAACATTCACATACCCGCTGGACCTTGTGTTGGACTACGACTCGAAAAAAGTGTCGGTGGCGTTCAACCGAAAGGATGGAATAAACGGTTGGTCCCACGTTTGCTACTTGTTTTGCTCGTATTAATCATCTAGCTTTGTATAATCTCAGTGGGTCATGTGCTCGTCGCTATCAATGGTGTTGCAGTCAACGGAATCACATTAGAGGATGGGAGAGAAGTACGGGCCACACTGGAGGCGTCTGAGAACTATCCAATTAATCTAAAATTCAGTCGTCCCAAAATGACGACAAACGAGAAAATCTTTTTAGCCAGCATGTTCTATCCACTGTTTGCCATTGCCAGCCAACTGAGTCCTGAACCAAAAAGTTCCGGCATCGAATTGCTGGAGGCAGACACGTTTACTCTGCACTGTTTCCAGACCTTGACAGGTGTCAAGTTTATTGTGATTTCAGAAACCGGCTTGAACGGCATGGACTTGCTTTTGCGCAAAGTCTACGAATTGTATTCGGACTATGTGCTAAAGAATCCTTTCTACTCGCTGGAGATGCCAATACGTTGTGAATTGTTCGATACAAAACTACAGGAACTGCTGACTCAGGTGGAAAAGACGGGCATTAGCAATATTGATAAATAAATGTTATGTATAAATTGTTAATTTAAGAGCGTGAGATCTGCAGCTTTTTCATTTCTTTTGACACAAATTCTTTGTGGGAAGTCATTAACTAAATCTTTCAAACACCAAAGGTGCAAAAATTTAGTATAACCAAAGAACAATAATTAGTTTTGATCCCTGCAAAGGAGGCAAAGAGAATCAAATTGCATTCCACCCGTCTTTAAGTTAACATTTTTCTAACTGTTACATAAACATTTTGCATTAAGATCCTTAGCAAAATAACCTGAAATTTTGCACCTAGTCTACTTTATGCTGTAGGCCTTGTATATCTCCAAATTATTTCATGCCACAAAATTTGGTGTCAGTTTTAAAATATTTCTAAGATATTTGGCTCTTATAGAAACGATCGCTAAAGAATATAGTTTTAGATGCATCTGTATTGAATTGTAAGTTGAACAATTCAGATTCACATTTATTTTCTAATTTTGCATATAAAAGCCGCAGGAAGTACAGGCTAAAAGTTGTAGTCAAAACAAAATCAAACAAACGCATAAAACCTATTCAATTTAAGTCTGTTCATGTAAGTACCTTTCTTGGCCAGCTGTTGGCATTGTCCTGCTGCCACCATTGAGCGAAACTCCCTCTCTCTAGATCCGCGAGCAAATTCAATTAAGAAAACTAAGATAGGGGTGTACTTTAACTGATCAACTAGATGTTTATTAGCCGACTCCAAATAATCAACTAACTTTGCGAAAACAAATGCGCGTTCGGTAATTTCAGGAAATGGCAAAAGAGGCAGTTCTTAAGTGAGTAATTGCGCCAGCCCGATCATTAAATTATACTCATTAATACTTGTCTTACGATTAATAGGACCTGTTTTATCTTTTTTAGTACTGGTGATGGACTAATAAGATTTCAACACCGGAAGTTAACAAAACAAATCTCAGTACATAACATTTACTCTTCGTACTGAAGACAGTTTTAGTGTTATGATAAATGGTGCAGTAATACCACAAACACCCAAAGTAATCCAAAAGGACTTTTGTTTCAAAGTTTTAGAAAGCTTTTCTCACATTTGAAGGTTAGAAATACAGCCAATACTCTTCCTAAAGTGTGACTACTTAAGAGGTTAAAAAGACTCATTACAAATTATCAAATCAGTTTTGATTACATTTTTATATTTCGTGTTTCGTTTCAGTTTCAAAATATCAAAAGTTTTTCTCTATTTGGTTCAGTTAGGTTAATCGAATCAAAAGGCTTAATTTTGTTTATAAATTTTTTCATAAATTTTTTTTGTTGTTTTTTTATTCACTCAGCCATTTTAAATTAATTTGTATATTTTACATGTTCATATAAAAATAATTTTTCATTTAACATAATATATGTATGTATATATGTATTTATATGGTAGATATTTTACATTTTCATAGACTAAACAACACCCTAACCTACAACAAAATATTGCATAGAAAATGGATATATAAGTAATGTATATAGTATAACCAACAAACTCTTGCTACGTACTAGGACTTGTATATTTTATATATCAACTATATATATGAAGATTATTGAGCAAAAGGATTGACTCTGAAGAAAACTCGATTGCAACTGCTTTTTAAAGATTACAAATTAAGCAACAATTTCCAAAATACCTACTTACAGACTAATAAAAAGTATCAAAAAATGTTTCAAGGCATAACAATTAAGTAAGTTTTTTATATCCGTTTTTAGGCACTTAGGAGCTAGCAAGAAGGGGCCTGTATATATTGTGGGGGTAGCGGGGAAGGCGGCTATAGGCCATTGCACCATAGTTTAGTATCCCGTTTCGGGTTCCTGTTTGAGCGTCATGCGACAGGGTTCTGCAAGATGTAAAAAAGAAAACAATTAAATTTAGAAATTAAATTGTAATGACAGCCATTAAACAATTTACCCATCACATAGTTGGCTTGACTGGTGGTCAGCAGTTCCGGAGCACGGATCTTGAGCGGCGTGCGACACAGCAGCTCATCTGCACTGCTGCCCTCACTCCGATTGTATTCATTGAGTGTTATGTCAGCGGGATTGCGTATTCCCAGACCCACAGGTGTGTCAGCCGGCGACGATGTGGCGGTTCTTTGGTATGGATGCATACGCTGTGGACTATGCTGTTGCGATTGCAGGCCAGCAGTTCGGCTGCCATTATAATTTCTGGGGCCAGCATCCATGTAGGGGCTTTCCTGATGTTGCTGTTGTTGTTGTGACTTGGGACTGCCTAGTGGCGGGGACACTGAAGCCGGAGCAACGGCAATGGGAGGCGTAGGATTGGATGCGGAAGAGGTGGAAGCGGCCACAGCTGCTGCAGCTGCCGCTGAGCTAGCTGCATAAGCACGGAACGTATCCTCGGCATGGTTGGCCTCGATCAGTGCCTGAATGTGTTGCACATCAATGTCCAGACCATTACTAGATCCCCCAGCCAGAGTTTCTAAAGTGGAAGAATTAACTCCCTGGCTGGCATCCAGATTGCCACTGTGAGTGGGACTCTGGTAATCATTTGGATGATTAGGGGGTGACAATGGCAACGAATTGTCAGCCAATTCGCCTGCATCGAAAAGAAGAGAGAATTGCCGAATAAAGTCAAGTTAAGATTAAATTAGATTATTGATGGAGCTTACCGCCTAGAAGCATCTCCTGCAGCAGGGAATCGATGTGAGCCACACCAAATATCTTGGCGAATTGTATTTGCTCGATCATCTGCCAGGTAATTGATTGAAGCACTGGCAAGATAAGCAAAATTTCGCCAAATCGTCCTCGGGACTCGTATTGGCGGTCTGATATGTAATCCTCGAGATTGTTGAGTATCTGATGCCGCAAGGATTTGATGCGATGAGGCTCATTAAGGCCTTTAGCGTCTAAAGGAGGAGAAATTAAAAAAAATGTATTACTCGTTCGCTTGTTAAAATTTAAAGATTTACTCACTTGGATCGAAAAAGACCAGTGCCTTTATGCAGGCGAATTCAGTATCGTCAATGCCGACATCTTTCATTACCACCACCAGTTCATCAATTATGCGCGCCCCAATTCTGGATATGTCCAAGTTGGGCGATACAAGGGGATCTAAAAAGTAATAACATAACGTTGATCACAACAGTTTCATTGTCTTTAGTTTTATTCCTTTACCTGGACAATGTCTGGTAATCACACAGTTGTTGCTTAGCAGCAACACATCCCGAAGATGCATCGATCGTCGGGATAGGCCCAATAGCAAATGCTCACCAGCATGGGCACGCAAGAGGGCCACCTGATCATCCAGTTGAAGCTCATTGAAGGCCGGTATTTGCTTGGCCCACTCGACCAGGGTAAGCAGCTGCTGTTTCATCGATTCGCATACATCATTGATGCTGGCAAATTGTTTCGTCGACAGATCCTCATTAATGTTTGGCTCCATGGCAGCTCCGGCCTTTGATTGTCGTGACTCGTTTTCTGCTTTGACCAGGGATATGACCGACAGCCCGTTGCCAGGATCCGGATCATCGTTGGAAGTGCGACGACAACTTATCCGATCACGTTCATTTTGAACGGCTTCTTTCTTCATCCCAGCCTTAAAGCATTTACGTAAACGGCAATACCGACACTGATTACGCTTGTCCTTGTCCACCACACAATTTCGAGAGAACCTAAAAAAGCAGAATCCATAATATATTAGTCGGAGATGGGAGGTGGAATTAATGGCAACTTCTTACCTGCAGGTATACTGATGATTTTTCCTAACACTTCTTCGGAAGAAACCCTTGCAGCCATCACAGCTTGAGGCTCCATAATGTTTTCCCGTTGCCCGATCTCCGCAAATTGCACAGACAGTTGGTGATTGTTGCTGCTGTTGTTGTTGTTGACTGCTGGTACTTCCACTATTGTGGTTGTTGTTGTTGTTATTATTATTATTATTAGGTGAGTACATGTTGTTGTTGTTGTTATTAGTATTACTACTGTTGCCATTACAGACAGTGAAATTCTCACTACTCTGATTACTGCTATTGCTCAGGCCCAAGCCGACTGCATTAGGACTCAACACATGCCCAATGGGGCTATGTGAGGTTGCCGGGTGACCCACGGATAAGGCATCACCATGCATAATGTGGCTTTCCGATTCTGTAAGAAGAAAGAGTGGCAAGAATAAGAAAAGGGAAGTTTTAATTTTGCATAGTTTTGAGAGCCAAGAGCATGGCAGAAAGGTATGAAATAAAATATAATCTTTATCCACTTCATCAGATCACCTTTTATGTATATTTTATAAGCAGATACCGACAGAAATACAGTTTGATAGGCATTATCATAGTATACTATATGAACAGACATATATACATACATCCATATGTACTGCTTATATATGTACATATGTAAATATATTTTGCATGTTTATTCTGTAATTAGCAATTCGACTTTTATTTGATTTAAGCAGGTAATAATTTATGCCAGTTTAAGAGCAACTGACAAACACTTTTAATAATTTTGCAGGCTTGTTGAACTGCTAAGACAGTTTTAGATGCACATGATCATCAATTTCTTAACGCCTACACGAATTCCTATCCACAGTTTGACAAGTCGACTAATAACAGTTTTAAATGCTGTTTTGATCACAGTGCATATGTACATACATATACATATGTATATTATATGCATACATCCACAAGAGTACATACATACATACATATGTATATGTATGTATGTATATACATATACACACATTCGTACATATATACATATATGTATATAGGTATTTGGCCAAATATACGTACATATGTAATATAAAATGGCAAAATAGCAAACGAAAAAAAAAGTCGCGCAACACCAACAAACAACTTCAACTACAACAACAACGCACCATCACTTGAGGCCGTATTGCTGGCGCTGGAGCCGCGCCTCTTTCTCTGTCTCCTGGGCCGCCCACCACTGCGATTACCCCCGTTGACATCGCTGCCGCTGTTAGCATCGGCTCCTTTGCCACGCAACAAAATGCTGGCAGAGCGATCGCGACTAGAAATTTTAACTCTACCGGACTTGCGCACCATTTTAGTGCAACTGATTAATGGAAACACGAATCGACGACAACGACGTCGAAGAAAAAACTGTTCACCATCAAAAAAACAAAAAAATGAAATAAAACTCGCCCTCACAGTACGCTCCAACATCGTATGTTGTCTCTGCTCCCAGTTAGAGTCATTGGCAGTGGCAGCGACAGCGGCAGAGCGAGTCAGGTCTCTTGTTTGTGTTAATCGACGCTTAAATCAATTCAACTGTGTTTGCATATCGTTGTGTGCTCTCTCAGAAAAACCGAGAGAGAGAGAGAGACAAAGAGAAAGACCAAGCTCCAACAACATCAGCAAAACCAGACTTGAGGCACTCACAGAAACACACACACAGACACAAGATAGAAATTTATTTCAAAGCGCAGAGGCAAATAAACAAATAAATAAATAAAAAAGCCGGCTTTAATTTTAACATGTGCCCGTGTGAGTGTGTGGTTCATAAATAGACAGAGAGACCGAGAGAGGCACAGTAACATAACAAGTATACAGCAACAACACAATCAAGAATTTCTATTACTTTTAATTCATGCAAGAAGTTTGGAACAGTGGAGTAAAGCAAACTTTATTTCATTAAATTAATGGAATTTTAAAGCTGTGAAATTAAAACACTTGTATGTACATATATATAAATGACCATAAATTAAAGTATCCAAGTTTTTTCCTCTATGATAAAAACCTTTAACAGGTTGTATTTTTTATATTTTATATTCTACACAACGTTAAGTACAACAAGACAAGTCGCAAAACGTGGAAAATAATTACGATAGCTGATATGTTAGTATATTTTGTTGAATACCTCTTGATAAACATTAAATTTTTGAAAACGGACCTATACAGTATATTTCTTTTTATTTTATTAGGAATCTACATTATATAAAATATAACTCTGATTTTTTTTTCTCTTCTAACAATTAGTTTTTCATAGTGTACCAATTGTAGGTTCTTATTACTTCAAATTAGCAGTTTAATTAACAGTTTTTTCTCGTTGAACACTTCTAAAATACTTAAATTAATCACATCACTCGTCGGAAAACTTCAATTAACACCTTTCATTCCAACTTACCAGGTGTGATTTTTTTTGAATTTCTTTGGGATTCACAGTAGCACATTGCCGTTACCAACCATTTCGGTTGAAGAGCTTAACCGAAATAAGAGCATTCACAGCAAAATCCAAAAATAAAGAAAAACATCAAGTTAAACTTACTACCAACTTTTTATCTTGTTGTTGCTGTTTTTTTTTTTTTATCAAGACAATAAAATTTTGGGCTCTTTTCGTATTTTGAGAAAATTGTACACAAAGTTTGCACAAAAGCCTCACTGTAAATAAACGCAACGTTCTCTTCATCTAGCTTTACATAGCTCTCTGTTCGCTCATTATTTGAAGTTGGCGTTGCCATTTCTCGCTAGAAAATCAGGCCCCGACATAAAAGAGGCATTTATGCCGCGTCATCGTTAGAGTTCAGTTTTCTGAAATGCGCCGTCACCGTTAGTATGAATATAGCGAAAAGTTGTTGTTCGCTTGATTCGCAATCTGAGATTAAAAATGTTGGATTTTCAATTTAGTTTATATTCTGTTTATACATTCGATTTAGTCAGGCGATTTTACACACATATTTTATGGCCACTTTTAGAAAATGTTGTTCAAGTGCTTAACACTCTACATTTCTCTATCTCTCACTCTACCTATCTCTCTCTCTCACACAATCTCTCTCTCTCTTCCTTTCCTATTCTTATACTCTTTAAATATCCGATAAGACTAGCAAAAATAAACGCGTCAACATTTTATTTCGCTAATATGACCTAAGGAGGTGGCATACATACACATGTATGTATATATGTATGTATATGTGTACATGTATGTATTCATCATAGGATGATAGAGATACATAGATGTATGAATCTTACATTCCTACGTATGTACATTTCATATTTTTTTCCGATTCTCAATTTAATTTGCTTAATTAATTTGTCGACGAGCCCCTCCAAAAAAAAAAACAAAACAAAAATGAAAACACGACGAGCCCCATGAGCAAATACAACAACAAATAAATAACACAAAATCAAACTGCGAGAACTGAGTGCGCAAAAATAGCAAAAAAGCGTATACTAAATGTACACATGTGCGTATACGCAATATTTATAGCGTATTAGCTTGATGGATCATTAGTTACTATCCATCTACTAGGCGGCCCAAAAGAGATTAATTCTTCATATACAATTGCTTAGATGACAGTAATAAAATTCATGCAAAGTCTCTATAATAATCGAAATATTTCTAAAATTTTATAGATCCAAGCTCATAATCAGAAGTCTGCACAATGCACACTGTATATTTATATATGATCTATTATTATATACCTTGTATATGTATATGTACCTGTATAATATATTTTTATATTGTTTGTTGTGTTGGGCATTGTATAAGCGAAATGCGCAAAAAATAAACTCAACATGACTATTTATTTTTAGATCAATTGTTGCTGTTGTTGTTTGGTAAAAAAAAATATATATATGTATATATAAACTTTTCATTTAGAATCATACAACATAATAAGCCTTTGGATGATAGAGCCAAAAATTGGAAATATATTGAATAAAAATCCAAAAAAATCTTTTTTAATGTTTTATTATTTACGTTTGCATTTATTAAATAATCATTTCTCTTTTAAACAGTTTTTATTTGAAAAGATATACAATTATTGATCAAAAAGAATTAAAAGTTCTAGTGATTCTGAAACTTCAATGGGGTTACGTGGCCCTGAAAAACTTTTTTTTTATTTGTATGTATATAATAGAATAATTCTTCCTATATTAGCTATACACAGACATATATATATATATATATTGCATTTAAATAATCGATTTGCCAATTACAACAAAGACCTCAATTAAATAAATGTACATATATGTATATACACATATATTTTGCTATAGCTTTGTTTCATCGATGACAACAATGGGAACGACTAACATTAGCTGTGCAATTTAGCAGCGCCCCTTCATTAAAATCCCCTCCTTTTACTAGTAACCCCTCTTAATCGACCATACAACACGGCACGATCAAGTTTTGTGCTTTTTTTTACTTTATTTTATTTTATTTTATAACCCCTTATCGCTGCTTGTCTCCATGGCGGCAACATTTCAATAACGTGCCTAATGCCATTACTGATAATAAGTAATAGTAGAAATTCAAAATCGAAACAGAGCAACAACAGCAATAATAAATAAAGCAAAGTGAGTCAACTAGAATAATAAAAAAAAAAAGGAAAAACAAGATATCAATTTGTTGTTCTCTTCGTTCACTTCAAATTGCATGTCAAAGATCAAATTCAAGTTGAGATGCGTAAGAAATCGACGAAACGATGAAACAAATGACGAACGGAAAAAACGACTGTTGAGTTGTCACGTTGGTGTAAGAGGAAACTTTGTTTTTGCCCAGACGCAACGAGCTTAGACAGGAGCGGATTCCATGCACGGGACGAGGATCGCTTCTCTCTTCTCCATATCTACACTAAATGAAGCAAGCAAGTCGTCCCTGCCGACTTTGAGTATACCCTGTACCAAGTAGAGGATCTTTATTTAATCAAACTCCTTAAAATTTGCCATCAGTTCAAACTAAAATTCTCCTCACAAGCGGCAGCAACGAACGCATGCTATCTCGCTCACACTTACTACGCAGTGCCGCACTTCATTTGCATTTCAGTGCAAATTTTACATAGGTATATCTTTGATATTTTTTGTCCGATTTGAACTAAATTTGGTCAGCTGATACCTTTTGGCCATATTATTGGGTGTGCCAAATAAGATTAAGCTACCTTTATTTTTACTCTAGTTATTCGTTTTTCCTGAATTGCGGGGGCGGAAGTGGGCGTGGCAAAAATTTGAAACAAACTTGATCTGCGTAGACACTACACAAATGCTGACACCAAATTTGGTTGCTCTAGCTCTTATAGTCTCTGAGATCCACGTGTTCATACGGACGGACGGACGGACAGACGGACGGACGGACGGACAGACGGACAGACGGACATGTCTCAATCGACTCGGCTGTTGATGCTGATCAAGAATATATATACTTTATGGGGTCGGAAATGCTTCCTTCTGCCTGTTACATACATTTTAGCGACTTTAATATACCCTTTTACCCTATGGGTACAGGGTATAAAAATGGCATTTATTTGTCATTAAGAATGAAAAGTTTTTGATTTAGTGACGCCAGCACAAAACATTTATTTGAAAAGTTTATTCCAATAGCAATTAAGCAGCATCAATGTAAATTGACCGATTGGTTCACCCAATTTTAAATCCGATCATATGATTATTATATTGTCAGAAAGAATAGCAGCTGCATTGCACTCGTTGGGGCTGATTTCAATTCTTGAAGGTTGTCTACATACAATTGAAACTCTTTTGCATATGAAGTTCTTTAAACATATTGCACATAATCTTAAGATGATTAAGGACTATTATTTACAGTAAATTATTTAAAAGTAAATAATATTTTTAAGAATCCAAAGATTATCTTAAACAAGTAATTTCATAAACGAATAATGAATAATTTCGAGTATTAAAATCTTATAGTAAAATTAATTGAATAACCGGGTTTTCAGTGGGTTTCTCTGGAATAAATTTCAATTTTAAGGCTTTTATATGAATCTAAAATAATAAAGAAACATTATATAAGATATGTCGGAATCAGATTGGGAATTTTCATTTAGATAACCGTTTCGAGTGATGAAGCACGGGCGACACCAAACAAAAGAGTCATCCACTATAGATTCGGATATCCCAATAATTTTTTTACGAAAACAATTTTCCATTTGACTAAGCACACACAACAGAAAAAAAAAAAACCGAATTGGATACTTTTAAATATGTTTGTTAATGATAAAATATTGGTCCATCTAGATCAGACCCTTCTGAGGCTAGTAAAGTAGTATTATATAGGTTGATATTCATGTATTCAATGAAAGTAAAGTAAGAGATGATATCATATTTAGGCGACCTTTTAAAACTTTACGTAGATCAATCATAAAACGTAAAATTCCATAAGATTTTATAAGAAGGGCTACAAAATGTGTCTATATATCTATTCTATTCGATTTGATCATTATTTAGATGATCTCTGAACGGATGTTTGCATAAGCCATTAGAAAGTGTCAATTGTTAATTTTGTGTGTGACTTTGGAGTGCAAATATTGGGCGATCAAAGATGATATATGTATATATATAAATATAGATATGTAAAATATATTTAGGGATAGCCACCATGTGGTTGTGAAATGGTTCAAAGTTAGCTATTTAACGAGTAAGTAAGACAATGTCTAGAGTTTTGGGCAAATCCCAAATGCGATCATTGGGATAATTTGGTAACATTACGGAATTGATCAGTGATTTAACTTGGTAGATAGAGTATCTATTTCAATGATATCTATATGATCATATGTATATAGTAACCTGTTTATCAGAAAACTTGATCCAATTAAGATTTCAACTTTTCTATACTTTTTGATTAGCTTTTTCATTAGTTTTATGACTAATAATTGCTTGCATATTGCCTGTAATTAAGAGACTAAAAACGTCTCAATTAAATTGTTATTAACAAAAAGTCAAAGCAGCAAACACAATAAAACCTGGACCAATCATATGACTTGCATCTAAATTAGATACACATATGTACTTAAAGTACATAGATAGATATAACTCTCGACAAGAACAAAAAAATCGACTACTTCTATTACTCTTCAAGTGTGTGTGTGTGTGTGTGTATAAAATCAAGTCAAGTGTAATTTTCATTAAATATGTTTGTTATACTCAATTCGCTTAGTCTTGGTGCTTGAGCCGTTTTAATTGGGCGCTAACGTGTTTTAGATACATTTGTATCTGTTAACCAAACAGACAGATAAATGGATAGATGGATGGTAGATCAGAGGGACGGAGTCAGTATAGTAGGGGCAATTAAATAGTCTTTTGCCTTGAACTGTGTAGCACAGAGACGGGGCGACATTTAGAACTTGACATTGTCCAAGCATTTAGAATATATAAATTAATAAACTCAGTTTAGTAAGCATCAGCATCATCATTATCATAAGCACTATCAATTCATCCATTCATTCCCCCAACAATCCATCCATTTATCCATTCATCCAGTTGACCAACACACACCTCTGCTGTTGGGCTATCCCAATAAAAGCGTTTTATTCACACCTAAATTAATTCTTATAGTTTTGGCTTTTGCTTTTGATGGCCCAAGTAATTAACATTAAAAACTAGATGTATCTTTCACCGGAAGAGGTGGTGGGAGGGTGGTGAACAGTTTTGCCTAGTCATCATGACGGGTAAATAACATTTTAGCAAGTTAGCCATGACCAGGCAAAAATTCCAATTTCGTCTTGAACCTACCTCAAAATACGACAAAAACACTTGAGATGAATATCCTTATCGGTATTACTCATATTGGAATTTGATCCCCCAACATACGATCTATTTACGAAGTTCTTTAGTTTATGTGATTATATTAGAAATGTTTAGTTTCTTAACTCCATGTATTTATGATGGGTAAAGAGATTACTGATTTAAAACTCATTGTGATTCGAAAAAGTTGCGAAATTGTTTCGTCATTATTATTTAAGACTTATTTTGTTTTTAATATCAATTTGTAATACTTTTATATACCAGTTTTGCTATGCAAATGGTAGTGAAAACCATATCAAAAGATTCATATTCTGTTTGTCATTTAGAAACGTTTATTTTGGGAGTTAATCAAAGCTTTTTCGACATTCGAAATTATTCAGAAAAAAACAAATTTAAATGCTGATTTAAATCAATTTAATGCCAAAGCATGGGTAAACATCAAATGATTGTAGAGTCAAATGGGCTGATTAAATGAAAGAATATTAACTTATTTATATTTTTATACCCTTACAAAAACGGTGGGTATATTTATGTTGGTCAGAAGTTTGCAACGCATAAAAAAAAGCATCTCCGACTTAATTCATATGGCTCTCATCGCAAGTATCGAGAATAAGCTATAAGTGTAATTTGCTTCATAACATATTCAGTTTTATCAGAATATATGAGATTATATCGTATAGATCCCATAGGTCCGATCGTTCAAGAATATGGTTTTTCGAGCACTTAATTTATTGTTTGAGAGAGAAATTTAGTATTTCTGAGCAAATGTCCCTATTCAGTAGAATCTGCCGACTATATGGTAAAGCCATAGGAACAATAGATCATATTAAAAAGTGTATACATATTTATATCTTGGAAAGCTCTCCTTGTTCAGTGTAACTGAGTCTAAAAAATTAAATCAGAGCTACCAATAAATTAGTTACCCGATTTTAATCAAATTTGACAGAATCTATAAAACAAAAAGTCAGATACAGAAAATGTTAAAGCAAAGTCGTTAAGATATTACAACCAAAACATTGATCTAAAACTCTTTTCTCGACTGGTAGATCCTATGAAAGCTATACGTGACAATTGTTTAACCTGGGAAATTCTAGATATTTAATATATATGGATAGAACAGTAGAAGAACGATTAGATATCTTAGGAACAAGGTCAATATACTGACATACAGACACAGTAGACTATATGTTTTTAAAGTTAGAAAGGATTCTTTCATAAACATCTTCTTTTGAGAGATACAAATCCACTTAAGCTGTTGTAAGTATTCAAAATGGAATGACTTTCGAAAGAAGTCTGGTAATGCCAAAATGATCTATGCCAATTCTTTTATATATGTATGTATTATGTGAAGCATTGTGAATTATATAACGTCAGTTTGGAATACTTTGCCTTAAAATATTAATTTGGAAATATTGGGTTTAATCAATTTGTAATTGAGAAACATATGCTAAACACTATATGTGTGTATGCCAAACACTTGAGATTCTTGATTTGAATGTAATCTACGTCGAAATTTCATGGGGCTCTACCAAAGTGGTATAATAATCGTAGCTCAGTTATTTCGGTTTTCTTTTATTTTTTTTGACAATTCTTATCAATGGCAACGATCAGTTTTTACAGTAGTTTTGTGAGCCTTAAGACTTAAATTCAAGTGCCCCTATCAAATAAACGCCAATCCCAAAACTCAATCAGTCAACTGGAGGTATATACCTACATACGTATGTAGGTATGTACGAATGTGTATATATTGGAATTAGTAGTATTTCCGGTTAAATGAAACTAGGAAAACTCGATACGTAGTTATTATATTAGAAGATAGATGAATAATTACAAGAAATTAAGTACAAATAACACGTGTAGTGTAGGGGCCAACTATCATCGATGAGGTTAGACAAACTGCCAATTCACCCTGAGAATTGTCAATAATATTATGTATCTGTATTGATAACAATTAATTAAGGCATTCGTGTGTAAAAAATATATATTTTTTTCTGAAATTTTTTTTTTGTTAGTTGGTAGTTGAAGATTTTTAGAAGAAATTGATAATACTTTAATTCTAATAGTGGTAATCACACCATAATAAGAGACAAAATTACAGACAAAGTGCTATAATATTTGAATATTCATAATCTAAAATTATACCCCAGGGGGCATATTATAATCGCCTCTAATTCTAGACAAACAACAAAACGCACACTGGATCCACTTTCCATTTTATTTCATTATCTTCTTGTTCTTTATAGTATATACATACATATTTGGATGAAATCTTATCATCTCTGCAACAACGTATCCATCATATCTGTATATGGATGCATATGTATAACAAGTGGGGGGTTCACTTGTTATGGGTACAATGATAATCTTTGATAAGAATTGCAATAAAGTTGCTTTTCATTATTAAAAACAAAACAATATAGAACAGCAATCTGATAAAAATTCTCTTGGTTTGCTGGTGATGATGATAGAACTCCCTTCCCCCCCCAAAACACCATTCATATAATGCCAGTTATCAGATGTTTTGATATGAATACAATCATAAAAATACACAACAAGGATGAGCTTGCATATAACATTAATAAAATAGTCTTTTCTCAGGCAATATTACTTGATCAATGTACCACTATATACACTACAAAAGAATATATGTATATATATATATACATAATTGATATGGTCTGATGTCTTTCAATAGATCTTCTGTATATATTTTCTATTCTATTTAAACAAAAAACAAGCAATTAAATGCATCTTATCAGAACCAAGTGAAAAACATAACGAAAACAAGAGATTGAATTCTTCCTTAGCTTAGCCGACTGGAAGATACCCTTTATATAAAAAGTATATTCAAGTTTTTTGAAAAGTTTAATCGGAATTTCTAAGTGAAAACTTATTCATACGAAATATTTTCTTCGTTAAGAAGAAAGTAAATTAAAAATATTGAAATTCAATTACAATAAATTTAATTCAAAATCAGCTTTAAAAAAAAGCTCTACAAGAAGAGTATATTGTATTCTATTCTAAATCGTTTTTCAAGCATTGAAAATAAAACTTTTAAAAGGATTTTACCATTAGTTAGTTACAAATTTTACAGGAATAAAGTTAATAATAATATATACATATAGTTTTTTTAATTTTTTAATTTTTAATTTTTGTAATTATCAATCATTTGTTATAGTTCCAAATCCTTTGAATGTTTGGTTTTATGGTAAATATTTGAGAAAATTTCTTTTCAAAATGACTGAAAAGAAATGAGTTGGTTTGAGTTTTTTTTAGCTAGAATAAAGGAATGAACCATAAAAAAATATATCTGTCAATTTTATAGACATTTTCTTTCGACGCAAATCAACAATCCTATTAAAATGATCGACCCACATACATATATATATGTACATACAGACATATCGTGAACATTGTGATATTTAACTTTTATTGATTTCCCTTGGACTCACCCATTATGTGTAATAGATTCTCCTCTAACAGGAATGCATCGTCGTAGCTTGAGTTTGTTAGAGACTCAGTTTTCATATTTAATAAACTGGGCAACATTGATGAATACATTTGGAAATCAATTTTCTTTATTTGCTTTCCTCTTTCTCAAAAAATGAAATATGTATTTTCGATTAGTTAGTTTTCCAAACGTCTCTGATGGATAGAAGGGGTAATTTCTCATAGACAAATTGATGGCGAATTGCAAATATTTGAAAATCCTTCACACTCTTTTGTAAATTTATTTTTCACAAATTGTTGTTGTTGCTGTTCCACATTGTGTTAGTTGTTGCCTCGTTTCCCTTTTTTTTATTATTTTGTGTTTTTCTCCAGGCAATAGACACACTTAAGTAAAGCTAAATATTTGCACAAATTAAAAACCGAAAAACCGAATAGTAAAAAAAAAACTGTTCTAGCTAGGTAAAGCGCAAAAAAGCAACCGACGGCAATTTGGTTCGCGGGATATTTACATACTGTTCCATGCGATTGTTTTTTTTTTTTTTTTTTGGAAAGGTAATTTTAGTATGAGCAACAGCAAAAGGCGGTGCAGTCGGTGTCCATTCCCATTGATAAATAATGCATAAAACCGTATTCTCGAACGTATTATAAGAAAAAGTATACTACTAACCGTAAATACTATGTATGTATCTATGTATTTATCTATCTATATGTATGTACACTATATAACGAAAGGAAAATTATCACAGTCCTTTTCCAACACTTCTTTTGATATTTTTAAATTTTTTAGTTAATTTAGAGCCTCTGCTGATAGACAATTGACCGAAACCGGCACACACTCTCGGGTCAGCTTTCGTCTATTGAGTACCGGGTTATCTCTGGCTTCTACTGTATTATAACCGCCTAGTGCAAAACACTGACTAAACCTCAAATAATGTTCTCAACACGTACTAACTGTCTTAATATTATTTGTTGTAGATATAGAAGTCGCCACGACGACGACGACAGCGACAACGCTTAGGCCGACGCCGACGCCATGGCAGCAGCAGAGGCAGCAACAGTGTCGATCGCAACTCGCTCGGCTCAGTAGGCTGGGCCCGAGTGATTAGTCCCAGCCCAACAATAGCAAAAACAACTGCAAGAGCAACAGCAACGAAAGCATGAAAAACAAAAAGCGAAAATCACAAAAACAACAACAACAAATTGTATAAACTTTAATAAATATTATTACCTAGTATGTATGTATGTATGTATGTATATATATATTGTTGTTGCTATTATTGCACTTGCGTATTCTCGGGTCTTAGCAAAATTGTTAACAATTTACGGTGATTACCACTCGGACCTGAGTCGGATCACATCGGCTGGGATCGCTCCTCAGTAAATAGAAGCGTCGCTGCGGCAGCAGCAGCAGCCGCAGCGGGTTGCCTGTTATCACTAACCCAGGTTAAGCTTGTGTTTATATACATGTGTATGTGTCTGTATGTATAACATACATATATAAAATGCTATACATACATACATACATAATTATGTGTTTATGTGCTTGGTTTGTGTATGTTTGACTTTACCATCCATTAAAGTAAATAGTTTAATATTTAATAAGTATTTTGATTATTTTTTTTTTTAACAAATGGATTATCGTAGTTAAAGGGTAATAAGCAAGTACATCAGCACCCAAATGTTTAGTACTTAAGTAGATAAGGAAATGCGGGGGATTACTATCTAAAGTAGCAGGCAATTGAAATATATCTATAGTAAAGATTGGTGGGTAATTCCGTTTTAGGCATTATAATACTGAATTGAAGGTTTTCTATTTAATCAGAAACATAAACGTTCAAACGGCCTACCAGTTGTCTTTTACCTAAACAAGTTGGGAATTACAAATATGAAAATAAAATTCTTTCCCTAAATATAAAGAGATATATATTTGAGAAAGAGTAAACTGAAATCTTCATCTTTATTTGTATAATTATACCATCTGATAAAAGCATCTAAGACTCAAGGATTTTATTTTTCTCACACGTTTTATATACAAATATATAAACTAAATATTGTAAAACAATAAAGAGAAAGAGAGAACGAGTGGGTGCGTAGGCAAACGGTCAAACTAGGGGGGGTTCAGTAAGAAAGCGGTAGTCAAATAATCATATCGCCGAGAGTTATCAAACCAGAGCTAAATAATGCTCTTTCCCCATCATCATTCCCATGATCAACAGCTGCTGAAACAGCAGGCATTGTTTATGTATGTGTCTATATGTATGTATGTATATGCTCTTATGTATGTAGAAATGTATATTTATAATAGGTCGCTTAGATTGTTGATACTCTCCGTAGCACTCGGATCGGTCGTTTGAATAAGCTTAAGCCAAGGCAAGCTGAGCCGCTCTTATCAGACCGAGGTAATGAATCTTACCCATACAAAACAGCTTCAGTAGGCTATATGGTTAGTCAGAGTGACTGCAATGTCTGCTGGACAGATAGACAGACTGGATAGATAGTGACAGCCGTGCCCGGTGCCAAGACTAGTCAAGTGTTTTGGTTTGGGGATATTTGCCAGGCGCAGTCGCAGTTAGATTTTCTTTTTCGTCACGTTGATTGATATTTCTGATTCAATTGAAATTAATTTGTATTTGTCTGTGCGCGATTGTCATTCAACACCAATGACTCTTCAGCTATCTCTTTTTCGCTCCCTATCTCTTTCTCTCCTTTCATTTCCCCCTGTCTCCCAAACACAATATGAATGGCAATGCACAATCGCAACGGTCTTTTCATGCCCTCCCGCAAGCCTGTACTTTAACCGGGTGGCTGGCTGACTAGCTGACTGGGTACTCTATGTGGTATACGGCGGAATTTCTGTGACGAAACAGAAGCACTCTCAGTAGCACCACCCTTCCACAGCCACTCATTGTGTACTTTGCCTGCTCGCCGGTTGCCGGTTGCCATTTGTTGTTGATTGGCGTCATCATATTGTTGTATTGTGGGTTGGGTTGAGTTGGATTGGCTTGGTTCGGACAGTTGGTTCTTTCTGCAGCCAGAGAAACGTGACGTGGTTGCTCTATGAATGGAATTGAGTGGGTAATAGTGGGAAAATTGTTGCAAATTATCGTTGGGCGGCAACAAGCAAGCATACGCCGGTCAAATAAAGTTTTTTTTGGAGTACTAGAGATAATGCACTAGCGTTTGGGATATTTCATTAAATTCACACAGAGAAAGTTACATTGGAGCCAAGCCAATTCCATAGATTTATAACATTCAATTTTACTTTTATTCATGATATCAGTTCAATACAGTCGATTATTAATTCATGTAGAAGATGCCACACTTGGACACTTGCAATTTCTGTTTTAGGTTCTTTTTTTTTTTTAATTTTCAACAAAATTTACCAAACAATTAACCAATTTTTTTGTCGTTGTAAAATTTGGCAATTACTTCAAATTGAGGCCAATTAAATAGGGTAGCAAGTTGACCAATTCGATCTAAAATTTCCCTTACTAAGAAAAACTGTATAAAAGGACACTTCCGATATAGGCCCAAAAATCCGTTAAATATTCCAAAAGAGGTGAAAATTCTACTTGGGTGATCTTTAATAAGCAATTATTGATAATATGAACAATTTTAATCCAGAATGCTTTTCTTGCAGAGTTAAACAACAAAATTGTTAGTAAAGGAAATAATTAACATCATTTTTAAGTTCTTTTAATTTAACGCTAATTGTCAATTTTGTTTAATAATTACTTTTATTTATAATATTTATAAAAGGTCCTCGCCGAATAAAACATATTTCAACAAATTATAAGACTTTTTTATAGCTTTTTATTTCATTTAGTCAATTTGAATTAAATAACTTTAAAAATTTGGTTCGTTCTTTGACTAAAAGTCACTACTTCAACTCGATCAAGAATATCATTTAACTTTGTCCACTAAGATGTGATTTAGTTTACTAAAACTTATTGGATTTTCGAGAATTTAACTCTATCTGTGTTTTGGCTTGACAATATTTGTTATCTGTGAACTTTTCAAAGTAAGCACTAAGCCATTAAGTATTCTCCACTGGACTTGTCCTTATACAATCCACTTTGGTTGTTCTATCCTCACACTTGAACTAATTTTCCAATTAGAAAAGCAAAGGTAAGTCTTTTCTGTATGTATGTCTAAATACACATGTACGAATATCATCGGAAAATCCATTGTGATGAGATGTATCTCACAGATACAACAACAAGGCACTCAGCATTGTGGACACATTTCACTTAAAGTTGTCGCCGCTAAATGAAGTGTAAATAGTAAATTGCAGTCAAACATTATGAATATCATTGTTATCGTCATTATCATTGTGTTCATTATTGCTGTAGTCATCATTACATTCAGCATGATCATGATGACAAACAACACATGCAAATCACATGGCTATCCGATGGATACATGTTTGTTGCATGTGCAAAAATAAACGCATATAAAAAGTATGCAAATAAAATAATAATTTTCGCACAAAAAGTTCACTTGACGAATGTGTAAAAAGAGAGAGAGAGAGAGACTAAGAGAAAATGGCAACGGGAACGATATGTTTGGCTTTGCTAATTTTCATAATTCTCTGGAAATTCGCTTGCAAAGCGAACCCACATCTGTGTAAGTGTGTGTGTGTGTGTGTGTGTGGAGGCGCTGCGGGAAAAGCGACAGCCAGGCGACACATCAACAACATGAACATGACATGCATTTTATTTTAATTCTATTTTTTCGTCACTGCTTTGTAAAAATTTTTAATACCCTTGCAAAAAGAAGTACATTAATTTTGTTAATAAACACGAACGACTAAGAATAAATCATTTACAAGAGGTTTTCTTCAATCTAACCGTTTAGTTTATGTGACATGGACTTTACATTTTATTTATATTAGAAGGATTAGATAGTGTGTCGGATCGTAGTCGGAAGGGTATTTATGTTTTCGGTGTCAATTTGTGGTTGATTACCACACCCAACATGCAGGAAACGCCGGTTGTATCTTTTAGATAGCAACTGTACAGTAGCTCATGCCCGACCCGATACCAAATACTTGATTCCCAGTTCCCGAGCGACCCTTTCCCAGTTGGTATTGTGTGATTCATGCGACGTTATGGTTGTGTGTTTGGTTTCAAACCAAAACATATGCGTCATGTTTGCGATCACTCCTATTGCTCATATACAAAACAAAGTATGATTTCCATATTACTTACATACATTTATTTTGTAATTGCAATTAATGCAATCTCTGGCCCATATGGCGATGAAACAGGCGACAGTTGGGGAGGATCGCGACAAAGAAACAGAGGCAGTCGTTGTGCATCAATGTCAGAGAGTCACTTAAATGATGATGATTGAAGCCTCATTAAAGCTATGAGATTTGTTGGTGAACAATCGTGTCCCAGATTTGGAACTTATCTTTATTTTTGTCAAAATATATATACTTGGGGTCACTACAAATGCATTTTTCAATTGGATTTTTACAATTATTCTTTTTGAGAATACTTTTTTATTTTTGAGAATACTATTTTATTTAAATTATTCGAATATATCCCATATAGGTATATCCCATATTACATTACCTTATACGTTGATAGATTATAACTGTATATGAGCAATTCTATTTTGAATAGTTTCATGTTCTTGAATTTTACCTTGATGGTCTTCAAGGGCTTTCCAACCTTTCACACTTTGGTATATCTGCATAGGATAGACTATATCAGTTAGTTAGATTAGTTAAGATACTTGTTTGGCAATCCTACTTAGCATTGGAGTGTCTCAAGATAGCAACATATCAACATACTTTAGCCTCCTGCCACTGTGTCACTTACTTATCTGTTGTGAAACCCTTCAAGACCTCAAGCAAATTTCCATATAACGCATATTTGTTTACTTTATATTCGTTTTTACTCACATAGTTGAGAATATGACGCAAGACACTTCAATTATCTTCATAAAAATTAATGAATGTCTGAAGCGGATATTATAAAAATATATGTGAAAAAAAAAACTACGGATAAGTAAGTTACTATATAGGATGTATGTTTGTATGTATTCAAGGGGGGCTTCAGACACAGCCAGAGCGACATTTGCCTACTACTTATCTAGATAAGTAAAAGAAAAACGAAATATAATAATAATTTTAATTATAAATGGACTCAAAGACAAAGGGAAGAAGAAGAAGCAGAAGGCAAAACATCAATGAAACTTATAACTGAGCAATTCTCATAACAATCCATTTCCAGCACCCCTCACAAGGCACTCTCCACCGATGCGAATGCAAATCAATTGAGTTCACGTCTGGGCGATAACCTCGCACCCATACCCATACCCATACCCGTACCCATATCATATCAGTTGAGCGCAAAACCAAAAGTGTCTAGAAATCTAATATATATAGTAAATATGTTTCCAACTAAATCGCCTCAGTCTTTACTTTGGTTCCGATCTCTGCTAAGAAAGAGAGCGGCAGGGAAATCGAATCACAAACAACAAAATTGGAACACCTCGATATTCGTATACCCTAATAAATATAGCAATGTCTAGAATTTGCATTAATATTTACCCAATATAACTTTTCATCAAAGTGAACATGCTCTAAAATAATAGAGTGCACTTTAGCTGTAACGTTTTGCTTTCGTCATGTCAATTCCTAAGGTGACACTAGCATATAGTCACCTATATACATACGTATGTATATACATATATAAATAAAAAAGAGAACAAAATCGTTTAGTATACCTAGATCCAAAACAGGCCTGGTCTCCCTAACCCTTCCACTTGAAAGCTCTCCTCCCTGCCTACCTAACACCTCCATCATCATCATCATCATTACCAACACCTGTCATTTTATAAATATTCAACAAGTTAAAGCTGAGCTTGCTTCTAGTTAGCACTTGGGTCTTGTCGCTTAGTCGCTTGTGTTTGCTATTGCGCATATTTAACCCTTTGGGGTTAAGTTAAACATTACGTTTACGTTTTACTTCGCTTCATTTTGTAAGGTTTTTGTTTCTGTTTTCGTTTTTAGCTTTTGCTTTGCACTTTCAGTACTTTTAGCATTTTTTCCAAATCTCTGTAAATTCCGTTTCTATATACATATGTACATATATACATGTTTTAATCCTATATAAATGGTTTTATTGCAACAGCAATCATTGTTTTAATCTGAAAGAACCATTTATTAAGAACAAGCTATTTTTTTTTTCTTTTTTTTTTTTTTTGCTTGTTGCTCCAATCAATAAACAAATTATAAACATTTATAATGACTGCAGGCTTATCAACAGGGCCCACGGCGAGTTTATCAAGGCGAAAAACCTATTTATAACAGCATTTCCCAGCCCAAATGGCAAATCACCTGAAGCGCAATTTGGGACGATTTGTTGGCAGAGACTTGGCACGTGTTCAACTTATTCATAGTATTATGTATTAACGTGGCTCAAAACTCAATTTTAAATCATGCCAAAATCATAAAACATGTCATGACAAATCACTCAAAGTAATTATATATCTGAATGGAAGTTCAATATCCGAAATTCTGATATGCGTAATAGTAAACAAATTTTATTTGTTTATAGGTATATGCAACAATTAGTAATATTCCATAGAGAAATGTAATCTGATCGGTTTGAATCGAATAAAACGAATTTGGAATAAGATCAATATTATTGCTTACTCAAACTAAACGAAGAAGAAACTAAACAATAAAGTGATCTACGGATCTACTTACCGGACTCTGGCAAATCCTGTTCCATTTTCTCCACCTTATCGACCTTCATTAGCTGCTGTTCATTGGTGATTGTTAGATCCTGCGGATGCTTCATCGTATATATATATATATTGCATTTGGGTCCTTATTAGGAAATTATAAGTCTCCCAATCATCATTCCTCTATTGATTACTGCAAGGCAAAATATATTGAAAAATTGACAATTGGTTTGACTTGGTATTTTTTTATTTGGGGTAATTCAGTTTGATAAAGGGCAACTAACTAAAGCTATTGACTTACATAGTAAGGAACAAACAGGTGTGTATAACAGCTATAGTAGTTTTCCGGTCAATATTTGGCCCGATAAGCTAAACTGAAGTATCGTCCATAAATCTATATATAAAGTATACCAATGAGAGTGGGCTTGACAGTTAAACGTTTCTCATTACATGGCCCCTGCCCCGATGGGGGGTCGAATGTTTTACGATTGTACATATACCAGTTCATATCTATTTGCCCGATCTATAAATATATACATATACGAAATGTTGTACATATGTACAGGTATTTTACGATCCACTTGTAAACCAAAACGACTCAGCTTTATGCAGACGTGTCTTTGCCGTAAACCTCCAAAAACAAAAAAAAAAAAACCATATACCGCATACGAATACATCATATACATACGTACATATATATATATATATATATATATATATATATATATATATATATAAATATATATAGTAATCTTCAACACTTTATTGACTGCCTGATAAAAGAAAAATAAAAATAAAAACAACAATATGTATGTAGAAGAAAAAGAGAGAAAAAAAAAGAAAAATTTTGCTTTCGCTGATAATGTTGAAACAGAAATTGTGATTATTATCAGACATTTATTATTTCTCTTGCCAGTTTTCGCTGCTGGTGCGTATTTGTTGGAGTGCCATAACAGCAGATAAGCTCCGTAGCAGCACTATACTATAATGGCTTTTTTTTGGCGATCCTTCTTATCGGAACCGCACACTGACAAAGACCCCCGGTGGGAAGTGCGCAGTGTTCTCACCTTTGAACGCTCGTGACTGTCGCGAGCCAACGGCGGAAAACGTTTTGCGTGAAAACCCTTTCAATTTTATCACTGCGAGTGATTTTTTCTAGATTATTTTATTCATTTTGAAAAGATTGTTTTTTCTCTTTAATATTGACTTTCAAGATTGTTACATTGTTGAGATTGGGAAAATTAGATTCCAAAAGATTTCAAAGTAACCCGGTTACTTCATTCAGATTTAAACAAAATACATTTTTCGTTGAATAAAACTTCAGTTTACATTTATCACGAAAAATCTTCAGTTGAAGTAAAAACATTTCCACTCTAAACAATATTAACAACAGGCAAAATTTTCATTAATAAACCAGATAAAGTTTTTTCCCTCCAGACATTTACAGTTTTTATTAACGAAATTCTAAAATGTGCTCACGGGACCCGGCCACCAATCAGTTGGTTGACTATAAGACAAATGATTCCGAGGCGGAAAAGGTCTGCACCACATCGGGTGGTGTTAGCATAGGTGTGAAAGATGCCATTCAAACGGTGGGACCACGGGGTCCAGCCCTGCTGCAGGACTTTATTTTTTTGGATGAATTGGCGCACTTTGATAGAGAACGTATACCGGAACGTGTAGCCTACGCGAAGGGAGCGGGAGCATTCGGTTACTTTGAGTGTACCCATGATATAACCAAGTTTTGTGCCGCCTCCTTATTTGACCGGGTGAAAAAAAGGACGGCGATTGCCATGAGATTTTCGTTGGCTTGTGGAGAGAACGGCTCGGCTGATTCAGTGCGAGAACAGCGGGGATTCGCCGTTAAGTTTTATACGGATGATGGTATTTGGGACATTGTTGGGTGTAATATGCCTGTTTACTATGTACGAGATCCATCGTTGTTTCCAAGCCTGATTCATGCGCAGAGAAGGAATCCACAGACTCATCTCAGAGACCCAGATATGTTTTGGGACTTTATGACTCTGCGTCCAGAGACATTGCATGGTCTGGTGATGTATTTTAGTGATCGAGGCACTCCGGATGGCTATCGTCATATGCATGGGTATGGAGGTCATACTTATCGTATGGTTAATCCTAGTGGTGAGACTTTCTATGTCAAATTTCACTTTAAAACGGATCAGGGAATAAAAAATATGGACTCTCGTCGCTGTGATGAACTTAGGTCCCACGATCCCGATTATGCCATTAGAGATCTGTATAATTCTATTAAGAAATGCAATTACCCCAGCTGGAGCATGTTCATCCAGGTTATGCTTAACGAAGAGGCCAGGAAATGCAAATTTAATCCGTTCGACGTAACGAAAGTCTGGCCCCAAAAGGATTACCCCCTGTTGCCAGTTGGTAAATTAGTATTGGATCGCAATCCTAGCAACTACTTCACCGAGGTCGAGCAGTTGGCTTTCAGTCCTGCCCACATGGTGCCAGGAATTGAACCTTCGCCGGATAAAATGCTTCAAGGGCGCTTGTTTTCCTATGGGGACACGCAAAATTATCGCCTGGGTACAAATTATATGCAGATTCCGGTTAATTGCCCATTTCGGGTAGAAGTCAGGAACTTTCAACGCGATGGTGCTATGACAGTCAATGATAATCAGAGCGGATCTCCGAATTACTTTCCCAATTCGTTTTGTGGTCCAAAGGTTAGTTCGCGGGCTCTCGCCTTGCAGACCTGTTGTCCCGTTTCAGGTGATGTCTATAGGTTTATGAGCGGTGACACAGAGGATAACTTCAGTCAGGTAACCGACTTTTGGACCTACACGCTAGATAATTGCGGTCGCAAGCGTCTTATACGCAATATATCGGAGCATCTGTGCGAGGCCAGTCAATTCCTGCAGGAACGTGCTGTTAAACTATTTACCGCGGTTCACTCGGACTTTGGCCGTCTAATGACCGAGGCCCTAAATACGGCCAAGATATCAAAGTTGTAAAATACGGAGTGTTGTGTAGTCCGATCAAACGCACATACAACTTAATTGATTTATGAGTTTCAAAATATAAATTATAATATTGGTCGATCACAATTTCCACGTCTATAATCCCTGTATTTGATGTTTTTTCAATTTGCACAACTATTAGAGATGCATTATATTATATATAATAAAAACTATTTCTACTTCGGCTGTGCCTTAATTCACAAATTCTTGCCACCTGTCTTATCAAAATCATTAGAAAGTAAATAAAACTATTCAATTCTCTTGGGCTTGAAGAAAACAATTTTTGCTTAAAAAAATTTTAGTCGACTTATATAGTCGACCAATTCTGCAAAATCTTAAAAGAGGCAATACTTTATATACCAAAAATAGAAATACTAAATTTTGTATTAATCGCTGTTAAAGCAACCAAGTTATTAATCTAAATCAATATTCCTGACCGATCCTTCCTATGGGAGCTATAAAATATAGTTAGCCTATTGGGATAGCTTCGAGATATTAAGCTCTTAAGACTTAAGGGAGGAGATTGAACAGGGCTATATCAACTTAATATATTATATATTTATTACAACCGACTTGAATAGGCAATAGTAGTATTACTTTAGTATGAAAGAAGATATATGTACATGACTGGGATAAAATTCCGTTTGTACCTTTTTTGTTTCAAAGAAATGCATAGTTGTAGGAATGGTAAATATCACATTTTTCAAAGATTGCACAATGTAAGGAAGACAAAGTATAGTCCCTAAATAGTATTTAGTTTTTATAGAATTCTTAAATAACTGATTTTATTTTCAGCACTTTAACTTGCTCTGTTTGCAAGTGAGGAACTTGTCAATATAGGAAGACGAATATATGACCATATTTAAGTTAAATTGTTTGAAATGTTTCGCAAATAGACAAAAAAGGTTTTCAACTCGCCAAACGACTACAACGAACAAAAGTAATTACATGGCCACATCGACGGGGGGACCCTTTTTCGTGTAACCCACTAATATTAATAATATGAATACAGTGCTCCACGTTACATGTATTGAAAATACTTTAAGACAAAACAAATTACCTATCTAGAAAAGTAACAGAGTTTAAATTATCAGAATATTGTAGTCTTGGTAACCCTACTACAGATCAGGACCCTAATGGTGTTTACTACCTCAAAATTGAGTGAGTGAGTAAGTTGTATTCTAAATTTTTAGATATTTTAAACTAGACACAGACTAGATCTTACAATTTTCACAAAATTTCACATACAAAATTAAGGATTTTTAGTTGACAACCCAAAGACACGCCCTACAAATAATAAAAACATCAAGTTTCAAACATAGCTTTATATTTAAGGTCTAAAAAGTGCAACAGACCAAGCTAGATCCTCCCGGTTATTAATGCTGATCAAAAGTTTATATACATATGTACTTTATGTGATCGAAAAGGTATATTTCTAATCGTTACAAACATCTGATCCTTTGCAAGGATATATTACAAACAGTTTCATACTTTTAGTGCTGTAACGATGTTTCCTATTCCAATTTACTACCATTTTTTTACAATTAAAATTATTTTAATATAAAAAACATTAGAAACTTTTTTTTCAGCAATTTCTGAAAACGATCGTGCAAAGGTAATCGAATCCTCAAGTCCTCGCACACCTTTTTTTTCATTCACAATATATTTCTTTTTTGTGTTTTGCCCACAATCTTCTAACTGTTGATCTATAGCACATCCTGATATTTGATATTAACATCAAATTTTTGTTTTTTCGTTTTAACTACTTTAACTGAAAAAGTGGCGTCGAAAACGGTTCATCACTAGCTGAAATTTTCCTCTATAGTGTTTTTTTTTTTTTTTGAGTGCTTTGTTATTTTGTAAATATTTTTATTTCCCCATAGTTGATTTCCTGGCTACGCCCATGATATAAGTAATGATATTAAATATGGAAACTTACTTGAAGCTTTTATTTTAGTTATGACCAGGCCACAGTGTTCTGGGCTTTTATCAGCTTCTGTTGTAGTTATTGTTGTTATTGTTGTTGTAAATGTTGACTCGAGTTGACCGCATGAATGAAAGCGAAGTAGACCAACAGACCAGACAAACGATGTCGACAACGAAACACACTTGTTGATTTCTTTGTGATTTTGTTTTTGTTTTGTTTTTTTGTTGTTGTATTGTGGCTCGTTAAAATTAAAGTCGCTGGCGGGCACACTCAAATTTTGTTGTATTTTTACACGCTTCCACACTTCCACTTTGGGGATTTTGTTTTGCTTCTGATTTTTATTTGTGTTTTTATAGCACTCTTCACTTCACGTCTGAAGGCGGCTTTTTGGCTGTTTAATTAACAAATAGACGGGAAGAGCGGAAAGAGAAACCTTGAGATGCACTTGCGAATCTTTTGAGTTCAATTTGAATTTGTAATATGTATAGATATATGTACACTTTAGTTTCTCGATTGAATATTCTTTTTTAACGGTTTCGTTGTCCGTCTTCGAACTCAACTACGGCTTCTGTGGGGCCCAGTCCCATTATAAAAGCACCAACTGAGCGAGAGGCCCTCTCTCTTATCACTCTCTCTTTTAACTGTCTCTTTGGCTTACGCTTTTGTTCGCTCGTTCTCTCTCTTGTTCCCTCTCTTTCACACAAACACACGCACACACACACACACACGATAATAATATTTCAGTCTGTTGTGCATCAAAAATGTTACGTGGTTTTGTTTTTGCAAATATATATTTTTAAAATTAATTTGTTTCGATCTAAACAATATATTTAACTTTTGTTGTGTTAATTATATAACCAAAATTGTTAATTTTATATGCACTGTCGTTGTTTTCGTTGTTTTAGTACAGCTAGTGCGAGTCTAGACTTTGAGTGAGGAATGTCATGCCGTCTGCAGGTTGATTGAACCCACTCACACCCATTTATATATGTATGTATGTTTGTATATGCACATACATACATACATCTAGACACACACTCGGACATTCATATTTTACTCCAGGCCGGCGGCAGCCCGTTCATACCACACGACGATACAATTGGCGACTGAATCAAAGTCGAAGTCGCCAAATTCAACAGCGGTAAAGAACAGAGGAGAGGGAATTGGGGGTCCCATAACGTCACTTTATTTCGAGCATGTAAAACTGCATAAAACGCGCGTGCCACTGCCGTAATGTCATCAACAAGTTCAAGCAAAATCTATCAATTTATTAAGTTTTAAACGAAGCTACACAAAAATAGGCCTCACACAATGAGATATTCATAATATTTCCGCAGAGAGTGAGAGTTTCGCTACTCTCATAAGCGCACTCTCTCCTTATGCGTGTATGTATGTATATATTCACATATGTGCTGGTCTACTATCACGTCAGTTTTCCATTTCCACTTGCTGATCGTACTGCTTGGGTTGCCAGCTGGTCGACAATTGTCTATGCTATCTGGCAGCACTCAGTTTGACGAAATGCAAAGCTTTTATTCGACAGTTGGAAAGCTTTTTGAAAACAAGCGCAATAATTTGAATTGCAGAAAAGAGAAAAAGTCACTGAGAACTGTAACTGAAATTTAATTAAATTTAATTAGATTAATAGTGAAATATTGGAAACTAAAAATAAAAAGTTTATTTAAAATCCCTATCACCATTGTTAAAAAAGCTTTTCAAACTGTTTTCTAAAAATAAAAATAATAAGAAAATTTATCATAATTTCGTCTGAAAATACATTTTAACAACATATCATAACAAAATATCATTACTTAGTAATGATAAGAAATTTCAATATCAAATTTTATACATGAAAATTTTCGATCGGATTGAAATTATCAAAAAAGTACATATATATATCTATGGGTAAATAAATTAGATAAAGGTGCTCCACCTAAGAGCCCTTTAACCAATCTGTGTTATGGGGTCTATTGTGTGGAATGCCAATTGCCAGATATTCGATCGGATTACAACAAAGTTATTGATGTTAAAGCTTATTCACAACCGATTGTACGTATGGGAGCTATATGATATGGTCATCCCATCGGGATGATTCCGAGATATACAATGCCTGCAGCAAAAAGAAGTCTAGGTAGAACATTTTAGCTCTGTAGCATTAAAGGTGTCGAAGGAGATCTTGTTGATCCACACACACGGACATTCGGACAGGGCTATATTAACGCAGCTGATCAGGAATATATATACTTTTATCGCAGATGCTTTTTTTTATGCTTTGCAAACTTCTGTCCAAAGTGAATATACCTTTTTTGCAAATGTAAAAATATGAAGCTATACGAGGGTTTCTTATACTACGCCGTTATCCCATTCGTTGGGAGTTTTTTTTTTATGGAAAAAGGGTTTTAAATTAATTGAGATAAAAATTGCATTGAATGAATGAATAAAATTTGGAATTAAAAATTTTATTAATATATATTCTATATAAATATAGTTCTAGAGGTAGAGTAGATATTTTTTAAAACCCACTCACAAAGTCACGAAATTTCTATTTTATTCTTTAAGCCGCAGATTAAAAGGCAAGAAATAAGAAGCTTATTTTTCTATTGCTTTTTGATATCAAAAATACATAACTTGAATGAATTTGCCTAAGAACTCAAACCCAGATTTTGTGTTCCACAAAAGTATGCAAGTATTATCTTTTATATATGTAATACTAGCTAACAACGTAGGTGATCTTCCAACCTTTGACCAAGCCACATATGTATGTTCAATTGACCAAGTGAACAACATTGATTTTCCAGATTCAGGTCAAATCAAAGAGAGACAACTTTTTAAGGATTGCCTTTGGGATTTGTTAATGGGCACAGCGATCGCAATAGGTATCGGAAATTTAATCTTTTATTTTTCGGAATGTGGACTTCCTTTCCTTTGAATTTTCTCTTGAGTGTCGAAAAATGTGTCGAAAATTCACGTTTTTTATCAATTTACTTACCAACAAAGGCGTATTATTGCAACATAAACATGGGTTTGTGTTTCGAAGTATTATCACTAGGGAGCCAAGCTTTGGCCGTGTTCCGGTGGTAAGCCAATTTTAAAATTCAATTTGACAGTAGGTGACTTCGTCTTCATATGCTATTCAAACAAATGAATTCATTATTCCAATGATATCTTTTTAAATTATATAGTTTAGGTCATCAACGTTTTTATTCTTAGCCGCTAAAATTCTTGGGCGGCTTTGCTTTGCTCTTGAGATTAAGTAGCACAAAGTCGAGCTATCGTACTTACTCTCTTAGGGTTTGTTGGACAAGATTCGATTCGAATGCAATTTGGCTTGGTTCAGCCGTATTAAAGTTAAATGCTCTGACGAAACCGACCTAGCTTAGTGATGTTTCTTAGTAAAGAAAAGTATCCCATATGCGACTCTTGGTACTAAGCCTACATATCCACCAATTATCCGCCTTTCTTAAGTTATAAATTGTGTAACTAACATATAAAAATTGCAACTTTTCCCTATGTATAAATGTAGATATATGGAATAAGTAGTCAAAGAATATGTTAGAAAAATTATTTATTGAGATATTTGTTGTCCAGCAAAGTGGTACAGTGAATCACTATTCGCTATATGCGCTAGTTCTGCATGTTTGTATGTAATTTATATTTGTATGTTTTGTATACACTTACAATTGTATGAATTTTTGTATTATAAATGTATGGTTTAATGCTCACTAAGTAAAAAATATTTATTCCTCTTTTCTTCTATTAAGTAACTAAAATTCTACATGTTTCTGCAGCGATTCTTGCGGTATGAATATGTATATATTTATGTATATATATGTACAATTATCGGGTGGTTGGTTATACGGTTGAAAGTTGTAAATAAATATTTAATAAGCATGCTTAAGGCTTTTTCTTACAATAAGATAATTCTTGTTGCTTTTGAAATGCGCTTTCTGGGCGACGACATTTTGTGTGTTCAGATTTAAAGTCCATTATAAGGTGTTTTACGTATATATTGCTATGAATCAAGCCAAAGAGAGAAAAAGAGAGAGAGAGCGGGTGGGTTACGCATAGTATTAGGATTAAATTTTAGTACAGAATATAGTTTTTAGACACAATTTAAGTAAATTTATGATTTAAAGTCAAAGGATAGGCATATAAAAAGAACATAAATTTTTACTAAAAAATTTTACGTATATATATGTTTGTGTATGCATGTAAGTATATATAGTTATATAGCTAAAGTTGTCATGTGCTGGAACTTTTAGGAAATCAAAGAAGTACAAAAAGTTTAAAATAAAATATAAACAGGTACGAATTAGCAACGATCGCGATTATTGTAGGCCTGCACTTTTGCCACCGTGCACTGAAGTGCCGCACGGATATCATTAAAGACCGGCACTCCCTGTCGCTTGGCCAGATCGATGAGGTAAGAGCGTCCGCGATTATAGTCCTTAATGGCAGCCACTGTTAGCTAAAAGATCAATAGAGATAGAATGAAATTGGCATTCAACTTAATCAAAAAAAGCATAGAGATTCAGACTTACCTTTTCACCACCCAAAACACAATCCTCGGGTAGCATTTGGACAGCCAGTACAACATTGTACATTAGACCGATGCAATGAGCGGCTAAAGTCATGGGAGCCAGGGAACGCGTCTCATTGGTAATGACGAAAAGCAAGACTCGACTTGAATCCAGCAATGACGGATTGTACAAGGACTGGCGTACTGCCACGGGAGGCAGTGACCAGCTGAGCGACTCCTCGGCAACAGTTAGTTCCTCCTGCTCCTCCAGTTGAAGTTGATTGCCACGGCACTTTCTTCGCGTGCGTGTAAATGAACGCTGCTGCTGCTGCTCCTGTAGATTAGTACCAACTCCTGAGGTGCCTTCCTGCTGGCCATTGGCTACTTGCTGTATACTCTCGTGGAGAGCAGGCGTATGGAAACTAATACCATTGCTCTGCAGATACGGAACGGCCAATTCTTGTCGCCATTTGGTACGCATCACACAGCTGCCACCTAAGTAGACATCGCGCAAATCCAATCCTGCAACACCAGCACAACAAATTGAGCTAGAACTGCTGTTGGAGAATAGCGAGTCACTGGAATCACTCTCTTCCTCCTCCATTGTGGGAATAATAGGAGTAACTGCAGCTGCTGTTGGCGTTGGCGTTGTCGGCTTGGTCTCTATCGTTTTGGTGGTGATTATTTCTGTTGTTTCAATTGATTCAACATTTACCAAGATCTGAGGCTTGGAATTCTTAAGCAAGCCTGTCGTAGTCGTAGCTGTTGGCTGGGGCGATGATGTGCCACTATCACGGTTGCGACTCAACTGATCAATGAGATTTTGCCGCTCCAGATCATGACCAATGCCACTGCTGCTATTGGAAGGCACACTTCCATTGCTAGAGGTCCGAGAAATATTCTTATTGGCCGAGAAATATATATCCACATCGGGAGCTAAAACGTATTAAAATATATATAAAATATACAGTCTTAGCTGGCTGGTGGTCTGTATGTGCTTACCATTGGTAAAGTAAACCTGCGGTGGTGGCACATTGGTGCCCTTTATCGGGGATACGCAGCCACTCTCGTGTATCTCCTGTTGTAGCACTGACAGATATGCCGAGATGACACAGAAGAGATCAAAGTCGATGAGCTCCTTATTGGGCAGAATGGGTAAGTTCCTGCATGAATGGTTCTTATCGATATGATGGTCTTCATCCAAATCAATGTTCACATCATCTTCATCTGGCGACAATCGTTTTTCACTGTGCTTCTGCAACAGCTTCAATGATTCGCGTTGATTAATTATAATCTTTGTTAAATTATCTAAATTAACTAAACTCTGAGCGTAGCCTAAAAATAAGAGAGCACGTTTACACTGTTCGACAGTGAGAAGATCGCTTTGGGGATTAACACGATCGAAAGCACCTCGTACAGTACTGCAAAAATGAGAATAGATGGGAATAAGTATTTTAAAAGTTAGTTCGAGATCATTGTTTGGCACTCACTCTAGGATAGAAGAAATCTTGGACGGTGGATCCCTGATGCCAGATAATATTTCCTTGGTTCGCTGTAAACCCAATGGGATATTATCCAACACTGGCAGACCACGGCGGGAGACCAGCTCCTTAAGTATCAGTTGATTACGATATAGATCGAGGTATTCTCTGGGGAAAGAGGGAAAGTTGATATTCAAAATCAAATGGTTGAGGCGTGAAATATGAAATACTCACTGCTGGGAAATAGGCTCATTTAGTATCTTCTGATTTGGTTTATACGGATGCAAAACCAACACCAGCTGCTTGCAGTTTTGACCCGCTATGTGTGCCGCCTCGATGGCACCAGCAGAAGCGCGTGTTTCCGAATCCATAACGAAGAATAATACGCGGGCCTTTTCCTTAGCACGATGCTCGAGTTCAATGAGATCGGGCGTCCAATCGGATACTTGCTAAAAGTACAAAATAATAATAAAGTTAATACAAATCTATGGATATAGGCATATTTAAAATAACTTACAGGATTGTAGAATGATATGCCCAGCTCTTTGAGGGCAGGAATGGCCACATCTGCTCGCCAAGTTGTGGGATTACAGGAGCCACCCAGAAATACTTCAACTGGTTCATTATTGGCATTCTTTTTCTTTTTGGTATCATCGACACTGCTAAATGATTTTGTACTACGCAGCTCAGTGCCATAATTATCCGGTTTCTTGTTATTATAGTTGCTCGTGGTATTGGCAGATGTCGTGGAGGAGGTAGTTGCGCCAGAGGAGCTTGTGGCTGCGATTTCGTTTGCTCTGCCGCTGCTATCGCTGCTGGCATCGTCATGATTGACAGAGTTTACGAGTGGTTGGTACTTGTAGTCACAGTAGGTTGTTGATGATGTATTCGACGAAATCGATGAAGCACTGTGGGCGAAAACCAAGTGAAAGGTTAACCAATGCATAAATCAAAGACTGCAGATATATGAAGACAGATCACTCTTTTTCACTATTCGATAAGTCAGAGGTACTTGATAAGGTAGATTGAGAATAAAGGTAATCGTATTACCCATCTCCCAATCTTGACTTTAGTTTAACTCACCGAAAACGTTTCAAATCTGCTGCCAAGACACAAAATTGTCCAAATGTGAGTCCATTTGTCTGTCCACTGCCTTTGCGGGCTACCTTTTTAGCCGTTTGCAGCATTTCACTAACTGCAATTGAAATTTGTGTAAGTTTCTTAAGATTAATATGTTCAATTTCTAATGAACTCACTTTGTTTTTGGCTGGGATGGAAGCTTAGCTCATGGAAGAGCTCTTGTGTACGCTCATCGGGTACCACATTACAACGAGCCTTGGCACGCCAGGCATTCAGGACTTCTCTGTAATAGCAAAGAATGAAAATTCGTTTAAAATATATATCTAAAAATAAAACTTAGAAATGAAAATTCGTTTAAAATATATATCTAAAAATAAAACTTAGATATGTGATGTAGTTTATGGCCTCAAAAATATTTACTCCACTATTGTGGATAGCGATAAGGATCAATAAATCACTCAATATCGCCAATGATATAAGTGTATATTAATAGCACCGTTCAATTAAATTTAATAGCCTCTTCTAATGCCAAATATGTCCGTACAGGAACCACAAACACATTTTACTACCTGAACAACATTATTTTCCTTATAAACAAAAGCAAAGATTGCGCTAAACAATGTGAAGGACATGACTGCCGTATAAGTTAAGAGAGCCGATTATTCTCAGTTTTCACTAAACAGATCGCATGAATATATGCATGAATATACGATGAGTCTATTCGTAAACCAGGCACGTTTCACAAGGCGACACATGTTTTGGTAAACGTAAACGAGAAACTTTGTTTCGGTTGTTTGAACAGTCCATAAAAAGCAAAGTGAATATATTCTATATATGGTTACAAGATCTTTATAGCAGCTGCAGCAGCAGTAGTTGAGTTCTCCATCATTTTAGCCTCTTCCGCCTGTTGGCAATGGCCAAGAATGCAACAGTAGCAGCAAAAAGACATCATCCACACCAACAACAACAACATTGACAATTTCATTATTTGTTTACACTATATATATATATATGTATATATGTAACTACATATAATTGCAGGTGTGTGTGTGTGAGTGCAATTTAAACTATCGAGTATACGCAATGTATACCATGCATGCATATAGAATATGCAAGAGAGAAATATATTATTATTATTATTTTCTTTTGATATATAGTATTATAGTCAGATAGATAGATATAAGCTACTCGAGATATTCCGCGACGCAGTTACTTGATTTCCATTAAATTTGTTTTTCTTCTACATTTACGATATATACATAAATATTTAGATATATGTACGTATGTATGTATGTGTGTACATATGTTTATATAGATTCGTTTTTGAAACGCATTAATAAACTCATTCACAAGTGTCACAAAACAGAGGGAGAGCAAAATGAAACTGAAAACTTTTTGTGTAATGGAATTTCGTAATCACATTTGTCATATATTTTTGTATTTTTCGCAATGGCGTAAAATGGCTTTAACCCTATGGGCTTTCAATTTTAATTTTAAAAATTCTAATAATTATTTTGTTTTTCTATATATTGATGATAATAATTGAGGGAGACGACGGTCTGTGGGTTGTTACTGGGCGTTAATGCTAATTGAGCTTTGAATTGCGACTGAATTTTATTTCGTTTCGTTCTCTATATTTTCATCGTTTTTTATTTTGGAATTTTATTTGGATTATCAGTTCTCATTCAAAAATAAAGAAGAAGAGGTCAACTAAATGACGTCAAAAGCCTGACAAATCAGACACATCAAATTGATAGGCAATTAAATCTATAATATTAGAAATTAAATTAATAGGAAATGTAGACTATCAGTTCGAATGATCATTGATCAACACTGCATTAAAGTGTGGCCATATTCTTAATAATTAATAGAATCATCTATGTTTTATGTAATTGTTCACTTCCAGCAAAAGATTTGAAATCATTTGTTAGCTTATAATTCTAATTTCTAAATAAATTTAACAACACTGCATTAAAGTGTGACCATATTCTTAATAATTAATAGAATAATCTATATATTATGTAATTGCTTAGATTTGAAATCATTCGTTAGCTTAGAATTCTAATTTCTAAATAAATTGAACAGCACTGCCTTAAGGTGTGACCATATTCTATGATAATTAAGGGAATTAATTAATAAGTATTTGGTAATAGTCAATTTACATTAAAAGATTCCAAATCATTTGTTACCTTATATGAAAATTCGTTTAAAATTTCCAACATTCAACCCAACGCGTTTTAAAACGCAAAAAAAAAGAAAAAACAGAACAAGACACACTCTGAAATGAAATCGCACAGAAAACGCGTCCAATTAACAAAACATGTTGGGAGTGACAACATTTTTTATGGCTCAACAAACTTGTCATTCGCCCGTTTACAGCTACCCACACAAACAACATAAACTATGCAACAAATTTGTGAGCAAAATATGGTAAGAAAAAATATTGTATATGAACATATTTGTTGTAACACATTGAGTAATGCAACAAAATAGCCAAATGATTATGTCACTGTTGGTAGAGGAAGAATGACGAAGAATGAATGCAGGTAGCTGGCACAGCTGCGGTCAAACTTCTCTAAATGCCAATTAGATGACTATTGGAAATTAGGAATTGGCTTAGACCAAATGCACCTTGGATAGACCATCAGAGCAGAGCGGAACGTGAAGACTTCTCGCCCACATTCAGCTGGGCTGGTACTACAAAAAATTCCTATATTTGGCATATCAATGGGATTTGCCACTTTTGGTTTTCTATTTATGGACTGATTCTGGGCTATGTGGGTGTACATGTGAATGGGATAAAGATCGTGGTTTACTGCCAAGAGAGGCAGAAGTTACGCCATATATGAATGTATGTGTGTACATTTGGTATTTTTATGGCAGCCAGAAGCAATATTTATGCTTTGTTTACAGCAACAAAAAGAAATATAAAGAGATGATCGCATTGCTATTGAAAGACTTACGGGACGAGAAGAGGAAGTGCAATAAGCAACCGCAATCCAGCAATTACCACCCATCCACCCACCCACCGACAAAAACACTCTCACATGCCAATTATTAACAAAAGTGTGTGATCATTTATTGAAATCGAGAGTAAATATATATTTTATATATCAGAGAATCGCATCCGTTGCATAATTGATGTAGTGTGAATTCACATTATCACCAATAAGATATATCCAAAGGATTTTGCACTCGCAGTTAGAACCTATTCGGTCGTCTTTACCTATAGATACTTTATTGTATCTATCCGTAGTTAAAAGATTCTGTTTTAGAACTTATGTCTAGATTAGAAAGTTTTACCCTATATCCCACTAAGATACATATTGAATATATTGAAATACTTATAAATGATGAATCCCAAAAGTGTTGTCTCCATTTCATTTGAGTGTTGTAAGATAACTAATTCAATGACTAAGTAAATGATTCGCTCAACTGTATATATATAATCTGATAAAAGTTTCTAAGCTGTCAATTAAAATTTGCTTTTTGAATGGTTAATCAGACTCTATGATGGAAATTATTTCGTTGTTTTCCATTGTTTTTTGTTTTTAGCCCGACATTTGACAGGTCTCAGGGCAATGATTCACGATTATCATTCATGATGAAATTCTCCAGTGGTGTTGCCCTGTTGGATTCTAAGAACCTGACGTGATGAGCCAAATTGCCAATGATATTCGTATCTGGGCGTAGTCGTCTGTCTTTTCGGTGGTAAACAAGTTTTCTTTCGGCTTAAGTTAAGGCGACGCATTTTATAAACAATAATGAATGGCAATGAAGAAGTAAATAATAATAATAAATAAGCACATAGCAAAAAATATGAGAGCGAAAGAGAGAGTAGGATAGAGAGAATCCCGATAAATATCTGTAATGGGTTTTGTAAACAATGGCAACAATGGAAAGAAACGCTACCGGAAATATTCTAAAAGAGAATATAACAGTGCTGTGGCTCTAGATAAGCCAAGTTAAGAAGGCAAGGTCCTATGCTAGCCCACACATCTGTACAAAGGTAACTGTATTCTAGATAATAGTAGAAACTGTTACCACATGATTCAAGAAGCAAAGCTAATCTTTAACTTGGCTATCTTCAACGATTGCAAAGTCATAAAAGAGAACGGGATCAAGAACAACTCCTTGTAATAGTATAAACTGTAATCTTCATACGTGTATATCTCTTTCTTGCTAGTTATTCATACATCTTTCAGATAATTAAGTAATAAACGAATTCAATTATGACAACATTGGTAAAGGGAAATGCTTTTGCAATTAATAATCAAAGTTAATTAAGATTCAGTAGGAACGATGCAATTGAAACTTTCATAATATAAATTCCATAAATCTTTTATCCAATTTACTTTTAGTCCAAGAGACATATGCCTCGAATTGAGTTATCAATCGGATAAGCATTTCCGTCAATGATGAATAAACATTTCCCGAACCATGTTAAATCTTTGGCCTGGGGCCAACCTAATGACGCTCAATCGTCATCATCATCATAGTGATCATTATCCATAGGCAGAATCTACTACAAACGTACAAATGATTCCATTGACCCCTTACAATAAGTGCAAGTGCCTTACAAATGAGTGAGTAATCGACATCAGCAATTTCCGAATGCAATTAAACAAAATCAAAAAACAAAAAAAGTGACAAAAAGTGTACATTGAACTCAAAATAATGTTGCTTGCAAGAAAAATAACAAAACAAATAAGCACCCACAGCAACAGCAACAACAACAATATTTGCATTCAACAGCTTGTAAATTAAAGCACACTAAATATTTGCATAAAATAAATCTTATACGAGATAGAAAAATGAACACATGTTATTCTATATTGTAGACTGCAGGGGATTGGTGGAGTGCGGCAGTTAATCAGCAGATAACTATGTCTATTACTATGCCTCAAATAAGAGGTGTGTAAGCGAAGATTTGTTTGCATAAAACTTTTGTGGCGCCAATTGAAACGAACAGAAAGAGAAATTCTTCTATGCATTAAATATGCGTTGCCGATTAACAGATACCCTACAATAAACGGAAAGAAGTTTTAGCTTAAGAAAAACAGATGGATCTTTCTATTCTTAAGTATAGAAAGAGATAGAATTGTAAGCCGAATCTTCTAATTAAGGATTACATAAATATTTAAAATATGAGAAAATTTGTTTCATTACAGAGATGAATTATTCCATTTGCTCCTGCATTTGTTTTGTGTAGTTTATATTGCCCTACCTATGGTGTAGGGTATTAACAAAGAGCGAACAGGTAGCCAATCTCTAGGTAGCGTGGAGCTGACTGTGCTTGCAGCTTGCTCAGCAACGACTCGTTTCAATAAAGTATCAACACAGGCACACACACACACACAAGCATATCTTCTATAAACACACTCTCAGCAATAATCGATGATGAGGTCATAACTAATAATAAAAATGACGCGCTGCCTCGCATTGTGAGAGAGCGTAATGGGAGTCCAAATCAAGAGAGTGAACACCCAAAAGAGCACCATCGCTCTTCCTCACTCACCCTCTCACTAACTGTGCTTGTCTCGTATAACAGCTGTTTCTTGTGGGCCGGCCGACTGAATATTTTATTTGTATTTTTTAGTAGATATTTTTATTTATTTAACAACTGTCGCCACTTTATCGTTATCTTCTCGTACAACTCTCGTAACCTATAATAAAGAAAAAAATTTATCAATGGCCCATTTCTGACGTCATTTCTAAGCTCTTTGAACTGTATCAAACTATATCTATAGGCCGCTTTGTCCTGTTAACTATCCAGTTACTAAACACAGACACGATATATTAAGATTTCCCGAATTAAAGCCGTAACATAGAAATCATTTGGTCATAATCATAAGTCTTATATATGATTACATATATCTTAGATCTAAATCAGATCAATTTATCCAAGTCTGATGTGTCTATATATCAGTATACCGATAGAGGGTAATGATACACACTGATTGACTACCTAATGATTGCCTTTCATATATCTCCTTTCTATGCTCTCCCAGAGTATGCCCAAGTCGGTGCAAAAAGTTTATTGCCTTCTATTTAATTATTGGTCGTTGCTGTTCACAGCTGCCATGTCAATAAATCAAATTCATAATGCCAAATAATGAGGAATTTGGCCAAAACTGAAATGACTTACGTGAGGTTGATTTTTGGAATTTTATCTAGAATTTGGAACAGAATATTTGTTATATGAAATACTTTCCTGTTAATGGAAATTACTATGTACTTAAGTCGTATAAAAATGTCCGATTAATTTTGCATTTGTATATATCTATCTACATTATATATATTTACATTATAAATCCTTAAAGATCTAAACGTAAAATATATTTTGACCTATATAAACACGGAAAACCAATCATTCACATTAATCATATTTTTTATTTTTTAAAGTACTCCTTTACAGGTAAGCCTAACTAAGGTATCCTTTGAGTCAGTAAACAGATTTTGCCTTTCCTTTAATAATTATTAATAAAAAGCTACAAAATATTATTATTAAGAAGCTAAATTTGTTTTTTAATATCAATGGAATCGAAACAATATATATTAAAAAAGAAATAAATAATGTCAATTCTTTTTAGTTTTAAAGATTTTAGTTTTTGAAATTTTACTCTTGTCTTTTGTAGATTTTGATTTATGGCAATCTTTCATTTATCTCTCTCTTAAATCTAACTCTCTCTGTGTTTTCTGATATCTACCCCCAGCGCCTCTTTTTGATGACCAACAAGTTAACCCTACCTCAAGCAATTTTCATATCTGGCTAATCGGTTTGTTGTTTATATAAATAACTCTGTTTTAATGCGAACGGTCATTGTGTGTTCGGGCCAAGCCGTCAGTTCTTTAACTAAGCGTCTATTTATAGTTTTGGCCAACATTTCAACTTGGCAGACAATGTGGCAGAGCTTTCACAACGCAGTTACAATATGAACAGAGACTGACAGATAGTTTTTGGGTTAGACAGAGTGTCATCATCATCATTATCATCATCATCATCATCATCATCATCATCATTATCGTTGGCTTCATCATTAGTTCTTTGGCTTCAATTTGTGGCATCTTCTGTTGCGGTTAACGATTACCAAATGATGGCGCGTTCGTTGTCCTATAACCTTTTTTAGCTTTTCGTTTCGCTTTGTGACATCAACATTTATTTTTAAGTTACATCGCAAAGCGTAATTCTTTTTGTTTTGCTGTGTCTTTTGCCATTTCACTTTGTTCGTTTCAGTTCTTAACCATTTTTGTATTTATTCGTTCATTTTATTTGCTCGTATACCAAAAATTGTAGCGCACTATGATATCACTTTGGAAGGCAATTTGCTTAGCTAGGTAAACACATTTGCACAATTCTAAAGTATCGTATAGCACAGAGTACATATGTATGTATGTATTATGTACATATATACATATATGAAGAGTATTTTTTTTCTTTTGGGCAAATGAAAATAAATAAATTCAAGACAAAAAAAAAAGCATACTCTAAGGTTCTTCCATTTTACTTTCAGTATTCCATTCCTCTTCTTTGTCTCGCCTTCGATTACTTTATTTACTTTTATCAATTTGGTTTAATCTAATCTTTTTATGTACATTTAAGTGCGCTACTACTCGTCAAATCAGTATAAAGAGTTAGGCGATAGTTTTGAAATCAAACAATCGATTTCAGATAGAACAAGGCTAACAATGTCGCTGATCGCATATATAAATGTATATAGCACATATATATATATATATATATATATATATATATATTCTTGTTTATATAAGACATATTAATATATAAATAAGGAAGTTTTTGTCACATTTATTTTTAGTTTCAGGAAATGAACTTAAATTATAGAAAAAAAGGGGAAAAGTCTTGTGCAAGGAATTTCTATGTAAAATATATATATATATATATAATAGTTACTATTCTGTAATTTCCATGATTTACAGTTAGTAATTAGATGAAATTAATTTATTAAATAAACACGATAAATTGAAGAAAGAGAACATTAAACAATCGGCCATACAGAAGTTCGAATACCCTTTCTTTTTTTTCTTTGAATATAAATTAGTTAAATCAGTAGAAAGTATATAAAAACTGTCAAATCTCCGTGGCTAAGGAAAGAATGTTTTTCAAAATAATTTTTCAGATTATTGCTTTGGCAACAATAGCATATAGTAGGCCGATTTAACTAATCTTAATAATGATATACTTTATTAATGCCAAACAACTACCAATTTTCGTAAAAATTGCTCTTAAAACAAGCAAGTTATTGGATCTAAAACTATATTTTGACCGATCGTTCTTACTTCCATAAATATAGTTAAAAAATATATTAAACTTCCAAACATCTGTTTTCGAGATATTTGATTCGAAAAAAACAAAGTTATTAAGCTTAAGCCTCAATTATAGATTGATTGTTTCGATGGAAGCTACAAGATATAGTCATCTGGTCGGGATGATTCCCAAACATACAATGTTTGGAACAAAAAAAAGCCTGTGTGCAAAATTTCAGATCTGTAGCTTAAGGGGTCTTGGAGAAAATCGTGTTGATCCAGACAGAGGGATATGAGGACAGGGCTAAATAAATTTAGCTTATCGTGCAGAATAAGAATATATATAATTATATAGTCGAAGAAGCATCCTTCTAAGCATTGCAAACTTCTGACTAAAGTTAATATACCAATTTGAAAGGGTATAAAAATATTGCCAAGAGCTAAGTTTCTTAGGGATACTTTAAAAAAATGAAATATTAGTTTTTATATTATGTAGATTTTGAAACTAATAATTTCATTTTATTAAGTTTTTATTTGTTATTTGTTACGAAAACTAAATGAATTTGATTTATTTACATACATTATTGAAATCTCGTTTATTTATCCAGACAAACATTTATTAATTCCATTCGATAGAGCTCACTTTTCACATTTAAATCTTTACTACAGAAATTGTTGCGAGTTGTCAACCAAAATGATTGAACGAAATGAAATTGAAATACTAGACAAGAATCAATAATGAACCGTACGTTGAACGCTCGCAGAGGCAACTGATTCTTCGGACTGCACATTGTAGCTGCTGCTGTTGCTGCTGTTACCGTTTGGTTTGTCTTCACACTCCACTCTTCTCTTCACCTCTCTTTAAGGGTTCCAATATCAGAAAAGCTCAACAGCAGCAACAATTTAATGCAAAATATGCTCAATGAAATGCCGATTAAAGAAAATCGTGGAAAGTTGGAACAGAATTTTTTTATTATTGTGCACGAATTTTGATGTCATGAGAAGCAAAAAAATAGTTAAGCAACAATAATAACAACAACTGAGAGAAATGAAATTATGGAGTGGATTATATTTATAGGCATTACAACAGGGCAAAAGTGGCCATCGAGCGCTTCATTTATTTAATTTTGTGTTAAATTACTAATTAAGCGATTCACTCAAGCGGGAACAGTGTAAGGTGGGGGAGTAAAAGAGAGAGAGAAAGAGAGCCGAGCTAAAGCTGGAGCCGTCAATGTTACGGACTGTTGCTTGCCAATGATGATGATGATGATCATAATGATTGGGTGATGGTAATGCCAATGATGATGATGATGATCATGAAGATTGGGTGATGGTAATGCCAATGATGATGATGATGTCATGAATTATCGTTTTGTGATTGAAAGTATCGATAGTGGCCAACGTTGCGACGGGCGGTTCAGAACAAAGTGACTGTGAAGCCTACAGTCTGTCATATTGGCAGTCCACATGCTTCATAATGAAGTTGTCATCGCCACATTTGGACGCTGTCGTCGTTACTCCCATGCAGCCCCAATAGCCCCAACAGTAACCATAGGCCGACGGCCTCGTCGTACTCGTGCTGTGCCGTGCCGTGCTGTTCGTTTGAGTGTTTATATGAGGTCAACATTTCAAAAATAAATAGGTTACATGTGCCCCAACTAACTGACTGACTGCCGGACTGCCTAACTTGCCGCCTATCACCGCCTATCGAACATGGAAAATTGCGTAGCCGGCCAAACAAAGAACCAACAATATATATATATATATATATATGTATGTATGTAGAGTATATCGATAGCCATTGACAGAACTAACCTTGTGCAAACTTTTGCCTAACTAAAGTTTATCGGCACTTGATGCTCCCACACAGATGGAACCGATTTCTTTTAGAAATATAATCGCTTACATGGAAACCTGTGTATGTTTTTGTTTTTTTTTTACTTTACTAATGGAAACGCAAATTGGCAATCGGTGAAATGTGTCGGGTGAGTCAGTAGTAAGTCAATCATCGAGTCGGGAAAACTGAGATCATTGCTAGAGAGCTTGTCGTCTCCACAAGTAACGTTCCAATCGAACGAACTTAGTTTATATAGAAACTTATCTAACTAAACATGGATTAAGTTAAACAAAATACTAACAAGGAGCCATTCCACAATATTTTTAGATGGATTAAACGATTGAATTAGTTAAATACTAGAAAAAAATAGTTATTGAATTTGTAAAGACAATTGCAATGTATAGAAAGATATAGTATATGTATTTATATATCTGATATTTCTATAATTATCAAAAAGGAACCTTCCATTTCAATTTCTATCTAAATTACAAGGACTTCCCTTTAAACCTTTCCGATTCAATTATTGTACTCTGATCCCATATGCCAATCGAGTCACTGTGAATGATAGGCAATTCCCCGTGACTTAACTGGGAATGACAGCAGACACATAGAAGGAGCAAGAGAGAGACAGAGATAGATAAACTTACGCCTACACACAAAATAGCTGAATTCCATCATAAAATTGTATTCTTAATTATTTTAGACGTTTTTTTTTTTATATTTGTTTCTCACATGATTTAATAGGATTTGTTTTTGTGTGTGTGTGTTTGGTATTTATAACAATATTTAAACATTTTTTTTGTTTGCTAACATTTATTTATTTTTGATGATTTCTTTTTGTTGTTGTTATTGTTGTTGTTATTTTAGCTAGCTTTGCATCAATTTGAAGTAGCCTCGCTCTTGGCCCTCACAATTCACACTTTCTTCGACTAACTTATTTTTAGAAATTAACGCGCGTAAATAAAACGACGGGTGCAAACCAAATAAATAAGTACAAAAACACACACACATATACACACACACACACATATACACACACACACACATGGCATGAAACAACAAAGAGAAATAGGAAACAAAAATAGGTTAAATCGCTTTTTTCGCCATTTGTTTGTATACACCAAAAATTATGGCACTGAGAAACTCTTCATGCAAAAAAGACCATGAACAATTTAAGCCAAGTGCAAAAGTAGAAGCAAGGGGAAAGATCTTTGAATTTAGCCATGACGTTTTGTCTTTATGGAATGTAAGCCAAAAATAGCAAATTGAATAAGCAAAAGTCTTAAAATATATGTTGTAATGAGAATCTTTCCAATTTATATAAACAAATTGTTCAAGAGATTAAGAGAGAATAAAATTTAAAATATTTTATTTAATTAGAAATAATATTTGTTAATTTTAAACACTTTTTATACCTTTGCAAAAAAGGTATATTAATTTTGGTCAGAAATTTGCAACGCATAGAAGGAGGCATCTCCGACTATATAAAGTATATATATTCTTGATCAGCACGATGAGCTGAGTTCATTTAGCCCTGTCCGTCTGTCCGTATGTCCGTCTGTCCGTCTGTCCGAATGTCCGTCTGTCTGGATCAACGCAATCTCCTCCGAGACCCTTAAAGCTACAGAGCTGAAATTTTGCACCTAGGCTTCTTTTTGCTGCAGGCATTGTATATCTCGGAATCATCCCGATCGGATGACTATATCATACAGCTCCCATAGGAACGATCGGTCGTGAATAAGCTTTAACCTCAATAACTTTGTTGTTTTCCAACGAAATATCACGAAAGTAGGTATTTATGAGTTTTATTTACTTTTCAACATATCCACCAAGTTTTATAAAAATCGGTTGACTATATCATATAGCTCCCATAGGAACGATCGGTCATGAAAATGGATTTCGTGCTATAACTTGGTTGTTTTAAAAGCGATTATCACCAAATTTGGTATTTATGAGTTTTATATACTTTTAACATATCTGGCAAGTTTTATCAGAATCGGGGCACTATATCATATAGCTCCCATAGGAACGATCGGCCAAAAAATTGGTTTTAGTTGAAAATCTTTGATATTTTAACAGCGATTCAGTCGAAATTTGGTATTTGTAAGTTTGGTATATATAAAAATGTGTCTGTTGAGTTTTAACAGAATCGGCCGACTATATGATATAGCTCCTATAGGAACAATCGGACCAAAAAAAAAATTTTTTTTTTTTGTAAGTTTTTTTCTTGGAGCCACGGGCTCCAATTAGCTCCGATTAGCTTTATATACTTTTTTATGATTCTGGTTATGTATATGTATGTAATGGAAAAAAACAGTTTGCAAAGGTATCCGAACTTCGGCGTGGCCGAAGTTAGCCCATCCTTCTAGTTTTTAATCAATTTTGGTTTTTCTTTTAGCTGATTATTATCTGGGCTATTTTTTTGGGTGACCACATCTGATATATATAAGTATTTGCCATTTAATACGATTATATTGGCGCCCATTATCTAGAATTGGCTATCAAATATTTGTCAAGTACTTTTGGGTTGTCCCATTTACAAATTGGATTAGTCTGGTAAACGAGATAATTTAGTTCTATAGCAAACACATACATACTTATATCTATATATGTTTATACACACTACTCTTCTCTATTAATCCTTTACTAATGCCCATTAATAGATATTTATATGCATCTCACTCTAGACATCTAGATATTAGTTCCGCAATTTATGTAAAAAGAATAAGCTAGTATAAGATAATACAATAAAGCGGTTCTTTTATAAAGATGACTTGACAAATCTCTCTTAACTAAATGTACCTAAGGGAGGCTAGGGCACGCTTTGAGAGAGTTTAAAGAGAATCGTTTAAGAATATTTATGTTTCAATTTCAAGAGATTAAAGCTCTCTGCAATTCCCAATTCCAACTGCATGCATCTATGCATGGATTCTATTCCATTGTAATTTATTTGAGATTCTGTTATTTTTAAACGATTAGCTCAGTTTCTTTTTCCCCATTGAAATGTGTTTACAGTTGAGATTGATTGTGTTCTGCTATTTTTCAATTAATTGTTTACTACAAAAAGCTTTACACGTTTCTCAATTGTGTCTAAAGAAAAGTCAATGAATAATTAATGTGCACACACACACACACACACACACACACAAACTCCCACCTGCAGCTTATTTGATTTTTAATGAATTTTCTAGCACATTAATTATTAATTATTAACCAATGTGCCAGAGTTCCGCAATGAAAGTTTTCCCATTTCCCTTTTCATGCATTATGATAAGATTGAAAGCATTTTCCTCTGTATCTGTGTGTGTGTGGCACGTGTAAATATAATTAAGTGGCAAGTTAATTTGTCTAATTGATTTTTTTTTGTAATTCTTTAAATTGGAATTTTTAATGAAATGTTTTCTTATTTTTAGTCAAGTGATTAATAATGACTTCAGATAATAAACAATATTGTTCCATCCAACCGGATTTAGTTAAAGAAAAAGGGAAAATTAATAGAAGGGAAATTTCCCTGCTGCACACTGCTCACAAATACTCTACAAATGAATGAAATCTATATTCATTATTTAGCGATTATTGAAAGGAAATTCAACATCATTTAGAATAATGATTGATTTATTGATTTATAGCAGTTTTTGGTATGAGCTGTTGCCGAAGTACTACTGTTTATTTTAGAGTCCGCACCTTTAACCATCAGTTGATTCATTAATAGTTCTCAAACAAAATCTGTTGGGATTGCCGATTTCTCAGAAGTCGCACCTCTCACAGTGAACCAGCACGATTTGTCATTAATTAACTGACTAAACTAAAGTCAGTCTTTGTTCTTGCCATTTTATTAAATTAATTATACTTGACTCCTCTTAACACATACATAGACAAACATATATGTACATATATACTATATATGTTTATGTATTTCTCTATATGCCGCAATCAAGTTAAAAATAATGCATAAAGAAGCAAGCAAAGCAAATTTCATTACGAATATGATAAATGCACTTCACAACAACAATCCATGCAAAAATAACAAAATAATAAAAAATAATGATAATAAAATAATTGACAAAGAATGCGGCAATTTTGTTAAATTGAAGTGCTTTTGATAAACTCATAAAAAGGAATAAAAAAAATAAACTACATATATATGAACATGGCCACTTGGTCCGCTCGGTCAATGCTTGATTTATTGATGTATGTATGTATGTATGTATGTATGCATGTACATATGAATGAAATGAAGACGACCGACAACTGACACAATCAACTGCTCACAATTGAATTAAGACGATATTAAAATAAGAGATTATGTTAGAGTCGACTAAGAGACACCCTGTGTTTAACACTTACTCTTCTTATGCATGTAACTAAAGGAAGAGCACAGAATGAAACGTTACTTAAGCAAAGAGATGAAACTAAGCAAAGAGATGAATGCCCAAGTAAACAAGCTGAGTTCCCCGTGCCCAATGTACCCAATATACCCTTACTATACATCTATTATTACAGATATAAAAGGGGAATGGGCAAAAGCATAACTTTTTTAAATTAGATTTTTTTTTTTTTTTTTAATTTTGTACTTTTAATGACTAGCTCAGTGATTTATGAGTTGAAATAAGTTGACTTTTTCTTTTTCTCTTTTGCATTTTTATGATTGAGCGCGTATTTTTTATGACCCAATCTCAACAATCACTTTAATATTTCTAATTTGAAAGAGAATACAACAAAAACAATTATGTTACAATTGGCAAATCACCGCAAACACGTGCCCAACAAACATGGTCCACAAATATACATATATAAATAAATATTGTGTGTCAATCGTTTGGACTGAACTCAACAAGAAGAAGGTCAACACGAATCATAAACGGAAAACAAAAACTGAAAATCAAGTCAGAGTTAAAATTAAATTTGCCATCGAGCATCGAACTCGTAAAATCAATTGATTAATTGAACTTCACAATGTCAAAGGAGAGAGGGGTATAGGTATATATATATATATATATATATGTATATAGTTTCGATAGTTCATATTGCTCAATGGATAATAATTTAAATAGTTCAAATTGATCGTATTGCAAAGGAATTATAATTTTGATTTTTTATTGCTTAATCATTTCTGTATATTTCAAAAGTACTACTAAAAGATATAGTCATTAATTTAGATATAATTAGTTAGTTACTAAATATATAAAAATAATTTAAAAATTCATTTTCTTTCTCTTGGGTTTCTGATTAAGTTAAAAGGATTCTATATTTGCGAATGATTTACTCAACTTAATATAATTATATTATATTTTGCTTTGTTTTTAAATTAAAAAGAAATAATAAATAAAGTTATATTTGTTAAAATTAATCAACTTTGATTCTATATATATACATATAGAGTATTCTAAAGTCGGTGTTCAGTTCATGTACCTCCTAAACTAAATTCTCACAATGCAATGTGCTCAATAAATACGATATGACAATTTGTTGGCTTATTTATGACTTTATTATATGCAAATTGAGACAAATATTCATATATATATATTCAAATATATTCATATATAAAAGTGAATGCTCGTGTTAATACTTTTGTTATTATTTTTCATTTAAATTCAATTCATTCTTCGCATTTTGCACAAAACACAAAGATCAAGTTCATTGAATTTTCAGTCTTTGCACTCGGCAAAATTCGTCGCAATGTCCATTTAATTGAATTCCCCCTGCCACTAACCCTGCCCCTGCCACGTCTCACCTCCTCTCCTTTCATCATCGACAATCTTTCTTTTTCGGTGAGTGACGGTGAAAAGCGAATATATCAATTTTGTTTTGGTTTAAAATAACGATGACAAAATCTCTGTGCAGCAAAAACAGAAAACGGAATACAAAATGAGATATATGTACATACATACATACATACATACATACATACACACATACATACAAAGGTTTAAATGTAGATGTCGAAATAAAAGACATAAACACACCGAGAGGGCGTTAGCCCGAGAAGGCGTGGTGATGGTGATGGTGGCATCATTTGCAGACAATTAGATTTGTCCCGATGAGAATATCAACGTGTTCCCCTCTGATGATCTCCTATACCCTATAATATATAGCTTTATGTCACTTATACATACAAATAATGATATGTATAGAAATTATGTTTATATAGACTTTTGTCTGTATATGGCTAGATGTAAGAGATAGAGATCAAGCAAGAACAATTTATGAATTATACACAATTAAAATCACCTAAGAACATTGAAATATATATTCGCTTCCATTTCGATTATTCATAGCAAATGACGCAATATCCATTGAATTACAAACGAATACATTTTTTTTTATTTTCTTTGCCTTCTTTTGCGGATTTTATATTTTTTAGAGCACATAAATTAACGGGAACCTTAAAGCCCATAAATATTTATAAGATATGGCGTTAATCTGAAATACTTTTTTTTCATTCCCATTCGACCTTGGCTAATCGAAGAGAGTTTGACCCTCTAAAAATGGCTAATCGAAGATAGATAACCAAATATTTGGACTAACTAACAGGCGAATTTTATGATTATTTTGTTTTCTTTTATCTAAATTGTATGATATAATAGAAGTGCTAAAAGAATAGATAATACTATCGATGATCTTAGAATCCATTAAGAATTTAGAAGATTATCAAGGATGTTTATCCTTGTGTACTCTTGTTTTAAAATAAAATCTAATAAAGAAAAAGAAAGTCTTTCTATCATTTTGATAGGCATCACAGGATCAGCTACATAGATGGATCTATCCCTCTAACACACCTAATCCCAGCCAAATGAAGATTATTTTATAACTTTTCTTATTTAACTTGCTATTGATCGGATAATAGCAAAGATAATTGGGTTTATTCATTCAGATCTGGTTCGAATTTCAACTATAAGAGGAATGTCCAAATTTGTATCCTCTTAAGTAATCTTTTAACTGAATGATCATTCCATTGTGTTTAAACCTTGTTAGAGTAAGACTCTTTGTCCTGGTATGCGATGGATCTAATTTTTTAGTTGGTATTGCGTCTTAAATGTCAAAGTCAAGAATATTCTTGATATATAATAACAAAGAAACTGAACCTTGGAATTTCATACATAAGACTTCAATATCTTTGAACGTAAATGAACACTTAAAGTTAGTTTTAAAATTTCGTTTTCTCTTTTCTTATTTTATTTACCACAATTTTCAAAAGCTTTTAAAAAGAACTCTTCGTAAATGAATATAGAAGAACCTTCCCCCCATTTTCTGCTCGTGTATGTCAAAAATTATAAAAAGAAAGAAAACATATTTGAAATAATAAAGTCCAAACAAAATAAAAACATACCCAAAAAACAATTGTGTTATCTGCGCTGGCGTCTGGCATACATTATGGACATTCAGGGTGCGGGGGCGGGCATAAAGCATGCTGCTGGAACCATGATTGCCCATAGGGCCCAAAGGTAGCCCTGCTTCGGCTAGAATTGCCGATGTTGAGTTACTTCGCAATGTGGTATAGGCACGATAATGGGAACTGGCCGATGATCGTAACTCCACAGCTGTTGTGGTCTCTTCGAGGAACTCAATGTCTTCGTCGGTTGGAGCAGCATTATCCATTAGTGTGGGCTGTAGTAGCGGTGGTATTGAGGGTGGCGTTGTGCCTCTTTGCAATTTGTTGATATTGCTGTTGTTGTTGCCTATGTTGAGGTTCAATTTCTTGGCTCGCTGATTGTTGATTTTGTTGTTGCGACTTGTGTTGTTGTGGCCATTGTTAATGATATTGTTGTTATTGTTAGTTTTGTTGCTGTTGTTGTTATTATTGTTGCTATTGGCAATTGCTTGTGCTGCTTTTGTTGCTGCTGCTGTTGTTGCCGTATTTGGATTGTAACGTTGCTGCAAACGCATTGTGGCCAATTTGTTGCTGCTATTGCGGCAGCTCATTGAATCAGTTTGAAAGAAACTTTATTATTTTTTTAGTCGTTTTTCTTTTATTTTCTTTTTTTTTTTTGGTTGATTTTATCCGTTTATCCGTTTCACATTTCTCAGCACAATGGTAGATACTTTTGTTGGCCGTTTTGTGTCTTCATCATTAGCATAACTCGTCGACAGCCGCGAGTTTTAGCTTTCACTTTCGATTGGTAGAATGTTAGGTGCTAAGATTGAACAAAACCGAAAACAAAAAAAATAAAGCTCAATCAAATAAAAACATAAAAGTTTTAAATAAAAATATGAATTACAGTTTAGTTTCTGTGTATCTGTGTGTGTGTGTAGGAGTTAATTTAATTGTTGTTTAAATATTAGCTGTTTGTTGATTTTCTATTTTTTGATTTTTGATTGTATTCTTGAGAGAGGGAGAGAGCACACAGAATTTTATTTTTCATTTATAATTATAGAAATGATTTTATTTCTATAGACAAACACACGAACACGAAAACGCACACACACTTATGCACAAGCACACACTTAGTTGAACGGAAGTTGCACGCAGTTAAAATGATTTTGTTAAAATCTCGAAAAAGGAAGCTAAAATACCATCAACAGCTCACGATAACGGGACGTATACGCAACGTTGTGAACGCGTCAAGTCAAAGCAAGCGAATGAAATGGCGAAGCAAAACGAACCGTACAAAAAGTACCAATCCCCCTCAAAAAGATCGATTTAAAGAGCAAAGCAAATAAAGCAAGAGAATGTGAACAAATTTGAGCACTGAAAAAAAGAGCAACAGCAGTTGCTCGCTCTTCCACTCTCGCTCTATCGCTGCTCTCTCTCTCTCTTAATGTAACAATAAAATGTTAGTCTGTGAGGAAGCAGAGCGGGTGGGCAATATGTTTTTTGCGTTGAAAACAAACATTCAATCAAATCAAATGTTATCCATCGGCTGAACGAATTATATACATATATATGGACATACATACATATATGTATGTATATTTAAATATGTTCATTTTTGGATGCCAACGCGTGGGCCTGAAACAGGAAAACCAATTTGCACAATTTGAAAGCCTCTAATGAAATCGAAAATATATAACGGCAACAGTATCGATATATGGCTATATAGTACATAATATATAAATTATATATGTATATCTGCAAGGTTTGATCGCAATTTGTTAATAGCTTAAAATCTCATTGAATTGGTATAATTTAATTAACCATATTTAGCCATAAATTATTTATAATTTTTATGGTTAATTCCCTCATACATTTATTTATAGCAAGGCAAAAATTAAATTTATTAAAAGAAAGTTTTTTCATTTAATAATTTTGCCATTATTTATCAATGTTTAAATTTATTTTTATTTTAAATTTGTCAAATCGTTTTAATTCCACAATATAGAGATAAAAATCGATATATCGATTATTAAATTTTTAAAGGATTACTCTTTTATACCAATAAAAAATAGTACGAATATTCTACAATTGATTAGGGGTATTCGATCTCTTTAGTTATCTTTGATTAAGTTCTGGAAATAGTCGAGTTAAAGGAAATTTATATTTCATCAAGTGAAATATGAATTATAACTAGAAGGATGAGCCACGCCAAAGTCTTTTTTAATTATATGTAAATTACCAGAATTATAAGAACTAATCATGACCGTGGCTCCAAGAAAAAAACTTTTGAATAAAAAAAATTTTTTTGGTCCGATTGTTCCTATAGGAGCTATATCATATAGTCGGCCAATCCTATTAAAACTCAACAGACACATTTTTATATGTACCAAATTTATATATACCAAATTTCGAAAGAATCTCTATTAAAATAACCAAGATTTTCATCTAAAACTAATTTTTTGGCCGATCGTTTCTATTAGAGCTATATGATATAGTACCCCTATTCTGATGAAACTTGCCAGATATGTTAGAAAGTATATAAAACTGATAAATACCAAATTTTGTGATAATCGCTTTCTAAGCAACCAAGTTATTGCTCGAAATCCATATTCACGGCCGATCGTTCCTTTGGGAGCTATATGATATAGTCAACCGATTTTGATAAAACTTGGTGGATATGTTAAGAAGTATATAAAACAGTATGAACATTTCTGATTATTATCAGTTCAGATATCTCTTTATAAGATATCTTCCCATCCAACAATGTGATCAGAACAAAATGTTCTTAAGTTTCTTTTTCTATTTTCTTTAAGGTTTAGATTAAAAAATTGAATAGAATGTAAAGATTTTCTATTTTTGAACAGTAGGAAAGGAAAGTTTGTTTAAATTTCGACTTGCCAATAATTGATCATTTCGGCGCCATTTATAAGATTTCAATAGATAAGAACTATTATGATTTTCCAATTTGTTTCTTTTAGAAATATGATTAATCCACCAATTTGATGAGATACTTTCTCTTTTACAATAAAAAAGTCTTTTATGATGACAAACAAATAGTTTGGCTTTCTTTTACCAATAATAAAGCTGGCCAAAATGCAAATACCGCTAGAGAGCTATTAACATTTGTTTGGCTTAATACTGCTATGTTTGGCTGATTATATCATTGGGCCGTATTAATGGCTATGAGTAAACCATGGATCTGCTCCTAATTACTGATAATTACGATTACTCATGGGTATAAAATGTAATTTTAGATTACTTTTGGCATATTAACTAAAATATGTATGTATGTATGTATACACAATGTGACTAATATGGTCAAGTAGATAGTGCCAATTGATAAGGTCTCCGACTAACCCATTGAACAATCTATCGATCGAACCATCGATTGTTTGGACCATAACTAGGACAACAGGTAGACCCATTTAAGATGGCATTTCCGTCGTCTTGATGGTCAACAACTGTTCTTCTGGTGTGGGGGCGAAGCCAACATTCATCTTTGTATGTGTGTATGTATTTAATATGTATTTACATACACATACTTACATACATACATATTTATGTGCCAAAAACAGAAGTTGAATACAAACAAAATTTATTGACGCCGTTTGAAATGAGATTATGCGCGCGTGTAGGTGAAAAAAAGCCAAAAACAAAACATATCGAAGGAATATAAGTATAAATATATGCATATATATATATATATATATAGATTTAAAAAACAAAAACCAAATTGTTAGAAAAAAAGCGAAGAAAAAAAAGAGGGCGTTGCTACACAATTTATAATGTATGTCAGGGTTTGCTCTTGGCACTTGTTTCTGCCAGCCGTCGAGATGCGAAAGTTCAAAAAGATTTGCGCACATGTCCAATATGTTGTCTTTGGATATAAACATACATAGATAGATCTGTGTGTGTGTGTGTGTGTGTGTGTGTCTGTGTTTTGGCCAAAAATATGCACAATCAAGAGATGTTGTCATGTACGCGCCTTTTATGAGCATTTTAGCCAAGATGCTGTCACCGATTTTTTGAATATCGCACAACAAACAACACAACAATGTATATATATGATTTGTGGGTTCGGATAATCCCGGATAACAAAGTATTTGAGTGTAATGTCATAAATAACACGGCATGTATAATATAAGTACATTTCAATTTGAGCAACAAATGATGAAATAATCCCACAAACAACAATTTAAGAATTTTTTTCCTTTATAAGATTATTAATTTAAAATGTCAAAATGCTATTTAAAATTTATAATTATTAATTTTAAAATAGTATAAACAATTTTTTTTTAATTCTTGTGTTGATTTTGAAGAAATTTTTCCGTATAAAAAAGACAATCCATTAGAAATGCTTTCTTGTTCTTCTTAAATTTTTTATTCCGGATAATCCTACGAAATGATTTACTAATTTTGGATATGTTCGGATAAACAACAAAGAACATTTATTAATTTTATAGTAATATTTGGGTTTCAATTCGTTTTATGATCAACCTGGAAAAAGTTTCTCCTACAAAGTCTAAATATTTGGCCACACCTGTTATAAGTGTGCCCAATTACCTTTATACAAATGTTGGATAATGCGCTTTTTAGGTATTATTACTTCGGTAAAACTGCCTTGGAGATCCCAATTATTTGTAGCTTATGTTCTTGGAATCTTTTTAAAATAATTCGTCCTCGTATTGGATTGTCCTTAAATTACCATTTTACTAATAAACATCCTTTTGCAATTTATTCTCATACAGGTAACAATCCATTTCCTCTCTTTTTACATTGGATTCGTATTTGATTTGGACAAACAAATTAACTCGAATTGCTCACTTTTGGGTTGATCTTGAATTAAAATTCAGATCTATAAACTTTTCTTTCAGCATCGATAACAGAGCAATTAACTTTTAATACAATATCGTTTTGTGTCCATTGACCTTTTTTATCTCTGTCTAATCCACATTCGATTTTTTAAAGTTTAATGAAATGTTAGCTCAAACTTTCCCTTATTAAACTGAAGCAATTAAAAAGTTAAAAATCGAAATAGATTTAATCCCAGTGTGAATAATTCTAAATTTTCTATTTTAAAAGCAATTGTTTTAGATGGCTTAAACGGGTGACTTTTAGCCAGAATAACTCGATTTAAATGTTTGAAAGGTAAAAAAGGTGTTCCACACATTTTAATTATTCACTTTGGTCTACCTAAATTAAATAAACTTTTTTGTTTGTTTACCTTCAATTGGAACCCCTCCATGGCCAACAAAAACACACCTAATAATATGTCCAGATCAATCAATAAGCTAAAATAGTCGAAACTATTTACAGTATGTCTTTTATTTTTATACTTTTTTCATTTTACTAACTGTGGAAACTTAATGTTAAAATTAAACAAAAAAAATCAAAAGAACCTATTAATTTCCCTTTAAAGATTTGACAATGTTGATCTACTTTTTAGAGGGATATGAGAAATTGTAGAGTATTTAAGTGCTCGAAAACTTGACCCACAAATGAAATGGGGTCAACATTCAAATGAAATTGCTTTTAAATATTAAATGTCATAAATAAAGTTTCTTAATATGTTGAAAAATCTGTTATTGATCATTCTAACCGATAAATGTCCTTAATTGACAATTCAAACAAAATAAATTTATTTATTGTTTAGAAAAATCTCAAAGATAACTAAAATTAAACAAACATTCCTAAAAGATTAAAAGCTCTGGCTTCGATATGTGATTTCTTTATCTCTTATACATTTACCTCAATCGATATGATCTAAATTGCAATAATTAGTGATAATTTATGTCATCAATTTGTCGATCAATTTGGCACAGTGTACTTGAAATAGGCATTCTTTTGTAAAATATTCACAGCATTTGCAAATTAGTCACAATCGCACAGTTCTCTATTACATTTAAGGCAACTCAGGTTCGGATGATTGGCAACTGATTGACAGTTTGATTGACAAATTGTTTAGCTGTGTGTGAGTTGAATGAGGAGGTCTCTTTAATTGTAAAAGGAGGGTAAATAGTTCGGGGGGGAAAATTAGATTGGCATTGCTAATATTGTTTAGTTTGACTATTTGGTTAATGGTTATAGTTTGCCTTTTATTCGATCGCTGATAACAGAAAGAGAGAGGCCCGATTTAGTTAAGCGCCCGACACAATTCAATCAAAGAACAGTCATATATATATGTATATATATTTATACACATATGGCAAGAGATAAGCAAAAAGGTTGGATAACAAAAGCATATAGATAACATATATACATATGTTTATATATTTGTATATACATATATTATATATATAACCACCGAAACAAACATACCGACTACATAGGCAAACACAGACGGTCGTATATACATATATAACTTTTGTGGCCATAAATTGTATTTGCATACGCTGCGTATGTGTGATATTTATTTTAAAGCCACAAAATTGATCGCAAGCAAACAAATACGACCTTCAGTGCTATATACAAAGCCATCCATATATAACTGTATATATGTATATATATATTACATTTAATGACCAGTCCATTGATTCCTTATTGCCAATAACATTTCCATTTTGTGCATTTCACTTCCGTTTTTACTCAAGTTTATTGCACTAATTAGTCCCTGGGCACATACACACACACACACACTGAAATACACTCATTTATGTATATAGGATATATGTAGATGCATACAATTTATATACATATGTGTTAATTGTAATATTTGTTATACATATTTGCGGCCAAAAATTTCTTTGTCAATGGCACGCGTCCACGCAGATCCCGCTCCCAGGGACCCAAACGCTTGTTTACATTTGAAACGCTGGGCTGGCACTGCACCGTGAAAATTAACAAATTTAGCAAGCGCACAGAAAACGAACGCCCACTATTTATACCACCCCCCTTTCCCCATCACACTGTTTCTCTCTTTTGCTCGTTTCATTCTCTCTTTCTACTTGTAAATATTTTCCTCTTTATTTCGCGTATTTTTTTTGGTTGCGCTCTTTGAATAGAAATATATACATACGTACATATACATATATATATATACGCATGTATGTATGTATGTATGTTGTAGTAATCAGAGCACAAATGTTTAGCCCTTCGGCCATACCGTTACTTTAACACCCTCTAACCTAAAATATACAACAGACTACCGATTAGTGAGTGAATCTTCGCTGGAAAAACGATAATATTTACATATATTAAATATTCTTTGCGTTTCAATCGAAATAAATAAACTAATTCAGTGTTAGCCCCCGCATCAGTAGCCTCCATTATGCAAGTTGATCAGAGAAAATAATCATCTTCAACTTTTCTGTACCGAATAAGAAAGAACATTTGGAAGGCACAATGGAGGATATGTTCCCGAATATAAAAAAGGCTATGTATGTATGTACGTACATATGTATATTATGCTTTAATATTGATGAAAAGATTAGTAAAATTTAAAAAAAAAAAACTATTCTCGGTCGTGCGAATTTTGTATACCCTTGCAGTTTTTGACAATTTAATAATTTTGTATGGCAAATGGTTAAAAATAGCATTAAAAGAGAAAAACAAAAATCGAAAATTAAAAAAGAATAATGGAATACATCTATGTATATGTATGTATGTATACATTTAACATGTTTTTAAATTATCAGAATCATAATAATTTATTGATTTGTATCGGTAAAACATTAGCCGACCTGACTTATTGTTCGCAAACCGTGGATTGTTAGAAACGGGATTTGAATCCATCAAAAAAAATACAATTATTCCGATAGTGACTTAACCTTTTAGACCGATTATAGCAATTCTTAAACATAAAGGTAAGAAGAAACAGACAGAGGGACACATGCAAATCAAAAATACATATATATGTACATATGTATTTGTATATCTTTACGAACGATTTCTGAGTTCTATTTTTTAAAATTCAGCATAAAAGATTTTAATATACATATGTAAGATGTATGTACTTAAAAAAAAAACTAGAAGGATGGGCTAACTTCGGCCACGCCGATGTTCGGATACCTTTGCAAACTATCTTTTTCAATTACATATAAATTATCAGAATCATAAGAAAGTATATAAAACTAATCATGTCCGTGGCTCCAAAAAAAAACTTTTGAGTAAAAAAATTTTTTTTCGTCCGATTGTTCCTAAAGGAGCTATATCATATAGTTAGCCGATTCTGTTAAAACTCAATAGACACATTTATATATATACCAAACTTACATATACCAAATTTCGAAAGAATCTCTTTTAAAATAACCAAGATTTTAATCTAAAACTAATTTTTTGTCCACCAGCTTTCGTAATATTTCTTTGGAAAACAACAAAGTTATTGAGGTTTAAGTTTATTTCCTATGGGAGCTATATGATATAGTCATCCGATCGGAATGATTCCGAGATATACAATGCCTGCAGCAAAAAGAAGCCTAGGTGCAAAATTTTCTGTAGTTTTAGGGTCTCGGAGAAGATTGCGTTGATCTAGACAGACGGACAGACGAACATATGGACGGGGCTAAATGAACTCAGTTCATCGTGCTGATCAAGAATATATATACTTTATATAGTTTGCGTTGCAAACTTCTGACCAAAATTAATATATCTTTTTTGCAAAGGTATAAAAATAGTATAATTCTATAATAAAATGTTTTTCAATGTTGAAAATAATCGGCTTCTACTTCCATTTCAGCTCTTAACTCTTTTGTGGGTAAACAATTTCCCTCATTTTATTTATTATAAATTTTTCGATTTTATCAAATCAGTTTTTTGAGAATCCCATTTCGGTTTAATTTCCAAATACATATATACAAATATTTGTGTGTATGTATGTATGTGTGTGTGTGTTACTATTCCGGTTAAATGTGAATTCCGCGTTAACAATTCGCCTTAAAACGGAGTCGCAGTGCAGTTGCTGCTTCAACTAAAATGCTTTTAAACAATTTCTGTTTACAACATTCATATGACAGCAAAAATATTTATTTAATTCTTAATAAACACATTGTATTATTTCTCTCTTATCTTCTGTCTCTTTTCATCATTAACCGCCCACCCAAGCAGTAGCTGGTTTTGCTTTTTGTTTTTCTTGATATTTATTAATGAAATTTATCAACGTTTTACATCTTCTTAGTCTGTGTGTTTCCGTGTTTATCTCGTTTATTAACTGCAAAATGTTTATTATTGTCAAATTTGTCACAAAACAGCAACAGCAAAATGAAAAACAAACAACAACAGCAACACGCAAAGACAAGTGCACAAATATTTTGAAATTTCTAAAATTTGTTATGATGAAAAAGGAAAATTTAATCATCATCTGTGCTATACGGATTATTCCTATAATGTATGTATGCAGATAGATATATGTGTATAAATGTACATTGCACATATATTTTTGCATTATTCTCCTTTAGAAATTTTGCTTTAAATCTGATCAATATATTTTTATACCTTTGCAAAAAAGGTATATTAATTTTGGTCAGAAGTTTGCAACGCATAGAAGGAAGCATCTCCGACTATATAAAGTATATATATTCTTGATCAGCACGATGAGCTGAGTTGATATAGCCATGTCCGTCTGTCCGTCTGTCTGGATCAACGCAATCTCCTCCGAGACCCTTGAAGCTACAAAGCTGAAATTTTGCACCTAGGCTTCTTTTTGCTGCAGGCATTGTATATCTCGGAATCGTTCCGATCGGATGACTATATCATATAGCTCCCATAGGAACGATCGGTCGTGAATAAGCTTTAACCTCAATAACTTTGTTGTTTTCCAACGAAATTTTACGAAAGCCGGTATTTCTAAGTTTTATATACTTCTTAACATATCCACCAAGTTTTATTAAAATCAATTGACTATATGATATAGCTCCCATAGGAACGATCGGTCTTGAATATGGATTTCGAGCAATAACTTGGTTGTTTTAAATGCGATTATCACTAAATTTGGTATTTATAAGTTTTTTATACTTTTTAACATATCTGGAAAGTTTTATCAGAATCGGAGCACTATATCATATAGCTCCCATAGGAACGATCGGCCAAAAAATTGGTTTTAGATGAAAATCTTGGTTATTTTAACAGCGATTCACTCGAAATTTGGTATATGTAAGTTTGGTATATATATAAATGTGTCTGTTGAGTTTTAACAGAATCGGCCGACTATATGATATAGCTCCTATAGGAACAATCGGACAAAAAAAAAAAATTTTTTTTTCTCATAAGTTTTTTTTCTTGGAGCCACGGGCATGATTAGTTTTATATACTTTCTTATAATTCTGGTAATTTATATGTAATTGATAAGAACAGTTTGCAAAGGTATCCGAACTTCGGCGTGGCCGAAGTTAGCCCATCCTTCTAGTTTTTTTGTTAATTTACAGTAAACGTAACGCAATATTACACAGGAAGAAATTTTACAGTTTGATATTATGGAGTACATGACTGACAATTTGACATTTAAAGAGACCGCAAACCCCAACCTTCCCTTGGATTGGCAATAAATAGTTGACAAATAACATTCACCTTTCTGACTCCTTGCTGAATTTGATATTTAGTGTATAAACATTTGGGAAAATGAAACTAACGGAGCGAATACTTAGGTCATTGACCAAAAAAGAAATCAAGTTAAGAGAGTTTTTAATAGGCGCCCATTTGTCGCCCATTTCTCTCGTTCGCTCTTTTGCTGCTCTTTTGTGTTTTATCTATGAGAGGTTGGATAATTTTCGGCAAAGCCAAACAAGGCAGACAAAAAAAAAAAAAAAAAAAATATTGCTTTTTGTTTTTGTTGTTATTGCTCTTTTGTATGGGGCTACAAAGCGGCGCGCGCTTACGTCATTCATAAAAATATAAAAGCGCATTAGTGCTGCTCACTTGGCCGTTCTTTGGCCACAACTTGCCACTGTCTTAAAGAAACGTGCGGTGAGTTCTCAGCCAAACACACATGTTAACAAGTTTACAAACAGGCACATAAATAATTAAATATTCGAATTAAAACCATACCAAATTTTTTAATTTTTCGATTTTATAATTTAAGTGATATTAGGTTAAGTTGCAATAAGAAAGGCATTATTAACTGCTCAGTACAGTAACTTCACGGAAAGAAACATCAAGGTTTTTTTTCGTAAATATGTAACCAATTTATGTTAAACACAGAAAAGCACACAAAACACATTCATTGCACTTTATTTTTAAAGTTTAGCTATTTTCTTAGTTTGGGTTATTTTTTATTGTCAGCACTTGTTCGCGACGGAGAGAGAGAGCGAGAATTGTTTTGTTCTCCTACCCTTTGTTGTTGTATTTTAACACCATATTGTTTACCTGAAGAATAATTTAACCATCTTGTGCATTATTTAAACTTTTTTTCCTTTACATTTGATTGAGGAAAAACAAACCGCAACAGCAAGCATTCCATTTACGTATTTTTAGGTTCTTTATTAAAGATTGCACGACGTGACACCGTTATCGCTATCGTGAAATGTCAATAAGTCAAGTGATGGCACCATAGAATCCTGAGGGTATATCGATATACCGATGAATTTAAATCTTGGCGCTAATTGTTGGTATTTTAACTTGTATAAATTATTGTATAAATTATTGCATTAATTCCCATTAAGATTTGGTCTTTGCCATCGTGAAGTACGTTCTTATAACTGAAATGAACATAAATTAAAAAGTAAAATCCAGTTGATATCGTTTGAGTTTATTGCGAGCCCTACGGCGAAATTATTTTTCGGCCAAGTTCCTCTCAGGCAAAAATGAAGCCACACTGATGTAAAGTTCATTTGGTTGCTTATCAGCGCCATCTAGCCATTTACGATGGTACTAAACAAGAGTATCTAAAAAGCTGATTTCAAAATAGTGAAATGTAGATGGCGCTTTCAAGTTTGGATAATTGAACAATTTTATTGAATTTAATATTATTTCGTAATAATTTCCAAAAGCTATGTAACCTTTTTACTCATAAATAAGAATGATAATAAGAGTTATTATGATTAAAAAACAGATATATTTTGTCTGCTTAAAAACGCTCTGCATATCTATATATACGGATCGGGAATTTTTACAGATTTTCAAAAAAATGAACTTGCATCGTCACAATTTTAGATGAACTTAAACAAAAAACAAATAAATAATTTGACTTACCCCCCTAAATACCTTAAACTATTTATGAATTTTTTCCCGTCACAATGCAAAATTTTAATTAACCAAAAAAAAAAAAGAGAAAAAAATAACAAAATATTCAACTTTTTCAGTTCAATTCATCCGGAATTGAAATCGATTCCTTCGCATTTGAAAGACTGGTCCCTATATACTACAACAACAAACCAATTCGTAATTTCCCTTAAAATCTTTGGATGTTCTTACTGTTGGATGTAGATGCTGTGCCCCACAGTTGAGTTCCAGGATTAGTCCAGGATCGTTCTGTATAACAGAATATTGGTGGTCGTGGCTAAGTTAAGCTGTGATTTGTTGTACTGATATCTGCGTTCCAGTTGAGTCATCTATCGAGTGTGGTGAGATTGAGATATTTTACAGTTTGAACTGTTATCAGAGGTGAGCCGTTTGAGCAACTTGGGAGGGCAGTTATGCCCAATTGTGGAGAAAGTGATGTGCGTGGACTTTTCTGGATTGACGGCAATGTTCCATCTTTTCAGGCAGGGCTCAAGTTATAGAATAAGTTGGTAGATGAAATTTGGATTACCATCGATCTAGTCAGACGAGCAAGTGGTGCTCGTATGAAGAATAACTTTTTCGCCAGCTTTTGAACTCAACTCAACTTTTGCACTGTATATGTATACATATATACACATGTAAGTATGTATGTATGTACATATGTAAGTATGCACACATGTTCATCAGAATGTTAAAAAGAAGATGCTCGAAAAGAACTGAAGGAATGATGCACTGAAGGAGTGCGTAAAGTGGGAGTGAGGGGAGGCGTTTGAGTGGCAAAAAATGCAATGCAAATGAGTTGAAGCCGCTGCCGTTTGCCACCATTGCAGAAAAAAAAGGCTAAAACTGAGGAGTTGTGCATTAATCTGAAAGGTAATTGAAATTAAAAGCAGACAACAACAAAAAGGAAGAAAGAAAAGAATAAAAGAAACAATTGCTGGGCACATTCATCGGGTAAGTAAGTAATTAACAAATTGCAGGTGACAATGAGTATAACAAATGGCAGTTGATGGCTGCACTTAACGTGTATTCTTACCAGGTATCTTTTACAGAAAGAATGACTTGAACCATTCCTGGCCAAGAGAGGAGACCAGAATTCCGAAACATTACCGGACTGATCCACAGTTATAACATTTAAGGCTCACTTCTTTTTCACATGAGAGATTATCTTCGTTCAAAAAACATCATCTATAGAAATTTTGGAACCCTTAACGATTAAACAACCAAAGGACGGACTGCCATAACGAAGTCATGAAACCTTCCTGTCAAGGTCCAGGTATTTTGTCAACACAACTGGACACGATCTGAGTAAATCTCCAGAGGAGCTGCTATTACACAGTAGACAGTTTTGTTTTAGAATTGAAGACAAGTCCACTTCATAGCGGTAAACAGTAATGCCGATCCGTGGGATCAAGCAGTGTTGTACAACGTCATTGAAGTTTAGGAAGTCTGGGGAAAAATCACAAGTGAAAATGTTTAATTTGTTGTTTTGTCTCCTCCTACACCTCCTACTCCTTTCAAAACTATAATATTAGAAAAATTTCATAAAATTGTCAATTCTTCAACTTATTTTTATACCCTGTACCCATAGGGTAAAAGGGTATATTAAAGTCGCTAAATGTATGTAACAGGCAGAAGGAAGCATTTCCGACCCCATAAAGTATATATATTCTTGATCAGCATGAACAGCCGAGTCGATTAAGACATGTCCGTCTGTCCGTCCGTCCGTCCGTCTGTCCGTCCGTCCGTATGAACACGTGGATCTCAGAGACTACAAGAGCTAGAGCAACCAAATTTGGTGTTAGCATCCGTGTAGTGTCTACGCAGATCAAGTTTGTTTCAAATTTTTGCCACGCCCACTTCCGCCCCCGCAATTTAGGAAAAACGAATAACTAGTGCTATATTAAAGGTAGCGTGTTCTTATTTGGCACACCCGATAATGTGGCCAAAAGGTATCAGCTGACCGAATTTCGTTAAAATCGGTCAAGAAATATCGGAGATATATTTATGTAAAATATGTACTGAAATGCCCAGTGCGACATTGCGTAGTAAGTGTGAGCGAGATATCATGCGTTCGGTGTTGCCGCTTGTGAGGAGAATTTTAGTTTGAACTGATGGCAAATTTTAAGGAGTTTGATTTAATAAAGTTCCTCTACTTGGTACAGGGTATACTCAAAGTCGGCAGGGACTTGCTTGCTTGCTTTATTTACATTAACTAACAAAGGAATTATTTAAACAAGTCAATTTGGTATACCTTATCACAACCCAAACTTCATATCTTATTATATTGATATGAACATATCTCACTTACTCCTATAATACTGAACAATTCAAGGGATTATCCATATTACGAATATCTCTGCGAGTTTCAACTGAGTTCCGACTACGGAGTTGAGCCTGGGTTAGTCGTCCCATCGGACCAAGGTCCACGTCAGATGACAGTATAAGATGTCATCCAATACTTATACTCTACTATAATACTAACATCACCTGCATTACTATGCAGTCGGTGACAGACAATGCCAAACTAACATGACAAAAGTCACTGTAAAACTTTATAAAGGGTGATTTTTTAAGAGTTAAGTTTTTCAAGTTGTCAGCATTGTCAGGTTGAAAAAATTCTCGGTTAATATTACCATTTTATTATGAAAAGAACGATTGCAAATCGTTGAAATTTATTATCATAATTTGTGCTCTGTGGATAATGTTCAAATGCGCTCAGCCATGAGGCTCATTTCTGGCCGAAAGTATACGTAAATAAGCAAAACTGTACGACCTTGGAAGAAACGTTACCGTCAACGTCGAACGATATCGAGCCATGATATGCGACTTTTTTTTTGCCCCAATTGGCTGACTTGGACTTGGTTGACCTATGGTTTCAACAAGACGTTGCCACCTGCCACACAGCTCGTGAAACAATGGACATGTTAAGGAATGAATTTGATGAGCAGTTTATCTCTTGAAATACCCTCTAATCCGAATTCAGAGTATAAGCTTTTTTTTAAAACTAATTAATAATTTCGCTTTCAAGTAAGTAATAAAAAACCGTTGTGATCTAATACAAAAATCATCAGATTAACTCACTATATTTTTATATAAAAAAATGATGACTGTGTATCCCTGCCGAAGGTTTTGTTAACCATCTTCTTAAAGTCATTTTCAAGGTGGCTATAAAATGGGCTAAAATAGATCCACCACAAACAGACAGTGAAAAAGAGAGTAAAATTTGAATTTAATTCAGACAGAGCCTTAGGATAGCATTTACCATATCCCAGTAGTTGGATGACCACATGGAGTGACCAGACATCTCTCCCCAGTTGCCATGCCCAATTTTGGGCCAACAACAATGCAAAAGGCAGAGCTATAAAAAATTTCATTATGCAATTTAATTTTGACTTTTAAAAAGAGAAAAAAAAGGAAAGAAAAGAAAAATAAAATAGCAAAAAATAACTAAAGAGCAAAAAGCTTACTTTGGCATCGCCGAAGTTTGTATACCCTTACCCACTACATTTTGGTATCCTTAAAAAGCGATTGGTTAAATATAGATGGTATATAACAGATTTGATCCAGTAATAAGAGGCAAGTTTGTGACCAAAATGAATCAACCCTTATTGGAAGGGTGTTAGAGGAAGGACAAACGGTTGCTTTTGTTGCTTTGGTTGTGTTTAACCCTCCAGCGGTAACTTGTAGCATTAACTTGGCCAAATTGAATTACTTAAGCATTTTTGGCTTTTGTTTATTTTAAGGGTGCAGCGAAATGGCGTTGGGGAATACCTCGGACTTGGTCTACTACTTCTGCTTGCTGTTGTTGTTGTTATTTTTTGTGCTGTTGATCTTTGGCTATTAAAAGATTTTTGGCTATAATGTGGGTGACGCTGCCTAAAGGCATATGTTTCATGTGCAATTAAATTTTGTGGTTCAGCGGTTACATTTTGGAATTTAAAAACAAATATAAAGCAATTTAAGTGGATAGGAAACAAAAAACGAGAAATTTAAATGGAATTTTCTTTTTATACAGAACTTTAAACAAATTAAAACATGTTCTTGTTCTTTGTTATTGGATCGATAATAGTTTAATTTATAAACAATTAAATTTAAATTACTTTGTAATCGGTTTAGAATGTTTTAGATACAGATCCACTGGGTTATTACCCACATAGGTGCCCCACTTGTATCTCTCATATCTTAACCCAACAAGATCCTAGAGTAATCTTGATATGGTTAACAGGACACACAGCTGACTTGTCCTACCAGGAAGGTAGAAATTCAATGCTCTAAAACTTTGCAATACAAAACTTTTTCTTTCTCCGCACTTGCGATTCGAATCCGAGACTTTTTTTGCTTGAGAGACTGATCTCTACCTAACCTAACCTCCAAACTAATGCATCGTCTACATCATTATTGCTATACATATGTACATATATAGCAGGGTTAGGGCATCTCGCTCTTTCAAATTCGTTCTCACCAAGTATTTGTATTTGCAAATGCTTTTTGTTTCTCTTACACTCCGCGTGTAGATTGTATTTTTGGCCAAAACAAAAATTATCCGTAATATTTATTCGATCGGATAGACAGTGTAAGGTACAAAAAAAAAGAAAAAATGGATTTTTTTAACACCGATTAATCCAATACTGACTATATCTTACATTAGTCCGATCTGACCATTTCTTGAATATGGCAAACATACACATCTAAAAAGCTTTCCAACTAAGTTTCGCCCACAAATCCTGAAAAGAAATATTTAAAAATAGCAAAGGAACAGACAGACGTATTTTACTTGGTTAGATCGACTCGGCTTATCAAGAATATAGGTACACACTTCGTGTGGTCAAAAACATATTAAAAAACACAATACTCTACATCCCAAGAGAATGCACAATAATAAGAATATGTGGCGCTGCTTGACTAGTAAGCGCCGATCCACCCAACTTATGTAGCCTGTCGATCACTCTGATCAGGTTTTATATACATATGTATATACTTGGAGATGCTTCCTTTTATGCGTAGATATCAATGACTATATCCTTTAAATTAAATTACGTCTTTTTCTTTAAACTGTTCAAAACTTTTCCTAACCCAAATAAAGTTTTAACCAGAAGGAAAGGGTAGCATCAGCCATGACAATCCTTGACAATTTTTTGCCACTTCGGTACAATCATTAGGAAATGTATAAAACAAGTCAATGTAATGAAGAAATAATTGCTTTGAACCAACTCTATTTATTTCCTATTCCCAAACAATTCTAAACTCTACTAATAAATCTTTGAAAGAGATTAACCTTTATCACCTCTAATACAATGTATCTAAATGAGTAAATATAATTTATATATATGCATATTATGCAATAACTTAAACTATCTTAATACCCTGTAAGCTATAGCTATATATAGTAGTTGAGTAAAGATAATTTGGAAGTGCACCATAACCTTATTTAAATAAGTACTTTGAATTATCGGTTTTATACTTAAAGAAAATTCAAATTTTTCAAACTATCCAATTGATATAACACTTTGATAATATGATTTTTATTGAAAGATCTTATAATATATACAGAAAACAGACAAATAGTTTACAATTCCTAAAAGCTCATGTAAATGAAAACTCGACCTCATGTATTGGTCCTGCATCTGTGCTTTCTAATTATTCTAATCAGTCAGCAAATATCATTAAAAATATTCACTTAAATCCACTTCTGCGGTTTTCCTTAGCCAAAAATTATATCAGCTTTTTCCACACACGCCCATCCTAGATATTTCTTCTCTGGCTAGGAAAAAGCTTTTAGCCCCTTTAAATGATAATCTTAAGAACTAGTCTACACATTTTTAAACTAATACTAGCAAGTTTAAAAGAGGCAAATTAAGTAATGAACTAAAAAATGGCTACACGACTTTTGGAAGAATTTATTGAACTAATTAATAAATTTTTATTTTAATAAAATTAATGAAACTCAAGCTGGATCTTTTAGATTTACACAAATTCGGTAGATGTATCTTTTGAACGCAAAAACTTTTGTTTAGAAAATAATATTGAATTTCAGATCTTATATAAAAGAAACGTGGCGATCCTACAACTATGTAATGAAGGAAAAAAAATTGAATTTTAGTGCATTTTGAAATTGTTAAATAATCAGAATGAATAACAAATTCAAGGCACATGACTTGAATATAATATTATTGACTATTGCAGAAGCACTTTGTATTTCTCTTTCTCTTATTATCCAGCCAATGTGTCGCATTCAGATACAGATACATTTGTCTGTATGGGATGTCATGATGAGAGAGATTGGCAAAATATCCACGTGCCAAGGGCCATCCAGCAGCAGTTTCTCCAAGTCAAGTGATAGGCACCTGGAATGAAGCGCACACACCCAGATCTGGCACTTCTGTATGCATATTACGATGGGTGCTGCTAACTTAATTTAACTAACTAAGCCAAGGGTTGGGGTAGGGAACCCTTCTTGCCACACTTACGAGTGGGTTTCTCGTTAATGGCCTTAATAAAAAATGCAACATTTTGATTTAATTTAATTGAAATTCACGCCACTCGAGCAACTCCATTAGGCAGAAACGTGTCCAACGACAAGTGAGTAAGTATGCAGAGGCGCTAAGGAAATCAAATCAGACCCAGGGGGCATGGCCAGCAATGGAGGGAGGATAGATGAAGGTTAAGTGGGGTGGGGTGGATGAGTGGTATTGTTGGTGTGAGGGCTGAACTCAATAAATATTGTCAAAACACTTGTCAAATGGCTAAACAAAGGGAGGGCACAGCCATACGCGGAGCTGGGGCCAATGCAAATAAGCCCTGAAACTTGAGTGGGCGTGTTCGAAAATTAACCAAGGAACTGAAACTGTGAGCAAATCAATTTGATTCGATTTAAATTTAAAAGCATCTGTATTTGGCCTGTACTCTCTCTTTTCCCTTCTCTCGATTCCGCCTCACTCCAATATCTACCCCTCACTTGACATACTCTCCTCTGCACACCCTGCCTGATCTTGAGCGTGATTTTCATGTTAAGGTCACGTGCCGAGGACGCGTGCCATTGACATAAGTTTCAAACTTGCGCCTGAAACGAAGTTGGAGTTTGGCATTCGGATGACCACATGGACCAAAGGGGTCGCAGATATCGGGGCATCCAATTTTGGAAGGGCTACAACAGTTTTTCGTTTTCGGTTGTGACATGTGTGCAGGTCTGCGTGTTAAATGTTTGATTTAGCTATCAGTTTAATTCTATTAGTCGAAGAGATTTCCTTTATTTTTTTCGATGGACTTCTCCCAGAATGTGTTTGCAGACATGCAGATAAGAGAAGCTTAACTGAAGGTCGTAAAACAGGGCCGGAGCAGTGTCATAATGTAAGCTCCTTGATATGTCTGATAGGGATTAATCAAAACATTATTAAAGATGTCAGGATAATAAGAGAAACATGTAATTTAGCTCGACGTACGTTTTGAGCTAGGAAACACGAATTCATTGTAGATCCTTTGACTTCAGGTTATAACCAGAACCCAAGTCGATTAAGACATGTTATATCTGTCTATCATATTCTCTTGTCATCTGCCCGTCTACCCGTATGACAACTGAGATCCCGAAATCATAAAAAAAGGAGCTTTAAAATTTAGTTAAAACACCCGTCTAGTATTTTAAAAGATTTTTAATATTAAATTGATGTCGATTTGGTGGGACTTGGATTTCATAAATACTTACGCTTGGTACAAGTTATGGTAAAAAAATTCAAAAACACCTGGCTGCTCCGGACTTTGTTTTTGTCGGTTTTGCACTTCGAAAAGTTTGGCCAGTCACATTAGTATCTGAGTCGCTCTTATCGAGCTCACATAAAATATAAAATTGAGTGTCAAAGAATGTTATCTAATGCATTCTTATTTTTAAGTTATATTTTTAAGTTAAGGTCCGGTGATTAAGGAATAGTTTTTGGTTGTTTGCTGTGGTAAGTTAGCCATTCCTGTACCAAAAATGTGGAGTATTTGGGATCATTATGTTGTTGGAACAGCCATTGTGTTCCATTGTCGACTTTAGACTTTTCAAATTATGTTCAAAAAATTTAAAAAAAGATACTTGTTGAACTGCATTCTGTCGAATGTGTGTATCGATTGTATGTATCTTATACCTAGGAGAAAAAGCTAAAGTGAACTTTTTTTTAACATATGTACAATTATTAGTTAGACATACTGTTAAACATAATATTTTGAGTTTGAATTAACGTAATGCAAGATTTAAAATATTTTTAAAGATTTAAAATGTTAAAGAAAGGGTAATATATAATGTACAATGTACAATTTCATATTGTAAGACAAATGTCAAAAGAGTATCCGGTTGGTACTTGGAAGTTCAAGCAAGGAGAAAGTCGTCAGGCGACAACTTTTCTTTTTCTTTCAAGAATTTTATCCATCAACACCTAAACTGAACTGAGCCGAACCGAACTGAAAGAAACGTAACAGAGTCCAAGGCAACCGAAGCTAGAGTGAAAATCAAGTCAACAATCCGTTACTAAGATGAGAGCTAGCCGTGGACCGCACTTAAAGCAGCAAAAGCAGTTGCAGCAGCTGCCCAAGTACCGCCACATCGCCATCGCCATAGTCATCCACATCGTCGTCCTTCTGGCAACACTCTCAATTAAAATGTCCTCGCTTGGTAAGCGTAAGCATTCAAGAGGCCATGAAAACTCCTTATTACATGGTGTCAGCGGACCCTAACCCAACCAAAAACCAAAAACCCAAGTCAACCCCAGCTAAAGATCCAAGAGACCCACCTCATCGCCTCTTGTGCTTTCTGCAACTTGCACCTACGTGTTAATAACGCGAAATGCGGTGAAATTTTTGTATTTTCAAGCACGCACTCGAGTCCTGCCATGCCTCACTGCCCTCTTGCCACGCCCCCGTTCTTCACGAAAAATTTAACCCCACTCCCTCCCCCATGGGTACCCCCCAACCAAACGTTCCAACTTGAAACACAAACCCTCTTACAGAAAAAAAAAATGAGAAATCATTGAGCGAGTTGGCAACACTTGCTGAGGTCGGGTGTGAGAGAAGGATGTATATATAAAGAGAGAGATAGAAAAGGCGAGAAAAAGAGAAAAAAAAGAGGAAGACGGGTGAGGAGAATTAAAAACTGCCACTGTAAAACACTTTAAAAATTTTCTTTTTCCTTTTTTTTTTTAGATATATTTTGTTCAAGGAAATCTGAAACATTTCAAATATTTGTGCCGGCAGTCGTGATGACGCCAAGTCGAAATGGAAAATGGACATGGGAAATTTTAAACCAACTTGCCAGCTGCCTAAAAGCCCACATCCAGCACTACTTCCCCTGCCTTAGTACACAACCGTTTGCTCTTCGCCTCTTTCCCTATGTTTACTTTTGCCATATTGACTTGAAAATATTTACACAAAAATACAAATCGCGACCGACAATTTCCACATGTGGCTTCCCGGAAAAAGGTTTTCCTCTTGACGCTGCCCCAAAAAAGTTTTCATGTCGTCAGCTGGAGGGCAATAAACGTCAGACGCGTGTCAGAGAGCGCGTCTTTTGTATATTGACACCTTCAATGCCTGATTTGAGACGCCTTGAAGTTAAGGCGAAAACTTTTTATCAAAGACCTACACATTTACTCTGACAATAAGTGTGTGCCCCCTAGGTAAGGATGCAACAGGATGTACTTGACGTTATATTGCGGTTGGACAAATCGCTAAACTTTGACTAAAAAGAGTGAAAAGAAAGCTGTAAGGTAAAATTGCTTTAAATGTTAGAAAATATGGTAAGAAATATCTGTAAAAACGAAATCTTAGAAGATTGCTTTGTCTCAGGAAGGAACCGTTTTGCATAGGTATAATCAGAGCCCCTTTCTAGTCCTTTTTTTTTATTATTTGAACTAAGGAAGCGATCCATTTCTAAATGATAAATTTTAAATGCCAATGGTTTGAAATTATTTCAATTTGAATGTTTTTGTGGGCCGCGTAATGTAAAAAAGTAATTATCTTTTCTTGGCATTGGGAACTCAGAGTCTAGATAAAAGGTTGTATCTTTGGTAATAGTGGAAGCGATTGAGTTTTTTGTAAATGAGAATTATAAAAACTGTTTTCAAATGGTTGATTTTTTCGAATCAAAGGTCACAAACTATTTAAAATATAAAAGAACATAACAGAAAAACGGATTAATTTGGACATAATTTCCACGGTTTTTATCCGTGTCTTTTTCCAGGTAAGGACATTTCCTTATTGTCTTGATCCAGATAGACAAGACAGATAGCTGTGTACATACATACATAGAATATGTATAATTCGAGTAGTCAAAAATGCTTCCTTATATACATATATAAATAGATAAATCCTTTTTGCAGTGGTATAAATAAATACATAATTATAAATATATATCATTTAGTTCTCACATGTCTACTCTGTTTCAGCGAAATCGGTCGGCTGTATGATTTAGCTCTCATAGGTACAAAATCGTAGTATTGAAAACATGTTTCTCTAATTAAGATAAACAAAATTTGTAATTCCTGATTCTGCTAAATTATATACAATTGTGTAGAGAACAATTTGCAAGGGTATACAAAGTTCGTGGTAGATTGCTTTCGACTCACAATTTTTGGCACATAGTTAACAATTTCAAATGGTTTATCCATATATAATGTTGTATAATAAAAAATTAAGCATACAAACAAATAAAGAAATTTGTGTGCATATATAGATTGATTCTTTAAAACAGTCTGTCATAAAAATCTACGCAAACTTAATCGTTTACATGCCTGGCCTAAACAACCTTCCACTCAAATTTTATAGCACTTTGTTCTAAAAAGGATAACAAAATCCACGTAACAGTTATAGATCTCATTACTTTTATACAACAAATACAATGAGTATAGTAGGAAATTTGTTAACGACCAATAAACATATATCCATCTATTTGTATGTATGTACCTTTCCTGTAGTCTCTTTGTTTTGCTGCATTGAGTTAGCATTTTGTCTATATCCAATTAGGGAAAACCACCAAAATGACACTCAGCTTGACCGCAATCCACTGGCAATAAGTAACCCAGCCAAGCAACACCAAACCGTCATCATCATCATCATGGTCATCATTGTCAGCAGCTTTGAATGAATCTGTCATATTATTTCGGCAATCACGTTGACAACAGCAACGGGAGCAACTTCTTGTGCGAGTTTATGGGTTTTCCCCCCAGAGTGCAATATTTATCATGTCACATAATATTTTTCTGGCATTTGCACGTCACAGAGACTCCTGCTCCTCCCCCAGTGTTACCCATACCCTAGATTTTGCTACTAGATGAAGCCACCCCCTCAGTTAAGCAGCCCATAACTTCCTTTCCATACACGCGCACCACAAAAATCACAACCCCTTCGACAATGATGATGTCGATGATGAGGATGATGATGATAATGATGGGATGTGGGCGAGAACGAGAACGAGGTTGCCAGCCATCAATTGCAGCCATCAACCACCGCTAGGCAGTGGCAGCTGCCAGAACGTCTGGCTGTCTGATATACCAAACTTCCTCATACCCTTTCCTCCTACTACTTCTTTTGCCCTGATCATTGAATTTTCTGCTGATTTCATTTCGACTTCTTTTGCTCCGCTGGGAACAACTTTTAGTCGTCATCCTCATCAGCTACAAAAAATGATAGAGAAGGAAGGGAATCAGGGGGGAAGCGGGGGGATCAGGGTTTCGAGAAGTGGCAAGCAACTCTTGCTGTTCTGACTGCTTCTGTTTTGCCTGTAAATATTTTTGGCAATTGTCGGTACTTTCCTCCTCCTCCTTACCAAACATCCACCACTCCCCTGAGAGCAAATTAATGATGTCTTCCTTCTAGGCTAAAAATGGGAATTGCTTATAAATTAAATGACTTGTTGTTGCTGTTGCTGTTGCTGGGTTTTTATCACACTATTTAGCCTAATATATTAACACTTTCCCTGACTGGTTGGATGGGTGGTTGGTTGGTTGTGTGGTTGCGTTGTCGTGTGGTTATGTGGGTCGGGTGGTTCCCTCTTGTTGTTACTTGATGATGAACACATTAAAACCAAATTTACATTCACATTTGCATTTAAATTTAAATTGTGTTGTCAGCTTAAAGTATTTTCTGTTTACAAAGTCAAAGGTTCAAATTGACTTGACATTTTTATAGAAATAAATTTCAATAGAATTTTTTATGTTTTGATTTAACAAAACTCTCTCTCGCTCTCTCTCTATTCTGATACCGGAGATCGATTTAAATCTGGTAAAAATCTCTATATATATTTACTTGATATGTATATAGACTTTTATAACTGTTATTATTATTTTGTTAATAGTTATGCACAACCCAATAGGGGCCACTTCTTGAATACATCAAGCATGAGGAAGCCATCTCCCATCTTCCACAAAAAACACTTCACTTTAATAAAAAACAGATGCTTTTGTCTCTCTCACAATTTGTGCCTAAATATATATAGATACATCCATGAATGAATTTTTGTTATATATGATTGATTCTAATCTTTAATCTAAAATTATCCAATCTCTTAATGTAAATACAGGAATAGTATGAAAAACTTTCTACACGAAGTTTTCAAAAAAGTCTGCGAAATTTAATTGGGATAAGGTTCAGATGAGTTATTATTTTAAATAACTTTTGTTGCCCTGGAAAGGGTATATAAAAGATGCCAAAATATACGTTATTCGCAAAAGGCAAAATTGCAATTTGATTCTTGTGAAACAATAAATTTACTAATTGTTGATATTTTGATTTACATATGTTTAGGATCTAAATACTATTTATCCTCATCGCTGTTTCTTTGCTGATCTATCAACCAAATTTTAATCAAATCGAATTATGATGCTTATAAATCAATAAATCGAACCTTTAATCGTAACAAGTTTTTTCTTTTTCAAGTATCTATTCAAAAAATCATTTTGTTAACAATTAAGGATTATACTATACATTCTTGGGATAATGTAGCCGTGGACTAAGAAAGCTGCAGTTACCAAATTTGGTATAAATATCCGTTCAGTACTGTCTTACCAACTGCTATAAAAAAAGAATACGAAATGTAGACATAAACCTTTTTTATATCTTTGCTTAGGGTATAATAAAGTTGTACAGCATAGAAATATAAGTTTCGGACTCCATAAGGTATCTGTCCGTCTGTCTATCCCCAAAAGACACAAGGCGCAGGTATAAACCCCGTCCTGATTAAAATGGATTCCAGGTGAAGGAAATGGAATTAAAATATATTAACATTAAATTAAAGTTAAATATATATAATAATGTTTTTTTTTTTCTTAAACTCTTCTTTTTTTTATTTTATGAAAATTTTGCTTTAATTAATTAGGAACTGCAAGGGTATACAAACTTCGGCAAACTTTTAAAATAAACTTCACGATATTTTTTCCAAAGTGTTTGACTTTCACTTGGTACAGGGTAGACTCAAGTGTGTAGGGTCAACTTGCTTAATTCTAAATTAAAAACTGACCAAACATTATGTTAAAACGTTCTGACTTCGAAAGTCGTTGTACAACACTAATTTACATTGTCCCAAATTTTTTTTGAAATATAATTTTTTAAAAATAAATAGTATTGTTTTTTTCAATATTGCTTTAAGAAATCAGACAAATGGTGTTAATCGAAATCCTTATTATTTACATGTTCCCTATTTTTTATGTATTGTTTTTTTTTTTTTGGCTTAAATAGAAAATAATTAATACCCACTAAAAAAAAACGTAACAATTTTGACATCATATTTGTTTAGTAGTGAAGTAACCATCGAAAAATTTGACAGTCCAAAATACATATATTAGGACGAAAAAATTTGTCAGACCAAAATCTATTGGGACGGAAGCGATTTCAACTTGTAAAAATAAATATTAACCCAATCGGTTCGTTATTTAAAATAAAAAAAACAATGAAGGAGAAAAGTAAGTTTAAAAATAATAATTTAATCCCATTGTGGTGAAATTCCAGTTAACCATTTGCAATACGTTTCGAATGGAAGGTCATTTTCATACCCTTACAGAAAGCGATATTTCCTTTAGTTTGTGTGGATCAACGCAATTACTTGCGAGACCCTTACGCATAGCTGCAATTGCACCGAGCCTATTTTTAGGCGCACGCAGCTTTTAAAATATGCTAAAATTTGGAAATGTACTTTATACAAAATGATGTTTAACATAAGGATACAGTTTTAAATCGTTGCGAAACTTGGTCTTTGCAATCGAAAGAACGTACGACTCATATTGTGGAGGCTTGTGTCTCTGCTGAATGAAAATTTGAGCTGACACTAATTCAGAAGTTTTTAGTTTGGTGTTGCGTTATGCGTAGGTTCGAACGGTACACAACGGTGTATAGTAGTTTGTTTTGTCTGTGGAGAAATAAAAGACAGTTGTGTGCCTAAAAAATAAAGCGAATAATAATTATAACTGTTTTTTACAATTTCAGAAGCTAAAAAACTAGCAGAGAACACGCGTAAATTAACAGAAAAAGAAGTCACTCCTGGACAACTAAACGAGGGAAAGGAAAGTCAAAAGCAAGGCAGTCTTGGTGCTGGACATCAAGAGAATAGTTCAATAGGACGTCAACCTCAAAGAGTGCAGCAGGCAGACAATCAAAAATCTGGGTCTCAGCCAGCACAACGTAAGTCTAATGAATCATCGCAGAAGTGGGGATCCGGACAATATGAAACCCAGGGAAAACAGGATTTCAAGAAAATGAAAGGCAATTCGAGTAGTGAATATCAACAGAATAGTTACAAAGAAGGCCAGTCCCAAGGTGGACAGCAACAAGGATCTTGGTCCCAGTCAACTCAAAAGCAGAAAGCAGAGCAATCTAAAACCCAGGGAAAACAAGATTTAAAAAAAAACCAAGCCAAGTCTGGGATCGGATCTCAACAGAAAAGTTTCAAAGGAGGCCAGTCTGATTATGAAGAGGAACAAGGATCTTGGTCCCAACCAGTTCAAAGGCACAAAGCAAAGCAATGTCAATCCCAGGGAAAACAAGATTTCAAGGAAAACCAGGCCAAGGCTGGTATCGGATCCCAACAGAATAGTTTCAAAGGAGGAAAATCCCAAGTTGGACAGCAACAAGGCAGCCAAGGATCGTGGAGCCAACCAGTTCAGTCTAAAACTCATGGATCACCGCAACGTATGGGATCAGGACAATATCCAACCCAGGGAAAGCGAGATTTTAAAGAAGTCAAAGGAAGTTCTAGCGGTGGAAACCATCAAGGGTCTTGGTCCCAGCCAGCTCAAAACCAGAAAGCAGGGTATTTTAAAACACAGGAAAAGCAAGATTTAAAGGAACACCAAGCCAAGGCTGGAAGCGGATCTCAACAGAATAGTTTCAAAGGAGGCCAGTCTCAAGATGGGGACCAACAAGGATCTTGGTCCCAACCAGTTCAAAGGCAGAAAGCAGGGAATTATCAAACTCAGGGAAACCAAGGTTTAAAAGAAAACCAAGCCAAGACTGGGAGCGGATCCCAACAGAGTAGTTCCAAAGGACGCCAGTCCCAAATTGGACAGCAAGAAGGCAGTGAAGCATTCTGGACCCAATCAGCTCAACGCAAAACTGGTTGGACAGGGAAACAAGATTTTAAAGAAGTCAAAGAAAGTTCTGGAAGTGGATACCAACTTAATACTTCTAAAGGAGGCCAGTCACAAGGTGGACAGCAACAAGGAACTTGGTCCCAGCCAGCTCAGAGACAGGGATCAGGGCATTATCAAAACCAAAGAGGACAAGATTTCAAGGAAAACCAGGCCAGGGCTGGAAGTGGATTCCAACAAAATAGTTCTAAAGGTGGCCAATCCCGAGTTGGACATCAACAAAGCAGTCTGGGAGCCTGGTCCCAAGTACCTCAACGTGCAACTGATGGATCACCTCAAACGATAGGATCAGGTCAATATCAAACTAGGGGAAAACAAGATTTCAAAGAAGACAAAGGCAGTTCTGGTAGTAAATACCACCAAAACAGTTCAAAAGAACTCCAGTCTCAAGAAGGACAGAAACAAAAAAGTCAGGCACCTTGTGGTCAACAACTTCAACAGAATAGTTCCAAAGGAAGCCAATCCCAAGGTGGACAGCAACAACGTAGTCAGGCGCCTTGGGCTCAACAACTGCAAGATAAAAGTAAAAGGCCACCGTATAGCCAAGAATCAAGACAGCATGCAATCCAGGATATCCAAGGTTCTAAAGTAGTTCAGGGTAGTCATGATAGTCAATATCCTCCGAATTCTAAAGACAAAGGTTGGCAAAAGGAAGTCGGACAAATTCGAATTCAGCAATCTAACTCTTCATCGAAACAGAAAACGTCGTCCCAATCGCTTTGTAGCCCTAAGCGGGGGACTATAGGTAAACCTGGACAGGTGGCTGTCAACTATCTCGATGTCGATATGACAAAAATGCCGTCTGTGGCTTACCATTATGATGTAAAAATCACTCCAGAGCGCCCAAAAAAATTCTACCGCGATGCTTTTGAACAGTTTCGAATCAATCAACTGAATAATGCTGTAGCTGCATACGATGGTCGTGCCTTGTGCTATTCTGTTGACAAACTAAACACCGATTATTCAACTGGGGATGTGAAGGCAAGTATCGAAACCTGGGATAAAGGAAATATAGTTTCAATATTTTAACTGGAAATTATTTTTTTTAGGTGACAGATCAACATGGTCGAACTTTAAACTACAATGTGCAACTTAAGGAAACAATTAATTCGCAGATTGATTTAAATTCACTTCGCAGGTAATCCCCCTTTGACTATTTTTGGTTTTTTTATTGGTTGCCTTATCTGCTGAATATTTTCACATGTTTAGCTATATGAAGGACAAAATCTACGATAAGCCTATGAAAGCATTGCAGTGTCTGGAGGTAGTTTTGGCGTCGCCCTGTATTAAGAAAGCAGTTCGAGTGGGTCGCTCATTCTTTAAAATGTCGGACCCGGGTAAACGCATGGAACTCGGAGACGGCTATGAGTGTCTAATTGGCCTATATCAAGCATTTGTTTTGGGTGATCGACCGTTTATGAATGTAGACATCTCCCACAAATCTTTCCCAATTGCTTTATCCGTGTTGGAGTATATAGAGCGCTACATCTTGAATGGTTCTTTTACAAATTCCACGAATCTGGAAAGATCGCGTCAGTTAATTGACCCTTATCTGAGGGGAATAAACGTAGTTTATCAACCACCAGCAAGTTTTAACACTGCACCACGAGTGTTTAAGGTCAACGGACTGACAAAGCTGCCGGCCAATCAACAGGAATTCCAACTTAACGAGAAGACCTTAACAGTATATGAATATTTCCGTAGTCGTGGTTACAACCTTAAGTACCCAAATGCCCATTGTCTATTTGTGGGACCTGCGGACAGGAATATATATATTCCTATAGAGCTGTGCCGCATTGAGGAGGGACAGTCATTAAATCGAAAAGACAATGCCAATCAGGTATCGGCGATTATTAAATTTGCAGCCACCTCGACTAATGATCGAAAATCAAAGATTATAAATTTACTTAAGTTTATGCAGCATAATCTCGATCCTACTATAAGTCGGTTTGGCATTACCATTCACAATGATTTTATTGTGGTGAATACGCGAACTTTAAATCCGCCACAAGTGGAGTACAAGAATAGAGTTATGTTACAGGTAAGAAACGGGTCTTGGCGAATGGACCAGCGTTCACAGTTCTTAGCACTACAGCCAAAAGTCCATAAGTGGGCTATACTTTATTCCGATGGAAGACGCAAATTGCCTTACAATCAAGTGGCAGACTTTGCCAACATGTTCCGTCGACATGGACTTGCGGTGAATGTGAGCTTAAATGAGAATCCCGATATCAGAGTCTTCAAGGATGAAAGGCAATTAGATAATTACTTCGATGATCTCAAACGCTCTAAGACCGATTTGGCTATAGTAGTTATACCAAATTCAGGGGTATCATATGACATCATTAAACAGAAAGCGGAGTTGACTTATGGTATACTGACTCAGTGCTTAAAGCAAATTACCGTTGAGCGCAAAATGAATCCCCAAGTTATTGGGAATATCCTTTTAAAGGTCAATTCGAAATTAAATGGCATCAATCATAAATTAAAAGATGATCCACTTACCTTACTTAACAATGTCATGTATTTAGGGGCCGATGTTACCCATCCATCTCCAGATCAGAGGGAAATACCAAGTGTTGTGGGTGTCGCTGCCTCCCATGATGCCTATGGGGGTGCCTACAATATGCAGTATCGTTTCCAGCGGTCGACTCTGGAGGAGATAGAGGATATGGAAGCGATTGTAACAGAACATTTGCGAATATATAAGTCATGTCGAAAAAAATATCCAGACCATATTATCTATTATCGCGACGGGGTTAGCGATGGACAATTCCCTAAAATCAAATCACTCGAATTGGTGGGCATTAATGCGGCATGTGCCAAGGTAATAGATCAATTTCTTACAACGCCTTCTTACTATCTATATCTCATTTTCTGTTTTAGCTGGGTATTCAAGCCAAAATATGTTGTGCGATTGTGGTGAAACGCCATCACACTCGCTTCTTTCCCAACGGAAACCCATCTCAATATAATAAGTTTAATAATGTAGATCCAGGCACGATCGTCGATCGTGTCATTGTACATCCAAATGAGATGGAGTTCTTCTTGGTTAGTCATCAATCCATTCAGGGGACGGCCAAGCCAACTCGTTATAATATTATTGAGAATACAGGCAAATTGGATATTGATATGTTGCAGCAATTAACCTATAATTTGTGTCACATGTTTCCACGTTGCACCCGTTCAGTATCCTATCCAGCTCCAGCGTATTTGGCTCATTTGGCAGCAGCACGTGGACGCGTCTATCTGACTGGGTAAGCGATAATGTAAATTCGTAGATTCGAATATCTATCTCATATCTATTTATAGAGCTCACAATATGAAATTCCCCAAGGAGTTGTACATAAAACGATCAATTGTTCCCGAATTTTTAAACGCAAGTCCAATGTTCTTTGTTTAATTTTGTTATTCAACTTGTTTGCAATTATTTTTCGCTAGCATTTGTTATATTTAATTAAATAAAATATGGACTAACTATCGTTTCAAATTGCGACGATTTTACCATATCCATGCCAATAGATTACATGAATCGTTCCAAAGAATTATCACAATAATTAATCATTACTCCTATATAATTGTCAATCTGTATTACATAAAATGAGAGTTATCCTAGCTATAAATTTGAAAGCCCTCCAAAATGTACATTTAAGCAATTTTCTATAAAGTAATAGTAATATATATTTGTCTTTTTTACTATATGTATATGAATAGTTATATATAGAAATATAAATTTATCATTCAGTCTTTTAGTCAGGTCTTTGTATAAACAAATAATTACTTTAGCTTATTGTTTTCGAAAAAGGAAATTTGATGAAGTTTTCTTATATTAATTTATTTTGATGTTGATATGAGAATTAAATAACCTATAGAAATGTAATAAACTATTTACAAATTTTGCTTTAATCTTAGAATTAAATAAGATGAAGATTAATTAAATTATATATAAATATTTTGTTCAAGCATCAGTACCACCACATCACTTCGGATTTATCATATCATGTTATCGGGGAAGGATATAAAATATACTTTATATAGGGGAAAAAACAATTTGAGTGTATTCTGTTGCATATTTATGCTTGATAAATAGAATTTGAATGTCTTCGAAATATAATTACTCATATTTTAAAATAAAATTTTACATTTTCTAGGAGTTTTCAAAATAATAAACATGAGAACTGTTGGGTTTTGGTAAAGACAATTTTAGAAACAAAATTTCTTGCTTTTGATATAGAACATTAAAATATGTATTAAATATATATAGAATAGGACATGTATCAGGGGAACAAGACGTCTTCTTTCAATTTGCATCACACTAAAACTAAACTGGGTTCTCTTTATTCTATGATCACGATGAACCTCTCGTGAAAGTGAGAGAAGAATTTCTTAATTCGCTCATGCCATACTCTCACAATGAAACTAACACATTTATTTACTTTCATTAATATCCAATATTAAATAATAATGCTATGGTTTAATTATAATCAAATGTTATTCATTCTATTTTGTCCACTTGTCCACCCTTGGTCACGTAGGGCAATAACAGTTATGATCTCTTGTGGTGGAATTACATCGTATAATTCTAGGTTGCAATACTTATAAGAAAGATTAAGGTTTTGATTTAACTCAAAGAATAAGCAAACTACGACAGCATTAAATTGCTTAACTAATACTTTGTATTTAGAATTTATTGCTACTTAATTATAAAATTTATATGAAATCAGTTTAGATGATACAATTAAGAAACGAGTAGGATTAAAGACTGACAATTCTTATACTTGTGTTGTTTCTTTTAAATTTATAATGTTCTGTTTTTATTTTACAAGGAAAAGTGTGTCGGTTCGGATTGTATTTTTCTTGGTTGGTTTGTATTTCTATTTTTCTATATTTTTTTTTATTTTTTTATTGTTTCATTTAAAAACCATTTACATCCTGCTGCACGTTTATTTATGCATTCAATCATCAAACTGAATCTCAAGGTCAAGTTCCTTTGACCAAATGCGAAATATAAAACTAACTAATTTGTATAGAATGAGGGAAAGGGAGAAGACACCCTCTCCAATTGCCCCATCCACCATATTCTCTCTGGCTGAATGCTTCAAGTCATTGCCAATCAAATAATTAGAGTCTGCCTTCAGTAGAGAAACAACAAACCAACAGAGAGAACTCTGTCAAATTCACACAGACAATGCGCATAGATGTGTATGTGCGTGTGTGTGTGTGTGTTAGCCAAGCAAATAGCGCGCAGAATCGCTCTTTTTTCGATGTATATATATATATACTTGAATATATATATATTTATGTATATATAGAATTTCTACTATATATAAAAACACAGACACAAAAAACAGGTTCAACGTAATACTCGCGAGAAAAACAACAACAACAACAATATCGAGATAAATCTCTGTGAGGGGAAAAATGAAAGCAACAACGATGACGTTGAAGGAAAAGCAGCAACAAAAAACCAACAACAATGTGTAACAAAATGAATGGAAAAAAGTTTTTTGTGCAACACTTTGGGGGCAAGTACTAGTCAATGACATTGAAGAGGAGAACTTTCCACCATTGTGTGTGTGTGTATGTGAGTGTGTCTATGTGAGGGCAAAGGAACAACTATGTCTGAGGGAGGATTATTAGTTTGAAATGTGTTAGAGCCTCAAAATTTAAATAATTGACAATTTAAGTTTGCTGCGAATCGGAAACTCAATTGACAATTGTAAAATAATTTTCACTACAAAAATATAACGATCTAATAATGGAAGAGTCGGGATGTAGAAGGGGGGGAGTAGATAATCAATAGGAATGAATTAAAGTTAAATAAATAGAAATTTTGTTTAGAACGAACTTAAATTGATCGTTTGTCAAACGGAAACATTGTCATCTGTTAACTCTTTCGAACTAAATTAATAAATTGAATTTCAATTTATTTAAAGATTTTTTTTTATATATTAAATATTTTACTTATACAGGTGTACATACTAACTGATAGTTGTAAACAATATAATAAGCAATAAAAAGGCTTATATTATTATTTTTGATTTGCTTTCCTCGTTCTCGATATTTGAACAATCTTCTCATCTTAATGGAGATTCGATTCGTTGCCTTTCCGTATGCAGAAAGGCTTCTTCTCTGAAATCATTCTCTTTTGTTAAGTTTTATTAATTATCATATTATTTAGAAATTAAATACTATTATATTATTATTTAAACTTACTCTAAGCAGTGCTTGATTCCTATATATATCATTCATCAAACTGATATATAATGAAAAAGAAGAAGTCATGAGTTTCCGTTTTTTATACAAATTTACAACATAATTATTATATTAATTATTGTATTAAAATTTCTCTTATAAAAACTGACTTTAACTGAATTTAATCATGAATCGTATCATTCCAGAAATATGTAAAAATGCCATTCAGTGTCCTTGTGGAATAAACTGCTGTAGTCTTCCCCAATGTTCTTGCCCATATTCACATTCATCTCCTGTTTTGCTTTATGCCTTGGAATGGGAATCATAAAAAAATCTGGGAGTGCACGTGTCCTTTTTCCGTTGTGGCTGTTGTTGTTGTTGTTGTTGTCGTTACTGCTTCTCCTTTGCTTGCATGTCCAGGCCGGACGCGTGAATAATTTTGTTGCAGGACCTTTGGTCACGCTGTGAATCAATCTTGCGGACACAGGAAGTAAACAACAACAACTGGAATCCGAGTCCGAATCAGAATTCATGTAATTTCCAATCACTTCTTGGCATTTGTTTAATATGTATGTATGTTGGTATTTTTCTCTCCCTCTCTCTCTCTTTCTCTCTGGGATTTTTTATGGAGCTGAAATAATTTTTTATGGATTTAAATGGAACTTTAAGGCCAAGCCAAACAACAAAATGGAGCATTTTGCCTTATTTGGGGGTTGCTTAGGGGTGGGTTGGCTGGGAGGGTTGTTGTCCAACTACTATTAGCGTTTAGTGCGCATGTTTAAGAAAAGAAAACAGAAAAAAATAACAGAGAAATAAAAAAAAAATACAGACACAACAGAAAAATCAGAAACGTTAACTCCATCAGCAGACCCATCAGGCGGTCCAGAAAAACGTTGGAGAAGAGCAAAAGGCAACACTTAAAAGTGGTTGCTATCCTCCAATCCGCGTTCCTTTTTTTTTGTTTGCTCTATCCTCACCCATTGCGTGTCCTCTTCTGCGCCATTTGTATTGGCATTTCCAGCGTGTGCTCCAATAAGAACAAAAGAGACTCTCCAACTCCAACTCCATCTCCGACTCCAACTCCACTTTGGCACTCTCTTGTTTTGTTACCAGTCAAAGGTTATTGAAAATGGCATTGCGAATTTTCTCTTTATGTGTGTGCGTGTGTGGGTAAGTGTGTGTGCAGTGGGTTCAAGAGATGAAAAGGGCACTGAGCACATTTTGGTAAGAATTCTATTTTTGGTTTATTCTTCTAATGTTTTCTTCCTGCTCAAATTAAAAAGGGAAATTTTTATTTTCCTGTTAGAGATTTTGAGATAATAAAATTGTTGCTTTGTTTTTAAATTGTTAATAATTAATAATAGAAATGATTAAATTATTGTAGATAAAGTGGGAGAACAGATTTAGTTAGTTGGCCCTGGAACACAACTAAAATATGAATTACTATACAAATTTAGAATTTTTATGAATTTTCATAAATTGGGACTTTAAAATAAAAAATTTCCGAAACTTGTAGAAATTTATTAAGTATTTTCCACGTAAACACATTTAACATAGGTAAAAATTTGTAAAAATTTATGTGTTCTATTCTTAAAGTAAATAAAAACCAATATGATTATAATTAATGTAATACAAGTTAAATAAACTATGAATATGATAATATAAAATACATAATAAAATAAATATGATAATTTATTATATTTTATTATATTTCTAAGCAATCTCTGTAAAGAGAGTTTATTATAGTAATTAAAACTTAAAGGATGGGCTCACTTCAGCTGTGACGATGTTGGAATACCCTGTAAACTCTCTATTTCCATTTCGTATAAATTAACAGAATCATTAAGAAGTATTATACATACTAGTCAAATCTTCGTTTCTTAAAAAAAAGATTTTCATAAAAAAATGTTTTTGGTCTGATTGTTTCTATGGCAGCTATAGCATATAGTTAACCGATTCTGCTAAAACTCAATACATATATTTTTATGTGTCCTAAACGTACAAATACCCAATTTTTCGAGAATCGCTCCAAAAACAACCAAGTTATTCAACTAAAACTATATTCTTGACATATTGTTCCTATTCGGCGTGCATTATATAGTCAAACGATTCTGATACAATTTGGTAGATATGTAAAAAAATATATATAAAACACAAATGATTTTTGTAAGATTCGATTATAGAATAACAAAGTTATTGAAGGTTAGCTCTATTTATTGATCGATAATTACTATGGGAGCTATAAGATATAGTCGTCCATTTGATTCCGTGATATTCCGAGATATGCAGCAAAAAGAAGCCTAGGTGCCTATGTTTTAGCTCTGTAGTTGTAGGGGTCTCGTGTTGATCCAGAAAGACGGGACGGTAGGACAGATATATCAACGTAACTTATCGTCCTTATCAGGAATGTATATACTTTATATGGTCGGATATGGTTCCATTTATATAACCTCTTTGCAAGCGTATGTAAATTCCACTGTCATCAAATTGATAATTTCTTTAATGATTTTTACTACATTTAAATTTGAAATGTTGTTTGACTAAAGCAAAAATCATTTGGTATCCAATTCAATAAAATCAGCAAAACCAAAGTTTGTTTGTTTACTAATAATTCCAAATTTTCTATATATTTGTAAAAAAGATTAATATGAAAGAGAAAGAAGATAACTTTTTTGTTTTCCTAGAGGCAAGTTAAAAATTGATTAGATTTAAAAAGAAGTTGAAAGTCATCCATCTTAACCAGAATCTTTATAATCTTTAACGTAAATTTCAAGCGCTTTAACTTTAATTTTTCTTGTTTTTTTTCTTTTGTCAGGCAAATGAAATGCCAAGGAAAATCAATTTAACCAATTGCAATGTATATTTCCTATTGCTATATATTCACATTCCAAAGATAACATAAAAAATGACATCCCATGAACGAACCCTCCCACAATATAAAGTGGGCGTTTCCGTTTACCCACAATAAATGTCAAATATTTATATGCTCACAAGAAAAGAATCGGCGGAGAAAAAAATATCATAAAATAAATAAATTTATGTAGGACAATAAAAATAAAATCCAATAAAAGTTGCCCTTGACGCAGGATATGAAAATCAAATAAAACGATGGAAACAATAATGCCAAATATGCAATGTCATTGAATTCATCTGCATATACAAATAACCCGCAGACCAGGAAGGTCAAGTTCAAAACTCATTTGCTTTGATAATTACGCATAATTAGACAACAAAACCACTAACAGAATTTTCCCCTGTTTTTTTTCTTTTTTATTTTTTTTGGAGAAAATTTACCCGCATTGACCCAAAACCTTGACTTTAATTTCAAGTAAGAATATTGAGATTTCTATTTGATTCGATTTTACATTTGTTTTTTGATTAATTCGATTTTACCAATGTTATCTTGGGTGTGTGTGTGTGTGTGTGTGTGAGACAAACATTAACCGCAATTAAACCGAAAATGACAGATTGCCTATAAAATATTGACCACCAGAGAGAGATCGGAAAGACCCTCAGTTAATGATGCCCTTAAATCCCCCTCCCCACCTCCCTTCCAACAATTGGCATACAAATGATGTTCGTTAAGGGGGCTAAGCCGAGGGTTGATTCAATGGTTTGCCTAGTAATAAATTAAATGATTGTTAATCTTCAATAATTTGCCATGAGAAAATATACAAAAAATGCCAGTTGGCTATTTGTTATGAATAGTTTGAATATTCATTATTTGGGGTTGAAAAAGTCATTCAAAAAGTGTTGGAAATTGTTCTAGAGTGTAGATGGTTGTTTGATAACTTAAACTTGCCAGAGTGTTATAGTCTAAAAGGTAAGAACTGTAAATATATATATATTTACTTTATATACATATATTCTCTATATTTCTATCTATTTGAAAAATGGAGAAAATAACTTTTTCTGTTATATTTCATGTCAAATATACTTTCCAAAAACTATTAGGTAGACGTTCTAATAGTTAAGGCGATTTATTGATTGCTACAAAGGAATCTTAGATAGTTAAGGTTGTCGATAATAGCTCATTTACTTCTTTAGTAAATGTCTTTCGTAAAAATTAAACAAAATTAGCAATTAATTAGTACCAATTACATTTTGGTTAAAAATTACTAAGCAGCGGAAGTTTTAAGGCTGATTGACATAAGGCAAATCGGAGGTTTTGTCTGGAAGAAAATGAAACCGAAAAATAAATTATATGATTTCAAAAATTCGATTTTTATGAATTTAACCGCATTTAACATTTATCCTTGAAGCAATGTTAAATTAAATTTTTAAATGTGAAAAATTTAAGTTTTCATTTTTATTTTCTTTTCAACTTAAATGCGGATTTTTCACAAGGAATTCTTTGTTTCTGTGACGTTTCCTAAGCTGGAATTTTATTAAATTATATATATTTTTTAAAATTTATTTCATAAGAAGGAACTTATAAAAATGCTCTAGTCACTGTAATAGTTTAATTCTATAGGCAATTAAATATTATAAAACAGAACATTAAATGAAATACTTATTAGCTATATTAAATTTTTCCTTTAAAAAGAAGGAATATATATATATATAGCGTATTTTAATTGATCATATATAAATTGATATATATGGCATTATGGCATCCAAAATACATATGTTGGACTACTCTAAAAAATGATACGGCGTTGGATTATATTCACCCAAATCGGTTTGAATTTCCCAGCCAAATGGGAAGTGAATTGCCGTCTTTTATAAAAAAACACCTGGGGAATTTTAACTATATGTGTATATAATTTTTATTATAACCTAAAATTTAATTTCAAAAGGTACATCCGACACTAAGTTAGATAAATTTTCTTAGAAGTTCAAAACATTCTATAGAAAAACATAGAATTTACTAATAACAGTACTTAAAGCTACATTTGAAGTTATACCGGTATGCTTACTTTTGTGTTCTCTTTGTATTCTCTCATTAAAACTGCCACCAATGTAAATGTAACATGAAGACTATAGACCAAAGAGGTGTGTTTTTTATAGTTATTAAAATAGTTTTTGTTTTTTCTTTTAAGGTATAAAAGTAATTATACAAATACAATTGGACTTAAAGCTTAAACGGCGAATACTTTAAGCATAATCATTACCATTCGTTGCCACTTTTTTATTGATCGTTGAGTTGCCACTGGTTTTCTCTTTTGCTAGAAGATTGTAGGATGATCTGGCTACATTCTGTCTTGACATACGTGTACAAGAAAATGGTCAAAATAATAATAACAAAAAAAAAAACATAAAAAACTTAGAAACCTAAAATAAACATACTTTTTTACAGAAAGAATCCTTTTTAGAAAAGAAAATGCATTACAATTAATTATTTATAGTTGAAAACTTGCTAGAGAATCGTAATTTTAGTATCCTTGATTATATACCTTCATTGATTTTTATATTTGTTTTCACCTTCTGTGAAAATCTGTTGTAATATTTATCATAAGTATAATAACAAACAGCTGCGAACAAAATATCCGATAAACGGAAAAGCAACAAAATGAGGACACACGAACCATAGAGAACAGTCAAATGATGTTACTTGAGTGATAAGAGACAGAAATCCCAGGTCGCTGAAACGGACATTGGACCGCTATCCATTCATCCGCCCCATCTCCTTAAGAGACGAAGACAAACTCCCATGTGCGTTATTTGTTTCGTTGTCCAAAACAATTTCCTTCCTTAATAACATGGTAACAGGGAACAACTCGCAAATTGCATTTATCTGACCAAAACAAATCGAGAAGAGACCCCAAAAAAAAAAAAAAAAAAAAAACGGAAGACAAAATGAATACCAAAAAAATTTCAGGAATCACGAACAACATTTCTAATTGTGAAAGATAAAAAATAAGGAAAACACGCAGTCCAACAAAAAAAACAAACAACAACAAAAAAAGAAAAAAGCAACTTACCGAAGATAAATGACTGGCAACTTTTACCGGAGGCAGATGCGGATCAGGATTTAGGACTGAGAACTTGGGACTGAGGCGATTTTCTATCTATCTCTTTCTCGTTCTCTGAGCTTGTGGTTGAGTGTGTGTGTGTAGACATTTGCCAGCAACTGTAGCATACTTTCAAGTGTCTTTCAGCACGTTCTATGTGTGCCAACAGCTTGTCGAGTGGTTTCTTCCCCTACTCTTATCCTCTCACTTGCTTTTTTTTCTCTATATGTATATGTATGTGTGTGTGTGTGTGTAAAGTATTTGGACTATCGATGTCGCCATAAGTTGTGGCAAGCCCTTCAGTTTCTCTTGTTGTCGTTTGTTGTCCGCCTGCCACAATTTTCCATGATTTCTCTGCTTCGGCTTCTTCTCTATATCAGCCCATGCTTGACCAAGTGCAAAATGTCAAGTTTCTCTCTTTGGTTTCTCATTTTCTTTTTAATACTCTCAATCTCTCTCTCTCTCTCTCTCTCTCTCTGTGTCTCTTTCTCTCTTTGATGTATGCAAATTTTTGTAGCTTATCTGTACTGGGTGTGTGTTAAGTGTGTGTTCCTGCCTACCGCTGTGTGTGTGTGTGTGTTTTAATCGAAAATCCAACCCCTAACCGGCATTGTAAACATGTTGCCAAATCCGCTTTAGAGTCGTTAGATTTAAAGTTGATTATTTGCCTATTTTATGACTGAGGCTGGGACACTGAGCCGCCTTGTCTGGCCTGGCTTTATCGGTTAAATCTCTGTGAACAGGTTGACAAAGTTGCTAGAAACGAACATAATCATTAATGAGAGTTTTTTCATGTTGTTTCTTTACTCGGGAGCTTACCTTCATTGGATATATGTAAACATACACATATTGGATGTTTAATCACCGACTTTTAACACGAATTCAAAGTTATAAAAAAAAATTTTAGATTTCCTATTAATAGATTAACATGGCCTAAAATGCTTGCAATCTAATTCCATTCCAAATTTTGTATTTTGTAATACGTTTTTTATGCATATAAACTTAATTAAAGTATTAACGATGGGAATAGGCTTGCTGTAATTAAGGGAACTTATGTTTGGTACTTAAATAATTACTAATATCTTTTTCATAAATATAAGATTCAAAAGTCGAAACAAGCAATTAAAGGAAAGACATCCTTCTTCTTTCCTTACAGTTTTTTTTAAAGTAATAATATTTTTGTATTTACATATTATTTATTCACAATTGGTTAGAGGTATATGAATAAAACTATAGATCAGTTGAGTCCAATCATATTCTATACATAAAATAAATTTTATATGAATATTTGGATATAGTGATCTAAACTTTTTCGAGTTGAGTGAGAATATTGGACAATTTACACTTTCTCTAGAAATTGATATGTGCACTTTCAGGAAATCCATGGTACTCTTCTCGTATAGGGCATGGCCGCCCACCCTAATTTGGTGTGAGGATCCACGCAAACCTTTTACTTTCTTGTCTCCGGTATGTATAACACTCTTCAAATTGGTGGTTTTCAAGGACGTTGCGGACTGGCATCTTCTGGTCTATATAAGTAATAAAATGTAATTTGTTAAAAATCAATGAAAGATTCACAAACTTAACTTTTAAATTAATTTCAAGTATTAATCCGTCTCTAATTTATGTTTATTTAATTTACACATTTTTGTGTTTTAATTAGATTTTTTGATCATTTATACTACATAATTGAATTTGTTAGAGTCTTTCCTTTATTTAAGTTACAGAATAAAGGTAAGTTGAAGTTCAAGTTAAAGTATTCTTAATACCCTTTGGTTAAGGTATTCAAATTTGGATTGTTGATTATTTTACAACAATCAACATATTTTTGTGGCACAAAAAGGGAATGCCTCAATTTCCTTATCTGCTCCGTGGTTGAAAAAAAAATGAAGAGAAAAGAAAAATAAACAGAATTTATAATAATTATAATCATTGCAAATGCAAAAACTACATACAAACCTTCCCTTCAGTCCGCTCCACCCACTCAATCCTGATGACATTTTGTGGTAAAGCAATTTACCCTTCACTGACGGCGCATAGCAACGAACGCATAATTTATAATTGTCAAAGGAATTGGCCCGGATTGGGGTTGGGTTATGAGGTTGGATTGTGGTGGACTGGGTGGATGCAGACTCGGACTTGTGGTTCATCACTGATTTATGGAATTTAATAAATTTTCACAGATTTTAATCGCTTGTAATTACGAGTGGCGATTCAAAATGGTTTGCCAACGCGTTTTCAATTAAAATTAAGGTTCAGGTAATGTCCATTCGAGGCTTCCCACATCGACCTATCCACTCCTCCTCTAAAGCCTCGACCTCCTGTGTTTCTGCTTTCATTTGATTGGTTTTTTTTTTTCCACCATATTCCCCAATTCAATTTCCGAGACAAACACACACATCTATGTATATAAGGATACAAATATATATACATAAGTATATATGTATGTTTTCCTTTTATTTTATGTTATTATATAGCTACCTCCATTTGGATTTTTTCTCTTCATGTCCTTTTTGTGGCTGTTGTTGTCTGGACTCTATTTTTTTTTTATTTTGATTATTTTATTGAGCTGTTCAGCTCATGGTAAGTATATATATATATATATATATATATATGTATATATGTATGTATATACAGAAAGTAGCAGTCGCAGATTGATTTTTATTCTATATTACGTTTTATTTCCTTGGAGACAAAAAATAATAATAATAAAACCTGGTCCGTCCTCAGAGGACTCAGTTTTGATCCAACTTCAAAGAACTTTTTTTTGGAGTGTCCTTGTCGTATGTGTGTTTCGTGTGTGTATGTGTGTGTGCGTGTGAGTGGGCGTGCTGGTCCTTCGTTGATTTGCTTGTCGGCTTATGCGACAAATTTTTCATTTATATTGCGCTTCTCTGGCTTCGGCTCTCTGATTTTTTCGGCCTCAATTTGAGGCCTCCCTTTCCCATTTGTAACCACAAATAAAATGGAAGAGGAACAGAAAACTTGAGGTGCAGAATAGTCGGCACTTTTGTGGCTGCACTACAGGGTGCTTAAAATGGGGGTTGGGACTTGAGAAAAGGTTTCGTCCAATCTCGATGATTTGAATCAGGTCGAGAGCGTTTGGACAGTAAAGCTTTGCTAGACGATATCATTTCAATTACAAAATGTTGGTTTCATTATTGTGTGGATCGAAACTTACAGGAACCGACTTGATGGCACATTTCTCTGAAGGTACTTAGCTCAGAAATCTTTTATATAAAAAAAAAGTATCAATGTTTATTGTGTGTTTAGTTTGTTGAATGGGAAATCTTTGATCTTCATTTGTTTTCTAGCCACAACTCTCACTGCAGCTCTTAACAGTGCTTATTATGCCAAGGATCTTGTTGGAAAAAAGCCGATAACAGATAACCATCATGTTTTAATTTCAATAATTTAAGAACCATAAATACTTTTGTTATCAAACTCAAAATGAATAATTTTTTTGTTAACGTGTTTATAAAATGTGGCAAGCTAAATTTTATGTTTTCATAGAATACCGTGAATATAAGTGTAAAAGTGACAACGATCAATCTGGACAATGTCCGATAGAAATAATACAAGTTTTGAAAGGATTAGCCCGGAGAAGTTTGCATTAGGAGCTATGCTCTTTTTCATCTTTTTCTTACTCTTCAGTATCCCCCAAGAAGTGTTGATATGCCTGTTCTTGACCAAGGAGCATCTGTTGTACGCTCTGGGCTCTTTCATGGGTTCCCTCATCGTGCTGATGGTGATCCAATTGAGTGATTTTCTTAAATACCAATTTCCATGCAACTACATAGCCATTGCCTGTTCCTACGAACTGATGACACTGGGAGCTGGGTGTTATGTTATAGATCCACAATTGAGTTTGTCATTGTTAGCTGTGGGAATATCCGTATTGGCGTGCGTCATTGTTATACTCTTAGGATACTTTATCTCAAAGTTTGAACCAAATCCCTACAAATTTGGAGCCCTACCACATGTTGGTTTCATAGTGGTTATACTGATTGCAGTCATGTCGACAATGTATCGGTGGAAATACTCGGTAGATGTTGCCATTAATGTTTTAATTGTAAGTGCCCTAATGCTAATTATGGCGCACATCTTCATGGCCCGGTATAATATCGACTTTATGTTACACGGGGATATGCTTATGTTGGGATTTGTGTTCTATATGAATTATGTGATCGTTCTGATAGCCGTTTACGTTGACATCAAGCGCTTTGAAGATACTTCAAAATGTAACACTACCATTTGGAAATCGCACAACGAGTGATAATGACACGTGCGGGAATGCAAGGCCCGTGGAATTGATTTCCACTGCTTCGAATGAATCATTGAGACAGACAGCCTCAATCACGTTTGCTGAATCATTCAAATTACGTGACTCTTTGTCTTGCCAATGCTGAATTTGCATAAGATTATTATGAATTTCATTATATTTTGAACTTTCTAAATAAGTGTTCCAATGCCTGCATAGCTTCGTTCTAAGCAACATTTTAATACCATTAATAAAGATAAATGTTCTAATAATCCTTTGATTTCATACACTTGCAAAAAGATGTTTCCAACGCATTGAAGGAATCATCTCCGACCATATTCCTTATCAACATGTTGAGATAAGTGGATATCATCCTAAGCGTTTGGTCCTGTGTGTGTGGATAAGCACGATCACTTCCAAAACTCTTAAATCTACAGAGCATATAAATTTCTTATGCTGGAGGCATTGTACATCAATCTTTCCGATTAGAAGACTATATTTTTAGCTTCCATAAGAAAGACCGGTCGAGAATAGGATTTCTCATCAGATTCCATCTTCTTTTTCATATTTATTATTTCAAAAAAAAAAAAACATTCAGTTGGCGCAGAATGGGTCGACTATATACTATAGCTGAGATTAAAATATTTAGTATGAAAATATTTGTATATCAACCCACAGAGGCTTGACGAGTTTTTTATTTTCCTTATAATTTGACTAAATTAAACTATTACACAAAAAATAACTAAAATTAAAAAAAGTCAATATAAGTCAAATATATATAAATCTAAGACACTTTGCAAGGGTATTTGAACTCCGGCACTTCTGAAATTATTCCATCCTTCTGGCTTTACTTTTTTACAGCAGCAATAGGATATTGGAGTCCTATCCTAATCGAATGAAAATATTACTAAAAACTTTAGTTTAAAGACAAAAAATCTATGAAACTGAAACTTTATTTTTTATCGAATGTTCCTATAAGAGCTATTTGGATATATGCTATATGTACAAACATTATTGGGAATTGGTGGTTATAGTCCCTTTTGTGCTTAGATATATTATTAAGTTTATTTGATTTTATTTTAGTTATTGAATTTTTAAATATTAAGATATATGAATTTAATGCGTTCGTTTTAATCTTTTATCTTTTCTTTTTTCTGGAGAAATTATTGTTCCTTTGTTTCCAATGGCACACTTTGTTCCTGTTGTTCCCTTTTACTCAACTAAACTGCCTTGCCACCTCGTTTACTTTTATTTGCAGAGCTGGTCATCCAGCGTTGCCATATCATTCCCACATACATATTGTTCGTTTTATATTTACTCAACTCAACTGCCTTGCCACCTCGTTTACTTTTTTTGCAACGGCAGATTATCTAGCGTTACCATACCATTCCCATGGTATTCCCATATATTCTACTTAATAAGAATGTTGACTGTAAATAAAGGAAATTCTAAATAGCCGTCTTTAAAAATTCCATTATAATCCAGCAAAATTTGTTAAGCATATTTTAAATAATTATTTAATGATGAGAAATTGATCAGAATTTGTATCTCCAGGTGAATCGAATTTCGAAAAGGTTGGGTAGTGTATAAATATAGTTTTATTGGGCATCGACAAGTAACAATAAGATCTAAACTTTAACTGACTCAACTGGAAGGCTATACATAATAAGTTAATTTAGTTAATCAATCAAAAATGTGCCACAGTAGGATCCATATCCATCATGATTATCATAAACTTGGATGAAAATATCAATTAGAATTTATACTTTATAGCTAGTGTAAGTAGAATGAATTTCAAAACTTAAAAATCGTTTAATTAATAATACTGAAATCAGTTACTGAGCTTTCACACTTAACGGCAACTGCTTAATGGATCTTCCTGTACGATGGTCCATAAGCGGATGCAGTGCATCATTATAGGGGGCGATGGCAAGTAAAATTATGGCCATATGTCAAGCATCTGAACAATATGGTATAAATTAAAATGTTAAGTGCATTCATTCAATGCGCTGCTATGGCAGTTTGGCCAATTAATATGCAATAAAAGATAAATAAAATAACAATAATTATTTTTCGCACTATTCGAACTGAAAGCATGGAGCCGCCTTTAACAATTTATTATCCATAGAGTAAAAGCGATGAAAAGAGAGAGAGAGAGGGGGAGACAGAGCGAGAGAGACAGGGAGGTGTGGTAGGTAAGGCAGGAGCAGGAACTAATTTTCAAGGTCATTAGAATGCTTTTGCCAAATAGAGAGAAACTGACACTGGACAAGCCCCTTTTGTTTGTTTTGTTTAATGTTTATGATAATCACAGACAATAGACTGAATGCAAAACCCTCTGCCCCGCTAACCTTCTTCCCCATTCCCATTCCCATTCCCATTCCATCTCATACTCAGTCCATTGTTGGCTGAAGCGTAACCCATAAATACTCAGACTTTGAGAGGGGCCAGTCAAAACAATTGTATGAGACAACGAGGACAACGACGCGTCGCTTAGACAATGAAAACAAGGCAATTCGTGGCAATCGATAGGCACTTTGATTTGGGATACTCCCGCAACCCTCAAATGCCAAATGGTATAGTGGAGGTGGCACTAGTACCACCACTAGTAGCACCACCATTCTGCCATCACCCCATTCCTGTTTTCCTTCCTCAACTATTGTCCTCTTTTGGCAGGCGTGCAGCAAATGGCATAACTTCCGCTTTTCCTTTTTGCGGAAATTATCAATAAATATGCGAGGCCAGACGCAATTCGCAAATTTTTGCGTGTCCAAGCGATGATTTTTTCCTCTTCTCCAGTTATTTTTTGTATTCTCCCTGATGTCCAGTTTTTGTGCGCCATAACGGAAGCATCATTATCATAAATTATCATTTTGTAGGAATTGCATCCGCTTTTCTATCGAATCGCCAGCCTCCAGTAATAACAACAACAGCAATAGCAATATAACAAAAAATGACGACAATTTCAATTGCCGCTTTCCACTTTCATCTTTCCTCTCTATCTCTCTCTCCTCACTCTCTCTGTTTCAAGTCCATTGGTATGTTTTTCACGCGACCTAAAAAATATTTTCAAAGTTTAATTTATGGTTGACCAATTCTACCAATTTCCAGGAATATTTCTATTGCATCCATTGAAGGCATTTCATTTTGATTGAAACAGAAATTTGTTTATGCAGTTTTAATTTTAATTAAACTATTTAATGTGATTATTTAAAATTTATATTTCATATTAATTAACTAATTTGATATTTCCAAACTAACAAGGATAACTAAAAAAGTGGATATATATCTGTTAATTTGTCATGATTTTGGTTTAAAATATATTAGTAAAAGAATCTATTTCACTTTTACCTTTTTTTTACAGTTACATTTTATTATTTATTTAATATTATTGACTGATGTCCTTGAGTTTAAGTTTCTGCAGTTTGTTTTTTGTAATTATATATAGATAAAAAATAAAGTACAGTAACTATCAGTTATATGTAACAGCAAGTGAAAGAGCAATAACCATTTAAAGAAGGTGCATAGAGATTTTTCGTTAACAATTTTATCGTATCAATAGAAGAAGACAAATGACTATTTAAAAGGGTAATCTGCAAATTTTATTTACTTCTTATTTATACCCCCTGCAAAAAGGATATATTATTTATTGTTAGAAGATTGCAATGCATAGAAGGAATCATCTTCTTCTATATAAAGTGTATACATACCTATATTCATGTTCAGCAAGATGAGGTGAGTCGATACCTAATACGTCTGTCTGTATGTGCTGTCTGTTCGTCTCTTTGGATAAATAGGATATCCTTCCAGAACCTACAGAGCTGAAAATTTGCACATAGCATTCTTTTTGCTGTAGGCATTACATATTTTAAAATCATCTCGATTGGATGACCATATCGTAAGGCTCCAATAGGAACGCTCGGTTAATAATAGAGTTAAACATCAATAACTTTGGAGTTTCTGAATCGAAAATTATGAAATTAAGAACTTGTGAGTTTGCTTCTTATCATATACAATCATCTTTCTCAGAAAACCGGTTGGCTATATCATATAGCTCTCATAAGAACGATGGGTCAAGAATATTTTGTAAGATTAATAATATGGCTCTTTAAAAGTAATTGTCACGAAGTTGGCTCTTTTTTATTTTGGTGTATATACAAATTATTATATTGAGTTTTACCAGAATCGATCGACTATATAATACAATGTTTTAGAAACATTTGGAAGAAAAGAAATTTTAAGTTTAATAAACTTTTTTTTGCGATCCAAGATTGTTAATTTAAGAATCGAGTAGTTCTATATACTTATTAATGATTCTGCTAAATTTTATAAATCACTCGACGACAATTTGAAAAACTTTTTAAACTGAGCCCAACCTTCAAGAAAAATTTTAAAAATGCTGCGACTACCATGAGATATAAATTTATATATTTTCAATTCCAGTAATCAACAAAGAACAACTACTACCAAATTTTTTAAAGTTTCACTGAGCCAGTCTAAAAACCTTTAAGCCTGTGGAAAATCGAAGTGCAAAATGGAACAATAAAGAAACTTTCCAGGAATAAAACTGAATTTTGGTTTGGATTTGTCCTGCAGTCAGGTATTTCACGTTCAAATAGTTTCGGGAGGAAAAATAGAATAGTTTCTTGAGTAAAGTTTAATGAAATTGAAAAATATGTTTCAAGTTTGATGAAAGAATAGTGGCTAATCAGTTTATTGTTACTTATCAGTTGTATGAATATAGCCATAGAAGTATGATCGTTAATATTGGTGAAGGGGGGAGATTTAAAGTAGCCATTTCATCTGTTTGTTTGTTGGCTGTTTTTTTTTTTTGTTGGCTTTGCCTTGGCACATTTTATTTGCTAATTCGATTTTAATGCGAATTAATGAATGTGTTGGCACTTAACATTCACTTGGCCACATTGAGTATCTGGCTGTGACTTTGCCTTATTGGGCTCTGTCAACTTAACTGGCCAGACTCTGTGGCATTTGGCTCTGTCTCCAACTCTGAGTCAGAGGCGATTCCATGAAACATTTGGCTCATTAGCCAATGGCGTTGATGGACATTGAGAGGGAGAGATGTGTGATAAATGATTCAGTTAAATGAATGGATGGATTTTTGGAGGCCTGTAGCCATCCATCCATTGAAATTTGCGAAAATATTTTATGAAATTGTTTGTTTGCTCGAATTCATCTTGAGTCATGTAGATTTTCAGATTCGTTTGGCTCTTAGCACGAGTACCTTCTTGTTTGGCCAACCTTTTTATTTGGCTTTTTGAGTAGGTGAGAACTCATTAGGGGACTTTCTTTTCACGTCCAAGATACAATGCCTTCTGTACAATATTGCCGCTTAATGCGAACATTAACAATTCCAGCGGAAGAGGAGGAAGGAGACGTGGCTGAAAGGATGGCAAAGAGGAAAAATTCGCGCTTGTTAGTTATTTCCGCTAAGAAAATAGTTTTACCCCGACATAGGTACAAGTAGAATCTGTTTTTTGTGTTTCCGTTTCGTTTCGTTTCGCTTCTCTTTTTTCGTTTTTTTTTTTTTTTGTTCATTTTTTAGTTTTGCTTGTTAACAAATTTTATGCATTTCTTAACTTTTCGAGGCGAGTTAACGAGTGGAATTCCAACTTGCTTATTATTAGTTGCGGGCAAAATGCGGCCTGCATTGTGGTTATCATACTTTAACAAGTTTTTCTCAAAGAAGCATGCAATTTTCTTTGGCCTGCTGCTGGCTAACAGCTAAACTGCAATGCAACTTTGGCTGTAGAGGTGTGAGAGGGGCTGGTGGAAAAATGCAAAATGCAAAACACAAAAAAAAGAGGGAGCTAAAAGGAAAAAACATTGAAATTGCTGAAAATGCGTGTATAAAACTTTTGCTTCCTTTTTTTTTCGTCCTCGTTTTTTGTTGCTTATCGTCAGTGTAGAAAATCTTGGAAAATATTGTATTAAAAGCAGCCGCTAAACTTCATGATGATGATGGCGATGATAATGATGATGCAGGTGTATTGTCCGCAGGGTCCGCGAAAGAATTCTTGAAGCAGCAGCCATTTTGTAAAACGCTGGACGCCATTTTGTTCTGCGTGTTGTGGTTGCTGATGGTGTTGATTCTGCTTGTGTTGCCTGGCATACAAAAATGAAAATGAATTCGTAATTAGATGACACCATCCGTGCGTAAATAATAATTTTTTCCCCCTCCCTCATCTCAGCCTCTCTTTGCTAGTTAGTTAAGACGCGCGAATGAGTTTTCCTTGAGTTTTCCTACCGACCAACCCACGCTGAATCTTGTTGCCATTGTCAGGAAAAATATGCGGCAAGCACAAGTTTTTTGCCAGCCCAGCCAAGTTCCTTCAGGGCTCTCCTTTTTGCGTAAGGTTGAACAAGTTTTTATCCAATGGTTGCGTTTCGATTCCTTGTATACCCTTCATTTACCTAAACAGAGCATATTGATATCAGAAACAGCTAAATCCCCTAAACCAAAAAAAACCTGAATCCGTTTAGCTTTTTGTTTTAGATGAATTAGTTTGATTCTATATAAGATGTCTTTTGAGTGTTCTTAACTGACATTTTCTTTTTCATATTTTTTTATTGAAAACTGCTTTTTAAAACTCAATATTATTCAAGATTAACTTAGAAGTAAAGTATTTAATACTTAAAGAAACAAAAGGATTTATTTCTCAAAATTCTTTTATTATTACATTAAATATCTTAAAAACTAATTTTGTTATAAAGGGTGTACATAAATTTGAAATATTAGCTAATCCTTGCGTTCTGTTGACCCCCAACTTGTATCCTCTGTGTTTTTGCTCATCTGTATATGTGTTTGTATGGGTGTGTGTGTATAGGTGTGTGTGTGTATAAGTGTGGTACCTCTACTTTTCACGTATTCGTATCAGGTTTCCCACATCTTCTTCTAGTTTGGGGGTGCCTTAGTCTCCATCACAGACTCAGGCTGAGGCTCAGCCTCAGTTTCAGATTCATCCCCAGTTTCATCTCAGTTTCTATTCTTCTCTGTTTCTCCTCTATTCTCTGTTTGTTTCTTTATCGCGCATTTACCAAGTGCCAAAGTTTTCTCGTTATAAGTTTTGTAGCCTTTGTGTGTCTCTCGCGCAGCTCGAAGCTCGCTGCAAAACTTTCGATATTCCTTCAAAAAGTTTATGGGCGAAACTCTACCGAATGAGTCGCGATTTTTGGGCCAAAAAATAGGGCTTCCCAAATAGGGCTTCACCCAGCGCAATCTCCTCCTCCACACTCCACCATCCACACTTCAACCATATCCATTTTGCAAGTTGGCAAACAAAAAAATTATATTATTTTATTGTTGTTTGGTTGGCGCATAACTTTATGCCAAACACTTCTTTCACTCTGGTTTTGGCATTATCCACGGGCGAAAGTTTTTTCAGCCCCCAAAATGAAAGAAAGCAGAGTGGGTGGATAGTTGGGGGATGGTAAATGGGAACACGGGAAATAAGTTGAGGCTATAGTTGTGGAGTCAACGGAAGTCGAAATCTTTACCATTTGCTGCGCCATTTTGCAGGACGCAGCAAGGCAGAACTAAGGCAGGACACAGGCAGGACGTGTGCCCGCTGCCAGATAAGCCAGAAAAGTATTTTCATATTCCGCATGCAACTGCAAAGTGCACTTTAAATTCTTGCAAATGAGTAACTCGGCTTCAGCAAACTAGTTTTTCGTTTTTATTGCCAAACTTGGAAGGATCTTTATGATAATGCTGTATATGATGAAAATGAATTATTTGCTTTTGTTAAAATCATTTAAGAAAAGGCCCCACAAATTAATAAATAAATTATATAAAGGAACTAAATTTACTTTTCACTTATTGTTTTTGCATAAAAGAAAAGTTTTATTACATTGACTTGTTTGCCTTATAATACAAATTTTATTGTTAAACTATTATTTGTATATGTTTGTACATAATTGCAAGTATCTATTATAATTCTGTAGATAGGATAACTCATATATATATAAATATAAAAATAAGCAATAAGCTCAATCGTGGAATTATTCGTAAGCCAATATTTCGATGATATATTATATATATGATATTTCGAAGATTTTTATATTTATAATGAAAAAAAAGCCCTTAAGAGAAACAAAAATATGAATTATTGCTAAAATTTAAAATAGGAAAAGGTGATGCCAAATAAGTTGAGCCAGTTTGTTGTATATTAAATATCTAATAACACTAGAAATGTAAACCTTCTAACATTTTTGCTAACAAGAGAGCGAATATTATAATTATATCCGGATTGGCGGATCTTAAATAGGTAAAAAAGGAAAGGCTTTAATATGTAAACAGAGTTTATTTATTAATTACAAATGTAGGAGTCTAAATTAAAGATTAACAAGACGAGTTAAACAAGTATTATTGTATTATGCATGTAATAATATTAACGCTCCTGTCGATGAAATTCGTAAGGTCCTTTAATGGCACTTGGCATTCTTGGACCGTGCCAAAATTCGAATACTCTTGCAAAGTGACGAAACTTAAAAATATCAAATTTCATGACATTCGCTCGTTAAAAACCAATATATTGATCGAAAACCATATTCTGTTCCTTTGGGAGCCATAGGATATAATCATTCGGATTGATTCCGACATATACAACATGCCTACAGCAAAAAGAAACAGGAAGGTGAAAGGTGGTCAATACGGTGAATACTTCTGAAAAAAATTAAAATACATTTTTTGACATGTTATCCTTTGATCCTTTTAATAAATAGATTACTGAACGAAGCAATTTTAATTTTTGACCAAACGTTGACTTTTTATTTAATGGAAGATTGTATATTAATTTGAGATTGTATGAGAAAAAATTTAAAAATCGAATCAAATAAAAGGACTTCAATAAAGGCTGCATTGAACTATTGAAAAAAAGGATGGTTCTATCAGTAGAGCAGCTATTCATCTGATATATAAGGTCCGAAGGGGTTTCCCGAGTTGTCATTCAATCTAGGAAAAAGCGTTAATATAATAATTGTTATTGTAATAAAAGGAGCAGTAAAATTTTTATTTTGCATTTAATTGGAATTTATTTTTGACGTCTTTTAATCTTTTTTTTAGCTTTCTTTTATTGAATTTTTCTTAAATTTAAAATTTAAATTACACCAACATTTCCAGTTAAGTTTATGCTATCCTCCTTCCGAATAATTTAATTTATTAAGGTAACTTCAGTTCTTTTCCATTGTTTCACTTTGAATCGTATTTAGTGTGTTTCAGAATTTAGGTTCCAATTTATGGAAGTGTTTGCCTTAATTGCAAATATTACAATAACTTTTTCCATCTTTTCCGATGTTAATAAAGTTCAATCAAACGTTAATTTATATTCTGTTTGCATGATTGTTTTTAAGATTCTCAAATTAGCTCTAAGCCTTTGGTTCGCTCCTTTTCATGATTCATTTCCAGACCTTTAAACATGGCACCCTCTCTGGATGCTCTGCACTTTATTGCAATCCGAGCTTTGGCTAATTTTACTCACATTTTGATAGGCGGTGAGATATTTTCTTCTAACTAATTTGTGCACATATTAAAAACATTGTTGTTTATAAGGGAAGTTTCATGGCTTTTTTGTTTTTTTTTTTTTTTTTTTTTTTTTTTTTTATTTTTGTTTTTGTGTTGTGCCATTGCCATTATGAGCTGTGAGTGACGCCTGGTTGGTTGGTGTTTCTCATTTACTTTTTAGCTACCTCCATGTGAATGTGTGCAATTGCATGCAGGTGGCAATTGGTGGCGGAGGGGAGAAGTGGCACATTAGACACATACGATAATTAAACGCGGCGCGAGCTCATCAACATCATCATCAACATCATGATAATCATCATCATTATTATTCACATTAGCATCAGCAGGAACATTTTTATGATTATAATGTGCCACTCATGATGTTGTTGTTGTTGTTTCTGTTTTGCTTTGCCTATTCCTATCTTTTTTTTTTTTTTTATTTTCCTTTCTGCAGCATCCCCTCGCCAATTAGGGAAATTGTGTGCTATTTCCAATTTGAAAATTCAGCGGGCTTTCGGGGTTTGTCTTTCCTAAAGTGCCTTCCAAACGCACATAGACAGAGCGGGAAAACAAAAGGAACTGCGATGCGATTTGTTGTCGTTCAACTTTCAAGATGCCTCCTTTCCACCAACTGGATGCGATGGCCAGAAAGAGGTGGGAGAGAAAGGGGATGTTTGTCCATTAGCAAAATGGAGCAGGCTATTTTTGATTTAATGAGCCATAGACTAATGGATTTTTCCATAAGCTAAGCTGTAATTAAACACTTGTGCAAAGTTAAAATTAGCTTAGATATTTATAGTTGTAGTTTATCCATTACCTTTCCTTTGGTTGATGTAATAATATTCAAGTAGAAAATGAAATACAATGGAGCACTCTTCAAGGACCTTACCGTATTTTTTTTTATCATCAGCCAGTTTTTTTTTTTAAATCCATGCAAAGAAATCGAACTATATACACTAGTTGTATAGATAAGTGAAGAGACAGACACGGCATACTCTTTTTTGACTATTTGTTTTACAGTTCCTGGGTCGGCGTTTTTATTGCCATTTGTTGACTTTAAGCAGGAGAACCTAATGAAATGGGTAGAATATTAACTGGGAACTTTTGGAAATGATCCTTTTACGTGTTTATTAGTTTGGTAAAACCATAAAAGTTTATTTCACTATTTGATTTCGATCTTATAACTTCACTTTGAATCCACATATATGTACATATGTATGTACTTTGTGTACTATCCTGTCGATAGGTTCAGGGTTGCAACTATTCTGTCGTTTTCAGGAACACATTCTAAGTATATATAGTTCTTCGAAACAATGACTATATATAGAATATTATAGCGCATATCGTCGCCAATGTTAAAATTCGTTTTCCTATTATTATATAACTATACTCCACACAATTACTGTAATACCAACATAAACATAGCCAAACTTCTTATAATGAGATACTTTAAGCTTTTCTTTTTTTCATTATTTATCAAAATTATGATTTATATATACACTGAGAATAGAATGAGAAATCTATGTCTTATAAATTAACACATTAATTTATTTAAATGAGAAGTTCATTATGGATAAATATTGAATATGGAAACATGGATATGGAATAAGTAAAATAGAAAGGGTTTTCAACGATTTAAAAGTAGATTGCTCTTTTTAATGATTAATAACAGTTTTTCCCTCTTTTACTTTGACATTTTATTTAATTATCTGTTTCTTAACCAGTTTTGCCAAGAACAAACTAGATATGTATAATATACAGATTAATCAGTTATCTAAAAATGAAGTTGGCCATGCTAAAAATCACATTTCTTGATGAAGAGAAAAGAAACCTTTCTAAATATACACCACAGTAGAGTTCGGAAATCGGTGACTCTATATATGTAGATAAAAAAAATAGGACTTACTTTATGCAATAAGTTTAACTGGTCACTTTTGCTGCTGTATACTTCCCCCAAAGGAGCTTTATATTAGAAATTAAACTAAGGAAAAAAGTGCCCCATCAAATTCTTAACGATATGCGCGGGGGGCGTAAACTGAAAAAATAAACAAACAAATGCCTCATTACATGCGAAATTAAATTTGAATGTTTGCTTAATGTGATTTCACAGTTGGCCCGGGGTGGCCTCGCCCCAAATGGCAAGGGGCAAAAAGGTATACGAGTATTTGCCCGGCACAACCGAAATTAAAGAACCAAACAAACCCAAGCATATAAAATATAATTTCATTTTGAAGCCTTGGGCTAACCAAGGATGATGTTTTCCATGATGTTGATGACGGCGCTGACGATGACGACGCTGACGATGATGATGGTGATGGTTAGGGCAAAAGTCCATGGAGAAGGCAGACTCGGGCTTAGAAATATTTCTGGAATTTATTCTCTGTTCTGTTTGCTGTTTTGGGTTGAGTGGAGAAATTAGAATTTTTGCGTGTGTCTGCGGTCGCCGGTGGACGCCGACGGAAGCCGGCACAGCTCCCGGCCGCATTTCCTGACACCCTCATAAAAAAAGAATGTAATATATTTATACTGGGTACCAGGACAAAAGCGAGTGTATAAGAAGTTACGAGTAAAGTAAAAGATCCGTTAACAGTTTAGCTCAGATAATAACTAGGTATCAAATAACTAAATAACAAACTAAAAGATGTAACTAAAAAAGTATTTCAAACAACTTTAAAATTCTTTAAATTTACTTATGAGTTAGCTTTCTATAGCATACTTTACGGAGTTTATAAAATTTCACTTTCTATCTTCATTAAATTCAACATTTTAATTATTTAACAATGTTATGCACTCACAAGTATAGAGTATCACAATGGTCGACTAATGGCATTAACTTATTTTTACTGGTAACCGCAAAATCATAATAACTTCAATATTTTTGTTGCCTGTCAGTGGCAAAAACCTGTCAACGTTGGGCGTTTATTTGACAGCTGCCGAGGATTAGAGAGAGAAAGAGGGAGAGAGAGAGAGAGATGGGGAGATGGAGAAGCGGCATCAGTACTCTCAATTAAAATATATAATTTTTGTAAAAATAATATTATAAAAAAAAAGAAAAGAGCTCGTCCTTTGGCCCATTGCATTCACATGGCCATAAATTAAAAACTTAATAACGAGCATGGAGCAAGGATTCGTACGAAACCAGGACATGCCCAATACGTGTGTCCCGCTCCTGTCGACAATGCGTCCGCAGTCCTGTCACACATTCCCTTACTACTTGTGTATCTCTCTCCTTCTCTCTCCCTCTGGCACTATCCTTTTCTGTCCTTCTCGCCGGTCTCTTGCTGCAGCAGCAATAAATCGCTAACAGCAAATAAATCAGCGCGCATAAATTCCAATGTTCAACGACGATGCCTGTACCCCGACTTTATTTACGACATTGCGACAAAGACAGTTACGGCAACATGTAGGGGACCCTGACCGGTCTACCGGGGCAAGGGTGAAGTATACCAAATACAGCAATAAGCGGAGACAGGTCAAGCTAAAAAAGGGGAAGCTGCCCCCTTTCATTCAATTGGCAAAAATTTAAAAACTAAAAAAGAAGAACCAAAATGTTGAAAATTGTCCAAATTCGAAATAAAAATAAATTCCAACAAATATGTTTTATTATACCATTTCAAGGATTGTTTTAGATCAACTTAAGTTTATTTATGGGAAAAAGGAGAATTTCCTTAATAAATAATGTAACCCCCAAACTGTCTTTTGAATATTATACCTATATAATTTATAGGAATTAATCGGAAGCTTATAAAACTAGTTTTTTTCATAATCAACATTTAGTTCTGTTTTAGTTCGATTGTTTCAATGGATTTATATTTTAATATATATTAAACTTTCAAATACAAAATTCCTTGACAACTGCTATAGATTTAAATCATTATTGTTTTAAGACTATCTTATTGACCAATCTTTTGTTTGGGAGATAATAATTCTTTGGTCTTATATATATTAAGATGCATCTCAGAACTAAACATATTCGATTAAATCTCATTCTCGACCGAACCGTTTCTCTCTGATATAGTCAACCAGTTTTAATTAAACTTAACTGATTTGTTCAGAATTATATTAAAAACACAAAAACACCTCAGATATTTAGACATAGATATAACCATTTCAAATCAGGTCGCTATAATGCTGTAAATGCTTCCTTCTCAACAAAATTTATATATTATTTTAAGAATGCTTTCAACAAACATTTTAGAACCAAACCAATATATGTTAAAGCCAACTCCTAATATGGTTTAAAGGGATAAGTTAAAGTTCTTTAATATGACATTAAATACTTGTACTAACCTTTCATTTTTGCAATTTTATTTCAAATTGGTTTTCAATTGTGTAATTGTGTAAATTAACTAAACCAAATGCTTTAATACCATCCAAGTAAAGTAAACTGTTTCACCTTCAAATTATAAGTATTTACCGATTCTCACACCAATGGATTAATACTTGAATTGTAAGTTGAATTAATTAGAAAAGTCATATGAATAAAATGTCATTACGTAATGCTTTGGCCAAATTTATGGACTATGAAAGCCATCTATTTCGACACAGAAAGTTCCTATGCGGCGTTGTGGTAAAGCCAATGAACATGAAAAAGGTTGACCTCAGTGTCGTGACAATATGTCCTGGAAAAATGTCCGTGGTTAACCAGAAAGAAAAGATAACGAGTGAGAGAGAAAGAGCGAGATATATATATATATATATAGGGACATGGGGAGAACAGGACATTTGCCAAGGGGTTAAAAGGGTTAACCTCGAGGCGAAAAGTGCCAGAAAAACAAAAGGAAAAAATGGAGAGAAGAGGCGGCATCTACGACGACTACGAGTATATTTGGCGTATTTGAAACAAAAGGATGCCGTGTGCTAGGCGAAAATAGACAAAAGAACTATACATACACATACAGGCCACATGGAAGGCGCCAAATCAAGCGTTGATTTATGGTCCAAGCCAAAGGATTGTCAACCAGCAAAAATCTAGAAAATAAAATGCATAAAACTAACATTAACACCCTTGTAAAAGTGTAAAGCCGCCAGTGACAGACAGAGACACTAAGAGAAAGAAAAAGAGAGAGAAAAAAAGAGAGTCAACAAATCAAGGAGTAGAAAAGGAACTCCCATTCCGTAACCGGCAACTATTAGCTAAGCCACTCGGTGATAATTTATTTATTTGGGATTATTTATTGCTCATACATCATAATTTTTCGAGCCTCTGTGGATAATATTTTATTACGACTTACTGAGGTAAGGGAAGTTCCTTTGCCTTTGCCTTTGCTCTCTATCTTTTTCTCTTTCAATCTATCTCTTCTGCTTGGCAATAAGGATAAGGATATGTGTGTTCCTCAGACAGCAGAAGAAAGAAATATAAGTTTTAACAATGAAGGATGCGTAATAAATTAAAAATTCCAAAACTTAAAAACGTAACAATAAATATGCAACGAAATACAGAAGCAGCCAACAGGACATGCAGTTGATTTATTTTTCTCAAGGAAAATCATTAAGGAGAGATACAGAGAGTCGTATAAGAGGTAGGAGAATAAAATCGCAGATCCCGCTCCCGTCCATTCCCCCCATGGCGAAGTACAGGCCCAAGGATTCAAAAGAAACGGAAGTATTTATTTCATAATCGTTATGAAGTAATGAAGAAAATGCTCAGAATACTGTTAAATTCGGCGAGGATAACATTTTTTAGTCATTCACATGCCAAATAGGCTTCAAGAAGCATAGGTAAGACGAGTTAACGAGTTAATGGAATATAAAAAAGAAAAAAAATGATCCCAAAAAATATATATTTACATTTGATTTGCTTATAGAAAAGAAATTTCTCATGAATTTCTAAAATCTACTTTGCCTAGAAAATCGCACTGTTAATATATTTTCAAAACTACCAAGTAAATGATACCGGCTGAGGAGAAAATAAAACTTTGCAAAAGAAGGGAATAAACTGAAAACACATAAAAATACGTGGTGCATATTAAATTCTTATAAAATCAGCGTTCCCTGAATGCGCTATATGTGAACACTAGGACGCTATTGTTGTAGGTACGAAGGCACTTTGTGTGGATGCGCTGTTGCCTCCTCCTTTGACAAACTCCAGCTGGGATATTAAAAAACTTGTTGCTAATAAAATGTACGAATGCTGCTGTCGATGATGAGCATGAGGATGAGGATGCTGATGATGACATCAATGACATTTGTTGCGGTTCAATAAATTCGCAAACGGCTGGAAAAAAAAAAAAAAAAAATAAAACGGAAGAAGAGTGCGGATAATAAAAATGAAAAGCGGAACATCATCATGGTATAGAAACGGTATAATGTTTATAGTGCCCTAAGTAGGATTCGGGCCTCACTGCGCATTTAATTGTTATATGATGTTCCCTCATATGCGGATGGATGGATGGTTTGTCAGCATACAGTACTTTCCCAATGCTATTCATCCATTGACACTGCCCCCCCTTTGCGTCCTTCTCTTCCTAGATATGTGTCTATCTATTTTTTACGGGTTCGGGGTGTTGTTTAGCTGATGGATAATCTGCTTGCATATTGCCGTTGCACCGTTTTTTGATTAAAATGACATGCACAGAGAGGCAAATGGAGATATATGTTTGTACATATGTAGATATATGGATGCCAGTGTTGGATTGCCTACACTTGTCCACAATTTACCGCTTGATTGTCAATTGGGGCGCTTGTGGTGTCGTGTTTATAAGTCCATCGACTGCAGTTTCTAGTGTTTGAAGTGCCAAAAAGCTCACTTTGGTTTGAGTTGCGCGTTTTACTGAAAGGATTTCGCTCGATGGCAATATTTGTTTAGCCGCTTAGTTTGCCATTTGGCCATTGTTTTAGTCCGAATGTTGCAAAAGCTAGCACGAGTTTTGTTTTCCCTTCGACTCGTTTGAACTTTGTTTAAGCCGCTTTGCACTGTTAAGTCCTTATATGAAAGGATTAGGGCTTCTTCTTCAATCGCACGTCACGTAAATGTGAAAATTGTATATTAATTTTGGTTTTTCAAGTTTTCACAAAAATAAATATGTCCGCCCATTACAGCACTTCTTAAGCAATTATTTCAAACCTGAGAATTCAAGGGATATGCCTGTTTTAAATTGAATCATTTTCTTTTGATCAATGTATAAATCTAACAGTATCTCTAATACTTTTAAAGAATGTTAACTAATTTAGTAAAAGGTTAATTCAAAGAGAATGTTAAAAGAATCGGAATAGACCTCTATGTAAATGTCCCAAAAAATGTTCTTTGTTAGATCAAAGTTGACATTGATTAATATTCAAAATTTTATAAATGACTTTGTAAATCATTATAAAAGTGTTGTTTGTTATTTTATATCAACTAACATTGGAAAGATATTTTAAAATGGATATTCTTAACGAGGATGTTGCAGAGGCTTTTTTCTTTCCAGACGGATTACCCCAAAATTTGCAAGAGCTGCATAACCGTCGAAATATCGCAGTGAACAACGAAAACTTGGAGAACTCTGATGAAGAAGATGTAAACCAATTGAATCATATGGGCAGACAAAGTAATCATTTGGATGGAGCAGGAGATGGGCCAGATATAAATCCGCCCCAAATCTTCTTTAACAGGCAGAATGCTCCGGCTATGATTATTATTCATGGTAAGAAGGTATCAAGCTTCCCGTGGTCCTATTTGGAGAATTTTACATCAGTATTGATCATTTTATCCGGAGTTTTATTCAAGAAGATGTTCCATGTCTTTGGTATAGATATGCATAGTGTATTTTTATTGGGATTATCTTACGATGCCTACGTTACATTATTCCATTGTCTGATGGCCTTTGGCGCTTATTGGTTTAAAGGCTGCTTTGGTTGGTATATCAACAAAAATGTTGTACAGTTTGTGATATAATAAAAATGTAATATTTTTATTAGGTGGATATTTCTTTCCCCGATAAAAAAAAGTGAGAAATGTGGCTTATGCCAGCATTGGGACCAATACCAAAACATACAAGTTCTGAGAGAGCGTGTTTTAATAAAAACTATTAAAAACCTTCATGTATGTAAATTGTAAATTCAGGAAGTACTAAACGTGAGAGATTCTTTAAAAATAAGAAACTAATTATTTAACTAATTGTAAGCAAGTATTGTATCTGATAAGCAGGAAACATTAAGATATCTTTCAAGAAGGTTTATAATTAAAATTATTAGTATGCATCCACATGTACATACTTACATACATATACTTCCAAATGTAGATATGTTTATACATGTATACATATATATACATATGTATATAAGATCAACACTTATATTTTAAAATACTCTCAAATTTGCTTGGTTGTTTTTAGTTTCTCAGTTGTTTATGTTGCTCTCGGGTTGCCATCGTCTAAAATGAATTCTTTTAGTGTTGTTTTGTAAAAAAATATAGATTTTGATCATTTTTCCCAACGTCAAATCTAATTCTCTAAAAAAGATAAATTTAAATTATACCAACTATTAAAATCTTAATTTTTGTTTTACAAAAGTAATCTTAAGTCAAAGTTACCCTTTCTTATAAGTCTGTGGGGAAAGTCCCTCTAAAAGTACTGACTGTTTTTATTTTTAAACATATTTTTAAGGAAACATTTTTAACTTTTTTAATGACAAAATGTTATTTCTGGAAATTGAAATGTTTATTCCAAGGTCAGTGCAGTTTACTTTGAATTACCATTGACAACAAGTACACCTCATTAATGGTTATCAAAAACAGCGTTACCATGTTTGTTTTAAATACTTTCATTAAGTTTTTGTATTACCAATAAAGTTACGATCAATTGAAACGAGGTAATCTCATACATGAAATCGGCACTTCATTTGGGGTCCAAATTTTGCTTATCAGTTTCATTCGAATTATTTTGTTCACTATTTACTACTTGAGTTAGTTCGAATTAATAAACGTTAATTAAAATCCATTTACCTAATCGAATTGTAAAGATAAGAGTTTGCAATTATAATACTGACTTTGCTCGGCACGAGATTTGATAAACCATTTAAATGGCCAAGATATGCATGGCGATTATGGTCGGAGGAGGACATGAGGAAAATCCTCCTGGTTATATGTTTGAACTTAAACCCAGTCTTCAATTGTTTTCGCAATCGTAAAATAGTATTTGGTGTTAATTGGCATGCTTCTCCACTTGCCCTAATCCAAGTAACTTTCAAGTGGTGATAACTTATCAAGCTACATACAGCAACAGTTCCCTCTAGGTGAATATGCTGGTATAAAAGCTGGATGTCAGCAATTTAACAAGCCAGTACTGGAATCAATTCGAAGCCATTCGGAAAATCGGGAATTTATCGAAATGAAGTTTTTGGGTGGCATTGTCCTCCTTGTCGCCTTGTTGGTTATTAATATTAAGGATGCACAGGCTGTTTGTGGCTACGAAGTATGAAAACAGCCCACAAAGAAAAAGTGACTCTACAAAAATCGCAAATCTTCTTTTTCAGTCGTGTCCTGCCACACAACCCAACATGATTAATATTCATATGGTGCCGCATTCCCACGACGATGTTGGCTGGCTGAAGACTGTGGATCAATATTTCTATGGCCACCGTAGCAACATTCAGCATGCTGGTGTCCAGTATATTATTGACACGGTTATTGCTGAGCTCATGAAGGATCCTAGTCGTCGCTTCATTCAGGTAGAGACCTCTTTCTTTGCCAAGTGGTGGTCTGAGCAGTCGGAGACTGTGAAGCAGGTCGTTAGAAAATTGGTGGAGGAAGGTCGCTTGGAATTCACGGGCGGAGCATGGTCCATGAACGATGAGGCAGCTGTTCACTACCAAAGTGTGGTCGATCAATTTACTCTGGGATTGAAGTGAGTTTAACTAAAATGAGAAAAGAGAAAATATTTCTATTCCATGAATACTGAACAGGTTCTTGGATGACACTTTCGGTTCTTGCGCCCGTCCTCGTATCGGCTGGCAAATTGATCCCTTCGGACATTCCCGGGAGCAGGCCTCGATCTTCGCTCAAATGGGATACGATGGCGAGTTCTTTGCTCGCATGGATCACAATGATAAGGACAAACGTTTAGATGATTTATCCATGGAAATGATTTGGGACGCCAGCGAGTCGCTAAACAATGATGAGCTATTTACTGGAATGCTTTACCGTCACTACTCCGCTCCCCCTGGCTATTGCTTTGATGTCCATTGTGGCGATGATCCCATTATTGATACCAAGAGTTACGACAACAACGTCAAGTCTAGGGTTGATGACTTTCTGAGCTATGTTGCCGGTGTGGCGAAACATTATCGCTCAAATCATGTAATGATTCCAATGGGAGATGATTTCCAGTACGAAGATGCTCAAGTTAACTTTAAGAATATGGACAAACTGATCAAGTGAGTAATGGGTAGTTAGAATAATGTTACTTGTCCATGCAATAATGAGCGACATTTTTGTTTTTACATAGATATGTCAATGAACGGCAGTCGGAAGGCTCTACCTATAATCTTTTCTATTCCACACCTGGTTGCTATCTGCACTCTCTTCACGAAAGTCTTCAAAGTTGGCCCAACAAAACAGAAGATTTCTTCCCCTATGGCAGTGACACCAACAGCTTCTGGACAGGTTACTTCACCTCCCGCCCCACTCAAAAGCGTTTCGAACGTGATGGAAACCACATGTTGCAGGTCGCCAAGCAACTAACCACATTTGCTCGTCTCACAAGCGAACAACAGAAGGAGGATCTGCTCTACCTGCGCAAGATTATGGGTGTAATGCAGCATCACGATGCTATCACTGGAACCGAGAAACAGCACGTATCCGATGATTACGATCGCCTGTTATATGATGGAGTTATTGGAGCCGCAAGCAATGCCCGTGATGCTCTACGCGAGTTGACTGACCTGCCAGAGGGTGAATTTGAAAGTTGCCTGCAACTAAACATCAGTGTGTGCGCTTTTACCAAGGACAGTGCTGACAACGTTATCGTGACATTGTTCAACCCATTAGCCCATGCTGCTACTGAATATGTTCGCATCCCTGTAAAGGAGGAGTCATACGAAGTGACTGATGAACAAGGACGCACTGTTGCTTCTGAGGTTGTCCCCGTAGCCTGGCAAGTTTTGGCTTTGGATTTCCGTTCTAATGATACTCAGCATGATTTAGTGTTCAAGGCTTCAGTTGACAAAATTGGTCACTTTTACATTAAGAAGGTGGACAAGACAGAAAGTGTTGCTAGTTCTATCTCCAAGGAATCAAAGAAACTTACAAAGGTGAACGGAAAGAAACCAGAAGTACTCAAGCGTTTCAAGAATGTGCACTCAATGAAAAATGTTGAAATATACGATGATGATGAGGGTGAGACTGTAGTGAAGAACTCGGTAAGTTTTCATACTAAATGTTAAATCAATTCCAACTTTTCATCATAACAATTGTTAATACACAGCTCATCAAATTGGTGGTTGATAACAAGACTGGCCGCTTGAAGACCATCGAGATGAACGGTGTCTCTGAAAGCGTTGAGCAGAAGTTTGCTGTGTACGAGACCAAAGAATCAGGTGCTTATGTTTTCCGTCAGAATGGCGATATTAAGGAAGTTGAAGATGATGTAGAGTTCTCTGTATACGATGGTACCTTGGTCAAGGAAATTCACCAACAGGTGAACGAATACATCTCCCAAGTAATTCGCATTTATGAGGGTGTTAATCGCGTTGAATTCGAATGGTTGATTGGCCCCATACCAACAGATGAGGATACAGCTAGAGAAATAGTCTCTCTATTCAATACTGGAATATCATCTGACGGTGTCTTCTATACTGACTCCAATGGTCGCGAAATGTTGAAACGTGCAAAGAACAAGCGTGAAAACTACAATCCTGATTTAGGTCAGCAACCCACCAGCGGCAACTATTACCCTATTACCTCACGTATTGCTCTTGAAGATAGCAAGAAGCGTTTGGCCGTACTCAACGACCGTGCTCAAGGTGGTTCCAGCATGGAAAATGGACAGTTGGAGATTATGTTGCACCGCCGCCTCATTCGTGACGATGGTTATGGTGTTGGTGAAGCTCTTAACGAGCAAAAATTCGGAAATCCTTTGATTGCCCGTGGTAAACTTCACGTTATTCTAAATACTGTTGGAAGTAAGGCTACCCTTGCTGAGCGTAAGGCGGAGAAGGAGATTCACTTGCCATTCGCCAAGTTTTTCAGTAAGAAACCTTCCACCTCCAGCAATGCCATCGCCAAGGCTCTGCCGAGTTTCGATGACTTCCCCCAGTCTGTCCATTTGTTATCTCTGGAGCCCTTCTCGGATAATGAGATTTTGTTCCGTGTGGAGAACTTCCTTGATCACATCGAAGGCAATGTAGTGAGCTTCAATATCCGGCCCATCTTTGATAGTTTGGGTGGTCTAGAGATTCGTGAAACTACCTTAGACGGCAGTTTGCCCTTGAGTGACATGAAGCGTTTTAAATTCCATCACGATGGTTCTGGAAGCAGACCAACGTCTGTTGACTACGTGACGGCTTCTCACAAACCTCTGGCTGCTGATAAGTCGCAAGAGGCTTCTGAATTTAGCGTAACTTTAAAACCAATGCAAATTCGTACTTTTATTATCAAGTACGAATAAATTCTGTTCATAGCCATTAAAATATGTATTACCATTGAGAATAAATAAGAATCAAAATATATATTTAAATTTTTTTCACTAATTAGAAGTGCAACATTTTTAAAGGAAGTTTCTTAGAAATATTTTTGTTGTAGTCGAAAATATACTTGCATATGAACTGCCAGAAACTATCAAAATGATTTCAAAGTAGAAGATCCTTTTTTGAGTTTCAAGAACTGAGTTTCAAAAAGTTACCTGGTAAGTGATTTTAGTCTGATAAATCTTAAAAATGATTTTTGTACGTTTAAATTAAGTAAGTTTAGGACAAATCTGAAGAAAACATTTAAAATTTTAATTGTTGAAAGAAATCGATCGATTAGTAAAACAAAGGAATAAGTTTCTGGAATAAAAACTTAGTTTTATATTATATGTCTGCTATATGTCACAATAGTGCGACTTGTCTAAATTGAAAGAGTGGAACTTCCAAGATGCTTTTACTTTGTTTTAAAGTTAATATTTATAGAGAAGCAATAATGTGGTATGCCTAGAAAAGCTCGACTTAAAACGCTGGTTAAGAAAATTTATACATAAATTTGACAAATTTTTTTCTGAGCTCTACGGAATCACATTTTTAGACTTCTTGCCATAACAAAAAATTACTAATTCAATTTCTGATGTGTGTTTATATGTATTTATTTTCTTAAGTTACAAATGTTTTGATGTAAAGATTATTTTATATAAAAATTTAAGTATATATGTGTAATGTATTTATCCATAACCTACAAATTTTGTATTTGATCCTTAATCGTATTTTGTGTTTACGTTATTTTTTATGATACTTAATTGTGAGCCATTAACAATTGCAATCGATTATCCTTATCGACACTATTGCAGATAAGAACTATAATATCAAATCAAGAGATTAACATATTATGGCACCCGATAAGAATCTGCAACACTCATAAGTATAACAGCCCTCATAGAACATAAGTATTTGTTTATTTAGAAAACCCGTTCATAAAGTTTCTAAGAATGCTGCTCAATATGCACTTCTTTTTCTTATCAACTACGTGGCATATAAGCCGGTGATACTTCCTTTATAAAATTAGTTCTACTTTGGATTGTTAACTGGTTGCTAGATCAATTTTCATCATGAAATATCTGACTGCTATTTTCCTGTTCATCTCCCTTTTCGTGGTCAACATTGAGGAGTCAATTGCTGTCTGTGGCTACGAAGTAAGGACATGAAATAAATATAGAGAATTGTCTGTGAGTTTAAGAATTCCATTTTCAAGGCCTGCCATGAAACCAAGTCAAATATGATCAATGTCCATTTGGTGCCTCACTCTCACGACGATGTGGGCTGGCAAAAGACCGTGGAGCAATATTTCTATGGACATCAGAATAGCATTCATCACGCTGGTGTCCAATATATTTTGGATACTGTTATGCAAGCTTTAGTCAAGGACTCCAACCGTCGTTTTATTCAAGTGGAAACTTCTTTTTTTGCAAAATGGTGGGGAGAACAGTCGGCGGTCACAAAACAAGTTGTACAGAAACTCGTTGATGAAGGCCGCCTGGAGTTTACAGGCGGAGCGTGGTCTATGAATGATGAGGCTGCGGTTAACTATCAAAGTGTAATTGATCAATTTACTCTGGGATTAAAGTAAGCTTAGGTGAAATGATCTATTTGTCGAAGATAGAAATATAGATTCTCCAATGTAGATTCTTGGATGACAACTTTGGTGCTTGTGCTCGCCCACGAATTGGCTGGCAAGTGGATCCCTTCGGTCACTCCCGTGAACAGGCTTCGATATTTGCTCATATGGGATTCGATGGCGAATTTTTCGCTCGTATGGATCAAAGTGACAAGGACCAACGCTTGGAGAAATTAAATATGGAAATGATTTGGCAAGCCAGTGAATCACTAGAAAACCATGAAATTTTCACTGGTCTTCTCTATCGACACTATTCTTCTCCAACCGGTTTCTGCTTTGATGTCCACTGTGTCGATCACCCCATAATCGACACCGACAGCTATGAAAACAATGTTAAGTCGAGAGTGGACGAATTTATAAGGTATTTAGATCAAGTGGCACCGCACTTCCGATCTAATCACATCATGGTTCCATTTGGAGGCGATTTTCAATATGAAGATGCTGAGTTTAACTTTAAAAACATGGACAAACTCATCAAGTAAGATTAGTAGTAAGGAAAGTGGGAGTTTCAAGAGCCCTCTAATGATGTGCTTTTCGTTAAACAGGTATCTGAATGAAAGACAATCCGATGGAGGACTATATAACATGATTTACTCAACGCCTGCTTGCTATCTAAAGGCTGTACATGATGGTCTCCAAACATATCCCAACAAGACTTTGGACTTTTTTCCTCTTGCCACAGACAATAACAGTTTCTGGACAGGTTACTTTACTTCACGGACAACCCAAAAGCGTTTCGAGCGCACAGGAAATCATATGCTGCAGGTAGCCAAACAGCTTTCTACATTAGCCAACCTCACAACTGAACAGCAAAAGAAGGACTTGTATTCGTTGCGATCGATTATGGGTGTCATGCAGCATCACGATGCTATCACAGGAACGGAAAAGCAAGCTGTATCCAATGACTATGACTACCTCATGTACGCAGGCATTGTTAGTGCATCAAACAATGCTCGCGATGCCCTGCAAAAGCTGACCAATTCGCCAGAGGGAGAGTTCCAGACGTGCTTGCAACTTAACATAAGTGAGTGCGCCTTTACCAAGGATAGTGCTGACAACGTTGTCGTCACATTGTTTAACCCATTGGCTCATACTGCCACCCAATATGTACGCATTCCTGTAAAGGACGAGAGCTACGAGGTTACGGATGAAGTAGACCGCACAATAGCTTCTGAGGTGGTTCCTGTGGCTTTGCAGGTGTTGGCTTTGGAATACCGTTCTAATGATACTCAGCATGAGTTGGTTTTCAAGGCGTCGGTTAACAAGATTGCGCATTACTTTATCAGAAAAGTAGACAAGTCAGAAAGTTCTATTGCCGCGCTTCCTAAAAAATCAAAAACAGCAATCAATTATGGTGAAAACGGTTTCAATAAAGTTGAGACTTATGAGGATGAAACCGATGAGACTGTTGTACAGAATTCGGTAAGATTTTAAGCAAAAAGAATCAAAAAGTCAATTATATTTTATAAAAATTTCAATCAACAGCTCATCAAATTGATTTTTGATAACAAAACAGGACGTTTAAAGACGGTCGAAATGAATGGTGTCTCTGAAAGTGTGGAGCAAAAGTTTGGTGTCTACAAAACTAAAGACTCGGGAGCCTATCTATTCCGTACGAATGGCGATATAGAAGAAGTCGAAGATGATGTTGAGTTTACCGTGTACGACGGTGCTTTAGTGAAAGAAGTCCATCAGCAGGTGAACGAATGGATCTCGCAAGTCATTCGCATTTATGAGGGTGTTAACCGAGTGGAATTCGAATGGTTAGTTGGTCCAATTCCGACGGATTCGGATACTGCTAGAGAGATTGTTACTCTCTTCAAAACCGGAATTTCCTCAGATGGTGTATTTTATACAGATGCCAATGGTCGAGAAATGATTTTTCGGAAAAAGGACAAACGTGAAGACTTTGACCCTGACTTGAGTGTGCAACCTATTAGTGGTAACTTCTATCCAGTTACCTCTCGCATTCTCCTCGAAGATAGCAAAAAACGCATTGCTTTGCTTACTGATCGTGCACAAGGTGGAACTAGTTTGAAAAATGGACAACTGGAACTTATGCTACATCGACGTCTAATCCGCGATGACGATAAAGGTGTTGGGGAAACTTTAAACGAGCAAAAGTTCGGCAAACCACTTATTGCTCGAGGAAAGGTACATTTGATCCTTAATACTGTGGGCAGCAAGGCATCTTCAGCTGAACGATTGGCTGAAAAGCATCTGCATCTGCCTCTCTGGGAGTTTTTTAGCAAGAAGAGCTCGGTCAACAATAACATTGTCACAGAGGCCATACCCGATTTCAATGATTTCCCCCAGTCCGTTCATTTGCTAACTTTGGAACCCTTTTCAGACGATGAGATCTTATTCCGCGTGGAGAACTTCATGGATCATAATGAAGGCAAGGTGGTCAGCTTTAACATTCGATCAATCTTTGATACTTTAGGCGGTATCGAGATTCGTGAAACGACTTTGGATGGCAATTTGCCTTTAAGTGAGATGAAGCGTTTTAAATTTCATCATGACGGTTCGGGAGTGGTTCCCAAAACAGTTGAGTATTCCACGGCTTCTCACAAACCTCTGGCAGCTGATAAGTCACAGGAGGCTTCCGAATTTAGCGTTACCCTTCACCCAATGCAAATTCGCACATTTATTATCAAACGTGAATAGTTACAATTCATATTAATTCAATCTAATTGCTAATAAACAGTGAAACAAAAAGAACATTCTGCACAAATCTTATTTATTTGTATTTTTGATTTAGTCTTTCAATAAAAGAAAGGAAAAAAAACTTACAGCTTGGTTTAACTTCAGTTTGTAGTCTGGTGCAATTAAGTAGTTGGTTTTAAATAAAATTGGATCTTTGTCCTTGTCATTGGCTTCTAACACAGTTTACAATTTCTTGCATTAGACTTTCCTTAATTTTTTTCAATCATCATAGTTCTTTGCAACTTTTAATCTAGTCGATACCAACTAATAACGGCAATAAAAGGCATGCAGGCATATAAACATTGTTTATATACATTGTAAAGAAATCAATTAAAATCTTTAGATAAGAAGTGTAATTACTTAATAATTCAGAAGTTACTATGCCAAACAAAATGATTGATAATTATTGCTGGTAATTAAGATTGTATTATTATGATCCAATAGGGGAAAACAAAATTGTTGAATTTTTAGTGGGTTAACTACGAACCCAGCAAACAGGTACTACGTCCTCTTGAAAAATAGTTATCATTACACTAATTCACAATTGGGGTTCCAGCATGCCCCACTTAACCTAATCCATACCCAAGTGCTGATTGCTTATCAAAAGACAGCAAGTACTTGTACCCCCAGTAACTAATGTAGGCAAGGCATATATAAACAGTTGAAACTCATTGGGCAGTCAGTCCTGGATTCAATCCGTATCTTTTGGTAGAGTAAGCTAAAAATTGAAATTCTGTTGCAATGAAACATCTTGGAAAAATTGTCCTTTTTGTTGCCCTTTTGGTGCTTCAGGATGTTAAAACCGAATCTGCCTGTGGATATGCGGTAAGAAGCGAGAAAAAAATATATTACCCTAAAAAATTATTTATTTTTTAATGGGATTTCATGTGGATTTTGGAAAGACATTAATTTTATAATCATATTTTTAATTAGGCTTGCAATCCCGGTAAACCCAACATGGTTAACATCCATTTGGTACCTCATTCCCATGATGACGTAGGCTGGCTTAAGACAGTTGATCAGTACTTCTACGGTCATAAGAACAACATTCAGCATGCCGGTGTTCAATATATTCTGGACACTGTTGTTTCTGAGCTCATCAAGGACTCGAGTCGTCGCTTCATCCAGGTGGAGACTTCATTCTTTGCCAAGTGGTGGGTCGAACAGTCGGAGACCACAAAGCAAATTGTAACTAAACTCGTAAATGAAGGTCGCCTGGAGTTTACCGGTGGCTCATGGAGTATGAATGACGAAGCGGCTGTCAACTATCAGAGTGTGATTGATCAGTATTCGTTGGGATTGAAGTAAGTAGAGAGCGGCCTAAAGGAGGAAACCTTATTTTATAAAAACGTATCTGTAATAGGTACTTGGAGAACACATTTGGTGCTTGTGCTCGTCCCCGCGTCGGATGGCAAATTGATCCTTTTGGCCACTCTCGTGAACAGGCTTCCCTGTATGCTCAAATGGGTTACGATGGTGAGTTCTTCTCCCGCATGGATCATAATGATAAAGACACACGCTTGGAGAACTTGTCAATGGAAATGGTTTGGGAAGCCAGTGAGTCTTTGAATGACGCGAAACTATTTACGGGCATGTTATACACATTTTACTATGATCTTCCTGGTTTCTGCTTTGACGTTCACTGCAGTGATGCTCCAATTATCGATACCGACAGCTATGATAATAACGTCAAGTCAAGAATAGATGAATTTATCACGTACGCAGAAAAAGTTGCATCGCACTTCCGTACCAATCATGTGATGATTCCATTTGGTGGCGATTTTCAATATGAGGATGCTGGCCACAACTTTAAGAATATGGACAAACTTATCAAGTAAGCACAAATGGCTAACATAAAATTTTTATTTTGTTTTATCGTCGGTTCTGCTCAATAGGTATCTAAATGAGCGTCAAGCTGAGGGTTCCAAATATAACGTCTTTTACTCCACTCCTTCTTGCTACTTAAACTCTCTTCATGAGAGTCTTCAAACATGGCCAAACAAGACTCAGGACTTTTTCCCATATGGCAGCGACACAAACAGCTTCTGGACAGGCTACTTTACTTCTCGGCCTACCCAAAAACGCTTCGAGCGTGATGGAAACCACATCTTGCAGGTCGCCAAGCAGTTGTCTACATTTGCTAACCTTTCGAGTGAGAAGCAGAAAGAAGACTTAGACTACTTGCGTCAAATCATGGGTGTAATGCAACATCACGATGCCATTACTGGAACGGAGAAACAGCACGTGTCCGATGACTATGATCGCTTATTGTACGATGCCATTGTCGGCGCCCAAAACAACGCTGTTGATGCTTTGCGGGAACTTACCAAGTTACCAACAGGGGAGTTTGAAAGTTGCATGCAGCTAAACATCAGTGTGTGTGCTTTTACCAAAGACAGTGCTGACAACGTTGTCGTCACTTTGTTTAATCCATTGGCTCACACATCCACAGAATATGTGCGCATTCCTGTGAAAGAAGAGAGCTATCAAGTAACTGATGAGAAAGGCAGAACGGTAGTTTCGGAAGTTGTTCCTGTGGCTTGGCAGGTTTTGGCTTTGGAATACCGTTCTAATGATACCCAGCATGAATTGGTTTTCAAGGCTTCGGTGGATAAGATTGCCAATTACTATATAAAGAAAGTTGACAATGGTGGAAGTACAATAAAGGCTCTTCCAAGAAAATCAAAAGTACTGGCCTTTAATAGCACGACGAACTCATCCAAACAAAATAGAAAAGTTGAAACATATGACGATAATGACTCCGGCGACACGGTCGTGGAAAACTCGGTAAGTTTTGGAACAACATAGTTTGTTATCACGAATTTCATAGAATGTTTCTCTTATAGCTTATAAAACTAGTGATTGACAATAAATCGGGACGTCTAAAAACCGTCGAAATGAACGGTGTCTCAGAAAGCATTGAGCAAAAGTTTGCTGTATACAAAACACAAAATTCTGGTGCATATGTTTTCCGTCAGAAAGGTGACATCGAAGAAGTGGAAGATGATGTTGAGTTCACCGTGTATGAAGGTGCTTTGGTCAAGGAAGTCCATCAGCAAGTGAATGAATGGATCTCGCAAGTCATTCGCATTTATGAGGGTGTTAACCGAGTGGAATTCGAATGGTTGGTTGGTCCCATTCCGACAGATGAGGACACCGCTAGGGAAATTGTTACATTGTTCAAGAGCGGAATTTCATCAGATGGTGTGTTCTACACTGATGCTAACGGACGTGAAATGATAAAACGAGAAAAGGATAAGCGCGAATCTTTTGAAGCCGACTTAAGTGTGCAACCTACCAGTGGTAACTACTATCCAGTGACGTCTCGCATTGCTCTACAGGATGAAAATAAACGCTTGGCGATATTAAACGATCGTGCGCAAGGTGGTTCGAGCATGAAAAATGGACAGTTGGAGATTATGCTCCATCGTCGACTCATTCGTGATGACGGATATGGTGTGGATGAAACATTAAGCGAAGAGAAGTTTGGAACTCCTTTGATTGCTCGCGGAAAAGTGTTTCTCATCCTTAATGTAGCCGATGCCAAAGCGACGGCAGCTGAGCGCATTGAGGAAAAACAAATTCACTTACCCTACTGGAAATTCTTTAGCAAGAGTAGCTCCGTTAGCAGTAATGCAATTGCCAAGGCCACTCCCGATTTTAATGATTTTCCCCAGTCTGTTCATTTGCTGACGTTGGAGCCTTACTCAGACGATGAGATCTTGTTCCGCGTGGAGAATTTCATGGATCATAATGAGGGCAAGGTGGTCAGCTTCAACATCCGTTCCATCTTCGATTATTTAGGCGGTGTGGAGATACGTGAAACGACCTTGGATGGCAACTTACCATTGAGTGAGATGAAGAGATTTAAATTCCATCAAGATGGCGCTGGTGTTAGTCCTTCTACTCCTGAATACTACACAGCTGGTCACAAGCCCCTGGCTGTAGACAAGTCGTTAGATGCGTCTGAGTTCAGTGTCACCTTGAAACCAATGCAAATTCGTACTTTCATCATTAAAAAAGAATAAGAAGTCAAAAATTTAAAACATATCATTATTTATTTACGATATAGTCCAACAAATACAATAAAGATAAACCTATTGGGTATCCTCTTTTGAAATATTATTCAGCTATTGTATTATTTTAATAGAACGGTGTAATTATGGGAATTCGCTGGTCCGATTAAAATATTGAGGTTCGTATTAGAGAGCTTATAAAACAAAAGCAGAAAATGACGTGCAAATTTCACTTTTTAATAGCGTTTGTTTTTACACTCATCAACAACAACTCATGACAATCAGTTTCCTTGGGACTCTAGGTCAGAGCTATAAACGAGACGTTAGTCAAAAGTGGATAATTTCGTGATTAAAATTCATTGAAACATTTTACTTGTAAAGATAAGAAGTGTACGTTTCTTAGCTAGTAAAACGTGTTGATAAGGAACGGCTCATTATGTTCTAACGGAAGATTGCAATTTAATCGATTTAAAATCTTAAGTGTCACTCTTGAGTTTTCCCTATCGCGAAGTAGTCATTATTACACACGCTTAAGCTTAAAATAGGAACCGCTCTTAAGAAGCGATTGCTTATCGGGTCCTATTGATAGGAGCAGCACTCCCATGTACATATATGTGGTATATAAAACTGCTTGTTCTATGGTTGCACTTTCAGTTCTGTTTTCAGATTTACACCGACTAAATCGCGAAAGAAAAAAACGAAAATATGAAACTGTTTTGGAGCATTTCCCTAATTGTGGGTTTATTTATCCTCGGGATAAACAAAGCGGAGGCTGTTTGCGGTTATGAAGTAAGAAAAGTAATTAAGTATTTGGTGGAAGAATGATAAAATGGCTTCCCATATTACTTTTAGTCGTGCCCTGAAACGAAACCCAACATGGTTAACATTCATTTAGTGCCTCATTCCCATGACGATGTGGGTTGGCTAAAGACAGTGGACCAGTACTTCTACGGTCATAAGAACAACATTCAGCATGCCGGTGTTCAATATATTCTGGACACTGTTGTTTCTGAGCTCATCAAGGACTCGAGTCGTCGCTTCATCCAGGTGGAGACTTCATTCTTTGCCAAGTGGTGGGTCGAACAGTCGGAGACCACAAAGCAAATTGTAACTAAACTCGTAAATGAAGGTCGCCTGGAGTTTACCGGTGGCTCATGGAGTATGAATGACGAAGCGGCTGTCAACTATCAGAGTGTGATTGATCAGTATTCGTTGGGATTGAAGTAAGTAGAGAGCGGCCTAAAGAAGGAAACGTTATCTTGTAAAAACGTATCTATAATAGGTACTTGGAGAACACATTTGGTGCTTGTGCTCGTCCCCACGTCGGTTGGCAAATTGATCCTTTTGGCCACTCTCGTGAACAGGCTTCCCTGTATGCTCAAATGGGTTACGATGGTGAGTTCTTCTCTCGCATGGATCATAATGATAAAGACACACGCTTGGAGAACTTGTCAATGGAAATGGTTTGGGAAGGAAGTGAATCGCTTAGTGACGAGGCCAAGCTTTTTACTGGATTGTTGTACACATATTATTGGGAAACTCCCGGTTTCTGTTTTGACGTCCATTGCGGAGATGATCCAATTATTGACGGCGATAGCTACGATAACAACGTCAAGTCAAGGATCGACGATTTTATCGCATATGCAAAGAAAGTGGCAGCATACTTTAGAACCAATAACATTATGATTCCAATGGGTGGCGATTTTCAATACGAAGACGCAGAAGTCAACTTTAAAAATATGGACAAGTTAATCAAGTATGAATAAATTACTTTAAAGATTTGCAGGAAATATTTAATTATACAATTTTTCAGGTATCTAAATGAGCGTCAGGCTGAAGGCTCCAATTACAACATCTTTTATTCAACTCCTGCTTGCTACTTAAACTCTGTACACAAAGGTTTAATGACTTATCCCAACAAAACTCAGGACTTTTTCCCATATGGCAGCGACACAAACAGCTTCTGGACAGGCTACTTCACTTCTCGGCCTACCCAAAAACGCTTCGAGCGGGATGGAAACCACATCTTGCAGGTCGCCAAGCAGTTGTCTACATTTGCTAACCTTTCGAGTGAGAAGCAGAAAGAAGACTTAGACTACTTGCGTCAAATCATGGGTGTAATGCAACATCACGATGCCATTACTGGAACAGAGAAACAGCACGTGTCCGATGACTATGATCGCTTGTTGTACGATGCCATTGTCGGCGCCCAAAACAACGCTGTTGATGCTTTGCGGGAACTTACCAATTTACCATCTGGGGAGTTTGAAAGTTGCATGCAGCTAAATATCAGTGTGTGTGCTTTTACCAAAGACAGTGCTGACAACGTTGTCGTCACTTTGTTTAATCCATTGGCTCACACATCCACAGAATATGTGCGCATTCCTGTGAAAGAAGAGAGCTATCAAGTAACTGATGAGAAAGGCAGAACGGTAGTTTCGGAAGTTGTTCCTGTGGCTTGGCAGGTTTTGGCTTTGGAATACCGTTCTAATGATACGCAGCATGAATTGGTTTTCAAGGCTTCGGTGGATAAGGTTGCCAATTACTATATAAAGAAAGTTGACAATGGTGGAAGTACAATAAAGGCTCTTCCAAGAAAATCAAAAGTACTGGCCTTTAATAGCACGACGAACTCATCCAAACAAAATAGAAAAGTTGAAACACATGACGATAATGACTCCGTCGACACGGTCGTGGAAAACTCGGTAAGTTTTGGAGCAACATAGTTTGTTATCACGAATTTCATAGAATGTTTCTCTTATAGCTTATAAAACTAGTGATTGACAATAAATCGGGACGTCTAAAAACCGTCGAAATGAACGGTGTCTCAGAAAGCATTGAGCAAACGTTTGCCGTGTACAAGACTAAGGACTCAGGTGCCTATGCCTTCCGTTCGAATGGCGACATTGAAGAAGTGGAAGATGATGTTGTGTTCACCGTGTATGAAGGTGCTTTGGTTAAAGAGGTCCATCAGCAGGTAAATGAATGGATCTCGCAAGTCATTCGCATTTATGAGGGTGTTAACCGAGTCGAATTCGAATGGTTGGTTGGTCCCATTCCGACAGATGAGGACACCGCTAGGGAAATTGTCACCCTTTTTAAGAGTGGAGTGTCATCGAACGGTGTATTTTATACAGATACCAATGGTCGAGAAATGATCAAACGAGAAAAGGATAAGCGCGAATCATTTGAAGCTGATTTGAGTGTACAACCAATCAGTGGTAACTACTATCCAGTGACTTCCCGAATTGCTATACAGGATGAAAACAAACGCATTGCTATTCTTACTGATCGTGCTCAAGGTGGAAGTAGCATTAACAATGGACAGTTGGAGCTGATGTTACACCGTCGTCTTATTCGTGATGACGGATATGGAGTAAGTGAAGTTTTGAGCGAAGAGAAGTTTGGAACTCCTTTGATTGCTCGCGGAAAAGTGTTTCTCATCCTTAATGTAGCCGATGCCAAAGCGACGGCAGCTGAGCGCATTGAGGAAAAACAAATTCACTTACCCTACTGGAAATTCTTTAGCAAGAGTAGCTCCGTTAGCAGTAATGCAATTGCCAAGGCCATTCCCGATTTTAATGATTTTCCCCAGTCTGTTCATTTGCTGACGTTGGAGCCTTACTCAGACGATGAGATCTTGTTCCGCGTGGAGAATTTCATGGATCATAATGAGGGCAAGGTGGTCAGCTTCAACATCCGTTCCATCTTCGATACTTTAGGCGGTGTGGAGATTCGTGAAACGACCTTGGATGGCAACTTACCATTGAGTGAAATGAAGAGATTTAAATTCCATCAGGATGGTGCTGGTGTTAGTCCTTCTACTCCTGAATACTACACAGCTGGTCACAAGCCCCTGGCTGTAGACAAGTCGTTAGATGCGTCTGAGTTCAGTGTCACCTTGAAACCAATGCAAATTCGCACTTTTATTATTAAAAGAGAGTGAATTCTTTATTTGAACTTTAAATACTTGCATTAATATAATAAAAGCGAATGATTGTTGACTAAAAGTCTCGCCTTACAACATGCAATTTTTATTTTGGCTTATGTGTTCGTTTTCATCAAAAATTAAGTGTTATAAAATAAACTACTGAAATTTCCCGTACTTCAAAACATGTGTGGTTTATTGATAGTTAAAATATACGGTAAAGAAAGAAGGGCACTTCTATGTTTTATTTCTCTTAAATTTAGCCAATCATGGGTACAAAATCGAATGGAAACCACTTATGAATATTTAAAGTACCTTTAAGTAGCGATTGGTTATCAAAATATGGAACCCCCATGATCGAGGCATATAAAGCGGTTAAAAACCTTTTAAAAAACAGTTTGCTTTACTGTGCGGATTGTTCATGTTGTTTACTCCTAACAATGAAATATCGGTGCGGCGTAGTACTTTTAATCACCCTGTTGGTGATAAAGATACAACACTCAACATCTTTATGTGGGTATGAGGTGAGTAAGAAGCTAAGTACATTAGTATCATTAGCTGTAATAATTTCTTTTCCAGTCTTGCCCCGAAACAAAATTCGATATGATAAACATCCATTTGGTGCCTCATTCCCACAACGATGTGGGTTGGTTAAAAACAGCAGATCAATCATATTATGGATATAAGAACAATATTCACCATGCTGGAGTCCAATATATTTTAGATAATGTAATCACCGAACTAATCAAGGACTCGAGTCGTCGTTTTATCCAGGTGGAAACTGCGTACTTTGCAAAGTGGTGGAAGGAGCAATCAGAGACAGTAAAAACAGTAGTAAGAAAACTAGTGAACGAAGGTCGCCTGGAGTTCGTTGGTGGTGCTTGGTCCATGAATGACGAGGGATCTGTAAACTACCAACCCGTGATTGATCAGTTTACCTACGGCTTAAAGTAAGTGGTTAGAATATAAATTGATAAAAAAAACTCTACTCAACTTTAACAGGTTTTTAAATGAAACATTTGGTTTTTGTGCCCGTCCCCGCGTGGGTTGGCAAATTGATACGTTTGGTCACTCTCGCGAACAAGCATCCCTCTTTGCTCAAATGGGCTATGACGGTCAGTTCTTTTCTCGTATGGATCATAATGACAAAGATTCACGCTTGGAGAACTTATCTATGGAAATGATATGGAAAGCCAGCGAATCGCTAAACGACTTGGAGCTCTTTACTGGCATGTTGTATGCTTTCTATTCAGACACTCCAGGATATGGTTTCTGTTTCGACGTCCTTTGCAATGATTCTCCCATTATCGATGGCAACAGCTATGACAATAATGTGAATTCACGAATCGACGAATTCATCAGCTATGCTTCCGAAGTGTCCAAACATTATAAAACAAACCACATTATGATACCACTGGGAGGAGATTTCCAATACGAGGACGCTCAGATTAATTTTAAAAACATGGACAAGCTGATCAAGTAAGTGAAAAATTCTTTTTTTAGTTAAACGATTTTTGCTCTTATTTGTTTCTCGCCTAGATATCTAAATGGTCGCCAATCGGACGGATCAAAATTTAATATTTTCTACTCAACCCCGAGTTGCTACCTAAATTCCCTGCATCAAAGTTTACAAACTTGGCCTAACAAAACTCAAGACTTCTTCCCCTACGCGCATGAACCTAACAGCTTCTGGACAGGATACTTTACGTCTCGTCCTAATCAAAAGCGTTTTGAGCGCGTTGGAAATCATATGCTGCAGACCGTCAAGCAACTGTCTGCCTTTGCTCAGCTTGAAAGTGAACAGCAGACAAAGGATCTAGATTTCTTGCGGGAGATCATGGGTATAATGCAGCACCACGATGCCATCACTGGCACGGAGAGACAAGCTGTCTCCAACGATTACGATCGCTTGCTTCACAAGGCCATTGTGGGGGCCGAAAATAATGCTCGAGATGCTCTTCGAGTACTAACGAATCTAACAAATGGAGAGTTTGAGAGTTGTCTCCAATTGAACATAAGCGTGTGTGCTTTCACAAAGGACAGTGCTGATGAAGTTGTTGTTACTATGTTCAACCCATTGGCTCACGTTTCTACCCAGTATGTTCACATTCCTGTAAAAGATGAAAGCTACGAGGTTACCGACGAGCAGGGAAGCGTTGTGAGTTCTGAGGTTGTGCCAGTGCCCTGGCAGGTTCTAGCGTTGGAGTATCGATCGAATGATACTCAGCATGAGTTGCTTTTTAAGGCTTCCGTAGATAAGATTGCCAGCTACTACATTAGGAAGGTCGATAAATCAGACAAGAAGATCGCTGGTAACGAATTACAGGTGCCTCAGCTTCAAATCGGCCAAAACAACAATGATGAGAGTTCCGATACAGTGGTTAAAACTTCGGTAAGAGTTCATATTAAATAATTAACAAATTTAAGTTATCTTTCTTTCTGCTAACAGCTGATTAAACTTGTGATTGACAACGAGTCTGGACGTTTAAAAACTATTGAAATGAATGGTGTCTCCGACAATATTGTGCAAATGTTTGGAATCTACAAATCATCTGAATCCTGTGCTTACACCTTCCGTGAAAAAAACGAAATTGAGGTATTCGAAAACAACTTTGAATTTACCGTATATGATGGAGAACTAGTAAAGGAAGTCCATCAGCAAGTAAATGAATGGATCTCGCAAGTCATACGGATTTATGAAGGTGTCAACCGAGTCGAGTTTGAATGGCTTGTGGGCCCCATTCCCTCTGAAGATAATATAGGCAAGGAAGTTGTTACCTTTTTCCAAAGTGAAATTAACTCAAACGGTGTATTTTATACTGACTCTAATGGTCGCGAAATTCTAAAACGAACAAAGGATCAGCGAGAATCATTTGCTGCTGATTTAAGTAAGGCACCAACCAGCGGCAACTACTACCCAATAACATCCCGTATTGCCTTGGAGGATGAAAACAAGCGGTTAGCCCTACTCAACGACCGTTCACAGGGTGGAACGGGAATGTTTAATGGACGTTTGGAGATCATGTTACATCGTCGTCATTTCTTCAATGATGGTGGAGGCGTTGGAGAAGCTCTTAATGAAGAGCAGTTTGGCACTGGTCTAATTGCTCGAGGAAAGCTTCACCTTATGCTTAATCCTATCGGCAAAAAGGTTACGACTTCTGAACGTTTAGCCGAAAAAGAGATCATACTACCCTTCTGGAAGTTCTTCAGTAAAGCGAGTCAATCAACAAGTACAGTTCCCAAAGCCTTGCCCGATTTCGATTATCTGCCAGAATCTGTACATCTCTTAACACTGGAACCTTTCACTAAAGACGAAATTTTATTTCGCGTGGAAAATATCTTCGATCACTCAGAGGGTAGTACGGTCTGTTTCAATTCACGCTCAATCTTTGATAGTTTAAATGGGCAGGAAATACGTGAGACGACACTAGATGGTAATCTGCTTTTAAGTGAGATGAAGCGCTTGAAGTTTCAACACGATGGAGATAGTGTTTGGTCAAATTCTCTTAAATATTTAACAGTTTCATATAGTCCATTGGAAGCTGATAAGTCACGGGAATTAGAGGATTTTCAAATCTGTTTGGATCCAATGCAAATTCGAACATTTGTCATCAAAACCTAATAAAACGCTTTAATATTAAAAATAAACATTTCTTTTACAAACTCGTGTGTTACTTATTTTCGACTTGCTCCTTCTATTTATTTTTTTTTTTTTAGTTTCTTATCTTGTTGCTCAGCTAGTGCAAATTCATAAACTGAATTTAATCTTTTGAGTTTAATTTTTAATATGAAAATCTATTTAACTTATCGCAATGCAATTTTGTCCCATTCAGAAGTTACCTGTGCGGCAAGTATGATGAGTGATTGAAGAACCCTTCGACAAGTTGGTTATCTGAAATGAGTTTTTTAATTGCCAACAACATGCTCCACTTATGTATGTATAATCCAAATAACCCTTAAGTAGATGATTACTTATCATGGGGGTATACAGTGGGTATATAAAAGAAACGTAAATTTTAGTTTGTCAGCCAGTTCTTTTAATGGGTGGAAACCATCTGGTCAACATATACGACAAAATAAACAATTCGTGAAAATGGGATATCTGGCTGGTCTAATCCTTTTTGTGGGCCTGTTGGCAGTCAGCTTTAAAGAATCGGAAAGCGTATGCGGATATGAGGTAATACATAAATAGACAACAAACTAAAAATGATTATTGTGAAAAGGCAACTTTACCTTTCATTTTCAGTCATGCCCTGCATCTTTATCAAACATGATCAATATTCATTTAGTGCCTCATTCTCATGACGATGTTGGCTGGTTAAAGACAGCGGATCAGTATTATTACGGTCACAGGCAAAATATTCAGCGTGCGTCAGTTAAATATATATTCGAATCAGTTGTCAGTGAACTTATCAAGGATCCAAGTCGTCGTTTCATTCAAGTCGAGACAGCTTTCTTTGCCAAGTGGTGGGCTGATCAGTCAGAAACCACCAAGCAGATTGTTAGAAAATTGGTCGATGAGGGCCGCTTTGAATTCACCGGTGGAGCCTGGTCCATGAATGATGAAGGTGCTGTGAATTACCAGAGTGTGATTGATCAATTTACTTTGGGATTAAAGTAGGTAATCTTTGAATTGAAATTAAAATTGATTTCATAGAACATCTTATCACTCTATGACAGATTCTTAGATGACAATTTTGGAGTATGCGGTCGTCCACATGTTGGTTGGCAGATAGATGCCTTTGGTCATTCCCGTGAAATGGCTTCTCTCTTTGCCCAAATGGGTTTCGACGGCGAGTTCTTTGCCCGCATGGACCACAGTGATAAGGATGTGAGACTGGGAAATCTAGGATTAGAAATGATTTGGGATGCCAGCGAGTCGCTAAGCAGTTTGGAATTCTTTACTGGTATGTTGTACAATCATTATTCGGCTCCCCCTGGTTTTTGCTTTGATTCGCGTTGCGGCGATGATCCAATAATTGATGACGAGAGCTACGACAATAATGTCAAGTCCCGAGTAGATGAATTCCTAAACTATGTTGCGGGTGTCGCCGAACACTATCGTTCCAATAATATCCTAATCCCAATGGGTGATGACTTCCATTATGAAAACGCTCAGATGAACTATCAGAATATGGACAAACTGATTAAGTAAGTTGAGTGTATTCTAATCCTTCTTCCAGAATCTTTACAAATGGTCCCTACTTTTTTTTAAGGTATGTAAACCAACGACAAGCAGATGGTTCACGGTACAACATCTTCTACTCGACAGCAGGCTGCTATCTGAACTCCTTGCACAAAGGCGTCCAAACTTGGCCTAATAAAACTCAAGACTTTTTACCACATTCGAATGAAGCCAAGAGCTACTGGACTGGTTACTTTACCTCCCGACCCACGCAAAAACGCTTCGAACGCGATGGCAACCACATGTTGCAGACCGCCAAGCAGCTTTCAACCTTTGCAAACCTTTCAAACGATAAGCAGTTCAAGGATTTGAACTATCTGCGTCAGATAATGGGGGTAATGCAACATCACGATGCCATCACTGGAACAGAGAAACAGCATGTTTCCAATGACTACGATCGTCTCCTGTACGACGCTATTGTTGGGGCCCAAAATAATGCCCGCGATTCATTGCGAGTGCTGACTAACCTGACAAATGGGGAGTTCGAGAGTTGCCTGCAACTAAACATCAGTGTGTGTGCTTTTACAAAGGATAATGCTGATGGTGTTGTTGTAACTTTGTTTAACCCATTGGCTCACTCATCTACGCAATATGTCAGAGTGCCAGTAAACGACGAATCCTACGAAGTAACTGATGAAAAAGGAACTTTAATAGCTTCTGAAGTTGTGCCCGTAGCGTGGCAGGTTCTGGCACTGGAGCACCGTTCAAATGAAACTCAGCATGAGTTAGTTTTCAAAGCTTCAGTCGATAAGATTGCCAACTATTATATCACAAAGTCAAAGAGCTCTAAGAATGTCGGTAGATGGACTCTACCTGGTAGTAAATCAGAAGATACTGTACTGGAAAGTTCGGTAAAATATGAATACGCTTTTAATTTGCAATTAATTAACATGTGGTTATCCTTATTAGCTAGTGAAACTTGTGATCGACAAGGATACAGGACGCTTGAAGACCGTCGAAATGAATGGCGTCTCCGAGGCAATCGAGCAAATTTTTGCAGTTTACCGAACTCGCGAATCCTGTCATTACATTTTCCGAGAAAATGACGAAATCGATGTACTAACAGATGATGTGGAGTTCACAGTATACGATGGCGCACTGGTGAAGGAAGTCCATCAACAGGTGAACGAATTCATCTCTCAGGTGATTCGCATCTATGAGGGTGTTAATCGTGTGGAGTTTGAATGGCTTATCGGCCCCATTCCCATCGACGGGGATGTTGGCATGGAAGTAATAACACGTTTTCAGAGTGATATTGCTTCAAAGGGTGTCTTCTACACGGATTCCAATGGTCGAGAGCTCATGAAGCGAGAGAAAAATAAGCGTGAATCCTTTGAGCCTGACTTGAGCATTCAACCAACTAGTGCCAACTATTATCCCGTTACGTCTCGCATTACCTTAAACGATGGCAGTCGACGCATGACACTTCTAAATGATCGATCTGAGGCTGGAACCAGTATGGAAGACGGTCGTTTAGAACTAATGCTCCATCGCCGTCATGTCTTTGCTGATGGTTCTGGTGCCGATGAAGCCATTAATGAAGAACAATTTGGCAAAGGTTTAATCGCACGCGGTAAGATTCAGTTAATTCTCAACACAGTCGAAGAGAAGAACACAATTCCCGAACGCCTGGCGGAGAAGGAGATTCATCTGCCCTTCTGGAAATTCTTCAGCAAGAGTAACACGGCATCAGCCAACGCTATTGTCAAGTCTTTGCCCGATTTTAATGATTTCCCTCAGTCGGTTCATCTGCTGACCCTAGAACCCTTCTCAGAGAATGAAATTTTGTTTCGTGTGGAAAATTTCCTTGATCACAATGAAGGCAATGTGGTAAGCTTTAATATTCGTTCCATCTTCGATAGCTTAGGCGGTGTGGAAATTCGTGAAACCACACTAGATGGTAATTTGCCACTAAGCGATATGAAGAGATTAAAGTTCTATCATGACGGAGCAGGCGCTAGACCATTAACAGCGGAGTACTTTACAGCTACTCATAAGCCCCTAACGGCCAATAAGTCCCAGGAGGTGTCCGACTTCAGTGTCACATTGCTGCCCATGCAAATTCGTACGTTCGTCATAAAGTGGGAATAATATGAATAGATTAAATACACTATATTTCCAATATTCATATTAAAGATAAAATCGTCTGTATTGTAAGCCAAAAACTAATTTTGTTTCCATATATAAGTGTCTTAGCATCTCTACTCGACAAACTCGATCTTCCGTAAAGCTTTGTTGCTTTATAACGGCTAAGACGACTTAACTCCTCACCGTTTTCCTCGTTTTTCCTATTTTTGCATTTTTTTTTTGAATGCAATACTTCTATATCAGTGTTGTTGTTGGTGTTCTAATGCTGCTAATGTCTCGCACTCAAAAAATATCTTGTTTTCCTTCTTTTTTTTTGCCTGTTGTGTATCCCACTCGCTCACACTGCCTACAAATACTTTTCTACTAATATCGTCCGCTCCTGGGCTTTTATTATTAAGTTCACCACGGGAGACTTTAATCTGTGGCTCTGGGTTCTCCTGGTTGGGACAGCCGATGCAAAACAATGAACGAATTCATGGCATATGTGTGCCTGTGTATGAGTATCCTTTGAGCCGTCTTTCCTAGTGAGTTCAGTTCGAGCGGTTGGGAAAAATTATTTAATATTATACTCCGAGTCTCGTCTGAGGCAATGAGGCAAACAGAGGATGAGGCGTTGTTTGGCCTAATCCTTGTGCGAGCATTAGACATGGAATTTAATTTAGTTTCAGCTGCAGGCTGCTTGTGGAGTGAACGAGTGGATTGGAGAGGCTAGTGATAGGTAGCGGGTGTAACTGGGGAGAGGAAGGGCATTTGTACATACATATATACATACATATGTGTGCCAAACTGCCCCCATGCTGTTGCGGCAAAAATCTGTCAAACTTGCTGCCGTTTTTCGGGCGCTGACGCTTTTAATTCAAATGAAAGCCATACAATGCTCTTGCTCTCTATACTGTCTCCCACTCCATACCACTCACCCCATCCATCTCTCTTTCCTCTCTCGTGTCCTGTTTACTCGTTGAGCTGCAGATAATCCAACTTTGATTAAGTAATTTTAACGTCCGGAGAGCCTGTAATAAGTTTGGTGTGCAAATCCAAGTCTCAGCCGTTTATTCCCATGTGAATGTGTGTGTGTGTTTGTGTATATGTGTGTGTGTGTGAGTGTAGGCGAACGGGCAAAGTGGGCGGTTCTTATATGCAAAAACAAAAACTCTACAAAACTACCCCAGCCATAGGACAACAATGGTTGTTATTACTATTGCTTACAGGAGCTGCCCTCCTCTCGTTGGGTTTTTTGCCTGATTTTGATTTTTGGGCATATGAAAATCGACTGCAATTACCTTTATTACGTGCTAAATGTTTATTCATGTGAAGCTCTTACAATAAATTGGTATGCTAACAACTCGGAAATGGCTTTGTTTAAAGGATGATTAGATATAAATATATTTTACTACTGTTTCTCTGGCCACCCTGTGCCAAGTAGGGCTGCAATTTCAAATTCTAGATAGTAAACTTACCTTAAACCGCAAAGATAAATTAAAATGTAATTGCTTTTGCTTTGCTTTTGATACAAATCCTTTTTTTATATAAAAAAAAAAATATTTGGTCAAATGGAAAATTTGCAATTCCTATTCCGGTTGTGATTGTTTTCATAGAATCAGTAGACAAATAAATGATTACATAGAAAGCTAAATGAAACATTTTTCTTATTGTAACAAATTCCACTAGATTAATGCTTTCTAAAATGAATTTTAATTCATTTTATATTCATACATTGTCCTGTTTATTGTGTAATAATTTTTAATGAGAGTTGCTATGCCGTTCTTAATGAAGCACAAAAATGGCAATTATGCATATTTTTTACCCGACACTATTGAAAAGTGAAGAAATAATAATGATGGGCATAATGATTATATATATATTTGATGCTTTTGCATTTAAAAAAAAGGCTTAAATGCAAAACTCATTAAAATAATTGCAAAATGCAGAAAGTAGAAACAAACTCATGTAAGTCGTCACCACGCATACACACTCATATACATACACATACTCACACACATATACACACTCATTAAACCAACCATAAATAATTAACAAAACAATTTATTTTCAAGGATATATGCAGGCTGACTGGCTCGCTGGCTAGATGGCTGACTGGCTGGCTGGGTCTCTGTCTATAATTGCGCCGCATTATCCGTTGGCCAACAAGCATAAGAGAGAGAGAGGGGGGAGCGGGGGTAAAATGCATTTCAGGCAAACTTCAAAGCTCATTTATGTGGGTTCTGGTGGCCCCGTCTGGGCCGTGCCAGAGGAAAAGATGATGCCAAGATGAAAAGCCAAAAAAATGAGGAAAAAATGTGGAAAAAAAGCTGGTGTGCTGGCAAACAAACATGGTCTAAAAGTCAACAAACCGTTCTGGCTACTGATGCGCGATATCTGAAAACACTTAAGCACCACAAACATGACCTCACGTCCCCCCAAAACACACATTCACACATGTGGTAGTCCCCTCTTGTAGTCCTGTGTGTAGTTTGCGAGTCATTAAAAGTAAATAACCTCAAAGCAAAACGCTTTAGCTGGTTTCTCTTGCTTGCCCCCTTTTCATCCACCCAACTCTCTGTGTGTGCCACTTGAACCACGTCAACGCTAAAAGAAATACTTGCCCCTTTCCATTCTGCTTGCAGTCATCCGTGCCGGAGTCCACAACATGGTCCAGTTGGGGTCCTGGCACACACGTGTACCTTCCGTTCTGTTTGTTTGTTGTGCGTCATTTGTCCGCAAACACTTTTTTGTTGTAATTAATTGCGCTTGGGTAGCAAATGTCAGCCTGCAACTGGACACCCGCTGTCCGCTCACTTAATGGCTACCATATGGGCGTGTTAAAGCTTATCCAGTCCATAATAGCATTGAATCCGAATTGCATTGAGAGTTAGTTTTATGTAAACTATGAAAATTTCAAAATAATGAGTTATCAATCACGGGATAAGTAATTGCGGCTATATTATACAAAATATTCATAATTTTTATTCAAAACAATTGATTCATTAAGGTGACTTATAAAAAGCGAACATTTTTGTTACCTTTCGTTAAAGGTATTTCTGAACTGCAAATAGACCAAAGTTCCTATTTAGGTCATTAATCGTTAATGTCAATTTCAAGAATTGAAAATCAAAAAACAAAGTCAACAAGAATCAAGAACCAAATAGCATTAAATACATTAAATACAGTAATTAAAAATATTAATAAAATATCAAATCCATTTAATAAAACTAATTTCTATTTTGCATATTTTAAATTTGAAAAAAGTAGTTCAGTGTTTTTTATCGACTTTAGAGTAGTCAGCTTTAAAAATAACACGCAAGTTTTTGAAACAAACGTATCCTGGAATAAAACTATTGATTTAATTACTATCCAATAAATTGCTAAATACTTAGGATAGTCACCAGTCTTTTTAATCCAAGTAACAGAATGGAAATCAGTCCAAGCTCGGTGTTAGGTAAACTTTACTATCCGTCTTAAAAACTAGAAGGATGGGCTACAATATTATATTATATAATATTATATTATATTATAAATAGTGTTAGTGCTTGACCGACAACTTTTAAACTTTAATAAATTATTCAATTATTCAGGTCATATTATAATATGACCCGTATACAGATTTATATTCCACCTTTGTAGCTTTAAAGGTCTCGGAGGAGTTCTTGTTGAGTCAAACAGATTGCCCATCAGACAGACGGATATGGCTATATCAACACAGCTCGTCGTCCTGATCAGAAATATATATACTTTATATATGCTTTGCAAACTTCTGATCAAAATTAATATATTCTTTTTGAAAGGTTAGTGTTACATATTAAGAAATTTAAACAATTAGAAAAAAAATTTATTATTTTAAGATTTTAAAAAAATTATCCAGTTTCATTTATGGAAGTTAAACATTTGCCAAGAGTCCGACAAATAGCAATTATATTTAATGATATATGAAATCTTTTTAATTAGCAGAAATTGACATGGCTCCGTACATATTTTATATTTATGTGAGTAAGTGTAAATACTTGTACTTGCATCTCATTGCCATTGTAATTGTCGTCGTTTCATTCTCTAAACGAATTTAGCATAATTAATTGCCTTGTCGAAATGTGTGCAAATGGAGCAGGCGGCGTCGGCTGCATTGCCCGGGGTCCCGGCTGAGGATCTGTTGCTCGCTCCATCAGTAACAACAACGGCAACTGCAGCAGCAGCAGCAATGCGACAAAAATTGTTTCGCCTTGCATTTGCATAATGCTGCAGGGGGGGTCCCCTTCCCCAATCCTCCTCAGTTCAGATTTTATCGCCTAGCATAAGGCTCCCCTTACGAGTTGATGTTGTTGTTGCTGTCGTCATCAACATCTGAGTTGTTGCTGTTGTTGTCGCTTGGGTGTTCTCATTAGCACGACTCAAGTGGATTTCGCCCTCGGGGAACTATTTAGCACACAACAGCGGGAAAAAAAGGAAACAGAGAATGGAACACTCGTATAATGGAATGAAATGGAAATAGAATGAATGCATTTGAATGTCCTACTCAGTATGCAACAAAAACAACGAAAATATCTGAATGAGTTTTGAATCCAATTGAAGATTTTAAACAGAATTCAATATATACATACAAAAATTATTATTTTACACTTTAAAGTTTACTTAATAGAAATAAAAAAGCTTACATTTTTATAAATATAATTAATCTTTTTATATGTATTCCTCTTGTTTGTAGGTCTGTGCCTCTTTGGCAATGCGACAAAAATGCACTTTAGCCTTTTGCCGCGCCAATCTCTATCATGACCATGGATATACGTTGGTGGCCTGGTTGTCGACCAAAAGGAGACGCAGTGGCACCTCCTTTGAATGAGTAATTAAAACATTTTTCACTTTACGTTTTCTTTTTTGCACCGACACTCTTGTTCTTCTGTTTTCTCGGGTTTTGTATTTGTCTAACACGTTTTTTCACAAAGTTTCAGCCTGCACTTTTATAAAGCAAGAAGGCAACTCATTTTCTCCTCTCCTTTCCCCAAACCCGCGCAACAACTGGTGATCCCACCACCATCTTTTTGCACCACTTATGTCAATGTGTCTATTTCAAATTAAAAACACAAGTAAAAACTGTGATAGTAGAGGATTAGCAGGCGAAGAATATACAACTGGGGCATATTAGTTCATATGAACTACAAATCTCTCTTAAATATATATATTTTATTAACTATCCAATCAATTTGGGCTTAAAATAGAGATTAGAAATTACACAGTTAATCTTTTAAATTCTAAATTTCCTTTTTTATTGAACCATTTCAGATAATCAAAAAACTTTGAACATATTTTTTTCCAGTAATCGGTGTCGGTAATGTAGAGTTTTCCAAATTGAACGAAATTTAAAATAAATTTTATATCAGACTCACTTTTGTTTTCATATAATTCAAATTCTTTTAACTAACTTTATTTGTATTTCTTAATTCTTGAATTTGTGTATATCCTACTTACCAGTGGCAGATTCCATAGTAGCAGTGCCTTCAAAGTATCTGCTTCAAGTGCAGTTGTTGTTGTTGTAATCCTCATTTGCTGCACTGAGTTTCACATTTATTTTTCTTTTTTCTGTCACCTGCTTCTACACTTCACAAAGTGAAGGCAGCCGCTAACAACCTAATTAGTAGGCAAAACGCATTAAGTACTGCACCCAACAACTACATTGCCGCAGCACTTATAAACAGGCGGAGGGAACAGTGACAACGAAGTGAAACGGGTCAGAGAGAGCGATAGAGATAGAGAGAGAGAGAGAGGGGAAACAGACGTAGAGATGCATCTCTTATATATTGGAGGCAACACATTGTTTTTGCTACAACCTACAAAACATTTCAAATGGAATGTAAAATTTTTTTTGCCATTGGGCGGTAAATATTGACAACCTTCACCTTCATCGATGGATCATAATTGGAGAAACAAAAGGGGTATAAAGTGGCAAGTCGAGGTGAACGGAGAAAGGTTGTTTGTTAATCATACGCCATGTTGACGCCAATCCGCCTGGCGCTAGGAGTCCTTGCGGCGTCTGTTTACTAATTAAGCCTTCGATTAATTCACGCCTTTTGACCTCAAATGTCAGCAGCGTGAAGACAAAAAACACAAAGAAAATTAAAAGCTTTGCTCGAACTTCAAAAGGCGGAAATGGAAGCGAACCTCCTCAACGATGGGCGTCTCGTTATGCCCGAGAGGCAGCCAGGGCATGGAAAATGCGTTAATGATGCCATCATCATCGTCACCCGAGTGATGACACTGTCTGGCTTAGTGGCCATGGCTGTCTCTCCTACCAGTTCTACTAGCTCCAGACTCATCTCTAGCACCAACTCCGTTTCATAGCCCTAGCCCTAGCCCTCGCCCAACATCAAAGCGTTGAAGCTTGGGAATTGTTGACACACCGGATGAACGAAACTCTCTGCTTTGGTTCTGTTTTTAGATCTCCAAGCCGCATAGAATTTTCGTTCCTATCTTTTTTTTTCTTTTCTTTTTTTTTTTTTTTTTTGCAATACTCTGTGACTGCGCTGTGCTTACTGATAAGCTTGGGGATTTTATTATTACTTTTTTACCCCATATTCCCCCTGGTATGTTTTTGGTTGCCTTTCGTCCTATTTTGCAACTGGTTTCAATGCTGCGGGCAATGGAGTCTCAACAGCGAGATACATTGTGACTGTTAAAGGGTTTTATTGCTGGGTAATATACAATGGGACCATCCCACTGCCGGAGGTGCAATGCAAAGGAGTTGGTGCTAAAATTGGTTAAATGGCAATTTCAGTTTAAAAACAAAATTAACTTACATTTTTTATAAACAAAATATGATTCCAAATATAACCAAACAAATGAACCCATATGACTATCCCATCGGTTCGAATTAAAGATGTAAGACTCTCCAAATTATTCAAATTTTTACAAAAGTAAAATTCGTATATTACATCTTTTGTGATTATTGATGACTAAATGGTAACTAACAGAATGTATCTAAAAAATTTTATATATTATCTTTATGATTAACTGGCTATAAAATTCATTTCTGCTTATATTATCAATTATATATATTATCCTCCTTAGATGCAAACAAAGCAAAACCTTATTCTTATGGCTTGACAACCTTGAATGAAAGCTGCCCGTTTAGTATTTTATCATGTAATCATTCTCTAGAAATCAAAGAACCCAACCTTAACTGAATCGTAGTTTGTATATATTTTTGACCAATGAAACAAATTATATCCTTCTTCTATTTATTAATAATATGACGTTCCTTTTTTTGGATTCTTTCTTTGATATTGTTTGTCCGATTTCGTCAAAGTTGGTTAGTTGGTCAAAAAGTTAACTTTGTCTCCATTCGGTCTTACGATGGCTATATCTTTAAGTACTCCGACCCAATCAATTTATGATCATTAAAATTAATATATGTACCTCAGTTTCATTCATAACTTTATAAACTACTAAATAACATATAAAAACAGACAAAAGCACAAACTACCAAGATTAGATCGATAGACCCTCTACAGCGTTATGAAAAGGAAAGAGACCGAAGAAAAAAGACCGGAGGATGCAGAAAGTCTTAGGAATGTTTAAATTCAGCTAAGATAGTAGGGAGTCCTGCCGTAATTAGATGAGAGAGGTCGATCTTTACTGCGGTCACGTAGATTAATATCTAGGGAAGACAATAAAGAGCTTTTGAAGAAAAAGAGAAATACAGACAAGTCTTATATTAACTAAGGAGCAAAGAGTAATAAGCAGTCATTTAAAAAAATGCAGAGGAGATCGGTTTGAGTCCCAGGCAATACCGACTCAATACATTGCTGATATATGACGTATTGAGACGATCCAAACTGGTAAGCAATAGTTCAATACGGGACGTATTAAGTAAGTAACCGAAATTTGGCTTCCGTTTTTAGTATTTCATTTTAATATATGATGTGGTTTAGAAATGGATTATGCTGAACAATATGTATATAAACTGTTCATTTGTGGTCAAGTCGAAACTATACCATTTGGAATGTTTTTGTAAGCCAAGAGAATTCTATTGCATTTGCAAAGTTTCGTCTAACGATAAATTCTATTGAAGTGCCTGTAGTTCTAACCGAAAGTTCCACTAACCTTAATGAGCTTTGGCCCATACACCTTTTGCATACAATTCGATGGCCATTTGGTAATATCATGGCCAAATTGGAATTGAAATCAAACGAACCGCAGTACGGAATACATTGTGAGTCCCTTCTGTTCCTTCTCTAATTCAGTGTGTATGTGTGTGTAGAAATAGAAATCCAACTAAAACCCACATTGAGTAAATCTCATCTGTATGGGTATGGTGTGTGTGTGTGTGAGTGTGCTTTGAATTTGCGGAAATGAATTGGTATTTAATTAATAGTTTTACCCTGATTAATCTGCCCTTACGCACACGCCCCCTCCATCATTGGGTTGTTCTAGCCGCAATCTCCTCCTCCATTCCCCTTTGCCATCCCACACACACACACATGCCATATACATCTCAGGACAAAAGGGCGAGACGAGTCCTAAGTTGAGGCCATGTTGACCTAATGAAGTTGCCGTATAATTGTTGCTCAGACGCAACGTGTGGCAAAGGGGAATCGGTGGACGGATAAGAGTACTGTGAGAGCGTACGAGGGGGATGGCGGTGGCATGGCGGAAATCAAATTGAAATTAACGTTCTATGGGCTGAGTTTGAATTTCAGTTTTTGGTTTGGCCGTCATCGGGGCTTCCATAAAGCTACCAAACGTTAGCTATTGCCGCTGCTGCCATTCCATTGCCGCTCCATTGCCGTCTGTTGCCGTCTGTTGTGGCCTGTTGTTGTTAATTTGATTGGATTCTGATGATGGGGCGTAGCAATTGCACCGCCCACGCACACGTTCAACATTTCGGCTAGTGGCGGGTCTTTGATTTTTGCCGAGACGAGATCTTGGTTACGGTCCACCAGCAACCCCCTTAAATGTACATGTACATACAGTGCTTCCATACACTACTACCCCATTGCCTGATGCTGTTGCCTGTTTTGATTGTGTAATGCAATCACGTCGTTGTTTTGCTTCATTCCCCCCATACCCGCTCTTCCTTTCATTTTTTCACATCTTTACTCCCCATCCTCAGAAAACTTTTGGGCTAAGGTAAGTTAAGTAGAAGGGTCTCTGAATTTTAATTTTCGACAGCATTTTGTGCTGCGCACGAACAATGTGCGTAATCATACGTGATGATGTGATGTGTCGTCGTCGTCATCATCATCCTCCTCCTCCTCCTCCTCCACCTACTCCTCATTCTCATCTTTATCGAGTGGGTAGGTGGGTGGTTGTAGGCGGAGAAATCTTTGCATTGTTGTTGCCTGAATTGGAAGACATTGATGTGCCGTCAATGTGTATAAGTTTGTTTTTTTTTCTCTTCTTTTTTGCTTCTTTCGGTTGCAGTAGCAGCACTTCATAAAATTAATAAGTTGATAGACTTACGCGTTTCTCTTGCATGATTGAACTGGCATTTTGACTTTTGTTGTTGCCAGAAGCATTGCAGTGGGCGTGACAGGCAGTGAATGCAAGTAGATCCCCCCATCACACGTGTTACTTATAAGGAAAGCCTGCAGTAAATATGCCGATATGTCAATACCCTACAAAGCAAAACGGTGTCGTCATATACATATAAGTATATATGTGAGTTAATAGATTATACTCAACTTACTTTTTATTAAATATTTATAATTTAAATGCATATAAAAGTACTTAAAACTGTGCTGTTATTTCCTCTTTGTGTCTCGGCGTTCGTTTCTTTCTTTTGCTGTCTTTTTTGTTAATCCTCGCTTATTGTCGGATCCCTCTCTTTACTCAACTTCTCCTTCCGGCGTTGCCAGATCAGTCCTTTTTCCAACTTGCCGCATGACTATTATCACTTACATGTTAGGATATGTACATACATATATATATATACATATGTGTATTTGCGATACAATTGTCCAACTTCAATATTTGTTTGAATTTAAGAGAGACTTTAGGTTTAGTTTTATCCCTTACCAACACCTGTCTATATACACAGAAGTGATCAGTCCAGCGAATACACTATAATTAAATTTTGCGGTTATCTATCATTTCTTGTTTAGCGACTTGTCTTCTTCTCTCTAGGCCAATCAACTACTTATCTTCCCCTTTAGGCTTTCTGTCCACCTTTATCCACTCTCGAATTTGACAAAGGCCAGAACCTGACACACCAATCGTACCTAAATATATTATATAATATATATAATTCAGGTCATCGGGATAACTATAAAATTATACCATAAGGAATGAGAGATGGATCATTCTATATAAAATGAAATAAAAGAGGTAACGGGCTAAAAGTTGGCACTAGTTGGTTATATGCTCAAGTCAGGCTCAAAGGATTCACGCTTATTTTTCTCTAGCTTCATGAGTCTCGATCATTGGAATCTGTGTAGAAGACACCTTTTAAGGCAATACTAATCTGAAAACCCGTCGGTGGGAATGGGCCGATAAGCCATTCAAACTCCACACGATTAACACCCTTATAGATGCGAAATACCTAAGAGATATATTCGTTCACCTGCTGATAGACTTCCTTGACTAGTGTGCCATCGTATACCATCAAACCTGCAAAAATTTGTTCCTGTTTGGAACTGCAAACCAGCTAATAAAGCTAAGCAAAATATTTTGATAAATTTATTTTGGCTATTAACTCAAGTAATTTATAATTGTTTATCAAATGTTTAATAAATTATAATAACTGAAATGAGAGTAAACCTACATACATTTTTATTACACAGATATTTCATTTTACATTTCGAAAATGAATGCATAAATTAGTGCCAAATCCATTGGACACCCCATGTTTAGTTCAGTTGAGTTGAGTTCGGTTCAGTGGAGTTGCCTTGGTGCTGTTGTCGCTGATCCATGCTCATTTGCGCCGCTGGGGTCTTGAAACACGCTTCTCAGCGCTTCCTGCAGAAGGGCACACTCCATATTCATAGTCATAGCCATAGCTTTTAGCTTTGCCTGCCAGGATGCGGCTGTCTGCCAGAAGCTGCGTTGACATGCCACGCATTTAAACGTCACCGGAAGTGCTTTTGTTCTTATGCCTCAACGATGACGATGACGACAAGGACGACGACGACGATGACGACGTTCCCCTACCTTCTTATTGTTCTTTGACTGACAAGCAGCCTTTTAGCGTTACCGAGTTCAAGTGTGAAAACCAAAAAAAGAAAAAAACTCGAAAAATATGCGCCTTGATTTGGGGTTAGAATTAAAAAATTTGAGTGAAAATCAATCAAAATTTTTTTTTTCGCTTTTCATGGTCAGGTCGAAGACGGAGCAGAAAGTGAATGAATGATTGCGTATTATGTGTCCAGGGCCTACTCCAACTACAACTACACATGACATTGGCATAATTTATTGTTTGCTTTTTTTTCCAATTCCGAATGTCCTTTGGGTGGGTGCAAAAAAAAAAAAACAGAAGTAAAACCGAGAAGTGAACAAAACAAACAAACAAAAAAAAAATGTCCTGTCAATGACACACAATTCGACATCAAGAAATGTGTCATTCGTCATTCCGCCATTGTTTAACAAGGTTTTCAGGTTTGCTTTTCCACTGAATTGTTCTGTTCCCTGGACTACCTGAACCTAAAAAGTCAAAAGAGTTTCCACTTTTGTTGGTCTTGTAAGTAACCCCCAGTCTTCCTTGCCTCTCCTATGTTTGTTATTGTTTATTCCTTGGAAAGAAGAGGGAAAGGGAGGAAAAAGAGAAATCACATTTCTAATGAATTGTCGAATTGTTCATTCATGAAATAGTTCTCAAAACACTTGACATTGGGCTAACTGCGTTTTGTTTTCTAATGATATGAGCAAATCGTTTTTTATTTTGTTTTATAACATTTTAACAAACTTTGGACAAACAAACATTTAACTTATTATTTAAAGTGCCATGCAGAATGCTATGTGTTTTCCCCTTTTCGTTTCCTTCCTTCAATAAAGGACCCTCAACCATATGCAATAGGAATGAAAGCACGGAACAAAAACCACCAACTTTTTTGCTAAATGTTTCTCTCGGAAAGTTACTCCTCTCCGACTCCAGAATAGAAACCAAACAAAACAAGGAAAAATATTAAAAAATTTGCCAAAAATAAATATGGCACATCAAAAAAGTTCGCGCTTGGCACCCACAAACAAACCAGAAACCAAATACAGACTTCACTTGGGTGTTTGCCAAGTGGAAAACATTTCCACCGTCTATTAGTTGCGGGGATTTTCCACCACCCTCTTTACCACTCCTACCTACCTAGTAGAAGCAGTTAGATGGGCAAATTGTTGGTAAAACAAGCGCAAACACCTGCTAAATTCAGAAAAAAAAAATGAACAAAAAACAAAATGAATAGCTACAATAGGTATAATAAAAATTGAGAACCCGCATTGATTACTTTGTCTATAATTTTTCCATTCAATGAGCCGAAAAGTGCCAAAACGGCAGAGATGACATCTTATGAAATATCTCAGAAAAAAGTATCAAGAAAATAAGTATAATAAAATGTTTAAAAAATTTTTTAAAGATAACTTACTTAACGGAACGGTTTTTGAGAACCTTTCTCCATATATCAAACAGCATTATTATGATTAGATGGACTTACCATTTTAGTACAAAATCTTATTGTAAATATGGATTTATCTAATGTGGTAAATAGACATTACAAAGAAGAGACTTAATTTAGGTTTAAGATATATCATTTCGAACTACTTCGAATATAAATTAGCTTTTAGCTTATCCTACAACTTATTATCAAGAATTTTATATTTTCTATTTGATCAAAAAAATTAGTCGATAAACAGGAAATATTTTTTAAGAGTTTTCAAACTTTGTAGATTAGCGGTATAAGCGCAAAATTGACTACTTTTATAAACGTCGGAAATTGCGTATCAGGTTCAATTTGATATGTGTCACCTTCTTAAAAGGATGCCGATATTTTATGCTGATCGATTTTTATGTATCTATCGTATTTTTCTCATCTCTAGACGAACATGTAGTAATTTGACAGAGACTAAAGCCAAAGCTTTGAAGTTGAAAATTACATGCCGTTTGTCTTGGGTTAGTTAAGAGAGAGAGAGAGTGAGAGAGTTGAGTTGAGTCTTTGGACCACTTGACTGGAACTGACTCCTAACTCCACTTTTCGTCTGGCTTAGACTGGGCTAGGCTAGGCAAGCGAGTGCTCGACAGGATTCTCATTGCACAGTGAGAATTGTGGAGTAGTCTGAAGTTGGAGCTGTCACTTTGCGCTTGGCTGCCTGGCCTGATACTTTGTTTAAGTTTTTCTTTACTTGTTTTTTTTTTTCCCCCGTCCCTTCATTTTTTGCGCCACTGATGCTGCTATTCGTATTTGTAGGAAAAGCAACCCCCAGCCTTCCAAGAGGAACGCCCATGCTTGCCACTCCACACCACTCGATTCTACTTCACCCCCCGTTGGTGGAGTCTATGTGGCAGACAGACAGCGACAGCGGATTGCTTCCAATTCGTCGCGCAGTCGGCGGTGCAAAGTATTTGCCAACGGCATCATGAGTGCTAGGGATTAGTCTACCTTCTTCGCATCTCCACATCTGCCCCGCTATCCCGTTGTCCCTTATCACCCATCATCTCTTTTTGCACCCGCACAAGCATTCTCCACTTGTAACCACTCCAAAGATAGGATAGGACTTAACGGCTGGCATTTTTTTCTTTCTTTCCCCCATTTTTTCTCTCATTTTTTGTTATGCACAACCTTGGGCTCATCTCCTTCCCGTGCTTTAAAGTAGAGAAAAAATTAGTTAATACCGGAAGTCATCGCACTGTTTTATGCATCCGCCTTAAGTCTGATTCGGGTTCGGTCTCTGCTTTTGCGATTCTGCGCAGTCGAGTGGAAATTTTATGAAACTGTTGCGGTTTTTTGAGTTCGGGGGTCTCTTTCATTTTTCATATTTCACATTTCTTTTTTGTTTGCTGTGGGTGGTAAAATTGTCATAATTTATAATTTATTGGCCCAGCGCATATTTATGTGCGTTTTATGGCCGCTAATTAGCTTGATTTGAGGAGAGTGTGGAGTCATTTCCTGTGACTGACAATTGAAATGCTAGTGAGTGGGCGAGCAGGTCACTTGAAAAGACTCTGAAGTCTATTGTCAACCAGTCAACTCGCTACAAGTCCTGTCAATATATTGAACAACTAACAAAAAAGAGACAAAAAATATCCTTCAAGTTAATTTCTTACAAAAATAACCAATGCAAATGTCGGCATAATTGAATTTGGTAAGCAACATGTGCCCAGCACTCCCTTTGGAAACTGGGCCCAAAAATACCACTTTATATAATACTGTTGACATATGTTAATCAGGCGCACGAACACGCGCCAGAAGGGACATTGAAGGAACGGGACGACGAAAGGGGGAAGGAAGGACGATACAAAACCAACCAAACGGACGAGAGCCAAATCGAAACGTGTGTCTGATGACTATGATGACGATGAGCATGAGGATGATGATGAGGTTGCAGCGGGGCGGGTCAAAGGCATTAATTCGAATTCAATCTGCAAGGCAAAGTAAAAAGCCTATTTTGAGGCCCACACACACACACACATATCCAGAGAGAGAGAACCACGGAAACAATCTGATTGGAATAAAAGCGACTGTAATAGTGGTGTGGGTGGCAACAAGGATGAGCAGAAGAAGGACTAGACCGAGGACGACTTTGAAACAAGGGTTGTCTGTCCTTGGTGACTTGATAGTCGCCTGTAGTCGTAGTCTGTTCGCAGTTGGCAGATAATTTAATTTCGGATTCGCATGAGCGATGAGATAAGGCAACTTTGACAATAAATGGTGGGGTCGGGGGGCAGGCTATATATCCTTCGAATGGGAGGGTGAATCCAGGCAGCTAGCATATTGATGCAATCAACTAATCTTCGCGCTTCCGTTGAGCTGACCCACCCTGTTACTCAAAAATAAACTAACCAAGTGATTGCATCTCTTTGATAACAGAAACATTGATAGAGACAGAAAGACAACATGAGAGAGAGAGAGAGAGAGATACCTCTACCGTTACCGTTTGTAATCGATTAAACATAACTTTCATCACAACAAAAACATTCATTTTACTTGGAAAATGCAGTATTTCCATATTCATTTTAACTGCATTTCCATCAACCAATTCCATTTCGAGTATAATTTCTGATTTTGATCTACTTTATTCGTTTGAGCCAGTATCCTCCTCCATCCAGCCAAAAAGGCCTTCACATAAAATCAAAACATTCGGTTGAGTGTTTTGAAACCATTTGGTAATTTGCCAAAAAATAGAAAACCTTTTTTATTTTCCCCAGTTTGTAATTTGTTGCTGCAGTCGCTGGCTCATTTTTGTTATTTTTTTCTTGTTTGTTTTTTGCTGCAATTAAACGCAATTGCGTTGGTTCAAAATGCGACGAGACGTCGAAATTCCGCCATCAGCATCGTTGTCTCCTGTCGCCTGTCCGTCTGCCGCTTTGTCTGTCTGTATGTTCGTCCGTCTCTCAGTCTGCCTGTCTGTCGCGCTTTTAAAACTGTTTCCTGTGCGCTAAATGGAGTTTTTGTCCTCCTTTCTACTCTTATTTCCATCATTCGCATTTGGTCATCAGGATGCTGTTTTTAGCCCCATTGGGGACTCAACTCTATGTAGACTTTGTATATAAATGTTTATATAATGTAAATGGATACAAATGTGCATTTTACTATATAATATTGGTCTATCATAGTATAAAACTAAACAATTGATTATAAAATTTAGTTACTTACTTTATAAATGTTTTGTCAATTTCATTCAAGTTTCTTTAAGTTTTTATACACCATCCCATCATGGATTTTGATTGATCTATATATATCTTATTAGTGGTTTGACTTTGATTAAAATTTTGCTATAATTAACATAAACCTAAAAGAGACAAATAGATTTATTTTTCAACCAAAGAAGGAATATTTTAAAAGTCTTTAGTAACTAAAATATTAAATTTGAAAGTTAATATATTTGTATATATTCCTGACAAGTGGATTAACTGAGATCATAAAAAAAGATCTTCGGAAAGATAACTTTGCATATATATTATATAACGGTATTTGATTTATATTTGATTGATTTGTCAAGAATAGAGTTTAAAATCAATAATTTGAGTTGGTATATAACTAAGCACTTCTATTAAATTTGATTTAATCAACATTTATAAAATCTTGAGTAATTGATATAACATTAAGTTATTCTCTATTCTTGTTACTATATCTTACCCTATAATTCTTTTCCCGATTTTGGAAGAGTTATCCCTGCATTGATCAATTGATAATTAAGTTTACAAATAGAATATTATACTCTTGGTAAGAATTCTATTCAGAGTCATGATTTCTTTATATTGCTTTCTTTTGAAGCTATTTAAATACCTAACTTATATTTTAAGTTTGTATTTAATATTAACATTTTAAATTTGTTTAAGTTTATCCATGATAACACACTTTAGTTCAAATAAATTGTCTCAATGTATGTATATGTCGACCTAATTGTTGTATAGTAAAAGATTTAGCTTGAATTTAAGGTCCTGCCTAGACCTACTTATGTATGTATATCAACTTACTTTCAACAAAGTTAAGAGGTTCATTTGATTGCTCCAAGATATTTGTCTTTAACTCTGGACTTGCATTTCTTAAACAATTAAAAAGTTTGGTTGCATTGCCGTTGTCCATCTACAAGAAAGTTGCCAATTTGGATGACCTGCAGCAAAGGCAGCGATTGGATGCCAGTCTCACTTTTAAAGAGCAACGCGAAGGATTCGTTGGAAAGGAAAAATGAAAAACGACCAGAAGAACAAGGAGATGATAATGATGATACGAGGGGAGTATGGACAGAGCTGAGTACAGTGGAGGGCAATGAGTGAACGACAATGAAATGGAACCGAGGCTGAGGCAAAAGAAAAACTTTAGCGCAGAGCAGTCAAAACCAATTTGGAGAATTTAATTAAAATTGCAAAACTTTGGCAACTGATTAAATTTTCCAACATGAGAGGAAGAGAGAGAGAGCTAGATGGTAGAAGAGAGGGACAAGATGGAATTGGAGCCCTGGAGATGGGATAAAGAGCGAAGAGAGTGGCCAGGTAAAAGCTTAAAACAACCAGCGAACCAACCAACCAGCCAGCCAACAGTAGTCGTGGCAGGAAGAGTTCTGGATTCAGATTCCCTCGACAAGTTTAAATTTTTAAACAAGCCAACAAGGCAGCGATGAAGCATTTACATTCGCTTTCGTTTGCACTGAAATAAAAAAGGAAGATGGCAGCCCAACTAAAACAAGAATTTAAAGCAGTGGCCCAAAACAGAAGGACACCGAGACCAGGCGACTGCCACTGCTACTGCTGCTGCTGCTGTTGCTGGTGATGTTTGTGTATGTGGATGACGTTGTTGTTGATGGCAGCCATCATCAGCAGTAGCAGCAGCAGCCACACTGGCAACAGCAACAGCTGCGGGGACGGAGGTTTGGCAAAAGTTTCCCCAATTTAATTTCATCATACTCCCGAGTGTGCGTTGAACTAACGAATGGAACGAAGGCCCGAGCTCTTTGGGAGCGGGTGGCAGACATACATCCATCCATCCATCCATCCATAGCCCAGCAATCACGTAGAGATGGCTACGACAACGACAACAACGACGACGATGATGATGATGACGATGGTCGCCCCAAATGGTAGCTCAATGGAAGGGATGACTTGCTCTCACTCTCTCCCTACCCTTGCCATCCCTCCATACCCCACACCCACTCTGATCAGGGTTGGGCTTGCGGACTTTAGAGTCTGGGGGCTTTCGGGTTTGGGTTTCCAGTTTGCCAGCTTCCATGCGGCGCTTTAGAAATAATGGCGACAGCGGCTCGCTGTTATTTTAATGAAAATTGAAAAGTGCCAGGGCTTTTGGGTCCCTTCTTATGGTTATGCCTTATGCCAAGCGCATTAATTTTAAGATGTCTTCTTGCTGATGTATTTTTCTTGGTATCTTTTCATTTTTTTATGATTTTTGTTTTTGGTTTTGTAGTATATTACTATAAAAACACGAGGAGCAGGCAGAAAGAAAAAGTTTTCCTTTTTTTCTTAAAGAAAAAAAAAAATTGGACAAATACATTATAAAAATTTGTATTGATTTAAAAGGTTTTCACGTTATTTTATATTAAACTAATTATTATTCACTTGATTGGAATTGAAATATAGGAAAGTTGTGTAAGGTAATTTGTGGGAAGAGACAACTAGTGTCACCATGATATAGCCATATATATTCATTAAACGATTTGATAATCCTTTTTCTTCTTAATTCTATCTTTTAAAATAGAAAGGAACATTATATAGGATTATATTACTTCTGAAACTGTAAAATAACAAAATCTGTACTAACCTTGAAATTGAAATGAAAACCAATTGGGGAAATCCTTTATAAAAGAAGCCTCAAATCGAATCATGCTCGATACATACATACCCTTTATCCAAAGGCGGGAGAGGGGAAAAAAAAGGAAAATTGCACTTAAAGTTACGTTGCCGCCGTTTTATCGACTCTCGGTGGTGGTCAACCAGCAATAAACCTATGCAGAGTCCCCCGTCCTCATCAAAAATGCAAATGAACAGCCCAAGCTCCAATGAGTTTCGACGAGTGTTGTATGAGCTGGGTGGAAAGCACCAATAACTCGTCTAGGGCCCACAAGCCAATCTCCAGCTCTGCCATAAATCAGAGGTCCAATAATTGAGTAAGGCTAAAAGGGTTGACTCACAAGTGTGGGGTTGCCCTGCCCCTAGGTCTGGCTTGGTCGTCTGGTCAGACTCTCGAGCTGCTTGCTTTTCGTTTCTGTTCCCGTTCTTCTTCAGTTTTTGGTTCAATGTGGGTTTTCCCCCTTTTAATTAGGCGCGTAATTTATGAAATATTTTCATGTGATATTGAAGTGGCTGGAAAAAGGCGGTTTGCGGTTGCGAATGCTGTTCCTCTGCGGCAGATGCTGATGGCTATGTCTAAACAACAATTTTTCACCCACTTTTCATCTATTTCTGTTGTTGCTTTTTTTTTTTTTTTTTTTTTTTTTTTTTTTTTGAACTGCGCGGCTACTCGTCTCATGGAAAACAATCGACGAGGAGGCTCTGCCTCAAGTGCTAGCCACCGTTTGCACTTGAGTGCCTGGCGAAGGGTTCATCATCATCATTCTCATCGTTGAGGTATTTCTTCGTCGATGAGTTTTGTCTATACTGTGGCTGATGGTTCCCGTTTCTGGCTCCCTGCTCCTGCTTCGTCTACACTTGCGAACCCGAACCCAAGCAGCCACACTTGAAATATTTTGTGGTTGTTGTTTGATTGAAGCAGTTCAAGCCGTTTGCAACGGAAGTGTGTTTGATTAAACGCACAAGGACAGACTGAGCCAGAAAGAGATAAAAAGGAAGAGGGAACTGCCTGCAGATGGATTGGATATGGAGTCCACAGACATCCTCTTAAATTTTGGGAATTTCGGAAAAAATATTGCAGGTAATCACAAGTACGCATTGAGAAAAAGGGAACATCGCTTTCATTCCAACATTGGACTAAAAATCTTACAAGTGGCAAACAAAGTAATAATCACTTTTGATCGGGTATAAGAATACTTGTGTTCCATATGTAACAGCGATTAAGGATATTGATATTAAGTCCGTCTTTTTTATTGTTATTATTATTACAAGTTAAATAACAAAGAAATAATATAATAATATTATTACAGAAATGTTTTATTGATCATACCATAACAGATAGATTTTAAGTCATAGATGGATGCGCATTAATTGGATATGAGAAATTATTTTTAATTAATATTTAATCTTTTTATGCTTACTTAATATGCCTCGCAATGTTTAAAAACCTTCTTTACATAACTCCAATTTATATTTTATATTCAGGCAAGTTGGATAAATGATTTCATTCTGATACTTTTTTGCAATTGGTTCAACTTAAAATCTAACCAAAATTCAAAGAATCCTAATAGTAAAGTCGTAAGACCTTCTCGGTCATATGTTTACAATTCCTAAACAAATTAACTATATAATGGACTTTAACCATAAACTAAAACTGAAATAGTTAGCTGATTACTTAATTTATATAATAACTGATACTTTTAACGATTTAAACTTGAATTTCTATAAAAACTCGGATGAAAATCCATAATTTTAAGAAATAATACTGCTTGAAGCTGTGCCTTTATATTGTTATTTGATGTTATATTAAATTTGATAATCCCTGTAATGTGATAATCTGAGAGCTGGCAATTTGGGTAATTTCTTAATTTGAGCCAGTCTTAAGTTAAAGTTGGTATCTACCTTTATACATAGTTACCCAAAAGTTGCTATATTCTTACCTACATACACTTCATTAAATTTATATATTTAAACTAGATATTAATTTATATATTTATTTTTGTATTTATTATGCCAACCGAAGGCAAATTATCGTAAAGCTTACTAATTCTTAATCTAGAAATTAACAATAAATAGTTTTGAAGTAATCGAGTTTTAAGAACATTTGAGATTTTTCGTTTTAATGGAATATCGATTTATGGCAAATTGTTGCTCTTATGGCCATTGTTTTTGCTCTTTTCGCTGTTGATTTTGCTTATGTTTCTACCTTTGTTGATCCCGGTCCAAACGACAAGAGGACAGATGCTGATGATGATAGCCGAAAGCCTCTTTCATGCCTCTCTCAGTTTCTCTTACTCTGTCTCTGCCACTGTTACTGCTGCGGCTGCGGCATTTGTCTGTTGCATCCCTGTGTGTGACATTGTTGCCACTTAATCCGTTTATCTAACTTCGTACACCGTTGGACTTAATACCGACCTCCCACTCCTTTTTTTTTTCACCAAAAAGGAAAAAAAATAAAGTTAGCTGAGCGTGGTTTAAAATCGTTTTATTTGTTTCTTTCTGTTTGTTTCCCTTTTTATTTGAAGCTGCCCACTCGCAAATTCCAAAATGTACTCGACCGTAGTAGCTGGCCAGAGGTGGAGCCTCTTTGCCTTGGCCCAAGCACCGGCGTCCATTAGCAATCCCCGTCATACAGACTTCCGCATCATACTTTGAACTTCCGCCTATATTTGATGTTTGTATTTCAGTGTTTTTGTGCACATGTGTATGTGTGTGTGAGTGTGTACACAAAATGGCGGTCCAGGTCCATGTTGGCCATGCGCGAGCATCTACCTCCTCCCAATCTGAAAAATTGTTTTGGCGCCTGCTTTGCCTGTTGCCAGAGATTATTTCTTCAAGTTCGTGGTCGATTGGATTCGTTTGGTTCATTCCGCCCATAGCAATCCCTTGGTCTAGCAAAACAGTACAACATTGGTACCATTTCGAGATAATGTATTATGGCTATAATTTCTAAATTATCTTAACGCATTTAACCTGAAAAAAACGTACACTGTGCTGTATAGTGCTCCTTTCAGTGCTAAATTCTAGAGGAAATATTAAAAAGAAATATAATTATTCATTTTAGTTCTTAAATATTGTCAAATTTCTTTTTTAAAAATTCAGATATTAATACATTTAATATTAGAATTCGGAAGATTATCAGTGGTTTCGGTGGAAATAGGAAATGCAATAATTAACATTGTCCTTTGTTATTGTTTGTTTGTTTGATTGTTATTACGCTAAAGGCTAAGTGAAACTTACATCTCAAGAATGAAATAAATTTTTAAATATTCAAATATTTATTGTTAAAGGGAATATAAAAAACAAAAGGAATTATTACTAACCCCAGAAAGTATACATATATATACGTATATTCTTGAACAATATCCAGAACCAAATCGATTGCGATATGTCTGTCCATCCGCCTATAGAACTTATATCTTAGAGACTTTTATAGCTGGGGAAACCACTTCCATTTCTGTCATTTTAAAAATAATTATATAATCAAAGTGATCAAATTTTGTTAAAAACGAACAACAAATATCGGAGATATACGTAGGTATGTATGTACGCCTTGTACTAAAAGTCCAAGTGCAACATTGGCTGATATGCGTGAGAGAGATAGAAAAGGTGCATATGTATATATAAAGGTAATCAAGAAAGATTTTTGTTGAATCAGGTTAATATCCAATATGTAAGTTTTTGTTACTACATCATAAATTAGGACTATACCATATGGTCACCTAATTTTAAAAATTACGAATATCCAAAAATTCTAATAGATGAAAGTCTCGTTTGCAAGGACACACTAGTTGAACCCAAGTGTTCATAGGTTTCTTCGAATATCAATTTGGTATTCACAGTATGAAAGTTTAAACATTAATTCGAAAAATTGTTCTCAGGACTTGAAATTCTACTCTATCTCTCTCTCTCCCAGCAACTCCGAGCCACTTGACTGAACCCGTCCAATAAGCCAAAGCACACAAAGTATTTAAAATGCACAAAGAAAATATTGCGACACACGACAACACAGAGGATATCCATCAAGGATGAGGATGCGGATAAGGATGAGGTTGTAAAGCGGTAACAAAAGTACAGTTGCACCTTCATACAAACACATACTTGTACAATGTACATACATATATTAAGGGCCTTGAGGCTATTAATGACTAAGTTTACATAGTCAACGACCACACATACATACAGAGACACACACACGATTGCATTCGCTTGATATCAATTATTCACGGAATTTATACACGGATTTTTGCACAGACCGAAAGCCCGTATGCCCGAATGCCACCCCGGAACGCTTTTTGGGTAAACATATATTTGCACTAGGCGCATGTCAAATTGGGCGTGATTTTCAAGTGCCCCAAACGAACGGTACACACATACTTTTGATTATGTTTGTCTATTTGTTGTGGCTAAGGGCGGGCAGCAGGAGGGCAACCAGTTGCCGTCATGCATTTTTGAAACTGACGCTGGCCAAGAGTTGCCTGAGTGAGTGGTATGTGTGGGTGTGTGTGTTTGTTTGCTTACGGTCAAGGCAATTAGGTTTTTCTAGCCGCAGGCCGAGTAAATATTCAATAAGTAAGCGTCTTAGTACACCAAACCCAAACAGAAAACCCAAACCCACCCAGCCAACCCAACCCTATCCAACTCAAGGCAACCAACCAGGCAACAGTCGGTTAGAGTTGCCTGCTTCTTTTCTGACATTTAATTTTCGATTTTAATTGGATACTAACAGCAGGATGCTTCTGCTCCTGCTGCTGCTCCTACAGCCGCCTTACTACAACAACATGCTACGAAGGACTATGAAGGAACGAGACGTAGCTCTCTTTGGACGTTGCAAAAATAGTAAATTAAAAGGTACACAACATGCCAGCCCAGCCCCACGCAGGAACAGCACCAACACAAGCACCAGGACTAGCAACTCAGCAACTCGGGAAAAAAGGAGTTGGCTAACATAATTGAAAAAGCGCTTTTCTATTAAGAACGCGCCAGGGCTTTCAACCGAACAAGCATCAGTAGGTAAGGGGGATGCTAAAGGCAGGAGACGGCAGGCAACTTGAAGCACTGATTGGCGGCGGCGCCTATTGACTGACTTAACACACCATTGAGTGATGTAGCTGAAGACCAGGACGCAAATTGGCGCACCAACATGCAAAGGAGAAAGCAGAAACAGAGGCTGCAAAAAAAAAAACGCAAGCTTCCTGAATGCTGAGGAGCATCTAGGACCAGGACAGAAGAGCCGAACGCGGCACGAGGGAGGCAACTTGAAGCCAAAGCTGGCAGCATTACAGCCAATTAACAAGACCGATTCGATTCCAACTCGACGCGGTGCCTAATTAAAACAAGAATAGGACTTAAAACAATGAAGGGTACGACTATTTAATACCCACAAAGATAATTAGCAAATGAAAAACTGAATTCCAATTGGGCCAGAATATAAATCCATAAAGGTGAAGTCTTCATCAATTTAATTGAGATACATCAATCACGTATAATAATTGAATGGATTCTTCGAAATGGAATCATTGGAACAGGAGAGGACAACACTTCAATAAAACGGAAAAAGATCATTTTATTTAACAACAAATTGTCATTCCAAAAACTAAAATGTATATTTTCATATTTTTGAATGTTTTTCCTAAACGACTAATTTAGTTTTCGTCGACTTTTGCCACTAACATGCTTCCCTTCGTACTCTCTGATATCCTCAACAAGGAGAGGAGATTGTGAAAATTGTGTGTGAGCCACCAGTTTTTCCAATCAATCAGACGCTTTCGTGTGCATGGGAAAATTAGGCAATTGGGAAAATGTGAATGCGTATTACAAAAATTTTCATCTGCATTGTGTACTTTCTCAGCATCTCCAACCTCATCCATTCATCGGTATCAGAGGCAGAGGCAGAGGCAAAGGCTGAGGCTGCTGGTTGGGTAAAAATATTGCATAATTATCGGTGATAATTGTGGATCTCGGGTTCCGGGGGTTGTTTGTTGACAACTTGATGTGGTCGTTGTTCGCAATGATGTTGTTGTTGTCGTCGTCTTAGAGACCAGCCCCTACATATCTTGTAAGGACGTTTTTAAATTGTGAAGTCAGTAAGCCAGAAGCAGCAGCGGCAGCAGCATTGAAAAGCATGATTGACAGTCGTTCAGTATAAGGCTCAGCATGCCGAATAGAATTATAACTTAATTGACATATGCTGAGCACTCATCTCTTACTCTCATCGTATACATGTGTCCCTTCTCGAGGAGTACTCGGCAGGAGTTGTTTTCACCCTTTACTTGCGTATTATGGAATGCGGGATAATATTTCTTTAAGTAGACACCAACTGACAGCGCAATTAAGGCAAAGTAATTATTTTAAGTAGGGTTACATTTGTCATTACAACGGCCCAAGAAGCAAAATCACAGAATTCCAAGTGCTTCCTGAGAACAGAATGGACAGGGGTAAATATACCCAAAGTCCTTGACCATTCAAACTTTTATAACCCTCTCTACAAAAACTATGAAATTACGATCTCAAATTTACATTGTATTACAAAAGAAAAGAAAAAATTATAGGATACTATCCAGTTTACTATATTCATGACTTATAAGGATAGGAACTATCAATTCAAAGATAGTTTTTAATATGAAAAACTGTTTTTTTTTTCAACATACTAGTAAATCCCATTTTGTATATATGAGTTTTGTGAACTTTCTTTATGATTCTAACATTAAAATTGAGTTCTCTTTATGAAGCTTCCTTATGCAATTCTAATACTTGAGAGGCCCAAAAAAGATATTTGACTTTGGCTAGATCTTATAATACAAAGTTTTTAAATGGATAACTTGCAAGGGTATACCAACTTCGGCATACTCCGAATCTTAAGCTTAATGCTAGTGAATTCAAAATTTTAAAAAATAGTATTCTAGTATTTAAATATTTAAGTATTTAAGTAAGTTTCTATATAAATAAAAACATCATATTTCAAATTGCTTTGAACACATCGATGCATTCGATGCATCTGCTATTAATTTACTTCTAAATATTCAGAGCGGGATTTCTTTATTTATTAAATATTGTAATGATAAAGGCAAAAAATATTATCTTAACTCTTCGCCAATCGATTCTGGCATCGATTTGTTTCTTTCAAGAATAGTTAGAGTTTTGTGTAAACTGTTTTCCAAAGTAGTTTATAGATATTTTGTAAGATTTTTACAGCTTTTTATAGTTTTTTCTTTGCAAGTTCAATAAACTGGCAACAGAGGAAAACTGTTTAGTCTCCGAGCATCATTAAATCATAAACAATTAGCCGTTTATTACTTCCCCTTAATCATGCGCCATTTGCAATTAATTTAAGCGCAATTTTCGTAGTCCTCGCTACGGGGGAGGTCGAGAACAAGGACAAGGACACGGACTTGGGCACGGACACATAAAATCCCAGAACCCAAGTCCCAAGACCGAAGAGCTTCCTGCACACACTCCTCCACACACACACATTCACATAGAAGACAAGCAAATCTTTTGCACAAACATAATTTTGAAACAGACACACGACTTTGAGAGAGATGAACCTTTCATCCTCCTCCCCCCTCTACACCTATTTCCTACATCTCTTCCAAAAAGCGAGAGAACTTCTTGGAGAAATCTCGGCAGCAAATTGCAGGCAATCCACGCAAATGGCTTAGAACAACGGGTGGGCATTAAAGCCATTTCGGAGTGAGGTGAAGGAGGCGGAATGAAGCTACTTGCCTGGCCAAATTATTTTTCGCGCATCTCACAAACTCTGACCCCCCTCGATCCACCCCGTACAAGGAAAAAATAAGGAACTTTTTGCCAGAGATACAGAGTGAACACCCTCACCCAATGGCGTGCCAGGCATAAATCATAAAGCGCAAAACGGCAGTGTAAAGAAAATGGGTAATGGGAAAGTGGGTTGGGGAGGGATAAGGAGGAATCGGGCAGAAAAACTTGGAAGCAAAGTTTTTCCACCTCAACCCAAACCTTGGCCCTCCCCAAAATGGTAAAGAGAAAAGAGCCAACGGCGGATCTGTGAAATTTGTCTTGGCGTTTGGATTTATGTTTTTGCGACGCTTCCCAGCGAAACAAACAGAGAAAGAGACAGAGAGAGAGAGAGAGATAGAGAGAACAAAGACAAAGATGGAGATAGAGAAAATAAGCAAAAAAGAAGGTAAATTCAGGAAATGCTGTCTTCAACAAAACAAAGCCAAAAGAAAAATCAGAGAACACAACAAGCCTACCAACTTGGTGGCCCTTGATTTATGGCTAAGGTAGCCAAAGTTCTTTTGCTTGTTGTTGCTTTCCTTATTGGGCTTTAAAAAGTTTGCAGGTTTGCACAGGATTTGCATTTGAACACGCCACAGGAAGCACTTCTGGAGGCCGGGGAGCTGCTCCTCAAAGATATATGTATTTGTATAAGATGGGTCCACAGGTACGAGCATTTGTTCCAACTGAGTTTGGAGCTGGAGATGGAACTGGAGTTTCCTGTTTTGTTTTGGGCTCACCGAAATTTGTCTCATTTTGTCGCCGACTGCCATTGGGAAACCAAAGCCAAGTGGCAACATTTTGTTTAAGGAAGAAACCAAAAACAATTTGTTCCCTAATCTTGACCTTTTTTTTAATTTTGTTTTGGCTAGGAGAAACATGCAATCCAATTTATTTAGTTAATGCTGATAAAGTGGGACATTTCTTAAAATAAAGTTTCACAAAATCTGCATAAATATTTGCAATACACACAAAGATTGTATTTTAAAGTTAAAGATAAGTTTTTAAGAGATTTATTTACAAATATTAGATAGTTGATGTACATAAATGAAGAATAAGACTTTTTAAGATCGAATTAAGTTAGTTATTGAAAGGGTTAATGGTTGACAAAGGAATACTCTTAAACTTGAATTTAAAACTAATTATTTCTGTTTGGGTTGACTCATTTACAAAAATTGTTTCTTGCGGTAACCACCAGAAATGCTAAAGGATTTATCTGAAATCAACACAATCGACAAACATTTTTTTTATTTTTAAATTTTTTATGTTTACTCGAATTTCTCAACTTTCTTTTTCCAAAATTAACAAAACGGCAGCTTTTGAAAATTTTGATTTCGGGTTATAGGAAAAAACACAAGAGTTTGTTTTTTGAAAACAATCAATATTTAACAAAAAACCAACATTTTTTGATTAAACATGAGTTTTTTATGTTTTCCATAACTGTGTAATTATATATACTTATATATGTATGTTCTTTGAGATCTAGTGGTTTTCAAGTTACTTTGGTTAGCAATAAACAATAAACACAATTTTAGGAAAATTGCTTTTGATGTTTCAGAAGTGCCCAACTCATATTTGACATAATCTTACAAATTTGGCTTAATCTCTGAAAATGTATATCGGATTGACTTTATTTTAAGATTTCATCCATAATTAATAAAATAAAAAACTTTAATTTTTTTAAAATTCTAACTACTCTTAACTCCTAAGTATTGTTAACTTCTGATGATTACTAGGACAACAATATTTCTGAATATCGTATGCAACAAATCTCAATTAATTGAGATGATACAATTAAAGTTTCTTATTTTAGGATTTAAAAACCGGAAACATCTTAATATGACTAATATATTGGGTGGTGGCAGCACTGGTTTGTTTCAAGATAACACTGGCAACACTGCAGCATTGTCTTTTTGCTGTCTGGCCGATCGTATTGAGATATCATGATTTTACAATTTAGTTTCTAAAAAGGATATAAGAATTTTCAACAAAAGTTTCCAATTCACAGAAGGAGGAATCTATATCCGTCTCTTAACAAGAACTCCACCGATACCCTTACAGAGCTTAAACTGCACACCGGCTTCTTTCTACTACAGTTATTGTTTATCTCGTAATTATCCCGATCGGATGACTGTATTTTATGGGTCCTTAAGGAACGTTGTATCAAAAACTTGTGTTAAAAGCGATCGTTACAGAATTTGATGTTTGCAAGTTTCGTATATATAGAAATATATTATATAGCTACCATAGGAACAATCAGACCAAAACAAATTTATATAAAAGCTTTTCCTTATCCATGGAGATTTCACTAGTCTCATATCCCTCCTCATGATTCTGGGAATTTTAAATGTTCTTTAAAATGACAGTTTGCAAAAGTATTCGAACTTACTTAGTTAGCCTACTAATTTTAGTCGTAATTTGCTCCTAAATCTAATTATTCTATAAGATCGTGAAGTCAAAACGTTCGGTTTTTATTAAGGAAACCGTTTGCAGGCTTTTTCATTAATCTTACATTTAAAACTTTCAGTTTTATCTGTGCTTACACCACAATTTAAATTTCTTATATTTTTCATTTGTTGTTTGACCATAGAAATGCCCTTGAAATCGAATCGTAATATTTTGAAAATTATACAATTACACGGATATACTTAAAAATAAAATGACCAATCTTTCCAGGTTTCCCAGTAATTGAGTTTAGGAACTTAGCTTAAGAAAACGAGATGGAAACTTTCTCTTTCTCTTTTCCATTTTATCATTTTATATGCTTCATAAAGGCCAATTTCGGGGGACAATTTTCGCCCTGCCTAATCATCTTTTGGGTCGTTCGTAAATGTAGGGTAAAAACTAATGTGGCCAATATTATGCAGGGAATTATTGAAGCATTAATATGGAAATGCCAAAACTGAGATGGATGGATGTGGTTCCATATGAAATTATAATGCCTGGGAACACTTTAATATGACGCTCGACTCTTTTTATACTCGTTCTCGTTTTTAATAACGCTCTGGCACGCAGCGCGGAGAGTGAATCGCATGACACAAAATGATAAACAAGAAACGAAGGAATGTACAAAAAATTATATATATATATATATATATATATATATATATATATATATACATACATATATATATATATGTATATATAAGGAGATTTATTACGCAGGCGGAGGCAACGTCCGTGAGATGCTGATGATGGACCATAAACAACAGAAAAAAAAATGCAAAACAACATAAAAAACGAAACGTAGCGGAGGAAATAAAAAAAAAAAAGATATCATAGTATGTATTTGTATATATGATGCATATGTATGTATGTATATGTATGTATGTATACCCGGACCCGGGACAACGGCAAACCCAGCAGCGTGCCACAAAAGCCATCAATCATTTTGAGCGAAAGGGGCAAAGCGGAGGAAACAGAAAACCAACCTCGCTCTTGGTTGGTTGCCTGTTTGCTTAGTTTCGTGTGGGCCCAAAGGGTGGGGAGAGGTTGGCATCATATTAGAATAATCATCCAGCGTCATCATGATGGCCGAGCAAAGCCTTTGCCTCCATCCATCTCGTGTCCTCCATCTCCTGCCCATCCTTCAGCCTTATGATTATTAAATATGGAAAATCCCTCCAATACCGAAATAAAAAAAAGAGGAAAAGAAAACACCGCAGCCCCCAAAGTGTTGACGAGCTAATCGATTTATTATGCTAACCAGGCGATGCAGCAAAGTGTGGCAAAAAGTGGAAGTACAAGCAAAAAACCAACAACATTCCATCCAAAGGACGCGGCACATTAAGCAAATGAAGCGTTTGCCCTCAATGATTTTTAGTACTAGCCAAAGATTTGACATGACACCATTAAGTTTTTGAAAATTAAAATTAAATTTAGTTAAATATCCCAAAAAAAAAAATAAAGTTAATTCAAAAGTTAGATATGATTGATATCTCAAATATCAATGAAATCTTCCTCGAAATTCAAGTTTCTTGCAAGAAAATTACAAGTTCTAAATAAAATTACATTAAAATTTAAAAAAATATATCTTACTAAAAATATTTTATTAAAAACAATTTAATTATTAGGAACATTGTTTACTTAAATCATAACACACCGATAAAAACTCAGATATCTGATCAAAAATATGCTTTATAATGTCGAAATATATTTTTTTAATATATTTTTATTGTATCAATATAACATTCTGGTTTTTTAAGAAACCTTTGAATACGATCCAAGCAGATTTGTAAATATTCCATTCGGTTAAGTTATTAACTTCCAATGAACTGAAGAAAACAATAAAAAACTAAACCGACTTTGATAGAATTTTGTTTAAATTTGAATCAAATATTTGGAGAGTTATTAGAAAACATTTTTGGACATAAATTATATCTTGGTGTGTTCGAAAAGAGGCCATACAGAACGCCAAGGTATTTCTAAAAATGATTTCTCTGAGAGAGTGATATAGGGAGTCCTGTGACCTTGTGATTTCTCATCGAAAATTCTTGAGGGATAACATTTTATATATTTTCTTTTGATTTGATACCCACATATATATATTATCCTACATCGGATTGTATTTGCAATTAGGAGCTTTTGATAAAAAAAGACGTTCCAAGTTGTAAGAAAACTTGAGAAGTTAAAAATATTATTTTACTTTGGCTTTCATTTAAGTGTTATATGTTAGTTTTAATTATCGTATTTCTATTATAGTCAAACTTTAACAAAAATAGAAAGAAATTGCACAAAAACAAGTCTCATGCAGTTTGCACTAAGAATTTATATACATATAAATAAACTTAATTGTTTTAATTGGCTTGACAGGGAGTAAGCGTCTCGCCAGGATGCATTATCCAGTCTATCACTCTTTCCACTAGTGTGTCATCTAACATGGTCCTGTAATGGGTGGAGATTATGGGAGATTATACTTCGACTTAGTTTTTTATATTCTAATATTAACAGCAACTGATTATTAACATTTAATTAACTGCAGCATACTTTTGGGAACTTAAATTTAAAGTTTGTGTAAATATCGATACATAAATTAAAGTGAATTTGACAGTTAAATTAACATTTTAAAAATTCCAAAAATTTATTCATTGAGTGTAAGACTTGAAATGATTGATGGATTTTTCTTTAACTAATTAAATGCAGGCGAAACATTTAAATTTCTAAGCAAAATATATTTATATAGAGATATAGAGAGCAATCATCCACTTTTGGATAAATTCAACTGAATTTGGCAAGGCAACACCAAGGCAATAAGGAACACCCGCAACTGAAAGCAGACAACTGATGGCTCTGGGCGTCGCACAGACACACAGCAGGATGTTGAGATGGTGATAATGGGCAGGGTGACGGCGGGGCGAAGGCAGCGTGGCTTGGACACGTGCCGCTAACTTGGCCAAGCGTGTGCAGTGGCATTGGCATCATCAACATCAACGAATGGTGAATTGCGACAGAAGCCGAAGGCGCTTCAGATTGAGATTCAGTGTGAGGACTTGTGGTCAGCCAACAGACCGCCCCAGCCAGTCAACCACGCCTAGTAGTGCCGCCCCCAACCCGACTCTCTTTCATATCCTATTTCCATTTCCAGCTGCAGGAGCATTAACATTATCATCAGGCGATGCCCCCCCTTCCACCCGCTGCCAGCTCGTCCGTGCCATAAACTTTTGACATTAATGACCGAGGCGGCTCGAGCTCATGTCCATCAACCATTTTCGACCATGTTTATAAATTGCCATTTGTAACGCTTTTCCCTTCCTCACTTCTCTTTTTGGCTTGACATGCTACAAATTTTATATATGTACATATCATTATCAGTATCTGTATCCGTATCCATATTCGTATCTTTAGCTGTATCTGTCGCTGTCATTGATGTCTTTATCTCTGCACTTTGCGCTAGAATGCTCGTCACTTGCCTCAACTTTTCAGTTCAGTGGCAATGACGAACAGCATCGGCATTGGGGCATCGGAGTCGCTTCATCTTCATCAGACTTCATTATTGTCATATCGCGAAGCATCTCATCACTTTGATTCAACTGGGTGTAAAAGCTTGTCTGCTATTAATAATCATAATAATAACAATAATAATACTAATAATAACAATAATAATAATTCTGCATGCCTTACGCTCCACTAGACATTAGTTCCAGCTAGTGGTAATGCAGATATCAAAATATATTTTCCAATATTTAATTAAGTATACAGGTGCGGACTTGAACCAGCATGGGGCAACCTTTGGAATCAAATCTAAATAAAATACCAAAGAATATTACAAAATTCTTCTGTTAAATGATTATTTTCTACTTTAGCTCTTTTCTACTTTTAACTCTTTTTTAATAGAATTCATAATAAATTCTGGTATCTAAATATCTAAATTTTAAATATATATTAAATTCCATGTATATTTTCAAACTTACATTTCTATCTATAATACTTTTGTTAACTGTAAAATTTTCATATATCTACATGAGAATGCAAATTTCCATACACCGATTCATTCTATAGAAAATGGCTTCGTCTTCCTTTTCTGTTTTTTCTTTTTTTGACTCATGTTTATTGAATAAATCAACGCGATGAAAAATTCCAACTAAACTTAACAGCTTTTCATTGGTCTTAGCAAATAGCTTTGCCCATTTTATTTACAAAACTGCAAAAGAGAGTGGGCTAAATGGAAAAAAGGAAATACATGAAAACTGTAGCCAAAAAAGTGCGCGTTTCATACAAAACACTGACAGTCGATGAGATGAGGGATGGGGGGAGGTCACTAAACAAATGGCCAATGCAAATACATAGTGGAGATTCAATGAAGCTTAACCGTACGTCTACAGAGTTCTAAGCGACTAAAAACTTGGTCTACTAATTGGGCGTGTGACTTGCTGGCTAAAAGAGAAAATTGAATGGCCAGGGGATGGAGTGTGTGTGTTTGTGTGTGTGTGCTGAGGACATGCTACGTGCATCAATGAACCGTAAAGCTATTTCGTCATTTAACGTTAAAAGCAAGCAACGGGCCATATACACACTCACCCACACACACACACGCACACACACAAATAACACACACAAAGGGCGAACCGACAAAAACGCGAACGAGCGCGACCAAAGTGAAAAAACTAATTTGCGCTGCTTCAAAAGCAAACACAAGATACTAGGGAAAGAGGCGTGGGGAGGAGAGGGAAAGCCAGATATGTGTGTGTATGAAGGCGAGGATCCTCTTGCTGGCTAAAGAAAAACATACACGTATTTTTGGCCAAGAAAAAAGAAAATTGGGTATACGCTGAGTGCTAACCGAAAAACTTTTTCATTTATGCTCTGCAAAAGAAAGCAAAAGAAAAAACGAATGAAAAATTGTGAGAAACAGAAGAAAGAGAAACCGTGGGCAAAACATTTTAAGGAATCCATTTAAAAATCAAATAATGAATGTTGTCTTTGATTAACTTTGGATGTCGGCCCAATGGAGATAACTTTGCCCAAGCCACATCAAAGTGCTCTTGACTATATCTATTCGAAGAATTGAAGTCTTTTATGGAAGAACTCCCATATCGGACTCCAAATCTTCGCTTTATCGCCGGAACCCTATGCTTATGATTCTGCATTGGATGGCAAAAAATTATAAATTCAACTTACCATAGTTTTTGATACATTATGTAAAAGTGAACCTAGGAATATTTAACAAGGTATTTTATTTCTAAACAATAATTTCTACATTCAAATTGATTCCCTTCTTTCGAATTTAAATAAAGTAAGAAAAAGTTATTGGTCTAAGCCGAAGAATACTTTATAAATTCGAAAACTTGGATTTTACTTGAGTGTAAAATGTTTTTAAGTCAATCAAAGGAAGCTCAGTATAAAATGATATAATGAAGAGTTTAACGACAATAGATCTATTTGGCAATAGAAAACATAGAAAACCCTTTAAAACGTACATTATAGTTATCTAAGAGTTACAATCAATGTTTGATACTATTAATTTTTTTTATTAAATCAACCTATAATCTTCTTGGAAATTTAAATTATTTTAAGTTAATCTATTTTCGAAATTTTAAAAAGTAAAAGTATAAATTAAATTGATTGTCTTGTTTGAGTTTAATAAACAATTAAAATTAATTTCGTTTAAAGATAGAAAAAGAGTGTGTCACATCTCTTTACAATTTTACTAGACTAGAAACTATATAATCAAGTGGTTGGGACACATTCTCATGGTATTCAAGATTTCTTATAAATTTTTATGAATTCCAGATAAAACCATTCTTTGGAACCACTGTGCCGAAGGTGAGCAGAACCTACAGCAGGCAGCTGATGGCTTCTCCAGTTGTTTCTCCACCTCCTTCGTTGACTTCCTGTGTATGAAAGAGAGTATGTGTGTGTGTTTGCCTGTCAATATTGCATCAGAGGCGCCACAGGCGGTGCAGAGCCAAACTGGGTAACTTCTGCCTCGGTTCCTGTAGTTAACGCGCCAAGCTTACTTTTATGCTGTATTTGGAAACCCGATGTCAATCAAAAATTCCCATAACCTATGCAGACCTCGCCCACCCTTTCTTCGACCCCTACTCCTTCCCTTTTCCCTTCTCCCCATACCATCTATACAGTAAGGGGAAAAAATGGACGAGTAGTTGAAGGCGAGATGTATGTTTGCTTTATGAAAGCTTTTGGCACATGTGGCGCATAAAAAAAAAACGACGAGACGAGATTGAAACTTGGATGGGAGTAGTCGTGCACCTTCACCAGTTTTCTTCTTTCCTTCCTCGCCTTCACCCTCCGCCACCCCTCTTTTATTCTTTTTTTTTTTTTTTTTGCTGAATGGCCAAGGAAGAAGTATGTGCTGAAAAGGATTTTGCCCCTTACATCTTTTACTGGCCTCTGACGAGGACACTGGCCCGCCCACATCAAGGTGGTGAACAAGCTTCTTTCAGTTCGGCAATATTAAATTGCCAAAAAAAAAAAAAAATCAATTAGGAACATGTCAAGTTTGCGGAAAAGCTGTTTTTGAAAATTGGTGTCAGCAACAAATTTAATTTCCAATTTTCGTCCTCTTTTCCTCCCTCCAAAGATGTGAAGATCGAAGTGCCACTGATGTGTGAGTAAATGAGAAATAACTTTTAGTTATTTATTTTTATTTTGTAAAGTGATAGAGAGAGAGTTCTATTAGAACATTCATATAAACAAATTTTATCCTTTAAATATATTTTTTCCCAAATTGCCTAGCAAATACAAATTGTCTTGGTCATTCCATAGGCCATAAACAAACGCTTTGTTCTATGTGAATTGTCATTCTATTGCCTACCTTTGCCTTTCCGGACAAACCGAAATGAAAATAAACTCACATGTTTAGTCAACTCTTTGGTTGAAAAATTAAACTGAGAACAAAACCAAAAATGATAAGTCGACAAGGGATACCTCGCACTGAAAAGAGTTAAAACATATAAAAACAAATTGGTAACAAAATCATTTGAATAAAACTGAAGAAATTAAAATGTTTTTTTTTTTTTGTTTATCATCTTCAATGCCATCCACTGCTTTGTTGCACTGCTTTCGTGCACTGCTTCTGTCAAGCTGTCTTTGGAGTGAGTGAAACATTTCAAATGTAAATCATTTTTGCATGAAGAGAAAATGTTAAATAGTTTCTGTGTGAAAAACAATATGTACTGTGATCATGAAAATTGTAATTGATGTTTTATCCATAATCCTTTAATTTTATCTTGTTAAAGTTAAAGGTACTAAAAGTAGTTGTTTTCTTAAAGTTTCTTTAACAAAAAGCTTTTGTGGACTTAACGCTATTAACTATGACTCTTAAAAATGGAATATATTACACACATTTTTCGTATAGACCAATGACAAATGATAAATTTGATATAGACGGTAACACTATTTTATTACTATATATATAGAATATATTTATGCTGGAGTTATAAGACAAAGAAGTGTTTTGCTATTTTCCTACACCATATAGAAAGACAAGGTGTGTTGTGTGGATAAAACTTTTCTATCCTTAATGGAGTTCATCCAAGATCAGCTTGTGTAAAGGTATACAACTGATACAACTGATCTTTTGTTACGACTTATATATCTGATTTCCTTTTTTTGTTTGCACCAATTGGAAGTAGCTAACAGAATTATATAGAATATTGCTTGTTGTGAAAGAATAACTGATTAATTTCCGATTATTTTAGATCTGTAACAATTTTAATTCGGATTTTCTTGCTCCTGCTTATGTCGTGCTTATCCTTTGAGCAAAGGGTATTGAAATACAGCAACAACTAACTGTTGGGTTACCTCTGTGACTTCCTTTTTAGAATTTCTTTTTTTTTTGTGTTTTCTACTTAATTTCAAACTGCTTTCAGTATCAACCCAAAGATAGAGAGAGCAAGAGGGGCAGCTGGAGAGGAGCGACTGGACCTTGCATATACTCAGTCGCATGCAAATGTCACATTGCATTGCACAGGACAAACAGGACACACAGTTCGAGATTCTCATTCCGAGATATGTATGCATGTAATTTTTTTGTCCATCTCTTTCTGTCTCTCTTTATCGCTCTGTCTCTGTCTTTGGCGCACTGTGTCTCAGTGTATCTCTGTTTGCTGGCAATTTGAAATGATTTCAGTAGGAAGCCGGCGTGTCCAGTGCAATTTACTTTACTTCTAGCTTAGGGACAAGGCAAACAGGAAAAGACAAAACTCACACATAAACAAACTTGCACACACACACAAATACATAGACAGAAGGATAACAAAAGCGTCTAGAGAAGAGCAGAGTCAAGTCAATGACTAAGTTCAACTTCCTCTATTTGTTTTTGCTTCATAACGAAATAAATAAACTCTCTTTCTCTTTCGAAAAACTTTGGCCCTTTGACCTTATCCATAAATCAAATACAAAAGTGTTTGATATTCTCTGTTGCATACATTTGTGTGCCTATTGATTTCAGACAGAGAGAGAAAGAGAGAAAGAAAGAGAGACCAAAAGAGTGCGAAGAGAGCAAGAGAGGGGAAACTTTGCGTGCCAAGTATCTGGTTTTGGTTTTAATCAACCCATAAATTGTCTACACACGCACTCGACAAATGTATCTTTAAGTCGTAAAATATGAAATTGCGTGCAAGTGTTAAATTATCCTCAGTTATTTCGTTACACTTCACGCATTTCTTGGTCCTTGTCTCATCCTAATGGATTTCTAAGTAGTTTAATGTATATGTGCATACGCTAAGGTGTGATTAGTAGATTCATAGACTCGCCTGTTCATTATTCATCTTTTCAATGTTTACTATCTAATTTTTTTGGAACCCAGATCCATTTCAGCAGCTGCTGTGACTGCTGCTGCTGCTATTACCCTTGACCCAATCAATAAATCAGAAACATCACAAACTTGTTGACAACAAAAACTTGAATGAATTGTAACACGTGTTTGATTATTGAATTCTTCTCGCCCGATTCATTGAGCAAACCGGGCCCATGCGATCGACCAGACAAAGGCGAATGATCGCGAAAGATGCTGTGGAGACAATGCCGAGATCGTATCCATTGTTATATCACAGGGCGAGCGCTCTTATTGAATGGAAGTTTTCTCCTTTATGCCATCATTTCAAGTATGTTTTTCATAGAAAATTTCTTGTTATTTATATTACGCACGCGGCTCGTCGCCCGAAAGGTGTTCTGGATAGGTGTGCAGCTGCCAGAATTGCGGAATGGTTTAAATCGGGGACCCAAGTGCCTGCCACATGCCAAGAAGGGTGGGTTCTATTATCGATATTAATGAATTATGTGGACATATGATGAAGTATGATGGGGTAAGATGAAATTTTAATGGAGCACAAAACGTACAGTTGTGCATGAAATTGAAAATTGTCATTCTGTCGTCTTTGAACGATTTGAGTTTTTAATATGTTAAGATATGGCTAAACCATTTATCGAAAACTTACTATTGTTTTTTATTATTTATTATTTTATTAGGTACAGTTGTGTTTGACACATTTTCATATAGTTTCGAAAAACGACTGTTTTGGGCCTAGGATTGCAGCGACAACCTCATTATGGATTATGGATTAAGGATTATGCATTTATTTTTATACTTTCATTAGTTTTTCATATATAGGAGTAGGGCTGGAACTCTAAGCTCACTGTACTGTCGACTAGCGACCACCAAGCAATCGGGCAGGCAAGTCAAGTCACCTAGGAAGGCTTAGGCCAAGCCAGTACCAATGCCAACAAAATCCTTGGCACAGTGTTTTTCGCTCTAATTCGCTTTAAGCCTACAGAAACTGCCGCTCTATATATAGATGAATACATTCACATAAATATATAGAGAGAAAGAGAGGTGAAAGAGAGAGAGGGAGAGCAAACTGAAATCTGAATTTCATTTTACCAGAGAACAAAACACGACACCGCTTGCCAAGGACCCAGTACCAAGGATCTTTTAGAGCAACCCCTCGGTTAAAGGCCAGGTGTGCCCGTGTGCTGGTGCGCAATCAGCTTTGTAGGCGATTTGTGAGGATTAAACTGCGCACCATGCGCATAGGTGGAGGAAAAGAGAAGGAGAAGTAGATAAAAGAAGAGTGGGAGAGCGAGAGAGTTGTCTACCTGCTGGAATGTTGTGCATTGTCCTCCCAAAGAGATGTGATATAGTAGTTGTAGTAGTAGGAGGAGGATCAATTTGCTGACTAAATACGCATGGAAAGGTGTAGCCGTAAAATCTGTCAGAGGGGATAAAAATCTTTCATTTTTTGCGTTTCAATAGGCACTTTGAGAACTCCGAACATCGATCCCGAATGAACAAATATCGTTTACGAAATTTCAAAATTAGAAAATTGAAATGCCAACAGAATGAAAGGAAAAAAGGTATAAAAATTTCATGCTTCCTGGTAATTGGCAAACAACAGCAACATGAGGAGATTGTAAATGGTAAAGCAGTTGGCAACAAAGCCAGTTGGAGAAACAAGTTATGGGCCACCAAGAACAAGCTGCCAGGTGGCATATAAATTTGAATACCTAAAGGGGGTTGCTACCTATGCGAAAGCCCATTCGAATGTCGACTTCTTTACCAACTCTAAACTGCGCAATAGCAACTGGTTCCCTAAGTGGTACCTCACCTTCAAATCGACAGAGTTAAATCAAGCCCATTTCGTCGCCTCTCTGTCTGCTCCTGCCCAGCCAGCCAATCGATTAAGCCTGGTCACTGTCTGTCCGCCCTAACTCGAAGGCTTAAACGACAGGCGGTAATCTTGACTGCATTGCCAGCACATAATCGATCTTCGTCAGACTGCCTGGCAAGTCTCGGATGTCTCGAGTCTGTGTGTCCCTCACACATCATCATGGCCAGACCACACCAGGCAACACTAAAGACACTGCACAGATTGACGATTAACGATTGGGGGAATACTTGTCATGTTTTATTGCACCTGGGGGACTCTTTTTCTGTCTAATGCGCTGTTGGCAGTGGATTTCAACACTTTCAAAAGTATGTCCAATTTGCATATTCTTTTATTTCCACAACAGTTCCTAGACATAAAAGTACAGCAATAAAATTTTTAATCGAATGTTAGGTAAGATTTTATAACTGACTGTTTAATATATAACTGTAATCATAAGAAAAGGAAAAAGAAACTGAGTCATAGTGAATTTTTAAATTAGAAATTCTTATCTAAATTCAATTATTATTCCAAATCATAGTTCCTCAAATTATTGAACATTGCCTTTATTTTGTATCTTTATCAGCATTCCCACGCCCACACATTACAGAAACATTTTAATGACTTTTGCACAATTGGAGTTCAGTTCAGTTGTTTCCCAGGAGAAGTTAAAGAAACGGTTTATATTCCAAATAAGTTGGCCTACATTGAATGCAATTCACCCTATCCCGAGGCCACTGCACAATCACTCTGACAATGCCAAGCCGCAGGATATATTCTGCCTGAGCAAATACAATAAATACCTGTTGGCTCTATTGTATAGTATTCTGCTTCTGCTTATGTATATCATCATTGCCCATTGTCAAATGGAACGGGAATGAGAATGGGTATTTCTATGGGATCGGGATCGGGAGTCTACAAGTGCCTGCTACCCTAAAGAAAAAAAAAAGAATACCAACAAAAGTTAGTCACTTACCTACATAAAAATGCGAATTGTCGGCGGGTGCACTTGAGATTCGGTCGAAGGTAAAAAGGGAAATGTAACAGTTCCCGTTCTTGTTCCCGTTCCCATTCCCCCCATTGTTGGTATCGGTTCCAAAACTATTGTCTATCGATTTTTTGCACTTCAAGCGAATTGCACAACAGTAGAAGATGAAAATGCAATTCATTTTCACACGTAAATGGAACGGGGAAAAGAAATTTGTGGAAATTTCAAGAAACCGATGAAGGTGTGTGTGTGTGTCTGTGTTTGGGTGTGTCGATGTATATCTAGTGGGTGGGCGTAATTTATGACACTTAAAGATCTGCCTGCCCAGAGAATCAATAAGCGAAACTACTAAACTCCCTTTACTAGCTTTAAATTTAACAACTTTAACCCGCGGCTGTGAATTTATTGTTCAGTCATAAATCTTCGGAGAGTTTTTTGTTTTATTTCACATTATTTTCCTTTTTTCTTATTTTTGACTTTTACGATTTATTCTGGTAGAAGAAGATGGTTGACCCCAGGCTGGGGTTGGCGTCGCCCTGTCTGGTCCTGAAATCATAAAGGAAAAGGAATCTTCGCCTTGGCGAGGGGCAGCTGGGATTCTCTTAATTTTTATTGAATTTTTATTTCTATGTCATTTCAGTGAGCAAAGTTTCGTATTTTCAGATCAAGTCAGAGGCAGTAAATTAAGCGTAAAATCATAAAATCAGGCAAGGTGTGAAATTTTATGCCAACTTTGATTTATGCGAAAAGCAGAACCAGATGCTCGACAGGATTAGCAGTGATTTAAGTGTACATAGAATCCTGTGTGTGGAGATCTCAAAAGATATTGCCATACATACATACATGAAAGTAATTAAATTTTTTATTTTTTATGATTTAACTGCCTTGAATAAGATTGGTTAGATGCCGGCGGGGTAAATCAAGGGTTTGAGGAGAAGAGAGGTCAAGGCTGGATGAAAGAGAGAGCAATTTACAACTGAAGACCAAGATTTATCCAATTAATTTTGTAGTCTTGCATGCGCTTTCATTGACAAATTGACTTTTACCATTAACAAGTCTGAAAAGTTTTTTGTTAATTGTAGTCGCCTTCCCATCCCAACACCCCTCGCAAAATAACTAATTGTCCTGCTCTTGAACAATACAACATTGTCAACGTTTTTTGTCTCGTTAAATTTTTTTTTCTTGTATTATTTTCTTTTTTTTCTTTTTTTTTAAGACGCACCCTTGAAAGTTGTCAACATCTCTCCCATGAGTCCTATCAACTTTTTGTCATCAGGCACTTACCTGAGTACATCTGACTAAGTATACGAGAGTATATGACTCTATTGGAGCTTGGAATCCCGACTCTCGACTTCGACTGACTGGCCAAATGCCAGGCTCTTGAGAGAATGTTTAATTGCAGGCAACTTAAACTCAAAATAAGCACTTAATTTACCAGGCAAGTGCTCACAGAGTTTCCACTTCCAGCCGCCATAAATCGCAACAAAAGGGAAGAGTATATTCATATGCTAACGGGTTTGAGGGGGGAGCTTCACGGAATGGGAACCTTCCATATACACATAGGCAAGTGTAGGAAGCAAGTAAATAAAAAATATCCAAACGGAGCAAGGTGACACGGTGGTTACGGGGGCCCTGGCAACGTCCAAGGCAAAAACGGTATACTCATTGCCAAAGACCCCAGACTATACTGTAACGCAATGAGATACAGATACAGTACAGTGGTTCAAGGAAACCACTCTTTATAGGTAACACCTCCAAAAATATCGCTAGAATGATACAGCGGCTTGGAAGTTTGCATTGCCATAAAATGATTTTAATTAGAGCATGACAGGCCAAGAACTTGTGCTATTATGCCCACCGACTGTTTTTTCTCCGATTGCCCAGACCGGAGTAGATTACCGTAGCAATCTTCTACTTTACACATCCTGCTATTAATCGTGTACAAAGTACTAGCCTACCTGAACGATGTGTAGTAGGAGCGTGGATATCCGTAAGCAGAGAAGCATTAGGATCTGATGCCCCAAGTTTTCATATGTAATATATAGATATAAAGTACCTTCTGTAATTTGACTTCAACTCTATAGGGTTAACATAATTTATTCACGGAAACGATTACCTTCTGGCTTACTATATGGTCATAAGTCATATTTTATGTTAATGCCGACTTTCTGCCACATAATCGATTTTTGCAGGAGAAAGAGTGTAAAAACTGATGAATTTCTTTGTGAGGACTGAAACCAGTGTGCATCCCATCTCTGACTCTTGTGGCGCTGTCTCCGACGACGACGACAGAGAAACAATAAGCGACAGTAGCACTGATTACTTGAGCACTGGCATAACAACGGTTCCCGTTCAACCATTCCCCGCCAGCTTTAGCTTCAGCCTCAGCTATGACTGCAACTGACATTCGAGCCACGTTTGGCTACATTTCAGATGGGATTCGGGGGCACAGATGAGGGGATAGATGTTGCTGCCGCTGACAGCGCACATAAGGTGCATGTGCCTTGAGTAAGTGCAACGTTAGAATACTGCATCCAGCCAAGAACTTAAGTAAAATAACTCATGTGCAAAAAATAGAATGCGATGCGAATGCGAATGCCAGAGAGCACACCGAGAGTCTTAGCAGAATGAATGTGTCTAGCAATGCTTATGCCCTGCCCTTGCCTAGCTTGGCCTCAACTGGCATAGCCTGTCCCAGAGTTTTCAACGTTTAAAACGTTCGTTGCACTTGGATGGGCTCTGTTCCATGACGCGCCGTGGCACACAGTTTGAGAGTCATTGCGTTGTACTTATTTGCACATTTACTCAGGCAAAGTGCTTGGCTTACTTATGATGATGATGATGGAGGTGCCCCACTTGATGATGGCGGAGAGGAAGGTTTCGGTTAGCTACCTACAAGCAAAGTGCTTCCCATCCCCTCACACTTCTCTTCTCTAGAATGGGGTGCACACCAGCAAGTTGGCTCTTGCTGTATCTTTGCCGGTTGTTTGTTTGTTTGTTTGTTGTTTTATCGTAGATTGCTTTTAAATTACTTCGACTCAAAGGCAAAATGTCTGAGATTTTTGATTGATTTTGCAGCAATTTTTTCTCTTTTCTATTTTTTATTATTTCTCCCATCTCCTTTTTTCACCCACTTCCCTTCCTTTCTATCCATTATTGTTTTGCTCTGGTGAAATTGCTTGGAAAGTGCGCAAAAACGAAGATTGAAGTTATTGAAGGGTGATGGCAGGGGGGTGTTGAAAATTGAGTAAAAAGCAAAATATTAAGCCGGAAGAGGAGCAAAACTGATGATGGAAATTAAAAGCAACAACCTAAGTTAAGTAAATACATAGGTAAATATATAAATAAGTAAAAACATTTCAATGTATATTTAATAGTTAAAACGATGAACTCGTGATGCAAGGTTGAAAGGTAAATCACCCCCCCTGATTAGCTTTAGCAAAGTTTCTTTAATTTAATAATAAAGCAATTTCAACTTTAAAAATTTAAAGATTTCTGGCAATGGACAAAATTTAAAATGGCGAAATAAAAGGCTTAAATTTTACAGCTGGTAATGCGATTAATAAATTTTTTAAATGCCATTATAGTTCGGCAAAAATATTTTAAAATGAAAAGTATCTTATATATTATCTGGTATATTTAAGCAAAAAAATCAGATTCTTATACATGTTAACATTATTGGGTGTTGTTTTTTAGATTGTCTTCTACGCAAGACTCAAATAAGTAATATTATAATAGTTCAAATAGAAATTACGAATATGAAAGTCGATTATGGCAATGTCGGCCCTTAGACAAGTCCTCAACTACAGATATACATATATGTATATATATAAATATATATAACTGCATACTTTTTGATTGAAATTCAATGTGAACCTCAAAAGATTTCCTTGGGATTATTGACTATCTGAAAAACGTTCGTTTATTAACCAATCGACATGACAAAATTGAATCTCTATTTTGTGGATTGGAGGGTGTGGCCCTTTCCTCAAATCAGCTTAAACAAATGGCTTTAGTCAAGCAGAAAATTAGCGGCATTTCGCTTTTTCAATTAGATACCCGAAATCGGTGACCGTGGACAATAAAATTGTAGCAATACACAAAAGTCGGGATAATATATACATACACACAGATGAGTGCAAGTGTATGTATATGTACATACTGTATACATGTATGTATGTATGTATAAAAAGAGAATCCACTCCTCTTCATGAAAACCAATTTCAATGGCCAAACAAAACAAATGCTTGAATCAGCGTAAATTCGCCTGTCGAACTTGAGTGAATGTGAAGATTGAGGATGAGCATTTTATTGGTGGTGTCAATTGCCAGTGGCCATTTTTTGGTAATTTACGCCAGGAACCTTCCATCGCCTTATCGAGCAAAAATTTCGAGTTTCAAGACTTTCAATGCAAATGCTGATGGTGCATTTCCTTTCAGGTCGCTAAAATTTGCTGCACTGGCAAATTGAAAATGGCTCCTACAAGAATCGTGTATATATGTGTATATATATATATTTCTATGTATGTATATATTTGATTTGTATTATTTGTCTTGCAACTTAATTGAATGAAATGGCAAATAGCCGTACCAAGTGCGACAATTTCAGTTTGCTTTTGCCTCACATTTTAGAGAGAAGAGAGCCAAAGACACATTTTATTTCATTGCTTCACGTTGGATATAAGACATGGAACTTGGGGACATTGGACAGGGGACAAGGGACATGGGACGAAAACGACAAATTGGCAGCCATATTAATAACATCTTCTATGTGACAAGGGAGAGAGTTAGGTTAGGGGGGGATTGGGACATTATTGTTGAGCAGTGGCTGGCCAGCACGTTCATTGTTCGCATTTTCTGTTACTCTGTAACAGCATTTCAATGGCAAAAGACGACTGAGACGACATCGTTGGGCTTTGCTTATTACTTTGTAGGTTGAAGATTGCAGATGAAACCGCAGCAGCCGCCCCTAGTGAACGACTCCCTTAGTTCCCTTCCTGTAGCTCCATGAAATGAATGCCATGCCACATGCTACGCGGTCAGCAAGTTCTTTGTTCGCACAATGTGCGTGCGCATATGTATCTGTGGAGTGGCAACCTTGGTTTATATATCCAAAAAATATTGGACCATAGTATTAGTTAGTATACTTATCTAAGCCTTAACTTACCTAATCGGTTTATCTATATAAAAACTGTAATTTTAATCTTTTTTATCAAAAGAAATCGAGTCATATGCAGAAGGTTGCATTACTTTCTCACTTACCCCATAGGCTATTTGTTAACATATTTCTTCTTAATTTTTAACAAGAATCTATAGTATTCAATCCCACTGTACAATAACTGACCCCATCTAATTTATGTTTGACAAATCTTACACTAAAACGCTAGTTCCACAGCCCCCTAGACCCATCGAAGTCACTTGTTAAATCTATCCAGAGAAAGACTAAAAGATTCTCATAATTTATGCTCCAATCACTGTCCACTTTTGTTCGTCCCTTCACCCAGTCGCCCCCTCCTGCTGAAGAGGCAACGTGCTTTGGTTCGTGCTTCTTGGCGTGAAGTTGCCTAATTATAAATTAATTTCTCGCGACATTGGCAAAAAAAAAAATTCTTTTACGCTTATTTATGGCCATCATTAAAAAAGTTCTTTTGCTGCGTTAGTTTTGTCTTGGAGTGCTCAAAGTGTTCCTGAATGAATGAAGTCATAATCGGGAATTATTAATGTTTGTCCACATGTGGCAGATCTAATGAATTCACTGTTAATTTATATTTATGAATATCTGGACAAGCCGCCACACTGGCAACTCCACATTTCGTGGAGAATTTATGTATAGATACAGATATGGTTTTTGCATTTTTAATCTCTTCAACTCCCCATTTAAGTTATGCGAATAATAAGTATAGATTTTTTTTATCTATATATCTATCTGGAAGTATGTAAGTTTCGAGTTCAAATAAAATGCCTGATATATGGTCAGAAAGTCTTAACTGTATGAGCGGTAAATTACAGGGGGTGATGGCACTTAACAAATAAAAAAAAAAAACAGAATCAGCCTCAACCATATTAGATCTATCGATCTAAGGCTGGTTATTTGCATATGAAATGGCCTAATCTGTAGAGCATGCCACATTTCACGGGTCAATGCGAGAATGGAGAGATCACAGATGGGAGAGATGAAGAGTTGGGGACAACGGCACAAAAACAAAGTGTGAAGATCTTTATAGTTGTTGTTTGAGCTTTAAAGAGATGGTTAGATGTAAAACTAATATATGATGTATATTTTTAGAGTCTATAAATTTTTTTTTTTTTGTTTTTGCCAACTCTTTTTAAATGTTTTCCCTATCGTTAGATTTCTTCAAGAATTTAGACTTTGAACCCAATTTAATGGAATTTCAAGCAGATTGAGTTTATATTTGTAGTTTGTATATGCAATTTTTGGTATTTTGTCCGTAAAAATATACAGTTACATTGTTTTACTAATAGTTTTCTTTTTACGTTTACTTTCTTTTTAATAAGCACTTTCATTCGAATTTTTTCTTTTAGAAACTTAAGTTCTAAAATTTTTGTAATAGAATCCAGTTACCGTTAATGGACCACCTGTAAACTTATCTTTTAATCTTGAATCTTCAATGTAGACATAAAATTACACAGTCTAAACATCATTTAGGGTAACATTTAACCAAAGGCCAACAAAAACCCATGATTGCGTGTAATTGTATACAAGAAGAGGAATTAAGATATTTCCATTTGGTAGTGGAAAATTTAAATCCCTTGCAATTACAAGCAACTGTGCAGTCGCCCAGATCGACCGATCGAGCCGAGATTTCAAGATCACTCAGAGGCGCTTTTCTTGATGCAAAATATCAAAAAAACACACACAAAATAAGGAAAAAATATTCATTTAATTTGGCAGAAAACGCGGTTGGATATACACTGAAAGAAAAAATCAGCTATGAGTGACAGACAGCTGGCAATTAGGGCACGCAAATTTTGTTCCAAGTAATGATTTTGCGAGGGGGTAAAAATGGTTGATGTAGCCCAAACCGGAGGCCTCTCTGTGTGTAATTTGAGTCGATTTTTCCGGCAGTCTGTTCGACCGAAACCCAGACTCCATCTTTCCCTCCCTCTCTCTCTCCGTATCGCTCTGTCTCTCTCTTGCTTTAACATGTCGTTGTTCCATATTAATTGCAGCAAAAAGAAGAAGAAAAAAAGGTCGTCTCGTTTGCAATTAGATCCACAAGTAAAACGAAGCCGCAGACCAAGGAGAAGGATCTGAAAGATCGCAAGATCATCAAGATATGTAGCAAGAGTTCCCTTCAGATGCTGCTTCTTGTATAAACTCGTAGTTCTTACAACCGTTTTGGGATCTGTAATTATGGCAACTCGTGAGAAACCTGCCCTTGCAGGGCCAACATTAACTCTGGGCAAATTAGAATAATTTGAATGACAATGACGAAGGAGGCGAATTTCATTTCTTCTTGCCTGGCGGAAGTTTGGTTTTAAATATTTTGTAAATTTTGTGGGCGTCGTCCACAAAATGCTTAAAGATTTGTATTTTTAATAAAATTATGTACCAGTACCAGTTCCAATTCCAGTACCAGCACCGATTTATGTAGGAAAATGGCGCAACTCACAAAGTATACTTATATAAAGCTGATAATGTGCTGTGCACTGAAGTGTAGGAAAGTTTGAGGAGCAAACGACGACGACGACAACGACGCATGTTTTGGACACTCCCTCGAAAGAAGAGACTCACAATCCGACGGAGAAGTAAAGAGTGACAGAGGGTAGGGTAGTGGTAAAAGCAGAGGCAGAGCCAGAGGCAGGGGCAACCCCACAACTCAACTCCATGGTGCTGTTTGTTTGTGTGCGTTCATTCCAGTTGGTCGGTGATGAGTTTTTAATGGCTGGTCCACGGCATATATGTATTGTATATGTATGTATTCCCAACACTGCCTGGCGCTGGGCCAATGTGAGTTATTGTTTTTTCTTTTCTTTTCCTTTACTCTTTTTGCACAAAACTGGTTATGCTGATTTTGTTTTCGACTTGGGCAAAGTGGAGCTAATCAAATGTGGACAAGCTATGCTCATATGTATGTACCTACCTCCACACATACATAGATCAATACATACATACATACATTCTGTAGAGTGTTTTTTATTTCTGCGCAGTATTTTTGTGCAAAGATATAGAAGTAATGACACAAATTTTGATGTAGGTTAGACAGCAAATACGCAAGCAATGGGAATGGAGATTTGCCAGGTGGTTGTGTAAGTTCTCCAATAACAAACCATTTTAGCTAAAATAAGAAAATATTGAAAAGTAAGAACTTTATTCCAACTTGGAAGCAGTAGAAACATTGCACCAAGAAGCTCAACTCACAAGATAACAGATCATCGAAAGAAAGTTCCTTTCAAACCTACTTATGTTCCTGATTATCTCCATCGCCATCTCTCGACTGTAATTGTGTCTGTATTGAGATTAATCTGCATACTACTAAACTAAAGTTGTGTTGGATTTAAAGTTTGAAAACACCTTTTTACCCACTAAAAAGTACATTCCCATTTACGGTATACCAATAACTATGCTTTGGTAGAATGCTTTCCAGGTCTGTCAGCTTATTCTAATAGTTTCTATTGCGGGATCAGTTCAAAGATATCTTTTTCTGTACTAAAAACTAGTATTTTTTCCTTGAGCAATAGCTATAGTTCCCGAATGTAGTTCTATATATTTCTCAATTGTTCCACGTGACTCGTACCGTACATTATACGGTTTGCTCTCCTTGGTCGGTTGGGGAAGTAGTGGGCACTTATTACACCTTACACTTATTACAAAAAAATCACAGAAGGTTATTTAATCGGTCGATTTATGGCCTCTAGTGTTACCCTGGTAATTCACTTTCTAAAACAAAATGGTTGACAAATCTAAAGTTTTCGCAAAGATAACAACAGTCGCAGATTCATCACATCTTGGAAAAATAGTGTAATAATACCAAGCGACTATTTTTTTGACGTCTTGTTAGCAGCAGTGATTTCCCTTTCTCTCTTTTTTGATACGAGGTATTAAAGATCGAAATATATACATATTTATTATATTGAAAGGGTCGGGGAAAACTTTTAAAATTTAACAGATCCTTTCTGTCCTTGACTTAAAAATTATATAATTAAATTGCATTATTTATTTACTTTATTATTTAGTATTTTAACTCGATATATGGAACTATTTCTATATAGTTTTACCTAGAACAGACGATGATATAATACCTATGTCTTTTATTTTAAACATACCGCTGCAAATTTGGTATTTCTTAATTAATGGAGAGGAATTTATTTAAAACCAAATCAATTTGCTAGTTATAAGACACATTTACATGTCCAGTGCACTTTATAATCTAGACAATTTGGAATGGTTGAAATATATATTCCCATTAAGGTCATATTTTCGCTTGGCAAATTATATTTACGACTCTCAAACAATATTTTTTGAATTGGTCGACAGACCGAATTAGAAACTTTTCCTCATAATTATTTATTAATCACATTGTCAGTCCGGCAGCAAAGTTTTAGATCCAACTGACCTTAAATCATTTAATCAGCCAACTGAAGACCGCCGCCGGCAAACGTCCGGACAAGCAGTCAGTAGCGGACTGTGTCCCTGCCCCTGTACCTGCCTCTTCTGTTGCCTCAAGCCAAGCTTTTGCTTCTGCCTCTGACTCTGTCTCGGCCTTTACTCTACGTAGCAGCAGAAACACATAAAATATTTGTGATTTTCAAACGTTGGATGACAACTGTTTGCAGATTTTAATCTTTCAAAAAACTCAGAGCACGCACAGGGCCAGGCAATGGCAGTGGCAGAGGCAGAGCCAGAACACTGTCCGAGCAACATGTCCAGTACCAAGACCAGTTCAGCTATAGTCCAGTTTTGGTCTATGGAAGGGGCAAAAACTTGCAGTGACACTTGTTAGACAGGCTGACAGCTGAACTCTGCGAGGCTGCCAAGGCGGAGGGAGAGAGTAATAGGGAAGATATGGAGTGAGTTGTGACCACGACCCAATGCAGATGCAGATGTTGTTGTCGTCCGTCATCTCAGGCTCGTTGTCCTTCAGATGCTGGGACCCTACAGCTGCGAAGCTAAACAGCAAAAACTTGGACTGGATGACGACAAGTTTTGCGAAACGAAACGAACCGAACCGAAATGACTTTGACAGACGCCATAACTTGGACTAGAGTAACGCCTTAACCCAGGGGCAGCTCAAGTTCTTTTCTCTCTCCAACCCTCCCATTCGTCCCTTCCTCTGCTTGCTCTCTTACTCAATCTTGTCCGTTCCTCAAGTAATGAGGACAAAGTTTTGCATTTGTAATGTAGAGAGAATTGCAACTGCGATTCGGTTGCGGATGCAGATGAGGATACAGAGGGTGACTGCCACTGCTTCTGATGGTGGTCAGGCGTGGTGCAATTTGCAAACTTCATTTATTCACGCCTTGAGCAAGCTGCCGTTGCCGCTGCTTCTGGATCTAGTTGCTGCCGCTGTTTGCCTACCAGTTAGTATTCTCAATAAGTTTGACGCTTTCGACAAGGCAGCAGAGCCAGAGGACTGAAGTCTTTTCGCCTGCCTCACTGGACTGGTTATTATACAAATTTGTATGTATCTGTGTATATAAGCCTGAAAGTCGTCGATTTGTCACTTGCTCGTTTAAGCGAACTTTGTTGCTTAAATGTCAATTCGAGGCCGAGAACTTGAAGCAGCAAAAAAAAAACAAGAAGAAAACCAAAGTTCTTAAAGAATAGGTACATGAAGGCAAAGCTAATGGATTTAAAAAATACAAAATATAGCACTAAAGAGTGACAAGGACGATTTACTTGATTGACCATGAATTAAATTTATCTAAGTGATTTTGTCTTGGCACATAGTGAAAGTATCTCAATATCAGGAAATGTGATATCAATACTATTTATTTGGTTTATATGTATTATGACCTCTTTTATATATTATTTTAAGCGCATTTTATTGGACAATCCTATTCTGAAAATTTTAATTTGGAATTGTATCACATCCATATCCATTTATTTAAGATGCTGCCTTGTCAGAGGGCAAAGTGGTCAGTCATCTACTTAGTTAGTTGATCGCATTTTAAATTTATTTAAATTGAATTAAATGGCTGCACAATTTGTCCGCCATCGCCCATTGGAGGAACGAATGTATGATAATGATGCGATAAATTACCTCCACAACTGCCCAGACGAAACTTCTGCAGTCGCTCTGGCAATTGGCTATATCCGCCGACCGAGAGAAATACACTAAATGTAAATGGAAATGGCGACTGTCAGCGATTTTCTTCTTGTTCATCTTTAATTTTTCACTCGACAAGTTGTTGACTTGTTTCTTGGATACCATTCCAGCTGATTAGTTTTATTAAATGAGCAATTGCCACTTAACATTTGAGTATGAGTGATGCCAGCGGCTCAAGAGGATGATCTTGATGATCATGATGAATGTGATGAAGATGGAAAAGATGATGGTGGGATTGGTTCAAAATCTAGAGAATGCAAATGAAATGCTCACTAAACCCAGGAGATTCCGTAATTGCAAACTATAAAACAGATATTGATTCTGTAGTTAAAGTTCCAAGAGATAGTAAGAAATAGTTTTTGACCAAGTTCAAGGGAATTTATGTAATTAGTTTAATTATTAAACTAAACTAAATAACTACAATTGTTTATCACAAAGCGTTATCAATTGTTCTTTTGGAATGCCGTACATATGTGGGAATGGGCCCTAGTACCTGTTCTTATAGGATAAAGATTTGGAAACCCTTACACAGTAAGACAAAAACGAATAACAAGAGACCAAAGTGTGAAATAACTAAATCTAACAACTAATCCTACATCAAAATATTTGATACATATTTGATACATTTGTTAAATTAAATAATATTTTTGTAATATTCTAATCCAATGGCTTTATCTTAAGCACAACACAATATTTATTTGGAAAGAATGAAACTATTTTGTACTATGTTAACAGTAAATCAAAAAATATAAAATAAATATTTAATAGTTGTATTGGAAAGATTATTGGGGACATTGAAGACACATCTCTCTTTCTCTCTCTCTCTCCATCTTGTTGCCTTTATATAAATCCGTCAAAACTACTTATTTGCTTGCCACAATTTACAACTAAAGCACTTTAAGGTAAGTTTCAATAATAATAAATGAAATTCCAAATTTTAAAACAACATCAAAGGTTTCTTCAGTTCTCGGATTAATTAATCTAAATATATAACATTCGGTTAGAGCCAATTGTAATTAAACTAAAACTTTTAAATAAACGAATGCTGTTAGGTTACGATATCGTTCTGATTAATCAGTTTTCAGGGAGTGATTCTTTTTAAACTGTTTTCACCTGATCAACAGTCTGCAATAGAATGAATGGAATTGATGTGAGCCACGTTCCAAGTGCTGACTGATGTGTATCGAGGCAGCCTACATTTCATTTCATTGTATTTATTATGTGGGACAATTGTAGGAATTTGATGTTTTCTTTTGTTGCATTGAAGAATTGATTTCTTATTGCACTCTTTACTCTCTCTGTCACTCTCACTCACTCTATCTCTCTCTTGACTGGCGAAAAAGTTCAATGACACACAAGAGAATAAAAGTATAACGATAATAACAATAAGAAATAATATCTTTTGCCTTTTATATTATATTGTTTTTTTTTTCTCCTTTGTATTGTTTGCCTTGGCTGATAAACACGCCCAGTCTGCTAAGGGATTCCTTTATTCTGTTGTGGCCCAAAGAGAAAGAAAGAGACGATTGTTAGAGAGGAATAGAGAGATGGCTCTCTTCATTATTTGCATCTTTCACTTTTCAACTCTTTTTGTTCTCATTCAATTTCTATGCCCTTCTCTCTCTTTTGGCTGACCGCATAAAATCGATGAGAAGAGTTTGCTTCCATGGCTCTGCCATCAAGTTCAGCCCAAAAACTAATGCCATTTTATTGTTCCTGGTGACGACAACGACGACGTCGACGACTTTCACTTTTCTGCCACCCTCACCCACACACACATACACACACAAACTGTGAATTGGTATGAATGAATGTGAATGAATGAATGCTAGAGACATACTCATCAACACGTTCATCGGAATTTCTATGGCCAGAACTTCGCGCTTATCATCATCATGCAATCAGGACACACACACTCACATATACACATACACATACATACACATAATACATTCATTTGTTTGTTGTTGGCATGTTTCAAAAGCTAGAACAACCTGTTGCCATACTCGACTCGACTGAAACTGAACTTCTCTGGCATGCAATGCAATTTTCAACGGCGTCATCATCATCATCATCATCATCCACATCAACGGCAGCAACAACAATACCATCCCGTCCTTTACCGCTACCTCTCTCTTTCACTCTCTTTCTCTCTCGCTCTCTGTCTCTCTCGTTTGGTAAAGCCACAAACGCATATAATACATTCAACAAACAATTGAAATTTCGTATACAATTGCGAATTGAATGAGGAAATGAATGTGTAAAATGAATAAGTCTGAATAGCGTCTGTGTCTGCCTGCTTGTATATGTATGCATGTATATGTTTCTGTATCTGTATGTGTGTGGGTGCGCAAGCAAGTGTGTGTGTGTGTGTGTTTGGGTTCTCGTCTACAAGTGTCGAGACGGGTCGTATACGTACTTTTTTTTTTCTCTGCTGTGCACTTTTTGTTCTCGCCCCGCCGAGTGTTTTGTAGTTTTTCCTTGTTTTTGGTGTTGGTAAACGGATAAACTCGCAAAACGGCAAATATCGTTGAAGGCAAACATTTATAGAGACTTTTTTTTCGGAGATTAGAGTTGAAAGTTTGGTAACAAAAAAAGAAAAGTTCAGGTTATCCCCACAATGGCCGCAAAAAGTAGGCAATGGAAGAACTATGAGAACGCTTAGCGATATGACCAAAGATCAAAGTTGAAAACAATTGAAATAGTGTAAAATGAATGTACAGAAAATAAATGTTTAAACAGCAAAATTTTAAATAATTTAACTTTATGTTGAATTGTGGAAATGCTTTTCATAAAAATTAATAATACTCTTTTAGTTCATTTGGCTTATAGTTTTGTCAATAGATATAAAGTTAGATTAATGCGTATCGTTATATATATATTAGGATATTCTTCACTATCTCGATAATGTAGCTTGGAACAGACTTAATTAAATTTTTAAGTAAGTTGAACAATTTATTAATACAAAGTTTTCATACAGTAATCCATAATTACATTTTGCTATGTATAAAATTATCTCGCTTACTGTTGAGTTATTCTGTCTTATTCAAGTATTTTAATTTAAATTAGTTGGACTACTTATTATTCAATTTAAGTATTCGAATTTAAAACCCTTTAATTTTATGCAAAGTCTATAAGTTGCTCACAAAATCCTCAACTTAGAAAAAATTGATATTTTGAAATATACTTTAACATATTACCAAGATGCACATTTTAGTTAAAAATAATTTTAATTTAAGATAATTAATTTCATTTGTGCGTAAGTGTTTTTTAAGTGTATCATTATCGGTCTTTGTTCAGGGCGATTCCAACTGGTAAAATGTATCGTTAGGTGAGACACTTGTCTAGTTATAACTTGACTCTTGGGAATTGTGCGGAATAATGTTTTGTGCAACTTGTGAGATTGCCTTTTTGGCCTTTAGTTTTTTGCTGTTGTTGCTGTGTTGCCTCTTGTTGCCTCTGCCATTGTCCGTTGCTGCTGCCGTTGCTGTTGCGGTTTTATTTCTTTTATTATGTATGAATGTTTGTTTGTAATGCTCTTTGCCATTGTTGCATATACATGTGTGTGTGTGTGTGTATCTGTGTATGCGTGTTTGTACTTTTATTTCATTCTCTCTTTTTTTGGTGCGAACAATTAAAACTCTTTACAATGACCTTGACTTTGTTTTTTTTCAGTTTTTTTTTTGTTGTTGTATTTTTGTAAGTGTATATGAGCTTCCTTTTCATTCACACGCGCCCAGCACGCTCAAACGTCAAACATAAAACACAAATAACAACAACAACAAAGACGTCTGAGTGTCTACTCGGCCTGAGTCTGGGTCTGGTCTGGTTCGGCTCAGTTTTGGTTTTTGTATTTTTCCATACCCTCGCCAAAAGGGTATATACATTATAGCCAAATCTTAACAACAAAGATCGAACTTTAGATATATTGCATTATGCAATTTTGTGATTTACATAACCCATTGAATTCTTTTAGCCATGGCCATTTTTCACTCTTAACCCAAATTGAACTTTAAGTTTTTGGCTCTAGCAAATGTTATTGCTAAAATTGAATGCAAATCGATTAGCTTTTATAAATTTATCTAAATGCATAGTTTTTCATTAGTCATATAGTTTTTATAACTAAAATCAGATAAGTAAATAATAACTATAGTCCCTTCATAGGAACGATTCGATTGCAAGAGTATAAAAACTACGGCACAGAGGAAGTTAGTCCGACACTTTGTTTTGATTTTGTTCATTTTCAAATGAATGGCGAATGCTTTTTTGAAGAGGCAGCAGCTCCCCTCCCCCTTTCGGAAAAAAAAGAGAAGAGAAACAAGGCAAAAGAATGAAAGAAATCAGAATCAATGGCTGCACACACAAAAAGCAAAATATACAATAATAATAGCAACAACAAACAACGAGAACAAGAACAAGAACAACAAGTACATTGATAATGAAGAAGAATTGTATTTGTATTTAAGCATTGTACAATAGAATCGACTTATTCTTTTCCTCCTCACTTTCCTCTGCTTGCCATCAGGTTATTTCTGCCAACATTTGCGGTTAACATTTGCCTTTCATTGTGTAGGTCAGTTACTGGGGCAGGTTTTTTGCATTGTTTTTTTATTTATATACTTTTTGTTATTGGTTTAATTCTTTTTTTGTTTATAATATTTTTGGTTTAATTCTTTTCATTGTTCATTGCCAAAAAAATCATTTGCAAATTGGTCATAAAATTTGTTTAACTGCCGAGCCCACATATTAAAATGAAACGTATTAACGCATTCATAAAATGCAAATTAAAGAGTTTAATGACTTGCAATTTATCTTAAATCAAGAAAATCATTCAATCTGTTGACCAAAATGTTTAAGACTTTAAAAGTATTAAACGAAAAGTATTTCATCTAAAGTAAAAGAGAGAAGTTTTACGATGGCCATTGTGTTGGTTTGGTATTGATAGTGTCAAGACAGTCTAAGGTAGATCCTTACCTCTCATGGTTCAGTTCATCAAATAAACTTGTAAAAACTTTTCATACCAAGCAATTGGCCCAAAAACTTTATCTGGCGAAAATTTACTTTAACATCGTGTCATTAAAAACAGTTCTTTTTTTTATGTAACTAGACATTCCCCCAAGTTAACTAAGTTCTATTAGCAAATCTCACATTCAATTAGATGTCATTAGTCACATTTTTTTATGCTTTTGTTCTTTGGGACTACAACAAGACGAATTGCATTACATTAGACTGAGCCATGTTAGATGGAGCCACAACTACAGCTTTAGCGGGGAAGCAGAACCCAATCACTTTGCGCTAATGAAACCCTAAAAACTATGTATGTATGTATATATGTACATACATACATGTTTATATAAAAGGCAACCTAACCAAAATTCGTCAAAAAAATCTGCGCCAAAAACCGCGAGGCGGCCTAAGACAATGCCCACACATAGACACACATGCCAAACCACATCAAAGTTAGGCCCATGTACATATGGATGTAAGTATGTATATACACTTATACATACATATGATTTTCGCAGTTAGTTACTGCAATGCACTTGCTTAATACATTTTGCAGTTTGCTACTACTACGGCCGATGCTTCCGCCTGCTACCTTGGCAAACCCATTAGGTTAATAAGAAGAGCAGAGCAAAAAAAGAAAAAAAAAAATAAAACGAAGAAAAATAAGCAAAAACAAAATAAAAGCAAAAAATGAAGAAAAATAAACCCAGAGGCCCCCGAAAAAAAACTATGCGCGTGAGACGCGTGCTAACGGTAAATACACCACAAACACTGGCAGATAGAGCGTCAGCTTGTCAGCCCGCCTACTTGCCTCAATCCCCTGTTTGGCCCACAAGAATTCCTTCGGGTCGGCCATATTGAAAGCTAAAATTTATCTAGCTCAAAAATTCCTACAGACAAGAAGGCTCTGTTCAAACTTCGAACTGAAGTGCGGCAACATAGCTTCCTATAAAACGACGACATTTTTATGGTAACATACTACTGCAGTCTCGGCCACGGATCGATATACGGTACAAGAAAGAGATGTGTATATATATCGTCTCTGTTCAGTCAGTTCGGTGATTGGCGCTCTCAGCTGCGCAAAATCCAACCCAGTCACCACATCAACACACACACACGTGTTAGACAAGGGCAGTGCGTTATATTTGATTTATTAGCATAAGCAGAGAGTGTCGTCGTGCCATCTCTTTTTGGCTGCACACGCGCTCACGTACAAACAGGCGTACACATGGACACAAGAAACAAACTCGTTTTTCTAGTTTTGTCTCAGTCTGCCTCGTTTCAGTTTCGTTTCGGCTCGTTACAGATCGTGCTTCGTCATGACGAAACAGGGTTTCGCCGTCAGAACAGAAACAGACGAGAAACAGAAAGGTGCGCAATTCCGTGGAGTGTGGAGGTATTTTTTTCGGCGCGGTGATTTTTTGCCAATCACAAAAAAGAAAAAGAATTAACAAGAGAGAAGTGAACTTACTACTAAAATACTTGATACACACACTCACGCACACTCACATTTCGCGACGCGGTAAATTTCAAGTGTTTTTAAAACAAATAGAAATTGGTGACACTGGGAACAACGCAATTTCCAGCTGTTTCAAGTGTAAGCTGCCAAAAAAAAAAAAAATTAAAGAAAGAAAAAACCAGAAAGCAAAGTTAATACAAAGTTGGCCTACAAAACAAAAATCTACAAATAATAGTTATACAATCGCAAAACAGTTTATAAGATGTGCAACATGGTTTCCCAAAAAATGTTCAAAATAATACCAACAGAAATCTAAAAAAAGAGAAAAAATAAAAGAAAATGTGGTAAAGTGGATATGCAAGAAAGTGTTCGAAAGAGGCCTGAAGATAAGAGAATCCAACAGTTTCAACGGACGATATTTGTGTAACAACGGATTTTAAAGGGGATCTGCTGGATTTATACGTAGCTAGAAAGAATTCCCGTAGAAACAATCTCAGTTTATAGAATACTGAAACTGCGCAGTTTTTTTTTCCCGTATAACGAACACCCCCCGTATGTTTACGGTTTCCTGCTCAGTCTAAAGAGCCTTTACTTTTACACCCAACAATTGTGGACATGTTGACCATGGAGGCCGATATGAAGGGCGGCATTTTGCATGCGACAATGCCGCCGCATCATGCCAGCGCCGCCTTACATGGGCATGCCGCCTCGCCGTACTCGGCTCTGGCGCCGCTGATGAACCTGGGACAATCGCATCTTACCCACTCGCAGTTGAGTCATCACAATCATCACCATCACCATCACATGGGCGCTCACATAGCAGCTAGCCAGAGTCCGAATGGATTGAATGGCACAAACCCATTAAGTTCCCTGCAGTCCAGTATGGCCAACACTCTGAATGGTGGCCAGGTGGGACAGCAACAGCAAAGTTCTCCGCTTCACAGTTCAAGCGAACTGAGTCCCACCCAGAGCAGCATTGGCAGTCATCATATGACATCGCCGGTGAGCCATCAGCCACAGTCGCATGGCCAGCAGCAACATTCCCAGCAACAGCATCCCACGCATTTGGCCGCCGGCTCTGCTCTGAGCAGTATGACCGGGAGTAACAATAATAACAACAGTGCCACGGCCAACAAAAACCAGCAACATGCAGATCGTGTGAAAAGGCCAATGAATGCATTTATGGTCTGGTCGCGAGGTCAGCGCAGGAAAATGGCCTCGGATAATCCAAAGATGCATAATTCGGAGATCTCGAAGCGCTTGGGTGCCCAGTGGAAGGACCTGTCTGAGGCCGAGAAGCGTCCATTTATTGACGAAGCCAAACGTTTGAGAGCTGTGCATATGAAGGAGCATCCAGATTACAAATATCGTCCGAGACGAAAGACCAAAACCCTGACCAAGACCAAGGAAAAGTATCCAATGGGAGGATTGATGCCGGGACAAGCGGTTGGCGGAGGTGGTGGAGCAGTCGGTCCGGGTGGAGAACCGGTGACACCCACTCGGGGGCAGGGTCAAGGGCAAAGTCAGTCTCTTAATGGTAGCGGCGGAGGTGGTAGTGGAGGAAGTGCAGCAGCCGCGGCTGCAGCAGCGGCAGCAGCAGCAGCAGCCCGCCAGGATATGTACCAGATGAATGCCCCTAATGGTTATATGCCGAATGGTTACATGATGCACGCCGATCCCGCCGGTGCGGCAGCCTATCAAACGCCGTACATGGGCCAACACTATGCCCAGCGGTACGACATGGGCCACATGTACAATAATGGCTATGCCATGTACGGCACAGTGTCCGGAGGACAGACTTCACCATATGGCAGCAGTTTACAGCAACCCGGATCCCCCTCTCCTTATGGCACCAGCTCCCTACATCAGCAGCCCGCATCCCCAACGCCCTATGGCGGTGGCGGAGGAGGCGGAGGACAGGTCTCCTGCCAGAGTCACAGTCCCAGCGATTCGAGCATTAAATCTGAACCTGTTTCGCCCAGTCCCAGTGCCATAGCGCTCAATAACAACAACAACAATCATATAATGAAACGAGAGTACGTAACATCAGCCACAGCACCAACAGGGGGAGCCACTGCTGGCAGCGAGCTGAATCATCTGATGAATATGTATCATCTTCCCGATGAGCAGCGCCATTTGCTTCACTATCAGACAACGGCGTCGCCTGACCTGCAACAGCAACAACATGCGGTTATGCATCAGCAACAACAGCAGCTGGGGCAACAGCAACATCAGCAACACCAGCAGCACCAGCAGCAGCAACATCAGCTACATCAGCAATCGCTGAGAGCAATGGCTCCACTGGCCCATATGTGAGAAATGGCCAGCGCCTATGGAAGCCTGACACCGCCGCCGCCGTCAATTGCTACTGTCAGCGGTTATATGCCGACGGCAACACAACAGCAACAGCAACAGTTGCTCAATGGCCGGCCTAGTCCAACGGCCTCGGGGTCGGGTCGTTCCTCGGCGCATTCAAGTGGTCATACGGCCGCGCATTCACCCGCCTTGGCGGCTGCTGCCTATCAGCTGTCCACCTCCGCCGCCTCCTCATCGTCGTCATCTGCCTCAGCTGCAACGGCCAGCATGCTGGACATGCATCAGGAGCAGCAGCAGCAGCAACATCTTCACTACCAGCAGCAGCAGCAACAGCTCCATCAGCAACAGCAGCAGCAGCAGTCGCTGCATCACCACCAACAACATCTTCACCAGCAGCAGCAACAACAGCAACATCAGCAAAATCACCAGCTTTATCATCACTATCATCACCATCCTGGCCATGAGACAGTTGTGGGCAGTGCTGCTGGTCTACTGGATATATCCACATTGTAAATTATTGAAAATATTAACTAGAAAACCCCCTTTAGACATATTTAATTTAAAAAACAAAAAACGAAAAAAAAAAACCGAGCGGGAGAGAGTTTCGACTGGTTGAAAGTTCCACCAGTTTGGACTCTCCTTAAACAAACACACACAAAAAGTTTTAGCTTTAGTTTCTAAGCAAATTGAATTAGTAATTAGCATTTAAGTCTAACTATAATTAAATCAGATATAATTTAATTCTAAGCCTACGCACTGTTGTACCACGAAAAACAAAAGCCAGAGAAAAGAAATGAAAATCATTCCACTTTGCATTCCCCATTCTACGAGTACATCTACTTATACGACAATTGTGTGATACCAAGAAATTGTTGCAAATACTAATAACAAAATTTGTTTAATTTCGTTTCATTTGCTGTACAAAGTAACAACAAAAGTACATATATATATATATATATATACAAATATATATATAAATCTGTGCGTTCACATTTTGAGAATACGAATATTCTTAATATGAAATGCTGCAAACACATTCTTTTTTATATAAATTCTCTTATGCATTAAGTAATTATAATTATTATCTATTATATAAAATGCAAAAAAAAATAAGAAAACAAAAACAAAAAAAAACAACAAGAAACAATTTAATTATTAATTATGCTTACGAAAATGAAAATACAACATACACAAACCACACACACACAAAAACAGACATAAACAAAATAATTGTATTGTATTAATTATTATCTATATAAAAGAGAAAAAAAAGGAAACATATGAGAGAAAGAATCTACCATTAACAAATAAAAATGTTAGTAAACCTAAAGCAAATTTAGTAAAAACAAATAAATATAAAAGAAATGTGAACGTGAAACATAGAGCTTAGGCAACAGCAACAACAATAAATTGCCAAGCTCTTTGAACAGCAAAAACAAAAACAAAAACCAAACAAACAAACAAACAAAAAAAAAAAAAAAGCCAGAAAAATCCACAAAAAAACAAATAAAAGAAAAATCTTTACAAAAAATATGAAACATAGACAAATTTTTCTTTCTCTTTGATTCTAATTGGGGTTTTCAGTTGACGGGCTCCAAAACAAAGAGAGGACTTTCCCAACACACGCACCCATACATATACAAAATACATATAGAACACACACACACATACACATTCATTTGTGGCTTTTACATCCGTTTCAAAACAATTTTTCAAAATGGAAACTTCTTTAATGTAAATATATTTTACATACTTAACTCTCAAGGTTTCATAATCGAAAATATTGCAAAAACAATTAAAGAAAAAAAAAAATGTTGATATTTGAGATTTATTGTTTATTTTTATGGTTTTGACAAAATTTAGAGGTGATTTCATCTGAGAATCGAAAGAAAAAATAAAACAACAAGATTCGATAATCAAATTTGCTATTAAAAATCATAAAAATCTCACAGGCATCAAATGAACGTCATTAACTGGTAGTATAAACTGACTTAACGCAAACTCGATCAAAAGGCAACAAAAACCAAAAAGAAAAAAAACAACACAAGAAATGTTAACTCAATCTTTTACAAATTGTCAACGTAAATCATTTGCAATTTGAAATTTGAAAACCAAATTGAGAATTTGGAATTCCCGAAATGATGATTTTTTAATTTACTTAAATGTTTCCTCATTTAATTTTTGTATTTTGAATCCATATGTACTAGTATAGTATATATATCTACGAACAATGAAGTTGTTAAGGCTTAAAACTATATATAGTCGTAATATAAATGGATCGAATCTATATCTTTCTGTAAGTAATCTATATTTTGTTTAGACCAGCAAAAGCAACGGTCAATTGACAAATAATTCAGTTGGAAGAAAAGATAAAAGTCTGACGTATTTGCTGACCCTGAATATATACCATATATGTACACACGTATAATATGGTAACTATTTACCACGTTTCTACAAATATTTACCGACTTATTTTAGTAAAAATGATTTTTGCTACTTTCCATTTTGAATGAATTTGTCGGTTAAAAGTTACGATTTTTGAGCTAGAAATTATTGTGGGGAAGTTGGGCTGTCCGATTGACATCTATAATGAAAATTGGTATTATTATAATGCCATCTTTGTAGTACAAAAAGTTGCAATTTAAATGTCAGGCATTTTTTTTTTTTGCCAAACTGCATTTTGTCAATGATTATATCTAATTTTCGTGACCGGAAAGGGGAGCTTTGTTGCTGACACTGTCAGAGTAAAACTAATAATGATTCTAGACTGCGATATTTACAAAATTTAGTACAGGGTGTCACAAATATAAAGCTAACCTTTTCCCTTCACTTTTCCCATTCCTCTTAGTATATCTATCTCGGTCATTAATGACCTTATCCATCCAATCTTTGATATCTTTTCCAAACTGCTAATTTATGCTTTAAACCACGTCACAAAACCCACGCAAAACCAAATAAAGCTCGTAAAAAATTATGATATGTATTATTAATGAAAATTGCAAATTCAAAAGAGACAGACAGAGATAGAGAGAGAGAGAGAGAGAAAGGGAGAGGAAAGGAAGAAAAAAACAAAACTTTATTATGTGTAAATATTATACACAGTTTACTCTACTTTATTTATTATTATTTTATTACTTCTGTTGCCGCTGCTGCTGCTGATTATAATAATTTTCATAAATGCCATTTGCCGGACAAGGAAATTAATTGAAATGAAAGCTTTTTGTGGTAAATATTTTCAATTAAAATATTTTTGTTCAATTTTTACCTTTTCATACATTTTTCCACGATTTTTTTTTTTTTAATTGAGAGAAAAAATGTTTACTAAATGAAACCCAAAATGAAAAGCAGCTTATATAAAATCGGTTAATAATTTGTTTAATCTATAGCCCCGAAGTAAGTCTTCTATAACAGATATATAATAAATATTTATATAGACAGACTTTTCTTAAGACGTTTAGTATCTTATTTAAGCAATAAATTTAAAAACTACTCATCGATAGATAGATAGAACAGATAATATACAACATTTAGGGATCAGATATAATAGAATAAGATAAATATACTCGGATTTTAAGATATAGAAATCTTACTTAGTTTAATGTTAGGTATAGCTTTTAAGTTTTTTAAATTGTTTTTCTTTTTTTTAGTACTTAAGATTAAATCTATTCATTTGGTACAGGGTATTGGGCAGTCGACGATGCCATTAAAGTTACGAAATATCTGTTCGATTCGAATTTGTTATTAACTTATATCTACGCACAAAACAGTTCATAAAGAGACTCATTAAAAATATGCCTGAAATAAAACCAAGATGAACAAAAGACGAAAATGAAAACGAAACCGAGTTTGCATTTGTCGTAATTTTGCATTGATTTTCATAAGTTGATCTTGATATTTGATGATTTTGAGGCCTGTTGATGAAACGTGAGAAGCTGAGGCACTATCCACCAGTTTTTTTTGTTGTTGTCCACAAAAATGTTGACTATATGGATAAATGTTTTATGGGTGTCATTTGTAAGCTGCAATGTGAAGAGATACAAATCGAAAAGCGTTCCAGTTTGAGTTCGTTTGACATGCAAATTGCTAGAGATCGTTTTGTATGGTTTTCAGTTGGATTTATTTTTTATTTTAAACTTTTCGTTTGTGTATTTTTGTTTTGTTTTTGTCATCATTCAGCTGTGTTTGCCTTGTGGTTTTTACTTTTAATTAGCTTTAAAATTTCGTTCTGTTTTATTTCTAGTTTATTTGTTTTTGTTTTTGTGCTACCCTAGCTGACATTTGTTGCAATCAGTGAGAAAATTAATCGAACCCCGATGACGTTCAACGCGTTTTGTTTCAGTACCCTGTACCCAGTATAGAAACTGAGAACGAGTGTATTAGCATTCGCAATGAGTATAACATCATTGCAACCTACTTTTGCATAATAAATTAGATATTTTTTGTTTCAGTTATATGGAAGGATATGGTAAATACCTGGCTAGATTTAGCTCCAGAAATTAGTACATAAGTCAATACTTGCTGCAGGGTATCGTTAAGTCGGGTTCACAACCTTTTAATGGTATATTTCTTTCCATTGCCAATAAAATTAAAGGCTAATCTTGTATTTAACAATAATTTTTTCGTAATTTCTGTTCGACAGGTGCTTGATTTTTTAATGCTGCAAGATGGCTGAGTCATCGCCTGCTATTGATCGTGAGAGTTTTTGTTTGATATTGAAACATTTAGTTCATTCGGTAAACGTTTCTAAACTACTTTCATTGTTCTTGGATTGATTTCTTACTGAATTTCTTTAGCCTTTATAGTGAATGCGGACTTTTAAAAACGTAAAAAACTCATTCAAACAAGTTAAAATGATTCAGTTCAAGTTAGGAAGGAAGGAAATTGCTACACTGAATCACAATCGACTATATGTATAGCAGGTAACAGTTTTTGCATTGTAGAATTGGGAAATAAATATAAGTTATTTTACAATTATTTAACTGTGTTTTAGATATTTCAAGTGATATTGAAAGTTCGATCGAAAGACTATGAAGATGAACAAGCTGTTAGAATAAAAAAATAAAGATAAATTTAGTTTTATTGTTAAGACTATGAGAATAATAAGTAAAGATATTATTAGTATTACCAATTCGAAGGGGGTTTATTTATTATTTTAGTTAAATTTTTTTTGTTTTTGGTGTATTTTACTCCTGCCTATAAACGGAACTATACAACAGTAAACAGTAAACCGACTGTTCGTTGCCAAGAGAACTTCTGAGTTAATTGTCCCTGAAAGAACCTTCAATTAGCAATGCAAAAACATTTTGGAGAGAGAAGGAGGAGAGGGGACCTTCAAATGTAGTCTACCTACCAACAATCAGATGCATTGCATTCGAGAACTAGCCAACTAATTAAACTTTAACAATAGTCAAAGTTTGGCAAACAAATGGCCAAAACATAATGAAATGGAGATGTCGGTGGGAGTAACAGAGTAACAGTGGGAGCGGTGGCACTGGCGGAGTAAAGTCATACGTTGGCCCTGGCGAGGCCGTTTAAAGGGCCTGACACATTTCAAAACTAGGTTAACAAAGTCAAGTTGACTCAATAAGCTCAAAACTGTAACCAATCTGGGGAAGTTGGGCTTGTTTCGTATTTTCGTAGACTTTTCTGTAACATAAGCAAATCGGATTAGTTGACAAAAATCCAATTAGTTATGGGGCACTCCTCGCCCGCTCTCCTCTCATCCGATTCCAACACATTTTTAAACTGAAAAATATTAGAAACATAAATTGTTGATGGATGTGTGGCATGCGTAAGGAATTCATAGATTCAGCTTGATCGATGAGCTCCATTCAGTCAGTCAGCCAGTCAGTCGAATAATGATTTATGAGAGACAACACCACGAGCGATAAGGAACACATGCAAATTGTCAGACTGCCTGGCGACCCGACCAGAGAGACCTGAGCTGACACCTGCCACGCACAAGTTGGAAAAACCCACAAAAACAAAAACAGGGAAAGAGAAACATTGTGAAAATAGAAACAGGTAGAGACGGTAATGAACCTCTAAAATCCACGCCTCGCAAATCCTCAAACGGATGCTGAGTTTCTATACATCTCTTCCTTCCCCTTGCCCACAAAGCCTACAATAACATTGAGCTCTGGGCGCTGAGTAATGCAAAAACAATAAATGCCTTAAACGGAACAATGGATATTATCATAATCACCAATAAAATTCTGGCCCTGCCTGTCCTGGCCGATCCTTAAGCCAAAAGCGACAACCAATATTAAGAAAATCAGGCAACAGGTTGTCAAATTTCAAGTTTATCTTTATAATACTTCCTCCCCAATTCCATTCCTGGTATTCTCTAACTATCTCTCCCCTCCCATCCACTCTTCCTCTCTCTCTCTCATTTCTATCACTCTCTTTCGTATCACCCGCATAGTTTTGGTTTTTGATTTCAGAACCTGCATAAAATGCGCAATCTGGCGTTCTCGTACCAATTGCTAATCGGTGTCTAATTATTATTTTGCATTTTTATCATCTGCGGAAGAAGGAGGGAGGAAGGAGGGATCGAGTATTTGTGGTTTGCTTTGCAATTAAGCATTTAGTCACGCCCTGATTTGTCATTGATATTATGTGTACATATGTATATAATATAGTAAATTTACAATATACAAAGATTGTATATAGAAGAACCGAAACTGGGCGCTACTGAGAATCATAAAAAGACATGTGTTTAGTATCGTGAGGGACATGCGGGCTAGATAAGAGGGGAGATTGGACTTTCTGGACTTAACCAATGGATTTGTATATATGTTTGTATATACAAAGGTAAATCCTGTTTTGTATTGCTTTGGCAGATATCAAATAGTTTATCGATACATATATACATATGTATATAAATTTGTATATCTTTTATCTATATATTTTAAAGAGAATATACTAATAGATTTACCTAAATAAAATAAGTATTAGAGGATAAAAAGAACAACTATCTGTCTGTTTGTGTGTTATTTATTCAAATATATACTATATTATACATGTGAATATATAACCTATTGACGAAAGGTTCCTTTATATCTGGAAATGTATATAGAATCAGTTTAGACATAATCAGATCACTTGTTATATTGAATATATATATGATTTAATATATCAATATTTCTTTTTTCTGCTAGTCATGTTTATTGTGTTGAAATTTCTTATACTTTTATACAGAAACCAGAATGGATGACTATATAGGAATATATAGCTCCAATGAGAACCATCGGCAACAAAAAAAGAGATTTACATCAATTTTTTTATTCTCTTGTTACGATTGTTATGTTTCGTATATATATTATATTGAAATCAATCAGATGTTTAATATGAACTATTTTTATACCCTTGCGAAATGGGTATATTTCTGCATTTGCAACTATAATATGAATATATATTCTTGATCGGCACGATAAGCTGAATTGATATAGAAATATCAAGCTATCCGTCCGTCCATCTGTCTGATAAAGAAGTGAAATTTTTCATTTAGGGTTTATTTTACTGCAGACATTGTATATCTGGGAATCATCTTGATCGCATGGCTACCATATATCATATAGCTCCTATAGCAACGATCCAATGAGAACAAGTTTTAAAAATTAATAACTTAATTTTTTATTCGTTTTTTATGTTCCATAGAAACGAAATGACAAGAATATTGTTTAAAGTCAATAATTAGATATTTTTAAAGCGATTTACACAAAATTTGATATTTAAAAGATTCATTTATATAGTAATGTCTGTATTGAGTTTCAAAAGAATCGGCCGATTATTTTCTATATTTCAAACCTCGGTATAGCAGAAGTTCGTCCATTATTCAAGTTTTTTGTTGATCTATTGGTAAATCTCCAATGGTAGAGTCTCTTTTGGCTTTATACGGAGTTTTATTGGCTCTTTAAGAAGCCTTGTCTTCCTTTAAAAATTTCTAGCGTAAACAGTAAAAAAGTTTTCGTTATTGTTAATATCTCTGGTACTTGCTATTATATCTTAAGCAGATATATTTCCTATTAAAAGTGTATAAATTCCTTTATATCTATATATTTATAAAGTAAGAATACAAGATTGAACATGATATATGAATGATATGTGTGACTAATCAAGGTCCAAAGGCTTCTTATATACACTTAAAAGATCGTACTAATCAGAGGCTTTGAATATTCATTGATTATTTAAAATCGAACAAACAAGAAACATTCAATTAAGTTGGCGAATAAGCCGCAATCGATGACCTTTTCAATAGATCTCTTTCCATGCTAAACTAATCCATCGATCAAAGTGAAGAAGCTTCTTCATGCTACAAAAACTTCTTAATCAACCTTTGATTAACAAATGCGTTGACTATTTTGTTAATGAAATGTTGGCTTTAATATCAGTTGATTACTTTCCAGTTATCAGTTTAAGATGCTTGGTCACGGTGAAATGGCCCAGACAGATGGCAGAGGCCAAAGAAAGTTTAATAAACATTCTATTTACAGATTTGATAAATTCTACGTTTAAAATGCCATAAAAAATGGGCTGAAAAATATTTAAGAAATGAAATGATACACTGAGCGAAAAAAGTATTTGTTATTTTATTCAAACTACAATTGGTTAATTGGAATATTAGATTATTAATAGTATTAAAATTATTTTTGTCATAATTTGGCTACAATTTTTTTCAGTGTAGTGCCCCGCCGGTTTTTGTCATAAACAAATCAGCCCCAGCTACTCTCTTGGACTATTGTTTAAGTCTTTCTAATCCCCTGCCACCTTTAGTATAGTTTAAAAAGAAACGGTATTTTGGCGCACGCTAAATTATTAGACTTAATTTGTTATATTTTCTAACCTTCCCTCGCTCCCCCCTTGACCAATCTCTCTCACTCTGTCTACATGTCTTTCTCTATGGGCTTGATCGTTTTTTATAGTGTTGTCAAGTTTCGTTGGGTATTTAAAATATTTTCATGTCAGCGCTTAAATTTCTTTTGTCTTTTGTCCGAATGCTGGCTTTTAGGCCTCGATGTGTGAAAACAGTTATTTTGATTTGTAGATTTGTTATTTGTTTCGACTTAAAAAGTTTAACAATTCTAATATATGAGCATTGATTGTTGTTGTTGTTGTCGTTGTTGTTGTTGTTGTTGGCATCGCATTAAACTTTTAATTTATGCATGAACAATAAAGTTTACCAAGTCAAGGAATTATATTTATGAACCTTGATTGAGATGCAACGCAAAGTTGATCAAAGATTGACCTCACATTGTTAGAGGTTTCTTTTATAGACCAATGTGATGTCATGTTAGCCCTATTAAATTGGGCCACCTGATTGTATATAATATATATGTATAAGTATGTATATATGTATGTACATATATACATACATAGTTTTATTTTAATTTCCGATTATAACCCTATAATTAAGTTTTTGGCCCAACCCCCAACATTGCGCACTTCCACAGCTTATGTATTAACTTTTGTATCATGTGATTATATACTTGCCATATATGTATGGATGTAGGTATGTATGTACATACATACTTGTACTGTATACGCATACATATGTATTGTATATAGCCAACAATTGTACACTGTGTACAGCAACAACATAAGCAAATTAATTAAAGTTGCCACTTCAGTTGAATTTTCCAGGTGAATGATGCGGAACAAATAATCAATCAATCAGCTCACACACATACGCACACTCGCAAATTCATACATACATACATATGTACATACATTCATACATACATACATCGACATGCATATGGAGAACCGTAAGAGCTTGGTCCGCTCCTATCTAGACAGAACAGGCGGACATAAAACTCATCTCCATTGGTCACTCTCTCAGACCATCAATCCCATCAGACGGTCTGTCACTCATTCTTTCATTCACTCAGTCAGTCAGTCAGCCAGTCAGTCAGTCATTCAGTCATCCAGTTGGTCAGCCATCCGCCTGGCCTGAGGCTTGTCATTGCTGTCCAAATGACGTCGCTTTCGCATGGACATGGCGAAATGTTCAAAATAAGTATACGACGGGTGTGTGTGCGTATTTGTGTGTGTGTGTGTGTGTGTGTATGTGAGTGCGTATGTAAATTGTACCCCCTAAAACAAGAACAACAACAAGCTACATACATACCAACCAATTGCCATAAGCACAGTGGGCTTAGGCTATAAATAAAGCAAAGGAAGTTGAAAAGAGTGAAATATTAATTATAGAACACTTGATGAAATAAATAGATTGAGTCGTTTGTTTAAAATTAACAAATTATATTAATATAATTAAGTAGATATTAAAACAATATCATTTCTAATGATGCTCCTTTAACTTAATTCATTCTTTTGACTAACTAAAGTAGAACCAATTGATTTGAATTCAAATCTGATTTTATTTTACTGAAAAGATGATTTACATAGATCATAACTACTATATCAGATAAAGCTGAAAGATTTTACGTATAGCTACAATAAGTATTTAAATACTGAATCCCTCCCTTTCAGATATAGCAAAAAAAAAAAAAGATGATTCTATCCGATCGTAACTAGGAGCCAGAGGAAACAGCATGTTTATATTAAGATTGCTTAGAATCAAAATCTGTCCTTAGACCAGTCTTTGATGGATCAATTGTACGATTTTATGGTCTTAGCCCTTGCAAATGCAGCACCTAGATCCTCAAACCTGCCATATATGGACCTCATCCCATAAAAAACTTTAAATTAATGACCCATATCAGTGAATATATTAATTATTATACTGAAAATTATATTTAATTGTGTTAAAGTGTTAAATAATGGATTTAAAATCAGAATTAATGTAGTTAATTGGAAACGAGATTAGTCTCTATTATATATCCTATCATTCTCCAACTAATGATTAATATTTTTAGAGATTAGAACACTATGCTCGTTATTTAACCCACTGTACATTTTGGTCAGGCTATGATGATTCTGTTGCTGCTGTTGCATTTATCTGCAGCTTTTGCACTCATGCATATGTCTGGGTCTCTGTGTCTGGGGTCTTTGAGAGTTCGAGGTGTTTTTTTTTCATTTTTTTTGTGGATCTGGTCAGGTCGCCTTTTTGGATGTCCCACCGCACCCTACACTACCACATCCCTTCTCTTTCGCTTGCCAAGCCGCACCCCGTTTCTGTGTGCGTTTGAACTTTTCCAATTTGCAAGCGAAAAATTGAAAATGCGATGACTACGACAACTCGAATGGGATGAGTCTGAGACTAAGGGGAAGCCGGTTGATGAGGGAGGGGATGGCGGGTGGAGCATATAAAGTAAATAAATGCATACGATTCGTATGGGTGACTATAGGTAGGTTACCCACCTATATATCTACACATATATATACATACACATATGAAAAACAATCTGTAGCTGCTTTGTGGCGCAACAAACTGCTGGCCAATGTCGGGGCAATGAAAATCAATGCAAAAAAGAGAAACAAAAAAGAAAAACCAACTAAAAAACTGAAAAATGTTGTTAAGCGTTTGAGTCTGGGCGCGGTTGATTAAAAATATATATATATATATACATATATATGCGATATATAATAAAAACAAATTGAGAAAGGCAAAAAATATAAACAAAAACTCGGCTTGGTAAAATCGAACAACAACATGAAAATTGTAATTAAAATTCAATTTCTACTCATGTATGTATATGGGATAGGAGGGGTTTGGGGTGGTTGAAGGTGATAGCAGAGTTAATACGATGAGAGCCCCGCCCCCGTCTGCTCAATTGGCTTAGACCAAAAACTGAGAATGGATAAGAGAGTGAGGGAGATGGAGATGGAGGAAGAGATCTCTTGAGTTGTCATGGCGCCGTCTGTCAAGAGTGTGCAATTTATTTAATTAGATGCATAAAAACTCATTAAGATAAGAGCACGACGTCGACTTTGGTTGGCTCCTTCCCCCCTCCACCCAATCCCTAACCCCACGCCTTGCATCTACTGCTGTACCGCGCTCAAGTGCGCGAATCAACAAATGCGCCAAAGTGCAGCCCAGAAACCCGAACCCAAGCCCGAACCCAAACCCAAAGCCAAGACCAAAACAGATCCAGCCAGAGGAGGAATAATTGTTATGCTCACTTGGCAGCCAGTTGAAAAAGTAGTGCCAGATGAAGAGATGAAGTCCAAAGGGTGGAGATGGATGGGTATGGAGGTAGCTTTACTTTTTTACAGGTGGGAGATTTACACAGGATTGAGCTGAAGCTAAAGCCAAAGCCAAAGCTGGAGCCCAGAGGAACTCTCTGAGTAATTAACTTGAGCAACCATTCTGTTGCTGTTGCTGCTGCTGCTGCTGCTCCTGTTGCTGTTGTTGTTGTAGCTGTTGCTACTGCAACGTCTGCTGCTGCTGCTGCTGTTGACGACGACGACGACGACAATAAAATGCCGACTTAATTAAGTGACACAAGTGCTCCATTTTGTTGTTGCTGCTGTTGGAGTTTAGTCAGAGCCAAGTACCAGCTTAATATACGAGTATATTTACATAAATTTCTTATACACTTTGCCAAACAGAACTGAAAAGTAAAATTTATGAAAATTCATCAAAAAAGTACTCAACAAAAACTAGTTAATTAATTTTGAATACCAAAAAAAAGGAGACAAGGATTTAAAGTAGACCCGATTAAGCAGAACTAGGCTTATCTTCATTGGTGAGAATCGATCACAACGAACTTAAGAATAATCTGATAAATAGATTTAAATAATAAGATTAGATTCTAATCTATGAAAAAGTGTTAATCTATCCCTAAAGAAATTACAAAACATGTTTAATTTGGTTGTCTACATAAAAACTCTTTAAGCCAAATTTATTACAAAGAGGCTTTGACACATTAAAATCATAATTATTAACTTTGGTATTGGCCAATCGAAAATATCTTCTAAACATAACTTTAAAGTTCAGATATTAAAGTTTTACCATGATACCTATATTAAACAATGCCCAGAGGAAAGCAAATTCGATCTTATTTTTATTTATTTTTTTATCTAAACACTAATATATATTAATAATGACAACTAATTAAATCTGCTTTACTATGAAATCTGTTTAAAGTCAGACATAAAGTATCAAAATGATATGAGTTTTTACTGAATTTGAGAATTTTTGAATCTATTTATAAGTCTTCTCCCTGTTCAAAAGGTTTCAAAAAGAAGAATATAAAATAGAAAGAAGTAAACTTACTAAAAATACTGTTTCTCACGTCTTTCTCTATATAAAAGTTTTAGTTTTCCATTTGAATAAAGAAAACACCTTGCAGTCGGCACAAAGATTTACCATGCGTATGCTTTTATTGTTGCAATTCAATTAAGCCAAGTTAATAAATGGAATAACCCACAACAACGTATTTTAAATACGTTGCGAATTTGGAATCTTTGCGCTGTTTTAAACACTTAAGCTAAATGAGTTTTTGGTCGCTTGGTAAATCCTAATTGGGAAGGAGAACCAATTAATGGACATGAAACCAATCGAACACAAATTTGTTGGTTATAAAAAAGGGTCCCAAAAAATAGAACAGCTGCGGTTAGAGGCATAGATAGAGCCAGCCGTGTGTCAACAAACCTCAGGGAAATGCAAACGGGAAGGAGGTCGGTACATAATAAGGCGCGCTTCAAGAGCAGAGGTAGGGCCATACTAAGGGTGGTGGGCCGCAGTTTCACTTGATTGACATGTCGCCGTCGGCTGGACGTTGACTTGCATGTCAATTAAAACTAACGACGCAACGAGGCAATGGCAATGGCAACTGACAGTGGCAGCGACAGCGTCAGGATGAGGACAAGGACGAGGAACTACTAACTGGGAATTGCTTTGCCTGGGCACACTTTAATAGGCTCAAAGTGGATTTTAATTTTATTTGATTTCATTTGATTTGATTGCACTGAAGGCAGCACATGGGCACGGACTCAGCATGAGGTCCTGGGGGGTGGTTGATGTTGTTGTTCGACCCTTTCATTCCGTCACCCCCTCCCTTGATTTGACTTGAGCTCACGTTACGCCGTAGGATTACAACGTGTTCTTGCGGCTGACACCGCAGCTGCCTCTGGCTGTTGCTGCTCTGGACAGTAATTCGCATTATTAGCGCTAGACTGACTGGTGGCACACACCAATCAAGTAACCCAAATCCAAGCCCAATCGAATTCCTCGCCTCACTCAACCGCCTGGAAGTTCCCACGCATCATTTTGGGTGGATCTCTGGGAATCGGACCTGGCCTCAAAACCTGCGGCGACACAATACTCTCGTTTGATAAATTGGGTGCCAAACTTAACAGCAGTAGCAAAAGTTGTGAAAAGTTAAACGTTCTCTTATGGATGACCAAGAGGCACGCAATCCTCCACCTCCGTAGCCACTACCACTACCATGAGCATTCCTCCCCTCGGGGTAAAGGCGAAACAAGTTCAAAGAGAAATTGGAAATGTTTGTAAGAACTTTGCTATAACTTTGATTACCTGTCTGTCGGAATTTAGCCTCTGGCCAATTGCGTATCGTGTCCTAAGTATGTAGAAGAGGCTCATAAGTCAGCCGGAGTGCTTCATCCAAAACGCATTAGCAACTTCACACCCAAAATGAGCCTTACTCTGATGCCAGACACATTTATATTTGCATTTGCCTCGCTTCTCGAATGCTCCGCCAATTTATTGTCAACACGAGCCATCCGCGGGCATTTCATTCATTCATCCATTGTCCTGGTTGGCCTAATCCTTGCCCCTTGCCCTGAAAGCGATATGTCCCCACCTTGTACATTTTGGCTTCATATCTTGGCTAACGACTTCCGTTTGAGCTTTGCGCACGCGCGACTTTGACTTTTGGGTCCGGGGGATTTCTGGGATCCCTTGTTGCCTCCAACTCCATCTCTGTCCTCTCTTGCGCCCACAGTTTTTAATGATAATCTCTTGAGTTATGTGTTTTTAAATATAATTTCGTCTGTTGGCGTGCAGACGACGTATCCCATAATTCACATAGCGCCAAGACCAAGTCACGAAACTGTCTGACATGGAAACGGTGTAACGAGGCCAGATAAGCGAAAAGTGTTCCTTGGCTAAGATCCTAAATGTTGACATGACTTACATACATACATATATGAACATAAGACTAAGAGTATAATACTCCCACGGCAGGGATATTAATTGCCTCATAAAATAATGACTGGGACAAATGAAATTGAGTGTAGAAATTGCAAACAATATTCAAAAGTTTGTTCACATACTCACGACAACATTACCAATTAATATCGGTTATGATATGAGCGATAAACGAAATGATTCACAAGCAACAGAATCGAAACTGCATAGTTTCATCAAAAGTATTATATAATATAGTAATATATAGTAATATATTGCATTAAAATAATTAAATAAATGTAGCTGAAACTTTAAGAGCATAAATTTTATATTTATCATTAAATTTAACTATATGATAGTCCAAGCAACTTCTTGTCACTTAGCTACAAGCTTTTGCTGATACGAGATCAATATAAAAAGATAAGTTAAAACAACTCGTTTGATTTTGGTGGTTATGTTTTTGCCCAGATATTTGAGTTAAGTACTAGAAGCTTTAAAAAAAATTTCCTTTTCTGAAATTAAGACGACTTTGATGTTGGACATTTGCAAGTCGAAAAAGCACAAAAACCATGTTGAATGTCTTCAAAGATGTTTTAAACCAGAAAGAAAGAAAAACAGATGTTTCCAACCAATTTTGAACTTTGGATTTGTTAATATAGTGAAAAATTATCATTAATTTTTATTTTGTTTCATATAACCATTTTAAAATATGGAAAGATATTTTTTATCTTAATAGTTTACAATTCCATTCCGTCCAATAGCAAAAAGCTATCATCAGAGAACAAAGTATTCAAATAAGTAAGTAACAAATATGACAACTATTTAGTTCTTTTATATAAAGTTTTTTGCTGGATCAATGTCTATGTTCAGGTAGCTTCATTTAATAGTTTAAAACGTAAAATAGCCTGTTTCTGATTACAAAAGAAAATATGGTCCAATGGCTTATGGATAATTGTAAGTAAAATTTTTACAAGTAAATATTTACTTATGTAATATGATAATCGACCCAAATCAATTGATCTAAATATTGTTTATTGTATTTTTCTTTAAACAGTCACGTTTGAAAGGCACAAATATTGTCTATTAGTCCGGCCATATGCTCATTTCTTTGGCAAATAATTACAGTTGCTGATGGGCCATGTTAGTGACAGAATTTTGCGCAACACATTTTGCCTAGATCCTTACCAAGAAAGACAAGGGAACCATTTTCAATAGCTTTATTGATACATTCAATGATGAGGACGATGATGATGATGATGACAATAGGCATGGCTCATAGAAATTTCTTGAAGACGTTGACACGCTTCGCTGGGCTGAATACACACACAAATATGCACAACAAACACACAAACAGACGGAGAGGAACTCAGCCCGGTTGCATGTGCAATTGTTTGTTTGTTGGGTTTTGTGTTTAACAATTTGTTTGCTCTGTCACACGCACATTGTGCAGAACCAGGGCTGCTAATTGCACTTGTTGATAGTGTGTATATGTGATAACAGGTTGCCAAGTTGGCCAAGACAGGCATTTCTCGCTCCCTCGCTCTCTATCTCATTCTGCTTGCATAAGTGCCAATGCATAAGACAAACTTTTGTCCGAGTCCGACTATGCTTAAGTGGGCGTGTCGTCCAGTCCAACACCAATTGTCCACATGTTCGAGTTATCGCTGCCTCCTGCTGCTTGTTGCCTGCCTCATCCTGCTGCTACGTCTGCTACTTGATGACAAACAAACTTAAGTAGGTAATTTGCAACTAATTTTCAAGTGGGCAATTCAAGTTGGACGCGTTGGCATTTGCCATTGCAGTCATAGTTAAAATCTACAATTGCTCATACGCAGCGTTGTCACTTGCGTGCTATTTGACTGTTCTGCGAATGTGTGTGTGAGTGTGACCCACGCATCTGAGCAGCTAATAAATCCTAAAAAAAAGAGAGGAAGACGAAGAAATCTTTCAGCAGCAGCTAAATGACATTGTTAGAAAATTGTTCTTTTAGGTATTTTTTTTAAAAATAAACTATTTAAGTTAACTTTAGCTACTTAAAAATTCTAAGAAATTGATAAATAAATAAAAGGTGAAAACAAATTACAATTTTTGCATAAACTGTCGTAATCTTAGCTCTATCTCTATATAACCTCCGATAAACCACATTTAAAGGTAGGTTCAATCTACAAACATAATACGACTGAATTAGGTGACTCAGTTCAGGAACGACAAAATATATGCATATACTTTCTTTTGGGAATCTGATTTGCTTTTTTAATTAGAATGTAAAAATCGGCATGTGTTATAATTATCTCTAAAATTAAGAAAAGATCCGAATCAGTGCATCCTTTTACATATGCCTTTGAATGAAGGGACTCTCTTTCGGCAGTTTGTCGTTTGTGTTCTTTTTCTCTTTTCTCTACATAAGTCGCAAAGCTTGTTAATTGTCAAAGTATTTAAATATTTTATAGATAATTAATCAAAATTGATACATTAAGTAGTTTTATTTGTCGCTTTTCACCACAAACTTTAATAAAGAGAGAAAACTATAAGTTGAAGAACTTATTTCATAGTAAGATGATATTGAATGATTTGATAGTGAAAAGTAAAATTGAGTTTATTGTGGCCAAGAATTAAGATTTGATTGTTTTCACTAATATGTTGTTTATCTTGGATAGTTCAGATGACATATAATATCACATGGAATATTATATTAAATATAGAATTAAAGAAATCCAAATATAGGCAACGATAGATCAAGTAATATATTCATTTGTTTTAATTTATTTGCTGTTATCAATTTAAATTGCTTTCTCTGATTTCTCTCGCATTCCTGCAGATAATTTTGTATGCCAAGAAAAATATGGTAACTCCCCCTCGACATCCTGTTCTTTCTTCTGCTCTTGTTGCTCCTGCGCCGGTTTCAACCCTGAACCCAAGACAAACTTTGACACGCCTCCATTTTCTCTGGGTTGGCATATTTATGTGTGGCAAATAATTTGCCAAGCAATATTTTACAACATTTTTGAGTTAAGACTTTGTCGGCTAATAAAATTTGGCTCAACAAAAAAAAAAAAAAAAAAATAAAATAAAATTAAATAAAAATTTCACGCAGCTTCCCACAAGACACGGAGCAGACTTTTGGGATTGCTGTGCGTGATTTCCGCCCAACAGCGATGCCAATGTCGCCCATGTACGCGCCATTAAATAATTTCCGCCCTCGAAACGAAGTTAGATTCACCAAAAAAAAAGAACAAGTAGAAAAAAAATAGAAAAAAAAAACATCGAGCAAAAGTGCCCCAGAGTCACGCATTGATGGCTGCATTTCACAAATGAACCAGAAACATGACCAGATATCGAATCTCTGAATCGGCAACCAAATCCAAATCTATATTCAACTGGAACTGGAAATTTGAGAAATGCTTCTTCAAAGATTTCTCCCCTCCAAAGACATGATGAAGAAGAAGAAAGAGAAAAAGGTTTCCTCTATCGATTGGTGGATCATTATGCATACCCATTAAAAAACTGGCTGCTACTTTGGCTCGGACTGTGGCTGATCACAGCGGCCTCACATAATTAGGGTACATAGCGGTACTTATTATGGGTGTTAACGGTTTCGCAGCGCCACAGCCACAGCCGGGCCAGATCAGAGACAAAACCCCGATATTTTTGAGTTTGCAATCTGTTCGGTGTGCGACAGACCAATACAACAAAAATAAAAATAGAAGAAAAAAAACTTGACTGTCAACAAATCTTCAGCCCATAGAGTATAATTTAAGCAGAAGAAAGAGATAAAACTAAAAAATCCAAAAATATATATATATACATATATACCACAAAAAATCAATATCATTTCGTATTTAAAATTATGCACAACACTTAAAAATCAACGCGCTTATTTATTTTGGGGCCGTCTGTCCATCTGTCTGGATCAGTTTGACAACAAAGTCTGTCGCCAAAACTGGTTTCCAATGAAAATTTCGAAAATGTTTTGGCTTAGCGATTGGAAATTGAATGCTCATAAATTGTATCTCTTGGGTTAGTTAGTTGGATTGGATTTGGATGTGGCAATGTATTTTTTTTTTGTTATCTGTGAAGGTTTTTGGTGGAAATTTCTTAGCTTATTTGAAAAGTGAAAATGTCAAATAGAACGAACAGTTAGTTTGTCGTAGGTCTTAACTAAAATAAGAAAGTGAACTGACCTACGTTAAAAGTGTTAAAAAGGGAAATTTTCCAGATATTTAGCAAAACAAAAAATGCAACCAGATTATCTTGGAATATAAATTATAAGACATATATTAAGTCATATATAATTTAATTAATAAAGAAGATTGGTTAATTGCCATATCATATATTAGGTGATGGACAGTTGGTTAACATAGAAAGAAGTTTATTCATAACACAAAGATATTATCCAACTTTAAAGAGGTACGATTACATTTGCTCTTACTTGGTTTTAGGCGACTCTTCCTCTACTCCTTTTTCGAGTATTTTTTACTGTATCCGTTGTTCTTTTTATGGTATTCTATAGCATGTCTTTAGAAATACTTGTTTATATCGCTGGGTCTTATGAACGCCTTTGCACCACAACAGTGGTAACCGTGGACCTCCCCGATTATGTATTCCCATAGACCTTTCCCAATTCGTAGATAACTTTTGCTATGCAATTCTATTGAAAAAGCGACAGGCAGTCTGGCAAACAACGAAAGGTAATCTTATCGATCTGCCATCGATCAATGATAAGCAATGATCTTTCAAATCAAACGAACCGCAATACACACAGTAGTCGCATTGCAATGATTACCCATGCATACCTCAAGCATTGTCTCATAATTCAAATACCGCAAATATAAAAAAGAGAAAAAAAACCAAAAGAAAAGAGGAAAGATAAAAATCAAAATTGTGAAAATGGTACGTAAAAATGCTGCGGCACAAAACCAACTGGATTTAGTTCTGAGAATTGTGTGCATCAACCCTGTCTAGGCGGCGGGTACTGGGACCAAAACCGGTACCGGGACCTGGACCAACCCTCCTCGACATACTCCTACACGCTGCCTGTTACATCCTGTGTGCAAAGGTGGCAAAAACTCAAATGCTACCTGCGGAGCAGCAGCAGCAGCAGCAAAAAAAAAAATATGTCCCTAGTCCTGAGAGTAGGTAAAGATTTATTATGCTATACATTTCATGAATGTGTAGCGGGTGAGTGAGTGAGCCAGTGAATGTGTGTGTGAGGGTTTCCCTAGAAAACTACTACCAACTTACACACATACACACACATACCAATGCGAATACAAAAGGTGTGCACACACCATAATGGCTGACAAAAAGTCGGCCTTAGCCTTTAATAGTACAGAGTTTAACAGCCAACACAAACACGAGACCAAACACCAGCAACAAAAACAACTAAGCACATCTACAAATACAACTACTACTGACAACTGTTTACACTTAGCGAAATCGAAATATATATTTATACTTACATATCAGTAGTAGTTTCTAAACATTTCCCTTTAATTTTTATTACTCTTACCAATAGTTTTTAATATAAATCTCTCTTTTACTTTCCAACTTTCTTGCATTTATTGATCTCCAAAACTAAATTTCTGTATCTTTTGGTGTATTATATTATTCGAGCAGTGTATTTAGTGTAAGTGAAACTAATCATACCGATTTAAACTAGTTAGGCTATGATTTGAGAAACTCCTCGACAAGTGAAAATGATAATTTTAAGGTGGTTTTTACATTCTCTCAGTGTATTTCTCAGCCGCACAAAACGCCAACAAAATGGCAACATTCACTTCTCTCACACACACATACTCACACACATACACACACTTTGCATTGGGGCTTCCTTTCTGGCATTCACACACAACAACAACAAGAAAAAAAAAGGAAAAGAGGGGAAAAAGTGAAACTATTTTGCCGTTGTTTGGTTAAGCGTTTTAAAGTCTATGGCATCGTGAATAGTCGGAGGATAGTCTGGAAGCCGAAGGGGGGAGGGGCTGGCCCAAAAAGGATGAATTTAAAATTTTTTTTCTGTAAATGCCAATTAGCATAACAAAAAGAACAGAAGGGAAAACAGGCAACAGAGGAGGCTAGACCTAGACCTATTCCAAGTATACTGCAATATATATAGTAAGTTGGCATTATCTCTCAGACCTTGAGACCGTATATGGTAAATGTGTAAATGCAGACTTTAGCTCAGGTGTCATTCGCATGGTTTCTGTTGTAGGCGAGACGATAATTTGATGTTCACATTTCCCCTTGTCTACCCATATCCACACCTTCCATCTTTTCAATCTTCCTTACTCTTCTTTGGTTTTTTTTTTTTTGTTTGTTGGACAGAACAGAGTCCGAGATGTCAGATGCTTTGAGCTCCCATGGATTCTGTGTGGGCGCATAATTATTATTTCTCTCCCCCCCTTAAGATACTTCAAAAGTGTGATAATGCAGGAAAATTTGATGTGAGAACAATATATCCGAAAAGAAAAAGATTTTAAAAACTGATTTGGATAACAAACTAAACTTTTCCTTTAGACTATGCCAAATATCATATAGATATAGTATTTTGATTCGTTTCATTTCTCACTAAAAATATCTTCTCATCAATTTAATATCTGCCTAATCATGATCAGTTTCATCTCTGATTTGAATGGTAAACTTTAGTTTTTTGGTGTCATATAACAAACTCTAACCACGTTGTAACCATAAGTCCGATCCGATCTTATGCATATGCATATATATGGCGACTTTGTATATAGCTTTTTAGCATATGTTCCCCTAAATCATTAAACGTAATGAAAAACAAACGTCATAGAAATTTACACAAATTTGCATATCTAATAATATTGCCAAGAAATCCACAAACTATTAAATTTTAAAACCTAAATGACGTTGGAGAAAAACAAAAATAACAAAAAAACTGTCAAAATGTTTATTCATTGGCAGCAATTTATTTTTTTATGTTTATGTTTTTTATTTTTCATTTTTTTCTTTTTTTTTTAAGCCACTTGAGTGCCTGTTTCTTTGGTTAGTGGCCCAACCCATCATCTATCCCATCCAACCATCTATCCATATGCTATATATCCCACATTTCTGTTTTGGTTTCGGTTTCGGTTCGGTTCTGTTCGAGGATGTTGCTCGGTAAAAGGATACGCTAGCTGTTTCATGTAATCAATTTCGTTGCCGTGACGTCATCATGACGAATTAACACTTTTTGTGATTTTCACTTTTTTCTTTCTTTTTTGCATTAGGGATGGACAACGAGCGAGTGAGTACATTCATTTCGTTACGTTTGTTATACATTTTATTCCACTCCCTTCCCGCTACTCAACGACTACTTCCTCCATCATCCTCCAACAACCTTTCATCCCTTCCATTTATATGGCTGCCTGTGTGTGTGTGTGTGTGTGTGTGAAGTGGTTAAGGTGAAGTGTTCGTCTGTGCTGGATTTGTTGTTTTTCTCTTTTGGGAGAATTTCAACGATGACTATGTAAGTTTTGCCTACCCTATACCTTGGCATATAAAGGGGTATATTGAAAAGATTGTAGAAATATATATATATTCAGATATTTTCAGGAGTTTTAACTTTTTCATATCAAATCTCTGTGGAAAATTCTGAACAATATCTAATAAACGTGGCTAATAAACTTAATATTAAATTTACTTCCGAGTAAGATCATTATGTTAACTCTATGCCTTCCGTTGTTTATTTGAAAGGGTATCTTGAGGTCGTCAATCCAAATTAATTTAGATTTTTTGATATTATTTTGGCGTTGGCATAACAAAGTTCTTATGAATATTAATTGGCTTGACATTACAGTTTTCGAAATAAATTTATCCTGTTTCAGGTTGTAACAAAGTTTATGAACATTTTATGTATAAATTTGGCCTAATCTTTGCTCTAGGCAAATTAACATTCCCTCAAATCACATGGACGTCAGCGGACACTTGACTAAACACTCGACACCTATTCAAACAGGGGATACTCCTTTCACATTTCCCTCAAGTACCCCATATTAATTCTATTTGTTTAAGGTCATTTACATTGAGCCCGTGGTGCAAATAGACCATAAAACTGGAAAAAGAAATATCTCTTCGTTCCTCTCGTTCCTATTCTAACGAAGGTGTCAAGTGTGAGAAAAGGTCGCCGCAGTCATGCTGCACTTGACAATTGTCGGTCAAGTAAACAAAACTTGAGTTTGACTGACAGGCCGGTGGCAAATGAGATAATAAACAAGTATATAGGTAAAAAGGAAAATGGAAAAGTGGGAGAAACAAAATAGAAAGACCCACCATCAGCCAAGAATGTGTCTTTGTTGTGGGCGGAGCTGAAAAAAACTTTGTAGTTCCAACTATTAAAATATCTATGGATCAGAATTCAATCAATGCCTACAAATCTATCAATGTACATAAGTTTTTAAACTGTATGTTGAGATATCGGTACTACCACATTTACTACAGTCATTGCTAAATGTGTTGGCATTGTTGTTTTCAAAGTACTTAACGTAAAAAGCTTATTTATTTTCTTATTTTTGAGAAGAATGAGAACTGTTATAATATGCATAAATCGCTTTAATTGGCATATTACCGTTAACGTCAACCCAAATGCTCATCAAAGGATAATATCCTTTTGCGGTTGGCAGCTAATTAGGCGCACACGCAATTCCACCTTTCTGTTAAGACTGTCTATCAAGCGGATTTTGGTCTGTATTTTTGTAACTTGATACAATTTAAGCAAATGTTTTGAGGCCAATTAGTTGCTGTGGTTGTCAGGGGTAGCACCTACACCCACACACCCATATCACCCACACACAGATACATACTACAACCAGCATATGTACCCCATGGCTTGAATCCCTTGCCTGTTGCCAAGGTGCACCGCCAATTAAACTACGTAGCAGGCAGAAGGAGACGCAAATGCTACTTCGATTTGGTATGGTAGGTTATTCCAAATAAAATCAAGATATATATGCATATTCATGTATACTTATACTCCAGTACTGTAATGACCAAACCTCAAACTCAAGCTCAACCATCATTGAGTGCCGAGTGCCGTGGTCCACTTGAAATTATGCCAAGAGATGCTCGAGTGGGCACAGCCGCCAATAACCACGCACACTACACTCAGACCCCAGAAGGAGACCACAAACAACCCTCAACGGACAACACACACACACACTTACTCTCATTACCAAGTACATCCATTTCTTAGGGGTTGGCCTGAACTTGGATTTGGAGTTTGAGTTGGAGTTTTCAATCAAAGCCCACCGGTTCCAGCGATCTTTCTACTTCGCTTAATGTTCGGGGTTAGCCTCGTTCTGGATCTGTCAGTCAGTTGCAGACTCTTGCGGCCTAAACTCAAATTGCCCGCAATTAAGTATTCCCTTCTGGTCTTCTCTATGATTTCCTCTACTCTCCCTTTGCCTTGTAGGTCATGTGCATTGTTGGCATAATTATGGGCTTAGCACAAATTATTGACAAGTGAATTAGAAATCCCTATCAAGCAAAGTAAATATATATTTTCCCTTTGAATTGGTCTATACCGATTTATATAATTTGTTTTGTTTCCTATTGTGCGTATTTCAAAACTACGTTTAATGGGCAATGAAATGTAAACTGAATGACTGAATGGCTGAATGACTGAGTGTGTGTGAAAATATTTAAACTACAAAAAGAGTCCAGGAGAGAGGTTTTCACTGTATTGGATGATTTATCGAACTTATTTGATGGAATTCGTTAAGTAAATTCTTGAATTAAATATATTTGTATATATACTGGAAAAGGAAAATAAACGGGTTTGAATAATCCAAAGACAGAACTAGAAATCCTGTCTACTTAAAGACTGGAGACTAGACTTTATGACTGTGTTTCCATTCTTTCATTGCTTGTCTTACTTTAAGAGTTTTCAATCTATATTCAAAAATTAAATATGTTTCATACATGTTTTCGACAGATTTCCAAATGAATCTTGAGGTTGATGATGTGTTTCAAAAGTTTGCCATCAGTAAGTATAAAATATGAAAGAAGTTTTTATTGTAGGGAAATAACATTGAGAGCATCTTAAACCCAACTCATCCCCATATAATCCCCAATCACACTTGTCGGCCCTCTCTTGTTGGCTGTTTCCTTCACAATTCTGTTACCAATCGTTGGCACTAAACCATTTGACTACCAATTCGATTAGTCATTTATGACTATGGCCCTCTCTCCCCCTTACAATGACATCACCAACAACAGAAACCCACGAGTAAATACAAATACAACAAGCTGCCCGCATCATCCTTCATACCATATACTTTTACATATACATATGTGGATTCGATTTTTTTTCGATTGTCATTGAGGAGACGGAGGAGAGATGCACAGGCCGAACTGCTAATGATGTTGCTGCCAGTTTGTCTGGTCGGAGCCAGGCAAAGAGCCCACTAAGAGAGAGAGAAGAGAAAGAGATATGGGAAAACAAGATGCTACCTACCCAATGCAAACTCTACTGGCGGCTACCTGCAACAGAAATATTTATCGATCGGCATCGGCAAACATTTATGAAAAATTTACTTTCATTACAACCACTGCAGCGGCGGACGTCATGAAGTCTGAGGCGGTCAGACCAAGAAGAGTCAGCCGACAACCTCCACAATTCTCTCTGCGCACAGCATGAGGTTCACATCTCGAAGGAGGGAGAGATGCATACGTTATTTTTATAATTTTTATGACCTGATCTCAGGTATTTGTTCCATGTAGTGAATGAGTATGATTTCTGGCCCTGGCCCTGGACCGGGACCTGAATATGAACATGAACCTGAACTTGAGCCCTTCCCTGTCTCAGTCTGTGTTTGTGTCCATCGTAAACTCCTGATGAACCTCATAAATAATATGTATTTCGGTTCATATGCCAGTTGTTTCACACTTCATACGCACTCGATGCCAGAAGACTATCCATAAAACCTATGTCAAAAAGTTCGATCGCCAAAGTCAATGAAAATATTGGATTGACTTTTCCCCTACTTAACATTTTCAAGCAATTTTCCTCGTTAAAAATCACAAAAAGAAATGTCAACCAACTTGGGTAACATAAAATTTAGGATCGTTTTACGTAACCCCCCGGTGTGACTAAACCAGCTGGACGGGAACTGAACTGGACTGGACTGGACTAGTATATGTGTATCACCTCAGGCAAATTGTGAGATTGTAAAAAGAGAAGAGTTTCACTTTAAGAATTTTCAACCACTTGGTATAAAAAATGTTTCATAATTGATACATCTGAAAAAAAAAGAGTGACTTGAACTACTAAAAACAAGATTAATTTTAGGCTGACTGAATAGCATTGAATGTATTCTTCGTTTTAAACCTATCGATATCGAAAAAGTTTCTGATAGTTGAGAGCTTATAAAAATAAGTCCGAAATAGTTTCTACTTTTTCCCTATCATCCTTGTGATCCAACACTGTTGTGTCCTTTTATTCATGCAACAAATTAAAGCATGAAAAGTTTGTTTTACATTTGAAGTAGTTTGGAATAGTTGTGGAATTTTTATATGGATTTCAATATCTTGTTTTCAATTAAAAAATTTCCAGTAAAACTGATTTCCATATCAAAGTGATATATGTTCGTCAAAGAGAGGAACATCGATTAATGGCCGGCACTTAGCCACCGACTAATGCATGTGGCCCATCAAAATGAGAGGCCTATCATGGGCTTTGATCAACATGGCATTGGATATAAACTTTCTAGTTGCATTTCATTAACAACATGTCATATTTACCTAAAACAAGTACCGTTATAAGCCCCCCACGGCTAAACGAAACTAAGGCAAAATTGAGTTCAAGGCAATATCTAAGTCATCGCACCTAATAAAACGCGATCATAAAATGAGGCGATATAAAAAATAAAAGCTCAAGTCTATGAATTGTCATAAAATCGTATAATATATTTTATTTGAAAGAAACTTGTGTTTTGTAGTATATATTGTTGAAAACGGACCACCAAGACGAAAACTGATTCGTCTTGTCTAGACCCGATACGATACGATTCTAAGTAGCATTTAGAAACAAATTAGAAAATTACGCTAAATGCCCTCTGTTGGCCCTCTCCGATCAAATAATCATGTCACATAACTTAGGTTCAGGGTTAACATAATGGTGATAGTAGAATAGAGAGTTGAGGTCGTAAAATTCGTTTCAGACCCAAAGACCGATCATCATAAAGGTGCGAAATGTTTGAAAATGAGTTCGACCTGAAACCTGCTCTATGTTATTTCGATATGATTTTACGACTTTTTAGTTGATATTTTGTCTCCATTTAACGATCACACGGCTCTCAACACACACGACGAACAAATCGTTTAGCACAGAGAAAGAGAGAGAGAGAGGCAGAGAGAAACAAGTGAAAGATAGGGGGAGTGTGAGGGAGAGGTGAGAGACTCCACCCAAAATATATATACATATATATATGCAAATCTATGTGGAGATAATTCTTTTTGGCAGGAATTTAATGTTGAGATCGTTAAAGAATGCAATAAAAATCATTCAAGCCGGTTTCCATCACTACAAAAAAAAAAAAAATAATCAATATACACAAAATATTCTAAACATTCTCTCTAGAGGGTCATTAAAATATTATAAAAATTTTAATTCAAATTGCCATTGATAAGTTCTCGTAACGTATCCCATAAAAATTTGCCTATCGCCACAAGAGTTCAAACAATGCCCGCATATAAAATATAAAAACTATCCAAAAAACCAAATATCTGAACTGAACAAAGGCTACCAATAAGTAAGTAGCCAGAATATGATTTCTTTTAACCACTTTTATGGCATTTTCACCATTATGATCTATTAGCGGGCATTAACTGATAAGCCAGCTGCCGAATAGGCTTTGTCTTCATAGTTTTTATGGTTTTTTAAGTATTTTGAATATATATTTCCAAAATATCAGAAATTTAAGTTCAATCTTTTGTCCAACCTGTTGGACTGCCCAAATGTACAGCTCTGCCATCTGTTCAAGTTCCCTGCAGTTCCAATTTCAGTTCCAGTCTTTTTGGCCATGGCGAATTCTTGAATTCCTCTCCTATGCCAATCCCACCTAGCGTTGGAAAGTCCCCTGCACAGCTTGTGCATTTTGGTAGACACCTCGACGCCCTGTTTAGGATATGGAACAGGGTGTGTCACAGCGTGTGTTGCAGGTGCTAGCTTAGGGAATCCGACAACATGATTCTCCTATTTTTGTGAAAGTCATGGTCATCAAAAATGCCTCTAATGATCCTCAAAACGAAACGTCATTAGTTTTGCACAGCGATCATTTGAAGTGAGCCGCGACTTTTGAAGGGTTGCTCGGTTTTCTGTAGCTGATTCTTGTTTCTCTGCTATTTCGGAAATTTCAAGGTTGACAAGGTGCAGGCAAAATGATAAGTGTAAAGAATCATCTGTCAGAATGACAGAAATCCCAACTCCCTAAATTCGGGAATCAATTTATTTTGTTAAACTCACAAAAATAATACGAAGATTTTAAATTTAAAATTGGTTAAACAAACTTTTTTATTTTTTACAAATTTTCTTGGAATAACCAGTGGGGATTCCTTTCATTCGTTTTAAAGACTAAAAATAAGACGTTAACTAAGGACTAAAAATAAGACTAAGTAACATATTTTTTTCCTCTTTTAGACTACTTGGCTAGATTCATCTGTTACTTGTGCTTCTCCCCTCTTCTGGTTCAGTTTTAGCCATCTTTCTGAAGAAAAATATGTTGATGAAACTTTACGAATTGCAATAGAAACAGAATAGAATATTGCCATAAAATAACTTTTTGTGGCTAAAATCATTTTTATTTTATGCCAAAGGATTTTTGTAGCTCAGTCTTAGATTTTCTTTAAAAAATTCCATTATCCTTGGAAAAGGAGCTAAGCATTAAAGGGTAAAATCGAGCAAGAGATTTAGTTGCCGTTTTTTTTCTATTCCCACACCTTTCCCTTAGTTGGTTCTATCGATTTATTATACATTTTGTAAAAGTACGTTAAATGTTTGAAAGAAAAGAGAAAATAACTTAAGGCTCACGCCCACTCACTCACACACACACAAAGCCCCTAACATATATACACAGATGCCTTGCTGACACATCAAATGTCGATGGGCGGATGGCCAAACCAATGCCACGCCCAGGCCCTACCAACTAGCATAACATAACAACAACAGCAACAATACAGAAGAAGCGATATAAAAATATTTTATACATATGACATAGGGTGTAAATATATATATATATATATAACTGAGTGTGTGTGTGTGTTGAAGCATTGAAAAAAAGTAAAGAACTTCGACAGACGGAAACAGGAAACCGGAAGTCCATCTTGCTCACAGTGTCGACGACAGCAGCAGCAACAGCATCAGAGGGGGATGGGTGGGAGGACGTTAAAGCAAAAGGAGGAGTAAAAACGACGGCCAAGATATTTTTATGCGTTGAAATTTTTCAGCTGGACCAAATCGCATACATATATCATAAATAAATATATATATATATATAAATGTGTGTGTAAATATATACTTGTGTAGTAGATGTGTGCGTGTGTGTGTCTGTGGGGAAAAATCACAGCCGCAACTTCAATAATCATTATCAGCAACACGACAGCATTACCCCTACCCTTTCCATTGCCTTTCTCTTTCTTCTTATCCCTTCCCCTCCTGTCATGTCTTCTTCTTCCTTACCATCACCATCATCATCATCATCGTCATCACACTCTTCGCAACATCATGTTGCGGAAACAGATAACGCACGGACACGGCACGGACATATGGTGGCGGTAGGTGGCAAAGATGGTTATGAACATGAGGGGAATAAGGTATAGGAGGAGGAAAAGGGGGATTTGTTTCCACATAACATTTAATGCTGATAGTTCGGGGAGACTCGACAACTCGAGCTTCAAATTGAAATCAATGATGCGCGAGCTTATGACCGCCGAGACTGAACCCTGAAACTGAAACTGAAACCGACTGGAACTGCTCTAATGTAGCATCAACATATGAGGAATATATGTTCCTCAGACAACATGCATGCATGCCCCACAACAAATGATGCGAACGACTACACAATGTTTTCCCTCCCCAGCCACCCCTTCTTTTGTAGGATATAGGCGGGGGGAAAGACACCCGCAATGCAATGACGCCGGACCCACAGGAGTCTCACAGCTGGACCATAAAAAACTGCTAATGTATTTTTCATCTAAACGGCAAAATGTTGCCGTCCCACAAAAAATGTCCGTCCAAAATATATATATAAAAACAGACAATATTTTTTCAGTTTGGCTAAATCATCTTAGCTTTTGCCTAACTTAAAAACAAGAATTTACAAAGAAAGCAAGAATTTTCATAAAACTGAAATGGTTGACTTAAACTTGCTCAAAATTATTTTGTTGTCCTCAAAAATGTAGAAGATAATTTTAAAACAAAAATAAGATTCATTTGTAGGAATTCAAACTGTTGTATCAAAAGAAATATTCAAATTTAATTTAATCTGAATATTAAATTTATAATAATTGTAATTAGATAAATATAAAGAAAAGAAATTAGTTAGAAATTTTTCAATTAGAAAGCTGTAATTAAACAAGTTCTAGTTTTAGAATTAATTCTTGATATGATATGGCTGAAGATGCTTCCCTATTTGGAAGTTAGTTTATCCATTGATTGGCTAAGGTATATCTCAGGAGTCACTTGGTATCTATCGACATTTGGCAAGATTAATTGTCTTAATTCTTAAATTCCAAGATCCTTGTGGAGCAATATGGTTTTGAAAGGTCTGTTGCTGCTCCTCACAAATGAATACCATATTGATATGTGTGATTAATGACTAAGCACATAGAACTTTATTGTTCCACCATTTCATATTTCTTTATCATCCATTTAATTTTAAATTAGTTTTTATTTTTAGGATCAGCAACTCATCAGAAATTATTTTTATTTAGTTTCTGTCATTGTCTTTCCTGAGTAATTATCATAAACTTAAAGATCTTTCTTTTTATTTTAAACTGTGAAATTACTTTCTTCTATTGTTGTATCCAATTTATTTATAATCTTGCAAATGATCGGACAAATTTTATGTCAATCATCTGGTTCTGATATTGGGGAAATGTTGCAATATAATGACACACTTTCGTCCCACACACATAATTATTTATGTTAATTTTGTTGTTTGGAAAGAGAACAGACATCTAGGTTTTAATTTATGTAAAACACTTTAACCGTATATAAATTCCCTCGATTAAAATACAAATTAAATCATCTAGTTGTCTTTCGAGAATCAAACAAAAGAAGAAAACAACATTAAAAAATAAAAACAACAAGCATAACAAATCAAACTGTGAGCTACCAGTGATTAAAATAGTTCATAGCTTGAACCCACGCAAATGGAAATACAACAACAACAAATTTTTAAATACCGAAAATGGCTAACAAATTAGACCTGAGCCAGAAACAATAATAACAACAACAACAGTTCATAAAAACATGGCCTAAAATCTAAACTTGCTTTAGCCAAGAGCAATAGATCGATCTATTAAATTTATGCAAAAATCAACACTTTACGCTAATGATTTGCGACAAGCCACAAAAGCGGAGACAGGGCCCGGACTTATCTCTGACAGCGCATATGCATTAAAATATCACGCTAGTCAAAGATCGGTATATATATATGTATTTATCTATGTATTGGTATGTATATTAGGGGGACAAACAAATTATACGGCTTTCAGAGTTGTCATTCCAACCAATTTCCATATATCTTCAATGGTTCATCTATGAATGATCTCGATCTCGCATCTGGTATGTAGTTCATATTTATGAAGCACATTTTTCAGGCATTTTATGTATTTCTTTTTTTATTTATATTTAAATTTAATAGTTAGTTAATTAGATTGGCAAATTATCGACAGTCACATCGGTAAAACTCTCCGCATCAATGGAAGCCCTAAACAAATCAATAAAGATTGTATAAAATCTTAATCCCAAGACAGGTTGAGCAACAGCAAGAGCAAGAGAGAGAAGGACAGAGAGCGGGAGAGACAGAGAGAGAGAAAGAGAGAGGGAGAAATTATATTTCATTCTGTTTCTATATGCTATTCAGTATATATCACATAAATTGTACTTATGAAGTTGTCACATGACAGCAGCTCTAAATGGACACCACGGGCTCATTTAGTCAAGATGGCCGATTACCGGTTGGAATCTATGAATATGTTTTTAATACTTTTTTTTTTATTTTTAAGAATGAATTTAGAAGTCTGTAGAATATATATATGCAAATAAATCATTCATAATAAAAAGTATTTTTAGTTTTAATAGCTGTTAAATTTTGATAATTAAACTAAAATAAAGAAAAAATTATAATTAGAAAACAATTTCAAAATTGTTTTGTGTTTTAAAGGATTTACTTAAAACAAATGAATTTGCTAGTTTTTAAATCGATTAAATCTCAAAGTCAAGGCAATAGAAGAACAAGAAGGTTTAATAAAGCGTTTAAGGACGGATAAAACATTAAGATCCTTTATATATTTGAGTAAGCACAAACGCTAGAAGATATCAATAGTTTTTGCTTATTTGTGTAATTTGTAATGAGTTCAATTAATTGGCCCAAAAGTATATTATTCAGGGATTTTCATGTTTGTACACTGTTCAGGTTAACAACATTAAGGAAAGCTAAAGCTGTAAGTGTCAAACAATTTTTAATAGTTAATTAAAGCAATTATAGTAATCCTTATTGTACGAAAAAAATTTGTGGATTTATTAAATAGGTTTCGTATTTACGTAACTAAAGTCATCTAGTTTTCACCTGAGCTTGGCTTTCTTTGCCATTGAATATTATTTTCTGGTACTTGGGGATTTTAAGGGTTTTAGTAAAGCCACAAGTTGAGACAAACGAAGCTCAAGTCCTTGTCCATTTTGATGGCCGGAGCACTTTTGCCTTGTCGTCAACACTGTCAACGCTGTCCCTGTCCTCGTTCCTGTCTGACTTGTTAAGGCGCCTTTGAAAAGTGTTTGGTCTCGAATTGTCTCAAGGGGGAGGTTTTCGCCCCTCACCTTGCGGCTCGCTTAGAGGGTTAGAGCCAGGGTTGCATGCACAGAAGGCGGGGGGATAGTGAGGGGTCAATGTGGTAGCTACTTGTATTTATATACAAATATGCAACATACATACTCATTTATCGATAGACGCGTGTCTTTTTATTAATTGAAGTATTTGTTCTCTGCCGCTGTCCGTTGTCTGTTTATTTTTCCATGGCTGCTCATGTTATTGTTGTTGTTACTGTTACTGTTGATAGAGTTTCTGTTGTTGTTGTTTTTATGTCGCGTCAACACTTGAAATTTGAAACATCCATCCCATCTTCCCATCATTGTTGCTCCGGTTGCTTCTGCTTCTGTTGCCGCTCGTCCATTTACTCGATCAGTTTGCCAGATGTTGTTTACACTAACCAATTAGCGGGGGTGGCGAACCTTTGACTCATTATTGACATTTTCTGGTTTCATATTTGTTTTGACAGTTTGTTCTTTTGTGGGGGGAAACATTATAGACAAGAACGTACATACATAGCCAAGTGAAGGGCAACAAGGGTGTCACAGCTCAAAGAAGTTAAAAATACTTTCCACCATTTCTTTTAATTATTAAACTGTTTGTTCATTAAATCATCGTAACGAACTGAAATAAAGCAATAATATTAAGATCGATTGTCCTTTGTATAAATCCTCTTAAATAAAAGATTCAAATCAAAATCTGACAGATTATATTAAAAATAAACAATTATGTTTCCATTTTATATTACTATAAATAAATAAGTTTTATATTACTATTAAAAATAAATAAACATTAAAATTTCGATTTTCAGGTAGATAAAATCATCCAGTTTTTTGTTTGGATTATCATCAATTGCATAAAATCAAATGCCCGATTTAACACATCAAAATGGAAAAGATAATGGGACAACTTATATAAAAAGTCGCAACTTTATATATGGAAGGGAGTATTCTAGATAACTTAGGGTCTGAAAATTGAGTACTATATATACCGCATTATATATCAAATCCTTTTACCATGGATCGCTGTAGTCCTAGTACAGTGGTAGGAGATTACGGAAATAGCTCTGTCGATTAAAAGCTATAAAATCTATTTCTGTTCCTTCTAAACTAAGATAAACTTGATCATATTCTGATTTAAAAACATTCATTTTTAAAGGCATTCATTTAAGCAATCAGATCAAAGTCGATTAACGAATAACATATAATAAACAATAAACCTAAACTGCAAGTCGTCCCTTCTATATATCCTGTACCAGGATTTATTTTCTTAAGCCCAAATTTTCTAGAAATTGTCAAAAACCTAATATAAAATTCTCTTAGCAGCTGCATGTTAACTCGCTTACTCTTATCCGCCAATGTTGCACTTGGTATTGAAGTAAAAAACATATAAGGAAACTTTATCTCCAATATTCTAACGGTTGGGATACTCTTAATTAAGTTCTACAATTTCGGAAGAAGCCGTGAAACAAACTTGATCTACATAGTAGCTCCACCTCTTATAGTTCCCGAAATATTTGTGTTCATTCACAGGATTGGATAGATTGACATGTCTTTACCAGCTTGATCTATTGGCGACACTAGTGCACCCTTTTACCCAATGGGTACAGAGTGTAAAACTATTGTCATACACCAATTTAAAAAAGTTTTAAGGTAGCCCTCGTGGATTAAATCAAGTATAAGATTGCTTGAACTTTCGAAATCTCTGACACCTTCTGGTTTCTCTCCTTCCTCTTGCAAAAAATCTTGACAATTGACGGTAGGCATTTTTTGTTGTTATCCAAAACAAATTGTACTGCCAAAACCAGTAGCAGGCGGAAATTTTATTTGCCAACCCCTTTGCCTTAACCTTCACTTAACCTGTGCCACCTTGGAGCACCAAGAGCACCCCTCCTTAGCATTACTACACTCTTCTCGACTCCAGTCGACTTCTTTATCCACCCACATAATGATGATGCGCCTCAAATATTGTGCGCGTGTAGTGCACCTTTCACGAAACGAGAACGTTGGCAATTTTTAGAGTTGAGTTGACGACGGAAACGCTGTATTAGTTCTCGGCGTGTGGCTTGGGTGGAATGGAATGGATGCCTGCGAGGAGATTGCCCATAAAAATTCCATAAAGATAGCGATTTATGTGAACGGGAGCAGGAGAAGAAGCACCAGCAGCAACAGCAGCAGAAGCAGAAGCAGTGAAAGGGTTGCCCAGTCCATGTCAAAGTCAAAGAAGTCGATGCGATGCGTAAATTGCCTGTGGCTGATGCGGCTTCTTTGCTGTAATGGCATTTTTCTTCTTTTACCGCCATCGTCATCAACATCATCAGCATCAGCATTTGTTGCTCCTGACATTTTTGATACTTAGTGGGCGGAGTACCAAGGATAAGAGGACGAAGAAGATGGAGGAATTGCGGCAAGTAATACGCTTCTTTTTTTTATCAGTCCATTGTGTGTGACTTTGGTTGGTGTGGAAATGATTTGCAGGTGGTTATTAATCAAATTAATGTCCTTATTGATAACAACAGACAGTGAGATGTCCCATAACCCATTTTCGGGTTATGACATTCACAATGGCTGCAGCGGTTGGGGCAAGACTCTAAGCCAAATGCTAACCAACTAGCGCACATTTTACAAGCTTTTAGGAATAGATTATCTTATCAAACCAATGGCTACACAAAATCTGGAAGAACACGCGACGGCACTTAAAAGAAATCAAATGCGATCCCCTTAAATTTCCATAGAAACAAAGCGCCACACAGTGGAAAAATAGTTTTTAAAAATGGAATAATATGAAAGTCACTTTAAATGGATATATGAAATGGGTATGTCAAGGATATTTAAGAAAGAAAAGTACTTAGAGATATCAGATGGGTATTCTGTATACATCAGATTTAGTTACATAAATGCAATTAATCTTTATTTTGTTTAGTTTGTTTAATTTACTCAAGTCACTTTGAAGAATAGATTTAATATTAAATTTTCATCACTGATCTTTGTTATCGTTTTCAACCCACTGTGGCAATACAAACTACCAAAAACAAAAACTAACAAAAAACACTGAAAAATTTCCCCATTCTCAAATTGAGACATTAAAGTGGTTAGACATCGACATTGGGGGAAAAACCACTTAAATCACGTCAACGACAAGCGTAGATAAAAAAGCAAATCAAAGTGCCTAGTGTCTGACCCCTTCAAATTGGAATGCAACTTGGTTTTTCTTTGGGCTTGGGGGCGATCTTGAGATTCAATTTCGAGTCCGACTCTAAAACAAATTGAAGGCAACTTGATTTATTTCGAGAGACTAATTATACCTACAACAAATGACGGTGACAAGCAAACAACAACAGACAACAACAACAACAACAATAGTAATAAATGCGTTGACAGTCAGAGAGCATCTTTAATTTCCTTTCCATGTTGTTGTTGTAGTTGTTGCTGTTGTTGCTGGATCTAGTTGTTGGATCACGGCCCAGTGAACAGCACGCGATATTCATTTCTAAAACTGAGACAACTGACTAACAACAACAATAACAATCGCATAAAACTAAGTTGACAGCACCCAAGCCCCAACAGACAGGTTGACAACTTAGTCAAGCGTCAGATGGTGACATGGGGCGGAGTCTAGAAATGAGGGCCCAGGTGTAACCGAACTAAATGCACAAGGTATGCCAACAAGTGCATTTCAGAGTGCCAAGAGAAAGAGAGTGAGAGAGGGGGGGAGTAATGATAAATGCAATTCAATTATAAATGATTAAGAAACATGAATTATAATTCTATAAATGTATTCTGAATGTTAAAAATGTTAGATTTTCTCACTGCAGAAACAATATATGTATATATATGATCATAAAGCCAAACAGTTGTCCCAGCTGATGTTAACCAAGGAGAGAGAAACTTTATTTTCAAATGGAAAACTTTTTTTGAATAATAGATGCATGCTATCTCGCTCACTCATATCCTTATAATAACACATTAGCGCACCTATCGTGCAATTTAGAACTTTTGATAGAAACTTCTAACTTGATCTGGGAATATACCAAATAAAACTCTAGCTCTCATTTATATACATATATGTATATATAATACTCAGAATGGCGTTGTTAATACAGGTGGAATGATATATCTTAGTCGATTTGTGTATTGATGGTAAGTAAGACTTTATAATCTGTATATATTCGCTCTCTTTTAATACCACTTTGGGGATAATTTCTTCGCTTAAACCACTACAATGGGGTCATTGCTTTATGGATATGGCTTAAATGAGTTAAAATTCCATCCACTAAGATTCTTTCCGTTTTGCCCATTCTAAAAGCATAACATGGCCTTAAGTTTTGGCTTTGGCCATAATCTACTGCAGCACGTTCCACATATATTCAGACGGTGTCTGATGTCTCACAAAGCGTAAGACCAAAAAAATAAAACAGAAAAACAAATCAAATCAAATCAGCCTGCAGTTCAATAACTCAAAACGCAAACAACTTAATTAAGCGGGGAAGGCAACAACATTGAATGGCAGTCGAGTCGAGGAGGTAATTAATTTGAAGCGCATGCCAATCCTGTAGCTGTCCACCCGCTGATTATTATGTGAGGCCCAATCTCTCTCTTGGTCTGGGTGAAAAGCCCGCTGTGGCTGGTGGCTGGTAGCCGGGCATCGCCTACATAAACGAACAAGTTGAACTTGGAGCGTTGGCGGCCTGGCGAATATTTTTTCCCTCCTTTTTTTTTTTGCCTAATTAATGGCGGCAATTTGTAAACGTCGCAAAATGCGCGAAAATATATTTGCCAAATGTGAGGCAGCAACTCGTCCTCATCCCCATGCCCCATCCAAATGCAATGTGGCTTTTTAAGGCGTTGATTGATCAGCAAAGTCGCTGGAGATGCAATGCATGCTGATGAACGACGATCGTTTCGGATGGGTATGGATCACAGCAGATCGCCACGTAGGGCGAAAATATTTTTGCGCGCGATCATTGCGACTGGCATACATAAATAGCACGCGAGCGCCATAAGCTTAAGTGTTGATCGGTGATCGGTTGATCGTCGATCGCTCTGATCGTCCATAGCTTGCCTAATAACAATAATAATGATAATAATGTTGTCGCGTCAGTTCAACGGCTTGAGTGACACATAAAAATATATACAAGCATATAACTATACAGATAGATATATGTATATATGTACTTTTTTTTTGATTTACGATCGATTGAGACCAAACAATGCCAATGAATAATCTGGCTGCTATTGCTTGATCTTTTGCCGGGGGCTGGTGAATTTATGGGCCCACCATAATTGTCATATTTCCCCTGGGTGAGTGTGTGTGTATATGTTAGCTCCCGTAAGGTAAAAAGATCACCAGCTGGGCTACCGTTTAATTTGATAAGGGCCCCCTTGCAGTCGGAAAGCCACATGTGGCCAAAATGCGACCTCAACTCGAAGGCATCTCAACTTAACTCGAAGGGAATCTCTGCAACAAGATCGCAATTAATTCACGCGGATAAATCTTCAAGTGCTAACTACATGACAACAACAAAGTAGTTACACATCTTTCTCGCCACATCCCGCACCCTAGCACCAAAATCACGACATGGCATTGGCATGGACCAGTGCGCTGTTCCTCGCCTGATTGCATTCTGCGGCCGCTGCAGTTCGTTTAATTTCAATTTGTTGCCGCTGCAAAATTTATGATGGTTATTAGCAAAAGACGTGCGGCCAACACATTCCTCATCATGTTGCTACTCTTTTTTGGCTCGTTGTTGTTCGTTGTTCCAGCAACCGAGGGTTTCCTGTCGGTGCTCTTTTGCTCCAAGCAGGATCTCTTTATGGAGCTACCGAAACTCCATTTTCTGCACGCCTGCGCAAAACGCGAACCGAACTCCACTTCACTGCGGTTATGGTGTCGGTGGCAATGTTTACTTGGCTCAGACAAATTTCATTGTAACTTGAGTAACTTGGTAGTAGGAGTTGTAGTTGCAGTTGCAGTCGCTTTGGGAGTTGCTCATGGAGTTAATGTCTGGCTGCGGGCTTGGTCATGTAGTCGCCTTTGTTGTTCCTGGCCGTTTGTCTAGGCAATTGCGTTTATAGTTTGTCATATTTGTCTCACAGTCGTTCGCTTTTGCCACAGATTCAGACAGACAGAAAGAGAGAGAGAGAGAGAGAGAGTGAGAGAGATCCAGAGAAAGAGACGGAAAGATTTGTCGAGATAGCATGAAGTTTCATTTAATGCTGGCGCTTGTTGGAACTTATCAAGATTGACCAGATTGATGGTGAATGACGTTCTACATAAGTGCAGTAGACTTGCATTTCAAGGCCTGCTAAAATATTTATTACTAAGAAATTTTTCTAGATTCTTTTATACCTAAAAAGTATTTCAATTTTCTATATCATGATGCCTTTTGTGGATCTGAAATAGAAAATTTCAAGCTTTTTAAATAATTTTTGGGTAAAGTTTCCTCTTAATATTCTGCCCTCTGAACGGATTCAAATGGAGTAGTCAAATTAGAGTATGAATAAAGTTTATTATATATATATTTTAAGAATCGTTGCGATCAATATATCGTAATAATATAACTTTTGGCAATGTTTTAGTGATAGAACCGACATCGGTTGAATATATAGTATACCTAAGTGGCATTAAAGATCGATTACCCTTGTTATAATTATTCTTGATTTATATTCAATTTAATTTTTTACAAACTCGTTAAATCTTTTTAAAAATTATGTTTAAATCCCGTTTTTACTCACATAAATCAGATTGTGGTAATTATATAAATCTAAACAAATTACTGTTAATAATTTCAGTTAATTTCTGTTTTGTTTTGAAGGTAATTTCAAATCCCATTTATTATAATTTATGTCACATTTCAAGCTCTTCTCTCTGAATCACTTTGAATTTATTGGATCCATCCTTGACTCATTATGAATGTGATACGTTTTCAGATTATTAAACTTGTCAAATATTATAGGCAATAAATTATTTAATTAGTGCTAATTAACATTTCTTGGACACCTCTTTTGCCTATAATACCAACGAAGATGTCGACGACGAGGATCGTTAGACAATTCCGACTGGGTACGTGGCCTCATGGTGACTTAACGGATAAGATCGGCAACACGTTGAAGAGGAGAAGCACCCAACTGGAGGGAATTAAATCATAAATTTCTTTTACACTGAGAGAAACTTCTGAATATCTCTAAAATAATGTCACAATATTCATAGATTCTCAGTTAAAAAAAGGTTTTAGGTAGATATACAATAAAAATCGATTTCAAGCATTATAAAATCTATATCATAATCAATTAAATATATTTTTTTATCGAAAATTGTCTCCATATAGCTTGTTATACTCTTTAAAAGAGAGTTTAGTAAATTTTACGCTCCTGCAAGGCGCACTGTATGACAGTATTGGATGTTCTCTAACAAACTTCGTAAACCGGAATGACTTCTGGGAATAAAGAATTACTTAGAAATGCGTGTTTAAATGGATTAGATAAAAGTCCCCAATAATCAGTTTTATTTGACTTTTAAATAGTTTCTTAAACTAATGAAGCAAGCAAGTCGTCTTTGCCGACTTTGAGTATACCCTGTACCAAGTAGAATTACTGTATTAAATCAAACTCCTTAAAATTTGCCATTAGTATAAACTAAAATTCCCCTCACAAGCGGCAGCACCGAAAGCATGCTATCTCGCTCACACTTACTACGCAATGTCGCACTGCGCATTTCAGTACAAATTGTACATAGATATATCTGCGATATTTCTTGTCCGATTTTAACGAAATTTGGTCAGCTGATACCTTTTGGCCATATTATTGGGTGTGCCAAATAAGATTAAGCTACCTTTAATTTTACTTTAGTTATTCGTTTTTTCTAAATTGCGGGGGCGGAAGTGGGCGTGGCAAAAATTTGAAACAAACTTGATCTGCGTAGACACTACACGAATGCTGACACCAAATTTGGCTGCTCTAGCTCTTGTAGTCTCTGAGATCCACGTGTTCATACGGACGGACGGACAGACGGACGGACGGACGGACGGACGGACGGACAGACGGACAGACGGACAGACGGACAGACGGACAGACGGACATGTCTCAATCGACTCGGCTGTTGATGCTGATCAAGAATATATATACTTTATGGGGTCGGAAATGCTTCCTTCTGCTTGTTACATACATTTTAGCGACTTTAATATACCCTTTTACCCTATGGGTACAGGGTATAAAAATAAAAATAAACTATATATAAATGATTTGGCTCTAGTGGAATTGCAGATTTTGGCATAAAATTTTACTAAATTTCAGATCTTTCGATATGAGTAGAGAGTAGATGGTGTAGCTTTGACAGTTTTTAATATTTTGATAATAATACTATTAATATACTAATAAATATACATATATCAATTTTAATTACTGGTATGGTTTGGAGTATATTTGGAGGAGTATTTAAGTTTCCCTTCAGTTGAAACGTTCTTTTTCTGTCAGTGTATGCCTGCTGAAGAAAAGTATAGTGTGACAAATTTTTGGTCATTCTCATTTCAATTTCAGAATGCTGAACTTGGTGTGTGGCTGACGATCGAGTTGGATCTTTAGCTGGCTGGATGGCTGGTTATGTATTATGTACTGGGGGATTGGCTGGAGGAGCAGCAGACAAATAAATGCGCTGTTTACCTGTAACAACACGCACGTTGATCACGCACGTTGGAGGGCATCCAATATCCATATCCCAACCAGAGAATCCATTAAGTTGTTAATCATATGCGCAGTCGCAGTTGCAGTTGCCAGCTCAGCAGCACATCCTTCGGGTATCCTTTTCCATAGGCATAGGCAATAGCAGCACCAGCTCCAACACCAACACCAACGCCAACAGCAAGAACATGGCACAATTAATATGCGTCCAGCGATCGTAATCAATTCTGGCATAGTCGAGGTGACGGCGTTGCTGGTAACCTGAACACGTGCGGGTCATTAGTCGCAGTCACGCATTTTGAGTCGGCAACCCGGCAACTCTCCCTCTGCATTGCCCCCTCCATATCCATCTCCGCCCCATCCACCAACTACTAGTAGTAGATGGCATGTCCGTTGATTTTAGTAGGAAATGATTTTGTACGCTTCGTTCAACTTGGATTTTCAGTTTTTTTTCTGTTCATATCCCGGGAGAGACTCACCTTGTTTTGTATTGTTCTTTTCATTTTTTTTTTTATTTTTGTATTTTTTTTTTTTTTGGCGCTTATGAACTGCGAAATTTTTATGAGTAGCTGGAACTTGCATTCGAGTTGTGTCTGCCTAAATGGACTCTAATGAATCATGGAGTTGTTGAAGTCCCTCGATTGATTACCCATATCAAAAGTGTGCCAAAAATCTGTGAGACCATTTAACATGAAGCAGATGTCGAGAGACAATTGCTCCCCCAAGATACTGTAAGTTCAGCAAAACATAAATAATCTAAAACTACGATGCTGTGCGTTAACCACAGAAACGATCGAATACGTATATATATAGAAAGAATAAAGACAAACTAAGCTCTCAGGGAATAGGTCATCGAGGTATATATCATCATAGGTCATCGAATAGGGTCCAGTACCGATTTGTAGCTTTATGTATATATATTAATCATCTAGATTCAAATTAACTCGATGCAACCAAAGTTCTTAAGAAATCTCTAGTACACTTTCCTTTGGCATCGCCAGCAGTTTTTGCTTCAGAGAAAATTTGTAATTTTTCATACTAGGTAGACTTGTGGAAACCAAAATAACGTCTCTTGATTAAATAGGACAGATGGTTGTATGATTCTTTTAAGCCACCTTTTTCGGTATTGATTTGTTGTCTATGCAGGGGCAACTTATGTGGAGGTAAATGTTTCCCATCTTCATCAATAGGACATCAAAAAACCTATATAATTGAAACACTTAATGAGATCCGGGCATAATGATTCTAGCTCACGTGTGCCACATGACGCAACTAAAAGCAAACAATTTGCAGCACCCTTGCTCTTGCCACCCTTTGCCATGGTGTCATTTGGGCATTTTCTGGGTGAGATGTGGCAACATGCCAACAGGCCTGGAATAACAATTTATGCCATATTGGGAAAGCTTTTAACCCGATTTGTAGTTTCGATTTCATAGGCCTCTAATGGAAGTCACCTAATGTGGCACGTGCGGAGCCCTTCTTTTCCACGTACCTTCCTTTCCATGCACTGTGTGATAAATAAACAAACGTTCAAAAGGTAACCAACAACAACATTTATTAATAACTTTTCTGACAACAATTTATTCGACCATTAACAGCGGCCGTACAACGTGTTATTTCAGCATTTTGCAGAAACTGAAAAAGTGTACAATAAAAAAAAATCAAATATATATATATATATATATATATAAATATTAATAACTTGAAAATCAATCAAAAATTCAAGACATGTCAGGCGACAGCGGCGAGTTCGAGTTCGTTCGTCTGGCTGCCAAGCAACAAAAAAATATAAATACATAAATAAATATACATATATATTTATATATATGTATATATAAATATTAAATAAATCGCCAAGAGCCATAAACTGCTAATAAATTCAAACACCCACCCAAAATATAATACCAGGCCATGCCCTGTTGACTTTCGATACTATATCCGATCTTTGTATGAATAAACTGAGAAGAGAATTTGAAATAAGTGGGCGTTTCAGTATTTGCCGTCACTGGGTCAGTCGTACTATGAGAAAGTGACAGATTACCAGTAAAATTCATATTTATAAATAGATTTCTGTGAAATATTTAATATCAAATATATTTACAAAGAAAAAACTTATTCCGTTCCATTGGAATTTTAAATTCTTCTTAGAATTGGACAGAAAGTTGTCCAGAAGAATTCGAGAATAATGTTTCTAAAGGAATAGTAAATTACTTTGCTAACAGAGAAAAACAATCCATAGGATACCCACACTGTTCCTACTTCTACATTATGTAGAGCAAGTCCTTCTGAATGTAAATAGCTATTATATATAGGATATGTATATAAATCCAAACTGTTAGAGGGTCTAAACTGATCTTAATCCTTGACTTTCTCCAAAGAAAGAAATGTTAACTTTACAATTTTAGAGAATTTTGGTAATCAATAAATATACAAATAAATCGTTTAAGTTACTGTTATCCTATATTACCAATATTATTGACAATACTTTAGCTTTTAGGTAGGGATATCAAAGGGGCAGTAAATGTAGATAATATATAAAAATGTAGATAATATATAAAAATGTTTAGTTAAGTAACCCAAAAAAAAGAGTCAGCCCCGAACCTGGACTTCTTACCTATATACTTAAATTTCTAATACTATATACTTGTAATACTATTAAAATACTTAAATTAGCTTATAAATCGATTAATTATTCAAGATGTTTTTTATTGTTACACACTGATATCTTTAATTTACATATATATATTATATATTAATATATATATTTCAAAATAACTTTGTACAAGTAAATTAGATCCGAGATCCCATCCTTAATCTTCTTTAATCCTTTGTGGCAATTGATTAAAGTCGATCAAGGAGCAAGAAAGCAAAAGAATATACATATTATATATTAAAAAATTCTTAGTTGTATTTTGGTTTTGACTCCCAACCTTATCTACAATATGTTTTCTGATATTCGTATATACTTTTTAAACAAATTGTGTTATTTGATATGGTATGAGTTAGAACCGTTGTCCCCTTAGAAAAAGTTTATGAACTTTTTAAACATTATGCAGCAAGCCAATGGAAAAATGCAAATTTATTTTGCCACCGAAAAAAAATAAAACATGTAGATATATATATATTTATGTATGTATGTATATATATATGTCCATCCATATGTATGTATGCTTCAACAATTGAAGAGGAAGTTCTATTCAACCCTAGAGAACGAACGGGGGCTAAAATTTATGCCCCACTAATAAAAATGTTAAAAAAATAAAAATAAATTAGCGAAATTCCGGAAATTGTAACAAATTAACATTAGCACAAAATGTAATTAGTAACGCCGTGTTGAACGATAATGATTAAACTATTGTTTACTCCCCAAATACATATATATATATATATATATATATATATATAGAATATACATATAAATATGTATGTAGATATGTATAGTAATTAGAAAAACATAACAGAAATAAGTAAAAATAAATAAATTTTTGGATTTTTAATATTAACGAAAGGAAAGTGTATCGGCGGCCTGTCTAGCAGTTTGAACTGTTTTTCTGTTGAATCACCCTGAATAATTCGAATTGCATACGAAATGAGTTTGGATTTGAATTACAGGGTGTGTTGGTTGGACTTGTCACAATGATGTATACACTTGACAGCCAACAGGAGAAGGAGGAAGAGGAGGAGAACCGAACCACCTACAGATAAATATTCGATGAACGGTCTATGAAAATTCTCCACTCTGAACTTCTTAAACTCAGTTAAGCATTGAAGTAAATTGTTGACCATATTTGTGTCTTACAAATTTTAATGGAACATGCATATATGGTAAATAAATATTGAAAATGTAGCACAATAACAGTGCTTAAAGTTTGAAACTAAAGTTATATGCTGGCAGATTGGTTCTTTTGGAATTCGAATTTCTAAAAGGGCTTACATCTCAGGGTTTTAATCTTTAGTTCAAATGAAGTTTATTTCAAATGTTTCGAAAATAAGCATTCAGTATAAATCTTTCAGTTTTCTTTACATGAGATATCATTGTTTGTCTACTTTGGCTTAATAATTAGACTAAAGTCAATTTTTACTTTTATTATTATTCCATTTTCACTCTAACAAGTTTTTGATTCTCAATAAATTACCACGAACGACCTTGAAAATTAAGGAATGGAATTTTCCTTGGCACACAGTTCAATGTACCCAAAGAATCGTATTTAAGTATTGAAAAGTTGACAGAAAAGTGAAAGCGCTTGGCAAGTGCTTGACATGGACATGCAACCAAATGCAGTGGAGCAGGCAGATTAAGATGGATGTTGGAAGCGAGAGGGGAGGGGAAACCGAAAAGGTTCTGACACACATGCAACAAACTAACGGCTTCAGTTTTATAGTATATAGATATATATATTTTGTTATTTTTTTTAGAATTTTGCATGTTGAATATGAAAAGCACAGACCAAAAAGCTTACAGAAGCGTAACGAACGAGAGCGATAGATGGATAGACAGAGAGAGGAAAAGAAGGTGAGAGAGAGATAGAAAACTGTCAGCCGTGGGTCACAGGTTCTTTAGTCGGTACGTGCTGTGGGTAAAATTTATAATATTCTATTAGTTCCACGACCCGAGCAGCGCAGAGACCAGTTCACCGGCTAACCAGCTAACCAGCCAACCAGTCAACGATTCGAACCGACCCAACCCGGACTGTAGCAGCGCAGTTAGCGCAGATAATACATCCGTTTCCGGTTAAGCCCATATTTTTGTGTCATTTACTAAGCAACCAGAGGGAGGATTGGATGGGGGGACCAAGAGGAGCATGCACGTATGTGGGAGTGGAACAGACAGTCACAGATGCTGATGGCTAGACATAGAGAGACCACGGGCCACAATAATAATAATAATGCCACTGACATGTCATCTAACAAGTAGAAGTTGGGTAGAAAGAGAGAGAGAGAGAGTTAGAGAGATGCAGGAATGGAAGGGGAGACAGTGACAGAGACAGAGAATAATAGAGAGTGACTGAGACAGAGACAGAGAAATGGGCACGGGCCTGTGGCATGAAGTGATGCGACAAGTGCAGTGCCGTGCAATGCAATGCTGGAGCGGAATCGTCAACGCTTCCGCATATTTCTCATTTCCACAATTAAACATTCGTTTGGGGTTGGAATTGGGATACAAATTGGAACCAAAACTGGAGCTTGGATTGTTGCTGGGGTTAGAGTTTTGGAGTGGCCGCCAAGTCGTTTCTTAGATAAATCACAGCTAAAGCAATTAATAATACATTTTTCTAGGGGAAGGGGAGGTGAGCGAATGGTTGTTCTTGTTGCCGTTTGTTGTTGGGGGCGGCAGCTGCCAATTTGCTGCATCTGGAAAACGGAAGCTCAAATGGAGCTTGGCAAGTCTCTAGGAAAGTCTCATCTCATCGTTGTGTAATTATGTTCGCCTCAACTCCCAGGCGGAAGTCAACTGTTCTGTGTGTGTGCAAGTGTGTGCGTATCTGTATATGTATGTGTGTTTTGCATGGCTTTTTCTCTTCCTTCTCTCTGTCTCAGAGTGTCTCCCATTCTTATCTCAGTCATTAATGAGCATGTGTAATGCGGTCGCTGTCGCTGTCTCTTTCTCCATCTCTGTCCAGCTGTTCTCCACGAATAATTGGGAATTATTGAACTGTTTCATTAACAGAGATATATGTATAAAGAAAATATCGAAAAAAACATAAAAAATGCAAAAATAATTTATTTATAAGATTGAAAAGCTGTGCAAATAGAAAAACATGACACACCCCTTGAGTGGGCATTTAATTAATCATTACATAAAAAAAGTGCCACTGGAAAAAAACAAATTTTAAAACATTTCTTAAGAGGGAACTTTTCCTGATGTCCATTCGTATATGTAAGTTAATATTTTTTACCAATTTAGAGCCAGTTTAATAAACTCCCTTGCAAAGACTTTTTACAGGTTAAAAAATCTTGACTAATTCAAATCGAAATCAATTATTTTTTTATCTTTCGACTGTCTAAATTCTAGAAATTTGCCTTCTTTGCTGAAATTAAGTTACTTTTAAGATCAACGAACCACGAAAAGTTAACCATTTGATTGAGAAATTTCTTGGAAACGACTTAAATCAGAGCCGATTGAAATATGTAACTCTTTAGATGAGTGGCAGCTGCTGAATCTTTGTCTACATTTGCATGTCTTTAGAAGGATGATGAATCCAGGATCAAGCATGGCCAGCCAGCTGATTGAGATTGAGTCATATGATGCAACAGAGAGACAATAGTCTTTGGGTGCCGGGCTTATATTGAGCTCTGTGAAAGTGATCATGATCAAGGCCGCAGATGCGATACAATTTTACATCCTTTGTCCTGTATCCTTTGCTTGGCAGTCAAGCGATCACCAAAATAACAACAAACAATGAAAGAGAAGGGAAATTCACAAAGCCCACGTAAAGGGGAAAAGGGAAAGGGAGAAAGCAAGGAGTAAAGAATCCTTTTGTTCTTGTTTTGTTAGCTTTGATCGCTGCTACTTAGCATTTTCCCTATCCTGTTGTTGCTGATGATCTCGCACATGCTTCACTGCACTTTACATATATATTGGGGTGATTTCTGGAGAATCCAATCTCATATACATACATACATATGTATATGTATATAACTAAATTGGCTCAAGTGCTATCATTTTCAGTATATAGAAAAACAAATTTTAAGAATGATGAAATTAACAATATGGTTTATAATGTAAGATATGATATACAACACAATTTAAATAAATATATTAGTCTAAACAGCTTATAACATTCGGAATATTTGATGTCAGGATGTTAGGATTGAAACGAGTCTTCCTTTTAATTGGTTAATTCTCACCACGCGTACACCCACAGTCCATAGTAAATAGAAGCAAAAAACATAAGAAAATTGACATATAGGCATATCGCAAAGGTGATATGTTCCTCATAAGGAACATAAAATCGACGGTCATGAATAATTTCCGCTTGGTATGTGGCTGTGGGTATCATAAAGACTCCCAGTAACCCAAAATAAAGAGTTTTGAACTTTGCATCTTCCATAAGAATGAACATTGTCAGCAGAGTAATGCTCAACAGGATGAAGACGATTAGACATATACACATGGTGATCTCTCCGGGCAGAATAATCTTGGGGGCCCAGGCTCCAATTAAGTAGCAAAAGAACAAAACTACCAGAGCCGCCAATATGGTACCACAAACGTGCGTTAGCGTTCGCCCCGGCATTATAAGGATCATGCCCATGGCAGCCGTTTCCATAAATAGAAATCCCATCACACAACTGAACACATAATTACGGCGGAGTCGCACACAAACGGTTAGAATGAATAGGACCACAAAGGCGAAGATGAGACAGACCAGTCCGCCGATAATGGTGCGGTCATTCGGTGTAAGCAAATAGGTGATGATTATCCACTGCCACGCTGTGAGCGAAAAAAGCATTCCGGCTGCTACGTAGCATGGCCTTATGAAACGCAGTACCTCCTCATGCCGGTGATGGTCTCCTTCTGATGGGTCTCGGATGTTCTGAAGGAAGGGTATATCAGGCCGGCCATTCCGATTTCGCCGAAGTAGGGGATCGCGTTGGATAAATTCTGGCAGCTGTCCACGACTAAACATTTTTATCCAAATAAAAATAACAAAAAAATTTGGACAATTTAAACACAGCACTCACAGAATGAATTAGCTTCAATTTTAAAGGCATATTTATAGAGTCTTAAATTAGGAATGAATCTCTGTTATCAGAATCCTGCATATCCTGTCCTGCAAGCATCTTTCCGCCGACTCCAATCTCATGGGGGGTGGCATTGAGGGCTCTTCCGCATTTAATAAATGCAAAGTAAAGTGGCCAGGTCACAATTGACATTCGAAACAGACGCCGATATCAAAATAATGCCAACAGAAACAGTATCAAGATCAACAGCAAATCGCGGACGAGATGATATTACCCATTCAGTACTCGTTGAAGAGAATCCGGAAGAAGAACTTACATTGTTTATTCATAGTATTTACCACTACGGACTTGGGTTTATAGCTCTAACAGTTTTCGCTTGGTTTCTCATTTCGGTGGCAACCATTGACATGCCCAAACTCTTGCCAGTCCCGCCTTATGTGCTCGTCATCATCATCTTTGTGATAATGGTATTACTAAATTGTATACCCAAAACTGCTTTCTCCTCGCCCTGCAACTGGATAATGGCCATCGTTGTGGTTTTGTGTACAATTTTGGCTGGTGGTTGTATGGTGTATTCGTTCAGTTTGCTTACAGTGGTGCTAATGGTAGTGCTGACAACAATTTTGGTGCTAACATTAAATTTCTCTGGTGCCAAATGTCCGCAGGAGATATTACCAGGAGGCGTCTGCTCCACATGTCTAATGATTTTTCTTCTAGGATTTCTTGTTATTGTTGGCATCGTTCAGTTATTCACAGGCAGTCGATATGCCCTTCATGTTTTCATAACCACGTTGTTCATCATGCTCATTGTGGCCATACCCATTCAAGCCCAATTCAACCACGGCCGTCTGAATACCATCGAGGTGATACCCAAACACCATTTAATAGTATGTGTACTCACCCTGTATTTGCACTCCGTTATATTCTTTTGCTGTTTATGCTACTTTACTACAATCGGTGACAATTTAGAAGATGATGGTAAAGATTGATAGCAAATCGACATTTCCTAAAGCCCAAAAGTGAAGACTCTTCTTGATGTTTGTGATAATCTAAAACAAAATAGAGATTTTCGAGGATATGCATATCTAGTTATCACAGACATAAATAATTTCCAAATGTGGCCAAATGCGAGAGTGTTTTTCTTTCTCCCCCTAACCCATACCACATACCACACACCCCTAATCATCCTTTGACCTTCTAGCCAGTAAGTACTCAGAATTCACTTTAGTTTTTACATTTGTTTCAAATGCCAACATATCGAAATTGTATCAAATCGAAATTTTACTGTTTTTTTTTTCAAACAAGATGCAAGCGATTCAACAAAATCAACAACTTCCCGGAGCCCTTGGCTTTGCTCTTGGTGCCAACCGCGAAGCGGACCCGGTGGATGGGGAGCGCGAAGAGGTGGCTTCCGAAGTCAAGCAAGCGTTTATCCGACGTGTCTATCTTTATAGCATAATATGTGTCCTTTTCTCATCGATATCATGGATGATCGTTTCATTATGCGATATCAATATGTCCCAATGTCCAGTGCCCGCTGCTTTGTGGGTACTTGTGGCCGTTTTCTGCCTGTGCATACTATGTTGGTGTAAAGTGTCCTGGTTACGCCCTCCCATCAGATGGGTCCTGGTCGCAATTGCAATAAGTTGTTTTACGATCTACGGTACCTATTTCCTTGATGATGTGCGCTCTCTTCTCCTGCTGTCGGCACTGTCTCTTGCAATATCAACGATGGTTCTATTGAATGCATGTGGCGCCCTCTGCCCCCAAGCAATCTTACCCGGCATTATTGTCACGGGCTGTGTTTACCTGGTCGGTTTTATTTTGCTTTTCATACTGCTCATTGTCTCCTGGTTCACAAAAAGCAGGGATGTGAATTTGGCGTTCTACATTACGTTGTTCATCGCAGTAGTTGTGGGGGTTCCTTTTCAGGCCCAGCATTTACATGGACGATTCGGGTATACCCCGCTGGAAAATGCTATCGGCTGTGCCCTAAACTTTTACTTGGCATTTGCAATAATATTGATATGCATTAGCGCCTTCCAAGATTATAATCATGGAGAATAAACATAATAAACTTAAACAATCATTCCAAATAATTTTTGGGATCAAAAATATATGTTTGTCCTTTTCTTGTCAATTATCCAACTATTAATCAATTCGATTGTATAAGATCCCTTGATTCAAACGCCACTTTGTGACCAAGTATGTTACGGGATGTTGATACAGAAGTAAGCGTGTACGGCATACCACCTGACGAAAATGTACATCATGCTCTTCGCGTCTATGCCCTTGCATTGCTTTTTGCCTTAGTGGCGCTCATCCAATGGATTATCTTGGGTTCTGTAATGGATACGATGGAGCAGTTGGAGCCAAACCGCTACGGCTGGTGGCTCGTCATGACTTTCATTGGGATCTCGGCTTTGGCTTGGACAGCAACAGGACGCAAATTCCCGATGAACGTACTCATCATTCTTGTAATTGTTGAGAGTTCAACCATTTACATACTGTTGGACCGGAAACAAACAGCAGGTTTCCTAGTAAACTTCTATATCAATATAATAGTGGTCGCCCTAGTGGCTTGTTCGTGCTTCTGGGGCGCCTATTTTCCTATGCGATTGGTACCAGGAGATTTGGTATTTAGTATATTTGTGGCCGTGGGCAATATCATGATCATCATATTCTTTGTGAATGCATATTTCTTTGATCACATGGCCATATACACGACAGTGAGAAACTACTTTGCTCTGGTCGCTGTCAGCATGGTAGTGTACACGGCCACCATCATTCATGATCGGCAATTTGATGTCCCTAAAAATGAGTATCTATTCCTGAGTGTCCTCTTGTTCTTTGCCTATATGATATTGCAGGAGCGAATCTTGGCCCTGTCCTTGTATCACAATGTTGAGCTGAAATGTGGCAATCGTCTTTCGAGAAATCAAAATACATTCATACATTATCTAGCAACATAAAACAAATAATTCGATGCTTCCTTTGACAATATCAAATTTATCGATTACATTTAATTTGGCAAACATCTATCACACTAGATATAAACCTTAATCCATAAAAGAATTCAAGTAGCCAGATAACAATTTAAAAATCTTCTAATCTGATTCCGAGATGCAATAAACGGTTTTCTGCTAAGACATATTTTGGCCAAGTTGCAAGTTTTAAAAGTCTTCTGTCAAAATATTTCCGGGAAAATTTAAAATCATTATCAATAAACTAAAAGAAAAAGAAGAGAAAGTATCCGTCCCAAAATAGTTTTGGTTAACAAGCAATGCATTGTAGTTTAGTATAGAATTATCCTAAAACCTGCCATTGAATTCACGGATTCACTTAAATCCACATAAGTTATATAACTCGGCTAGATAAAGTATAGTGAAATAAACTTTTTAAACATTCATTGATGTTTTCTTTTATTTTCAATATTTATGAATTCCCACTTGATCGACATGCGCCAGTCTCAGACAATGCGATAATAAGTTTATTCTGATGATTGACTACTGGTGAAACGCATGTTTCATTGTCATGGCTGGTGGGATGAGCTGGTTGTATTATTCACTTAGTTACTCAAACAACAAGGCAAGGCAAAATAATATGGTTAAATCATTTCAAAAATTATTAAAATAAAGTAAACAAAAATATATATATGTATATATATGTAGATATATATTTGTACATGTGTAGATATAGCTATAATATGTAAAGTATCTCCTTTTGTTTAATATTTTCCATCTGTTGCTCGTGACATGGGCTTGTCACTGCGAACTGTTTAAATAAAACAATCGAAAAAAGAATAAGAATACATTTCCCGAAAGTAAACTTCCCGATTACGAAATTAAAAACTGGATAAATATGAATATCGATGTGTGAAGACTTCCTTTGATATCAGCTGAGTGCCTTGTCTTAAAATTTTTCAACCCTCTGGATGGTAATAAGACAATTGCCCATCGATTTAAACTGGATTAAATAGAATATAAGAAAAAAGAAACTATAATACTTATATGAAATTTACATAAAGTATCTTTTACCTCGCCTTGGGATGCATCGCTAAGCTGGCTGGCGTAACTGAAGCCGTTTCTCCTACTGAAACAGTACAAACAGGATTCAATTAAACGAACTCGCCGCTGTCCAACGCAAACAAAGGGGCAGCTGTGCTAAAGAAAACACATCTAGAATGGAAAACAAAGGATGCCAAGGCGTTAACAATGCGCGATCCACTTAAGGTCCAAGCGAGGCGAAAGGAAACTCGTTATGAGTCACACAAATCTCAGACTACGTTGGCCGAATCTCTATACAAACATGTATTTATCTGTCCAACCAGCCGTACCTTCTTCTATCAGTGGAGGAAACCCACTCCCAACCCTCTTTTTGTTTCATCGTCGCGGTCAGTCGCGAAAACAATCGGCGGACATAAATGTTTATGAAGACAGGAGAGAACCCAAGACTTTGAGGATAAATATGATGATGATGATCAGATCAGGGGTGTAACAATTGCAGCAGCTTTTTATCGACGCATCTGGAGTTGATCTAGTTACTTGGAAGGAAAAACTCTTCAACGAAATTCGTGGGAAATTTTCCCGAAAAAAGCGCCGCATATCGAATGCAATTAACGTTCGCGACTCGCGGTGGTTAACGCGTTTTTATTTTTTTTCCTACCTACCTTCTTAGGCTCCTGCATAGTTACGGTGGTACATGTAACCACCGTTTGGACATCGCCAAAAGGGGGTTGGAAAAACATGAGCTATTTTCAGTAATTTTCACCCCGAAAAACAAAATTATGAAAATGCTAAATGTTAAAAAAAAAGGTAGAATATTTACGCGCTTGTTGCGTGGTCAGAAATTGCTTTTGTGATTTACCTTTCCGGTGACAAAATGCGGAAGTATGGAAGTGTCGTGTAAGTCGAGCCGGCTCGATTTGCGTCGGGGTGTACATATAGCTGGACCGCCTCCCCTGTAGACCTACTCTGATAACGACTTTTGGCGTGGGAAAATGGGCAATCGAAATCATTTTGGTTTAATTAAATGCAACGAAATGTGCCAGAGTCAGAGTCAGGTTTGATATAATGCCAGATAGCTGGTATTTTGCCGCTTAGGTGGTGGAATGTCCCTCAGTCCAACTATAATATGAATATGTAGATCTGTTTACATACTATTCACAAGATATGAATAGGTATTTCAAATTGAACAGAACTAAAAAACAGAATATTTTCAATATTTGTATTTTAGTGAATCATAATCGAGAGATATGGAATTTTAGATCTAAATGGGTAAACAACATTTTTAACCACAATTGAAACAGTAATAAATGGTTTCAGGTACTTGTATTCTCTTTTAAACCACGTAAAATTCACTTATTCTTTAAAAAAAAAAAAAAACAAACAAATTATAAGTTGCTCAGTCGCAAGACACTAAGTATTATCATATTTCATACATAAAAAGGTCGTCACTATTACTCAGAGCTTTACCGTTTCAGAGTGTGTCTGTTACGACCTCGTTGAATGTTGCGAAACCCTTTCACGTTCTTTTCGCAACTGTTGACAAAGTGCCGCACGCCATCTTGTCCGTGTGTATAAATAGGTCCTCACCACGAACGTCCTCGGCATCGCCATTACCACCAGCGTCAGCATAACCATTATCTTCATCATATCCAACACCAACAACTGCGTTCTAAAGCTTAATGCGAAATAATTACAACTTGTTCGCACATCATTCAAAAAGTGAACAAAAAATTATCTGTCAGCTCCATCGTCGTCCCCTTCATTTGTTTGCCCAATGACGAATGTGACCCGCGCTGATGAAACTTCAAAACGACACTTGCGTTTTTTCATCTTTTATATTTTTTATTTTTCCTTTTTTGTTACTTATTTATTTATTTTACCATTTGCACACTCTTGTGGGCGCGTCGGTAAAATTTCAAAGTCGGCATCATTAACGCGCCAATGCGCCATTTTGGGAATGTCGATGACGATGAGTGTTGCCGATGATGAAGCTGAAGATGATGATGATGTTGCTGTTGATGATGATGATGGCTTTGATGGTGATTGATGTAACTGGCTGAGTAGGCAAAGGTGGTGGCAGAGCCCAACACTTGGAACTGCCCGATCTTTAGGAGTGAGTGTACCGAATTGGTAGTCCTCACGGCTCACCTCTATCTCTTTCTCTCCCACTTTCTTTTTCTCTCGCTCTTCAACTAGCAAGCGCTGAAGGCATTTGTTGTTTTAGTGTCGACGTCTTGTCTCGTCGTTCCCCTCCGACCAACCAATTGGTACGCTTGGTTCGGGGTCGGGCTCGGTTCGGGTCTATGCTAATTTGTTATTTTAAACATGTTTGTTTGCTTAGCCGCTCTTTTCCTTATTTTTCCTTATGGCCCAAGTCTGCAAGTATAAAAATATTGACAAAAATGTCAGCTCAAATGCCGGGAAAGGTCCACAGCACCTGAGGCAAAAACTACATACAACAAGCAATTGCAACAACAAACAAACAAGCAAACCCAATTAACGCAAAAGATACAAATTGAATTCGTAATGAATTTTACACAGTTTCCAAGCGAAATTCCTTAGGTAAATTAATTAGAAAACAATTTTCAACGAAAAGAGGGTGAAAGATCCATAAAAGAAACAAAACCTTATCCCAATATAATAAAATATAAACAAACAGAATTGAAGAGATTTTCGTATTAATTAATTTTGTAAAAGGAAAAATGTTTCTTATTTAAAAACTTAAATTTCTTATTCTGAATTTTAATCTATGATGAATCCAGCACGTTTGAAAAATCTTCAACATATCTAAGCTGGTTATAACTAGACCTCAACGGGTGGTCAACTGTATAACTATGTCCCGGAAAAATAACAAGTTTTAAGGCCACTGAAAGAAACTATAACTCAACACACTAATTACAATATGATTGTGTAACAAAAAAAAGGGTAAGTAGGCCCAATTGCACATTGACTTCATCACTTCCAAGGGGAAAGGGGGTAGGAGTAAGTGTGTGACTTCGAGTGGCTCCATGAACAGGAACAGGACAAACCAGACCGACCTTAGTTGAAGTTTCCCAAATATTCAATTACCACAAATTTGTCGGCACAGCATAAATGCAATAATTAAAATCAAGTTGTGGACTAGACCAAGCAGCAAAATGTAGACTCCCCTCCCCATTCCTCCCATTTACTGAACCACTGTGGTGGTGAGCCACTGAAAATCAAGAAAACGTAGAATCGACGACCCTATCTCCATCTCTGTCTGCGACTCCGGCTTCCGTTGAAAGTCAATGTAACTTATTTCTTCTTATTGTCACGCTTGAGAAATTTCCACAGTTGACATTGAGACTGGGAAGTAACACAAAACTCCGAGTCAGACTTGACTCGAAAACTAACCCAAATAGGTTTCGGAAGCTGCGGTCGACCCGAATCCGAAATGCGAACCCTGAATCGCCCCTCGAGCGAATTTCTTCTTTTACCTTTTTTTTTTTTGTCTCTTGTGTTTTTTGGTTTCTTGTTTTTTGTTTTAGTGGTAGACACATTTAAATGTGTTTCCAATTTGTTCATACTACCTTTTCTGCTCTGTGTGGAGTGGATGGCACTCGTGAGAGAATTTCCAATTCTGTTAACATCAGATTCGACCGCAGGCTGCCTTTGACATCCTTTTAATGCGACACCACCTCAGCGGGCGCCCTGTCTGCCCTCTGCCATTCCCATTCCCTCTTCCTCTCTATATGTGTGGATTTTAATTATGCCAGACAATGAGGTTACGGCATTGATTTTCGATATTTGATCATTCGCTGCGGTTAGTTAACGCTCTTTAGCGTTGAAAGTCAGACGGGGTTGAGGCAAGTCCTTCCCATATGGAATTACACATCAACTCGATGGACTAAACACTTGAGTTGTCGCATCACCACAATGTTCCTATTTTGTCACCTCTACCTAGACGACGAATCGATGCGAGTCGAGGGTGATTAAAGGTATACCGAAACCCTAAACTTATTGGCTCTTTCCCCCTTCCTCTTTCTTCTCCTCATTTGCCTTCTCTTCTCACTATCTCTATCATCAATTTGCATATGGAATCTGAAACTGTATAATTCAATTGGTGACAGTTTGGTTTTCCATCTATTTCCACATGATTTACGATATATACAACTTTTTGGAGAGGGATGACTCTTCGTGGTGGCAAATTAGAAAAGTATTCAAATTTTAGAGTTGAGTTAACTAAGATTACTAATTAAATTTGGATTCAAATATTTAGTTCAATTATAAAGAAGAAACTAAAAAGAAAAGAGTAAATTATATATTATAGAATAAAAATCATCAATTGCAAAATGCATATCAATGTTGAAGGGTTTTTTATAGCCTTATGAACAAAAAGAATTTATAACTAATATATATTTTTGCTTCGCTCTTTCAAATGTCTTATACAAGACATAGAATATAAATTTATTCAATAGATTTTTCAACTATAAATACCGATCTTTTTTTTAAAAATTAATGTCTAAGAGCACTTTTGTATGTGTGTTACAATGTATTATATACAGTTCAATTACAGATAAGTTTTATACAAAGTAGACTTACATACTTGGGTACAGTCTATCTTAACTGGGTCTTTTAGTATATTTTAGTAAAATTTGCATGCGATGTGACTTAATATATCGAAATCTATCATTTCCATTACCCTGGACCTCTTGGTCCAAAATTATATTTATTACATTGGAAGAACTCAACGATAACTTTGGAAGATAAACACATTTTTTAAACAATTTAATTACCTCTTATATATAACTTAAATACTAGAGAAGCTTAAAGACTATTTAGTTGTATTATCAACTAATCAATTACAGCTTTAATAAATAATAAAATGTAAGTATGTCAATTGTTAAAACATTGTAATGTGAGGATAGTAGCAAAAAATTTAATTGTAAATGTATGGCCCACTCTTTATTTAGCTCTTTGATATTTAACAGTTTTTTTTTTCTTTTATAAAAACACAATATTTATTTATATCAATAAATAATAAAAGAATTCAGCAATAATATACGTGGCTCCCAAGTTTTTTAGCTAAACAATTGATAATGGTGATTATAAATAGTAGATTAAAAGCAGGATTAAATCTAAATTAAATTCAAAAAAAGAAAGTAATTTATTATTTTATTTTTTAAATTTAAATATAAGATTTTCTACTAAAAGTCTTCTATGTATTAAATACTTCTTTCTAACTAATTTAAATAGTTAAGAAAATAATTAAAATTAATCTTTATCCAGCAATCTTCTTAAAAATTTTAGAACAAAGTTCTTGTATGAACACATAGAAACCTTTTACAAAAAAGATCAAGAAAAGTAACTTTATGTCTTTCTTATATAATATTAAAGTATCAACGAATCTTATACTACTAACTGCTATTAATATTTAATTTATTTATTTGGACTATTAAAAATAAGGATATAGTTAGATTAGAGCAATTTTAATAAAATTATTTACTCAATTATTTACTTTACTTAGTTCCTTTAATTATGCTTAAAACAACTAATCATTGATCATCCGAATAAAGAGTGCAATAGAAGAATTTTTTTTACTTTTAAAAATTTCAATACTATTAGATATCGGAGAATGTTCTGATGCATTTATCTTACAAACGATATTATCGTCCACCTATATATAAAACTGAAAAAGAATTAAGTAAATATTTAACAAATTGTTTTACATTTAATATAACTATCACTGTTTTAGTAAGAATATGTGCTAATCTCTAGCTTAGCCTTCAACCCAAAAGAAAAAAGGTGCTTGGTTTTGGAATTTTAGTTAAATTTTCTTGATCCTTGCCATGGCCCTAATGCTGTCCCAAATGATGATGGTGCTGGTGCCTTTTTAGTGCCATTCTTGGAAATTGTTTGACGCCGCCGCCGTTTTGTCTAACAATTTCCACAGGAAAGATGAAAACAGGTAAATGGAAATGTGTTTTACCTACCCTACCTGTCCAGAAACTAATTGAGACCGCCCTCATTGAATAATTTCAGAAATTTTTCTTTTTGTTTTGTTTGAAGAGATTTTCATTTTCATTTTTTTCCCCGTTTTCTTTTTTTTTTTTTGGTTAGCAGACAGAAAGGTGCCAGGAGAGGATTGCTGGTAATGATGATGTATGGGTAATTTGAATGATTAATGGTCCTGCGCTTTATGCCAGTGTTCCGGTCAGAGTTGAAGGTTTGCCACGGTCGCCCAAAAAAAAAAAACGAAAAAAGAAGAAAAGGATATTTGTGGGCATAAATGTGAAATTTAATTAAAATATTTTTATGGTAGCCTTAAAAAAAAAACAAAAAGGGAAAAGTTTTTCTTTCATGAAGGGCAGAAATGATGATGATTGGGTGATTAGAGGTGCCAAGTGAGGTCGATTTCATTTATAGAAGAATGTAAAAGAAATGCTGATTATCCATTGCCAGTTTTAGGTATTTAATTTGAGAGTGTGGATATTTAAATCGCTGCCACTATGCATAAATTATGGGTCCCAAGTGTGTCACTGTAAACATAATGAATTGATCGGAATAAGGCGCCATATCCTTTCTACTGACCACAATCGCTGCACAATCTCAGTGTGGCTCACCGGCGGATGGCGAAATTAACTTTTTTAATGAATTACATAAAGAGTGGATGGAGGAAAAGGGGCAGGGAAACATCCAGTTGCAACGCAATGTAACGTTAAGCAAAACGCATTATGTCATATCGCTGATTGAACCAGCGAACCGCAAACACCGCGTATATTGGCCGAAATGTGTTGGCCTAGAACAAAAGGCCAGGGCCGGTGGTCATTAAAATTTTATATTTTAATTTGATTTTCCTGCCCACTGCCGCCGATTGGCAAAGGCAACCCAAAACAAAAGCAAAAGAGAAAAAAAAACATTTTCCAAATGAACAAAACCAAAAAAAAAAAAAATCATCTCGGAAACTCTAAGCGGATAATTCAAAGGGAAAAGGTGCCTACAATGAAGAAAGTATTATATCCTTTCGAATCTAAGCCGTTATTGAGTTTCAATTGATTCCCCACTCCCACAGTCGCTTTTCTTTTTCCTTCTTTTTTTTTCAAATTTTTCGCGCAATTGATGAGAGGAGAAAACACAAATCCTGGCATTTTTCTCCTTTGATTGCAACGGCAATTGCAACTCGGCCTGCATCAAGAGCTTCTTCGTCTTTGTATCGTTGTCGTCAACTAAGGAGTTGGACATGTGCGGATCTGGATTTATTTTCTTGATGAATACGCGGCTTATTCGATTATTGTGCGGAGCACACAAGAGCCAAGAGAATGAACGAATGAACGAATGGGTAAGTGAGTGAGTGAGTGAGTGGGTAAGTAAGCCTGCTTTCATTTCCTTTTCACCAAAAATGATTGAACGCGAGTTATCCATATTCTTCATGATTGACACAAAAGAGGTCACACACTACACGGTACCACTCTACTCTACTCTCCTTTACCTCACTCCACTCCACTATACTCTTCTCTTCAGGAGAAGGACTCGAGGACGCACATTAAGTGCAAGCGGATTATCCTGGAATCGGCATCGGGCGGATGTGTGAAGATAATTGTCAAGGTTCACGGCTGCCTGACTGTCTCCCTGTCAGTTGGCTCCTTTTATATTAGACCTTTCATTCCTTTTGAATGGAAGTACACACACACACATATTCATATTTTATGCCATCAGTTTTATTAACAACAATTTCGTTTATTTTCTTTTTTATTTAATTAAATAAAATTGAAACGACAAAATTTTGAGTTTGGCTTCGATTAGCTTATTGAATGGCATCTTTAATCGATTTTTGTTCAATTAAAATGAAAAGTTTTTACATGGGAAAACGGAAAACTATTTTAATTTACTCATATCGAAATTATGGAAATTATTTGTAAGTCATTTATAGATTTAAACTTACATAAATGGTCACCAGGAGGCGCCAGTTACTATTTAATACGAATGTTGCCAATAAAACTGAGAAACCTCTTCGATACTCGAGACTGGGCTTTATATATATTCATATTCTCTATAAATCATATGCAGGTTTAATGCTGAAATTGATGATTTAAATCACCAAAGATTCGCTGGCAGCAGATCGACAATTCCTTTTCCCCCTCCTTCCGTTTGCCCATTTGGCAAGTGACAGATGCTGTCAGCCACAAAATGCATAAACAAATATATATATAGGTACACATATATATATATATATATATATATATATATATATATATATATGTATGTTTATATAGGGATGTACATATGTAATAGATGCATGGAGAGGAGATGTTGTGAGTGAGTGTGTGTGTGTGGGGAGGAGGGTATGCATTTTGCACATGAGGCCAGCGAACGCTCATTAATTATGGAGGTATTAATATTGGACCAAAATACACACAACATACACACGCACACTCACACACACTCATTTGTAGGCACATAAATGTGAGTTGGTCTATATATATATATTATATTTACATATGTATGTATATGTATGTATGTATATAGGCATAAATTTTAAGCAAACATAATTTATTACAACACATATTTGTTGTAGTTGCTGCTGCTGTCGCTGCTTCTGCTGTTGTTGTTCTTGTTGTTGTTGCTGATGTCGCCGTTGGCTTTGACTTTGTTTATATATTTGTTTGTTTGTTTATTTGCTTGTTTGGTTTTAACGCTCAAAATGCGACTGGTTAGACTGAAAAGTGGAATAAAAACTACTGTGCCTGAATAAATATGTGTATACACACATACACACACATATGTATATATACACAAAAACAAATGCATGCATATGAATGTATGCGTGGGGTCAGCGTTCAGCCATTTTGTCTGCGAGACGCCATTTTGTTTTAAAAAACCAACTAAAAAACAAACAAAAAATGGAAATATGCTCAAAGCTAAATTAATGGAAATTCCGCAAGTCCTTTTAAAAATATTTAAACATTTCCTTTTTTGTAGAATTGTGGATAGAATACCTTCTGGCAACAAAAGGATATCTTAAGCCAACCTCATGTACGGAACTTCATCGGAATAGAGCAGAATTCTGCATTTACAGATTTGTCTGTTTGACTGTTTATCGAAACAGTATTTGATATCCACCAAATGGTGATTTGCAGTTCCCATGATCTCCAAATCGAATGAATTGTAATATTTCGCATTGACTCTCATAGAGCCTATGGCACTTTCCCACAGCAGCTGGGATCCTACATTTTCCGATTTATTTTGATCTTTAGGACACACAACATGATCGCAGCGCCGTTCCAAATCGGAACCCCACTCCCCTGGGTGCAATTTCTAGCGAAATGAAAGAACACTCCCAAAGCGAGAAAATCGTAAACATTTTTCACACCTTCAACGCTGCATGAAGTCCTGGAACAGAGAAGAGCTAGGAGTCAGAGGGAATTTCGAAAGCGACAAAAATAGTCTGATTAATCGGTACGTATCGATCAGTCCCGAATGGCAAAAACTACACCAGACAGCCTGGCGTTAATGTTCCTCAGGATGGCAGGCAGCCTGCTGTTTTCGCTTTTGCCCAGGGCCCTGCACCTGTGCGCATCCTGCAACGTTTCAGGTGTGCACATTAGTCACAGACACAGACAGGCAGGCAGACAGACATACAGACAGAAAGGCATTCAGGCAGGCAGCCGCTTAGGTGCAAGTATTTGGGAGGACGAGACCGAGGACATTAACGAGCCAGGCAGTTAAACTTCCCACTGTTGCCTCCGATGATGATGCAGTATTTTGGGTGTTTAAGGACACCACCCCAACCCCAAACTCAAATGCGGAGCCCCCCTCTCCCCTGCAAATTGCGTATTTTCGTATATGACAAATGTTTTCCTTTACCCCGAAAAATATCCTTAGTCATGGCCATTTAAAGCGAGCTCATCATAACGATGAGATATTTGCCAAATCATTTGGCCAAAATAAATTAAATAAATTTTTGGTTTGTCAGTTTGACCAAAAGCTGATTTATGGGTCGATCAATTTTTGAAGCTAAGTTGTTTGAAAATTGTCCCCATTTTCTATATAACGGGAGCTAATGGTAGAGGGGGGAGAAACAGCAATTTAACTAAAACGTGGCACTCTGAGAGTGGAATATGGAAAACACACCTGTTGTTGTATTTTCTCTTTTATTCTGCGAATCATTTATAATTTTTATATACATAACCTCATAACCTCAACAATGAAAAAAAAAATAAAAAATTTGTATTTCATTTAAAATTTAAGAATTTCAAAATAATTAATTCCATTTTGCAAGACTTCTAAATCATTATTATTAGTAAATAAAGTTGTAATAGAGAAACCGATAAATATAGACGTATATAAATATCCAATTCATGAAGAACCTTTAATTCAATTCAAGCAACAAGATTCCATTTTCCATTAGGAAATAAAAGTCAAGTCGAATCATATACTTTTGGTTAAAGGAGGTATATGTATTTTAGCTATAGAACGCATGTAAATGGCACTAATGATATTCCAGGTGTCCCAACGATAACTCACGATGTCTTCTTACTGTCGTATCGAAGTTGTATGGATGGTTAATGGCTATTCACAAATTTTTAAATAATTATCTATAGTATTTCGCTTTTTTATCGTTATCAAGGATACAATTTGTAAAAAAAGAGAAGAGCCATAGGTATATATAAAAATATATATATATGTTCTATGTATATCATCTCTTTCACTCCAATTGTCTGCGCTAACAGCAGGAACAACATCAAAAATAACCAGGTATATAGGTGAAACCAGGATTTGTATTTATCTGGTCTGATATCTACTTAGCAATATGATAAGTATAACTGATATATAAATAGCTAAAAAAGATAGTTCTTAGATACTCCAAGAAACAACAAATTTGTATCAACTTTATTTGGATTATTCCTATGGTGGCTGTACCATATACTGATCTGATCTGATCTACTGAAAACTACAAACTTGTATAAAACTTATCAATACAGTGATGATAGCTTTATAAAACACCGATCGTTCCTATGGTAGCTATAATATAAAGTGGTCTAAACGGACCAATTCAAGAACATGTTATACCTGTATGTTTAAATAATTTTTGTATAGAGTTTTAACCATTTAGTATAAGAACTATTATCCCAAAAACGTATAAAAACAGACAGACATGGTCGAAATTGCTTATTTGCCTGCGTTACACACATCTAACCAATTTTAATATAAACTCTCTGCAAAGATATACAAATCGAAACCGATAAATTAAGACAAAACTATAGTTTCATTCTGTAATTTTAAAGACTTGGGATTATTCAAGAAAAACCAAATAACATTGCATAATGTTAATACAAAAGTTTTTGAATTTGAAATCTTTATTCGCAGTATAAAGAAATGTGAATGTGGATTTGTATTTGTATTGAATGATGTTTTTTGTGTTCCGCTTTTAGCTTCTGCATGAAGACAATGGGGAACCCATGGACAACATGGTCTACAGGTCCAAAAAAGCCAAAATAATCCCACTGAGTCTGAACCCGATCTTGGCATTTGCCCCAAAGTCGGACTTATTTACGAAATTAACATTTTCTCGTTGACATCTTATTAATACTTCACACCTTTTTCGATTTTAAAATCGATCGTTATTTTATGAAAATTAGTCGACGCCAACGAAACACGTCGAAGAAGCCGGCACACTGACAAAAATCCAAAAACAACAAAATCCAAGAATTATAGAAGAGAGGTAAAAGAGAAAAATAAAGTAAACTGCCAACTGATAACAAGTTGAATTTTTAAAGTTAAGAACTAAAACCGGCCCAAAACATTGAAAACAGGATTGTGTTGGTTAAGAGGATGGATGGGGGGTGTGGGTTTGTATCTGCGTGTGTGTATGTGTATGATCGAGGGGTAGGGTATTGGGTTGGCTAAGACATTCAATTCTGCGTGGGCTTATTGAATCTTTATTAGTTGTTGTTGTTCCAGTTGATTGTTTCAAAAATATTAATTAGTTAATGTGTTTGCTTATTAAAATTCATAAAAAGCATATAAATAAATATTAAATTAAGTCAGTCGAGTGGCGCGGCCAGAAATGTCAGTCGAAACCGAAAAGGAGACTCACTTAAAATTTTAAAATATTAATAATAATATAACAAGCGTAGCTGAGAAATGAAAAACCAAATAAACACTTATGCATAAAATTTAATTTGGTAGCCTGTGGATAGAAAGAGGGACGGCAACAGAGTGAGAGAGCGAACGAGAGGGGGAATTATTATTGGCGACAAATTAAAAATACACATAAAGTGTACAAAAAGATTGCTCATAAATTAATAATTGAAACAGACACAAAATGTTATTGAATTTCATATCTGCATTTTAAGTGAAATAAAAATTAATTATAATTTTTGCTTAATTAAATTTGAGCTGATGCAGTAGAAGTATTAAACAATTTGATGAATTTTAAATAAACTTTGCAAAAATTATGGAATCCCTGTTATTTCTTTAAAAGAATTGTTCCTAGATAAAATATGCAGAAGAAAGGAAGAATTTTCGGCATTCCCCAACAGCCCCACGGAACATCAGTGACCCTGTAGAAAATATGGCATATCAATTTTGATCAGAAGTTTGCAACGCATAGGAGGAAGCATCTCCGACTATATAAAGTATATATATTCTTGATCAGGACGACAAGCTGAGTTGGTGTGGCCTTGTCGTTTGTCTGGATCAACACAACCTGCTACGTTTCGCTTAAAGTTACAGAGCTGAAATTTTGCAGACATTGTATATCTCAAAATCTTACCGATCGGGTGAAAATGTCATATAGCTACCATTGAAACGATCTTTCGATAATAGGACCTTAATTCAATAACTTTTATTCCTAATCGAACATTACAAAAATTGTTGCTTGTGGTTTTTATATGCTTCTTTATATATCCACAAAATTTTTTTCAGAATTGACAACATTATATAGCAGCCATAGGAACGATTGGTCAAGAATATAGTTGTAGATCAATGACTTGGTTGATTTTGGAGTGATGATCACGAAGTTATTAGTTAGTTTGGTATATATATATATATATATATCTCTATTGAGTTACAATGGAACAGTCTTACCAAAAACAATCTTATCATGGAAAACTTTGTCTTATAAGCCACAAAGATTTGACTAGTTTTTTATACTTCTTTATAATTCTGATAATTTCTATGTAAATAAAGCAAATCAAAAAGATAGTTTAAAAGGGTATACAAACTTCGGCATGGCCGATAATTTAAGAAAATCAATCCACATTAAGTATGTTCCATTCTAATCATTCTAATTCCATCTGTTTTTGCTGTAGATAACTGACTTCTACATTTAAATGTTAATACCAAGAAGTCTTAGTCATAGTCTTTAATTTCATATTTACATCAATTTAATAAAACTTGATTAAAAATTAGAAAAAAAAATTTGGTGACTATTTGCAAATTTTAAATTTAATTGTTTAGTTATATTCTTTTACTGTCTTGGTTCGCTTGTGAGCCATAGGCATATCCTTTTTTTGGAATCCATTGAATAATCCCATTCCATTCATAATTATTGACTAAGGTGATATGTGACATGGTGAAGGTGATGAATGCATCTCCAGATTTACATACATTACTCATGTGATCCATGGAATATCATACAAGGGAGCTAGCTATTTGTTGTGCTGCCAACCCGATACACAGACCACATTTCCCATTTGACTGGCTTTCGGTCTTGGGGCCCCCATACACACGTCATCATCATCAACTTTAACTTGCACTCGATGTCTCACCTTTCGAATGATTTATTAAAGTGTCATTAGGGCACCACGAAACGAAGTGAACATAAAAATGAAACGAAACCGAACCCGAAACGAGTCCAACTGAATTGACTTTTGAGTGGAGTACTATGTAGTAGTAGTAGTTGATGGAATTGGAGAGATCTCTCGAGAGTGGTAATGAAGTAACCAAAAAAAAATATAAGAAAAAATAACCAAAGAAAAAAAAGATCGTGTAATGGCTGCGTTAAGTAGTTGAAGTTTTTCTTCTTTTTTTTTTTTATTTTGTGGCTCTTTCCTTGCCCCTTGTAAATTTAAATTAAGCAATCTTCATCTACTCCATCTCCAGCTCTCTCGCTATAGGTTACCGTTAGCTATGATCTCTCTGGGCTGCCTTTGACCGAGGTGATGGTGATGGTGATGTCTGGCTGCCCGGTTGCCTTTCATCATGATTGGCTTGGCGTTGATTTATTTTGTGTGTGTAAATGTGTGTGTGTTTGGTGTGTGTGTTTTACAACCACAACGACAAGGCGAGAAAATTAAGTTGTTTTCGCTTTTATATCCAAATTTCTTCTTCATCTGATAAGATCAGCACCATAAATGTTATTTATGACCCAACTGGTACTAACTTAACCGATCACAGAATATCTCTCCTATCCAGATATCGGGACATATAAATTGTCTTGAAGTTAGCTAGATCTAAATAGGAATTTGAGTAAACAAGATAAGATGAAGTAATTATTCATCTGCACTCATTGAGGTTGTCTCATTCACCTCTCCCTCTTGTTTTCTATTCTTTATTCAAATACCCTATAATCTCTTTTTACTCCATATATAATTCTAGACTAATTCACTGATGTAGTTCAGATCCCATATTGATTTAAGTATTCTTTTGATAAGAGATTTGATAAAAGAACTTGTGAAAGACAGAAAGTGTTAGTTATATATTATTATTTATTAGTTAGTTTGTCATTTTGTGACATTGTTTAATCTTATTACTTTGGATTCGAACTCTGTTTGGCACAATGTCCGTGGAAAATGTTTAACAAAAGTATCAGAGGAAAACGTTTAACAAAAGTACCAACGTAACTCAGAGAAATATATATTTTTGACTCTACTTAGTATATTAATTCCTCATCAGAATCAACAGCTGAGTTAATATTGCCATGTCCGTTTCTTGGTCTGTCTGTTTCTTTGCACTTTTTAGGTCTTTAATTTTAAGCAACGTGTTTGGTAGATAAGCTTTTTAGGTATAAAGGTTATGCAAGTTCAAAAAAAAGTCGGTTTGGACTTGCATAAGAGAAGTCACTATCGGAATAATAAGAGTTAAAATATAAATAATTTTTATTTTTTAAAATTTAAATTATAATAATACAATCCATCTTCATTATAATCAATTTACTTTAGCAATTAAAGTACAAGGAACAAGCTTATAAAGACAAAAAGTAAAGTTCCAGAAGAGATGCAGTTTCCCTGCCAGTTTTTGGAGGTTTACTTATGCTCTGCTAAATCTTGATATTTTCCATTGATTTACAGCTTATGATCCTTTGATTTAATGTTCTTTTCTTTACAAAATAGATGTGCCATTATGGGTGAAATTGGTCGTCAGTTGTCTTCTAGCTATTCTTTGTTATTCTTTGCGTACCAGTGAATAAAAACTCAAGTAGATTGTTCTATTAATAATCTAAATTTGACTTAACTATTTATTTAGATAAGTCGTAAAATTATCGTTCTAAAGTTATCCGAGAATATGAAAACCATACTGGTACTCCTTCCAAGCAAAAAATGATTTCTCATCTGACATCTTTGAATTCCATTTCTTTACGCACTAATCCCAAAGCAGATAAATTCAATTTCCATTCTACAAAAATTAAACAAACAAATATATGTATATAAAAAATGAAAAAAAAAATATACTAGAAACATTAGTTGCTGTCAATATTTTTGACCAGGCCGCAATCTCGGTGGATCTCCTTCGTGTTCCCATTGCGATTGAAAAGAAATGAATTGAAATGCGCATACCAAATTATTCAAATGCGCTAAGTTATGAAGTTATCATGATGGCACTTCTCCACTTCGACTTTGGTTTTCTTCCTTTCTCTGCCGTGCTAAGTTAACTGATACAATGGGTTTTCCTGACGTACACACATGCGTTGCACGCAGTCGGGGGTCAGGGGTTGGGGGTTGTGGATACGTAGATATAGCTCGATCGACTGATCAGCCTGTATACACACACACACACGTATCCATTTCCATATTGAAAACACATTTGACTTTCTGTACTGTGTGCTGGGGCACTAACAAATTTCTTAAGCGGCTTCAAATATTTATGAGACATTTGGGGTAGCCGCGTGCCCGTTGCGACGCGCAACTATTTTGACAGCAACAAGTTGGCCAGCAAATATATGAGAGGAGACCCGCCGAAAGACAGTCACTAACTGTCCCCGTACATATTTCATCGATTAATTTCAAAGATGAAGTTATGAACGTTGAAAGCCGTTCACAAAAAATACAAAAAAAATGAAACACCAAAATTTGAATATTTGATTGGGACCGCTCGCCAAGTCGCTCGCTAACTTGGAGGTTAGCATATACACACATACATTCTCACACACACACACAGGCACACACTGCACAATCATCAATTTATGGTTTATTTGAATTGCTTTTAAATGCGGCGTGAAACGGTTTATGAGCGGCGACTGTGGCTACGTGACATGGACAGGTGTTGGCCATCCATCCCGAAACGGAAGCAGCCAAGTTTGAGTCAAGTGTCTTGGTCAAGGGTACGACCATCTGCGAATAATAATAATCATAATGAAAGTTTAAATAAAAATTGCATAATCAAAATTTTAAATTGTAACGAAATGAAAAGGTAAGACACCAAAAATACCTTTCATTGTGGTTTTCCAATACTTGAATGAATCCGTGGCAATCTGTAATGCACTACTTAGACAACATCAGGAATTTAAGCCAGATCCTTAATCATTATCGGTTTTAGATAACACTTTAAAAATCCAAAACCTTCATTAAGATCATAGACATTATCTTGAAAAAATTTAATTTAATAATTTATTCAAATGACAAATTATTTCACAGGAGAGATCTGGCAACGCAACAGTGTTCTAAAATGTAAAAACTATAGTACTAAAAGACAGACAATTTGTTTAGTTGAGCGTTGCCAATATTATATAAATAAAATTATAAAATTTACGTTTTTTAAATTGATGCTGCATTTTTCTTGATCGTGAAAGTGAGAACTGGAACTGGAACAATCGAATAATATTAGTTATTGGTAGAATATTCATTAATTGGATTTTTTCAATGTATCAAGTAAATCGGCCGAAATATCAATACACTTTATAACACCAGAGAAATAAATCCTAATTCAATCTTTTTAATAAGAGGACTTCAATAAAATGTTTTTAAATAAATAATTATAAAGTTTTTTTTTTTCTCTTTGCTCTTTTCAATAAAAGGAAATATTCTCGAAAAATTTTAAAATTTTAACAAAATCTGAATATTTTACAACGATAATTTCGCCTCGCTTTTTAAAAAACTCTCTTTTTTGAATTTTCGAAACATTTTCCCAAATTTTCTTTAAGATTTATCGCAATTTGTAAGTTTCATTAATGCATTTTCATATCGCAAAAGAATGGATATAATATTGGCTTTAGGTTAGCCAATTACCTTGTTCTTCCCTAAATATGTCCTAACCTACATATATAACTATTTGTAAGTGATATTTCTAATATATATTTATGAAAATCAATTTGCTATAACAATTTAAATTTTTGTTATATTTGTAATCCAATTATAGATTCAAGCAGGTTCGAATCGTTTGGATAAGGTTAATGTCCTGGCTCTTCTTATAGATTGATTTTTATAAAATTAATTATTAAAATAAACACAGTAATAAAAATGTTAATCTTGTTTAGTTTATGAAAAGGAGACACGTTCGATTGTGTCGTCTAGACACCAAAAGTTTACTCTCTTCTCTATAAAGAAATTTGTCTATACCAATTATCATCGACATCAAATCTCTTCTGTCGCTATAGTCGACTGATAATGTGCTAATAATGTCACCCGATCGAGACACTGAGACACGAGAGACCGATCAGAAAGGAAAAACGTAAAATATATCCAGATAATGCGGTTAATATGCAAATTTGGCCAAAAGAAACAAGATAAAAGTGCCTGTCTGATGGCTATCAAAGCATATTTTAATAACCATAATTTTTTTTTCTGCTCCAAACTTGCTTTGCCGTTGAGTTGTTTTATTGGACATAATTTCATGTATATATCCACCAATATATCAATATTGTATATATATACTTAAATATGTGTGTGTGTGTATATTCACGCTTTGTCTTTTGTTTGAAGCCAGTTGTAAAAAGCGTCAGGCCAAAACAAATGAGCGAACATTAATTACAAACAAAAACTAACATTTTTTAAAAACGCATAATTATTAAAGGAAAAGCAACAACAAAATGGAAAATATTATTTTCGTTATTAAAACAAAACAAAAAAAAAACTGTAACGGTTTGTGAAGCTCACATTAATAATCATAAATCATATAATAGAATTTGTAAAATCCAAAAAAATAAAAAATAATAATAAAAATATATTCATTTACGTTTGAGAATAAGCGACAATTAACAAGAATGGGAAATGTTAATGCAAACCTATATATAGAAAAATGCCATAAAGCCGAAGTCTCTATACCCTTGGAGTAAGTATTTCTTTTGTATTTGTTCAGTAGATCAATATATGAACTGATGAACCTAAAAGTCCGACATTGTCATTTGATTGTGACTATGATCGAATGAAGTAACAAAAAACTATTTGTAAGGACACTATCCCTTTTCTTTCAACTGATTAACAGTAAGATATTATAAAGGAATATAGTTGATATATGTATATATATTATATTAACTATTCGGTTTCTATTTTCCACCTTGCTTATCTAAAACTACAAATATAACTTACTTAAATATGTATTATTCATTTCTTCTTGTAGCCAATGTACTCTTTTTAAGGAAGAGTACACAAAACAAATAAAATCTATTCTTAGAGGGAATTTACTATAAATTAACAAAGCATATTGACAAATTAGTAAGCGTTTAATAATTTTATGGCCTTTCAATAGACAAATATTTGGCTCGCATTTGCAAAACAGAGAAAAAGAAATAAAATAAAAGTTATAAAAAGAAATAACAAAAATATATATATATATATATATTTATATGAATGTGTTAATACATATTTATTTATTTTTAAAGACCCGTTTCACAGTGGCCTCTAACCAACTAATATTATTTATTTAGTTTTAGTTTGTTATCTTCATCTATCAATTGACTTAAATCATTTACAATTAATCAACGAACAACAAATTTGATTTGGAAATTTTGTTAAAATTTTATATGGTAGCGCTTTATATTTAATTGGCTTCATTCATTCCAATAACTGTTAAATGTTGCCAAGATATTTTCAATATTTTGGCAATATTTTGATATAAGATTTGGCCATAATATTGATAGCATATATTCAATTCAAAATAATTCAATTAAAACAATTTCTGAATTGGTTCAAAATATTTTGACTTTTCTTTGTGATTTTTTTCTGATATTATTTGAAAAGTTTATATGAAACTGAAATATATACTATTTTTAAATAATCTGAATCATGGATTTTCCTTTATATATATATCAAGTGAACAAACCTCTAAACTGGTAACTGCAAAAGTTGGTATTGATATTTAAACTACAACTGAAGAAATTTATATTTGAAATCTTATAAAAACTAAACTGCAAAAGTTAAATTCTTATATCGAATCGCAGTTTGAATGAATCGAAAGGGCCTTAAAAATGAATATTTTATTTACAAAATTATAACTTATTTTCAGCATTGTTTTTGCGTTCCAATAATAAATTTTTCTAGAACAAAATATGCAGTTTGGATCATTCCAAAAAAAGAAGCAAAAATTTGAAATGTTGGGAACTGGAACGCCTTTAAACCCATAAATGTTATAGCCTTGGTTATAAATACGCTTTAATATTAATTTCTAACACATAAATTAATTCACATTTAATTATAGATCTTGGTTAGCGCCTTCCAAGAAGCTAGATTCAAGTATGAGGTAAACAGAGCGCAGAGTAAGGAAAGGAAAGGGAAAAGAAATACAGAAAATTGTCTGACGATGCCGCCATTAACACAAATGACGCTGCAAAATGGCGGCCATATTAGGCAAGACTCAGCAGTCAGGCAGTCTAACCAAAATCAAACCCAACCCAACCAAAAGTAAAGCCAACCCGGGCTAACCTAACCTAAGCCAAGCAAAGCCAAGCCAACCGAACCGACCATAAGTCGAAGTTTGCCGACAAGCGCATGTTGATTGGAGCAGCAAGATTGGCAAACAGTTCCAACTGAATCGTCTGTGGAGACTGAAGCTGAGGCATTCCGCCTTCTTCTCATTCACCTCCTCCTCCTCCTCAGTTCCATGCCGCCGCTGACAGTGATGACTGTCAAGAGCAATTAAAGTCAAACTCAAAGTCAGCGGACTTAGATTTTTCACCGTGTCCAGCTGGTCAAGCTGCGTATGTAGCTGTCCATCCAAAATGCAGCAGCTCAAGCCACAAACCTACAATTAACGAAGCCAGCAGCCTAAACTCCAGCATTTCTTTAGGTTTTTCCACTTGAAAAACTATGTAATTTAGCACTTGGCTTCAAGTGCAAGATGCCAAAGATGATAATGATAATAATAATCATCAAGATGATGATGATGATGAAGACATAGTCAAAGAATGCCTTAGACAAGTCAATCAGCGTATAAATTTCGCTGTGTGTATGTGTGTGTGTGACATGAAGTGTGCCCAATAATGAGCAATTAACGCCTTACTGCCTACGGAACGGTAGTTTCCTACCATGTTTCTCCTTTACTCTTTAAATATTCCGCGCAGAGTCTTCAGTTAAATGAGTTGTGCGTGTGTGTGTGCGTGTGAGTATCTCTTTTCCTCTCCTTCTATCTATGTATGTATGTATGAGCTGGTCGATGGGGCGCGCCATGTAGAAAGCAATTTCTGTAGCGCCTTTTATCTGACACCGCCAAGTCTTCAACACCTTTCGAGTGCTCCAAGCTCCAAGCAAGAGGGAGAAAAACAACAACAGCAGCAGCAACAATAACAACAACAAAATGAAACTCGTTGTAATAAGAAGTTGGTTAAAAACAGTAATAATAATAAAGAAAATCATCAAATCATCATCAGCATCAGCATCGGCAGCAAGAGCAACAGCGATCGCCAGCATCAAACGTAAAAATCGATTTACACATCATTTTGGAATCGCGACTGTCTGTGGGAGAAGATCATTAAGTGATCCAGTGACTCAGTGAATGAATGAGGGAGAGAGAGAAAGATAGCGAGAGTATAGTGACTTGTGATTGCGAGGGCTGTTCTTAGAAAGAACAAGTCAAGTTAAGTGGGAGGTAATTAAGTGCATACGAAAAACTAATAAATCTAACAGAATTATCCAACATTAATCCAACTCCAACCGTTCTAACAACTCTGACAAGACCAGAATATAAACAGATATTATATAATTAAGATTTATAAACAGAGTCTAAATATAGTCATATCTACATACATACATACATAGACAGTGTATGTATAGCCAGACTATGTCATTGATTGTATTCCTCTTTTGATTTATTTATCTTTATATTTTTATACCCTTGCAGAGGGTAAAATAAAATTGATGAGATGTTTGTAATGCATAGAATATAGGTTTCTGATCCCGTAAAGCATGTATATATATTCTTGATCAGCATCAGCAACACAGTCGATTTCGCCTAGAACTTAAATTTAAAGCTATGTGATTGAAAACTTACGAGACAAACTTTTTTTACGCATATCGCAAGCATAAATACTAGTCTGATCGACTACAATAACGTAAAATAACAAACACATAATTTCGGATAATTATTACTTTCTTTTCCGATGTAAGGGAAAAATAAGTAAATTAGATATGCAAGGGTATGCAATCATCGGCAAGGCCGAAGTTTAACTTCTTTGATATATCTTGTCATACCGAATATATGAACGACTAACTTATGTTTCTTCTCAGATAAAACTACAAATAATTGATTTTTATCCTGTATATAAATTGCATAATATTGGGTACAGGAATATCCCTAACGATTAGATTAACTAAACTTTTCTGGACAAGTAAAATATTTTCGTGATGGAACTTCAAAAGAACCTCCAGAGAGAATATACCTATTCTTAAATCTAACCTTGTGACTTACCTTCAATGTATCAAATTGAAATAATTATTATGATTTCCAGGTAAAAACTTAAAATTGAGAATGTTATTTATATAGAAATCTTGAAACAATTAGAATAATGTAATTGAAATAAAATTTATTTATAAATAATCTAATCTTCCGATCGAATCATATAGGACTAAAAGTACCCAATTGTAAATATATAAAGGTGATTGAAACTCTTCTTTTGCAAGTTTGTCGCCTAAGTCTTTCGTATTTTCATTCTAATTCAAAACTCGCGTCTATTGCTTGCTGCTGTGTGTATGAGAGAGACGTTATATCAAAATTGAACAACTTTATCTCGATGTACGGTTAATTGAAGACATCGTCTAGGCGTCGGCGTAAGCCTCTTAGTGCGAATTCATGCATTGGCAAAGGGCCACAACGCACAATTCTCCATTGTCTGAGGGCTTTGGTCGGAGAAAGTAAGCCAAGTTAGTGTCGAGTTGTTCTCGGCTCTCTCTCTTTAATTGCCTGTAGTGACATCTTTCAAGGTCTTTATTTTTGTTCACGGAGCTTAGCAAATGGTCCGCAATGTGCCAATATGCCAGTGACACAGTTATTAGCGTGATTGGCATGAAACTCATTCCACCAACAAACAGATAAATTTAAAAATCTCAACTTCAAGCATATGTCGCGGCCCAAAAAGACCGCAGCCAACCGCAAAAACTTGAACAAACTCCAGTGGCAGCCTCAAATCAAATTGCAATGACAATGCGACTTGGTCTAGACTTTTAAATCGCACAAAACCCCATAGGCCGGTATCGTTTCTCTGATCCTTTTTCAAAGTTGTTGTTCGATCGGAGTGGGGCAAGGGAAAAGACGACGACAACAAGTGCTGCTATTGCTGCTGATGCCTGTAACCGCAAATTATGAACAAATGAATTGGCCTGGCAAACAAAAAAGAAAAAAAAAGAAAAAAACTACTTTTGCGGTTTAGTTTGCTCCTTTTTTCTTTTTTTTTTTTGTTGTTGAACAGACTGGCTTGAAGCTAATTGCAACCGCATAAGATTATTGAATGGCTAACAGATTGCAAAATGTGGCCTAGAAGATTCGAAGGGAAACCTATGAACTACGGCCCAGCAGTTACCCACTATGTGGGCGTCACGAGAAATAGAAAAAACAGGGGTATAAAAATCTATAGATCGACTTTTGTCAAATCGGAAAAAAATAATATTTGTAAACATTCATCACCATTTCTTTCCGTAAGTCAAGATAGAGAAATCCTCTCAGATTCTTCTCAGCTCTTTTAGAAGTCATCAAATTTATCAGAAGATAATTTTATCATTCAGAGTATATACTATACATATAAGTATATGTATCATATTCTTTGGTAAAAACATAAAAAGTTTTTCAGGTGTGTGATAAATGTTTAAAATCTTTTAAATCCACACATGTATTGGCTAATTTATTAACTAACCAACTTTGGTAATGAATTTTATGTTTTTAATGTTTTAGATGTGACCTTTTAGAAGTTGTACTTTTACATATATCAACTTTAGTGCAATAAATGTTCTTAGGAATAGACCTTTATTTCCTGTATCATTGGGCTAAAACGGAATATCAAAGAATATATGTAAAAACATTAATAAGTTTTAAATCGATTGAAAAGAATGAGCGAGAGAATTCATGTAAAACCAAGTTCTTTTCACTATTTGTTGATATATCAAATAAAAGAAAAATCCATAAAGAACTACCACTTTGGAGTAACTCCTGAAGGTCTTAGAAGATTTGGATTCAATAGAAGTAACTAAGTCATTGTCTTCCCCATACGATCTAATCACAAATATAACCGAGAAAACTATGCAGAATCTTTTTTCTCTGAGCAGCTCATTTTGTTTCCTTTCGTTTTTCCGAGTGAGTCCTTTTTGTTGAGTTTTTCGTGCTTACTTAATGAAAAATTTACTAACAGATTCAATTGAATTTATCACAAATGACTATAAGGTTGAACACAAACTGGCTTTTATTTAGTTAACAATAAAGTTTTAATTTTGTAGAATTTTCTATATATTTTGTTGTTATATTTTTAGTAACATATTGGAACAGATGTGAACGGTTCATCTCTGACTTCTTGAACAAAGTGTTAATAGAAAACCCAAAAGGTTAACTCTTATTTCTCGAAGGTCTTCTTAATTATCTTTGAAACTTGCGGCATTCCACCCAACTATCTAAGGTAGAAGAAATATAGAAAACTTTCACTTTTCTATAATAAATGGTTTAACGACTTTATTATTAATAATTTTCTCTCTTTGAAGTCTTACCCAGAAATACAGTAAATTTCATTGATAACTTTTAACAAAGATCTAATTACAATGAGACATCTTGAATTTTACATTAAAGTGCAAGGATGGTAGTGGATAAGGTGTGCTACAGGAGGAGGTAGATACAAGGGACATGTGGTTTATGTTCTGTCTGGCAAGTTCATCGTGTAAAATCTCTTTAGGTGTGTAGTTGAAGTGATTGACCACTAAGAGCACCTGGACTGGTACCTACGTCCCCTGAATACTTGACTGCAAATATTATAATCGATGTAGGTTGTGGACAGCCTAATGGAACTCTATTGGAACCCTATTTCGACAAAATCAAAAGATAGTATATAGAAGTCAAATATTTGAACACCTGCCATTTATTTTCCCCTTTGACCCGAAGACAAGCATATCGAAGAAGGCGTCAAAGATTTTCATTTGATTTTATTGATTCTAATGAACGTGGAAAAGTTAACAACTCATCAAGGTTGGTGGTGGGTGGGACGAGGGTAACGGCAATTCATTTTTCTCTTCCAGTTGTTGCTGTTCCCGCAAGCGTGGAAAATTGAATCAAATGAAAAGTCAAACCATAGGAACACATGCTGGAACATGTTCAGTTATATCCACCCTCTATCGAGCAGTTTTTGTTGGGTGAACGATTTAGAGGAGGGTTAGAAACAATTGCGATACATTTAGCCAAATTTATGCACCCCTTCATCTAAGGATAAAGGGCCACGCACTTGTCTCTGTGTTTTGGGTTTGGTAAAAAACAGACTGAGGTAATTTGAACGGATTTTGCTAGAGATTTAACGTAAAGCTAATGCCATTAAATGACCTCAAGGCCCCTTTATTGATATATCACTTGATTTTTAGTGTCGGATACAATTTGAGCTTAAGTCCTATAATACCGTTTTTTACGGTCTATTTGATTGGATTGCATTCATTCAGAACATGTGCGGTGAGTTACCACTGGGATTTTCTTTGGATTTCAACATATAGCGATTAATCATGGAATTTGCCATAATGTTCCATATACCAGCAACGAAGGTAAAGAGACAACATGAACAATGTGATAAATGAAAGAAACCAAAGAAAAAATAATGCATGAACATTTCTGATCTAAAGTCTAAAAGAAAAAGAACATATACCTTCTGTAGGTTATTCCATTGATACAAATTAAGAAGAAATCAGAAAACCTAAGGATAGCTACTTGCCCTTAACCTTAATATTTCATCTATAGTTTTTAGAAAGTTTCAAAGATTTCAGTTATACTTTCAAAATTGGAAGAGAATATACATTGTTTCTAATGGGTTTCTATAAGAATGTTTTTATCTGGATATATTTTGTAGGTAGAATACTGATTATTTTGTATGGCAGCATTGGCATAGTGGGTGGGCATGGGTTCCTTTTTTAGGATGTAGAACTGATAGATTTGCGTTGTGTACAAGGCGGATTCCTCTGAATTTTCTTATATCTTTTCTACACCTGTTGTGTGTGGGATAATTTCTAGTTGCTGATAGTTTTAAAATGAGGCTATCAACTTTAACTTAATAATAATCAATTTAATATTTTAAGATAAAAGGAACTCAATTTTAATTGTTTTTAATTTTCTAAAACATTTTTCAAATTGAAATTTTATTTTTGTGATTTTTGTTTAAACTCTTTCCGACTTAATAATTTAACTTTAATTTTCGATTAGCAAAATAAAAATCAACAATGACTTAGCACAATTATATATTTTTTTTTATTTTTCAAGATTTAATTTTGTTGAAACCGAAAAATAAAAATTATTTATTGATTCATTATTATTCATGACTTGAAAGTCCCTGCTAAAGACCTATAAAGCAGAAATCAGACTTATTATCTATATTATCATTTAACTAAATATAGATTTCAATTAGTATTATAAAGTTTTGCATTTAACAGATCTAATAAGGAGAAAAAGATGTTAGTTCAATTAAGAATCGAAATTGTACAAAATTTATTTTTTCCAATATCAATTCTGGGGAAGTTCTATGACAAAACTATTAGCATCCGTTTTCAATGAATCGTATTAAGATATAATGAACTTATTGTACAATCAGCTGAAGAAGAAACCTTTTATATAACGATCCTAACTTAGGACTCCTAAGTTCAGCAATAAGGAATTAAAACAAGTTATTTGTCCCTTCATGAAATTAAACGAATTCCAAGTTTAATGTTTTTCCTCTTGCAAACATTTTACATTGTTAAAAAATCATAATTTAGTTTTATGCCTCGAACTTATTTAACTAATTTCTGGACTTTTTTGACTTCCATTTTGCTCTTCTTTCATTGGAACCTCTTTAAGTCTTAATCCCAAATCCCAATATACTAAAAAAAACCAAATAAAAAATATGGAAACTTCAAACCAAATGAGAGACATTTAGATTAATGTCTAAATTACAATGATGAGAGAAATATTTTCATTTTTTTTTTCTTTTAGAATTTACAAAAAGGGAACCGAAACTCGTGGGCGCAGACAAAAATACTGATAAATGAGGCAAGTAAATGCCGAAATAATGACTGTTCCCCCCCTCTCCAACACCAATGTTTTGTTAGTTTTAGTAGTTGGAAAAGGGAGATGGGATTGTTGGTATAGTTGTAGTGCACAAAACTGATTGATGAACTGACCATTAGGCACCTACATTCGGGTCAGTTGCAACCGAAAAGTGTTAAAAAATTGTGAGTGATGGTGCGGCTCCTCTAATTGCATGCGTAATCAACAACCGTCTCTCATTCCGATCCCAGTACCAGTCCCATTCCCATTTCATCTTGGCATCTTCATCGGTTCCCCCAAACTGCAGATGCAATCACCTCTAAATGCGCCTCACTTTGGCCGGCAATTAAATGGCGACTTATCGCATGTAGGAAATCTCTCTCGATAGACATTCTTCAATCCGACGTCAAAGTGTCTACCTTGGTCCACCAGATCCCAAAACTCTTACATATGCGCCGCTAATTTCGATTCTTATTAAACGACCATCACAAATACGAAATATTCATCTTTAACTCTTTTTTATATCTTTTTTGTAACCCGTTTTTTTTTTTCTCTCCTTTTTTCGTTTTCTTTCTTTTTTGAATATCATGCTAAATAATTAAACATGCCGAGCACGTTGTTGTGAGTCTTCTCAGAGAAAGAGACGAATAAAATCTAGACATATATATACTATAGATATATATATATATACTTTCTTGAATTCAATTTCAATTTCATGTCACAAACGAATTCGAAGAAGGAGAAGTTGATGCTGTGGATAATTGATATGCCGAGTGCATTAGACCTGAAGTTCTCATTTGAGCCTTTTGCAATTGCCAATTGCAATTAAGTTAAGTGACAAGCCAAAATGAACAGCAGCAAATAAGCCAGATTCATGGAATATTTCATAAATTAAAACTAGAGAATATATAGAAAAAATACTTCACCTGCCCTTTAATGATTCTGATGCAACAAGTATCTACATACACACACATACACACACACACTCTTATATATATATATTGGCCTTTTTAACTTGAATAAATCCTTGACAAATGTAAAGGAAAAGCACAACAGAGGATAGATAGCAGGGGAAGAGAGATATGAAGGAGAAGGCGGAAAAAGATTGAAACTGAAATGCAGGCGGGAAAAACAAAATTGACAACACGCCGCAAAATTCAATTATGTATTCATGTATGCAAAAAAAAATAGGAAAGAAAAGAAAAGGAAAGGAAAAACGAGGGAAAATAAAGGAAACAGAAAATACTCAGCCAAAGCAACAGCAACAGCAACAACAAGAGGAAGAAGAGTAGAGTAATGCCTCTTAACCCACCCACACGCCCCCAACATGTGATGAGGTGGAGGAGGGGCTTTACCTCACTTGCCTCGCCGAGACAAAAACCGATGCTACCAGTCGAGCGGAAACCGCAAAGAAAGTCCTACATGAGCAGGGGCGTAGCCAAAGGGAGTGGCATAACGAATTATAAGTGTTTCTGTTTCATATTTAGCTGCAGCAAACCAATTGGAGTTATATAATTGAGTTATCCGATATCTATATAATCCGATATAAGTTCCTCTTAAAAGGCACATAGATTATTTCTACAATCCATGTGATAGACCAAAGTAACTAATATCAGGAGTACAATTAATAGAAATATATTGATTGGACAGGTTTTTATATAGAAAATACTGCAACAGTATTATATTCATGAATATATAATATATATATATTATCTCTGCTTGAAACTTCTGTAGAAACTCTATATATAGGATATAAGTTAATTTAATAAATATATATACCTAAATATTATCATTTATCTGTTTGTTATCTTATAAAATTATCGATTTAGGTATAATCAATTGAAAAGGGCAAATATTTTAGAATTTTGTTTTTAATTTTATGCTGACGATTCTTCTTGAAAGTTTTTTTATAAATAGAACTAACCTATTATTAAGTTTCCAATTGATATAGATTACATATTTAAATTTGCAATCATTTCTTTCCTCCCTTTTTATATTGTACCTATAGGGTCCCTAAAAGGTCCATAACTGGCAGAAGGAAGCATTTCGGATCCCATAAAATATATATATAAATATATACATTCTTGATCAGCATCAATAGCCTAGTCGATTGAGACGTTTGAAGACCGAGGTCTCAGAAACTACTAAAGTTAGAATTACCAAATTTGTTTCAAAGTTTGCCATGCCCACTTTCGGATCCGAAACTGATAAAAAACGAGTAAGTTGTATGAAAATTATTACATTTTAATTATAATTATTACATTTTATTTAGCACACCCAAAAATATGGCCCAATCAGCTGACCAAATTTCATCGAAATCGTACAATAAATATCGGAGGATATTAATAAATTAATTTCTAAGGATATTTTGTACTGAATTGCCAAGAGCGTCATTGCGTAGTTGGAGTGAATAAGACAGCATATGTCCAGTTTAGGTATATGAATATTATGAATGAATGAATGAAAATTATCCGGGCATCATTTATCTCTTAAAAATCAGAAAAAAATGAAATTATATTTTCTATTCTAAATAAATTATAAAGATTGTTTTACGAATGAATTTTAGTTGTAATTCAATTGTCACCCTTAATGAACATATATATATATATATTCGTATATATACTACATTCCTGATTCCAGGAAGGTTATATCCACAATATTTATACCCGTAAATAAGAATGAATACTCTTAAGTACTCAACATTTTCTTCTTTGTGGCTTTTATGTAAATAAAAGATACAATATATCCATATATCTATGTATGCAGATATATATATATATATATATATATATATATATATATATATCTGTCATATGCAGTGACAAAAGGTGGCAAGTGAAGGAAGCAGAACTGTTCCTAACCAAAGGCTTATCTTCTTTATTGATAAGGGCCAACGGAAGGGCAGAGACACCTCAGAAATAAAAAAGGTAAGGCAGCCGGGGGAAAAAAAAAATCGAAAGTCTATGCCTTAACACTCTTTTCGTGTATCGCCCCCTACTTCTGCTCCGTCTCCAAACCACAGAGCACACATTTCTATTAGAGATGCCGCCAAAGGGCCAAGAGATGCCAAGGAGTTTTGCGCGTGTTTATGTATCAATCAGGGACACGGATCCATTTGCATGATGGGGCACAAAACGAAGTAGCTCGAAATGGATCTCTGGTATTGGGGGAAGACAGAGAATGGGATGGGAGGAGATGGGGGCATTGTAGAGTCGAGATGTTGTTGATGGTGGAGATGCACTGACTCAGCTCTCTCTCAGATCATGAGAAAAGACGAGATTAGCGCAACGAATTAAGAAATTGAAATTACTCCAAAAAGTGTTTGGCGATCGATACGAAATACAAAGAGTCAGCACATTTTTATATATTTATATAACTATCTCTTTTCCTCACTCGATCACTGCATATATATATATATCTCCAAGTCATTGTGGATCAAATGGGTTATGCCGACGCGTGATATTTGTGTTTTGTTCCCCCCACACAGATACACATTATTCTCCTCTAACCCACACCTCCTCCATATCTCTACCCATTCCATCTGCAGTCTGACGAGATGCGCTAATCTCTTCACTAATCTAATTAATCAAACATCCATCCACTCATAGATGATGGAGACAGGAAGGTGGAAAGGGGGGCTAACGGATAAATAGTGTCAAATAGTTTAGAGGGTCGCTTTGTAATTACATGAAATGGATATCGGAATCGGAATGGAAATGGATTTGAAACTATTGCCTAGCCCTCAAGTCAACTATGTCAATTGTCAACTATATGGCACCTTTCGATCCATGTGCCATCGATCATTTAGGTTTTCTTTCTTTTAATTTTTTGGCCTTACTCTGATTAGCCGCCACATTTACGCAGCATTCCAATTTTGACATATTGATTGTCGCGCACTTTGATTATGAATGCACGATCCGTGAAACGGGGGATGGGGGAAATACCACAAGAAAGGGGATTCGATTGTCAACTAATTAAACGGTTGACCAAATTGATTAACTTTGCCTTCGACTGATGGCTAAAGATTTTGATCAGTTTCAAGTGCAAAAGGCGACAAATAGAAATCACTCAAAATAACTGAGAAGGAACTGTGTACTGTTAGTCCAATATAATGTTATAGAGATCGATCGGATTAATATTTATTTCTATGTCTCAACTCCATCCTAAACACACATTTCCATGATTCTCCGTGCTGTTTTTTGGTTTTCTCTTTTTTCTTCTTCTTCTACATTAGGTGTTGGTTAATATATGTATATATATCTCAAATATCAGATAGTATTTCCAGCACATAGCTAACATAATGGAAGTTGGCGTCACCTGTCCGACTCACGTTCGTTGCCTGTCGTTAAAAATGATTAATTAAGGCATTTGGATATCATTTGTCATTCTTAATTTATTAATTAATTAGAATTGCCCAACACGTACATTGACACCTGAGAGTAGAGTAGAGAAGTTGAGTTGTTTTCCATCCCACCACCCCTCTCCACCACAATTACTTAACTGGTTGCAGAGGCGTAACATTTGTGATTACTCTAAGACGTGGCTCCATTAAACAGCGGCGTTTTCTAGCAAATATGAACATTCTTCAAAAAAAAAAAACAACATATTCTTAGTTGATTATTTCATATAAGTTGTTAAGTTTGAAAATTTTTGAAAGACTGTCAACAGGTAACTTGCTTTTCATTCTTATCATATTGCCGTTAAAAAATTTCAAATTAAAATTAGTCCAGTGGCGGTGCATAGTGTTAACATTGGCTAACATGCACTCAAAATGAGCTCTGTATACTCCCCTCAATTGGAATTATGTCGGTTTTAGCTACTGGGCCATAGATGGCGATTGATTTTTATTGGCGGAGCATCTGCTAAAGACGGCATTCTTAAGCACGATGGCGCCATCTATAAAACACCCAAGCGCCATCTACAAAGCACCTTAGCTCCCTCTGGTTTGTAAGCGAATTTTCGATGTTTTTTGATGTCATTTAATTATTTATACATATTTTTGTTTTTTAAGAAAAAAATAAACATATTTGTAATTAAATTATCTGTATAAATTATAAAATATATATTATTTAAAAAAGCTGAGGTTTCTTAGTCTTTTTTTTCACAAAAAAGTACATAGTTTTACTAATTCACTTAAGGAAAGTTCTTCTGTAATTATTATTAAAATTATTTAAAATATTAATAGCTTGTGTTAAAAATTAAACTCAAAAATAAAATATTCATGCAGAATATATATTTTATATATTTGAAGCCGATTTTTTAAATTTATTTTATATTTTTAATCTGTCGTTAGAGAATGAATAAAAATGATGGACATCTTTTCAGCACTTAATCGCTTTTAGGTCAAAAATAACAATTACTTTTTGATTTAATGTGTTTTATATAAGACTTGGTTGTTGTTAATTATTTTATAATATATAAAAATACTTGAATATTGTGCAACAAGTATAACCAGTAAAAGACTCTGGAAGTTATAGTTAGTAAGTTAATAAAAACCAATATATAATTACCTCATACTAACATTAAATAAACAACTACACTTTTTAAACGTAACTTACAACAGTTCCGATCCTTGAGAAATTGAAAAGAATTGTATTTAACAGCTGCCGTCAACCTAACACCGACAAACCAAAACTTTGTGGCGCTGTTTGAAGGGTCTGATCTAACGTAGATAAGCTGTAGATATTCGCTAAGCTCAATGTAAAAAAACATCATTCTTAAGACGAAGAAGAATCAATATGTTGCCATTTTAACCCAAGTCCGATACAGATTTAAAACTATCTTTTATCTTGCTATATCTAAACAAATCATATATCGAATTATTGATAAACCGAACTTTCGATATCATTCATCATCACGGACAGGTAATTTCCACATGTCAAATTCAAGTCACGTCCTGTCCACAACACAAATCAACAATGAAAAGCAACAAAACAAAATCCAATCAAAGCAATTCTTTTGTAATTTTACAATTATTCGATTATTTACGACCTCAGCCGCCCACACATCGATCGCATCACATCACATCATTCCATCCGATGGCCACAAGGAAGTAAGTTCTCAAGTCATCATACATGTAGTACCTAATATATAGACAAATGTATAGGTACAGCTGCCAGCTGTATTGCTTGATTTCGACAAAGAATAATAAAACTGAGCCCTAAAAAACAAACACATAAGCACTTCTGATCGATCATTGATCAGCGAGCAGCGCTTAGCGATCACTGACCAACAATGTTTATCCAACTAAATGAAAAAACGTGACCGGCCACACTCGATTCCAAAAGTGTCAAGTTGAAGGCCCTTTGGAGCATCATCATCAATACTTTATCCCCATCTCCATCCCAACCCATCCATCTTCATTCAAATCTCCGGTTTGTATTGCTGGTGCGGGTGGAACACCGTTGTGATGATGACGACACTTGGCTGCCTGATGGCGGCAGATCTCAGAGTCTTAATGAAGTCGCACGATGCGATAATTATGCTCAAGTTTCTCTTTCAGTTTCTGTTTCTGTTTCATTTGCTGTTGTTGCTGCCTCATAATATCATAATTAAAAATTGCAAAGACTTCCTCAAGAAGACTTCTGTTCCCCCGGCCTCCATGCTTACCTCATTCGACTTGCCTCTCATGTCCGACAATTATTATGAAGTAATACTTTTTTAAACAATTCAAATGTTGGCTAAACAATCGTCTGTATATTGAATTTTTGTCTTCAGCGGCTTCGTAGTTGTTCGTTGTGTGCGTTCGGTTTTATGGCCAGGTTTTACGAGCCAACGATATAGTCAGTCAATCGCCTTAAAGAACTGTCAAATCATGCAAATAAATGTGCTTTTAAAGCGACAACCAATGGGCCAAATGGGTAGCCCAGCTTCGGATTCAGAGCCACAGAGTTGAGCTGTTGTTCCGTGATTTGCAGAAAGAGGGGAAAACAACCAAAACAACGAGATGGCAAAAGACGAAACCAACTTGACCAGGTTAACAAATGAAAACATTGCAAAGGAGTTGCAAATGCTTATGGCTAGAAAGAACAGGAGAATATAAATCATAAACAAATTAAATGATTAATTAACAGTTTAAATGAGTAAGCCAAGCAGTACGTTTTATGGCAAGTTTACGACATTTATGACCATATTTTGGACTGCAAGTTGAATACTAAACACGATCCAACAACTAGCTAACACCTTTCAAAGGGAATACGAATACGAGAAGCATTAACAAAATGTCTTTTGGCTTGTAATGACTCGATTAATTCAACTCGTGAATATATATCTTATATATCCCCATCCCATCTGCTTTCCAACCAATTTCTATTAATGATGTGACTTTTAACAAAGTTCAAACTCTTCTTAAGAAAAGGATTTTTTCTGTCATAACCTTAGATGACACTTGTGCCACTCCTGAAAACTATTCACAAATGTTTACAAGTGTCCAATTAACAAGATTCTTTTAATCAATTGCTTGTTGCTACAATTTGCTTATTTACTTCCTTACAGATGATAAAAAACAAATTACTAATCAATTCTCAGCTGTCAAATCTGTTTAATTCAACATTTCCTGGATCTTCAATCTTCAGTTTCGTCAACTCAAGTTGAAATTATCAGAAACAGAAATCCCCCATCAATGCCATTTGGCTTGTCACTCCATTTTAGCAATACTCTCCACTCCCCAGATACACCCCCCACTTCCACACTACCCCCTCCACCATCAGTCTTTTGATGGTTTTTAACAACATAATCCAAAATTTTATTGCTTATTGAGATTGAGACATAGAAAGCAAAGGTCCGCAGTAAACCTTGACCATAGCTCAAAGAAGAAAACAGAAAACAAAATCTTTTGATTATTTCGAAATTAGATTCAATAATAATAAAAATCAAGGAAATCAAAAGAATGGGAAAGGGGAATGGGGGAACACCCACCGAAGTTCAAAGCAGGCGCCCTAAAAAGCCATATGTCATTAAATTCCCAAAATCTCGATCAGAGTCGGTTGCCGTCGTCGAGTCTATATAAAGATTAGAATTTTATGATGATTTCATTTCGGTGGAAATTGTAAACCAAATTGAATTCATTGGCACCACTCTGTCTCCGAACCGATAATGATTGATGTTGGCCACCAGGACCGGACTATGACCAAAAAGCGGTAAAAGGAAGCAAACATTTCAGTTTATTAAATTAGTTAATTTTTTATCACCTAACTTCTATCAGTAGTATTTTGTTTTGACTGATACTAAGATAAAGTTAAACTTCTTTTGCTAGATGGATAACAATAAGATCAGATATTGTAATCGGATTGCTTTACTGGATCTGAATCATATCTTTATTAGTTTTCGGTTGTAACAATCAACAGTGTCAAGCAGGAGATTCCCTTTATTTAAGCAGATCAACTGTCATCGTTTGTTTTGAGCAGAATGTATTTAAATTAGTATAAGAATTTTTATATGTTTGATTTGTGCCATAATTTTGAATATATGTATATACACTATAGAATAATGCCTTACCTATAAATTTACTTAATTGAAAACAAAATTTTTTAAAAACTTTCTTGTAAATCTAAAACCATTCTAATTCAGTTAAATCACTTAAAATATTCTTAAAATTAACCTAAGAGCACGTTGATTGAAGAATTTAAAAACTTCTAAATATTTTTCTGCATTATTTTGTTCCAAAAGTCATCATTATAAAATTATTCATCCTTAATAATATTAATAATAATCCATAATCAAATGCAATTTAAAATATTCATTTTATGCAAAAGTACACTACATAATTAGAAATACTTATTATACATATACCCAATATATTTATATATGAGACACGATTAAACCCTTAGTATGGAAAGAGATAAAAGGAAGTCACGACTACAATTATAATCACAATAGAACTATCAACACAAAACTATTGGAATCTTAATTCAATTGATTATAGTAAACTTCCTATGAGCAAAAACCCATCTACGAACGGGTTCATTACTGGTTCAGATCATTATTTACTTTCATTATTTTCCGACTAAAAACTTTAACAAAACCAATCGTAAAAAAAACCCTGCTTCTAAAGGCCTCAGTTAAGTCATTCCGTTCCTGGTTTTTGCTCTCAATTTGTTTTTATTCGATCTGCAATCAGACCATAAACGTTATGACAAAGTGTCGTTGTTTTCCCCATCACAGACACATCTTCATTTCACATCAATCAACTCCTACGGAGGAGCACAGAGATGGCATATTTTGTATTGAGATGCAGCTAAATTTTGCATTTTACTTAATGAACTTTTGTTTTTGGGAAGAGAAAGTTGAACTGAAATCATAAAAAGTTATATACTTTTTATCGTATTTACACCCACATATCGTCTTTTTTTCTGTTGCCAAGTGATTTTTTTGTTATTGTTATTTTTTCTTAATTTTTTATTAAGTCAATCCTAATTTATTTGCATCTATTTGTCAAAGTTCTCTGTTGAATTTCAGTTGCTTTATGTCAATTATCTTGTTCTTGCCAAATTTGGCAGTCAAACAAACAAAAAAGAAGAACAATCAACTAATATAAACAACAACAATATGTTTAACTAGCCATATATCAAAATGTTATTTATTTTTTATTTTTATTTTGCAGATTTACCAAGTGGCAACAAATTAACATTTGCTTGACCCTGACTGACTGGCTGACTAAATAACCAACTGAGTGTCCGATTGTATTGTACTTGCAAAAGTTTCTGGCACATTGCAACTTAATTTGAAAATTTATTACTTAACCTTTAATTTGTGCATAAATGTCTATTTAATTGTACTTAGCAAAATGCGAACAAAGTAAAAACAGACTCGATCTAAGCCAAAATAACTGCTCACCTTGACCACAAAATTATTATTTGGCCAAAAGACTTTGAATAGTTTTCTTTGTATTCGAATTTAGATGCAATTTAAAATGTATTTCCATTTGTAATACGTTTTATTATCGTTTCCCAATTAATTTCACGTAATTTATTAATATTTTATGACCGAACCGAACGATTGAAAGTTATTTTGTCAGTTAACTCATATAGACCAACAATAGAATGGTTTATAGTGAAGTTGACCTTCCAATTTGATTTCCACACTTCCTTGGATAACTCTCCGCTGATTAATTGTAACGCATCTTCTCGCAAGTACAGTGATACGTAGCAATAATAAATAGAAATTTCTATATATAAGAACTTTCTTTTATTGACCAGCCGTTTGAATCGGATCAGATAACCATATCATAAACAAGTTTAGACTTTGATTTTACTCTAGGCAGCAAAATAATAGAAACAGAGGCAAAGCTTCTTTCTATTAAATAAGGGTATTTAGGGTTTATAAGTACAGAAACATAAGACTTCCTCATCACACTATAAATTTATGTTACCCTGTCAAAATGATTTGTATCTGGCAACTGTACCAACGGAAGGAAACATTCCTTGTATTCTTAGTTCTTGCTTGCCTCCATCGTTTGATAGTTTTTTATCTGTTTTGGGAATAAAGAAGATCCTGGATATAAGTCTGTGCTAAACATATGTTGTGTTGATGGCAAGATTTGGAATCCCTTTTAAAAACAACTATGATTAACCTAATGCTAATTAATTGACCCTTATGGACCCAAGGACTTTTTACTGGGAGCTCTTGAATTTGATTAAATTTGTCAGAACTATTCAACAGTTGATCAAACGAACTAAAAGGAAGGCCGTGCCGAAGTTTGTATTTACTCTTGGAATAATTAAGCGACTACAACTTCTACACTTTCATAAAGTATCTCCAAATAAATATAAATATGACCTATATTGAGTAACTCTTAACCTATATGAATAGTGTTACCTGCATAGTTGTAATAAACTTAAGACTAAAAATAATGAATGTAACCAGAACATTGCTCAACTTATAATTCAGCACAGATGCACATAAAACTATTTAGTACCTACGGAAGCTATGTGATATAGTCGTCCGATCAGATTATTCCGAAATACACAATGCCTGCAGAAAAAAAAGAAGCCTAGGTGCAAAATTTCAACTCTCGGAGTCTCGGAGGAGGTCTTAATGACCCAGACAGACGGGCATGTCTATTTCAACTTAGATTGTTCTTCTGATCAAGAATACATATACATTATATAGCATCTTTGAGATGCTTTCTTTTATGCGTTGCAAACTTCTGTCCAAAATTAGCATACCTTTTTTGTAAGAGTATAACAAGGTTCGGCATACTCTTCCATTAAAACGAAAAGCATTAGCTTATGTTCATTTCTTAAGCACATTTGAATCGTCAGTAGATATAAGATCCAAGATTTATCCAATCGTCGTAACATTTTAAAGATCTAACACTTCTTTGTATGAAAATGGAAATCCAAGATTGAAAATTGGGAAATCTTATAAATTTTTTAAAGTTTTTCATTTACCATTTAAGTGCCACATAAACAGTTATATAATTAATTGATTTGGTAATTGTGTTGCCAACTCAAAAGAAAAATGGCAGAGTAAGTCACATTAAATGAGCCTTAGCTGGGCAGATTGTGCTTGGTATGTACACATATTGTTTATGGCCAACAATCAACTTGTTTTTTTTTTTTGGTGGGGGGCGGGGGTTAAGTAGGCGTGTGCAGCTTAATTATTAATTTTAACTCTCGGTCTCTATTTCATTTTTTTTTTACTTTTTGGTATTGCTTGTTGTTGTTGCTCAATGCACGAGTCCAAGTTGCGCACTTCAATACCAACAATTGTGCCGGGTCGTGGCAGTTGCCTTTAATTGTCTGTCACCCGGAGAAGGTAAGGAAGAGAGAGAGAGAGGGAGAGAAGGGGGCAGAGGCATCTACCCTTTTTATACTCTTCCTAGGTGATGGTTAATTATGCTCACATTAAGCTCAATGAATGGGCTGAAGATTGCGTTCGAGCGCTGTAACATGAAGTTGGCGTAGATCATTGGGAAATACTTGTAGTCGGGTCGCCGGCTTTTGTCAGAGTGTCTTCATTTATTAGACGCCCCAGACTCAGCCTCAACCTCAAGTCATCTCAACAGATCTCTATATATCTATCTCTCTCTCTCTCTCTCTCTCGCTCTGTCTTTGTCTTTCTCTCTGGCAGTCTCTGCTATTGTTGATGGCATCATTTCAGCAGCTTTTGTAATTTAGTTTTTGGCTGGTGGGAAGTTGCTGCTGCTGCTCCCTCAAAAGAGTTCGTCGCTTAAGTCTTTCGTTTGCACTTTTTTATTTAATTATTCATTCCATTTTGTGTTAATTGAATGCGTGCCACACATGTGCCACAATCATACACCAGACATAATGGCAGCAATTGATGGCGTTGGCGTTGCTGTTGTCGTTGTTATTGTTGTTGTCGTTGTTATTGCTGATGTTGCAGCGACTAATAAAAATGAGAATTAATTTTCTAAAGATGCTAATTTGATTGATTGCATCTTTTTTGGCAAATGCCAAAAGTTGCATTGATTACGGCATTCGGATTACGGTTTTACACAATTTTTGGGTGTGCTTTAAGTTGCAAAACAATCATCATTGGGATCATCAGATGGAACTAACTTCCATGATAACCATAAGTTATCCAATCCTTCATTAAGAATGGAAATGTTTACCAAAACTTCCATATAGGATTGTAGGATTCACCAGAATCCTAGTATACAACTCCATAGTCATTTCAGGACTTCTAGTATTTTTCAAACTTTTTTTAGTGTTTATGTACATAATCGTTTATATATCTACTAGATCGTAGTTGAATACGGATTTCAATATATTTTTCCTTTTTAAAACAAAATGTCATCAGATAAACCAATGTAAAGCCGTAATTTTGTACCTTTCAAAAGAGGAATCATAAAAAGCTCTTTAAAATTTTAATATGTTCATTTTAGTAGGTTATCCATATTGAGTTGCCTTTTATTTTTTTACATTTTTAGAGGCAAATATTTATTGCAGTTAGTAAAAACATAGAAATCACTATTAAGACTATTCCGATTCAATGTTAAAGAAAATAAAAGAAGTGTTAACTAGATTTTTAAAGTCTCACCAAATAAAACGCTATTTCATTAATTGTTTTGGGCACTTTTGGAGATAGTTAGAGATAAATACAAGAATAGAAATAATAGAATACGATAAATAGTTAGAGATAAATAGTAGAATAGAACCAAGAATTAATTTCTAGGCAAACTATCAGAAACATTTAAAAGTCACTCAACTATTCTTTTCAATTAAAAAAAACAAATCGTTAAAGAAATCTCAGTTAGCGACTTAAATATCCTTTAAAACCTTACAAAAAGGAGACTATAATCTTACGAGATATTTGATTAACCCACATATATCGAAGGGAAATCAAATTTCTAAAGAATGAACAATAATTAAAGTTTAACTTAACAGAATTTGTAAGTACTTTAAAAGTAATTTTAAACAAAATAATACAATGCAGTGACAATTTTCATTATTTTCATTTAGAACACAAAGGATACATAAATTGACTAAAAATAGTTTTTAAATTTAGTCTCTGGAACCCTAATGCTAAACCATATGTGGGCTATATGGAGATGTCGATTCAACACTCGAATCTCCATGCCAACAGTGGGCACGGGCCTAATATTAATTGCCATGTCAATGTCGAAATGAAACCCGTTTCTCATTTAGGTGTGGTCCCGAACTCCATACAAGTGAATGGACTAGCTTAGATTCTACATACTTACGAATATATCTATATAAATATATATATATATTATATGTGGAGATAAATTGAAAGTAGTTTTTTCAGCTATCAGACTCTTCCTTTCCGTTGATCTTGGTCAAGTTCATTTGTTTCCTTCTTTATCGTTGAGCACTTAATTAATATAAAGTCTTTGCCAGTATTTGCCATTTCCTTAACTGTCTGGCAAATGTTTGACGATGCAAATGGTCCAAAGATGCTACTACCAGCTTCCACCAACATCGACGGGTCGCCATTGAATAGTTTAGGCCATATAAAGCCAAACTAATTAGCTTCCTGTTGAACAATCGCCAAATGTGGGCAAAACCACATCGTAGCGAGTAAATAAACAATTTAATTATAAATAAATAATTTCAAATAAATGCCTTGTCCGAACACAGAACACATCCGAAGTCCATTTACATAGCTTGTAAATGCCTTCCCAGTGTCTTTCCCACTGTTTCATAAATAAAACTGAAATAAATCAGCCCAAAACAAAGTTTAGACAAGTTCAAGTTTTCGACGATTTGACGTTCTTACTCACATATAAGGCAACTGGACCACATGGCAAAATTGAATTTCAATTTCAATTCAAAATAAATTTGAATATCAGTTTACATCAGTCTGAGTCGATCGATCGACCCACGTGTCCCATTTACAAATGGTTTGTTATGGTTTTCAGATTGTGCTTATTATCCACTACATCCCATCTCATCCCATGGTGGGGACGCCCTTTGTTTTCCCCCTCATTCGATCCCCTTACCCATAATCTATTTCAATGGCAATTCATTTAGCTGAAGGTAAACACCCTTTGTCACATTTACAGTCAACATGTCGTCAATTAATCAATAAATTTACTTATTTAGAAAAATTGTGAGTGATTGAAAAAGTGTTAAATAATAGAATTTTATTAGATTTTTCGATGAAACCCGATAGACTCGAAACTCACACATATTGAAGCTTAATTTTCCATATTTTTTTAAAAATTCTGGAATCTATGAAAAATTAAAAAGACTCCAAAAGAAAGACACTTTTAATGGCCAAGCTAAGTTGCTTTTCTTTGGTATTATATATTTTTAGAAAGGAGATTGAAGAATGTTTAATTCTCGATTTCCTTTGCAGTTATCTGTATGATTGAAATGTTGTGTTAAATAATTTTCATTGCAAATTACAAGACAGCAAACTGGATGACAGTTGTTTGGCATATTAACGAGCCCATAAATATGCATAACTTTGTCGAGCATTCGAAAAAGTGGCAATAGTGGGCCGTCATTTTGGCCATAAATATAAGGTGTTAAAACTATGCTAAATGATGTGGGTAGGTTGGCAAAAATAAAAAAAAAAACAAAAAATTCATTCAAATATTGATAAAGAATTAACAGAGGGTACACAAATACCTATCAAGATTCAGAAAATGTATCTATAAGCAGTCGGATCTAGTTGTCTATTAATACTAAAACTATTTCATCTTTCTAATCCTTTTCTATTGCATATTCAGTTGCTATTATTTTACCAAATCAGTTGGCACATATTAACAACTTACTGTTGGAACGTATTTATTAACTAAAGTCAATCGATATATAGAACTATATATGTGAAAATAATTATAAAAATTGTCAAATGAAATTCTAAAATCAAAAATAAACTGACTTGTTTATATGAAAGCAGCGGTAAAAATTAATAAATTTTAATTTAGTTTAGAAAGATTAGAGATAAGTTAATCCAAGATATATCTATTTCTTAGCTCATATACTAAAGATAATGATTGCTGTAGGGTATCATAAAATCGACTTTCCAACTGGTTTCCTCCTTTTGTTATCCACTTCATCAGTTCATGTTGGGGCAGTCAGTTGGCCAACCAGTGGCTAGTCATTTATTTATTGGCCCGACAAAAATGGTAGTGAAAAGCCAACAGCAAAAGGAAATACTTTAAATTGTTTCATTTTTAATGAATTTTTCTTGTTTTCGCATGGAGCTTTTTATGAAGTTGTATAGAAAGATATTTTCATTGCAGTAAAGTTAAGGATCATAGACGAAGTTTCCTTCTAGGACTTATTCAATCGATTTATATAATCAATTATATCTTAGTCAAACTGACAAAATCCATATCGAACCTCGTAGTTTTTAGGTTATCTATAGTCAAAAGTTTTTAATGATCTAAATAGTTTTAATAGCCAGATTGAGTTGATTCTCATTCGGTCTATACCTTTCTAGTAAAGTGTTTTTATATGATTGTATAATGTGGTGTTTCATCAGCTGAAAAGTTGCGTTGGTTGTCAGTCAGACAAGGCAACATGAAAAATTCGCTACTTGCTTGTCGCCTGCCCTGGTTTTGGTTTGGTTTTACTTTTGGTCTCAAACATGTAATAGCTCTTTAAAAGGTTTCAACTAAGCGCACACTCGACTCCTAAATTGGGTCAACACAAAGTGTTATTATGTATGCAAGCGGCCAAGTAACTCAGTTACCAACTATTTATAAAACATGTACGAGGTGCCGCCGCTTGTTCCCTTCCCAAGTCTGATGCCATTTTGGCCTCATGCCACACATTTCGGGATCCCGGGAGATGCACACTGATTAGTCTAAGGCTAAAGTTTAAGCGGTTAAACGTGAAGTAAAGTAGTACATATGCTAACCGTACTACAGAGGCACATGTACATACATACATAAGTATATGTAATAGCCACATATGTACATGAATCTTTTTATATTGGTCGTGATTTTAACAACAGGTAATAGAACAACCAACTTACTTGTAACTGCCAATCACAATCAGTGAATTCGGCCAAGACAAATCAAATATTAAATAATATTAAAGAACAATCACATTACTAATATATCTAAATAATATCAAAATGAGCAAAGTAATAGAAAACATTAGATACTACATGTTATATACATATTTTGGCTGTAATCTTCACCTTAAATAATTGTTTAGTTGATAAAAAGCTTAGATAAAATTGAATAGATAGGGCAAATGGCCAAAACTATCTTAGTATTTGTCAAATAGTTTGTTTTGTAAGATCAATTTTTAAGGAATTTTTGACTTGAAGGCGACTAACGAGTAAAGGTCTTTTACCTTTAATACCTAAGGATTCGACTTAAAACCTTTCACATATGATATTAGGGTGCCTTTTGCTAAATAAATTTGATACCTTTCCTCGGCGTGGCCTTTAACCCTATAATATCTAAAAACGGTAACAAATGATCCTTAAATTAAGTATCATAATTAAGTAGTAAGATTGTACATTTCTTATAACAATGAACCAAAGGTTATCAGTTGGAATATACAACAACAATAAGTCGGCAAGTTGGGGCAGGGATGTAAGTTACTTAAATTTGGAACCACTAAAAATAAGAAGAAAATATAAATTGAGTGCTACAATTGAAGAGGAATCGAACAATACGGTTTTGGATTTAAAAAGACTTTGTTTTGAAAATATATCTACATTCCTTTTGTTTATAATTAAATAAATTGTTACACACCCAATAATTCAGAAATTTCTCTTTCCGTTTATATCAAATAACCCCTGCAATGTTTGTATCTCCGAAATATTGGTGTTTATACAGAAGGACAAAACTCATTTGGCTCGGCTATTGTTACCGGATTGCCAAGAAGAACCAGAAGAAGTCGAGGAAAATTCTATATGTTTATATGACTTTTTAGATATTAAGCTAAACTCAATGTTTTCGTGATACTAAAAGTGAAATTTTGTGTTTATTTATTAAGTGGTTTTCTAATTTGTACAATCAAAAGAAGAAATAAAGAAATAAAGAGTTTGAAATAGGAAAGTCTCATTTTAAGTGCCTCCCAAAAGGACTTTCCCCATGATTTAACTTGTGCCGACAAATTTGCTTAACTGACACATCAATAAGTAACAATTGCACCAAACTTGGTCAATAACTTTCAAATACAATTTGTTAAAAAATGTGTAGCCAAAGAAAAATAAATACAGGTAATCGAAGCTTTGATACCCTTGTAAAATTTCGCGAATTTATACTATCTATTGTATATAAAGAAAAATAAAAAAAAGTATTAAACACTATAATATTGTTGCCATTGAGTCAAAGAGACATGACTAAGAAGCTTCCTAGCTGATCCCAAACTTGTCAGCTGCTATACATATATAGCATATTTTTAAAGTGATTTTCTTTTTCAATTTTAATTTGTCTGGAATACCGAATATACTTAATTTGCACGGAATAAAAGGGAATTGCAAATGTTGAACGGCGTGACAAAAGTTTTTTTTTTTTTTTTTTGTTTTTTATTGTTATATTTTTTGGCTATGCTTCGTTGGTTGCAACGAACATTGGCGAATCGAATCGGCAGCCAAACTCCACGTTTTTGAACCCAAGACCCCAAAGGGTCAAGTGGCGCGTGCAGTGCGGAAAGCTAGTAAAAATTTAAAGCCAAAGGCTGTTTTAGCCAATGGCCAAGACTCTAGTTAGAGGTCTATTCACAATAGAATTTTTCGGTTATGCATACAAGACAAGCTAATTGTAAACTGAGTTTATTAAAGATCGTATTCGCGTTCGATCTTCACGCCCGGGCGCTTAGCCAGACCTTACTTTGGAGCTGAACTTGACATCCATTTTCTGTATCAACCTATCTCTTTCTCTGTTTCTCTCGCTCTCTGTCCCTCTCTTTCTAATAACTTTATGCGTGCAGTTAAATGGTAGGTAGTCAGGTAGGTTGATGGTTTCACCCAACACTCTAGTCTAGACTTGGCAATTGTAAACTGCATTGGAAATCGGCCTACGTTCGACATTGAGGCCTGTTCTAATTAATGGCTTAATTAAGAGAGGAAAAACAAAACAAACAAAGAGCAACAAAAATGTTATAAATTGCAAATTCTTAACAGAAACCAATTATGTTTTATTTTCTTTTTTAATCTCAATCCATATGTAAAAAAGGTTAGTTCAAAGATATTTCAAGAGTTAAGTTTTTAATACGTTATTCGATTTACATTACGTTACGCTACGTTACTTGATGCGCTGTTACGTGCTCAAATGCCGGTTTGTTGGTATTGTCTCTGTGTGTGCGTAAAAGCGAATAAAATCAATTTGAGGAAAAAAGCCGGCTGAGAGCTTTCTGTGCTAAACTCTTAAGAGAAACTTGACAGGGTTGTCGAGTGCTTACATAAAGATATATATAGAGTAAAAGAGAGTAGTAAAAGGGTAAGTTGCTGGCAGTGAATAAATTTGGTACTAGAACCGAAATAAATAAATATACTGGAATTAGTAAAGAATCCATATCGTATTTATAATCGAAATTTTCAGTTCAATGTTTTTTTAGTTCCAAGTGGAATATTTGCGAATATTAAAAAAACGATTCTTTTTTTAAAGGTTCGTTAAATTAACATTAAATTTTGAATTTTTTACATATGAAACTGGAAATCGGATAATGTTTTCAGCTATTTCCTCTAGATGGGAGATGTCACGCCCCTTTACTAATATGACAACATTGTTAGTACTTTAACAGTAATAAAAATATATTAATTCAGCTGACATTAATATTGTTTATATATCCATCGGTAAGTCAACGGTCCAGGATATATATAAGATTATTGATGATATCATTATAACCATTTAATATACATAGATTTATCTCATAGTTTGACAATGGTTTTGCACTCAAAGATGCCTTTTAAAGAAAGATACAATAAATCAAAAAAACGTTTTACAATCGTTTTGGTGTAGGTTAGAGGAAAAGCCAATTACAAACGAAACTTCAGAGTCTAGACTATAATGTCTAGACAAAACTAAAATAAGCTAAGAGAAGCAATCACTAAGTTTGCTCTTTGTCGGTCTCTCTCTCTCTCTCTATAGTTCGATCGCTCCCGCTCTCTCACTCTCGCTCTCTTTCAGGTAGGAAAGGCTGACATCATCACAGACCAAGCCAAGTTAGCTCAGCTGCTAGCTGGTTGGTTGTCAGACGGCGGCTTATTTAATGCGCGTTTCAAGCACAAAACTCTTTTAGTATAGCGTTGGCGTGCCAGACAGACGGTTCGGTATTTTCGAGAGCGCACCAAAAATAAATAGAAAAAAGATAAAAAAAAAAATAAAAAAAGAGAAATACAAATAAATAAATAAACAACCGAACCAATTCAAAGTACTAGAAATATAAAAAAAAAGTTGATACATATACGTACATACTATATATATATAGTATGTTCATATATTGTTCAAGCGGAGGCGGGGATATATGTACATATATAATAAAGCAAACTGTGAAAACAAAAGTACTCGTATAAAACGCAAAGCCAAATGAATACATAAATGTTTGTATGAAACAAAGCAAAAGAAGTAAACATTCAGCGATTCCAGATCTACATACCAGATCTATGTATGTACATACATACATACATCGCTGATGTCAGTCAGAGTGAAGTGAAGCCAAGCGTTGAGTGTGAAACAGAAAACAAGCAAACTTAAAACGTTATGCCAAGTGCCTTGTTTTTAGTGGCTAAGACTAAGCAACAGAAGTTCATAGAGACAATTGTATATGAAAGTGAAAGAGTCGACAACGAGAGCAAGAAAAGGGAAAGGTTTCTCGTTTGGCTTACTTTGACTTTCGGGGGCAAGTACTCGTAGTTTATTCCGACTCTATTCAAGTGCAGCCAAGAGAAGTTTTTTCAGTTTCAGTTCAGTTCAGTTTAAGCTGCAACAGCTGTTTCAGTTTTGGCTTTGCACTCTTGTTTCCTTTATTTAAAGTCATTGAAAATGGTTTTCAATCACTTTTTTTAAAGGCTGACCACGCGTTTTTGGTTTTTTTTTTGCTTTACTCGTTTCTTGCCAATTCATTCAGTCTCAGCCTGACTTTGTGCGTGTGTGTATACAAGTGTGTGTGTGTGTGTGAGTTTGTGAATACAATCATATATTTATATTTGTATATGTATAAATATTCAAAAAGCGGCCAAGCGACATTGATGCCAATCGCCAGTGCATTAAAGTTTTGTTACTGACCGCTTTTGCATCGAACAAGAGCCAGAAAAATTACCACACACAAAAAAAAAATAAATAAAATATAATAAAATAAAACGCCTCCACAGTGGAGATCTCGGTATAACACAGAATAGATATATATATATATCAGCATCCAACTATTATTGAAAACAGGTAAGTTCAATTTCTAGCATAATTTTATTCTGTTAAAATCAAAAGACTTAAGCAACGAACTTAATTATCTCAGATGAAATCATTTCATAAAACTATTCCATCATTTCAACCATTTTGTCAAACTTTATTTCATTAAAATTATACAAAATTTCCCTATTGCTCTGTAGAATTATTTAACCACAATGAATCATTCGCAATTAGTTTTGCCAAATGAAAGTTCAATGATTCTTTCAAGCTACCTTGGCATGAGTTTACAATATTTTTTGGCCCAGTATTAGTCATTGCCAATTATATATATATTTGGTTTAATAAAACATTGGTTTTCTTCATTATATACAGATAAGCGTTGGTATATATCGATATCTATATTAATGTCTATATCGAATGCTCGAAATGTCAGCACATAGAACTTGTGGCGCACATTAGTGCCAAATTACCAAAGGTGTTTGACCCCCAATTGTCACCTAGCGAATATAAAAAAAAAAATAGTTTAGATATCGAAAAACTGGGTGCGGAATTTGAAGTAGATTTGCTATTGCATTACCAGCTCAGTCATATTTATGGCCACGCGCCATTTTCTCAACTCTATCGGTCGAAGCTGAATGTCAACAAGTTAAGAACTGTCTATCTTCCGAAGTGTTTCAAGTTGACATTAAGCCCACTTTAAAACATTGTTGCAGCTTTTATTATATATTCATATTTACCAATTGCAGTGGAAAGTATAAAAAAATTCCAAGAATTCAGCTCTACATAACCTTACAGTTTTTAACCTTTAATGTCTTCAACAAGGCACCAAACCGAGGTCAGTGAAGAGAAAACTTATTTTGAAGTGGAGTTGTATTATAAAGTAGTTCAAGTTTTATCCAAATAAAATCTGGCAACATGAAAACTTAATTTCCTATAAAGTTTTCTTGAAGCAAACTTCTATATGATATAGTACTCTAATCTGGTTGATTTTGATCAATATACATAAACAAATCATTAGACAAACAAAAGTAGATAGATTATCATTTTATGATGGGACAGATTAGGACCTCTTTGTTTACATTTTCTTTAAGCAATTTAATTCAAATTGAAATCAGCAGTTTGACTCAAATATATCTAGTTTTTATATAAAGAAATCGCATTAATTAAAACTTGATAAGATTGAGTGATTACTTTGATTGATGAACAAAATTATGAAACAGATCTTCTATTATCTCTTCTTTTTTATCTTTTTTTATTGTTAAATAACATTTTAATATACACATATATATATATATAACTTTTGATCAAGGAAAATAATTGTGTAATGATTTTTCGTTGAATATTCAGTTTGCATGCATGTCACTTCATTTTTAACACGTAGCCCTAAAATGTAACTGGCCAAAATAAAATCATAAATATTTAATATTCAATTTTTTATTTCTTTCTTTTCTTTTTATCATTTTCCACAATAATTTTTAATGGTATTTTTGACTTTATTTACAATGCATAGCTTGAAATTTATGTCTATTTATTTGTCAAAATATTTTTTTTTTTCGAGTTGCAAAATTGAATAACAAAAGAAAAGAAAAAACAAAAACAATTTGATGCAAAAACCGACATTTTGAAATGTTCTCAAAGTCATAATTATTGGCTTTGCCTTTTATGGCAGCTCACAAAGAAAATGAAAAAATCCAAAAAAAGAGAATATAAATAAAACAAATCAACATAAACAAATTGAAATTCTTGATAAATTATTTTCTAGCTGCGTTTCCAATGAACTTTTTGCAATTTGTTTGCATTTGGATTAAAGTTTGTTCGTCCCAAACAAACAGGATGCCAAACCAAATTGATTTCATGGAATTATACAGATATATATATATATATATATGACATACTCATCTAGAGTATTTCTAGGCTCAGCCTCAAGGCTTCACCCTGGGCTTAATTAAATCATTTTATTTGAACACTTTAATTACTATTTTTTGTTAGCGTTTCGTCTGTTTTATGTACCAAAATCATAGGCAACATTGTTTTTGGGGCCACTCATTTTTCATCATGGTTAATTAAACCATAAACACCTCAAAACACGCTACCTTATTCAACCATATGTATCAGGCCACCACCCATATGACAAAAACAAAAAACCAAATATAAAAAAATTGAAAAAATAAAACATAAAAAGAGTCAACCCACACACTATTTCCCATTTATTCATTTTTCAATTTTTTCAAAGACAATGCCACAAACCAAAGACAGAAACCAAAAACTGCAGCACAAAACACCTCCAACCGCCAACAACAAATATTACTTTGGCTTTGTCGAATTTAATATACCCTTTAAAGTTCTCTTGAAGAGAAAAACTTTGAAAATTGTTAAAAAAGAATTGGAAAATTTCTGGAACGAGTACTAATTAAAATTTGGGGTAGTTCAATCGTGCTTGTGATGAATCAGAAATATATATATTTTGAACTCGGAAATGATTATCGAAAGGGTATATTTAACGCCCAACCAAAGACAACAAATTTGGTTTTCCTCTTTTAGTTTCTTTTGTTTGTTGTTTTTGTGGGTATTTGTTTAGGTTAATCAATTTAAATTACCTTCAATTAGGCTTTTTATTCAGTTTTGAAACAGAAAAAACAAAACCAAATAAACATTTGTGAATTACATTAAAATGCAAAATGCAAATGAAAATTCCATTTAATTTGTATCGAGTCTTGCGTTTCGATGCTTGAGAAATTCATGCATGCATATTTATCTTTTATGGCCAACAGAAATAGCCACAAATTGGCCCTATCCTCAGCACCCCACACCCTGTATGCTTATGTTTCAGAGTCTCTGCTTTTGAGCGGGCAATTAAACATTTTATAGCTTCATTCGATATGCATAATAGTCAGATAGATGACTCCAGAGTCAGCGAGCGGGAGCAGAGGGAGGGGGGACCTCAACAGCCCAGAGTGGAAGTAATGGGTGTTTGAGATCTAAGGAGGCTGGGCTCATATCCAATATCTTGGCTTGTGGGTGTTGGCGCATAAAAAGAAAAATGTAAATTTTCTTGAGTCATCAAACAATTTGTAAAAGAAATGAGTAGTTGTAGTTATTCATAAAAATATATCTCAAGTTATTCATAGAGTCCATGATATAAGTTATTATAGGAAATACATTTGTACAGTTTGACCGAGGCAATGGCAGATTTGTGAAAAAGAAGAATATGAATTGGGATTCATTGGTTTTGAATGGACTTATGAAAATGAAAAATAAAATCTACAGAGGGATTACAAACACGAAAACAGGATGCTTTGTCCAGAAATAAGAAACAGTGGAAGAGTAAAATGTAAAAATAAAAATTAGAAGCAAAACAGAAATAAAGCAAGTGGAACAGAAATATAGTGCAGGTAATCCAATCCAATCCAATAGAAAAAGAATTAGGAACATTTCAAAAATGAAAAGTTCACCACCAAAATTAGCTAAATATATCGAAATTCTGCGATAATCCTTCTCAGATAAACGAATTTACATAATTGTAAATATTATCAAATATACCTATATAGGTATTATTAAACTCCTTGACACGTCCCGTAGTATACTTTTACTTACCAGTTTGAAACCCATGAACCTCATGCCTTTTACCAGCTACGTTTCAAGTCGATTGAAAAACCACTTCTATTGTTTGGCCTTCGGAACCTTGACTGGAAGCCACAGGGCTCTTCCATACTGTTTTAAAAGGTTTCTCCTCCTTAATCTTATATCCTTTTTCAATCATAGACTCGTTAGAGTCTTTTTCTTTCCAAAAACTCATAATTTGGTAAATGGACTTTACGTTTTTTTGAAGAAAAGAAAATATTGCTGTTCTTCGTTTGTCCTACAAGAAATTTTGTTCATTTGCAATTCCGAAGATGTCATTCCACATGAAGAGGTCATATAGGTAGCGTTTTATGTAGTGACTACAACGACACAACTTGACCACACCTTTCTCTTTTCTTTTTAACCTCTATATTCCTGGACTTCCTTCGTACTTCCTTCAATTGCTAGCTTTCCATATCTACTTTCATATACTGTCCCTTTCTCTACCTTTTATTGAATTTTATTTCTACTAGTCTATATGGAAACATTTAAATATTAAGGTGGTCAATTGCTTTGTTAAGTTGACTTTAAATTAATTAAATAAACAAATATATATATATATATATATATGTATAGTTAGTCTATGCACTTTATTTTGGCTTCTTTTGAATTATGACAAATAACTTAAGGCACAAACTTGAAAAAAAATTAATCTGCTTTGCAAGTGAAAGTTTGAATCAAATTGGTTTTAATTTTCATGTTCGTCTGCTGCAATTGTCTAAATATCAAAATGTTGTCGTTTGTCAGTCGGTTGTTACTAGCCCGATTTAAATGAGCTATCAAATTGGCACCCAAGTCTCTTGCATGTGTATGCCTGTGTGTCCGTGTGTGTGTGTGTGAATATGTCATTGAACCAACAAATCAAAGCCGCTTAAACAGACACAAAAAATAATAGTTTATAGTTGACAACGACACAGCTCAGGATTGATGACAAGCCAAAGTAATGCCAAATGGCAATTATCAGCGAATAGCATAAAAAATGAAAGAGACAACAAATAAACAAAGAAAAAAAAAATGAAATACAGAAAATACTATAAACTAAAACCTGAGCCAAACTGACAGCAGGCAAAAAGCCCGAAATGTGTTCATTGACGTCATTTTTTTTTTTTTTTTATGAAATTAACAAACCGGCAAAAGCAAAAACCAAAAGGAAAATACAAACAAAACAAAAAAACTTTATAAAAATGTATTAAAGTGGAGAGAAAATCCTCCACCCTGCTGAGCCGTAACAAAATGCCCCTTGCGAACTGAACTGAAATAATTGCAAACAAGCATCCAAGGCAATTAAGAGACCAATCACAGAAAGAGGATTGATAATATTTTTTTTAAAACTTCCTATTTCACTGTAAGATAAATATTTATATTTTTACACTAATTATATTAAACTTGCCAGTAAATGAGACGCCAGTCCATAATCAAGAGTAATAACTGAAGAAAGTTTGAGTCTAATTTGGAAGATCCATTAATTATTGGTTAAGACTTACCCTTCTCTTAGACCATATGCCAAGGGTGTAATTCCAAAATAAGGTTTGAAGGTTGAATACTTTTCGGAATTAACCAAACTTTAAATTTTTAAATTGTTTCAATAAATTAAATTGGAGTTTCTATTAATATTTACAGTGTCTCTAACTAAAAGCTAATGTCATTTCGTATAGAAATCTTTTATGTAATATTTCTGATCCATGTTTGCTGTTAATATCCTTTATCCATTATTATTTCCAACTTCAATTGAAATTTTACAGTTTTTTTTTTGGGGGGGTCTTCTCATATGAAATCCTGGGCTTCCATTGTCTTGTCCAAGTTGTCTTCTTTTTGCTTCAATTGCAGAGGCAACAACAACAATTCGGCCAGAGGTTAAGTCTGGTTTTGCCATTTGAATTTATTTTTTTTTGGCATAAATTATGTTTAAGTTAAATTCTGCTGTTTGATTTTGTCTTGCTTTGCTTTTTTCCCTTTTTGTTTTGTATTTTTTCTGTATTTTTTATTTTTTTTTTATTTTGTGTGGTTCAGGGAAATCGCCTCTTGTTTTCTTTTCTTGGTGTGGTGCCAATTACCAGCATGAAGGTCTTTGACTGCGCAACATCGGGCCACAAAAACAAAGCAAGACAGAAAAAAAAACCGGTGGAAAAAAATATATATAATAATATTAGCAACTAGAAAATTTGTAACATTTTTGTTATTAGTCTTCTTGGTAGTTTTGGTTATTGTTGTTGTTGTTGTTGTTGCCATTATTTCGGTTTATGACTTGTTTTTCATGCTTTTAATTTGTTTCAAGTTGCTTATGCCGAAAGGAGGTGAGCAATTATTACTTCTTCTTCTTCTTTCAGTCTTGATTTTTGTTGTTTTTAACAATTTTTAGTTTTTGTTTTTTACATTTCACGCTCTTGAGATGATTGGCTGGCAAAACGGCAATGAAAAATTAGTAATGCGATGACCCTGAATAAAGCGCACCTTTCCTATACCCTTTCAAAGAATAATAGAAGATCATCTAAATAGAAGAAGGATGTCATTGAATAACTAGTTTTAAGTTCAGAGAGATTAAGCAATTTATTGTTAGTTTACTTTGTTTTACTTTGATTTTTTTAACGTAAGTTTGTCCAATCCAATTACTTACAAAACGAGTAGCAATGTAATTACCAACTGATAATTAATTTCCTTAATTACCATTATCAAATTAATGATTAATTAACAAACTGCCCCCAGGCACGCGCCAAGAAAACGCGCTGTGAATTTTCAGTTTTTGTTTATAAAACCCCAAAAAAAACGCTTTGAATTCTACTCCAACGCGACTTTGGCGCGTTTTACTAGCGTTTTATTTAATGCGTGAAACGTTTCAATCAAAATTTTTATATAGAAAAGTTCAAGTTGAAATTTAATAATGCGGGCTAATTGAACGAATTATATAAGAGAGTCTTATGCAAATTTTCAAAATTGGCGGTGGCGTCGGCACACGTGAAGTCTGACCTAGAATTACATATGTATATACATACCTATATGGATATATATGTGTATGTATTATCTATTAAGGTGCAAAAACTGGGTGAGGAAGTAAACAATTTTGGGCACTTAATAGACCTGCCCTGACCTTCAAAATTAATTGACTTCATGCAGGGAGTTAGCAAACTTATATATATATATATATACATATCTATAAGTCTATTCACATTATTTATGACTTTGTTCAGGTTTTTAATGAGCTACCCCAAGAAATAAAGCAGGTTCAATGCAGGTTGAAAAAAAAAAGAAAAAGAAAATACAACAACAACAAAAAAGACGAAACTTTGAGCGTTTTTATCTATGTATATATATATATATATATATATATATATATATATATATATTTTAGGGGGATTGGTCCGGACTGACGCAGCTTTCATAAGTTGTTTTTGGTTACTTAATCTCAAAATGCGGAACTGCAGTATAATTTTCATATATGAATGTTGTGGTTACACCTCACACACACACACACTAACACATGCATATGCATACACGAAATGCATCTATCTGTAAAACAATAAACATAATTTCCTTAAACATTTTCCATTTGGTTTTTACTTACGTTTTGTCGTTCGTTTTCATTCTGCCTTGGTGTCTCATTTGTTGGCTTTCACTTTTTCTACTGACAACTGATTTTCTGTATCTTTAGTATTGATTGTTGTCTGTCCGAGCGAAATGAAAAGTTTTCGCTTAACCATTTGTCATAATTATTATTATTATTATTATATTTATTATCTTACTATTGAATTTTAAAAACAACAACAGAGCTGACCATTAAAAAGGTATTAATTGCCATGAGAGTCGGTCCAATGACTCAGATATTATAGACAAATAAAATGTTGTAGTCAGATACAAGTAGATTGCATTTTTATGGTCGCTCTAGTTAAGTTGGCCAAGTGAAAGATGAGTGAAAGAGAATGATTGAGTGTTATTTCTTTGCTGGATCATGTGATAATAATAATAAATGGAGCATGGCGAAAGCGTAAATCAAATAAAATATATATCTTGTATTTGTTTTGCCATGGGAAAGGTCTGATCAAATCAACATAAAACTAATTACAAAAAGCATTAAAATTGTGTCAAAATGAAATAGTGAAGAGAAGACAATATTAACTTTTTCATTCGAATAGAAACTCTCTACAAAAGAACTTCCAGTTAGGGCATAAAATTTGGCGAAGTTCTTGTGAGAACTATAAGATATAGTCATCCGATTAAAAGGTTTCTGAGATATACAACAGCTCATGAGCTGTTCAAGAATATGTATATATAGTCGGACCCCAAAAGTATATACCCTTTTTGAGAGGCTATAAAAATAATACGAAATCTGATGGACTAGTTTACCCTTGACCAATTAAAACCCTTGTGTGTAGCTATAGAAACGATCGGACTGAACCATTAACGTTTCCAAATTATTGATACTGTGAATAACTTTAGATTATAACAGTTAGTTAATACAACGTTATAATTATTTTGATCTTACAAACAAAATAGGTCACATCTGCAAAGGCATATAAGTTCGAGGAGTCCTGAAGCTTCTGTTTTTATTTAGATACCAAATTTTATATTTAAAACTAGTTTTCGAAAGCAAAAGTTACCGCAAAGTATAAGACCTCGAAACGAAAGATAAATTGTCCGGGAAGTTGATATAACATTTCATTAAAGTATACATTCTCTAAATAGACTTTATACTATTACTTGCAAATCCTTTCATAAAAACAAATACAAATTTTTTATAATTGTTGTCAAAGACTATATAAAACAAATACAATTATCTTTATTTATATAATAATTACTAGCGGATTTGATTTGGCAACAAAATGATTTCAATTTAAGGTCTATTTATACAACATTATTATCAATATTTTAATCTGATTATATAGTAGAATTAACATTTATAATAAAGCCAATAGAAAAAACAGAGTGATTAGAAAAGTTCCAAAATTTATCAAATAAACTTAATACCAATATATAAACTTAATTTTAAGACCTTTTATACATAACTAACAATAAAACATATGAGAAAATTTATATAAAAAAAGTGATAATTAATAAATATGTCAAAAAGTATTTTAAAACTGGTCAGTTATCTCATTAAACTGTCAGGTTTAAGTACATCAATTTAGAGTCTCTTGAAAAAAGAGTCATTTCCACGTAATGTTAGGGGAATCCCAGAAATAGTTATAGATTGTTCGCTTATTTGTATTGGAGGATTATTTGTAAATTAATGTTTTGAAAATGTATCCAATAGTTTAACTGATTGCTGTCCAATCTGAAAATAAATCACAACCAAAAAGGCATAGTCATCGTCTTCCCCAATTTGCATAATGAGTTCGCCTTAACCAAATGTTTGCCATCTCATTATGTCCATATGCAGTTTTGCAACTCTCCAAAGAGTTGGCATGACTAAGCCATGTCAGTTCTTGGCCAGAAAGCCAAAAGACAGGGGCAGCAGCAGCAGCAGCAGCAGGAGTAGCAGCAGCGTGTTAATCAGCAATTTAGAATATTTTTTGCACAGACCCGAAGGCAAACAAAAAAGGTCTCTAAGCCAAATAGAGGAGGCCACGTTCATTTCCTGTTAATGCGGCTGCTGCTGTTGCAGTTGCCAGAGAAACATTTGTTGGCCCAGCTGTTGTGTTGTGTTGGTTTGGTTTGTATGTTGTTATTGGATTGCATTGCATTTATCATGTAACTCACACAAAGCCCTTAAAGCAGCAACAACAAGCTGTGCATTGATTTCCTTTTTGCTATCTTGACAGCATTAACTTTCGACTATGGGCAATGCGGGGGACAGGTGGCGGCTAGAGTGGAAAGGGGATGGCTGTAGTGCGGCAAACACTTCGACAGAGACAAACGAAATAAATGCGCGATCGGGCGATAAACTATTTTTAAAGACAGCTACAAAGGAACGAACAATGTAGCGAAAACAAAAAGGGAAGGAAACACTTGAAATCTATAGAAAGTAGACTCATTGTCTACCCTGTAATTCTAATCAAAGTGATTGCTTTAAAAGTATATTAATGAGTATGTTAATAATGGACAAATAGAATAAACTATGTGTAGAATTGGAAAATTTCTATTCATTTAAACTACAATAGTTAGGAAATATATTTTCAGGCTTATCCCATATTACAGAGAATCACAGAAGATATCACATAATGATTTTTCACACAACATGAAATGAGGAGTGAGAGGAGTCCTAACAAGCTGCTTTACTTAGGAGGATTCTCCTGCATCCACTTGAACTTGGTTCTGTTGCTTTGATCCCCGCTACCCGTTTGCCTAGCCCTGGCCCCTGTTCCCCATGGGCTGTTTGTTTAAGGCCTTGGTTTAGCTTTAAAAGGAGCTGCTATGGCAACGACTGCTTATTTCCTGAAGAAAATTCTAAGCAGCAGCTGGCAGCAGCCTCTCTCTCCTCTCTTCCCATCCCCTTTATATAGTTCTACTCATCCTTGCTGTCGTTCGTTCTGGTACTAGCTTGTTAGGCTCGGCGGTTGGATGACTGGATGGTTCGTCTGCCATTTCGAGTTTGTCGTATTGACCATTTTTAGCCATTTAAGTACACTTTGGTCATTGTTAAGTACTTTTGCGTGTCGTGGGGCGGCGCATTCGACAGGCTCCCGGGGCACATGTTTTACTTGGGTTATTTATGGGCAAAGTGTCAGCCACAACCAGAACCAGAGCCAGCGCTAATCAAATGGTTGAATCAGCATCTAGTTTTTCGTATTGTTCCCAAAAGGTCATAGAACCAAAGAACTCCCCACCAAAACAAGAGACAAAAACAAAGAAAAAAACCCAAAAAAAAAAAAAAAAAATAAACAACGAACTGAAATCTAAAAAGATTCTATGCACTAAGAGCCGATTGAAATCTTTAAGGCTAAAAACATTGTGTGCTCTGTGTTGACAGTTACCCGTTCCGATATGTGTATAAACCATAAAATGCAGCTTTATGACCAACGTGCGGCGGCCCATATGGAATAGATCAAATGACCAAAAGACCAAAAAATGACGCAATACGCTTTTGATCTTTTGCACACGTGTGCCCGAAATAAATTGTAGTTGCCATTTTTTTTTTACTATTATTATTATTTTGTCATCGAAATGCCGCCCACGCCAAGATTACGACTCTGAGGATTAGAACTCGGCTCTCGGAAATCTGAGCTTCAACTTTTGTTCCGTCCATTGACTGGCATTCATCAAAATTGGTCATCAGTTTGCAAATCCACCTCTCCCTTCTTACCTAACCTTACTCAATCTGCGATCAGTCGAAACAGATGGGGAAAGAGAGAAACAAGCACTCAAAGATAGAAAGAAGAAGTTGAAAAAGAAATCAAGTTCTACGGGTCAACGTTTCTTGAATTTAACGGCAAACTCTCGCAATCGATATGGAAATTAAGACGGGCGGGCAAAAGAAACAAGAGAAGATAAAATAATAAAAGAATAGTATCATATGAGTTTGTTTAATGAGCCAATAACCAGGAACAAAATCATCAATTCACAGAAAGCAACAAATAATAATTAATTAAAATGGACAAAATTGTGTGGGAAGAAATTATAGTAACTGTTTCTGAACTCTCCAAATCAAATTGTACACTCACCTCACCCCCTTGAGAAGAATCAGCTAATATTGATTCGTGTCTTAGACGCGAAAACGTAATGACGAAACAAAATCAGTTCAAACCTGCTAATATCGTGGTGATTATTTTGAAAATAATCCGAATGATAATTAGAAAATGTGAAATAAAATAAGTTTCTGATTGAATTTAAAATTTTAAATTTAAAATACTTTAAAAAGAGTCTTCTTAATTTCACAAACATTTTATTGAGATCCAAAAGTTTCTTATGGGAAAAGTAGCTAGTTATGGGAATTTAAGTCGATATTTATAAAGACTTGCATTAAACAAAATCTTTGACATTTGCTTCTCTTCCTGTCTCATTGTCTTTTAAATTTGTTCGTCAGTTTTTGTTTTTTTTTCTTTGTGTTTTGTTGTTACCAATTACTTCAATTATTTGGCCATGCAACTGTGAAACGAAAGAAGCAACGGACAATATAAAGAAAACGAATGAAAATTGAAAAAGGTAAAATCGAAAACGGTACAAACAGAACGAACAAAAGACTGAACTGAACAACAACAACAAAAATTCCCTTAAACTTTGAGCTGTCAAAAAAGCTGTCAGACTG